>CM042059.1:31590625-32961250 GCA_023525745.1 Arctium lappa | reverse complement strand
CGGGACCTCCGGGACCGGGTACCCGGTTCTGCTGGGTACCCAGAACCCGAACCGGCGGGTACCCGCTATTTTTTTTAATAAAATATATTTTATTTATTTATAAACATTTAATAAACTACCTTTTAGTGAAACATCGTTTCTAGTATTTATTAGCATCAACTAATTTTAATGATGTGAAGTGTTTTGGAAACACCGTTGGTAGTATTTATTTGTTTTGTAAGCACCGTTTGTAATATTTATTTGTTTTGTAAGCATCGTTTGTAGAATTTATTAGTTTTCACGTTTGTGGTATTTATTTATTTATGTTTGGACTTTGTAATATAATCAATATTTACCTTTTTATAATATGAATTATAAAAAAAATTAAAAATTAGACAGTGGGTACCCGGTACCGGAACCGCCGATTCCGATTCCAGTTCCCAAATATAAAAAACCGGTGTAACCAGCTCCAGCTCCAGCTCCAGCTCCAGCTCCAGCTCCAGCTCCAGCTCCAGCTCCAGCTCCAGCTCCAGCTCCAGCTCCAGCTCCAGCTCCAGCTCCAGCTCCAGCTCCTTCATTCTAGGAACCGCCGGTTCCAGTTCTGGGACTTTTAGGAGGGTACCCGCCTTTGCTCACCCCTAATTCTCAGGGACTTAAAGCGAAAGGAGTTGCAAACCACAAGGACCAAAAAAGCAATTTTTAAAGATCAGAGACGAAAATAGTTATAAACAACAAACCACGGGAACGAAAATAGTAGTTTACTCTATTATTTTTATATAGTTATTATGTTTTGATTAATTTATTTAAATTATTAAATATTAATAGTAAAAAATATAGAAAAGGTTAAAAAATAAAAATTGAAAACTTTATAAACTTTTTATTTTGGAGTCACTTTAATCTATCGAACTTTCTTATGCTATATTTTGTTATAAATAATATTTATTTCATTATAGTTTAATAAACTACATAATTAATCAATATATATATATATATATACATAATGTATATAACTTGTTATGGGTAAATTGGTCATGTTATATGTTCTATTCTGTCCAATTATGTTTTACCAAACGTTGAACAGTTGTTCGCCCCGAACGCACCAAATGATTGGACATAATTGTAATGTAAGGGGGCGTTTGGTTCGTAGAATGATTTCTGAAAGAATGGAATCTGTCTAAGGAATTGGAATCTGGAAGGAATTGGAATGGAATGTTATTAGGTTGTTTGACCAAGTGTTTAGTTGGCAGAAATGGAATGTAATCAGTTAAATGATTTAGAATCTGTCTGTTTGGTTTGCAAAGGAATTGGAATGGAATTCTGAAAAATGACAAAAATACCCTTACTTTTATTTTATTTTTTTAAATGGAGAGAGAAAGAGAGGAGAGAGGGGGGAGAGAGAGATTGTGATAGAGAGAGCGGGTAGAGAGAGGGGAGAGAGAGGAGAGAGATAGAAAGGAGGGAGAGGAGAGAGAGAGAGAGGAGAGAGGAAAGAGAGAGGAGAGAGGAGAGAGGAGAGAGAGAGAGAGGAGAGAGAGGGGAGGAGAGAGAGAGGGTTTTTAGAAGCGACTAGGGTTTTTAGAAAAGGTAAGGAGGGTATTTGTGTCATTTTGAGAAAATCTGATGGAATGAAATTCAATTCCATCCATTTTAAGAAGGAATGACCAAATCCATGATTAAAGGAATTCCTGGAATTCAATTCCATTCCATTGGTAACCAAACAGCAGGATGAAATTTGGTTAATGGAATTGACCATTCCAATTCCATCAGATTCCGGCAGAATCCAGTGAACCAAACGCCCCCTAAGTGTTTGAGATTCAGAATTATAATAATGGGATGTGCATAAGGGTACCAACCATAACAAAAAAAAAACTAATATATCCCATTTTGCAATAGTGATGCAATCTAAGATATATAATTGGGGTCCTGATATACTAGAGACCAACTCAGTTGTGGAAAGGTTATAAAACGCAAGTCCGGTCTCATTAGCAATTGCAAGAGCTAGTGTAGTCTTCCCAGCACTAGGTCTAACTCCAAGGGTACGAGGTAGATCGGGATGAAATAAAGAGAAGAGCACCTTCATCTTCAACTAATGCAGCACAATATTGATACCACCAAGGTCCTTGAACCTTGGCCAATTGGCATCATCATCATTAGCAGCAGCAACAACATTTGACAAGTTGTTATTCGCTTTCTTTTGCCCAACGTACTTGTTTCTGAGCATCGACTCCTTCAACAACACTTGTATATGAAGACTCCTCCTCGGACTCTGATTCAATTTTCTTCTCTTTCTTTTTCAATGGAACGTGGTCGCTTCTTGATTTCCGCTTTCCTTTGTTGTTTCTGGAATCTAGGATTTGTTTCACCATTATGGTGAAAGGTCGGAGCTTGTAGCGCCCGTATTTGGGGAAACTGGTGCGGAGGCGACCGACGACTTGGTCCAAGGATAGACTGTCGTCGCTCAACTCATGTACCCGACGTCGTACAAAGATGGCAGAAGAAGATGCATTTCTTGTTGACCACGTTGAAGGTCGTGTACGTGCTAAGCACTCCGATGCCGGAGGTGATGGAAGAAGAGACGTTGGAGATGACTTGGCGTCACATCAAATGGTAGAACGACGACTACATATGTCGTGGCCACATCTTAAACAGTATGTGTGACTCCCTCTTTGACATTTATCAAAATGTTGAGTCTGCCAAAGAGCTATGAGACTCTCTTGAGTCCAAATACATGGTGGAGGATGCTTCTATTAAGAAGTTATCAGGCAGAAATCTAGATAAACTAGAGAAATTGAACCAACCTGGTTTAGGCAACGATGTGAGCAACCGTCATCTATAACATTATGTTATATGTTATATTTGGTATTATAATAATACCTAATTTCATTCCACTAAAATACTAAGGCCAGTGGCCCGTTCCTTTCCTGACATTTTATTGGCTCTGCACGAGATGTAAAAAATAGGCCCTCGATAAGTAACAAAAAACACTTTTAGTACATCGTTTTAATCATAAGAAACATAACATTGAATTAAAAAATTACTAATAATTCATATAAAACCGTTTTTATGGGCATTTCAAGACACAAAGTCAATCAATAATTATTTCTAAATTAATATTATCCACCATATCATTTTTACATAGCAACATTAATATGTTTTACCGTAAAAAACATCCTTATGATATATATTTAATATATATATATATTGACATCATTTGGGGGTCACAGAGTTGACTATTCGAAGTAACATTCGATGTAAATCAATATAATTCAGTTGGGTTTCCATCTCATCTCAGGTTAATGTTTCTAATCACTGTTTTAAACTTTTACGGTTAAAACAAACTTTTTCAGGATCATCAATCTTAGAATCAAAAGCACATATTTTTTTGGGAAGGGTGTCCTAGGCTATGCCTAGACTAATCCCTTGGCAAATGATGACTGTAAGACATCAGTCCTGATTAAACCTCAATGGCCATAATTGTTGTGTACGCCTGGATGCGAACGTTGGGAAGATGGGATATTCCACCACATCCCCCAGGGCCTTAACCAGCACGCCACAACCCTTGTGGTTATCAAAAGCACATGTTGGTTATAGCTTAGGATTTTATTATTGTTCTAGAGACAGAAGATGTAACATCCTGTTTTTTTCTTAGTTTGTGTCTCATCACGTCTTAATCTCCCTCTCCAAACCATAGAAACTTGTTAATCTTTTTCCTTAAGAACCATTGGTAATTTATAACTCTTTGTGTGCAATTGCACGTTTATTTCGTAATGACAATTATTATATGAAGGGTGTGTTTATATTTATGTGTTTAATGTGAAAGGTTATGTGCATAGACTTTTGTAATCTCATGATTTTGAGTACTTGTCTTCCGTAAGGAGTCGTGAGGAAACCATAGGACTTGTTGAGCACCTTATCGTCGATCAATCAGCGGCCTGGGGGACAAGCGCGACATTGCCCGACGACAATACGGTGGCATAGTCGCCAAGGGCATAGTCTCTAGGGAGGTACCATGTCATAGGGGAGAAGGTCGTCATTGCCCGGCGACAATGCCGTGGCATAGTCGCCAAGGGCATAGTCGCAGAAGTGGTACCGTAGGGGGGGATACCGAGCGACATTTCCCGGCGACAATGCCAAAGGCAAAGTCTCCGAGGGCATTGTTGCATGAAGGGGGCGGGGTTCTGCCTTCTTAGTCGACTTTCAAGCCTAAATCACATCACTTGGAACCCAAAAATCTGCAGGTCGGTTCCCTTAGCTCTGTAGGCGATTTTCCCCTTTCTCCTCTCCCCTCATTTAATTTTACAAGTAACCCTAGCATTTAAGAGACTCAAGGAAGGTTGTTGAAGTGATTAAAGGGATCTTTGGTGTCATTAAAGCTCCAAGTGAAGTAGAGTCCTCTCAAGTCATCCATTCTTAGGGTTTTTCTCTTTACAAACCCTAATTTGTGAGTTCTCAACCTCTTTATGATTATGAGCATAATTACTTATAACAAATACTAATATGTAGATGTGTTTATACTATTCTTGAGCTTGATTTATTTCCTTCTAGGGTTTTCACTTTACAAACCCTAGAAAGTGGGTTTCCTATTTTATACTATATTTCTTGTGTCTATGGGCTGATTGATAATTTTTTGACTTAATCTACACGTAAAGGTGAGTAATACGAGAATAAACCCTATTTTATGGGTTGGACCTAGTGTACTAGAGTCCTTAAAATATGTATGAGGAATATATTATGTTGCCATGGAATTACTTGGAAGTATGATTGCTGAGCTATGTGTAAAGTGAAAGGGAACAATATTTACGGATCGAAATGTGGTATTAACTTTATGAATTCTCGTATAATATGCATTAATGTTTATGAGTCGATAAGGAAGGGTCTATGTATGGCTACATGCTTTATGTGCGCATTAAATCAGTATGTGATCACCTGATAAGAATATGACTTCTATGTCCTTGTGCACGAGGATATAGTTGTATGCGAAAGATTACCTTTGTTGTAGGTTGTCTGTGGTTACTAGCGAGTAGGCAATAGGGGGATGTGGGCCCTTGAGGTGTAATTCATCTAGTCTTGGATAGGCAATAATGTCCCGTAAGACCTTGAGGTGTAACTCGACGGAGTATGCAATAAAGGCAACGAGTTTGGTTTGAGGTTGTGATGTCTTGATGTATGGGAACTAGGACCGGGACATGAGGTGTAATCCAATAACATCATGGGTGACTCCACTCCCGTGTACTTGTCACCCCGATGGGAATGGGCCTCCCCCGTATTTTCAAGGGTTGTCTCTTGTATGTTTATGTTTAGGTTCGAGAACATTGTCGCGGTGGAATTGGTTATTTGTGGGGAAAAAGAGTTCGGTAACACGGTTATCGTTTTATAATATCTTGTTTGTGGTATTTATATTTTATGAGATCTCACTAGGCTTTGTTCTGACACTTGTTGTGGTTGTTGTTTCCTCACAGATCCCACTCGTGGCGGAATTTAGGCCGTCAGACCTGTCAACCGGGCACGTAGGAGTTCTCGAAGTGCCGGGCTTTTGGGGATTTTTTTGAAGATAGATTTTAGCGATTTAGCAACACCCATTTTAATCTAATTCGGAATTGATTCTAGATTAAGTAGGTTGTTGTAATATTTTGTCTCATTTATTTGCAAACGTTATGTTGCAAACCAAACCATTTCTATGTGGGTCTTTAGTTGTCCATATTTTGGACTTGTCTTGTTGAAAGTTTATCACTACAGGGTATTTGGACCTTCGTATTTTAGAAGTCATATTGCCGAAAATTCGAGTTTTATTTCACCTAAATTTTTAGGGTGTTACAAGTTGGTATCAGAGCTCTAGTTTAAGGGAACTAGGTATGTAATCTCGATGCCTAGACTTAAGCTGAGACTTTTAGGCATTAATGTGTGAGAATTGGGTAGAACTTTTAAGATGGGGCAGTCTTAGAGTCAACGGAAACTACCTTGTTGAGAATTATGAAAGTAGTAACGAGAATCTTTATGTAGTGTACGTTCATAATTTCAATTATCTACTGCTACTATGAATGTACCTCTATGTGAGCATGCTTGAATTACTATGATTATGATAATCAATGAACTGTATTAGTATGTTTCTGGTGTGTAATCTTGCGTAACCCATCTCTCACCCTCTTTTGAATTGATGACAGAAGAGAATGGTAAATACTCGAAGTCACCTTCAATCCTCGCCAGAGGGCCAAGCGGTAAACGAATCCACGACCGATAGGCCAAATGCAACTATGATGGACAGACCTCCAATCCCACCTATGCTTGCCGGAAGGGTGGAACAGATTCCAAGGACCGACATTGCTACTGTTGATCCAATCATGACAGAGGTAACTCCTCAAACACAAATGATGGATATGATGAGACCCATGAACGAGACCATGGCGAAACATCAGGAACTATTCATGAAGTTGCTTGAAGACCGAGAGGTGAATGACCGTCGTCATGAGACGATAGAAGAGAATGTGGTCATCGCGGGTTCTGGAGGTACCGGAGATGAGAACCGCACCGAAGGTCTGGTGACTTTGGAGACCAGACAAACGGGGAAGGGATGCTCGTACAAATCCTTTCTTTGTTGCAAACCACCAGAATTTTCCGGGACCGACGAGCCTGTAAAATGTATGAATTGGCTCAGAGAAATTGAGCAGGCCTTCCGAGCTTGTGACTGTGATGAGAGCCAGAAAGTGAAGTATGGGTCTCAAATGCTACGGGGTTTGGCTTTGACATGGTGGAATGTGTTCACCGTAACCGTGGAAGAGTCTGTGTTAGCCAAAATGTCGTGGGTCGAATTCAAGAGAAAACTGTTGGAAGAATACTGCAATGAAGAGGAGATGGACCTATTAGAAGAAGAGTTTCGATCAATCAAGAAAGGAAAATTGTCAGTAAAAGAATACACTTGACTGTTTATGGAGAAACTAAACCTGGTGGGACATGTGGTCCCGACTGAGAAGGAAAAGGTAAAGGCCTACTTGAGGGGCCTACCCGCGGACATGTTGTCAATGGTCCGCAACTCCAGAGCCTCCAACCTCCGCGAGACCATCGAGGAGGCCAAAGTGATGGAGAGGCTCTATGCACGTGATAAGGAAGAAAAGACGAAGGTGGGAGAGAAGAGAAGGTGGGAGAGCCCGCCAAGTTCGTTCAAGAGAACGAAGTTTCAATCGGGATGCAGAAGTTTTGAAAATCGTCGGGAGGCGAAGTGGTGCTCCAAATGCAAAATCAAACACTTCGGATTTTGCAAGAATGACTCCAAACCCAACCCAGTCTCGTGTTTCAAATGCGGTAAACCGGGCCATATCAGTACTGAGTGTTCCATCTGGGGAACAATCTGTTACGAATGCAAGGATATGGGTCACGTCCGAGGGGAGGAGGAAGCTCAGGAAGTCAACCAAAGAGAGAGGCCATTCCCAAGGCCCAAGGGAGGGATTTTCAAATGACCAAGGAAGAAGCGAAGGAGACCGCCGATGTGGTGTCAGGTACGTTTCTACTCAACTCCAAACCTGCTAGAGTGTTGTTTGATTCCGGTGCAAACTTCTCCTTCATATCTGTTATATTTTGCAAATCCTTAAGAATTCCTGTTAGCACCCTTTGCGATGCGCTAGTCATAGAATTAGCCAATGGAGAACAAGTAATCTTAAGAGATATCTTGAGAGATTGTCGTCAAGAGATTAGTGGTGAATCTTTTATGGTAGACTTGCTTCCCATGACCATCAAGAGTTTTGACGTGGTGATCGGGATGGATTGGTTGGCAAAGCATCAAGTGGATATTTTATGCTCAAAGAAACTCATACGGCTTCCCACCAGGGATGGTGACTTTCTAATTGTGTATGGCGAGAAACAAAAAGGAGAGGTGACCATCATCTCATCCATCAAGGCAAAGAAATACCTGACGAAGAGGTACCCTTCGTACCTAGCATTTGTGGTAGATGTCAAGGCAGAAAAGAAGAAGTTAAAAGACGTAAAGATTGTTAGCGAATTTCCGGACGTGTTTCCCGAAGACTTACCGGGGTTTCCTCCCGATCGGCAAGTGGAATTTCGGATTGATTTAGCTCCAGGAGCGGCACCAATAGCTCGTGCACCGTATCGCCTCGCGCCAACCAAAATGCAGGAAATGATGTCCCAGCTCCATGAGTTGCTAGAGAAGGGGTTCGTGAGTCCGAGCTTATCTCCATGGGGAGCTCCGGTACTCATTGTGAAGAAGAAGGACGGGTCGATGCGTATGTGGATCGATTACCGTGAATTGAACAAAGTGACCATCAAGAATAAATATCCGCTACCCCGAATAGACGACCTATTTGATCAACTATAAGGGGCCGGATGCTTTTCCATGATCGACCTCCGATCGAGTTATCATCAAGTAAGAGTTCGAGAAGAAGACGTTCCGAAAACGGCGTTTAGGATGTGGTATGGGCATCACGAGTTCCTAGTCATGCCTTTTGGTTTGACGAATGCGTCGGAAATATGTATGGACTTGATGAACCAGGTATGTCAACCATTTTTGGACCGGTCGGTCATAGTATTTATCGATGATATCTTAGTCTATTCCAAGGACGAGGAGGAGCACGAGCAACATCTGAGAGAAGTTCTGGAAGTACTGATAAGGGAGAGGCTTTATGCCAAATTCTCTAAATGTGAGTTTTGGTTACGAGAGGTTCAATTTCTCAGCCATGTGGTGACCCGCGAGGGAGTAAAGGTAGATCCTGCGAAGATTGAGGCAATGACGAACTGGGAGCCTCCGAAAAGCCCAACCGAGATCCGAAGCTTTTTGGGACTCGCCGGTTACTACTGAAGGTTCATCCAAGACTTCTCCAAAATTGCCTCATCGTTGACCGCATTAACTCGGAAGAATGTGAAGTTTGCATGGACTGACATTCAAGAGAAGGCTTTCCATACCCTACAACGAAAATTGTGTGAAGATCCAATCCTATCCCTACACGAGGGAACAGAAGACTTTGTGGTGTATAGTGATGCATCCAAGATGGGGTTAGGGTGTGTCCTGATGCAGAGAGGCAAGGTTATAGCATATGCGTCAAGGCAGTTGAAGGAGCACGAAAATAAATTACCCAACTCATGACCTTGAATTAGCGGCGGTCGTGTTTGCTTTGAAGTTATGGCGACACTACTTGTACGGCACTAAGTGCACACTCTACACCAATCACAAGAGCTTGAAGTATGTTTTCGATCAAAAGGAGTTGAATATGCGTCAAAGGAGATGGCTCGAGTTATTGAAGGACTATGATTGTGAACTCCAATATCACCCGGGCAAGGCTAATGTGGTGGCGGACGCACTAAGCCGGAAAGAGTATAGTGGAGTGGTAAAGACTTCACTGGCAAGGATCGAGATCATCTCAAACCTTATGGACATGATAAAGACCGCTCAAGCCAAATCAATCCTTGAAGTGAACCTTAAAGAGGAAGCAATGACGAAACAACACCTCACCTTGACGGAAGATGGTAGAGGATTGAAACTCTTCCAAGGACGAGTCTGGGTACCCAAATTGGGAGGGTGCCGAAAGCTACTGTTGGAAGAGGCGCACAAATCGAGATATTCTGTTCACCCCGGGAGCACAAAAATGTACATATATTTGAAGTTAAACTTTTGGTGGCTAGTGATGAAGCTTGATGTGGCAAACTTTGTGCAGAAATGTATTACTTGTTCGTTAGTGAAGGCTGAACATCAGCGACCGTACAGAAGCTTGCAATCCTTAGAAATACCGGAGTGGAAGTGGGATCACATCACAATGGAATTTGTAACAAAATTACCAAAGACATTGAAGGGCCACGACACCATTTGGGTGGTTGTAGATCGGTTGACGAAAAGCACGCACTTTTTGGCCATGAGGGAAACACTACCATTAGACAAATTAGCAAGACTTTATATCAACGAAGTGGTCTCGAGGCATGGAGTACCATTGTCTATTGTGTCCGATCGGGACAGTCGTTTCACTTCCCATTTCTGTGGAGCGTTTCAAAGGGAATTGGGAATAAAGGTGAAGTTGAGCACGGCGTACCATCCTCAAACGGATGGACAAAGCGAGCGGACAATTCAAACATTGGAAGATATGTTACGATCGTGTGTTATTGACTTTGGAGGGCATTGGGATTCTCACCTTCCATTGGTGGAGTTTGCTTACAATAACAGTTACCATTCAAGTTTGGGCATGGCACCGTTTGAGGCCTTGTATGGTCGGAAATGTAGGATGCCGACGTGCTGGCTAGAAGCGGGCGAGAAGCAATTTGCCGGACCGGAAGTGCTACAAGAAACGGCGGACAAAGTGAAGAGCATTTGAGAGCGACTGAAGGCGGCCCAAGACCGCCAAAAGAGTTATGCGGACAAAAAGAAGCGGCCGATGGAATTCCAAGTGGGTGATCGGGTGATGTTGAAGGTGTCGCCTTGGAAAGGAATTATAAGGTTTAGGAAGCGAGGAAAGCTTAGCCCTCGTTTTCTCGGACCCTTTCCTATTATTGAGCGTGTGGGGCTCCAAGCCTACAAGCTTGATCTACTGCCTGAGATGAGTGGAATTCATCCTACATTCTACATTTTTTATCTTCGGAAATGTCTAGCGGAAGAAGAAAACGTCATCCCATTGTCCGAAATTCGAGTAGACAACAATCGTTGCGTCGAAGAGCCGGAGACCATTTTAGAGTGAGAAACGAAGAAACTCCGCCATAAAGAGGTGGTTATGGTGAAGGTGCAATGGAAACATCACCGGGGCACGAACGTGACGTGGGAAGCGGAGGAGGATATGAAGAGGCGATATCCTAATCTTTTCGAGTAGAGTGAGATTTCGGGGACGAAATCTATTCTTAGTGGGGTAGGATTGTAACATCTAGTTTTTTTTCTTAGTTTGTGTCTCATCACGTCTTAATCTCCATCTCCGAGCCATAGCAACCTGTTAATCTTTTTCCTTAAGGACCATTGGTGATTTATAACTCTTTGTGTGCAATTGCACGTTTATTTCGTAACAACAACTATTATATGAAGGGTGTGCTTATATTTATGTGTTTAATGTGAAAGGTTATGTACATAGACTTTTGTAATCTCATGATTTTGAGTACTTGTCTTCCGTAAGGAGTCGTGAGGAAACCATAGGACTTGTTGAGCACCTTATCGTCGATCAATCAGCGGCCTGGGGGACAAGTGCGACATTGCCCGGCAACAATGCCATGGCATAGTCACCAAGGGCATAGTCGCTATGGAGGTACCGTGGCATAGGGGAGAAGGGCGACATTGCCCCACAAAAATGCCATGGCATAGTCGCCAAGGGCATAGTTGTAGAAGTGGTACCGTAGGGGGGGGGGGGAGACCGGGCGACATTGCCCGGCGACAATGCCAAGGGCAAAGTCGCCGAGGGTATTGTCGCATGAAGGGGGCGGGGTTCTGCCTTCTTAGTCGACTTTCAAGCCTAAATCACATCACTTGGAACCCATATATCTGTAGGTCGGTTCCCTTAGATCTCTAGGCGATTTTCCCCTTTCTCCTCTCCCCTCTCCCCTCATTTAATTTTACAAGTAACCCTAGCATTTAAGAGACTCAAGGAAGGTTGTTGAAGTGATTAAAGGGATCTTTGGTGCCATTAAAGCTCCAAGTGAAGTAGAGTCCTCTCAAGTCATCCATTCTTAGGGTTTTCTCTTTACAAACCCTAATTTGTGAGTTCTCAACCTCTTTATGATTATGAGAATAATTACTTGTAATAAATACTAATATGTAGATGTGTTTATACTATTCTTGAGCTTGATTTATTTCCTTCTAGGGTTTTCACTTTACAACCCCTAGAAAGTGGGTTTCATATTTTATACTCTATTTCTTGTGTCTATGGGTTGATTGATAATTTCTTGACTTAATCTACACGTAAAGGTGGGTAATACGAGAATAGACCCTATTTTATGGGTTGGACCTAGTGTACTAGAGTCCTTAAAATATGTATGAGGAATATATTATGTTGCCATGGAATTACTTGGAAGTATGATTGCTGAGTTATGTGTAAAGTGAAAGGGAACAATATTTACGTATCGAAATATGGTCTTAACTTTATGAATTCTCGTATAATATGCATTAATGTTTATGAGTCAATAAGGAAGGGTCTATGTATGGCTACATGCTTTATGTGCACATTAAATCAGTATGTGATCACCTGATAAGAATATGACTTCTATGTCCTTGTGCACGAGGATATAGTTGTATGCGAAAGAGGACCTTTGTTGTAGGTTGTCTGTGGTTACTAGCGAGTAGGCAATAGGGGGACGTGGGCCCTTGAGGTGTAACTCGTCTAGTCTTGGATAGGCAATAATATCCCGTAAGACCTTGAGGTGTAACTCGACGGAGTAGGCAATAAAGGCAACGAGTTTGGTTTGAGGTTGTGATGTCTTGATGGCATGGGAACTAGGACCGGGACATGAGGTGTAATCCAATAACATCATGGGTGACTCCACTCCTGTGTACATGTCACCCCGATGGGAATGGGTCTCCCCCGTATTTTCAAGGGTTGTCTCTTGTATGTTTATGTTTAGGTTTGAGAACATTGTCGCGGTGGAATTGGTTATTTGTGGGGCAAAAGAGTTCGGTAACATGATTATCGTTTTATAATATCTTGTTTGTGGTATTTATATTTTATGAGATCTCACTAGGCTTTGTCCTGACACTTGTTGTGGTTGTTGTTTCCTCACAGATCCCACTCGTGGCGGAATTTAGGCCGTCGGACCTATCAACCGGGCACGTAGGAGTTCTCGAAGTGCCGGGATTTTGGGGATTTTTGTGAAGAGAGATTTTAGCGATTTAGCAACACCCATTTTAATCTAGTTCGGAATTGATTCTAGATTAAGTAGGTTGTTGTAATATTTTGTCCCATTTATTTGCAAACGTTATGTTGCAAACCAAACCATTTCTATGTGGGTCTTTAGTTGTCCATATTTTGGACTTGTCTTGTTGAAAGTTTATCACTACAGGGTATTTGGACCTTCGTATTTTAGACGTCATATTGCCGAAAATTCAAGTTTTATTTCACCTAAATTTTTAGGGTGTTACAGAAGAGTATTTAAGATCATGTGTAACACCCTGATTTCAGGTAAGTATTGGGAATCCGTTAAACCTCTCATTTTACTTGATTAATTGACGTTAATTGTATCTTTTATATTACTTTTCTATTTGAGGCTTTTATCTGTATACATGTTGCCTTACATGATCCTAGTAAGTACTGTCATAATTGAAACTATGGTCACGCGTGAGTCAGCTACCTTTCGCGAAGAAATCAGGCCCCTGCAGGAAGTGGGTAACATTGCCCCAGCGACAATGCCCTTGGGCAAAGTCGCCAGGCATAGTCGCCTATGGTGTACCGAATGGGTCAGTGACTCAGCGACATTGCCCCAGCGACAATGCCCTTGGGCAAAGTCGTAGGGCATAGTCGCACTTGGTGTACCGCGAGGGGTGATGAGGCCTCGACAATGACCGGCGACAATGCCATTGGCACCCAAAAATTCCGATGGGTTGCTCCCCAGAAAAGTCTTGTAGGTGCATCCATACTCTTAACCTTGCTTCCGACCACCACATGCTCTTCGGTGCCGACGCCATTTCCACCTCCCGACCCAACCACGGCGTTTTCTGCCACTGTTTCGGGTCAGCGATGACTGGCATCGCGATCTTCTAACAGTTTCATGAAAAATTCTTGTTGTTGTGCCATGGCTGCATTCATAGCTTGCATCATGCTACCCATCATTCGGCTCTCAAGGGTTACCTCCTCAATGATCGTCCCGGTAGTAGCAACGTTGTTCCTTGGAATCTATTCCACCCTCTGCCCAACTCTGGTTGTCTAGGTGGAGCGATGGCAACCACAATTGTTCCCTGTTGGTCGGTCGAAGACATCGATGCTTCAGTCCCTTTCGGAGGGGTTGGCAACCTACTCCGAGTATTAACCATAATGGTCTGCCACACATACGAGAAGAAGATGAGAGGTAGACTAAATATACGTACTACTGCATTTATTAAGTATCATAACAACAATGACTCAAGCATGCTCACATAACAATATACTCATAATTGCAGTAGCTAGGTGGAATTATGAATATATTATACACAAGGATTCTCAATACTGTCACAACAATTCTCAATTCATACAATTCCGTAAGTCCTAACGCTCTCCCCACCTAAATATTTTTACCCATGGGTGGTTGTCTCTTTATAACCACCTACAGTTTAAGTCTAGGCACGCTAAGGTCAGTACCTAGTTCGCTTAAACTAAAGCTCTGATACCAACTTGTAACTCCCCAAAAACGGGCTAACAAAAATTTCCGAAAACTAGAAATATGGTATTTAAAATGCCATAGCATGAGCCTCCCAAAAATGGGGAAATAAGAATACCTGTTTTTGTAATTGTAAGGGAAAATAAAACAACAATCGTCTAATCTAATTTATCAATGGAAACAAGATTACAAAAAGGTGTCGTCTATCGTCCAATGACGGTCTTCACAAAAAAAATGAGTGTCCCTTTGATCTCCCCAAGCTCACACGGACCCGCCTAAACCTTCTTAGATGCAGCGACACTAGAATCTGAGATACATATATGCACCAAACAAGTGTTAGGCTAGAAAACCTAGTGAGGTTGTATGACAATTAATGTATCCATGAGGACTATTCCAATATTTATTTACCGAAGATGGGTTCAACAAATGGAATCAATGGGGGAGACCCATAACACCAATCAAATTCCACCCAAGAGACGAGATACCCTAGTGTCAAACTCCATGAGTGACACCCGAAGACCCGACACATTCGAGGGTACAACGAAGGCATTCCCCAAATGGCGGAGGTCTAAGCACATACCAACACGGTGGCGCCCAAGATTATGACCTCCTAGTGACCATTTGACTTGGTTCATTCACACCACTCATGTATGTCTAAAGAGCACCTTAGCTTTTACAATGTGTATTCAACACTAATGTAAATCATTCGTCCCAAATATTATACCCAACAACAATTAGATGCAAGGAAACATAATATCATCTCTACCGTGCTCAAACATGTATTTAATCATAAAGATAATGCACACATAGTGAGAATATTCCCCAATACACAATTAGCCATCTCATAGATTTGTGTCAAAATTGATATCCTTCTTTAGTTGTCCATATTACCAACATATGCAGATTTCCACCATTCAAGTTCTCTTTTCATACTCCAAATACCTTTAGGTCAAATAAACAAAATATAAGAAAACCCTAGCTTTCATTAGATGGAGATATTAACAAATATGCAAGTAAATATACGTATCTCATTTGTAAAGGTTTAGAAATACTCACAATCTAGGTTTTTAGTTAAAAACCTAGAAAATAGAAAACCCTAGATTGAAGAGGTTGAAACTTGGAGATGAAGGTTGTTTATCTTGAGAATCTCTAATAAATGCTCCCTTGATGTGTAATGACTGCAAATCCTAAAACCCCAACAACAACTAGATGGATATTAATGAGGATTAGGGTTTTGAGGAGAAGAAATCAGCCTTGAGGTCTCAAAATCGCCCAACAAAAACGAGAGAAATGAAATAATGAGGTCAAAATCGGTCAACTGATCTATTTAACCCACCAGACCCCATCGGCGATAGTGCCCGATGACAGTGCCATGGGCACTGTCGCGATGTCACAATCGCGAGCCTCACAAAACTCTCGATACATCTCCCGCGATAGTGACCGGTGATTGTGCCCATGTCACTATCGCGATGTCAGAATCGCCCCACTCACAAACCTCTCGGTACATTCGCGGTGATAGTGACCCACGACTGTGCCCTTGGCATTGTCGCGTGGCACTATCGAGCTACACCCCATAGACTCCGAAAACTTGACTCGATTCGATGACGAGCGTAAAGTTAGACATTTCAATTATGGTGTAACTTAACTAGAACAATGTAATTATACTTATACGCAAAGAGGGTTCTGATCCACAAGTTTGCCATAATAATAAAGTGCGATGAGTAAATACTTACCTTAAATTTCCGAATGTTACAAGTATTAGTAAATAAACGAGTTAATCGATCTCGAATCTGAGCTCATAAACGAGCATCGAGGTTGAGCTCAAACATTGAAAAAATATTCGAGCTCGAGCCCTACTTAGAAAAAATTAAGCAAGCTCAAGTCCAACTCGAGCCCGATATTATTTTTTCGAGCCGAGCTCGAATAACATACTAATCGACCCGACTCAACTCGTTTACACCCATAGTGGTACCCATATTTCTCTTGTTGGTGATGGTTAAAGGGGTCCGGAGTAACGACCGAAGATGGAGGCCGACGACATGGCCACATGGGGTTTTCTTGGGTTACAAGGACGATTTTCACTGACTCGTTGGTCCAGAGATGGAGGGAGTAGGGACGATTTCATGATGGTTGTTGTTGTGATTTGGTCGCGGACGATTTGATCCCTGTGTATGTATATATGTGTCTATATATATGTTAGAGATAATTCCGTAACATGTCCATAAAGTTTAATGGATTTTGTAAAACACGAAAATTAAGAAAACATGTAAAATGGCTAAACAACCCCTCGTTAAATTGGATTTAATGAAAGAAGTTAACGACTGTTAGAAGGAGGGACGAAATGTATTGAAAATCGACAAACGTTAGTGACAAATCTGTTAAAATAAAGTTGAGGGACGAAAACTAGGGGTGTATGCGGGTTGGGTTGGGCGGTTTGAGACATTTTTACAACCCAACCCAATTATGGTGGTTTGAAAAAACTTAACCCAACCCATTCAAAAGTATAACCCAACCCAACCCAACCCTTGCGGGTTAGGGCGGGTTGGGCGGTTTAGTAGTTTACATAAAATTGTAAAATGAAGTTCGGTAAATACTACTAAGAATATACATACATTTAGCGAACCAAGAGGTTATTTGGTTAGCATTTAGCAGTGCTAGGGTTGTAAATGAACCAAACGTTTGGCAAACCGTTCGGAAGAATTTCGTTTATATTCGTTTATTTAAGAATTGATCGAACATGAATACATTTTTTTGTTCGTTTAGTTAAATGAACGAACATGAACAATGAGCTCGTTTGTTCATTTATGTTCATTAATGTCTGTTTATTTATGTTTGTTTATATATATATATATATATATATATATTATAATATTAATATGTAAAATCATTAATTATATAAAAATTTAAGAATTCCTTTTTTATTATTCATAAATATACCCGATTTTTCATTTTGTTATGTTATTTCGGAACAAAATGATGAATATTGTTGTTGTTTTTTTGTTTATTTGTGTTCGTTCGTTTATATTCGCTTGTTTATGTTCGCTTGTTTATGTTCATTTAGCATCTTAACGAACAAACGTAAATGAACACGAACAAACACATTTTTTTAACAAACGAACATGAACACAAAAAATTACGTTCTTTTACCATTCGTGTTCATTCATTCATTTGGTTAAGTTTAATGAACACGAACAAGTCTCCATTAGTTTGTTCGGTTAAGTGTATTATATATATATATATATATATATATATATATATAATTTTATAAAATTATATATTAGCGGCGGGTTGACGGGTTGGGTGGGTTGAATAAATCGTAACCCAATTTCAACCCTCTTAATTTGCGGGTTGGCGGTTGAGCGGGTTGGGTTTAATTGGGTTGTTAACGGTTTGGGTTGGGCGGGTTTCGCGGGTTGAAAGTTTTTTGTACACCCCTAACGAAAACCATTGAAAATAACAAACGTTAGGAACCAAAAATAAGTTTTACTCTAAAGAAATTTATAACATGGATGATCATGAATCGTTATTGGTTCTTAATGATGACTTCTTGCATCACGGCTAGCGAAGGAATGACACAAAAAGTGATTCCCACCAACACAAACATTTTTTTATTTTGTTTTTGATAATGCAAGTGCCTCTCTGCTATACACATATATAATCTTTCCGGTTGAGCTTTACAAGCGTTTGATAATTAAAAGTTACAGACATTTAGATATGCCCTACCACAAACCTTAGTGGGTTGGTGAAGTGCTCAAACTCCAAGTCCACCTTTCAAACTTGTCATAGAACTCGTAAGATGCACTACCTTGGCCCTCACCCAATCCACCACCCTTACAAATAATATATATATATAGAGAGAGAGAGTGAGAGGGTGGTTCATACGAAAACAATATGTATTTAAGAAAATACGAGAACGGTCGAGTACATATAAAATCAATATATGATTTACGTGACTTTGCCGTGACTTGTGTCGTGGGCAAAGTCGCCCCGGGTCCCTTTTTTTGGTCGTTAATGCCGAATCATATATGATTTTGCACATGATTTGTTGCTTTCATGTTTTCTTAAATAGTTAGTGTTCTTATTTGAACATCTCTCTCTATGTATATATATATATATATATATATATATATATATATATATATATATATATATATATATATATATATATAGGGTAAGGTTTAGAGGAAAACGGTAAAAAACATAAAAACTTGAGAAATTTCCTAACAACCATTTATTTGTGTAATATGCATATGTACATACAAGTAATTTGTTCACCCACACATGCATAGAAAACAAGAAACATCTTCAATTACTTGTAGCCACATGTACTTACGATACAGGTGAATGGTTATTAGAATGTTACTTAGTTTTTCATTTATTTGAAAAAGATAATATGTAAAAAGTTGATTGATGGTTCATTTTATAATTTTGCTTATTGTTTTCTTCATTTCTTTATCCAGTACCAAAGTCTAAAATTATTTACCTAGAAAACCTTTGATATTTGGGCAAAAGTTGATTATCGGTAACCCCAACCGGCCCCACAAAGTACCACCTCCAGAGACACCAATGTGAGGAGGCATTTTTTGGCTCACTCACCGGTTGAGGCTAGTTGGGGGGGGGGGGGGGATGAGATCAAACCAAAGACCATTCTTGTATTTGGGCAAAGTCGTTCCACCACTCAGTAACTGAGGATAGAAAACCTCCTTATTACTTAATATTGAGTACATGAGTCTTAATTATTTTCCCATCTAAAAAACAAGAATAAGATTTCAAGTTTGAAACAAACATGAACTTTTGATTCTAAGATTGATGGTTTCATAAAAGTTTGATTAATATAACCTTAAAAGCTTAAAACGGTTATGAAAAACATTAACCTAGTTGAGATGGAAAATCAACTGATTTATATTGATTTTAAATTGAGTGCTACTTCAATTAGTCAACATTGTGACCCCACATGATGTCAATCTATATATAAAAAGGTATATCATTGAATGCTTTTGACGGTGGAACAGATTGACAATGCTATGTAAAATTAATGATACTATAGATAATATTAATATATAAATAATTATTGACTGATACGGTATATATTAATTATTAGTATTTCTTGAATTCAATGTTATTTATGATGATAAAAATGATATATTGTTTTTCATACTTATCGAGAACCCTTTTTTACATACTACCCTGCATCTATTTTATTTTATTTTTTTATTTTTTTTTGGGAAAGGGTATCCTAGGCCTTTGACCCAGACTAATCCTTTGGCAAAGAAACCGACTACGAAAGCATGTAGCCCTGAGGTTAAACCCAGTGGCCGCAAAGTTGTGAATGCAGGGAATCGAACCCGGGTTGAGCGCTATGAACTCCCCAGGTGATTACCGCTACACCACAAGTCTTGTGGTTGCATCTATTTTATTTTGATACAACTACTGATGGATGTTTTCTTGCATATATGTTCTCCATTTTTTAACCCCCATCGATCCTGACATTTTTTAGGCCCTAGGCATTATATCATCATAAATAACATTGAATTCAAAAAATACTAATAATTCATATAAAACCGATTTTTCTGGTATTCCTAGTACAAGATCAATCAATAATATATCATTTCTAAATTAATATTATCTACCATATCATTTTTACATAATATCGTCAATCGGTTCCACCATCAAAAGCATTTTATGATATACCTTTAATATATAGACTGAAATAATTTGACGTCACTATGTTGACCATTCGTAGTAACAATTTAAGTAAATCAACATAAATTGGTAGATATTCCACATATTACCTGATGTTAATGTTTTTCATCATCATTTTAAACTTTTAGAGGATGACACAAACTTTTTAAAAACCATCAATCTAGAATCAAAAGTCCATTTTGGTTATAGTTTGAAATCTTAATCTTGTTTTAGAGATAATAGAGTACTTAAGATTCATGCACCCAATATTAGATAATAAAGAGTCAATAATGTATGGAAAATGAAGTATCTTTAAAATCCTAAATATAGATATATGTTGGGTCGTCTCATATAGTTTGGTAATTGTTTTCAAAATGTAAGAGTTTTCTTAGTTAATAACAAGAAATCTACTATATTCTAACGCAATAATAAAATTAATGCGGATAGAATAAGGAAAAGAGTATGTTGAAGATGAGTAATGGAGTGTATATCAAGAATTATACGCAAAAATAATTTTTAGATATTAATACTAGATAAAAAAAAACTTAGAGAAACAATAAGCAATACTATAAAATGAAAAATTAAATAACTTTTTACAATTTTTCTTGTCCAATTTATTAATTAATACATGTTTGCGTCCTTAATATAATGTTAAATTCTTTTTGGGTCCTATTATGTACTAGATTTTTTTTTGTTTTTTTTATTTACAATTTTTTTAACTATCAATATATAGTATATACTAAAAAAATTGGGCCCTGGGTGTAGGCCCGGTCCACCCTCCCCCAAGGACGGCCTCTCTCTCTCTCTCTCTCTCTCTCTCTCTCTCTCTCTCTCTCTCTCTCTCTCTCTCTCTCTCTCTCTCTCTCTCTCTCTCTCTCTCTCTCTCTCTCTCTCCGTATATACATACATATAGTGGCGGACATAGGCTTAAAAAGGTGGGGGAAAGACCCCCACTTATTTGTAATTTTTTTTAATTTGTAGGTAAAATTTTGTTTTTTTATGATTATGTGTTTAGTCCCCCAGTCGCTCGGTCCATTTTAATGAAACCCCCACTCTCTAGCTTGTTAGTCATTTTTTTACTGTGTTTGGTTGATTATTTTGTTAAATATATCTCAATTTCTTGTTATTGTAGTTGTATATATGTTCAAACCAATTCATTTAAAAGGAAATTATATAAATTAAATAATAGTATGATTTGCTATTCGGTTAACCGATATATTAAAAAAGTAATCGAAATCGAAATTCACCTTATTTGGTTAAACGAACCGTTTAACCGCAAACCGGATCACCCGAATTAGTTTTGGTTTGGGTGAGTTATTCGGTTTCGGAATCTTTTATACCTCATGACCCAGTCACCTAAGTTTCTATATCTGCCACTTCATATATATATATATATATATATATATATATATATATATATATATAGAGAGAGAGAGAGAGAGAGAGAGTCATGGACAAAAAGAATCCTATTTAAGGTCACAACTCCAACTTCCTCAAAGTTCACTTTTGCTTCAACTTATTGCAATGGGTACAAGGAGATTAATCCGGGTTCGATTTTTGTATATGTTTCTAATCATCTTAACCGTGGCGTTGGTCTCTGGTGTGACATCGGGTGCGGATGACAAGGACAAGGAAGAGTGCACGGAGCAGTTGGTGGGACTCGCAACATGTTTGCCGTATGTCGGAGGCAACGCGAAATCTCCAACACCGGATTGTTGCAGTGGTTTGAAACAAGTGTTGAGCACGAACAAAAAGTGTTTGTGTGTGGTGATAAAAGATAGAAACGATCCAGATTTAGGCCTCACTATCAATGTTACTCTTGCATTAGGCCTCCCAACGGTTTGTCATGCACCAGCCAATGTTTCAAAATGTCCAGGTAAGTATATATATAAATCTGGGTAAAGTAAACCAAAATTGACTTAGGTGCAGTTTATTAATACAAGGTGGGCAATTTATGGGGTAAGAGTTGCTACCCTCACTTACCTTACTGGCACTGTAACAAAATGAAGTTTAAAAGAAACAAATTTTTTAAGTGTCCAAATAGAATATGACTTATGGTAGGGGTGCTCAAATTTCCGACCAACCCGATCAACCCGGCCAACCCAACCCGAAAAAATACAAAAAAACACAAACCGATGTAACCCGATAAATACTCGATACAAATTTTTCCCAAACCGCATCTATTGGGTTGGAAACGGGTTGGGCCCAAAGTAACCCGACCAACCCGTCAACCCGTCAACCCGCAAAACTTATATTTTTTTAAAATTTATTTATGGTTTTAGACTTTTAACGGTTCTTTTTTCTATCAATTCTCAAGTCTTCCTATTTTAGTCGTAGTTTAGATCTGTCCACAAGACCATGGCGATTAAAATCGTACGAATCTAACCTTTAAATCTTCAAAAATCTTCAAAGTCGATAGAATCAAAAGGCAAGAGATGTGCTTCTTGCCTTCTTCTACTCTTTTCTTCTCTTATTAGCCTTATTTTTAAATTTACATTTTGATTTTAGTTTTTTTTAAACGGAAACACTTGGTTAGATTGTAAAATGATGTTTTAAGGTTTCAACCCGACTAACCCGACCAACCCAACCCAACCCGCACGGTTTGGGTTGGGTTGGGTTGCACTTATGATTGGGTTGGGTTGGGTTGAGATTTTCCAAACCGCAAACAATTGGTTGGGTTGTTCAAGTTTTTTCAACCCGGCCAACCCAACTCGTGAGCACCCCTAACTTATGGCACTTAAATTTATAGGTCCAAGGGTCTTATTTAAAAGTGTAACAATAAGTTAATAAAACACTTTTGGAAGTCGTAACAAGTTATTTTTAGACCTTTTTAAAACAAAGTGTCGTATTTGCTATTTTATAAGACACTACTTGAAAAAGTATTTCATAAACACAGAATGGTCCTATAAAAACATGTGTTTATAGGACATTTTTCAAAAGTATCATATAAAATAGCCAATACGACACTTTATTTTCAAAAGATCCTAAAAAACTTGTTATGTAACTAAAAACGTCATAAACTTATTGTAACACTTTTAAATAGGACATTTTAATTTTTTGGTCCTATAAACTTAAGTGCTATATATATGACACTTTATTAGGACAGTTAAACACATTACCTGTCCTATAAACCCGATTTTGTTGTATTATGGATAAGATTATTGATCATCAAAATAAAATATTGTAAGCGTTTCTTACTTGATAAACGCTAACCGATTTTTGGTAAACAAAATGACATGATAAAATTAATGATAAAGACCATGTATTTTTAATTAAGCCAAGAAGACCTTTATGTCTATATTCGATATGTTATGCAGAACTTCTCCATTTGGCTCCTAATTCAACGGATGCTCAGATCTTCAATCAATATGGTCACCCTTCTACTGCTGCTCCTGCTACCAGCCCTATCCCAAATGGTAACATTTTATTTTGACTCAGAATTTTGGTTATACGAACCATTTGAATTTTGGTGGTAAGAGCTTGGGGACTTCATAGCGGTTGTCTGGGTTCGAGCCCCACTCGCAGCATTGTGGCCACTAAGGATAAACTCAGGGCTACACGTTTAGCAGCTGGGCCAAAGGCTCTACTTGCCAAGGGATTAGTCGGGCCAAAGGCCCAGGATACCCTTATCAAAAATAAATAAATAAATAATAGTAGTTATCGTAAGGAGAGTAAGAAATGATTTTAACCCTTTAATCAATCCTAATTGAAGATCAACTGAAAGTTCTTTTCTAAGTTAATTCATGAATTATTTTGGTATTTAATCTAAATCATTAGATCAACACTGATAGAAAGCAATTAAGAGTCTTACACTTCCCACCTTAACTCTTATATATCTTCACACAAATCATATTATTGAGAGAATCTCCAACAGCTATACTAAAATAGACTAAAGTGAGATTTTAGTAATTTTTTTGCTCCAACAGCTATGCTATATCATATGCTAAAATAGAGAAAAGAGGAGAGAGAAGGTAAAAATCTCCAAATTTGGAGAAATCTCTAAAACCCCATATTGAAGAGAGAGAAATAATATTTAACTTTTTCCACCAATAGGAGACATTGAAATTGTATGTTTAGGAGAGAGAAATAATATTTTATTAATATAATTGCTAAAATAGAGTAGCTGTTGGAGTTGGTTGTAATTTTTTTTAGAGATTTCAACTTTTTATACTCTATTTTAGAAAAATTATAGCATAGTTGTTGGAAATGCTCTGAGTATTTAGGTTTTGTTCTTAATTTTTTTTAAGAATATAATTTATAATGCATATAAAATATTACAATTTCTAAAATATTCCTAATTTTCTTTCTTTAAATGTTAATAGCAAAGTTTTGGATATCTTTACTATCCTTTCTAAACACAAGGCTGGCCAATAAACCATTTAAAGAGTATTTGAGATTGTTGGGAAGTCCATATGCAAAAAACTTAAATATTATAATTTTTTTTCGAAATAATTCTATATTCGATTTATAATTATATTTTATATTTTACTGTATCATACATGTATAATTATAGTATATTAAAAAGCATAAACATTTAGATTTTTATTCTTAAAAATTCTTAAATTTTTCAAAAATAAAAATAATGTATAAAACATTTAGTATAAATTATTAATGCATATAAAATGAACCAATTTTTAAAATTGGGGGTCTTCTTTTGATAACTCATGAAATTGTGATAACCTTGAGAACTAAGAGCATCTCCAACCATACTGCAAATTTAGTGATTTGCAGTATGGTTTACTCCAACCATACTTCATTTTGCAAAAGCATTTGCCGGCCAACCCTTTTTCTTTTGAAAACACACCAAATTTGGTGTGAGACTATTCACACTCCAAAACCTAAATGGACCACTCAATTCCTTTTTTTTTTTATTAATATAATTGTTAGATATCATTTTATATATTCTTTTTATATTAAATCATTTTAGATATTAAGTTAAATTAAAAAATTAGCATTAAATAAAATTGACAAAATCTAATTTCATAACAAATTAAAAATACATAATAGTTGAAATTAAATAACATAAACTAAAACATAAATTAAAAATACAACTGAAATAACATAAACTAATACATAATAATTATTTATAAATAATAGATATAGTATTTAAAAATGTTTAATAATAAAGAAAAATGTTTTTTTATTTGGGTTTAGGAGATTTGGTGTTTTTTTTGAAGTATTGTTGGAGTTGGAATTTTTTTTAGTGTCAAGGGTCCCATCATTTTTAGTGTTTTTAATGTTATTTTTAGTGTATGGGTTGGAGATGGTCTAATGTATCATGTGTTATTTGATATGATTTTTTTTGCATTTAAGACTAGCATTTATGATATTAATTAACATATAAATATTTGTTTCACAATGTGTTTGATTCACATGTATTTGTTTCACAATGTGAACTTTTTTAACATATTTGTGAAACAAAAGTTACACATAAAAAAGTTTTACATTGTGAACTAAATACATATAAAGCAAACACATTTAAAACAAATATATATATATATATTCATCAATACATTAAATGCTAGTTTTAGATGAAAAAAATCATGTAAAACAATACTTTAAGGTAAAAGTTATAGCAATCTCATAAATTTTAGAGTTCTCAAATGATCAGTTTCTTTTTAAAATTATCCTATTTTGCACTTATTTAAATGTTAATAACAAAGTTTTAAAAACATCTATTATCGTTCTCAACTATATAAGATCATTCAATTAAATAAACAAAATAATGTTTGAGATTAATAGAAACATCATCTCATAGTTGATCTATTTTCAAAAACAAAAAATCATAAAAAATAAATTGAAAACAATTCAAGTTTAGATTTACAATTCAATTTCACATTATTTTGGATCATACTGGTACACTTTTAATATATTATAAAGTATTTGTTTTTTATTTTTAAAATATTAATTATAAATTATTAATGCACATAAAGTATTCATATTTTAGAGCATCCACAATGTACGTGTTTTTCATCGAGTTTTTTCATAGTTTTTTTCTTACACATTATTGAGACATCAACAACTTAAAAACCTCCACTATGTGAAAAATCTCACCCAAACTTTTTCATTAATTTTTTAAACTATTCAGGGTCCCACTATTTTAACTTTATATCATTTTTATTCTTTTATTTATAAAAATAAATACATTAAAATTCATACAAATACATATTTATTAAATTTAAAAGTATGTATTACCGAAAATAAAAATTGGGTTATTAAGAAATCTGTTAGAATTGTATAAATATGCCAAATTTGAGATATTATTTTAAAAATATAAAATATAATTACTTTTATTATGTATTTATTTATATTATTTATTTAATAATTATATTTAAATAAGATTACTTTAAATATATTAATAAATAAAACTGGTTAATAAATAAAACTGATTAAATACGAAACTTTTATAAAATTCTATAAAATTAAAACTGATTAAATACGAAAAAACAGGTCGTGCAGTTACGAGCTATGACGAAAAACCTCACGAAAAATCTCAATTGAAAAACCTCTCTACTATGTGAAAAACCTCAAAAGGAGGTTTTTGCTTTTTAAAAAACCTCCCAAAAACCTCACGAAAAACCTCTCAATGAACACATTGTGGATGCTCTTACCATTACTACCCTTTCCAAATATGAGCTGACTTAACTAAATAAACAATATAACATTTGAGATTTTTGCCTTTTTGGAAACCTCGTCTTACTATTAATCCTTTTTAATAAAAAAAAAATCATTAAAAATATATGTAAAACAATTCAATGTTCAGTTTACAATTAAATTTTACATGGTTTTGTATTGCACATTGGCACTTTTAAGTATTATGTAATATGTGGCAGGTTCAAATGAGAAGCTAAACATTTTGCGAGAAGGCGAGAAGTGTTTAATCATATATGATACACAAGTTTTATCACATATGATTGAACAAATGTTATAATGGCAATACATAGACGTTTAATCATATATGATTAAGCACACCCACAGGCCGTGATATCATATATGATTAAACACTTCTTACCTTCTCGCAAAATGTTTAACTTCTCGCATGATCCTTCCTCTATTTGATATATGCATTATATTTGTTTTCAGCAGCGAGTGCTAACGTGACAACCACCAGAGGCTCTGGAACAAATCTTAAACCACCGGCTAGCAATATAAGCAGCAATGGGAGGACATGGTTAAAATGTGAAGTCATTCTTATGATAGTTGTTTCGTGCATTTTCACTTCAACTTCGATTATATAGTTTTCTAGTTGTTTCACATTTGTACTTTCGTATATTTTATCGAGTGCGGTATTGATCTCTAGTGTATTGAATATCTCATCACCGTCTCTTTTCTTTTATCAATTAATCAAATGGATTTTAACTCGGACAACATTTATATAGTCATTTTTGTATATATGCTATGAATGAAATGTAACACCCTAAAATTTAACCATGAAAGTAGAGGATAATTCCGGAAAATGAAAAGTAAAACTTCCAATTATACCGAACAACTATAACCTAAAATGGGAAAGTTTGTACAACCAACGGTGATAAAATAATGACACACAAATATAACAACCTACTTAATCTAGACTAGAAATGACTAGATTAAAATAGGTGTCACTCTCTGCAAAAATCCCTAAAAGCCTGACTCCTTAATTAGGTGCTCCTAACTGCATCGGTCGGCATCTCAATCCATCCTAGATCCGCCGCTAGTGGGACCTGTGAAGACATTTACACCATACAAGCGTTAGGCTAATAGCCTAATGAGTTCCGACAAGAAAATATTGATATTCATACAAGGCATTAAATTTATCAATTAGTTGTTACTCAATCCGTAATGGTAGCACATTACCAAGGTCTCAATCTTTAAGACGATGTCCCACACTTGAACATAAACACAGGAGATAACTCTTGAAACACGGGAGAAACCAATTTCCATCAAGGTGACAATAACACGTGAGTGGAGTCACCTAAAATGTTATTTGGTTAGACCTCAGGTTCCGGTCTTACTGCACATACCACATAGGTATCACAACCTTAAACCGTTTCGTACCTGTATTGCTTACTCCGTAGAGTTACACCTCAAGGATTTATGGAACCTCATGTATACCCAAGCTATATGTAACACCCTCAAATTTGGAAAGAGCAACTAATTTAAAATTTACAATAATATCTCAAAGAAAGATAAAATCTCTCACAACAAGTCCATCCTTGAAATATAATTCTAGATTTAATCATCAACAAAAATGGATAGAATCTTACATAAAGACTAATAAAAAGGTCGGATGCTACTAAACCCAAATACATGATGTTATTCCTAAGATAATCGCGGAAGACTTCACCAAGCTACTCACGATCGTTATTAAATCTATTATTTATCTCTTCACAGTGTCGCTATTAACATATCCCAACCGGGACCTAATGCACATGCCGACAAATAAAAAGGTTAGGCTAACACCTAGTGAGTTCAAGAGTTTTCAACATGATTAAATATATCGTAAAAAGGAAAGAATGCAACTTAAATCATAATCTTTCAAAATGATCCACTTTGATATGAAAACGATTCGTTTTCCAATAATATGCATTTTAGGCGAACGAAACACCAATATAAACGTTTTCCAATCCACACAATTTTATCGACGAAATCCCAATACAAAACATTCTTTCGTAAAGTAAATCCAACCCAAAATTCACTCAAAAAGAGAATAGAAATTGAACTCCCAATTTATGAAACGCGGGTAAAAACTTTATATCCCGAAACACCCAAACCATGGGTGGGGCATAATACTCAACGCATAAATCATGGATGAAATCCATATATATAAAACGTCACCGAAAACATGGATACTAAAACTCAATACCCAAAACAACACCTTTTGGTGACGGGGGAGACCCGATTCCTGAGAATGTGACGGACACACAAAGTTAAGCCACTACCAACGTTCTCGAGATTCACATAGGGCCACGAATCCCCGTATACGGCGCATCTGAGCTACCACCGCAAGATACCCAAATGACCCTAGTGTATACTCGACCTCTAGATAAGTGTCACCACAAAAGTCACAAGTCCCTGTATCTGGCTCACCATGGGCACCACCGCAAGACTTTGCTCCGTACACGACTCTACAGAGCACCACCGCAAGCTTACATAAAAACATGACTTGAGGACCACTCATTAGACTTAAACATGAAAATCAAAACTCCATGATGAATAACAGACTGGATTACATGAGCATCGAGTTCAACCACCCACGATCTACACCTCGAGCCCTTCGCTAAAGGTTACACGATCATCGAGTTCAACCACCAACGATCTATACCTCGAGTTCCCGTTAACCATAAATATTTCCAGTTCCAAAACAGGGATAAAGTTCCCAATTAAACCAACTGACTAACTCATATGCCTATGGATCCAATGCATTATAGTCTAAAACATTACATGACCCAAATGAATGACAATGCACTCAAAACATGTAATATCCATCAAAACACAATTAAATGCATAGTAAAACCAAAGCTCCTCATTGAACCAATAAAATTGGGCAAATGTCCCAAGACTCCTTTGAGTCACAACTGAGCCGAAGCTCCACAAATCGATTAACCATTAGTAAAAAGTCATGAAATGCAATAAAGCGCAATCGACCCACGTCTATGCAAACACACACTCCAAAATACATGAATAAACTCCAACAAAATTTAGATTGGGACAAATCATTTTCCAAATGGGTTTATACCATTTATTCTTTAAAAAACGTCCCAAAACACAAAAACAAGCATTTCTCCAAAACATACACTAAAAGTGCATTTATACTCAAAAAATCTACTTCCATAAAATAAATCATTAAATTACCCAATACTTATGATTTATTTACCAAAATGCCCAAAATCCCAAATGTAGGGGTTTTACAAGATTTATAAAATCAAATATCCCAAATAAGTGAAACTCATAAAATATTCCAACATTTGATAATTATCAAGTAAAACACATAAACACTTTAAAATGAACATTTTTGGCATGTACACCGTTTTCACAAATCAACTTAAACTCACCTTGCAAAATTTAAGCAAAATCTAGATTTTACCCCAACTTGAGCTTTCTTGAAGAAATTTGAATCCTCAAGGAGAATTTTCCAAAAAATTTTACATAAAGATCTCAACTCATACCAAACATTTTACATAAAGATCTCAACTCATACCAAAACCCTAATTTCCATAAATGAAGAAGAGAGAAGAGTACCTTAACCATAACTTGAATCTACCCACCGAATACCTCTAGGGCTACAAAATGGACACCAAACTCCAAACTTTCAAAAGAATGGAGGAGGGATTAATGAAACCCTAGAGTCTTAGAATTCTTAGAAAATGAGAACAATAAGAAAAGCTCCCCACCTTTGCTTTCAAAATCTCTCTAAAACGTGAAGGATCACTTTAAACCTTCGAGAATCGAAGCCTTGAATGCTCCAAGAACCACAATAAGGGAAGGGGTTCGTTTGAGAGAGAGTGGGAACTGAATTGGAGAAGTCACAAATGAGAGATAGGGCTAAAAAAACCGATTTTATTCAACCTAGGGCCAACCGCGGTTGTGCCCGGCGACAGTGCCCCTTGGCACAATCGCTGGCACTATCGCCGAAGATGTATTGAAGCTCCCCCTAGGCTCGCGACATTACCCAGCGACAGTGCCCTTTGGCACAATCACGGGCATAGTCGCCACACATGTATCTAATGATGGAGTCCCTCAGCGACATTGCCCTTGGAGACAGTGACAATGTCATAGTCGCCGGGCATAGTCGCGCCATGCGTACCGAGGCCCGAAAGTTTCCTTTTTCACACTTGAATTCCCCGACACTTCCACTGACCAGGGCTAGATCATTCTTTCTCGTCTCCTTATAGTTTATAAACCATAGGTTGGTGAATGGGTTACCATTACTTGCCAAAATTTATGGGCGTTACAATCCTCCCCACCTTGAAAACGATTTCGTCCTCAAAATCTAGTTCATTCTAACAGCCTTTGATTGCTACACCTCACACCACATGGATCACAAGTCCGGTAATGGTTTTGTTACGCAAACAACCAAGATGGGTACCGTTCTAGCGATATCAACCACAAATAACGTCATTTTTCACTAAACGGCCGATTCTTATCCTCCAAAGATGCGTCTCTAACCCATTTCATTCGTAAAGGATGTTTGATGACCAGTTGACAAAGCTGCCATGATGATTTTCGTAAAGAATTTCACATCCAATACCCACCTCGATAGGTTACACTCATAACAGAGTGAACATCGGACCTTACTGGAGCAATCCCTAGTCATATGATCTCGGTTGCCTCCCAACCTTAGGTGACACGTACTACCTCAAGGTAACTTGTGCCCTCAACTTCTCACCGACCAATTAATCTCAGTTCAACATGATTCTAAATCCAAAATCCAAATATCAGCACCAAACCCAAGGTGTTCCCTAATTTCCTTAATAATTCACCCTCGTTATTGGCAGAGTCTTCCTTCCAGGGACACGCCAATATGCTCTCCAGGGAGTCGGTCTATTCAAATTAGACTATTGCGCAAATCCAAACTATCCTCAAATATCCAACATTCAGTCGATAAAATATTTACCACATAAAGGGAATCTTACTCATCGATGCTTAATTACCAACATTTAATCTCCTTAAAGCTCCACCACTGTGAGGCTAACATTTATTATGATCCAACGAGAGTACTTCCAATTATTCCAAAGATCACTGGCCTCAAAAGAACGAGTCGACGCTTAAAAAAATCAAAATGACCATATCAAGAACCTGGGTATGCCAAGAAGAATCTTATTCCTGGTTGCACTGTGCCGAGCCCCACATAAAGACTTAAAGTTGACATCAGGTAATGAAATAAAACCCCACATCTTACAGTTTTAACGAATGGACCACAACAACTCCTTTATTCACGAAGGCTCCTTACGATGGCACACCACCAACACAACACATGTTGTCGAATAAACAATCCATCAACTCAAATCCACTCCTATGCAAGCGACCACACCAGGCTTTAACCCGAAGATTTACCAAAACGAGAAGATCACGACTTAAATAAATGGGATAATACATGAATATAATATCTCAATTATTCATACATGAACCTACTTATAAGGCTGGAATCCACAATTCAAAACTGGCCACAAGTCGGATCATCCTACGTTTCAATTTCTAAGGAGTTCTCTAGTCCCTAATTACAACTCCTTTCACGATAGGGGTCTAAATCCATAGCCCTAATGAGTTCAAGGTTTTTCAAACTAATATGCCAATTTGAAAATTTGTAAGTGTTTCAAAGCAAAAGCTTTGTAACAATTACTCGTACAAGTAGAAATCCGCTACCGTTTACTCGGTAGTTGTGCAAAGTGATTACAAATGCCACACATATAAAACCATTTCGAAAGTCATTTGATCCTTACTGAAGCTAACAATGACAATAATAAAAGATGCGCAACAACCTTTTCAAATGGACCACTATGGTCCGAACATGCATCAATTTATGCCATGTACGTAAAATAATTTTCTACACTAAAGCAGTGTGCAACAAATGTTTGTACAAACTACAGAAGAAGAAATTTACGTAATCAAGATCCAAAAATTTCTCATTTACTCATATAATGACATGGAAGAAAACTTGCCAATAAGACTGCATGACTGGGTTCATTTCTCAAAACTTAACAAGAAAAAATGTGCATGCGATTGGTCAAAACGTCAAATACTTTTGATCGACTTCAAACTTTAAGCCATATGAACAAGACACTCTTTTTTCCAAAAATAGTGGCTACAATGCCATGCATACCAGTAAACCAATATAATGCATTGCGTGAAACACTAATAGTGAAAACCAACAACCGAAGGAGGTACAAAGCAAAAGTTCAGCACGAATCATCATAGATTATTCATATACGTACTCACACCAAAGTATAAATCAATTCAAATACTAAGTAGTGTACAATGAAACATACTCGTATAAAACTCAAAAGTGCAATTATGCGATATCCAAACTCTCAAGACGTCTTTTACGGTTGCGAAAAAACATGTGCAAAACTCGCATGAGACAAAGACGTTAAACAAAAAACTCATAAGTTAACGCACACAATAACTCAATTATACGCATTTCAAAGTTCATCTACGAGATGCAAAATGTCGTAAAATAGAATTCCGTAAGACGTAGCAAAATTTCCATAAAACTCAATGACACCCAAAAATCAAATGGTGCCAAAACTTTCATTCCCAATAATCAAATAGCATAAGACAAAGTTATGACTAAAATGTCATAATTCCAAAAAATTCCCTTTTATCGCATTGTGATATAAAGTGACACTTTTCAACAAAATTCGCATGGAATAAAATTCCCAACAAAACTCAAACACCAATATAGTGGGAATAATTTTTTCCTTTAAAACCTTAACATATGTGGATGGGATCCAATGTCAAGGTCATAAATCGCAATTACTTGCCCGAGACCCTAAACAATGTTAAAACGTGGATAGTGGATACTACAATATCCGAAAACAACGTTTGACAAAAACAAGAATAAAGAAAATCTCAATAAAGTTTGCAATCATGTGCAATAAAACAATTTTATGCATGTTTAAACTCATGGTTTAAAATCATGGATAAAATCAATATATGTAAAACGTCACCAAAAACATGGATACTAAAACTCAATACCCAAAATAACATCTTTCGGTGACGGAGGAGACCCGATTCAATTGTATGTGTCGGGCACACAAAGTTAAACCACTATCAACGTTCTCGAGATTCACTTAGGGCCATGGATCCCCTTATACGACTCCTCCGAGCTACCACTGCAAGATACCCAAATGACCCTAGTGTCTACTCGACCTCTCGATGAGTGTCACCACAAAAGTCACAAGTCCCTGTATCCGACTCACCATGGGCACCACTGCAAGACTTTGCTCCGTATACGGCTATGTAGAGCACCACCGTAAGATTACATAAAAACATGACTTGAGGACCACTCATTAGACTTAAACATGCACATCAAAACTCCATGATGAATAACAGACTGGATTACACGGGCATCGAGTTCAACCACCCATGATCTACACCTCGATCCCTTCGCTACAGGTTGCACGATCATCGAGTTCAACCACCAACGATCTATACCTCGAGTCCCCGTTAACCATAAATATTTCTAGTTCCAAAACAGGAATAAAGTTCCCAATTAAACCAACTGACTAACTCATATGCCTATGGATCCAATGCATTACAGTCTAAAAGATTACATGCCCCAAATGAATGACAATGCACTCAAAACATGTAATATCCATCAAAACGCAATTAAATGCATCGTAAAACCAAAGTTCCTCATTGAACCAATAAAACTGGGCAAATGTCCCAAGACTCCTTTGAGTCACAACTGAGCCAAAGCTCCACAAATCGATTGACCATTAGTAAAAAGTCATGAAATGCAATAAAGCGCAATCGACCCACGTCTATGCAAACACACACTCCAAAATACATGAATAAACTCCAACACAATTAAGATTGGGAAAAATCATTTTCCAAATGGGTTTATACCATTTATTCTTTAAAAAATTTCCCATAACACAAAAACAACCATTTCTCCAAAACACACACTAAAAGTGCATTTATACTCAAAAAATCTACTTCCATAAAATAAATCTTTAAAATACCCAATACTTATGACTTATTTACCAAAATGCCCAGATGTGGGGGTTTTACAAGATTTATAAAATCAAATTTCCCAAATAAGTGAAACTCATAAAATATTCCAACATTTGATAATTATGAAGTAAAGCACATAAACACTTTAAAATGGACATTTTTGGCATGTACACTGTTTTCACAAATCAACTTGAACTCACCTTGTAACACCCCGAATTTCGTTTGGTCTTGCGAAGTTGAATAGAGAAATAAAGAATGTCCTTCAGAGAAAACGCACGGGGCGTGCGTATGAAACTGTGGCGAGGCAGTGGGCTTGCGCACGGGTCGTGCGCATTTCCTTCTTTGAGGGCGCACGGACAGCCTACTTTTTGAGGTTGCTTAAATATCTCATTTGAGAGATATTACAGAAAATATCTCTAAATCTCAGTTCTCTCTCTCTCTTCCTTTTTCTCTCTTTTTCTTCTTTCGATCTTCAAAGTCTCATTTGGTTGCTAGTTTTCGATGTTTCTAGCAAGAGGTCGGTGTTTTAAGCTTCACCTCTACGTCGTGATCGTTATCTGGTTTTCCGGGTTTTATTCTAAAAACCTACTGGTGAGTTCCTACTACCATTTTACAAACTTTATACATGTCAAAACTCTTATTTTGCGAAATCCGAAGTATTTCTACGGTATGATTTCATGATCTCTACATTTTGATGTAAATAAAGTTTTTGGTGATTTCGGGGTTCCCGATCAGTTTTGACTAAAATGACTGTTTCGCCTTATTGAAGTAAAATGATGTTTTTCTTGCACATTATGTGGATATGTGAATAGAATGTTTAAGAACTAATTTCAATGATTTTCATTCTTACCAGAAGTTGAACTGGAAATGATATTTTGTTTATAAAATGTGTTTATAACATATGTTTATTTATGGTTGGTCACCTATGTTGTTGTGACTAGTCTGTACCATTACTAGTGGATCCCTAGGTTTTGAGTCGACTGTATTATCGGGATGTCATATTCCCCATTTTGTAGCTATGGATGCATATGATCCTCGGGGGCAACTTGGTACGGTTATGTGAGGCCGGATACTAGCCATGGTTCATAGTGATCCTAGCGAAGAAGTGTACATTGGTTTTGCTTGGGGCTAGATCCCACGTTGTAGCACGAACTTTTGTGTTTGTATCCTCGGATTCCAATTGTTTAGCTCACAACTCGGATTTTGGCTTACTTAGTGTTACGCCACAATCCCTGGTAAAATGTTTTATCATTGGTCATTTGATAATATGTTTATAACGGAAAAGCCCGGTTGTGGCAAAGGTTTCAATTGTAAAATTTCACCTCTTTGGAAATATTATCTTTTGATGCAAATATTTATATCTTTTGAGCTTTATAAACTGTATGTTCTTACCAGGCTTTAAGCCTGACACTTTTTCTCAAATGATGTGTATAACAGGTTTCCCTTAGCGGTGGGTTGCCGGGGTTTTGAGAGACGGGTTGGTCTTGAGGCATTTTGAGATGACTAGTATTGTATCTGGGCATTTGTTAAGTCCCATTCTTTTGATGAATTATGGATTGTCAACAGATGTAATCTTGGTAGAAGTGTCTAGATTAGTTTGTTGATGAATCCCAATTATGTACAGGTTTTGTAAAGTCTTAAGGACTGATTCCCTTTTTGGGAGGTTTATATCAATGCGATCGTCATGTTGCCAGGTTTTCCCGGTTTTAATTTACACTGATTTTTAGGGTGTTACACACCTTGCTAGATTAAGACTAAATCTAGATTTTACCCTAACTTGAGCTTCCTTGAAAAATCTGAATCCTCACGCCAAATCTTCGAAAATAACCTAGATCCACAAGTTTCCAAACATAAATATTCACATTCAACCATTCAGAATCATTCCCAAAATATTTTACATAAAGATCTCAACTCATACCAAAACCCTAATTTCCATAGATGAAGAAGAGAGAAAATTACATTAACCATAACTTGAATCCACCTACCGAATACTCTAGGGCTACAAAATGGACACCAAACTCCAAACCTTCAAAAGAATGGAGGATGGATTAATGAAACCCTAGAGTCTTAGAATTCATAGAAATTGAGAACAATAAGAAAAGTTCCCCACCATTGCTTCCAAAATCTCTCTAAATCATGAAGGATCACTTTAAACCTTCGATAATCGAAGCCTTTAATGCTCCAAGAACCACAATAAGGGAAGGGGTTCGTTTGAGAGAGAGTGGGAACTGAATTGGGGAATTCACAAATGAGAGATGGGGCTAAAAACCCAATTTTTATTCAATCTGGGGCCGACTACGGTTGTGCCCGGTGACAGTGACCCTTTGCCCGATCACCGACACCACCACCGAAGATGTATCGAAGCTCCCCCCAGGTTCAAAACATTGCCCAGCGACAGTACCCTTTGGCACAATCGCGGGCATAGTCGCCGCACATGTACTGAATGATGGAGTCCCTCAGCGACATTGACCTTGGTGACAGTGACAATGTCACAGTCGTTGGGCATAGTCGCACCATGCGTATCGAGGCCCGAAAGTTTACTTTTTTGCACCTGAATTCCCCGACACTTCCATCGACCAGGGCTAGATCATTCTTTCTCGTCTCCTTATACTTTACAAACCATAGATTTCTGAATGGGTTACCATTAGTTTCCGAAATTTACGGGTGTTACACTATACGAGTTTCACCTTAAGTACATCGATATCCTTTATTGTATACTCTCTAGTGTCCTAAAGGTTAGCCTAAGTGTGATCGCAGATTACTAGCTATCAAATCATGCACACAGATTATCAAGAAGTCATTATCATTAATGTCACAATATTACAATGTCACAGATCTAGATGTCACAGATCTAACTTTGGGCCACAAGTCTCACGTTGTGTGTGTTTCAATGTGTGCAAGTTCTCTTACTAAACACAATCGTTCAGAACTCGGACTTAAGACCAAAACTTCTATTCAACCCAGAATAGAACCAACTTCAACATCGTCTAACTCTTCTAACTCTAAGTCTATTTCATCTGAGTTAGATTTGTTGTTTATTGATGCCTTTGATGACATTTGTGTAGACTTTGATAAAGGCATAATAACATCAACATCAAGTTCGGAGGTTCCTACTCTAGTTGAAGATATATCTGGACCTTCCGAAGAAGTCACTGAAACTGCATCCCCATCAGGTACAACTACACCTATAGTTTCTGATCCGACTAACACTGAATCAGCTTCTGCAGATATCCCTTCTAGGAATGAAGTCCCGAGTACTTCAGCTGCAATTTCCGAAGCTTCAGTATTAGAAACTTCTGTACAATATGTCCCGAGCACATATGAGGATCTACCTGCAGTTCATGATGAATATAATGAATAGAATATGCAACAAACCGTTGAATCTTTGCCAAACATACACCGATGGACAAAGGATCATCCCCTACACAACGTGATAGGTGACGTACAATCTGGTGTCAAGACACGTGCTGCATCAGCAAATTTATGCATGTTCTCAAGCTTCCTTAGTCCCCTAGAACCAAAGAAAGCATCAGAAGCTCTACACGATCCCAATTGGATTTCTGCTATGCAAGATGAGCTTCTACAATTCAAAAGGTACAAGGTTTGGCGCTTGATCCCACTACCTCAAGGTAAATCAGTTATTGGAACTAAGTGGGTGTTTAGAAATAAGAAGGACGAGGCTGGAGTGGTGGTAAGAAACAAGGCTTGTTTGGTAGCAAAAGGGTATAGTCAACACGAGGGCATTGATTACGATGAAACGTTCGCCCCTGTTGCGAGGATCGAAGCCATCAGAATCTTCTTAGCATATGCAGCACACAAAAACATTACTGTCTATCAAATGGACGTAAAGTCAGCTTTTCTGAATGGCGTTCTGCATGAGGAGGTTTATGTTGCTCAACCTGAAGGTTTCGTGGATCCTCATCATCCTGATCATGTCTACGTATTAGACAAAGCACTATATTGTCTCAAACAGGCACCACGAGCATGGTATGAAACCCTTACTAAATTTCTCCTAGCTTCTGGTTTCAAGAAAGGTACAGTTGACACTACCTTATTTCTAAAAAGGCAAGGTGAGGACTTGATTCTTATACAAATTTATGTTGACGACATAATATTTGGGTCGACTAATCCGAAATTCTGCAAGAACTTTTCTAAGATCATGGAAACGAAATTTGAAATGTCAATGATGGGTGAATTGAATTTATTTCTTGGTTTGCAAGTAAAGCAATTACCCGAAGGCATATTCATTAATCAAGCTAAATATATCAAAGATATTTTGAGAAAGTTCAATATGTCAGACAGTTCTGTCATGAAAACACCGATGACTATTGGTACACTCCTCGACGTAGACTTATCTGGTAAACATGTTGATCAAAAGGTGTATCGTAGCATGATTGGTTCTTTACTTTATCTGACTGCAAGTCGCCCAAATATCATGTTTGCAACCTGCTTTTATGCGAGATATCAAGCTAATCCCAAAGAGTCGCACTTTAATGTTGTTAAGCGAATCCTTAGATATCTCAAAGGCACTCCTGATTTAGGCCTTTGGTATCCAAAGGATTCCCGTTTTGATCTCACTGCCTTTACAGATGTTGACCATGCAGGATGTAAGCTATACCGGAAGAGTACTTCTGGATCATGTCAATTTATAGGATACAAACTTGTAAGTTGGACATCAAATAAATAAAACTGTGTTTCAACATCCACTGCTGAGACAGAGTATGTAGCTGCTGCAAACTGTTGTTCGCAAGTCCTCTGGATGAAGACCCAGTTGAGGGATTTTGGGTACAATTACAAGCGAGTGCCTATTTATTGTGATTCCAAGAGCGCAATTGCAATAACTTCTAACCCGGTCCAACACTCGAAGACCAAGCATATAGATGTACGCTATCACTTCATCAAAGACTATGTAGAAAAGGTGATATTGAAATGCACTTTGTTCATACCGACTTCCAGTTAGCTAACCTTTTCACCAAGCCGTTGGACGAAAAGAGGTTCAAGTTTCTAGTCAGCAAACTCGGAATGTTGAAAATGTCTTCTTAGACCTTTCTCATGACTCGAGGGGGAAATTACTGAATCTTAATCTTGTGGCATGTATATTGATTCTCAAACTGTTGCTATTCATATCTTTTACTGATGGAAGTGGAATCATTTTCATAAATGATTACCAATTTTTTTTGTGCATAATTTTTCAAGTGACTCTGGCTTCTAATCACATCTGATTAGAACCCGTACTTCAATGATTTTCTTCTAAAAGGGGAGCTTAACTGTCAAATACCTTTGTTTTGAGGGGGAGAATTGTTGAAACTTCAACAGTTATATCTGTCTGACAGAAAAGATATGCGCATTGATATTGTCATATTTTTCTAATACGTTGACTTTTCGGGTTATAGGGGGAGAACCTGAGTTTTTGTCATAAAACTCAAATTGTACTTTCATGTCAGAATGACTGTTGAACAACATGTGTTCTTAGGAAAATACGGGATCTAGTGTGAGCTTATCAGAACTTCCATGGATACAGACTAACCAGTGTTTCCTACCCCGGAAGTAATCCTGAGTGTTTGAGGGGAGAGGGGTTCATTAATATAGAAATGGGGAGTGTGCTGAACTAAAATGAACATGAGAGTTTGGGTAGTCGTGTGCTCATTTGATTTAAAAGAAAGAGGGTGAGAGTTCAGAGTAAAAGAGACATAAACTCTGCACCACATCTTTTCTGAGTCGAACAACCACATAATCTATTGTTTCACAATCTTCGGTGAACAATATTGAAACAGGCAACTAGCCCATGCCATCTCTTGAATATAACCCCACCAGCTACTCATCTTCTTCTCACCAAGAAGATGTTTCATATTTGAACGGGGAAGCAACACATACTCTATCCGATTATCAGTCGGATAACTCGGATATTGAACAAGAAGGAAAGTTGCCCCACCTTCGACCCTTTTCTCATGCACATTGAGTCTTTGTATAATTTGTTGTTGTCTCAACAAGTGTACATACCTTGAGCCACAGTTAAAAAAGCAATCATCTTTGCTTAACTCTTTCGTACACATGCACGGGCACATAGAAATCTGTTTTCTGTCAGAACGTTCATAGATAACCATGTGTTGTTCGATGATTGAACGGAAGTCCTGGGGAGTCCACATAAAAACCAACTCCTTATATAGTAACTTTGTGTTACTCAGTAACTTTGTGTTACTGACAGGCACTTCTAACTGAGTCATCTGTTGATTCAGGGTTACCATTCCTAAATTGTTTGAATTTTCAAAGATTCAAATAATTACATTCTCTCTATCTAGGGAAGACTGCTCTTATTTCCAAAAGAGGGAGATATACCTGGAGATTGAGCTTAATTATTGATTAAGGGGAGATATTTCCAAGACCGACACGCTTTGAAATGTTTTGATGATGTTGATTCTCACCACTCATCAAAAGGGGGAGAATATTCAAGGATTTCAAAGTCAGATCTAAGTTTGTTTGTTCAAGATAAAAAGGTTGTTGAAGCTTGCTAAAGAATTCAAGTTTTCAAAGATTACAAAGTGTCTGAACCTATCTGAACTATCAAAAGTCTGACTGAAGATGATCGTCAGAAGGACACTTCATTCAAATTTCAGCAGAAAGAGGAAGGTATCAGTTTCCTCAAAGTTGTGAAAAATGTGAAGAGCTACAAGCTTTGAAGCTATTAACAACATATGTGCTACAGTTTTCAAGAGTTGTGAAGACTTGAAGAATATTGCCAATTTTTTTAATCTTGAATCTAAAGGGGGGAGATTGTTGGATCAGTAATTGTATTCAAGATTAAAATGTAGAAAGGGGTCTCATTTGTAATAGTCTATATTTTCCTAGGGGGTGTTTTGGTAGTTGTCTAGTTTTGCCTTGGTCATTGTGAGTCCAAGAACACTGATTCTTTAGAGAGAGAAAGTAGAGAGAGAGACTTGGAAGCGCAAAGTAGAAAATGTATTCAATATGCGTGTCAAACTTACAAGAAACAAAGACCAAAGGGACTTAAATACCCTTGGTCAGATACAACACTGATAAGCACAAAACACATTATTTGACCAAACCCTATAAATACAATGATTACTATAAAATCAGACCTAACAATCTCCCCCTTAGTAATCATTGGCGCTTTGGTCTTCAAAAATTATCTTCTATAACAGCACGGACCAACAAATCGACTTTATGAAGCTTTCTGACTTTTTAAGAAAAATTTCTTCTCAACATCTTTCAGATAAAGTTGTCTTTACTGTTTTGAGCTCTAGACGATACACCTCTTTTGAATGATCTTGAATGAAATGTGGTGTTCGGAGCAGAAATAGCAAAAGAATTAGTTGTAGCTGAGAGAATAGAATCATTAAGCGGATCTTGATCAGCAGAAAAACATTTGAGCTCTTTGTCTCTTTAAAATCTCCTTGACTTCTCCCCCTCATGACCTTGATGATCTTGATCAACTTGGTCATGCAAATGTTGGAGACGAGACAACGTAAGAAAATAGAGGAGGTTTGTGCAAAAACAAAGAAACAGAGAAAATAGAGGAGGTTTGCGCTTCATGAAGGATGCGCAAACTGAGGTTTGCGTGTCAAGCTGAATGCGTAAAACAAGGTTTGCGTTTCATGCTTGAAGCGCAAAACAAGGTTTGCGTTTCATGCTTGAAGCGCAAAACAAGGTTTGCGTTTCATGCTTGATGCGCAAAGCTGACTTGGAGTCTGAAAATTTTACCTGATTAGACCTTTGACTCCCCCTACACAAATGCACTAAATTTGACAATTCAAGATAGCATTTATATAGAAAAACAGAAACTCCCCCTCAAAAACAGATATAATATTTGAAAATCATTCTCTTTGTTTACTCCCCCTTGAATAATGCATAAACCCATGAAAATATATTTATGAGAACACAATGATCAAATATTAATGTAGAAAGAAAAATATACTGAATGTAAATTTTGAAACAACTAAACATATAAAATTTTAAACATTAAACAAATTAAATTCTACAGAGTAAAATATTACAATTTTATCAATCATTTGAAATCAAACATATGTTGTAGGATACAAGAACAAGTTTCATTGCATATCAAGTTAAGACATGTTCAGTTTCAAAAACTTCCAGCAATCTATTCAGTGTGCTCATATGCGAATCTTCGATTAGCTTCAAGAAAATGCAATTCTAAAAATATTATAGAGAACTTTGCATGTACTCACACTAAGCCATCAAGAATTAAGATATTCATAAATTTACAGATTTATCGCAACTCAAACATATCACGAAGTATCATGAGATGTGTGCTCATTGGCATCTTTTAGCATTGTGCACATTGGCATCTTGACATGAGTGTGCTCTTTGGCATCTTTTAAGAGCGTGCACTTTGGCATCTTTTAATCAGAAAGTTAATTAAGTAAAGAACATATTGTAAACGTAACTTTCTATCTGACCCTATTGCAGGATTTGGGTCAGCCACTCCCAGACCAGCTGGCCTTAGGGGACCAGGTGTCAAGCACCCCTTGGAACTTACTTTCCCGGATCAGAAAGGCTACATCGACATATTCTAAACCCATTCATACCAGTAAATCATGACTTTCGATCTGATTCTATAGAAGGATTTCTGTTCGATCACTCCCAGACCAAATGACCTTAGGGGACCAGATGTCGAGCATCCCACGGAACTTACTTTCCCAAACCAGAAAGGTCACAGGTACAAACTTTTAAACTCAGAGATTTCTGTATTTTTAAGAATGTAATATTCATCTCAATTACTCAGATCAACGTCTAAATGCTTAGCCCATATTTTCATTCCGATCTATAATTCTGATTATTTAGGAAGTCTAAGCAAAGTAAACTATAAAAATTCCGAATCACACAAGTTTAAAGCAGTAATAAAAATTTCAAACATGTTGCTGACTTTTCGACTTTTGTAAGACTTGAAGTTTGACCATATAAAAACTTTAATATAAACAAAAGAACTTGAAAATTTATCCTAGACACATATTTTATTCAAAAGAAAGAAAAAAAATGTAAAACTTTACTTTATAGAATAAAATTTGTAAAGATTTAAACTTTTAATTGATATTTAGTCAGAACAAAATAAAATTCAACTATTTCATCTTTTACATTTTATAAAATAAATTTGTGACTCATATTAAAAAAATTGGGTTATACAAATTCACGAGATAGATAAACAAGCTCAGATTCTTAAAACATTGAGAAAAACTGGAATAACATCATATACAGAGATATATGCAACAGAAATAAAATTGATGTACTCACAATATCTTATTTAGTCAGAAGCTTAAATCATTGAAGAACGAGTTCTAAACTGATTTGTTTAGAAGTCGTAGACTATGAAGTACGGGTCATGAGCTGAAGTACTCAGAAGCCAATTTCCCTTACTCCCCCTTAACATGTGATGCCTGCAACTTTAAATCAGATTGAGATTTGGGTACCCACTTAAATTTGGGCCCGTTTTTGTTAGTTGCAGTTCGTATGGGGAAAGAATAAACAGAATTGACATTTAAAGCACGAGGAATATTATCAGAGAAATAATCACAACTATCAGAAGAGAAAGCATAATCATCAGAACTAGAATCTGAGGAAGAACATGAGACATGTTTTGAAATTCGAAACATTTGCTTTCTAGAATATTTTGAAATTTTATTACATTTAGCAAATGAATCACTGTTATAAAGTTTGTCTACACATTTATCCTCATCAACAATAGATTCATCAGATGTCCGCCTCGCTCTCCATATTTGCTTCTTTGACTTGCTCACAGTCCTATCTGAAAGAATAGAATCGGAAGAATTAGAACAGTCAGAAATAACTTTATCTTGTTTCTTCGACTTCTTTGACTGTCTTCTTTTACGCTTAGGTTTATAATATTGATCATTGAGCGTAAAAGAATCATCAAGAATTTTAGACTTAATATCTAAATCAGAAGAAATAAATTTATCCAAGCAACCAATCTGATCAACTAAAAAAAATCTGAATTAGCCTCGGAGTCTGAAGAATTTGGAGAAAAGATTTTAAAATTTGAAACTTCCTTTTTATTTTCCTTAGAATCAGAAGATAGGCTAGAAAGAGAATCTGATTTTTGAGAAAATAAATTTTCTTCAAGACTAGACGTCATGAAGGAAAGAATAATATCAGATTCAATTTTCTTCAAAATATTTTGATTTTCTATCTGATCTTCAAGATCTATGATTTTTCCTTCTAATACTAATGGAGGAGTATATTTCTTCGAATCATAAATGATTGGAGAAATATTTCCTTTATCAGAATCAGGTGCATAAGGAGCAATAAAATCACCAGACATTGAAGATTTGATAGGAGAAATATCATTTAAAACTCTTCTTCCTCTTCTTGATTTTTCAGGAAAATATTTTGCATTTTCACTTGTATAAACAAAAGGAATTTCATTTTTCTTGTTATTTGTCCTTTTCTCATGTTCGATTTCTAATACTTGCTTCTCATTCATCTAATCAATTTTAAATTGAGGAGCATAATGAGCAAGAGTCAGATAATCGTATTTATATAATGTTGGGGATTTTTCAATCGCATTGTTTAAACAATGAGGATTTTCAAAACCAAGACCCCATCTTTGTTTTAAAGCCTCTTCACTCCTCGGTTTGTTCATATAAATTGTTTGTTCAGATTGGTCTCTTCGATAAAGCTTTTCTTCTAACTTATTTATTTTATCTGAAAATTCATCTTTTAAATTAGTCATAACTGTCAAAGATTCAAGATAAGTCTTATTTGAATTTTCCAAATCCTCCAATTTCTTTTGAAAGATGTCTTTTGTATTTTGTAAAATGGATTTTTCATCTTTCAAAGAAATTTTCAGTTTGTCAATCAAATCTAACTTTTCAGAATTTAGATTCTTTTCAGATAAAATCTTTGAACGCAAATCAGATAAAGCAGTTATCATGATATCAAACTGAGAGGTAATAAATTTGTAATCAAATTCAGAGTATACCTCATCCTCATCTGTTTCAGAGTCGTCTGACTGGTCATCTCCGATCAAGCACATCTGAGCGATCTCGACATTTGAAGCTTCATCATCGGAATAATCCATCCAGAATTCTTCCTCGGCCAGCAAAGCAATTTCGTTCTCTCTCTTTTCAGCCAATTTCACTTTCTTTCTGTAGTATGCCGAATCCCTAACCACCTTTGCTCTACACTCCTTTGACATGTGACCCGGATTTCCGCAGTTGTAGCAAGCAGCATTCTTTAGCTCAGGTACTTTCACTTTAGAACTGGAAGTGAAGCGAGAAGAGTTGGAACCCGACTTTGGTTGGAACTTCTTCTGGTAGTGCTGAGAGAGAAGGATCATCGCTTTCTGTAATGCCTCACCATCATCTTCAGTTGACCCGGTGTAAGCGTTATCAGACAACGCTTGTTCAGTCAGTTGCTTCATGATGAGAGCAACCGAATCTACTGTTTTCTTCTTTTTCTCCATCTTGGCCTTTTTATCTAACACCACGCTTTCATCAGTCATCAGAATCTCGTAAAGTTCTTGAATCTGCATTGTGGAGATTCTGACATCATTCCTTAATTTGTGGCATGATTTATTCCACTCAGACTGAAGAGCATTAAGGAATTTCAGATTCGTCTCAAGAGCAGTCTTTTCCACTTTAATCTTTTTGAGATCATTAATCACAGTGCAAAACCGGTCAAAAGTCACCTTCAGAGATTCATTGTCCTTTGCCTTAAATTCCTCAAAGTTATTCATGAAGTGTGTCTGGCGTATTTGAGTAGCAACTGATGACCCAAGCATGATCTTTTCTAACTGAGTCCACATCATGTTTGGATTATGCTTGAAACAATCAATTCTATTGTAGATTGAGTTAGGCAGTGCTAGCATCAAATTGGACTTTGCTTCTCTATCGGCTTTTTCACGTTTGATTTCATCATCAGTCAAAGGAATGTCATTTTTCGGTTTGATGAATGGTCCTTCAGTAAACGACTTCATCATATTTTCTCCATTTGTCTGACGCTCAATGAAATTTATGAACCTATCTTGCCACTGTGTAAACTCATCTTCGTTGATTAAGACTGGTGGACGAGTATCAGTTCCCAATTGCATCATCAGATCATTTGAGTAGAATCTTGCTTGAAGAGCAAACTTGGCAGAATCCATTGCTGATGTACCAGAAAATCAAAAATTAGATTGAATTAAAAAAAATTCGAAAAATATTAAAAATTGAAAATTTGAAAAACACTTGTTATGACACAAAGTTTAAAAAAAATAAAGATGACACACTAAAAAAAAATTCCAGACCTTTTTTTTTTAAACTAAGTCAGGGAGGCGCGCAAATAGAAGCTTTTCGATTGAAGTGAGACGCGCAAACTAGAGGTTTGCGTTTGCAGAGAGGAACGCAAACTGAGTTTTGCGTTTGCTTTGGGAAACGCAAGATGACACTTTGCATTTGTGAAGAGAAACGAAAACTGAGACTTTGCGGGTGAAAGAGGGAAACGCAAAGTAATTTGCGGGTGAAAGAGGGAAACGCAAAGTAATTTGCAAAGTAAACTTTGCGTTTGTGTAGAGATGCGCAAAGTAGAATTTACGGGTGTAGGCAGAAGCGCAAACTGTGATTTGCGGGTGAAGACTGAAACGCAAAGTAAACTTTGCGGGTTTGACTTGAAACGCGAACTTGTCCTTTTTCGATCGAAGGCAGAAACGCAAATCAAACTTTGCGTTTGTAGAGGGAAACACAAACTTCACTTTGCGGGTTGAACTTGATACGCAAAGTATTATGAATGACGCACAAAGACTATGAATGAAACGCAAAGTTTAGATCTTGAACAAACCGAACGCAAAACACAAAAACTTCTAAAAAATCGATTTCAACACTGATTTTTATGAAATTTCCTTTTACAAATAAGATCGAAAACACTTTTTCAACTCAAATCAACCAAAAATTTCGATTAAAAACCATAAAAATGAGATTTCGATGATAGAACAGTAACCAAACTCGTTTTTCCAGAAAACTTTTAAAACTCAAAATCGATGATCTAACACTGTTTTTCTTGAAAAACAACCCGAAACAAAAGTGATCGATTATTAAAAACGAATCTAATGAGACCAAAAGCAACCAAATTCGATCACAAACAGATCCAAATTTTATGAGAAATCAAGAAAACGAGATTTTCTTGAAAAATTCAAGAAAATCGATCAAATTTTCGATTTCAATCACAAATTCAGATTAGAAAATCAATCTCTCAATTCTCTCAAGATTCAGTTGGCTCTGATACCAATTGTGAGTCCAAGAACACTGATTCTTTAGAGAGAGAAAGTAGAAAGAGAGAGACTTGGAAGCGCAAAGTAGAAAATGTATTCAATATGTGTGTCAAACTTATAAGAAACAAAGACCAAAGGGACTTAAATACCCTTGGTCAGATACAACACTGATAAGCACAAAACACAGTATTTGACCAAGCCCTATAAATACAATGATTACTATAAAATCAGACCTAACAGTCTTGTTGACCTACCTATATAAGGAAAAGTTTCTTTGGTAATCCCTAGGTCACAAGGTCACTAGCACATCATTCTGAATTACACGCACAAGGTAGTGCCTACTCCAAGAACACACACACACACACTGTGTAATACGGCTACAAGAGATATATGACTATATTGATCGATTCTTCTTTATCTCTTATTATTATTGTGTTGTGTATCAATTTATCAACTAATTTATGGGCCTAACAATTACAACAAGACAAACCTATTTATACTAAGTCAACATTAGTTGACTTTTACAACACAAACCCTTAACTTTCAAACTGTTACAACTTTGACCCTCTTATTTAATCTTGAATACAATTCTGATCTAACAATCCCCCCCTTTGGATTCAAGATTAAAAAAATTTGACAATAATCTTCAGGTCTTCTTATCTTCATAACAATCTTCAGCAAACAATCTTTTCAACTTTTCAACTTTTCAACTTTGACATTTTCAGCAAACTTTGTAACTTTGATCAAACTTCAATCTCTCCTTTTTTTTTTTTTACCAAAATTACATGTTCTTCAGAAAACTATTATTCAAACTCAGACTTTGATGCCGCTTTCAAAATTATCTTTGAAACTTTGTATGAACTTTGATATCTTGAACACTTGAAATAAATCTTCCCTTTGACATTTTCAATCAACTTTAACACCACTTTCTTCACAATCATTGAAGTCTTCAAAACTCTGACTTTGAAATTCTGAAATTCTCCCCCTTTTTGATGAATTTGAGAATCAGAATCATCAAAACCTTTTCAATGTCAGCATAATCTTTGAAAGATCTCCCCCAAATCATCTGATAAGCACAGTCTTCATGAGTAACAATCTCCTCCTTTAGTAGGATATGAACATTCTCCCCCAACTGATCTGATAATGAGTCGTCAATTCATAAAATGTATTTATCCGAATCTTTTCAAATTCAGACAAATTAGGAAAGGTAACACTGAATCAACATATGAAACAGTTAGGAATGCCTGTCAGTAACGCAAAGTTACTGTGTACAACAAATGTACAATGGAAGGAGCTTGGGATGATGTTCACTCCCTAGGACTTCCATTCAATCAATGAAAAACACAAGGTTAATCTTTGAATGTTCTGACAGAAAAACATATTTTCTGTGTGCTCGTGCTTGTGTTATGAAAGAATTAGCACAATGCTTGTTGTTTAGGCTCAAAATTATGTAAACCAATGAGACAACAAAGGTTATACATATACTCAACCTGCATGAGAAAGGGTCGAAGGTGGGGCAACTTTCATTCTTTTTCAATATCAGTATCTTCCAAGTGAAGAACCAATAGCATATGTGCTGCTTCCCCAGAAAATGTGAAACATTCTCTTTTTGAGAAAAGAATGAGTAGCTGGTGGGGTGTTTGCAAGAAATGGCATGGGCTTACTGCCTTTTTCAATGATGATCACCAAAGAATGTGAACCAATTAGTAGATGTGGCTGCCCGACTCAGAAAGATTTGGTGCGGAGTTTGATATTCTTTTACTCTGTTCTCACACCCTCTTTCTTTTAATCTTTTAAGCTCACTTCTAACCAATCTCACTTTTCCATTTTACCTCATCACACACCAACACTCAAATCTTTTGACCCCTCTCCCCTCAATCACTCTTAGGATTACTTCTGGGGTAGGAAACACTGGTTAACGTGAATCCATGGAAGTTCTGTTAAGCTCACGCATTGAATCCCATGTATTGTCCTAAAAGAATGTATTGCCTCAATGATTTTCTTGACATTTAAGCACACAGAATCAATGTCAGTGTATGTATGCTCATAATAGATAAGAATGAAATTTGAGCATTTTAAGCATTTAAGATTTATCAAAATTTGAATGAATGAATAATCATTAAAGAATAGAAATGTTTTGAGAATATGACAATGATTTAAATCAGATCAAATATTATGAAGAATTATATTTTGGGAAATCAAAGATGTAGGATGTTTATATGAACAAAATATAAGATATTATCAATGAAAGCACATTTATAATAAGAAATGACGTTTGATCTCAATCAATTAAGAATAACAAACGGGAGTATTACCATAGAAAGATTTATCATTTGATACATGGTAATAACAAAGTCAATAAATGTACTGAACCGATGTGTGTAAGAATACTTGACAGTATATAGATGTTAAGACACAGTCTCATTGGATTCAAGATCATCCAAACTGAAGATCGCAATCTGAAGCTAAAGTCGAAACGTCGACTCTCGATATTAAAGTCTATGTCGTTTGTAATAAATGTCAATGTATTTGTTTATTATTGTACTAGTTAAATTAATATCTAGTTTGTTAGATATTAGTTTAACTTAGTTAGTTTCTAGTTTATTAGAAATTAGTTATTTAGTTAGTTATTAGTTAGATATAATATCTATTTGTTAGATATTATTTAGTTATAATAGTTTTATATTACAACTTGTTGTTGCAAGTTGATTAGGAAGTGTGTAAAACACACTATGTTAGATATTAGGTGTATCTCTAGTATCTCTCAATAATCAGATAAGAATTCACACATACAAAAACACACACTTGAAGGTGTAATAGAGAGAAAACAGAGAACACACATCTATAGCTTGAATCAAATCAACCTTGTAACCATTTCTTATAATCAATACAGGTTGGTAATCTTTATGTGCTGTTATTCTAAGAACTTGATATAGTATTGTTGAACCCACAATTGGTATCAGAGCCTGATTAAGATCAAAATCAAGTTTTACAAAAACGACTCTGTGTTCTTCAAGAAAAAGTGATTTCAAGATTTAGCAGTGTTTTAGGTGTTAAAATCGATCAGTTTGTGATCGATTAGCATGCTAGATAGAGTTGTTGTTATTTGATTTCACTATAAAGCATAAATCGAGTTCCAATTTGTGATTTTAGTGAGAAAAAGTCGAGTTTGATAAACGTACTGTGCCATCGATTTCATTTTTAAAAAGTGTGTTTTATTGAGATCGAGTGCTCACATTCAGTTCTAGAAGTGTTTCTAGACATAAGGGTAGAGTTTGGTATTGCTAATCGTTTCAGGAACAAGTTTTTAGACAAATTTTCAAAGTCCAGGACGAACAAGCGCAAACCACAAGACGAACATACGCAAAGTCCAACTTTGCACGTCCCACATCAAACGCAAAGCTTCACTTTGCGCTCCTCAAGTGAAACGCAAAGCTTCACTTTGCGCTCCTGAAGTGAAACGCAAAGCTTCACTTTGCGTTCCTCAAGTGAATCGCAAAGCTTACTTCTCAGATCTCAAGCAAACGCAAACCTCAACCTCACTTCTCACAAGTAGGAAACGCAAACCTCAACCTCACTTCTCACAAGTAGGAAACGCAAACCTCAACTTTGCGCTTCCCACTTGAACCGCAAACCTCAACTTTGCGCTTCCCACGTGAAACGCAAACCTCACTTTGCGCACTGTGCTAGACACGCAAACCTCTCTGCTCCAATCCAGACTTAGAATTTTCTTCAAAATGACATCTAGGGAAGCCCTTGCTATAGGAACTGACACCAAGCCACCAGTTCTCTTTACAGGAGAATACGAACAGTGGAAGGATCGGTTTCTGAACTTCATTGACAGACATGAGCTGGGTGATTTCATCAGGAGATCTATATAAGAAGGGGTTATGAAACCAATCATGACGACTCGTGTAGTTGGAAATGTGCCTACTGAAGTTGAACTTAAGTTTCATGAGCTAGGAGATGATAACCTCAGAAGAGCCAAAGGCGACAGATTAGCTAAGTCATACATTTTACAAGGAATTCCAAATGAAATATATGTAAAGATTGACAGCTACAAGGCCTCCGACAAAGAAATGTGGGATCAGCTTGAAAAGATGATGCTGGGTTCGAAGGTTGGGAATCAGCTTAAAATCTCCAACTGCCGAAATAATTATGAAGAATTTAGAGGCAGGGTGGGAGAAACTTTAGAAGAAACCTATGACATGTTTGTGACTTTGCTGAACGAACTTAGCAAGAACAAAGTCCACAAATCTCAAATTGAGCTGAACGTCAAATTCCTGACTATTCTTCAACCGGAATGGAAAAGATTTGCTAGGCAGATGAAGCTGATCAAAGATTTGAATGAGATTCCACTTCACGAGGTGTATGAAACCCTCCGACAAAATGAAGAAGAGGTGGATGAAATTCTAGAAGATAAGAGACAGAAAGGAAAGACGGTTGAAGACACAGTCGCTCTTGTAGTCAGGAAGAAGAAGAACAAGGGGATTGTATATGAATCAGAAGAAGATGAAGGTTATGCAAACTCTGACATAGATAAAAATGACCAACTGAAGCAAGCAATGCTTATGCTGACAAGTGCTTTTCAGAAAAGGTTCTACACAAAGCCAAGTTCAAATAGTCAGAGATATTCTTCTGGTCCGAACAACTACATCCACAAGGAAAGGGTTGAAGGAAAGAGATTTGAAGGGAAGAGAACTGAAGATAGGAAACCTGAAGAAAGAAGGTATCAATTTGAAGGGAAGAGATTAGAGGAGAGGAAACCAGAAGAAAGAAAGTTCAAAGCTGAAGGATCCAGTCCTCCAGAACCACCAACGTGCTACAACTGTGGCAAAACAGGTCACTATGCCAGAGACTGACGAAGGCCAAAAGTTAGGAACTCCGATTATTACAAGAACAAGATGCTTCTTGCAAAGCAACAGGAGGCTGGCAAAGCACTGATGGCTGAAGATGAATACTGGCTTGATCACTCAGATGATAAAGAAGAGGATGAAGAAAAAGATGAAGCCGTCAACATGTGTTTGATGGGCCAAATAGAATCAGATGCTGAAGCTGATTCAGATAATGAAGACGAGGAGGTATGTAATTTATCAGATTCAGATTTCATGAATAAAATGCATGCCATGAGTTTAAAACAAAAAGTGTTATAATCTAATCTTGAGCAAGAAAATGGTGTCATAACTGACAAAAACCAATTGATACAGAAACTTAGCAATGAACTTGCTGAGAAGAAAGTATTGATTGAGATTTTACATAAAGATAATGACACCAACGCAAAAGAAAAGACAATAATTCTTAAAGAGAATTCTGAACTCAAGTCTCAACTGCTAAAAGGTGGGATTGATTTATATGAGCTTAGAAATTTGCATGCTTCTTGTACCAAAGAAAACTTTTCTTTACTTGGAAAATTAAAAAAGTTTGGAAGAGAAGTTATACAAAATGGGTCAAACTGAACAGACCATTTTTCTGAACAAACCCAAAGAGAAAATAGAGAGATGGGGAATCAGTTATAAGAATCCTCACTGTCTACAAAAAGGGATGTCTGAAGTGCCAGGACTTTATGATCATCTTTCTATGCAATTAGCTCGCAGAATCCCTGAATTTAAAACTTTCTGGACTAAACTATCTGAAAAGGATGAAGCCAACGAAACTGAAAAACGTTTGAAATCATCTAAAATTCATCTTCCATTTTATTATACGAAATTGAATAATAGTTATGATGAAAATCCAATATATCAAAAGAAGAAAACACTTTCAAGTGATTTCTTTCAAAGTTATATTGAAAAGGAAATGGAGGCGAAGCCTATTCTAGGTAAACTATATGTCCCTCCTCTCGTTTTAGAAAGTAAAATTTCTGAACTCGAGAATTCTTTATCAGATGAAAGACTTTTGATGAATATTGAGCAAAAAGTTTTTTCAACTGTGTTTTCAAATTCTATTATTTCTAAGGCTTCAAACTCTAAGGATATGTTTGGTTCGTCAAGTAAAGGATTTGATTTTCTGAACTCTAATGGTGGTTTAGATGATTGTTCTGAACAATTTGACTTTAATGCAAAACTTCCTAACCATTCATCTTTTGTTAAGAAAACTTTGAGAAAAACCAGTATGCCTGTTAATAGTGCAAAATTAACGAAAGTTGATAACTCAGTCTCTGTGAAAGCTAAAAATGCTAAAGGTAAGAATATATCTCAGCATTCACAGCAACCGAACATTACTGGTAATTCTAAGAAGAAGCATTCTCTTGTTGCTCCAAGGTCTAACTCACCAGTTTCACATGTTTCAGATCTGAGCAAGCAAAGGCCAGAAGTAAATTCTCAATGGCAACCCAAACGGAAGCTTGACAAGACCGTTTTATCGTTTAGTAGTGTTAATTGTAGTAAGACTTCGCTTAGTAAAGATGTCTTAATTGCTGATGTTGCTCTTTTGAACTCAAAACTTGCTGTTTCTCGTAAACAATATACAATGAAGCAATTATTTCAATTATCTTTATCTGCTAGAAAGTCTTCTATTTATGATAAACATGTTTCTATCTCTTGTCAAGATTCTGGAGATTGGTTTGGAAATTACCATGTGCATTCATCTCATACTAATCCTTCAAATGCATTTCAAAAGAAAAGTGGACCCAATTTGAAATGGGTACCAAAATCTTGTGCTAACACAGAAGGACCCAAATTCCAGTGGGTACCTAAGGCTAAATCTGTGTTGCAGGCACACAAAGCTTAAAGAGAAATCGATTTATGATTATGTACAGATCAGGACTCGTTCTTCAATGTCAAAATAGGTTTTTGGATAATGCAGTTCAAAACCCGAACATCAAAGTCAAAATAGGCTTTTGAACAAATCAGTTCAAGACCCGCACTTCGATAATCAAAGTGAATATTCCAATGTTGTCGTATAAATATCTAAATTTGTAATTTCTCTTATGCAGACTAGTCATACATGGTTCTTGGACAGCGGATGTTCCAAGCACATGACAGGGCAAAAAGAGATACTGTCCAATTTTAAAGACAAATATTGCGGAACTGTCAGGTTCGACAACGACCAGTTTTCTTCAATCATGGGATATGGTGATGTACAACATGACAATGTCATGATCAAGAAGGTGATCTACGTAGAAGGCTTACGTCACAACTTGTTCAGTATAGGCCAGTTCTGTGACAAAGACTTAGAGGTCAACTTCAAAGCCAAGAGATGTTCAGTTCGCAATGAATAAGGCGAAGAACTCTTGGTTGGTACTTGAGAATCAGACCTCTACACAATCAATTTATCAGATGTCTAGACTGACAAGCAGGTGTGTCTATTGACGAAAGCCTCGATGCAACAAAGTTGGTTATGGCATCGAAGGTTCTCTCACCTCAACTTTAGGTACATCAACAATCTGGTCAGTCGAAAGCTCGTCAAAGGACTTCCAGAACTCAAATATGAAAGAGAACATCTTTGTGCAACTTGTGAAAAGGGCAAGGTGAAGAGGGCACCTCATAAACCAAAGCCTGAACCAAGTACAAGCGCTCCTTTAGAGTTATTGCATATGGACTTATGCGGTCCGATGCGAACTCAGAGTCTAGGCGAAAAGAAGTACATACTCATGATCGTGGACGATTACTCGCGATACACATGGGTCAAGTTTCTATGTTCAAAGGATGAAACACCAGATATTCTCATCACATTCCTAAAGACGACCCAGATGAATCTGCAGAAACCGTTCAAGTTTCTACGAACAGACAACGGCACAGAGTTCAAGAACAACAAAGTTGAAGAATATCTCGAATCTGTCGGGATTTCACATCAATACTCTGCTGCTCGTACGCCTCAACAAAATGGAGTGGTCGAAAGAAGAAATCGGACGCTAGTCGAGGCTGCTCGTACTATGCTAAGTCAATCAGACTTACCTCTATTTTTGTGGGCAGAAGCTGTTTCGACCGCGTGCTACACACAGAATCACTTCATGGTACATCGAAGATTCAAGAAGACTCCTTATGCGTTAATCAACAACCGAACACCGACAATCAAATATTTCCATATATTTGGGTGTAAGTGTTTCGTTCTAAACGATATGGAGAGTCTAAATAAGTTCAGTGCTAAGGCGGATGAAGGAATCTTCATTGGCTATTCCTCGACATCAATTGCATTCCGTGTTTATCTAAAGAAGTCAAAGACGGTGATTGAAAGCATCAACGTCTCGTTTGATGAAGAGATGGCTTCCGAACAACAACGTTTAGAACCCGTTATAATAGGAATACTAGTTTCTGGGCAACTCAGTCCAGGACCTACGTCTCAACAGAATAAATCAGAAGAATCATCAACTTCTACTAACCATTTATCTGATTTAGATTTATTATTTGAATTATTTTATGATGAATTTCTTGGAACTAATGTAAAGAAATCTGTTGTGGTTGACAGGATGGAAGACTTAACGACTACTCATCCAACCAGTTCAGATGACTCTATTGAATCCAACGCCCCGATTCAACAAGAGATTCCAATTCAAATGACGACTCCAACAGTTGAAGAAGTGACACATGAGAAAGAGACAGAAGTAGCTGAAACAGTAGGAGATACTATTCAGATCAATCTACAACCAGATCAAGCTGTACCTGCTGAGCCTTCTGAACCTGCCATTTCAACTGAAACCATCAATCCTCCTGAACAATCCAAAGAAGGTACAAGTGGATTTGTAAATGATACAACCGACATACAATCATCTAATCCACTACCTCATGAACATAAATGGACCAAAGAGCACCCGCTAAGCCAGATCATTGGTGATCCATCAAAACCGGTGCAAACTAGGTCAACATCAATGAACATGTGCATGCATGACTCCTTTCTGAGCAAGTTCGAGCCAACAAGAGTATCAGAGGCACTTGCTGATCCAGAATGGATGGTCTCAATGCAAGAAGAGCTGAATCAATTCGATGCACTTCAAGTCTGGAGACTCGTACCAAAGCCTAAAGGTAAAACCATTATAGGTACGAAATGGGTTTTCAAGATAAAGAAAGACGAATATGGTACCGTTATCCGAAACAAGGCAAGACTAGTAGCCAAAGGATACAGACAGGAGGAAGAAATAGACTATGACGAAACATATGCTCCTGTGGCGCGATTAGAGGCAATCAGAATGTTTCTAGCCTACGTAGCCCACAAGAACTTCACGATCTTTCAAATGAATGTGAAGACAGCATTCCTGAATGGAATTCTGAAGGAGGAAGTCTATGTCTCTCAGCCAGAGGGTTTTGTTAATCAAGAGAAGCCGAATCACGTTTACATTCTCGACAAAGCACTCTACGGTCTGAAACAAGCACCTCGAGCCTGGTATGATGTCCTTTCCAATTTTCTAGTCAAGTCTGGGTTTTCGAAAGGTACGGTAGATACCACTTTGTTTATCAAAAAGGAAAAAGGCGATATCATTTTAATTCAAAACTATGTAGATGATATTATCTTTGGTTCTACAAATACTAAGTATTGTAAGAATTTTGCAAACCTTATGGTGTCTAGATTTCAGATGAACTTGATGGGAGAGATGAATTTCTTTCTCGGTTTACAAGTAAAACAATTTTCATCGGGTATTTTTTTCAATCAATCAAAATACCTTAGGTATATTCTTCGGAAGTTCCAAATGGAAAATTCAAAACCGATTGGTACCCCAATGGCACCAGGTACTAAGATTGGCACCGATCCTTCGGGAAAGGCTATTGATGTTAGGACTTATCGAGGGATGATCGGTTCTTTAATGTATCTTACTTCTAGTAGGCCAGATATAATGTTTTCAACATGCTTATGTGCACAATATCAGGCCAATCCTAAAGAAATCCATATATCTGCTGTGAAGCGCATATTTAGGTATCTAAAGGGCACTGCAGATCTTGCTCTGTGGTATCCTAAAGATACTAGTTTTGAACTAACAGCCTACACAGATGCAGATCATGCAGGTTGTATGTTAGACAGGAAGAGCAGGTCAGGACACGTACAGTTCCTCGGTGACAAACTCGTAAGTTGGGCATCGAAGAAGCAACTTTGTGTTTCAACTTCCATGGCCGAAGCAGAATATGTAGCTGCTGCTAGCTGCTGTTCTCAGGTCTTATGGATGAGAACTCAATTGCGCGACTATGGTTTCCACTTCAACAAGATCCCGATATACTGTGACTCAAAGAGAGCCATCACAGTATCAGCGAATCCTGTTCAACACACCAAAACCAAGCACATAGACGTCAGGTATCATTTTATTAAAGATCATGTTGAAAAAGGAACAATTGAACTTTTCTTTGTAAAAACTGATTATCAACTTGCCGATTTGTTCACCAAACCATTAGATGAAAAGAGGTTCAACTTTCTTATCTCTAAGCTTGGTATGCTAAATCTTAAAATCTAATCAGTATTTACCTATAAAAGTTTTCTAAATTGTATAATTTTTCATCATTTCTTCATTCTTAACTCTGATTGATATCTGCACTTCTATATAATGTTCATAATCCAAGGGGGAGAATGAGAAGAAATTGACAAGTGGTCAATATTACTTCGAGGGGGAGCTCATAAAATTTATGCATGTACCTTTTAATGTCAATTTTTTTTTGTAATGCAAGATTTTAGAGGGAGCTCTTCAAGTCAAGGAGTAAAGGTGATGACTTCTGATTATTTATGATCAGAACTCGTATTTTAAAAGTTTTACTGCTTTTTGTTTTTTCAATTTAAGTGAATAAATTTTACTTTGACTTGACATAAGACTTTTGCAGAATTTTTGAGAGATGCTTAGAAGTTCATATGTTTATGACTTTAAGCTTAGCTTCATGAGATATAAGATCGCACCAAAAGGTATAATCCTTTATCTTAATCTCACATATGGTTGATAAGTGAACAACTTTCAATCATAGAAAACATTGTTTTCAAATGTTCAAACCACTTCACGATTCTTAAACTGAATTCATGATTTGGAAGTGTGATTTTAAATGTTTTCAATGATCTAAATTGTTCTTTAACTGAAATAGTTAAACCAATCTGAACATCACGTGCATCTTAAGAAAACAAGAATCATTGTGCTAGGACTTAACACAACTTCTATGGAATCACCTTAACCAGTGATTTCTACCCAAGAGGTTAATCATTAGTGATTGAGTGTGAGAAACGAAAAGAAATGAGTGTGTCAAACAAAGAAAGAAAGTTTGATTAGAGTGTGCTAAATGTTTAAAAGAAAGAGCGTGTGAGAACAGAGTTAAAAGAATATCACAACTCTGCACCAACTTTTTCTGAGCCGGGTAGCCACATTTCTAGTGATTCACTATTCTTTGGTGATCATTATTGAAACAGGCAACTAATCTATGCCAACTCTTGATCAAACCTCACCATCTACTCAGTTTCTTCTCAAATAGAAAGTGTTTCACATTTTCTAAGGGGATGCAACACATTTGCTATATGATTTTCATTTGGAAAATCTGGATATTGAAAAGAAGGAAGTCTGCCCCACCTTCGCACTTCAATCATGCACATTGAGTCTATGTTTAACTTACTGTTGTCTCAGTGGTTTACACAATTTTGAGCCAAATAAGCAATCATCCAGTGCTTAATTCTTTCTAACACAAGCACGAACACACAAGGAATTAGTTTCTTTGTCATAACGTTTATAGAAATATCCTTTGTGGTGTTTCGATGATTAAATGGAAGCCCTGGGGGAGTCAACATCAAACAGCTCCTTTCCAATGTCTATTCGTTACACACAGTGACTTAGTGTTACTGACAGGCATGTCAACTGATTCATTAGTTGATTCAGGTGTTACACGACTATTTTGTCTGGATTTGAAAAGATCTGGATGAATAACTTTTGAATTGACGGATCAGGGGCTCTAACCGCAAGATAGACATTTCTTACACATAATTTTGATGAAGTCATTGCACTTAACATCAAAAAGGGGGAGAATGACTACACAAGAAATGGCGAAGATCACATGTTTCAAGAATCACGCCAAAGATTGAAATCTTCAAAAGCAACTATTCTGAAGACATGCTGATTAAAGAGCTAGAGAAAGAGATTGCATCTTCTGAGCTGAACAAGAAGACTGAATTGCTAAAATCATTTTCATAATGATCTTGATCCAAAGGGGGAGATTGTTAAGACACAGTGTCATTGGATTCAAGATCATCCAAACTGAAGATCGCAATCTGAAGCTAAGGCCGAAACGTCGACTCTCAATATTAAAGTCTATGTCGTTTGTAATAAATGTCAATGTATTTGTTTATTATTGTACTAGTTAAATTAATATCTAGTTTGTTAGATATTAGTTTAACTTAGTTAGTTTCTAGTTTATTAGATATTAGTTATTTAGTTAGTTATTAGTTAGATATAATATCTATTTGTTAGATATTATTTAGTTATAATAGTTTTATATTACAACTTGTTGTTGCAAGTTGATTAGGAAGTGTGTAAAACACACTATGTTAGATATTAGGTGTATCTCTAGTATCTCTCAATAATCAGATAAGAATTCACACATACAAAAACACATACTTGAAGGTGTAATAGAGAGAAAACAGAGAACACACATCTATAGCTTGAATCAGATCAACCTTGTAACCATTTCTTATAATCAATACTGGTTGGTAATCTTTATGTGCTGTTATTCTAAGAACTTGATATAGTATTGTTGGACCCACAATTGGTATCAGAGCCTGATTAAGATTAAAATCAAGTTTTACAAAAACGACTTTGTGTTCTTCAAGAAAAAGTGATTTCGAGATTTAGCAGTGTTTTAGGTGTTAAAATCGATCAGGTTGTGATCGATTAGCATGCTAGATAGAGTTGTTGTTATTTGATTTCACTATAAAGCATAAATCGAGTTCCAATTTGTGATTTTAGTGAGAAAAAGTCGAGTTTGATAAACGTACTGTGCCATCGATTTCATTTTTAAAAAGTGTGTTTTATTGAGATCGAGTGCTCACATTCAGTTCTAGAAGTGTTTCTAGACATAAGGGTAGAGTTTGGTATTGTTGGACCCACAATAGATATGACAATTACGCAAGTATTTGTATTTGTCATTAGAAACACACGGTCAGATAAGCATCAAAGTAACCAAAGAAAATCATTTAAAATCACACTTCGAAATTCATAAAACATTTTGAGAACGTGAAGTGGTTTGAACATTTAAGAAAAACATTTGTCACAAGTGAAAGTTGTCCTTCTTTCATCAAGTGATAGAGTGTAAGGTTCAGAAAAATATACCTTCAGTATAAAATCTTAACTCCCCCTAAAATAAATATCATCGTGTAAGCACCCTGACAAAACTTTAGATATTCTTCCCTTCAATATCTGTAAAAATTCAATTAATCAGAAAAATATAACAATCAAAGTCTAATGAAATTCTATATCTCCTCCCCCTAAAAGATATAACAGTTTAATTCACAGAAACTCCTCCTCAAATTAAAAAACTTCTAGAAAAGATATTAACTAATCAACATCCTTTAGAATAAAAACATTTGAGATCGGGTTCTGAACTGTAATATTCAGAAGCCATGATTACATATTCTCCTATGAGAATAGTAATATTCATTTTTACCACTTAAGAACGAGTCATGATCTGATGTAACCAGAAACCATAGTCCTGAAACATTGAGGAACGGGTCTTGAACTATTTTATCCAAGAGCCATAATTACGTATTCTCTAGTGAGAATAGTAAATCCGTCTTAAAATGTAACAATGAATTTATCATTTAGTCTCCCCCTGAAAAATTTGAAAATATATCAGTAAAAAGATAAAACATAGAAACTCCCCCTTAACATTTGAAAAATGCTTAATCATGAAACCGAGTTCTGAATTACTAGGATTGAAGTAAGTTCAGAAGTCAAACTTTTTGACATAGAAGTCCGAGTCCTAGAATGTTTTGTCTAGAAGTCATTGTTCTTTGAAGAACGAGTTCTGAACTGTTGTATGCAGAAGTCTTAGTTCTTTCTCTTCCTTAATCTTTATGTGCCTGCAACACAGGTTTAGCTTTTGGTATCCACTGATATTTGGATCCTGAATTATTAGTTGCAGTTCTAGTAGGAGAGATGTAGTAAGAACCATACCAGCTATTTTCATAATTTTTATTTACAAAATCATTTGAACGACAATAGGAACAACTAATTTTCTTTTGAGTTAACCTGATCAATTGATTTATAGTATAAACCAGATCAGGTTTGTCAATAGTTTTACCTTTCGAAGCATAGTTCCTTTTAGCTTTGAATGTATACACAAATGATTTTTCTTCCTTCTTCTCCTCCGAAGATCCTTTAACTTTCCAAATCCAATTTTCTTTATCTTCCTCATCTTTCCTTCTCCAGAACCTTTTCTTCTGAGACTCATTCTTCTTAACGTTACCTGAACCATCAACATTTTTGTCATAGAAAATATTAGAAGGACGAATCTGATCTTTATGTTCAGAAGTATGATTATCATTTACATCAAACAAAGGATTATTAGAAACGTTAGTGAAAATTGAACTTGATGCTGATTTGAATGAGCATTCGGATGCAGCTAGATCATCTCTCGGTGATTGAGCAATTGATTATGGAGTCTTTGACTCAGTCAGCTTCACCTTGAACATGTTCTCTTCAAGTTCTTTTATCTTTGAACACAAACTGTTTCTTTTCTTTGACATCAGATCAAACTTCTTATGCAACTCAAATTTTGCACTCTTCTCCTTCAAAATGTTTGTTGACAGCTCAGATAGTTTCTTGTTTAGCTTTTCTATCTCAGACTCAAATACTTTCCTTTCTTCTTCAAAGTCTTTTTCAACAATCTTTCTTTGACCAGATATTTCTTTAAAGATTCCGACATTCTTCTGTTCAATTTTCTTATTCTCTGTCTCAAACTTATCTCTTTCCAGAATGATTACTTTCTCGAAGTCTGAAACTTGTTGAGAAAGCTTTATGCATTTCAGATCCACTGATTTCTTCTCTTCAAATGCTTTTCTGGAAAATTCACAAAACTTTTTAGCAAAATCTTTTCTTTCTTTTTCCATCTTCTTTTCATCTTGAGAAATCTTTTCTTTCAGTTCATTGATCTTCTTCTGAAGCTCAGCATTATCTCATTCAATTTCCTTTCTCTTCTTCTCAATCTTCTTCATCTCATCTTGATCTTTTGAAATTTTCTTCTCTTGGAATGTTTTCTCTTTCAGCATGTTTATTTCAACTTCGAAACTGAACACTTTCTCTTTGACTTGTCAATCTGTTCTAGAAGAGATGAGTTCTGAATCTTCAAATTCTTTTTCTCTAATTCAATATTTGGAATATCTGGCTTATATAACCGTATACAATCTTTGTTAATAAGCACAATATTTCCCTTCTCATCAATATACGACATCTTCACAATCTACACACACAAAAAGTTAGCTAGTATTGATCTTTTAATTCAACAAATTTGAGCAAGACTTGAAAATTTTTCAGAAACTGAAATTTCTAAAAATCTGAAGTCCATAATTCGCATGCACCACTATCAAAGAGAAATTCGCATACAAAAATCAATAGAATTCGTATAACACTAGGAATTCGTAGAGGCAAGCTAATAATTCGCACAAGTCAGGAATTCGCACGTAAGAGACAACAAAAATCAAGCAATTCGCATGAGCTTATATGCGAATCCTTAAGAATTCGTATAAAGCATTTTGTGAGTTCTTCACAATTCGCACATCTCTCTTATGCGAATTCTATCCTTTGAAATATTTTCATGTAAAACTTTTCGCAAAGCAACGATTCACAAGCAGAATTCGTATTAAACGAGGATACGAAGTCTTTCCTCAGAAAATTTTTGAGAAATTCCCCAACTTTTCGTACCTCGTACGAATTCTGAACATAGAAAAAATCTTGGAAAGATTCTGCGAATTCTTACTTTTCGTTCAAGACTCACTTACGAATTCTTTAGAATTCGTACACAACTAGGTGGGAATTCTGTCGATTCGTATACAACAGTTTGCAAATTCTTGCCTTAAAATCTTTAATAGAATCACTTTTCGATTAACAATCTTATGCAAATCTTTGTTTTTCGTATAAAGGGTTATACAAAATCCATACTTAGATGATTTTTCGATAAAATCTATGTGAATTCTATGACAATTCATAGACCACTGTGATGTGAATTATTTACTTAAAGAATTTAGATGGACAATATGCAAATTCTATCAGCGAATTTTGAGATCTGCGAGTTCTTCGTACGAATTACACAGATCTTGCGAGTTCTTGATTTCACAGTTCAAAAATATGAAATCTAGTCCAAAAATCTATCGAATTCTTCGATTCTGAGGCTGTAACTTCACAATAATAAACATATTAGTATTAAGATCAATCTACTACAATATAACAATCAAATTCACACTCAATCATATCAAACTCGATCAAACAGGGACTCGACATCATTCGAACAAAAATAGACAAAAATCACAAAATTGATTATCAAAAACGATTTCTAAATGCAATTCAATCCAAGAAAAATGTTCTACAATACTTTTCGACCAAAACTCTACCAAAAATTCTATCAAAAACTCATTTTTGCACAAAAATTTGCTCAAGAAACTCTTAACAAAATACGAACTTGAAAAAGTCTCAAAATTGTTGAATCCTATGCTCTGATACCAAATGTGATCCCAGATTACTAGCTATCAAATCATGCACACATATTATCAAGAAGTCATTATCATTAATGTCACAAGATTACAATGTCACAGATCTAGATGTCACAGATCTAACTTTGTGCCACAAGTCTCATGTTGTGTGTGTTTCAATGTGTACGAGTTCTCTTACCAATCTGCTGAATTCGTATCTCTATGTGTGTGTCTACAAAATTACAACAAGACAAACCTATTTATACTAAGTCAACATTAGTTGACTTTTACAACACAAACCCTTAACTTTCAAACTATTACAACTTTAACCCTCTGTTTTAATATTGAATACAATTATGATCTAACACTAAGATATCCAAATTCCCAACACATATCTAAATCCTCATGCATAGGATTTAAACATTTCTCAAACATGGATAAGTATAACATGATAACTTCACAATATTCCACTTTATAAACATTGGCTAATTCACCACTCTACTCATTTTTGCTACTTCATGAAATTCTAGTATTTAGTGGTATAATTCTATGCATTTACCCTTTTTCTCATAATGGGGTTCCAACAAGTACAAACACATAAGTGAGTAAAGGTTCCTCATCATCATGTTTAAAAATCATTTATTTCACTTATTTCCAAAGTTTCATTCCTTCACCTTTGGGACCAAGAGTTCCTCCCAAGCCCCAAATTACTCTTTTAGGACAAAGCATCACAACGTAATCCCATGTATATATATATATATATATGTGTGTGTGTGTGTGTGTGTGTGTGTGTGTGTGTGTGTGTGTACAACAAGACTTCACACATTAGATGAAATATAGAGAAATAACCTTCCACATCACATTTTAGGTTAAACTACAACACCATAATCACATTGTCAAATAATCATTAGATAATACATTTAGAGAGACATTGATGGTAGAAAACTCACCTAGAAGGTTTGTAAAGTGAAAACCCAAAATGGAGAAACCCTAGAAATGGAGTTGGTGACTTGAAGCTTCTCAAATGGAGCTAGGACTTTCACTTGAGCTCTTGAACTTTAGAAGGAGCATTAACTACTCTTAGGGTTGCAATCATTGCCTTGGATCTTTTAGTGGCAATCAATAAAAAGAGAGGGGGAGGAAGGGGATGAAAATCGCATATGCTTTTGGGAGAAAACGTATTTGTGAAACAAAGAAATCCGATGACAACATTTTCCAAAAATCTGGTTAAGTGGGGAAGGTCTTAAGGGCGTGCGACGATAATGCCACACGAGAGTGACAATGACACTCTTGCCAGTCACTCTCGCCTCGAATGTACCAAGACCCACGACCTCCCTGTGATAGTGCCCCGCGAGTATGCCCAATAGCAATATCGTCGGGCATACCCGCCCCAAGTGTACTGAGGGTTATGGTCTAGATATGATAGTGACACGCGACAATGCCCAAGGACACTGCACCGAACACCCCCCCCTCGATTCTAAAATTCCAGTTTTGACCAAAACGACCCTGTTCAACCTTAAGCAACAATAATAACAAAATATATAGAATACTAGTACACATTGCCAGACATGAGTTCATAAAGGTCAAAAGGGAATTAGAGAACGACACATAAAATATGAAGACAATCGTTTACCCAAAATCCGGGGCATTACATGAAACCCTCAAGTGCGGAGATGTGCTCACTATACGAATCTAATCTAATATCTAATCTTATATATATATAAACAAAAACCTTCACCAATGACGTGGCACAATGTTGTGTTATAAATTTATCTACAAATTTTCTTGATTTTTGTATTTTCTTTAAATCCTTCATATTTCAAAAGACCTTTTTATCCATATATGATGATTGTCTGTTTTATTTGAATGAGTTATTTTAGTAATTTTCATTAACCTATCCATCTTCCACACTCTTCACCTCCCTTCCTTCCTTCCCCAACTGCCCGACTACTACCCGCCCTCCCTTTGCCACCTTATATCCGGTCTGTCGGTTTTCAAGTCCCTCCCTAATTTCTTCGATGAAGAACATCTCCAATGATAAGGAGCTTATCGTTCTTGTGTTTGTAACACCCCTGAAGGAGGACGAGGTTTGGATGTTGAGCTCTCGATATTGTCGACTTAACCACAGTCACCGGATAGTCGTTTGATGGCCACTTTCTGATTATCTGGAAGTGTGGCTTTGAAGACCAGACCAAATCCTCCATAACCAACGATGTTGGCATGATCAAAAGTGTTGGTTGATTTCAGAAGGTCATCAATAGAGAGCCCTTTGTATTGTTTTCATAATTTGAGTGCTCTTCTACATGAAACAAATGGTTGTTGATTATAATTTACTTTGAACATGTAGTTGCTAAAGTGGAAAAAAAATCCTTCTTTGTTTTTTGTTTCAGCAGATTTGTTTTCTACATCAAAAGGTTGATTCGTTGCTCGCCAACTGGAATTTGATTATGTTCGTCCGCTTGAATACCGTCTAGGTAATTGATCAAATTTTATCCCTCACTTACATTGGTAATTTGATAATTGCGTGTTCTTACTTTTTAGTCCGGTTTAAATGCATTAAGATTAAATGATTAAGGTTGTTGATAGTAAACGGATCATTCTTAAGACAACATGATTAGAATGCTCTACAAATCACGATGGTGTGCATCTATATATTTTGAGCATCAAAGTATACTAAAGATTCATGCTTAAATAAACAAATTGTGTTAAAGACCATCACTAATCCACCAAGTATGTTATTTTTGCCCATCATATCAATCAACAATTATAATTTGCTTGATGCAATGCATTATTGCTCACAATAAAAAGCAATTTATGTAACATTCAATTCAATTCATGTTTCTACTATGAGAGTTAAACTTACAGTTGTTGCAATCTGTTAATATTTCCCAAAGATGACGGGATCCATCCATTGAACTTATTGTCCTTCAAATGTCTGTTTCAAAAGAAAAAGAAAGAGAGGTAAAATAACTCATCCATACCAAAAACATATACATATATTATGTACATAAGGGTCCACTGTTTTAATATCAATTTCTTTTGATCAATTTTTAGCCCTCACTTACATTAGTAATTTGATAATTTGATTCCCGCTTGTTCTTACTTTTTTAGTCCGATTCAAATGCATTAAGATTAAATTATTAAGGTTGTTGATAGTTAATGGATCATTCTTAAAACACCATGATTAGAACGCTCTACATATCATGAGGGTGTGCATCTATATATTATGAGCATCAAAGTATATTAAAGATTCATGCTTAAATAAACAAACTGTGTTAAAAACCATCACTAAATTGGAAAGTCTTCCTCTTGGGACTGGCTATATACACCATCACCTTTTCTCTGACTCAAAATAGAGACTTAAGGGTTGTTTACCCAAATGCTTACCTGGTAAGCGCTTACCAATAAAACTCGACACACTAACTTGCCTTACCAGGTAAGATTTTAATCATCACAATGGTATCTTATACAACAATTTACCCGGTAAGCGCTAACCCAGGTAAGAGTTGTCATTCTCTCTTACCGGGTAAGACTCTTGATCGTTATCCTCGCTTTTACCGGGTAAGATCCTATCCTTTTGTCATGTTCATTCGCTATAGTAAATTCCCCGGTAAGCACTTACCGGGTAAGCATTTTGTAAACGTCCCCTTAGCTGAAATTAGCCAATACAAATGGCAAGATAACAAGCAATCAGAAAGCTCAGTTATATTGTTTTGATTCATTAGCAAATAGCAATAAATGAATCTCAATGAACGCGCAACATCTTTTTTTTGGAAGGCATAGTGGCATCGAACCAACGAACGACTACCACGAACACACACACGCATACCTCCCCGTCGGTATCGGGCATCCACGGGCAGCCCACTAATCTGCCGCTGTCCCGGCCCAGCTTACGCTAAACCTAGAGCCCAACCATATTCTAAGAATGGGTTGGGGGCTGCCTAGTCAACGACTGGACCGGCCCAAGGACTAGGTACTCCTCATGCCCTCAAATTGACTCCCCTTATAATCGAACCCGGGTAGATTGGGATACCATCCACAACCCTCCAAGGATGTTACCGCCCTTGGGGAAACCAACTGAGATAGACATGATTTGTGAACGTGCAACATATGATTTTCCATTGGCACAAGTGCATAGATCGTCAACGCCAGAAATTTGTTTTTCCATAACATATATGGTACATGTGATCATATTAGTCTGCATCAGTAGATTCGAGTTTATTCCAAATCTAAGGTATTTGAATTACTCTTTTTTGTATTGGTCTTTAATGGAATATATGCTTTTTAAGGTTTTTTTCTTTTTCATATTTGTAAGAAATGACACAATGGCGATCCCTTCTTTTGTTTGAAGGCTTCCATTCAACTTGTGGTCTTTTTGCTTTTATGTAGTTATATAATTACCTTATTTACTTTACAAAGACGCCATATTTAAGCATGACTATTGGGTATATGTTTTTTTTCCCATTAGCTTCGTATTTTATGCTTTTTTGGGCTTTGAAGTTTACTCTCTCTCTCTCTTTCTCTCTCTCTCTCTCTCTCTATATATATATATATATATATGAACTCTACTTCAATTTCAAACCATATAAAACCTTATGGGCAAAGGTTCATGAACAGAGGTGGTGGGAGTTCAAGTGCATGGCATACATTTTACTTTTAATGTTTTCAATAGTTTTCCATGTTTATGGAAATTACATATTTTAAAGAATTCATAACATATTCTTATTGTAAAAGATTCATAACATTCTCGCCATAGTGCAACGTGCAATGCCGCCTACCAGGGGCGGGCAACATGGGCCTTCGCCTAGGGCATCACAACCCAAGTCCCATTTCCCCTTTACTAGGTTCCGTTTTAGAATTTTTTTAATAGTAATTAACCTGCAACGACTTCAGGCTTCTCAAGTTCTTCTCCTCGATTAATCAAATGCCCATTCATTCACGATTTGACGATTACATACAACCCAACATTATTAGTATTCGTCTATTCATTCGATTACTGATTACAGAGTTCTTCAATTTCAATCGAGTGATTACTGATTACAACCCAAGCTTCTTTTGTTCTTCAATCGAATGATCATTGATCGACAAACACAATTTGTCAATCTCACAATCGCTTGCCCTTCTGTTCTGGCTATCGACGATGTGGCTTCTATGGTGTTTTCAATCGTTCATCTTCAATTCTTCATCAATCATCACTTCTGCGGTTCTGCCCTGTTCCCTTCAGTCGCCTTCTGCCCTAGTGCCCTTCAATCATTCATCTTTATCACTTCGGGAGCCTTCAGGTGTTTTCCTTCTAATTCTAAATTTCTAATCAAATATATGAATTTTGTTTTCTTGGTTGGTCAGTTGGTTGTTTGATATTTGCTTATTTGGATATAATCTTAATTTGATTTCGTCAATCTTCTTATCATTATTTGTCATTCTACCTATTCGTATTTGGTTAATTGGTAATGTGTTGATTGTTGAATTTTGATTGCATGGTCAATTGATTATTTGATACTTTGATCAATTTGGTTAAATATGTTTCCTAGATCACAACCTTCCGGTGCTCAAAATAGAAAAAGAAAGAAAAAGCAACAAGAAATTGCACAATCTTTACATGGGTCATAAAATAAGTTTTTTGTTAGGCAAGAAAAACCCATTGAAAGTTTTAGTTCTAATGCTAATCTTGTTGATGAAAATGTTGTTGATGAAAATGTTGTTGATGCTAATGTTGTTGATGAAATTGTTGATGCTAATCTTGTTGATGAAAATGTTGTTGATGCTAATCTTGTTGATGAAAATGTTGTTGATGCTAATGTTGTTGATGCTAATGTTGTTGATGAAAATGTTGATGTTAATCTTGTTGATGAAAATGTTGCCAATGCAAATCTTGTTGATGAGCCTCATGTTTCTTTGAATATTTTTGAGCCAAGTGTTTGGGATAGTTTAGATTCAAAAATGAAAGACTTGCTTAAAGAAAAAGGGCCCGTTAGAGAAACTAACATCATTTTTTCAAAAGATGAACAAACTAGGCATTTTTCTTCTACCCATTATATCCGTAGACTAGGAAATGGTGAATGCCATGATCGGAAATGGTTGGTGTCGGTCCACAATATTATCAAGTTCTTATCAAAACAACGACACAAATGATTTACCAACCTTTCTATTACAAACAATGGATTACAACGTTTGATGTTTGTGATTTCTCTCTGATGAACAGTGTTGGCTTGGTTGTTGATGTTGTTGTGTGTTGTGAGATATTATCAGATTGTGATCTGATATCTCACCTAACAACTTACAGGATAATATCTAAACAAGATATTATCTAATAACAAAAATATCTAAACTAATATAATATCCTAATATCTATTTATTAGATATTTAGGAATACAATAAAATATTATAAATAACACAATAATTAACTTTGACAATTATTACAAACTTAACATTAGACTAATCTTGAGAGCGACTTTTCAATTTTAGCTTCAGATTCCAAACTTCAGATTGGATGATCTTAATTCCAATAAATCTGAGATCTAATAGTTGGTTTACTCTAAAGATTTGGATAAAGTTTTTTGCTTTTGTTGCAAATTATTCAAAGTTGCTCGATCCAAAAGTCAATTAGCTAGTGAAGGACTTAATGATTGGAAACATATTAGTAATGCATTATCGTTACATGAAAATAGTTATGAACATTGGATTAATTTAAAATCATGGTTTGAGTTGAAATTGAGGTTGGATAAGAATCAAACTATTGACAAGAATCAAACATTGTATTCTTAGTTCATTGGACCGACCCTGCCGCCTACTAGGTATGACGTGGCACAATGGTGAACAAGAATTCTACTAAAAAAAGTATTGATTTTTTGTATTTAATTAAATCTTTCATATGTTAAAAGACACTTATGCCCATATATGAAATATACTAATTCTATTTTAAGTTGACCATTTCAGTAATTTTAGCACCTTCCTTCCTCCCCTCTCTATTACTCTCTTCGGCTTCCCCCTTCTCACCCTTCTGTCCGTTTTCAATTCCCTCCCTAATTCCTCCGATGAAGAGCATCTTCATCTACATTTGTGGTTGCATCCAATTAAGCGCATCTTCATCTACATTTGTGTTTTTATATGTTTTATGTTTTTTTTTCTTTCAGTTATGTTCTTCATTGATGTTACAAGATTCTACAAGCTTCTAAAGTAGGTCTACTATTTTAATATGTTCTCTATTTTATTTCCAGACTTGCTCGACATCAATATGTTTTAAGGTATGGAGATTTAACAAGATTTTTTCAAATAAGATCTCTTCCATCATCCACCATGAGGAAAAAAAAGGTACTTGCTTCTCATGATATTAATCTTCAAGCAGCAGAATTTCAATTTAATTTGGATGTGTTAAATTTGGATGCAGACATCACAACCATCAAACCCCTCAATCCAAGATAGAACAAGTTGAAGAACATAAGGCCACCAGAATTTTAAAACCAAACCTTTAAATCAGTGCACCCTCCTCAACTCCAAAACAATATTGTAAAGGATCAAAGTCAGACCACAAAGTTTAATTGTTGCTGGCCTAGGGTAGTAACATCAGAAAAATGAATACTTTCTTTTCCATCAACCATTCTATATCTATACTCATGACATAAGTTCCTTTCATATACCATAAAGTATCAAGTATAGCCTAGCACCACTACTCTACACCCCTTTATAACTCCTTCCATATATATCTCAACCCCAAATCTCTTATGGCACCATTTTAACATATTTGCTATATATTTTTATGTTGGTTTTGGTTGATATTAAATATGATCATTGATAATTAATAACATTAATTTTTGCTTATGAATTTTGATAGGGCACAATGAATCAAAAATTAGAGAATTTTGTTTTTATTTCTATTTATCCATTGCTTAGTTTTTAAACCACATCTTTCATAGATTTAGCTTACGGTCCTTTAAATGTACTGTTAGTGTGTGATTTTTGGTTAATCATAACCACTTTTTGTACCACTAATGATTTGAGAAAATTAATGACCCATTAATTGGTTTTAAGACACATATTTCATATATTTAACTTCCGATGCAATAAATGTTTAATTAGTGTGTGGTTTTTTTAATTAATAAGTTGTAGTTAGTGCAATATTGCAATTACTAAATTATTATGTTTAATTGTCTAACCTCTCCCATGTCTTAATTACTTTTAAGACACCTTTCCATATATCTAACCCAAAATGTATTAAATGTATAAATAGTGTATTGTTCTTTGTATATATATACAAGGGCGGAGCCAGAATTTACTTACTGCTACGGGGAGTAGGGGTGTTCAAAAAACCGTTGGACAACTCAAACCGGTCAAACCAAGTTAATCCGGACCATTTTTGATGGTTTAAGAAGTTTGGCGATCCGGTCAGGTTTGAAAATTAGGCAAACCGGACGGTCCGGTCCGGTCTGCGGTCTGGAACCTTTTTTGGGCAGTTTGGACCAACCCGACCGCCAAATACATATATATATTTATATATATATAATTTTTTTTTATTTTAGTATAAGACTATATCCCAACTTTTAAAATTATGCCCAACTTTATCATAAACTCATAATAGCCCAAACATAAGAGCATATTCCGAAATCTTTAAGTTGTAGAATTTGTTTGCATATTACTTTTTTTTAATGTTTTATTCGGATATTTATTTTCACTTTTTTGTGGACTTTGTTATTAAGGCCAGAAAGAATTATCTTACCTTTCTCTTCTGTCGGTCTTTGAGATCCGTTCAGTGCCTTCACTTGTGAACAACAGGGGTTCAAACCCATTCTTTTGGATATGCATTAGTCCTATTCTGGTGCAAAGCCTCTTCAATGATTCAAACGAACTCAAGCTTTGGAGGCGTGGATTTTGGGATATTTTGTTTTGTCAAAATAGATATTTAATCTAAAATTTAAAATTATATATGCTTTTTTAAATTTAAACTTTAAAGCCCATAAAAAACTCAAACCGCCTAAACTGGTCGGACCAAACTGCCTAAACCGCGGTCCGGTTTGATTGGTCTGCGCACTTGATGTCAAACCGCTCGGTTTGAAAATTTAATAAACCACCACTTACGATTTGGTTTGTGGTCTGAGGGGTTAAACCGCCCAAACCGAACCGCGAACACCCCTAACGGGGAGCATCGATCATAGATAAATAAGTTAAATTAAAATTAAATATTAATTTTCTGAAAATGATTAATCAAAAGATATTATATTGCTAAAGTGATATATTCAAAATAACATGTAACTACTCGACATAAAAGATATTCTTGTTAAAATCATTTTTTATGATTACAACAACAAAATGAATAAGGTATTTGGTTAGAGGTATTAGGCAATAATTTGAATTGAAAAATAAAAGAAACTGTTTGATTTTATATAATATAATGGTTCATTCCCGTATAAGCCCTAATTTTCATTTATGGTAACCAGGGGAACAAAATTCATTCTCATTTTCATTTTCATTCTAAATTATTCTCATTTTCATTCCCTTCATAATTATTACATACAACAAGAATAAGGGATCATTTATCAAACGCTTACCCGGGTAAGCGTTTACCAGTAAAATTTAAAACTATCACTTACTTATCGGGTAAGATTTTAGTCCATCAAAACATGTATCATATGCAATCATTTTCCCGGTAAGTGCTAACCGTAGTAAGAGTTTTCGCCCTCATTTACCGAGTAAAACTCTTAGTCCTTGACTTAGCTTTTACCGGGTAAGATTCTAGGTCCTTACAATATTTATCCGGTAAGGTAATATGAATTGGTAAATGTTAACCCCCCCCAGGTAAGCGTTCGGGTAATCGTTTAGTAAACAGCCCCCAAAAAAATGTCGGACAATAATTTTTGAGTTCTCTGTTAGTTTTCATGATTAATTTGGAAGTAGGGGTGCTCAAAAAACCGACCAACCCGGAAAAAAATCAACCCGAGGAAACCCGACATATAATCGATACAAAATTAGGACAATTCGAATCTATTGGGTTGATATTGGGTTAGTCTCAAAGTAACACGACCAACCCAATAACCCGATAAACGTTTTAGCGACTTCTCTAAAATTATTTATATATTTTTTAATATGTATAAGTTACCAAAAACAACTCAGTAACAACGAGCAATGGAACTCATAAAAGGACATTGTTGGAAAAAGTTATATGTAATACGCAAATGTTTGATGAACTCGTATATTCTTTTAAATGATGGATCGTACTTCAAAGAAATTTTTTCTTATTTTTATGTTTTCAATATGGTTTTTTACTTTGTTTAAACACAACCCGACCAAATTGACCAACCCAAACGGGTTGGGTTAGGTTGCACTTTTGTTTGGGTTGGGTTGGGTTGGGTTGGGTTGAAAATTCTCAAACCGCGAACAGTGTGTTAGGTTGTTGAAATCTTTTCAACCCGATCAACCCAACCCATGAACACCCCTATTTGGATGTAGAATTATTAAAAGAAAACTTCATAGGTCTTAAAATGAGAAAAAGATATATATGATTATATATAGGGCACACTGGAAAATCTTGAAGGCAGGGGAGCCTAACCCACTAAATGGGCAGACCCTGCACACCATTAGCCCTACTCTTATATGTATATGTAAAAAAACTTGAGTAAACTATTATTTTCGTCCCTGTGGTTTGTTGTTTATAACTATTTTCGTCCCTGAGAATATTAGTTTAAGGGATGAAAAGGGAAAGGAATTGCAAACCACAATGACAAAAAAAATGACTTTTAAAGTCAGGGACAAAAATGGTTATAAACAACAAACCACAAGGACGAAAATCGTAGTTTACTCAAAAAAACTTTTAAAAAACAGCACAAAAGGGGACCTATGCACCTCCTAGCTCTTATGTGGTTATGCCACTGTATATATAGATGTTGATAAACATTTGTGTGTAGTAAAAACAATTACACACGTTTTCAGATCTTGATAACGGAGTTTGTTGGCCTTAAGGATTTGAGTATTAATAATGAATCTTGGGTCGTTAAAAGTTAGAGTATGTAGGTTATGGGAGTCACTAAATTCAAAGAAGAATGGAGAGTTGATTAGCTTGGATATGGTTATTATTGACTAAAAGGTACTTTCCTTCATTTAACATGTCTTATATCCTTTAAAATATGTAAGTTCGCATATTGGTAACTAATTTGTTTGTTCCATCATGTAGCAATCTCTAATGACAACAACGGTAAGGAAAAAATTTTGTTGCTATGTTTGATAATTTGTTGAAAGAAGGTGGCCTTTTCATAATCCAAAATTTTCAAGGTTGTTTCAAATTCTGGAGACTTTAGAGTGACTGATTCCAAGTTCAAGATTTTGTTCACTCTTAGAACAAAATTGAAGAAGGTTGAGGACTATTATTCCGATGCATGGTTTTCAGTTTGTTGGTCGAAAAATAATTGATGCACATGTTAATGACAACACCCTTCTGACCGGTACTATTTTTTAATTTGTGTAGTATGTATATATAGTGTGTGTACGTGATTGATGATTATAATCTTGTTGCAGATAGTGTTGGTTGTCTAACTGTTGTTGGTGACGTTGAGACCGTAACCGGTGGATTTCGAAAGAGAGACTTGGAATTTGTATCGGATTCGTAAGTTATTGTAATTATCAAATTTATACATTTCCTATCTATAACATGAACATAAATTTGATTATGGCATGTTTTTAACATATTTTGTTTTAAACAACTCAATAACATGCAATGTTCCATTATGGGGAGAGATTGGTGAATGTTTTTCACATGAAGATATTGATAAAAATGGAAGAACTCCTATCATCATCATAATTACTTCTACTCAAGTTAAAAAAAAACTCCAAGGTATATGTTTTTTAAATCCTCCCATTTTCTTTTAACAATTAAAATATCCAACATATTTGTTTTTATTTATTTTCCCCCTATTTTCCCCCTATTTTCATCTTTTACCATTTCTCATCTTTCTTCCATTTAAGTAACTAGATTCATTAGTATCTAGTTTGGTTTTGTTTTATCACTTTTTCTTACTTATCATTTTTAATCCTTTCTTCTACTTAATATATATTTCTTCCAATCATTTCTTCTCTTCCATACTACTAAAAATCTAATCAATTTTTCTAAAATTGTTTTAAGGTGTCATTAATTTTGCAACATCAAGGGCAAGCAAGGTATATCTCCATTTGAACAATGAGCATGTGTCTTCTTTGGCTGAGAGGTTTGCTCACATATGTCCTCGAGTCACATTGTTAGAGCCATCTCTTGCACCAAAAAAATCGTTAGACGATGAAATGTTTGAGAGCAGGATGGACAATCAACATTTGTTGATGACTGAATGGCTTAATGAGACAAACGTAATTAATAGAACACATTCATCTAATTGTCTTGCAATTGTTTCATGTATTTTCAGCAACTTAATATGGATTCAATATTGTTCCTAAATTGCATGGATATCCTATCACTATATTGGGAGTAATTGATACGATTGAAACCTAACATGGATGGTTTTATTTGGGGTGTAAAGCATGTTGTCGGAAGGTCGCACCTGTTGATACATACACATGCCATCCTCTTTGCAATACCGAATCGAAGAATGCTTTGACATTGTAAGTGTTTAACAAATTAAATTTTATTACATTCTTACAATCATTTAGTTTTTAAATAGTTGTTAATTTCTCCAATTTTTTCCTAGGTACAAAATACATCTACGTGTGCGGGATGACACCGATACTATGACCTGTCTTGTTCTACAAAAAATGTGGAGCCTATGGTTGATTCATTTGCACTAAAATTGTTCAACAAATCTGACCCGATAATAGTGAATTTCCCAGTGAAATCACTGCTCTTTGTGGGCATAAATTTGTATTTAGATTATCTTTGTCCGAGTATAACATCAATCATGGCAGTGCCACTTTTACCGTTAACAAGGTCTTTGAACTGGACTATACATCGGAGAAGAAATACAAAGATACCATTGGAGCTAAGGTTAGTCTGTTCTCTTTTATTTTAGGTGTGTTAAATTTGCGAACCTTAGGGTTTTTTTTCTTCTACCCCATTTTCCCTTTTGTTTGTTCTAGGTTCCCATTTTTCTTTTTCTTTTTTACTTTTTCAGATGCTTAGTATATTAAAACTTTAGTATTACATTTTTATGGTTTGTCTAACACCTCCATTACATTATCTAACAAATCCAAAAATTAAGAACGCTACAAATCGAAGTAAAAGTAATAGAAAATGTGGGGAAGTTCCTCTAAATGTAAGCATCAATTCTCGAAATTGTTTTATTTTATTAATATAAAACGTGAGGGAATACTCTCTTTCTACTAAAATATAAAAATAAATGACTATAAGGATTGATCTAATAGATTGTGAGCTATGGTCATGTATAACGCTGAACTTGGTTAACAACATGGAGGATGCTAATGGAACCCAATAGTCCGAGTCTGTGAGCGTTGCCACGACACCTATGAGAAAGAGGAAGTTATTTGTTGAAGAAAAAGATGAAATGGTTGTGCAGAACTCTAATTGAAGATATGGAACGATTGATTTTGATATTAAGTTTAAGAACTTTATAGCGTATGTTTTTAGATATTAAGTTTAAGAACTTTTTAGCGTCTGTTTTTAGTTTTATTTTGGTCATTTTGTTCTCATTTGACTTTTAGGGTTGTTTAAATGGAATTATTCCGTTGCATAAACATTTATTGAATATATGATAAATATGAAATTTGTGATTTCATTATTATTTTTATTTTTCATAGAATTTGTAAATTTGTATGTGATGATTTCACATGCTTTCTTGGTAGTCTTCATCATATGTTTATGAGGCTGCAATCATGTAGAGCCTCCTTCGAATTAAAGATCTTCAAACGGTCTCACAGGCATCTCTCTTCAAGTAGTGGTGGAAGCTCGAATGGTGTTAGTGTTGTTAGATCGTCCTCAATCAGTTTGTACCGATGTAGATCCTTCAATGGACAATTGTCCCCCTTGACGTTGTGGCATTCGATTAGTATATATCCCTAGGAGCTTCAGTGGCCTTGGTGGCTTTAAGGTACACCTTATCTTCATTCCAATTGATAAAAATAAATAGATTTGAAGCAGAGCATTTGTTAATGCATATATTTGTTGGATACAAGATCATAAAGTCTGAAGACTTGAGAATGTTGCTTTACAAAAACCAAAACTTGTATCCTCTTACAAAAAATATTCAATGAAGCAATTATTCCAGTTATGTCCGTCTGCTAGAAAGTCTTCTACCTATTATAGAAATGATTTTGCTTCTCGACAATATTCTGATGTTTGGTTTGGAACGTATCATGTATATTCATATCATTCTCATGCTTATAAAATTTTTCAAAAGATCAAGGGGTCCATATACAAATGGATGCCAAAATCTTGTACTAACACTGTATGACCCATCTATAAGTGGGTACCTAAACCGATTGTTTCATGATTTCTCCTGTGCAGACCCGTCATATGTGGTACTTGGATTCTTGTTGCTCCAAGCATATGACTGGGCAGAAAGATTTATTATCTAATTATACAGAGAAATATTGCGGAATAGTTCGATTCAGAAATGACCAGTTTTCACCAATTTAGGGCTATGGTGACGTTATTCAAGACAACGTGACGATCAAGAAGGTGAGCTATGTTGAAGGTTTAGGACATATCCTATTCAGCATTGGACAGTTCTGTGACAAAGACTTAGAGGTTAATTTCAAGGCCAAGAGGTGTTCTGTGCGTACTGAAGACGGTAAAGAACTCTTGGTCGGGACGAGAAAGTCAAACCTCTACACGATCAATTTGTCAAAAGTCCAGACTGACAATGAGGTGTGTCTACTATCAAAAGCTTCGTTGCAACAGAGTTGGTTATGGCATCGAAGGCTTTCTCACCTGAATTTTCGCTACATCAACAAACTAGTCACGGGAAATTTGGTAAAAGGACTTCCAGAGCTCAAGTATGTTAAATAACATCTCTGTGCAACGTGTGAGAAGGGAAAGATGAAGAGAGCCGCTCATAAGCCGAAACCTGGGCCGAGTACAAGTTCATCCTTAGAGTTACTGTATATGGATCTCTGCGGTCCAATGCGTAGTCAGAACATAAACAACAAGAAATACGTTCTAGTGATTGTAGACGATTACTCGCGGTACACTTGGGTCAAATTTCTGAGAAGAAAAGACGAGACTCCTGAAGTCATCATCACATTTCTAAAGGTCACTCAAGTGAATCTGCAAAAGATAGTCAAGCTTCTTCGAACAGACAACGACACATAATTTAAAAACAGAATTGTTGAAGATTATCTTGAATCGGTCGGGATAACACATCAATTTTCTGCTCCCAGAACGCCTGAACAGAACGGAGTCGTAGAGAGACGTAACAGAACTCTAGTCGAGGTCGCTCGAACTTTGCTGAGTCAATCAGATCTACCTCTGTTTCTATGGGCTGAAGCTGTATCGACTGCTTGCTACACGCAGAATCGCTCTATAATCCACCGCCGGTTTGGTAAAATGCCATATGCCTTAATCAATAATCGTACACCTAGCATTAAACATTTCCATATTTTTGGATGCAGGTGATTTGTACTGAATGACAAGGAGAACTTAAACAAGTTCTGTCCAAAGGCAAACGAAGGCATTTTTATCGGCTACTCTCAAACGTCTGCAACCTACAGAGTCTACCTGAAAAATTCCAAGATCGTAGTCAAGAGCATAAATGTTACATTCAATGAAGAGTTGGCTTCTAAACAAGACAGTTTAGAACCCGTTATTACTGGTGTCCTAGCTTCTGGGCAGATCAGTCCAGAACCTGTGCCTACTGATAAGAAATCAGATGAAGCGTCATCGTCTAATTCTCACTTATCTGATTTAGATTTATTGTTTAAATTGTTTTATGATGCATTTCTTGGTACTAAAGTGACTAAACCTGTTGTGGTTGACAGATCAGAAGATTCACGAAGAAATCATCCAACCACTTCAGATATATCTACTAATCCAATTCCCTGATTCATCAAGAGATTCCAATTCAAATGCCTACTCTAACAGTTGAAGCTGTGAACATTCATGAAGAGCCAGAAGTTGTTGAATCAGTTGGCTGCACTACAATGCCTATTCAACAGACAGAAGTTGTCCAACCAACTGAAGCTTCTGCACAGAATACTTCAACTGCACCCCTACCAAATACTGAACAAACTGATGAAGCTGAAAGTGGATTTTTAGATGAAAATCATGATGAATCTACATCAAATCCACCCCCTCATGAACATAGGTGGACCAAAGAGCACCCGAAACATCAAATCATAGAAGATCCATCAAAACCAATGCAAACTAGGTCTGCTACACTTAATCAATGTATGCATGACTCATTCCTGAGCATGGTAGAGCCAACACGTTTATCTGAAGCTCTAGCCGACTCAGACTTGGTAACTGCAATGCAAGAAGAGCTGAATTAGTTCGAAGCACTCAAAGTCTAGAGACTAGTGCCTAAGCCTGAAGGTAAAACCATTATTGGCAAAAATGGGTGTTCAAAAACAAGAAAGACGAAGATGATATCGTTATCAGAAATAAAGCAAGACTAGTGGCTAAAGGATATAGGCAAGAGGAAGGTAATGATGAGACCTATGCTCCAGTAGGGCGCATCGAGGCTATAAGGATGTTTCTAGCATATGTCGCACACACGAACTTCACCGTCTACCAAATGGACGTGAAGACTGCTTTTCTCAATGGCATCTTAAAGGAAGAAGTCTACGTCTCTCAGCCTGAAGGCTTTGTCAATCCAGAGAAACCGAATAACGTATACATTCTGGACAAAGCTCTTTACGGTCTGAAGCAATCCCCTCGATCCTGGTATGAAGTGTTATCTAAATTTCTAGTCAAGTCTGGCTTCTCGAAAGGTAAAATCGATACTACTCTTTTTATCAAAAGGGAAAAAGCCGATATCATTTTAATTCAGATTTATGTGGATGATATCATATTTGGCTCAACTAATGCAAAATACTGTAAGAATTTTTCTAACCTCATGGTTTCCAGATTTCAGATGAGTATGATGGGAGAGATGAATTTCTTTCTCGGATTACAAGTCAAACAGTTTTCCACAGGGATTTTTATCAATCAAGCTAAGTACATTTTCGATATTTTTAGAAAATTCAAAATGGAAAATTGTACACCTATTGGAACTCCGATGTCACCTAGAACTAAGATTGACACTGATCCTTCGGGTAAAGCAGTCGATGTTAGAACCTACCGAGAGATGATTGGTTCTTTAATGTATTTAACATCTAGTAGGTCAGATATTATGTTTTCTACATGTCTATATGCTCGATATAAGGCTTCTCCAAAAGAATCCCATTTGTCTGCAATTAAACATATCTTTAGATATCTGAAGGGCACTGCAAATCTTGGTCTGTGGTATCCTAAGGATACAAGTTTTGAACTGACGGCATATTCAAATACGGATCATGCAGGTTGTATGCTTGACAGGAAAAGTACGTCGAGGCACATATAATTTCTGGGCGATAAACTCGTGAGTTGGGCTTCAAAGAAACAACTCTGTGTATCTACATCAACAGTTGAGGCAGAGTACGTCGCTGCGGTGAGTTGCTGTTCTCATGTGTTGCGGATGAGAACACAACTCCGAGATTATGGCTTCAAATACAACAAGATCCCGATCAATTGTGATTCGAAGAGCGCGATTGCCATATTTGCGAATCCTGTTCAACATACAAAGACCAAGCACATTGATGTCCGATATCACTTCATTAAAGATAATGTGGAAAAAGGTACAATCGAACTTTATTTTGTAAACACAGATTACCAACTTGCTGATTTATTTACCAAGCCTCTTGATGAAAAGAGATTTAATTTTCTTGTTTCAAAACTTGGTATGTTAAATCTCAAGACTTAATATGTGATTACATACTAAAGTTTTACTATCGTTATTTTTCTTCATTTCTTTATTTTTATTCTGAAAGATATCTGCACTTAAGTTTGTTCATGATCCAGGGGGAGTGTGAGGAGATGATAAGTAATCAACATAAATTTGAGGGGGAGTTCATAAGTTTTGCATATGTTTGTCACTGATAAATTTTCTGATGCATAATTTCAGGGGGAGTAAGATTCAAGGAGTATGGAAAATGATTTCTGATTACATCTGATCATAACTCATTCTTAATATGTTTTATTGCTTTATGTCATTTACTTTTCAATAAATTTTGTGAATAAGGCTTTGAACTTTGACAGACTTGTGACTTTTACAGAATTAAGAGGAAGCTTACATGATCATATCATATATGATTTAGAGTTGATTTGATGAGATTTAAGACTGAACAAAAGGTTTATTTCTAATCTTAATCTCATATATGGTTGAAAGAAGGACGACTTTCAATCATAGAAAACATGTTTTTAAATGTTCAAACCACTTCTTATTCTTAAAACGATTTCATGAACATAGAAGTGTGATTTTAAATGTTTTCATTTATACAGGTACTTTAATGATTAATAAACCGTGTGTTTCCAAAGATTAATATTTGCGTATTATCTTTTCCATATACTTTCAAGTATTCACACACACCAGTTTAACTTTTTGTTGAATATGTGATCACCATGTCTCAAATTGAACAATTTTTTCGATGGTGATAAACCCCACTTGAAATTCAATGTTTGAGCGTTGATTCATTTCAAAACGTTTCTTTCAAGACTTGTCTATATTTTGATTCATATAGACAAATTCCAATTTTTTTTCTTGCCTAAGCTTTAATGCTAAATCATTCATAGGTGATCTTATTATACAATGTCAGATTTTCAAACAAGTTTCTTGTATTCATTTCATTCATTCAATATACTTGTTTTGAATAATCTTCAATGGTTAAAAATGCTCAAATCTTCATGATTATATTCAAGAGCATACATACGTCTGACATGTATTTCACATTGTGCTTTAACTGCAAAGTTAAACCATTTGAGCAACATTATATTTTTAGGAAAACATGGGTTCATTGTGTGAGGACTTAACAGAATTTCAATGGATTCATGTTAACCCGTGTTTCCTACCCAAGAAGTTAATCCTAGAGTGATCGAAGAGTGTGAGGAGTCAATATATGAGTGTGGGTGTGATGAGGTAAAATGAAAATGAGAGTTTGGTTAGAAGCGAGCTCAATGTTTAAAAAGAAAGAGGGTGTGAGAACAGAGTAAAAGAATATCAAACTCTGCAATAACTTTTTCTGAGCCAGGCAACCACATTGTTGGTGTTTCACAATTCTTCATGAACATCCTTGAATCAGGCAACTAGCCCATGCCAACTCTTGATTTAAAACCCCATCAGCTACTCTTCTTCTTCTCAACAAGAAGATTTTTCAATTTTTAAAAGGGGACACAACATATAATCTATCTGGTTTTCATTTGGAAAATCTGGATATTGAAAAAGAATGAAGTCTGCCCCACCTTCGTACTACGATCATGCATAATTGAGTCTGTGTTATACTGTTGTTGTCTCAGTGGTTTACACAATATTTGAGCCTAACAAAAGCAATCATCAAGCTTATATTCTTTCAAACACAAGCACGTACACAGATGAAATTCGTTTTTCTGTCAAAACGTTCATAGAATAAACTTGTGTTATTCGATGATTGAATGGAAGACCTGGGGGAGTGAACATCAAAAAGCTCCTTTCCATTGTGTATTCGTTACACATAGTGACTTTGTGTTACTGACAGACATTTTAACTGATTCATTTGTTGATTCAGGTGTTACACTCATATTTTTTCTGAATTTTGCAAAGATTTAGATGAATATCTTTTGGATCGATAAATAGTCAGAGGCTCTTGTGAAAGATCAGTGATCAAATCAGAAAGATTAATGACATTTCTTGTGAAAGTTTTGATGATTTCAATGCCACAATCATCAAAAAGGGGGAGATTTAAAGATATATCATTTCAAGAAAAGATAATTTGAAGAAAGTTCATTACAAGATTCAGTCAAAGAATGCAAGTTATGAAAAGATTGTACAAGGTTGAAAGAGAAAATTCAAAGAATTCACGAAGCAAGCTGATTTTTACTGAAATTTTCTTTGAAGATAATTTTGCTGAAGCAATCTGAGCTGAATCCGAAGATAATTTCTTTCTGAAGTTTGAAAGAGGTTCTTATTTCCTTGGGGGAGAATGTTAAAGCTGATTGTAAAAGATGTTGTTCAAAGGCTTTGGGGAAAATACATAATTGTTTTTGAAGAAAAAGGGAGATTGTACTTCAATGCTTATTTTCTTTCTAAAAATGGTCTGAGTTGACAGAATTCTACAAAGTGGAGATAAAGCTGCTAAAGATTAATCAAAGAGGGAGAATGTATTGCAAAATCTTTTAGAGATGATCTTGAATCCGAAGGGAGAGAATGTTAATGCATATATTTGTTGGATACAAGATCATAAAGTCTGAAGACAGAAAGACAAGCAAGTCAAAGCTCAAGTCAACTCTCAAGCATAGAAGTCAAAGTCTCTTTGTAATAAAGTCAAAGTCAAAGTCAAAGGCTTGTAATTTTGTTTTTGTCTTGTTGTGTCCTTGTCTTAAATAGGGATATGACTAGAATGAACGAGTGGTTGCTGGTTAGAAGTTGACATTGTAGGCATATTGTTCTAGAGAGAGAAAGTATCAGAGAGAGAGAGAACTGTATACGAATCTTGAAACAGGTTAATTGATGTCTTGATTCTCATCTTGTTATTGTGTTTAATCTGTGATTAGAACTTGAATCTAGGGAATAATAGCATTTGTTGCTGTTTTTTCACCTGCACTTAATCTAAATTTAGGTTTGATCTATCTGGAAAGTCCAACGATGAGGAAGCTACAGAAGCAAAAAGGCACAAGTATGTACAAATTTGGAAATTGCATTTTCTATTGTTGTTTACTCTTTCCTTCTAAATTTATTATAGAACAGAGGCATCATCAACACATAAAGAGAAAGCTTATGTTGATAGTGTCATGATCTACCCAGGTCAGTCAGTCACAGTAGATGGGCTCAATCGTGTTTTGTAAGCTGCTTTTATGAATGGAGATACGTGGCTAACCTTCACAAATTCTCCTCAGATTGGCCTTTTGAGATGTGCATTCAGGCATCAAACCCGACGATTGTTCTATATGGAATATGTGGGTTTCCTAATTTCTATCTTCTATTCATGATACTAATTGCCTTTTGATTGGAAAAGATCACAAGTGTTGATTTGATATTAGATATTAGTCATTGTACAGTTTCAACATCTCTGGTCAGTTATTGTTATCAATAGACTCTCTTCACCAGAAAGAAGAAATAAATAAGCAGCTAAAAGATTACCTTGGATATAAGCATCTCCGGTATCCGTGGAACGCCATCAATCCAATGTATCTCCCTTCCATATTTCACCTAGTCATCAACCATAAGTGATTGCATGATTCATCAAGATTTCTACATTCATAAGAGTATATATATGCATATATTATAAATTGTAGAAAAAGTGCTCATTTATTTTCTAAACTTTTTTTTTTATCATTTACAGAAGAAATAATATATTACTGTATAATATTTATAATTTAAAAAGAATAACTATTATCTATACTACCTTATAAAGCAGAGGTTTAGAAAACATATGATTCCTCACAGGAAAGAGATTATTTTGTATGCTAAATATAATCAAGCAATCAAAGGTTTTAGAACCATATTGAGATTCATAGTGGTAACATGCCATAAAAGGAAGATGAGGCTCATAGAAACATAGTTTTTATTATGTTGTAGAGATCGATGTGATTATATTCGCAGTTGTTTTCTTCTTCCAGGATAACCAAGTTTCAGGGGCTATAAGTTTAGAAGGTGGATCACAAGAACTCGGGACACAGGAGGAGACGCTTGAGGTAATTTTTTTTATAAATGAAAATTTCATTTTTAATGAGGATGATATTATGTTGTGTGCATGTTACCAAAGTGGTATAATGCATGCTTAGCAACGAATATACGAGATGAATAATGAAATAACAATAGGTATGATTATTGTTAATAATTATATTTATCCCCATTAATGCTAATCATAAATGTTTATGATAATTATTGCACTTTTAAAAACTAACGAGAACCGCTTCTCATTCTTTGCAGTAGGTTATTTGAATATCGGTGTAAAGGCAACTCCCAAAATAGGATTTGATCCCTTCACCTCCAGGGTTATGAGCCTGCTAACTTGACCGTATAACGAATTTTTTCTTGAAAGAAGAATCCCTTTGGGTTAAGGCCATAAAAATGAGTCAAATCTCTAACTTTGGATTTGATCCCTTCTGTTGGGAACTTAAGATGTGACAAAGTCATTAATGCTGCCAGTTCAGAGTTAGTACTTCCAGATGATCTTAAAGTTAATACTGCTAGGTATTACTACTTCTAGTAGAATTAATACTGCTAGTCAAAGTTAGTGTTGCTTGAACAAAGTTAGTACTGCTAGTGGTTAGTGCTGCTTAGTAGTTAATGCTGCCAATACTCAGTTAATGCTTCCAAGGTGATCAAGGTGATTAATGCTGCTTCTAAGATAATGAGAAGATAATGCTGAAGAGATAGCGTCTGAAGATAAACATGGAAAGCTTGAAGATAATTATGAAGATTATTTTGAAGATCTTTTTAAGTTTTATAATTATCTTTAATTTCAATATATGTATAGAATCGTTTAGAATAAGATGTAATTCTGAGTTTTTTTGTTCAAGAGAGAAAATCAACCTCAAGGCATAGTTCCTAATTCTAGAGAAGTAGAATTCGTCTTGAAAGAGCATGTTCTTCAAGATTGAGCTTGTGAATGAAAAGCTTGTAACTTGAATCATTAAATAAAGTTTACAAGTTGATTGTGATTCACTGTTTCATTGTTTTTCTGCTTATTGAATATTAAAGTGCTATTCCGCAGTTTCTTTAATATTGTTTCTGAGTATTCATAATTCTTGTTGAGAATTCGATCCTGACAAGTGGTATCAGAGCAAGTTCTCTCAGAAACATTCATTCATCATGGAAAACTTTGCAGAATCAAACAGTACTCTTGTCTCTAAGGTTCTAATGCTCAAACCCAATGAGTTTGATATGTGGAAGATCAGAATCAGGCAATACATTCTCCTTACTGACTACTCAATGTGGGATGTTATTGAGAATGACCCCTCTACTGAAGGCCAGATTGGACCAGATGGGAAAAGATCTCCACCTAAGACAGACAGATGGTGAGAGGAAGATCAGGCAGACAGAGATGAAGGCCTTGAGCACTCTGCTTTTGGCCATCCCCAATGAATATCAGCATCAATTCTGCAACTGCACTGATGCTCAGATTCTCTGGAATGCTCTAGAGAAAAGATTTGCTGGAACTAAGAGCACCAAAAGAAATCAAAGGGATGTTCTGAAGCAGCACTATGAGAACTTCACTTCTTCAAAGAATGAGTCTATGACTCAAACTTTTGACAGATTCAACAAGCTTATTGGTGAACTGACTACTGTTGGAGTGAAGATGGAGCAAGATGATATCAACAGGAAGTTCCTCAGATCTCTTGGGGATGAATGGACTATGTACACTGTCTCATATAGACAGAGTGACAATCTGGAAGAGAAGGAACTAGATGATCTGTATAATGATTTAAGAGTTTTTGAATCAGAAGTAGAAGCTAAGAAGAAGCCCACTGGGTATATTCATAATGCAACACTTCTATCAGCATCTGCTGATACTACTGCCAACCCTGAAGCAGTTAGTGCTGCTAGTGGAGTGAATTCAGAAAAAGGCACTGAAACTGTCTTTAAAGCCTTTTTGTCAAGTCATAGCAATAACTCCTTGATTAATGATGATCTGGAACAAATTCACCCTGATGATTTGGAGGAGATGCACATTAAATGGCAGATGGCCATGTTATCTATGAGGGTGAAGAAGTTTATTAAAAGAACTGGGAGAAACAACTTCTCTCAAAGAAGAGAAGATGGAGCTGGTTTTGACAAGACAAAGGTGGAATGCTATAAGTGCCACATGAAAGGACACTTTGCTAGAGAGTGCAGAAGTGGTGTGCCAAATAACAACCACCAACAAGCTCAGAATGGAGGCTACAATCAAAACAAGAACTCTGCTCAAGCCCTTGTTTCTCAACAAGGAATGGGGTTTGACTAGAGTGACCAAACTGAGGAAGCCATTCAGAATCAAGCTCTTATGGCAGAGGTGTCTGATCTCCCCTCTGAGGTAATTTCTAAACTTTGTACTCAATCTTGCATAGACACTGTCAAAAGGTACAGGGATCACAACCAAAACATGTGTGATGACCTCAAAAGATTAGAAAAGGACAGAAGAGATTATGTGTTGATAGTTGAGAGGTTTGAAGATCAAATCAAAGGCTTCCAAGCCAATGAACTTCAACATTCTTATGACACAAACTACTGGAAGTGAGAAAAGAATGAGTTAGAGACCAAACTGTCTAAGTCAAAAGAAGAGAATGATAAGTTGAAAGAAGAACTAGCTAAGGTTAAGCTTGATATAGAAAAGTTTTCATATGCTTCAAAAGCAATGGATTCTCTTCTAAAGTCTCAGATTCATGATAAGATGAAGCCTGGTGTTGGCTACAACAACACACCCCCTCCTTACAACAACAATTACATCCCTCCTACATCAGACTTGTTAGAGACCAAGGAGAAAAAGAACTTGTCTGAGGAAGCATTTAAGATAGATCCTTTGGATGAGGTGGTTGTTGAGGATATGACTGAGAATGAAGCCAGTGAGAATAAGAACAATGCTGTGAGTAAAAAGATACCCTTAGAAAACAACATCATCACCAATGAGGGATGTGGAAAAATCTGGGTCAAGTCTAAAGAGATAGAGAAGACCAAAGGAAAGGCTAACAAGGTCCATTACAAACAGACCACTATTGTGAATCCTGACCCTTGTAAACAGTGTGCTTGCAATAAAACTGAGAGCCTAAATTCTGGTACAAAGAGAGGTAATCAAAGAAACTGGAATAATCAATGGGCTCAGAAACAAGGAGTTGATCTGAGTAAAATAATCAGACCAAAACCTTGTTTCATATGTGGCAAGTTGAATCATTTGGCTAAGTACTATTTCTTTAACCCTATTAACCAAAGGATGAACTTTCAAAGATTTGTGCAAAAACATGTTGGTTATAGGAAGGTTGGAAAGAAACATGTAGCTAAGAAATCTGTTGAAACCAAAGGCCAAATAAAGATAAAGGTTTTAAAAGAGAGTATTAAAATGTGGGTGCCTAGAAGCACTAAAACTGTTAGTATTGCTACATCAAATAGTACTGCTGACAGGGATAGTGCTGCCAGAAGTAATACTGCTGCTACCAGTGTTAGTACTGCTGAGAATATTAATGCTTCTAACAATGTTAGTACTTCTTCAAAGGTTACTACTGCTAACACAGTTACTGCTGCTGACACAGTTACTACTTCTAACAAGGTTAGTACTGCTAAGCATGCAAGTGCTGCTAATGCAGTTAGTTCTTCTAAAACCAGTACTGCTTCTAGCAAATGTGCAACCAAACCCATTATTGTGACAAAGTACTCCAGCAATGAGGAGTCAAAGTTTAAAAATCTTGTCAAGAAGGAATGCAAATATTTTGATGAGAAAGGGGTACCCAAGACCACTTTGGCTTGGGTTCCTAATCAATACTAACTGATTTATCTTATGTGCAGGGCAACCAACAACTCAAGGGGAAGAGAATTTGGCATGTCGATAGTGGTTGCTCTAGGCACATGACAGGCACCATGTCATGTCTTCAGGATTTCAAGCATATCAATGGAGGACATGTTGCATTTGGAGACAATCTTGCAGGTGGAAAAATAAGTGGAAAAGGTAATGTCACAAAAGGTAAGATGACATTTGAGGATGTCTACTATGTTGATCAGTTAAAGTACAACCTGTTAAGTGTATCACAGTTTTGTGACAAACAACATAGTATATTATTTACCAATACAAAATGTATGATCCTTGCTCCAGGATTCAAAGTAGTTGATGAAAGCATGATACTACTTAGAACTCCAAGAAAGGACAATGTTTACTGTCTAGACATGGACAATGTTTCAAGTGATTCATCCCTGAACTGTCTTGTTTCAAAAGCTTCTGTGGATGAATCCTCTCTTTGGCACAGAAGGATGTGTCACATGAACTTCAAGACAATGAACAAACTTGTTAAAAACAACCTTGTAAGAGGTTTACCATCAAAAGTCTTTTCATGTGATGATCATTGTGTTGCTTGTCTTAAAGGCAAACGACACGAAACTTCTCATAAGACCAAAGAGTTAAATACAATTTCTTCTTGTCTCCAGTTATTACATATGGATCTGTTTGGTCCTACAAATGTGATGAGTATAGGGAAGAAATCATATTGCCTAGTTATTGTTGATGATTACTCTATATTTACTTGGGTATACTTTCTAAGGACTAAGGATGAGACAAGTGGACTGATCAAATCCTTTATTCTAAGAATTGAAAACCAAACTAATCAGAAAGTAAAAGTCATTAGATCAGACAATGGAACTGAATTTAAAAATCTTGATCTAAACACCTTTTGTGAAGAGAAAGGCATTGAGAGACAATATAGTGCTCCTAGGACTCCACAACAAAATGGAGTTGATGAGAGAAGGAATAGGACACTAATTGAGGCTGCTAGATCTCTGTTAGCTGATTCAAAATTGCCAATTACTTTTTGGGCTGAAGCAGTTAATACTGCATGTTATGTCCAAAACAGAGTTCTAGTGATTAAGCCAAAGAACAAGACACCTTATGAGCTCTTAAATAAAAGAAAACCCTTTATTGGGTTTTTTAAACCATTTGGGTGTCCTTGTACAATTCTCAATACCAAATCTCATTTAGGAAAGTTTGATAGCAAGGCAGATGATGGATTTCTTGTGGGTTACTCATCTCAAAGTAAGGCCTACAGAGTTTTTAATTCTTCTTCTAGAATAATTAAGGAAAGTGACAATGTCAAATGCAATGAGAACACACCAAATCCTATTGGGTCTGGTCCTCAGTGGCTGTTTGACATTGATTCACTAACTAACACTTTTGGTTTAAGTAGTGATGATTATGCAGGTTCAGGTAATGGAGGATCAGGGACTACACAAGTTCAAGAAAACATACCTCAGTCTGTGATTTTTCCCATACCTACAGTGGCTCCTGTTGAAGACTGTGAAAAGGAGCCATCTACTGAACCAAATCAGAGTGAAGAAGAAACAAGAGATGAGGAGAGTCAAGAAAATACAGAACCAGAAGTAGCTGCTGAAATCACTTCAGTTGAGTTGAATGACACTAATCTAGAGGTGGGACTCAATGAAGAACCTAGTCATCAAACAAGAACACAAAAGAATCATCCTCCTCAGCTGGTAATAGGAGATATCTCCTCTCCTATGATGACTAGAAATCAAAGCAGGCTGCAAGATATGCAAGACCAACAACATACAATGCTTTCTTGCTTTATATCCCAGCTTGAGCCTAAGAAGGCTCATGATGCTATGAAAGATTCCAATTGGATAGAAGCCATGCAAGAAGAGCTGCTACAGTTCAAGCTGCAAGATGTTTGGGATCTGGTAGACCTTCCTAAAGGTCAAAGAGCAATAGGTACAAAATGGGTCTTCAGGAATAAGAGAGATGAGAGAGGAATAGTAGTAAAGAACAAAGCAAGGTTGGTGGCACAAGGGTATACACAAGAAGAAGGAATAGATTATGATGAAGTATTTGCACCAGTGGCTAGGATAGAAGCAATCAGATTGTTCCTGGCCTATGCTTCTTATATGAAGTTCAAAGTCTATCAAATGGATGTAAAAAGTGCATTTCTATATGGCTCAATTGAAGAAGAAGTTTATGTTTGTCAACCACCAGGGTTTGAAAACCCAAGATATCCAGACAGAGTATACAAACTGAAGAAGGCACTTTATGGACTGCATCAAGCACCAAGAGCATGGTATGACACTCTGTCATCCTATCTCTTGGAAAATGGCTTTGAAAGAGGAGTAATTGATAAAACTCTGTTCATCAAGAGAAAGAAGAAGGACATCTTGCTGGTCCAAATCTATGTGGATGATATCATCTTTGGATCCACAAGAGACAATATGTGCAAGGAGTTTGAGGATCTAATGCATCAAAGGTTCAAAATGAGTTCTATGGGGGAACTTACTTTCTTTCTTGGACTCCAAGTCCAACAGAAGTCAGATGGTATTTTTATTTGTCAGTCCAAGTATGTGCAGGACATTCTAACCAAGTTTGGTTTCTCAGACTCAAAGCCTGCCAGCACACCTATGGAGACACACAAGCAAATCACAGCAGATCTTGAGGGGGAGGATATAGATGTTCATCACTATAGATCCATGATTGGCTCTCTCATGTATCTTACAACCTCTAGGCCAGATATAATGTTTCTAGTCTGTGTGTGTGCAAGATTTCAAGTTAGGCCAAAGCAATCACACTATCAAGCTGTTAAGAGGATATTCAGATATCTCAAAGGGCAACCTAGATTGGGACTTTGGTATCCTCATGACTCATCATTTGACCTACTTGCATACTCAGACAGTGACTTAGGTGGAGCAAACTTGGACAGAAAATCTACTTCTGGAGGATGCAGTTCTTAGGTGCAAGACTAGTATCATGGCAGTGCAAGAAACAAACCACAGTGTCCACATCTACAACAGAAGCAAAGTACATAGCAGCTACAAGTTGCTGTTCTCAAGTCTTATGGATTCAGAATCAAATGCTGGACTATGGGGTAACCTTTCTACACACTCCAATCTTTATTGATAATAACAATGCTATTAGCATTGTTAATAACCCTGTCAAGCACTCAAAGACAAAGTACATTGAGATCAGGTATCACTTTATAAGAGACTGCAATGAAAAGAAGCTTATTCAAGTTGTAAAAGTTCATACTGATAACCAGTTTGCTGATCTATTCACCAAAGCCTTTGATGTGGGTAGATTCACTTTCTTGGTAACAAGTGTGGGAATGATCAACTCTGAATAAGATCCTACTTAAAAAGTGGTTCAATACCTGTATATTGGTTATTCTTGGTGTTACTAATGTTCTTTCTCAGGAAATGTAGAGCAGTACTCAGTTCATCACAAGCTTAAAAGTGTAATTATGGTTAATACTGCCAGTACAGTTTTAGTACTGCCAGTACAATTTTTAACTACTGCCAGTGCACAGTTAATACTGCTAGTTAGTTAATACTGCTCTCAGTTAATACTGCTAGTTAGTTAATACTGCTAGTAGTTAATACTGCTCTCAGTTAATACTGCTCACTGTTAATACTGCTTTCACTAACTTTTTAAGGTTAATACTGCTTATAATCCAAAAGCTATAAATACCATTTCCCCGCCTAAAAGATCATAACGACTCTTTATCTACTGTTCATCTTCTCTCTCACTCTTTTCTCTCAAGTGTCCAATGCTCGCTAGGCAAGAATCCTTGCGTACAGATGGCTTCAATGGCGTTTATTGATGAGCACAACGAGATAGCCATGCTCCAAAAGCCAAAACAAGCCGAAGGTTTTCACCAGATAGTCGATTTCCTGAAGTCAAGCCACATTGCTCATGCTCTCACTGTGTCTCCTACCATCTTCATTGAGCACCAAAGGCAATTCTGGGCCAACGCCACTACTAGCATTGAAAATGGAGTGCAGTGCATCAAAACAAGGGTTTGTGACAAACCCTTGACAGTTACTGAGGAGACCATTCGCATATGTCTACGTCTAGACGATGCTTCAGGTATATCTTCTATTCCAAATGAGGATTTGTTTTCAAACCTCACCAGGATGGGGTATGAAGGCCAATTGGGGATTTTCAAGTTTTTCAAAGCTCAATTTACACCCCAATGGAGGTTCTTTGTTCATACCCTGATGCACTGTATTTCTAAGAAAACTACTGGCTGGAGCCAATTTAGCAGTCCCATTGCCTATGCTTTGGTATGTTTATCTACTGCTAGAAAATATAATTTTTCACTGATGATCTTCAATGATCTTGTCTCAAACCTGGACAACAAGAAGAGTTTCTTCATGTATCCCAGGTTTGTACAGGCAGTTATAACCAACGAATTGACGGATATACCTCACTTTGATGGGGTATATGTACCTAAACCCCTTAAAGGCAAGGTCTTCTCAAACATGAGAAGATCTGCTAGGGACTCGGAAGGAGTTGACATCCCATTGTTCTCAACAATGATGGTGGTGTCCCAACCACAAGAAGGTATGGCCTCAGGGTCAAGGCCCTCATTAGACCAACCCACTGAGAGCCAATCCCAACCTTCCCTCTCTCACATTTTTCCTCAGTCCTTTGCTGCTAAACCAACTCCTCAAATTTCCAAGACTTATGCCAAGAGAAAGGTACACAAGGCTCCTTCCCTTGTTGTACCTACTATTAACCAAGAGCCTCAAAGCCCTCTATTGGAGCATTCTCCAATAGAGAATATCCAAAGGGAATCCAATAGGGTGTCTCCCAACCCTGAGGAGGTGCTCTCTAAGGAGATGGATGAGCATATGGGTGAGAAGGCTGCCACTACTTCTGCTAGCACAGAGAAGGACAGTGGTAACATCTCTAAGACCTTCCCCATGGCAACTTTGGCTGAGAAATCAACCAAAGGACCCCGGTGCCAAGAAACCAAGGGGGTAGTTGATGCTTCTGCTAGGCAGAAGGTCACTACTACAAGATCCAAGGATCCCTCAAGGATGGGCAAAACATCCAAAAAGGGTGAGGACAGAACTGAAACTGATGAATTGATGGAAAAAGATTCCAATGATCCTTCAAGGGTGGGTAAAACACCTAAAGAAGGTGAGGATAGATATACTTACTTAGAATTGATGGAAACAATAGCCAACATCAATGTTAATGTGGTTAATCAAGGAAAGGAAATCAAAGCCTTGCAGCAAGTGGTCATCTCCCAACAACAACAGATTTCAAAACTTAAGCAATTGGTGGGAAAGCTCAATGCCAAGAAAAGAAGAAAACAATTTGTACTAAGAAGGAGGAAACCAGTGCCTGATGCTCCCAAAAAGGGGGAGACAGAAGCTGATGTCAATAGGGAAGATGCCAAAGCTAAGGGGGAGCAAGAGAAATTTGAGTTTGAGGGGGAGCAAATATCTGCAGAAAATATTGTACAAGAAGCAGTAACAGAATCAACAGCAGCAGAAACCATTAATACTGCCAGTTCAAGCAAAGAAGCAAGAGAAATGGTTAATATTGTTGATCTGAAAGAAGCAGCAGAAACAGTAAAAGAGGTCCTTACAGAGCTGGAGATTGCAGAAACACTCATCAAAGCCAAACATGATACTCCCAAGGTCACCTCAAAGGCCAAAGGAGTTGTCATAAAAGAAAGAGTTGATGCAGCAAAGAACTTTAGCACTGAGAAGGTGATGGGTAAAGAGAAAGGTAAGGCAAAGCTAGTTGAATCTGATAAACTAATGAAAAAGCAGAAGCTGATTGAATCAGATGAAGCTCTAGCTAGGAAGATACAAGCTGAACTTGAAGAAGCTGAAATTGTGCAAGTGGAAAAAGATAGAGAGATAACAAAAGCAATGGCTGCAGAGCTAAATAAAGCCTATCAACAAAGCCTAGCAACAGAACAAGCCAAGCAGAAAGACACATCTTTGAGGAAGTCTGGAAAGATCAAAATGGCTGCAAAGAAAAGACAACCTTCAAAGACATACCTGGGTGCTCAAGAGAGGAAGAAAATGATTACTTTCCTCAAGGGTGTTGTAGGTGTCAAAGTGGAAATGTTCTCAAACATGTCTTTTGAGCAACTTAAAAGGTTATATGATGCAGAAATGATCAAGCTTCAAGGGGATGAAGTTGCAAGGGTTGAAATGGAGAAAAGAATGAAAGAGAGCAATGATTTCTTACAAAAACCATTCCCTGATGAACAAGAAACTCCAAAGAAGGAAGCCACTATTGGTGAAAGTCTAAGGACTTTAAAAAGGACAAAGATGATGGCTAGGAGAAAGATGATCAAGAAGCCTAGAATAACAGAGGAGAAGATGAAAAGGTTGCTGAAGAAGAAGGGGCACCTGAGTCATCTGAAAAGAAAGAACCTTCAAGTACTGATGATTTAAAGATGTACATGGTAGTGATGGACAAAGTGCCTGAACCAATTTCAGCAGAATCTGTTGGTGTAAAGCCTCCTGAAGTTATTCACTAGGATTCATTGACAGTGGATGGAAAGGAGTATATCAGGATCAAGAGGAAGGATGATAAGTGTGAGGTATTCAACACTTGGGCCAAGATTGTCAGAACATGCTCAAGATCTGATATATAATAAATGTTTGAAATAGGAATGAAGGTGTATGCAGATCAGTTAAAAGCTCCAGGGATGTCAATTACAAAGCTGGTGATGGAGTATCTGTATATGATGTTCAAACCTGAAGAAGTGAAGCATATCATAAGAAATGTGTTTCAAGTAGTCACAAATTGGACTCTATATGAAACTGGTGGAGTATATGTAGTGACTTTGGATAGAAATCACATAGAATACTTTCTAGTGGATAGAGTATACAACCACAGCAGACTGAAGCTTCATGCTATGTTGAAGAAGAAGCTTGGATGTGTTGAAAATTCAGAAATGGCCAAGTATCTAATTCAGAGAATGATCAATCAAAGTTTGGGGCTAAATGTTGATACAGGGATCTGAAGAATGGTATTTTGGGAGCATCTGAAGAACTTGACTTCTCTTTCTAAAAGTCAAGTTAGGGGAGATTGTTGGGAACTGAAGATGTGACTAAGTCATTAATGCTGCCAGTTCCGAGTTAGTACTGCCAGATGATCTTAAAGTTAATACTGCTAGGTATTACTACTTCTAGTAGAATTAATACTGCTAGTCAAAGTTAGTGTTGCTTGAACAAAGTTAGTACTGCTTAGCTAGTTAGTACTGCTAGTGGTTAGTGCTGCTTAGTAGTTAATGCTGTCAAGACTCAGTTAATGCTTCCAAGGTGATCAAGGTGATTAATGCTGCTTCTAAGATAATGAGAAGATAAAGCTGAAGAGATAGCGTCTGAAGATAAACATGGAAAGCTTGAAGATAATTATGAAGATTATTTTGAAGATCTTTTTAAGTTTTGTAATTATCTTTAATTTCAATATATGTATAGAATCGTTTAGAATAAGATGTAATTCTGAGTTTTTTTGTTCAAGAGAGAATATCAACCTCAAGGCATAGTTCCTAATTCTAGAGAAGTAGAATTCGTCTTGAAAGAGCCTATTCTTCAAGATTGAGGTTGTGAATGAAAAAGCTTGTAACTTGAATCATTAAATAAAGTTTACAAGTTGATTGTGATTCACTGTTTCATTGTTTTTCTGCTTATTGAATATTAAAGTGCTATTCCGCAGTTTCTTTAATATTGTTTCTGAGTATTCATAATTCTTGTTGAGAATTCGATCCTGACACCTTCACCTCAAGGTTCAACTTATTTGTATGTCTTGCACTCATAACATACAAATAACAATATTACATATGCAAGTTCTTGGGGATTAAACTTGCATGCCTTGGGTTTTATGATTTTAGGAGTTACATTCAATAATTTGTTTTATAAAGATTGAAGCTCAAGAAGTAGGTACGCATGTATACATTTAAGATTCTTGATCTACTAGTGTTTGCTCAATAGTAGCTAAATTTTGTTGAAAATTGAAAAAAAAATCTAAGCTCAAATCTCACACTAGATGGTACTTTAATTTATAAAGGAATTGTTGCACCATAGGCTACTTTAACTACGTTTTTTCGTTTACAAAAGGAATAATTTGGTAGATATCCTATTCCTTTGTCTTTTTCCTTTCTAAGGATAATGGAAACCTAATTTACACGGGGATAGAACTGTTTGATGATGCTCAGTTATCTAATTTCTCGAAGAAAGTTTCTGAGCTGGTAATTCACTACTAATTAAAAATTATTCATATCTCTCCAAGGCTGAAATAGATTAAAAACACACCCTACTAGATATATGTTATGTGTTTTCCCAAACATGTTTTTTTTGAAGTATATAATATTTATATACGGCAAATACAACAAATAAACTCACACACCCTCCTCACCTTCGGTGAGGTTTGAACTCTTGACCTCCTAGGAAGCCAAAGGCTCTTTTACCGCTAGGCCAAAGGCCTTTTGGTTTCTCCCAAACATGTTGTCTTGATGTAGTTGATAATAGGGATATATTTTTACATATACATAGATGGGTTATAAAATTTTGGTATGTGATTTACTCTAACGGTTGTATCTTTATGAATGGAACCATGTGTTTTTGAGTTTGTCTGTGTCTTTATGGAAGTAGTATTCTCTCAATGGATTAAGGTTATTTTTGTTTTTCCTTTTCATGGGTGGTTTCATTAAATATACTTTGTATTTTAGTTCAACATTGTGAATACAACAACCATATGCGTTTAGAATAGTGTCTTCAAGGTCGCATATAGTTTTAGTAAGTTTTTCAACCTCAACAACTTTTCTATGTTGGTACTAAAAAAGGGTAAGTTTGTGTTGGATATTAAAGATTTCTTTATGGCCCAAGGTATAAAACTCTATGATGAAAAAACATTATGGTCTAAAACTGTTGTGTTACTAATGCTTCCTTTTTAGATGTTTTATTATTTGACAGGTACTTCAGCTCTTGGTGATGTCGATGCTCAAATAAACAAGGTTATCATCAAAAAAATTTGTTGCTACTCACATAGACAAGGTTGTTCTTGGTTCGAGAAGAACAAAGTGTCCGCAAAAATTTACACAAGGTATTTCCAATAAAACTTCAAACTCCAATGTTAGTATTTTTAGTTAGTATTGCTAAACCATAAAAAGATGTTTTTTAAGCATCACTCTCAACCTGCATCTTATTATTAAGATGTGAAATGGTATGAGGAAATTTTTTATGTTAAACAATGATGGTATGTAATGCTTTTCAACATTCAGTCTATATTTTGTCTGAATTTGCAAAGATTCATCCGACTAATTTTGTTTTGTAAACACGTTTGTGTATATCATTCAACAATTGATGGTATGTAATGCTTTTCAACATTCAGTCTATACAAGTAGATTTCTTTGTTTTCCATTTGATGTACAAAGTAGCAGCACAAAAGTTTTTGATAATTGTTTTTATCATCCATGAAACAATATTATGAAAACATATAAATCAATTGATGTAAGGACCAATTTGAAAATTTCCCTTCTATAAAGTGAATTGGGGTCCTAGTGAATGAATGAGAATCTGAAAGACTTAATGTGTAAATTTCTTGAAAATATAAAAGGGGATCAAACCCTAAAAGCTCATTTGGGGATGGTTTTGTGTGTGGCGGCTGAAATTGAGAGCAAGAAGGCGATTTGGGCAAAAGAGTGAAAGGGAGAAAGGAAGTCATCAACAAGGTAAAATTTCTCTATCCTGGTTAAAATCTTTAGTTTTGTTGATTTTTAAGATTAGAATCTTGATGGATCAATGGGTTAGAGCCCTAAATTTCACCTCAAAAAGGAACTTGTTGTTTAAGAGATTTGATTAGAAAATGGGATATAATCTGTTGTGTTTTTGGGACCCTTAATCTCGATGTAATGGTTTCATTGTAAGGTTATTCACAGCCTTGATTAGCAGATTAGAAATTTACTTGTGAGAAAAATCTTTTTGGAGTCTCGATGGGGTTTTGGTTTGTCGAAAGAAACCCAACACTGCCGCTATCACCACCCAGGACTCACACTTGAGTCGGGTGTGACCTTATGCAGAACTCGGTATAGCAGGCAGGTCTCGACATTAAGTCGGGCATGCCAAGGCATGCGGACCTCGGCATGTAGTCGATACCGAGCCTCCTCCACTGGGCTTGGTGTACGGATTGGGCCAACTTTAGTTTTGGGCCAAGATCTAAACCATACATTGAATTGTTTGAACTTTTAAAGCAATTTAATATGTGAAGTTAATGTTGTTTTCAAATAATTGTAGGGAGATTGTTGGGTTGAGTTTTCCAGGGTAGTATTTTCCTCCAACCAACCAGGTGAGTTCCCGATAAAACCTTTTTACTTATCATTTTAATATTTCTTTCGAGCTTCTGAAATGGGATAAGTAAGAACCACACTATTTTCCTCTAGTAATTTGGTGCACTTATTTTAAATACGATGTCATTTTGATTAAATATGAAATGGATATGAATGGTTTCTAATTGTGGATACTTGATCGTGAGATTTTTTTCCAATATGTGGGATACGTATGGAAAGTCCAATGTGCGTGAAATTCGTTTTCTGCACAATGGCAAACGGGGAGTCTGCTTGGGCCCTGAGGCGAGAGGGGAGTCTGCTTGGGCCCCGATCACGGATGGTTGCGGAGATGTATATTTGCTAATTACCTTTGTGTAATATAAATTTTATTGTGATATCACATAATGATTTAATTGTTGATTATTTATGTATTGACCAATGTTCTTTTACGTGGGTAACTCACTAGACTTTATAGTCTAATCCTCGTTTTTTTTAAATCAAAACCCATTTTCAGGGAAGAACGCTTGCGGTACTCCACTAATGGGAAGGAAAAAGCCTAGAAGTTTGGGAGTGGACTCGAATAAATGGCATTTGATCCTGCACGTAGAAGACAGTTAACTATAGAATATCTCGGTTATAGATGAGACGCCCGCTTTATGAACTTATTAGTTTGTTTTGAATCGTTTGTAATGGGACCCATTCAGGGAAGAACGCTTGCTTAATTTTTTTTGGTTGTTACATCTGGTATCAGAGCCGTAATTTAAGGGATTTAGGTGACCGAAAGGGGCTAAACTTAAACTGTGAACCTAGGAACGCATCCGAGATATAGGATGCCTTAGGAATTCCACTCTAAGTGTGTTAATGATAAGGTAGCGAGGACTGTTATGTAAGTAAAATTTGATATTACAACTGGCCAGTGTAATTGCAAATTTTTAGGTACATGTTTGTTCTTAAATAACCTTACCATGCTAGAATGGTTGAGTGTTTGTTTGTGTGATCAACCAGTGTTCGTCATGGCTGGAAGATCATTAAGGATTAGAGTTGTACCGATTGAAGAGGCAAACCCAACCAACGAGACCCCTGTTTGTTGAGCTGGCATAACCGCTTAGGCAACCTGTCAACTGTGGAAGGGCTAGAGGTCGTGCAAGGGGTCGGGGAGGAATTACCCGAAGAGCTACCACCTAGGTGGAACCGAAAATTGGAAATCAGGGGCGTAAGTTGACTCGAACTACCCGACGAGCAAGAAGCACGAAGATTCTCGTTGATAGGGAATTGTCCTAGCAAGATAGTTCTACTACTGTAAGAGGAAGAGGCCAATCGCGAGGTCGTGATCGTGGTCGTAATCAAGCCTTTGTGACCCATGAGGCATTCGCTGCTGAAATGGGTAAACTCCAAGAAACTCTTCAACCTCTGTTGGCTCAGCGTGATAGGTCAGCAACTGGAAACAAGGAAAGGTCGGAGAGTAAGGAAGGATCAGAAATATCTAGCCCACCAGTCTTGAAGGAGGGTAGTCATTCTCAATCGACTACCTTAGTGATGAATGTGTCGGCAACGAAAGGGTGCAACTACAAGGAATTTGCTACTACAAGCCTCCTACTTATAAAGGAGATTATGATCCGGTGTTAGCACTGAAATAGGTCAAGGGTATGGAGCTGGCGTTTGACACCAGCAAATGCGCAGAAGAGGATAAAGTAGTTTATGCCTTGTCAATGTTGAAGGATGAGGCGTTGATGTGGTGGGATATTGAAGATGGAGGGTAAGGTTCGTCGGCGGCCAAGGGCATGTCATGGGAGACGTTTGTGAGAAAGTTCAAGGCATAGTTCTGCCCTCTAGTAGCAGTTAAAAAGTTAGAAGAAGAACTTATGAGTTTAGAGCTGAAGGAGATGACGGTTCGAGAGTATACATCGAAATTTATAGAGAAATCCCGCTTCGTCGAGATTTATGTACCGAATGAGGAAAGGCGTGTAGAGCGATATATTTATGGATTGAGGAGTGATATTTGGGAATTTGAACAAGGAACCCGCATCCTTTCAAGCGTCAATCAATGCGGCAGAACTGAGGGAGAAATAGAAGAACCGTCAAGCGTCCGAAAAATGGGGAGAGAAAAGAAAATGGGACAGTCCAGGTAATGATGGAAGAAACGGAAAGGTTTTCAGGCCGTAGGGTCGGGGAGACCGTTTGGTGGCACCCAAGCTTTGTGGGAAATGTCATCGTGTCCATCCGGGGGAATGCATGAATGACTCGAGGTCTTGTTATCAATGTGGATTGTCGGGTCATGTGACCAAGGATTGTCCGAAGAATAAGACGTGTTTTCAATGCGGTTAGCCCGAGCATATGCGACCCGACTGCCCGCAATTGAGAAAAGGGGGACCGGTTCAGTTTAGGGGAAAGCAAGGGAACAAGGAAGGAGATAGGAGGCCAGATTCGGCGCGTCTGAAGGGGCGTGCTTTCCACATGACGACGACGGAGGAGGAGGAGTTACCGGAGGTGGTGACAGCTACATTTCTGCTGAACTCTTTAGTTGCCAAGGTGTTGTTTGATTCTGGGGCGGATCATTCTTTTGTGTCCCTTACTTTTATGAAACACTTAAATGTGGAACCTAAACGTTTGGACAAAGCATTGGAGGTAGAAACAGTCGATGATAATCGGGTCCTTATTAAAGAAGTAGTGGAAGGGTGTACCATAGATATAGAGGGGAGTTTGATACCTTTGCGTCTATTCCCTATGTCTATAGGGGAATTTGACGTAGTGTTGGAAATGGATTGGTTATCAGCGAATAACGCTGATATAGTTTGTAATAAGAAGTTGATTCGCATTCAGTTACCGAATAGGGGAACGGTAGTCATTTATGGGAATCGTTGGAACAAAAGGACTAGCCTTATGTCGATGATTAAGGCAACTAAGTACTTAAGGAAGGGATGTGAGGGGTATCTGGCATACATCGTGGATGCCAAGAAAGAAAAACGTGGAATTGAGGACGTACGAGTAGTGAGCGAGTATCCGAAAGTGTTTCCGAAAGACTTAACAAACCTACCCCCTGATCGTCTCATCGAATTCCGCATAGATTTGGTGTCAGGTGCATCCCCAATAGCACGTGCCCCTTATAGGTTGGCACCTTCAGAAATGAAGGATATGATGTCTCAGCTGCAAGAGTTGTTAGACAAAGGGTTAGTTAGACCGATCACCTCACCTTGGGGTTCACCGGTGCTCTTCGTGAAGAAGAAGGATGGGACTATGCGGATGTGCATAGATTATCGGGAGCTTAACAAGGTGACAATCAAGAATAAATATCCTCTTCCAAGGATAGATGACTTGTTTAATCAATTGCAAGGAGCTAATTACTTCTCGAAGATATATCTGAGGTCGGGTTACCATCAGCTCAAGGTTAAGGAGGAGGATATACCGAAAACGGATTTTCGGACAAGGTATGGACACTATGAGTTTCTGGTGATGCCTTTTGGCCTAACCAACGCACCATCGACCTTTATGGACCTAATGAATAGGGTGTGTCAACCCTATCTAGACAAGTTCATGATATTGTTCATAGATGATATTTTGATCTATTCAAAGTCCGAAATGGAGCATGAGGAGCATCTCCGAATTATTCTAGAATTTGCTAAGACGAGAGAAGCTTTACGCTAAGTTCTCAAAATGCGAATTCTGGTTAAGGGAGGTCCAATTTCTTGGGCATGTTGTGTCACGCAGTGGAATCAAAGTGGATCCATCTAAGATCGATGCAATTCTAGGTTGGGAACAACCTAAAAACCCGTCGAAAGTGAGAAGCTTCCTTGGATTAGCTGGTTATTACCGTAAGTTCATCAAGGATTTCTCGCAGATCGCAACGTCGTTGACTTATTTGACAAAGAAGAACGTGAAGTTCACAATGGACGAAAGCGCAAGAGGGAGCTTTTCAACAGTTGAAGGATATGTTGAGTAGTGCGCTGATTCTAGCCATACCAAACGGCTCGGACGATTTTGTGGTGTATAGTGATGCATCAAGTCTAGGCTTGGTATGTGTCCTGATGCAGCGTGGAAAAGTTATCACTTATGCGTCCCGCCAATTAAAGGAGCATGAGAATCGTTATCCCACTCACGATCTCGAATTAGTAGCAGTCATCTTCGAGTTAAAAATCTGGCGGCATTACCTTTACGGAACGAAGTGCCAGGTTTTCTCTGATCACAAGAGTCTATGTCATCTCTTCGATCAAAAAGAGATGAACATGCGTCAAAAGAGATGGATGGAATTATTGTTGAACTATGATTGCAAAATTGATTACCACCCGGGGAAAGCCAATGCGGTGGCCGATGCCTTAAGTCGGAAAGAAAGGATCAAGACGACAAGGGTTGTGGCCTTGAGAGCGGAGGTGACGCCAAACCTTTTCGAAGAATTAAAGAAATGGCAAACTGAAGCTCTGGCGCCTGAAAATGTCAAAAAGGAACGAATGCTTGGTAGTGCGACCGCTATAGCGGAGGATAGACCTGGTTTGAAATGATTCAATGGAAGAATCTGGGTTCCAAAACTCGGAGAGTTGAGATTGATGAATTTGCAAGAGGCTCATAAGTCAAAGTATTCAATCCATCCTGGGACAAATAAAATGTATGGAGATTTAAGGCAAGACTATTGGTGGCCAGGCATGAAAAAAGGATATAGCCCACTTTGTAGAGAGATGTTTAACTTGCTTGAAAGTGAAGGTGGAACAACAACGACTTTACGGAAAACTTCAACCGTTATAAATTCTAGTGTGGAAGTGGGACCAGATCACCATGGATTTTGTGACAAAACTGCCTAGAACTTCGAGAGGCTTTGATGCAATTTGGGTAATCGTGGATCGACTCACGAAATTAGGACATTTTCTGCCCATTAAGGAGACTTATACCTTAGAGAGATTGGAAAATTGTATATTGATGAAATAGTGATGCGTCACGGAGTACCGCTATCAATCATGTCGGATCGAAATAGTCGTTTCACGTTGACGTTTTGGAGAAGTTTCCAACGAGAGATGGGATCGAGAATCAAGTTGAGTACAACTTATCACCTACAAACCGACGGGCAAAGCGAGCGAACCATACAGATGTTGGACGACATGTTGAGAGCGTGTGCTTTGGATTTTCAAGGTTCGTGGGAAAGCCACATTCCATTGATTGAATTTGCGTACAAGAATAGCTACCATGCCAGCATTAAAGCGGCTCCTTACGAAGCGTTGTATGGATGGAAGTATCGGACACCGTTGTGCTGGAATGAAGTTGGGGAAAAGCAACCAGCAGGCCTGAGTTAGTGCAACTAACCGCTGATAAAGTAGTACTAGTGCGAGAAAGATTGAAAGTGGCTTACGATCGACAGAAAAGTTACGTGGATAAACGACGTAAAGACTTAGAATTCCAAGTCGAAGACAACGTTATGCTTAAGGTGTCACCGTGGAAAGGAGTGGTCCATTTTGGCATGAAAGGAAAGTTAAGTCCACATTACATTGGACCAATCGAGGTTGTGGAACGAATTGGGGAAGTGGCATACAGACTTGATCTTCCCGAAGAACTGCAAGCGATTCACAATACGTTCCACATGTCAAATTTGAAGAAGTGTTTGGCACGGGTTCAGTAGCGCAAGGAAATTGGATTGGTAAAGGTTCAGTGGCGATTCCATAAAGGACAGGACGCTACCTGGGAAGTCGAATCGGAAATGCAAACCAAGTACCCTCACTTGTTCGAAGGAAAGATTGCGGGGACGGAATCCAGTTAAGAGGGGGAGATTTGTAAGGACCAATTTGAAAATTTCCCTTCTATTAAGTGAATTGGGGTCCTAGTGAAAGAATGAGAATCTAAAGGACTTAAAGTGTAAATTTCTTGAAAATATAAAAGGGGATCAAACCCTAAAAGCTCATTTGGGGGTGGTTTTGTGTGTGGCGGTTGAAATTGAGAGCAAGAAGGCGATTTGGGCAAAAGAGTGAAAGGGAGAAAGTAAGTCATCAGCAAGGTAAAATGTCTCTATCCTAGTTAAAATCTTTAGTTTTGTTGATTTTGAAGATTAGAATCTTGATGGATCAATGGGTTAGAGCTTTAAATTTCACCTCAAAAAGGAACTTGATGTTTAAGAGATTTGATTAGAAAATGGGATATAATCTTTTGTGTTTTTGGGACCCTTAATCTTGATGTAATGGTTTCATTGTAAGGTTATTCACAACCTTGATTAGCATATTAGAAATTTACCTGTGAGAAAAATCTTTTTGGAGTCTTGATTGGGTTTTGGTTTGTCGAAAGGAAACCCAGCGCCACCGCTATCACCACCCGGACCTTACCCTTGAGTCGGGTGTGACCTTATGCGGAACTCGGCATAGCAGGCGGGTCTCGGCACAGAGATGGGCATGCCAAGGCATGCGGACCTCGACATGGAGTCGGGTGTGCCAAGGCATGCGGACGTGGGCTTGGAGTTGAGACCCGGGTCTCCTCCACCCAGACTTGGCGTATGGATTGGGTCGGCTTCAGTTTTGGGCCAAGATCTAAACCATACATGGAATTGTTTGAACTTTTAAAGCAATTTAATAGTGTGAAGTTAATTTTGTTTTCAAATAATTGTAGGGAGATTGTTGGGTTGAGTTTTCGCGGGTAGTATTTTCCTCCAACCAGGTGAGTTCCCGATAAAACCTTTTTACTTATCATTTTAATATTTCTTTGGAGCTTCTGAAACGGGATAAGTAAGAACCACACTATTTTCTCTAGTAATTTGGTGCACTTATTTTAAATACGATGTCATTTTGATTAAATATGAAATGGAGATGCATGGTTTCTAATTGTGGATACTTGATCGTGAGAATTGTTTCCAATATGTGGGATATGTATGAAAAGTCCAATGTGCATGAAATTCGTTTTCTGCACAATGGCAAACAGGGAGTCTGCTTGGGTCCCGAGGCGAGAGGGGAGTCTGCTTGGGCCCCGATCGCGGATGGTTGCAGAGATGTATATTTGCTAATTACCTTTGTGTAATATATATTTTATTGTGATATCGCATAATGATTTATTTGTTGATTATTTATGTATTGACCAATGTTCTTTTACGTAGGTAACTCACTAGACTTTATAGTCTAATCCTCGTTTTTTTTTAAATCAAAACCCATTTTCAGGGAAGAACACTTGCGGTACTTCCACTAAAGGGAAGGAAAAAACCTAGAAGTTTGGGAGTGGACTCGAGTAAATGGCATTTGATCCTGCATGTAGAAGACAATTAGTTATAGAATATCTCTGTTATAGATGAGACGCCCGTTGTATGAACTTATTATTTCGTTTTGAATCGTTTGTAATGGGACCCATTTTGGGAAGTTATTATCTATGTTCTTGCTTAATTTTTTTTGGGTTGTTACAATTGATCTAGATTTGAAATGTTCACATTCCTTGTCTCAAAAATGTTTTGATTTTGTTAGCATCTACTACATTAAAAATAAAATATATTCAAATAAGATATATGGATCAATGAACACATATTCATAAAAAGAATATATTGCAATTGCGAAAAATTAGATCAAGAACATATTTAATAGAATATCAAATGGTCATTTTATAGTTATTTTCTTTTCAAAAAGTTTGTTACTGGTTTTGTAAAACATATCTTCAAATATGATTAACAAGTTTAACTAAATTATATTGCTTATATTTACAAAATAAAATTTTATTTATGTATACAATTATATAATTTTATTTGGTTTATATCATCAATTGCTCATTTCATGTTTGCTTTTTATTTTATATCATCCAACTACATATGTTTTGCATATTCAAATTTAAGAGGTTAAATGGAAGTACAATAGGCATAGATAACGCAACATGAAATTTGTAGGCGGCTATCACGTTTTCCACGGAGTAGGAGGCGAGCAATCATCAATCTCAAAAGAAGGGCAATGTTGCCGCTCACCCGTACGAACAATAACATTTTGCACCATTTAAGGAAACAAATTTCCAAACATGCTAGATTGCGAAGAAAGATAGCAATCATAAGTTCCAATTCTAGACTTTTGGTTCCCCAAAAGTTAGACAATTCAATGTCTCAACACATTCGTTGAATCCATGTCAACTATTTGCAACGGTACACTAATTAACTGTTATTATACGACTTATATAATATATTTTCGTTGTCCCATGACGATAAATATACGTCACATTAATTTTTTATTTAGTTTTTGAACATTCTAAACCTGCCTATAAAACCAAATTTTAATACATCATTGAATAATATTTACTTGCATTGCATTTTATAGATCCCCATATGGTGTAACATAATGCAATTGTCAACGATGAACTACCGATCAACATACCAATTGCGCCACCAAATGTAGAACAAGGTACCCACATTATTATAAGTCTCAACCACACTACGATCCCATTATACAAACAATTGTATATTTCCTATAACTGTAAATGTATCTCATGTTTTCTTATTATTTTTATCAACGGTGCAAGCAATTGACCCCTCTGTTAACTCTTCTAACTTCCGCGCTCTTACCAACAACAACAATAACCACAGTTAAGGTAATCCAATACTTAACTCCTATATCAAATTTAAATCACTTTTTAGCCTATTAAGAAGTCTAATTACTTTTTTTCTAGCACCTCACGATATTCCATGGAAGTTCAGACCACCAAGTCACACATGTATACACTGTGCAACCACATTATGGTATGAAGAGTGAACAGGAAAAGATGCAAGTTATCAAACTCAAAATTTATTTTTTGTTGTTTGGAAGGATGTGTCCAACTACCGTTAATGAAACAACCTCCACATCTTCTATCATATTTTCTTGGACATGAATCTGGACAAAAGGGAGTGACTTTTCGTTAAGATATAAGAACGTTCAATGCAATGTTTGCGTTCACATCAATGGGTGGTCAAGTTGACACAAGTGTAAATCTTGGAAAAGGTCCCTATATTTACAGAATCAGTGGGAAAAATTATCATCGAATAGGGTCTCTGTTGCCTAATCTTGGTAAACAACCCCAATCCGCACAACTTTATATTTATGACACCCAAAATGAGACATTGAACAGAATCAATGCAATGCGAAGGGAATGTACAGTTAATGCAAAAAATTGCACTAAATTGTTTATGCCAAAGATCGCACAAAAATCGACCTAAGGTTTGGTTTCGGACCTTATCAACTATAGACCGAACCTTCAAAATAAATAAGAAAAATGACGAAGAAAATGTAAATGGGACAAGTGATTTTGGTGAAGCGGAAAACCCCGTTGAGGGTAAAAAACCGCAAACGACAATAGAATCAGTGCACTATGGACGTCAACAAGGGACGTCATCCTTAATAACAATGATTAAAATTATAGATCGTGGATAATAGTTGTTGTCTCTAGTTCCAGACATGGATAATAGTTGGTGTCGCTAGTTCTGGAAAAGCTGATGTCGCTAGTTCCGGACGTGAGGACGTTGTCACAAAATGTGAGGACGTTGTCCTGGAAAATAATTTAATTAGCAATTCTCGTTGTAGAGAACTCTCTGAGAATACTTCTAAACTCCTCATCCCCCTTCCAATGTCTTGATCCTTCTATTTATACTTGAGCATTTGTAACCCCCGATTTAATAATCATAATGATTGTAACGGTCGTCTCTTGATGATAGAAATAAATGTTGGTTATCAGTTACGTTTGATGTATTGATGAGATAAATCTTGGTCATAACTCTTCAGTTATAAGTGGACCTGCTATAAATAAAAAACATAATGGTCATCGATTAATGAGGATTAAATAAGACAATTACCTTCTTGAGTTGTCTTTGGTTAACCATGACCAAGGGTTAGGTCTTAGAACAAGAGATATGATAAATGTGACATGTTTACTGGTGACAACTAACATGCGACATGAGACAACGACTAGAGACTAGCGACGTGAGACATGCAACAGGAGACTGGTGACATGAGAATGACAACATGTGACTAGCGACGTGTGACTGGCCACATGGAACTAGTGATGTGTAACTGGTGACATGGAACTAGTGATGTGTAACTGGCAACATGGAACTAGTGACGTGAGACTTTCGACATGAGATAGATGTTGTGTGACAGGTGACGTGTGACATGTGACATATGATGTGCAGTCATGAGATGTAAAGACGCCATCTTGAATGACTATTGACACAAGATGTCTTCCTTTAACCAACTATCGTCGTTATTAACGTATGTTTGAGATATGACAATCGTGGGTATTATCCTTGTCGGTCGGGGTATGACTGTCATGGATATCCATGGTCGTCATGGTAATCAACGACCATGGGTCATGCCGAGGGAATTTCCCACATCGGTCAAGGGTGTATTTTGTTTACCCAAACATGTACCGCCCTTGATGTTCAATTAACAAATGAGTTATCTAAAATGTTTGAAGAACATAACATTTTGGTACAATCATTTCAAATGGCAAGAGGTAGATATGAAGCTTAACCCAATTCCACATTCCGTTTACGCCTCATCACTGATCGAAACTCAGACGATCGTCAATACAATATGCCAAATGCTGATGAAGTGGATGGATTAATATTGTGAGACTTAAAGAGATTCTAACTTTGAGTGTGATATCATTGTCAAATACCATACAAATTGGGGGATACAACGAATCGCAGATATGCATCCAAGTTTCATGGTTATGTCATATCCATTGATACACCCTTTTGGAGAAGATAGTTTTCAGCAAAATATATAATTATGAAAAATGGTTGGTGATTCTTCCAAAAGGCAACTATTAATGATGAGACAATATTTTTTTTAGATTGCAACAAAGGTTGTGTGAAGGACACACTCTACTTCGATCTGGAAGATTGTTGCAACAATACATAGTTGATGCTTACACTACTGTTGAGGAAGGATGAATTGGATGGATTTGAAATAACAAAATAAATTAAGATCAGACATTTTCTCGGGCTTAGTGGACGCTATAAGTCGTGGTAATTCAGATGTGTAACACCCTGAATTTTATCCCAATTGAAAAAAAGTATTGATCTGGATGAATCGGTAATGGAAGAACCACATATGGTCGTCTCGGCTATAGTGCTATGTGGTTGTGACATTTGTCACAATAGCACCAATGGTACTAAGATTATGGTCGTCTCGGCTATAGTGCCATGTGGTTGTGACATTTGTCACAATAGCACCAAAAGTACTAAGAGTATGGTCGTCTCGACTATAGTGCCATGTGGTTGTGACATCTATCACAATAGCACCAATGGTACTAAAAGTGAGGTAGTCCCGACTATAGTGCCATGCAGTTGTGACATATGTCACAATATCGATTGAGATTACCAAGTGGTTGGTCGTCCCAATGAATGTGCCATGTAATTAAGACAATTGTGTAACACACGTAATTTTTGGGCAAGTACTATTTCAAGTCAATGTGAAAATGGATCTTTCAAGAGAAATTGAGGAAATAGGATTTTTGAGTGAATCCTAGATTTTATAGGCTTGTTGTATGGAAAATTCAAATATGAATCCAACGGGCCTTTCCAGAGCGAAAACGGAGCTAAAACGAAGAAGTTATGGCCAAATCAGCGTTCGGTACACTTTTGGCTATAGTGACAGCGATTGTGACAATGTCACTATAGCTGTCACAATATCCTATGGGTACCATAGTGTTAAAAATACGATTTTCAGCCATTTCTTTCATTTCTCATTTCCACCCTCTTCTCTTGATGCAAGATTAAGTTTTTACCTCCAACACTAGAGATTTTTTGGGTTTATTAGGTTTTACCCATAACCTAAGAGGAAAATTCATCCCCTCCATTTCCAAACTTCTTTATGGGTTGATTTCCTAGTATTATATTCCCCCAATTTTGATTTGGATGATTTTGGAGAATTTGGGTCAAAATTAGGGTTTTGGCCAAAATGGAGATTTTGATATAAAATATTTGGGGAACTATTCTAAATGTTTGGAGATGGATATTTATGGTTGGAAACTTATGGATCTAGGTTTTTGGAAGATTTGTCTTGTGGATTCAAGTTTTTTCAAGGAAGCTCAAGTTGGGGTAAAATCTAGATTTAGCCTAAATCTAGCAAGTTGAGTTCAAATTGATTTGTGAAAACGTTGTACATGCCAAAATATCCATTTTAAAGTGTTTATGTATTTTACATGAAATTATCATGGTTTGAGTCATTTAATAGGTTTTGATTATTTGAAGTGTTTAGCTTTATAAACCTTGTAAAATACCCATGTTTAGGATTTTTGGGCATTTTTATAAATAAATCACAAGTATAATTATTTTAATGATTTATCTTATGAATGAAGATCTTTTGGTATAAACGCGATTTTAGTGTGTGTTTGGAGAAATATTTGTTCTTGAGTTATGGGACGTTTTGAAAGAATAAATAGTGTAAATTCATTTGGAAAATGGTTTGTCTCAACCAATGATGAGTTTTGGGTTAATCATATGGTCGTTGTGTTTGCATAACCGTTGGCTAAAGGTGTTTTATTGTTTACACTGACTTTTATTGTACGACAAAGTAAATTGGGGAGCTTCGGCTCGATTTTTAACTAAAATGAGTCTTGGGGACATTCGTCCGGTTTTAATAGCCCGTTGTGGAGTTTTGAGTATGATGGCGGTTATTGCGCATCATTTGAGAATTACATCTTTTGAATGCGTTGGTCATTCAATTGGAGTCATGTATTGTTATAGACTGTATTGGAGTCATGTATTCCATAGGCATATGAGTCGGTCTTTAATATTTTAAAAAGGGGCTATTATTTCATGTTGGGACCACGATTAGTTTTAGGGTCATCGAGGGCCTCATTATGCTATTGACCCCGTGATGTAATTTCTGAGTCTGTTTTTATGGGATAGTCATTTCCCATTTGTAGCTAGTTGAGACATTGGACCCTAGGATGGCAACTTGGTACGGTTATGTGGGACCAAATACTAGCTCTGGGTCGTAAATGTAATCCTAGTGAATGAGTATGACTAGGAATCATTGGGTGCCCTCCCCCAAATCTGAGTACGAGCCTGCGAGTTCGTGGCCTTGATCCTAGTATGGTGAGCTCAATAACTTGGAATGTGGCCTACTTTTGTGTTCCGCTACTAGCCATGGAATTCGGGTCTCCCCCATCACCGAATGGTGTTGTTTTGGGTATTTAATCTTATCCATGTTTTCGGTGACGTTTTGAGTTTGGGGTATTATCCTTATATTATAATTTTGAAGGCTCGAGTTTATTCGTATATCGTTCGTTCGGTTTATAAATTTTTATTCAAATTTCAATATTTGAGCATTTACCATTATTCACGTTTGAGTAAGTTTTGGGTTGCATTACTTCATGAAAGAATGTTTTGGTGCTGAGTCATTCATCTATAAAATGCGTATCATTGAAAAATGGGTCGTTTTCATATTTAAAGTAATTCATTTTGAAGGATCATGATTTAAGTTGCATAATTTTCATTTAACGATTTTTATAATCATGATGAAAACTCTTGAACTCACTAGACGTTAGCTTAACCTTTTAATTTGTCGGCATGTGCAACAGGTTCCGGTTGGGAATAGTTCTAGTGAGAGATGAGTGCTTGGTGTGAGCTCGGGAAATGATTAGCTTGGTGAAGTCTTCCGCATTCTTTTAGGAAGAGCAACTTGTATTTGGGTTAAGTAACACTCAACTTTGGTTTAGTCCTTGTATATGAGACTGGAGTTTATAATTGTTGAGGTTAATTATAGAATTTTATATCTGAGGCATATTGAGTTTTGATTTGTTGGAAGGAGTTTGTCTTTTATTTGATGTTATATAAAAAAAATTCATTAGTTGCTCTTACCAAATTTGAGGGTGTTACAAGATTGTTCCAGAATAGGGAAGTCAACTATTTTTCCATCTTCACATACTGGTGGACCTCGCTATAGAATTCAAAATTACCAGGATGCAATGGTTATTTGTAAGTGGGCAAGATATCCGGATTTTTTTCTAACAATTACATGCAACCCAAGTGGCCATAAATTAATGAAATGCTCAGCCTCCATGATCAACAAGATGATCCTAACAGAGTTGACATCGGCAGAATGTTTGGAATTAAGTTAAGAGAATTGATGGTGCATTTAAAAATAAAAAAATCCATTTGGGAAAATTATTGTAACACCCTCAAATTTGGAAAGAGCTACTAATTTAAATTTTTCAATAATACGTCAAAGAAAGATAACAAGTCTATACTTGAAATACTATTCTAGGCTTAACCATCAAGAAAATAAATAAAGTCTTACACATAGACTAATTTAAAGGTCGGGTGTTACTAAACCCAAATACAAATCGCTATTCCCAAGATAACGGCGGAAGGCTTCACCAAATAACTCACCCTCGAGCGTAAGTCTATATTTCATCTCTTCATAGTGTCGCTAGTACCAACCTAACCGGGACCTGATGCACATGCCGACAAGTAAAGGTTAGGCTAACGCCTAGTGAGTTCAAGAGTTTTCAACATGATTAAGTATAATGTAAAAAAGGAAAGGATGAAATTAAATTCATGATCTTCCAAAAGAATTTACTTTAAATGTGAGACGACCCATTTTCCAATAACACACATTTTTAAAGACGAATACCCCAACATAAAACATTCCTTCGTAAAGTAAATTCGACCCAAAACTCACTCAAAGGTGAATAGAAATTTGTTGGTCCCGAAGGTGCTTAACAAGTTTGTAGAAGGGGGGGTTGAATACAAACACTGAATTTTAAAGTTTAATAAATTGTTTATTGACAAATCAAATTACAATTTACAAGTCTGTTGCGGAATAAGATTAAGTAAAACCTAATCTAAACAAACTTAAGAATCATTAAGAAAGGTTGCACTAGAAGTAGAGAATAGGGATTAGGAGAGTATAGAAAACAAGGGTTTCTATATTTTTAGAAAGATGAAGGCTTAGGGAAACTCTCAGATGGATTTGAAATCTTTCTATTTACACCAGATGCATTAAATGCATGGCAAAGAATTTTACATGTGTCCTTCATTGATTGGCTGCATGGGTCTGACTTTAGAAGACATGCTTTCAGCCGTATGATGAACAATGTAGTTATCAGAGTTGTTGTACGAATTGCTGCAGAGGTATGTCTGTTTCTGACAATCGTATGATTTGTGCAAGGGTAAGACAAAAGAGACTTGAGGCATAAGCTAAGTGATCATCAATCACTGAATATATCTTCCTTCAGAGATATAAAGAAGTTCAGCAATCGCTGAAGCTTTTCCTCATATTTCTTCGTATGTGTAGACTTGTCTTGGCTTTGCTGATATCCGCATCAGGTCATGAGTAGACTTGTCTGTGTTCAGCAGCTTTGTCTTCGATTCAGCAATGAACATCTTTTGTCGCGAAACTTGTCTTCAGGGAGTACGTCTAACTGTTTATATGAGAAATCATCAGCGATACTGAACATACTCAGTATTTGATCGCTGATAGTGAAATACTTATACATATGAATGTTTACAAGAAAAATCATCAACGATAAGTGAACATACTCAGTATGATCGCTGATGATGAAACACTTATACATAATGTTAAACGTAATTTTCATTAAGTAGAAAAGGATAATTATCGAATCACTAAGAGAGTATGGATCAACAATCTCCCCTATTTGATAATGACAAAGTAACTATGAAGAAAATTACTTTAATGTCAAAATAAAGGATAATCAGGACTCATAACATACACGTACCAATTACTATTTTGAGGGATATTTTACAGTACTGATGGAGTTAAGTACTTCACTGAAAATTTTCATTAATTCAAAGAAGAAATTACAAGAGATAAGAAAATTCTAAGTACAAGTGAAGAACTAACTACTGTAAGTCTAACTAACAGATTTCAAGAAGTAAGAAAAAAAATCTATCAGCTATCTAGATAGGATTAAAGGACCTTGATCATGTAATCTGGTACTTCTTCTCCTTTTTGCTTTCGATCAGCTGATTCTTGTCTGATGATTGTTTTGATCGGTTCAGCTAGAGGAGAGTAGGTACACCATAAGCACAAGAGATCCTTTAGATGATTAAGAGGACATATAGGAATCTCAGAGACTCTTTGGAATCTGAGCTGACCTTCATCATCGTTGAAGAAGACTCCAAAAGGATTTTTCAGCACTTTTCCTGCAATGAATGGTCCACCAGGAGGCAGGGATAGATCAAGAACCGAGAGATCAGGAGGAGGCCTGAACATTTCTTCTTTTGAGAACTTGATGGAGGTGTCGTTCTTGATTGCAGCGACGTTGTCAGAGGAGGAGGAGGAGGCAGGTTTTCTTTTGGATTGCCTTGGCTTTGGGGGGAAGAGCAGAAGGCACCTTTAATACAATAGTGACTCTGTTGAGGAGTGATTCAACGATACCTTCAACATAGCCCCTGTAGGTTGACTTTGATTTCTTCAGCGCTTCTTTGAACTCTAGCCATTCCATGTAGCCAAAGCTTTCAAGTCTTGATACGAACATTGCCTTTACACTTCCATACTCTCTGTTTATCTCAATTGTAACTAATAGTTGATCCTTCTTCTTTCTCCAAGAGATGACAACGGCTATGATCTTCATTGGGTCGGAGCGATAATCAATCTTTTGTTTACACCATTCAAGTGTTTTATTACTAACCTTTTTTCTTTTAAGCGCTCCTCTTCAATCTCTTTTAGTAGTGCATTTTGAACCTTCACTGGATTTTTCTTTAGTTTCTTGTCTTTGAACTGAGAAGACTGAACCTTGAGAGCTAGAGTCGCATCTTGTTGGCATTCGGCAATCAGCTTCTCAGCTCTGACAAACTCTTTGATCTCGGCTTGCATCAGGAAGTCAAGCTCTTTTGATGATTATTGAAGAGGGATCTTTAACCGCTGACTCTCTAGGTGAGAAATCATATATGTTCTTCTTGTGAGTTCATCTTCTGACCATTGAGCTGGTCGCGAGGGCCTTCCTGGATGGAACAGGGGATCTTCTTCTTCTTATTCAACCTCATTGAAGAAGGTTGGGATTATTTTGTCTTCAGTTGATGAAGTTGGGATTATTTGAAGTTCAATTCCCTTAAGCAGGGGAGAGAACTGAGTGATCAAAAAGGAAAAAGGAGTTAGTGTTTATTTAGAAGAAGAAAGATAAATGCTAGAATGAGAAAGGGGTTTGGTAGGAAAAGAAGGAGGGAGGAACAAGGGATAGGCATACCTGAGAAGGATTATCCCCCTTAGATGGTGAAACAAGTTTCAGGTTTCCCTCGGCAGCTATTTCATTCTGCTTGCCTTGGGATGAGGCACCTAAAGCTGCTTCCCTTCTCCCCCCTGCTTGAAAAATGACAACGCCTTTGGCAGCTTGCGTTGACGAGATATTTGTAGCTGAGAACCAAAGAGATTGATCCTCTTCATCATCATCCTCGTCATCATCAGAAGCATTGTCTTTATCTTGACCAGGGAGATCAAGGTCTTCTTCATCGTCATCTTCCTCCTCCTCATCTTCTTCTTCAGCAGCGAGAGCCAAGGAAGAAGAGGGATGGCCCTGATCATCAACTGCTGAGATTTCCGCAATCTTCTCCCCCTCAACTTGAGAGGGAGTTTCCTCTGTTTCCTGTTCATCACCTGCTCAGCGTTAGTAACAACAACATCAGTGGCAGGAGTTAAACGGGCATCAACCTCCAACTTTTCCAGACGTCCTTCAATTTCTGGAAGTTCTAAAGTAGCATGATGAATGAACTCAATGGCTACATTCAGTGAAGTCCTGTCAGTGTCCATGAAGGAAGGCGTCGGCAGTGGAGTTGGTTCATTTAGCTTCGACAAGATCTGAGTTAGTAGGTCGGTGCAGGCATCGATCTTTGAAGATAGACCCCTAACCTCAGTTTGCAGAGAGCCAAAACATCCCTGTAGAAGTTGGACTTGTTGATGGTTTGTAACCAAGTCCTCCTTCATGTGTGCGATCTCCCCCTGAAGAGCAGTGACCTGAGAAGCTTCAGCTTTTGAAGTAGAAGGAACTGTAAATCTTTTCAGCTCTTCACTAGCTTGGTTGACAGCGCTGGTGGTGATATTCAAGGAAGTGGAAAGAGATTCCACTTTGTCAGCAAGCTTGTTGACACTGGCGTCAACAGTTCCCAAAATAGGACCTGAAATAAAAGTTAGGGGTTGAGCAAAAGGACACTCAGGCTTATATGGAGAGGTGGGAGAAGTGTAAATGGGTTTAGGAGTACCTGATAGATCAAACATATTATAAAATTGCATGTCTCCTTCAAAGTTTGGAGGATGTGTTTGAGTACCACGTCCTATGTGTGCAGCATTAAGAGGTTGTTGCGAAATGTTGGGAGGGTTAACGACCAAATAAATAGTAGAAGAAGAAGGAGTAATGGGGATAGAACTAGATATAGCACTTGTGATAGTAGGATTTACCTCAGTTTGTGGAGCTTGAGGAACTGAGAAAATGGGTGTTGTCACAGGTGCGATGTCAGCAGTTGTCATCACTGACATGGTTGATGTAGCAGCTGATGTGGAGGAGATACCCACGAAAGCATCCAAAGTAGTTTGTTGAGAAACTACTTCAGGTATTGTTCCCGAAGGGGTTCACTCCTTGGTCTTTCTAGCCTTTTTAGATTGACCAGAGAGAATAGTTGATTGAAGTTTGGAAGGAGTGGTAGCGGTAGGGGTAGCAGAAGTAGGAACCTCCTGCGTGGATGCTGAAGTAGAAGAGTAGAGAGAGAGGTGAGAACGTAAGGTAGAGAGACTTACCTCGTTGTCAGCAGGCTTGATCTCCAGCGCTCGTTGGACCACCTTTGAGAAAGTACCATCATTTGAAGTGGGGTACTTCTCAGCGTAGAAAAAATGGAGATAGGCGCAGATGAAACGAACGTGAGGGATCTTGGGATCCCTCTCAGAATTCTCAATCTTTGATAAGAGATCATCAAAGATTGCACCAGTGTAGTCGTAGTGCTTGTTAGCGATCACTGAGTAGCCCATTTGCAGTTGCATTTTGCTGGACTGATCCAGCGATCCTATCTTTCCACTCACACATTGAATAATGTGAGTGAAGATGTTGTTGATCTGTGAAGGCATGTTCGCCTTCTGAATCTTGGTCAGCTTTTTGTTGGGAATCTGGGAGCGAGGCTTGTTGTCCTATGAGTATCCCATGTCATCCAATAAATGGATGAGCTCAGCATCAGTGGGTAGGGAGTCAAAACCAGCGTTGGTATTTGCAGGGAATAGGAGAGCCTTGCGGAGACCAAAAGCAGTAAGTAGTATGGGGCCATTTTCAGTAACGAAGGAGATGGCAGGGACCACTTCACCTTTCTTGTTGGTGACCGAGCTTTTCGCACCTGTAAACCAGAACTATTGAAGGAGTGTCTAGGAGGGCTTGGGATCAACAGTAACTGCATAGGCTATACATGACTGTTTCAGAAAAGAAGCAACTTCCACCAGTTGTGAGTATTTGACAACTTTAAAGTCTAACCGAGCCAGATGGTTGTTCTTTGGGATTTCAGACTCAGTGATTGTGAACTTGACATTTTTGGAAGCAATGAGGGTATCTTGTGCCATTTCTGAATAGAAAAAAGTAGAGTAGAATAACGGGTTTAGAATCTAAAAAAACAATTAAAATTTTACCAGTTTCTGTTTTTAGAAAGAAAAATAGAAAAACAAAGTTGTTTTTAGAGTAAAACAATGTTCTTTATGAGAAAGAAAGAATGGGAAGAACAAAAACCTGATAATCTTGAAGTTTTGAAGATTTGAAGATTAGTGTTTTTGTCTGCTTGAATGCCTTGAAAGCTTTTTCTTGCTTAGGAAGTTTAAGTGGGCGTAAAAGATAAGAATGGAAAAAAGGCATTCCTTTTATATGAGGAGAGAGAAGGAATGAAGCGGGAAAACAAATGCTCATCATGACATGGACACGTCTTACAAATTTGATTGGATAGAAGGGCAACGGACGAACGTGTCAGAGAAAAAGGCATGTCATGGATTGTCGGTTGAAATGACGTCATAGGAAAGAGAAAAAAATATTTCATTTGCCTTTTAGAAAGTATGTCTGAAGAAAAAAGTCGGAGATAGGTTTTCTTTTGAAAGAATCTCTAATAGAAATTCAGAGATAATTTTTCTTTTTAAAGGATCACCGATGAGAAATATCAGTGATAAGATTTGTTTATCAAAAAGCTTTTAACCACTTGAAGAAAATCAGTGATTGAAGATTTGATTTTTTTTTTGAAAAACGTCTTACTGAATGAGATATTCAGTGATAATGATTTAGACAACATACCTTAGAGTTAGAATATTTAATCATAGACTACATAATGAAGTGTAACATATTATCACTAACATAATGCATGAGAGCTGAATAATTAATATTCAAGATTCACCATTCCAAGCTCACTGATGAGAAAGTTAAATCTTGTCTCATCAAGAGGTTTGGTGAAAAGATCAGCAAGCTGATAGTCAGTTGGAATAAAATGAAGTTCTATGTGACCATTCATCACATGATCTCTGATAAAATGATATATGATCTCTATGTGTTTTGTCTTTGAATGTAGTACTGGATTGTTTGCTATAGCGATGGCACTAGTGCTGTCGCAATAGATTGGAATCTTTGATAGTTGAAGGTCATAGTCTAATAATTGATTTCTCATCCATAAGACTTGAACACAACAACTTCCAGCGGCTACGTATTCAGCTTCAGCTGTGTAAGTGGACACTGGATTTTGCTTTTTACTTGTCCAACTTACCAGCTTTCCTCCTAGAAGTAGACATCCACCAGTGGTGCTTTTTCTATCTAGTTTGCAACCTGCAAAATCACTATCTGAATATCCAGTTAGATCGAACCCTGAATCTTTGGGATACTAAAGACCAAGGTTAGGAGTTCCTTTAAGATATCTGAAGATTCGTTTTACAGTGATCGGATGGGATTCCTTGGGTACAGATTGATAGTGTGCACAAAGACATGTAAAGTACATGATGTCAGGCCGACTCGTTGTAAGATAAAGTAGGGAGCCTATCATTTCTCTATAGGCAGTGACATTAACAGGTTTTCCTGTTGGATCCTTGTTTAATGTCAGAGGAGGTGCCATAGGAGTTTTCATCGCTGAAGTTTGAGTGAGATCAAACTTCTTCAGCATGTCTTTAACATACTTACCTTGGTTAATAAATGTACCTTTTTCAGTTTGCTTGATCTGAAGTCCAAGGAAGTAGGTTAGTTCGCCCATCTTACTCATTTTATATTCTTTCTTCATTCTTTTAGTGAAATGAGTACACAGATATGGGTTAGTAGAACCAAATATAATGTCATCGACATATATTTGCACAAGAATAATGTGACCTTTTATCTTCCTGAAAACCAAAGTATTTTCAATTTTACCACGTTCAAATTTTTCAGAGATAAGAAAAGATGAGAGAGTGTCATACCAAGCACGGGGGGGCTTGTTTTAGACCACAGAGAGCCTTATCCAACTTATATACGTAATTTTGATGCTTAGAGTCAAAGAACCGTAGAGGTTGTTCAACATAGACTTCTTCATTCGGTTTTCCATTCAGGAATGTTGATTTTACATCCATTTGATATACATTGAAGTCTTTGTAAACTGCATAAGCTAAGAAGAGTCGAATCGCTTTGAGCCTAGCCACAGGGGCAAAGGTTTCATCATAGTCTATGCCTTCCTCTTGTTTGTATCCCTAATCAACAAGTCTAGCCTTGTTGTGGGTTACAGTCCCATGTTCATATAATTTGTTTCTAAACACCCATATTCCAAACTTTGTTTCGAGCAAACTCAGCCAGCTCTTCTTGCATAGCGCTGACCCAGTTTGGATCTCTGAGGGCATCATTAGTCTTCTTTGGCTCTAATAAAGAAAGAAAGTTTACAAAGAGATAGATATTACCTGTACTTCGTCAAGTCTGAATACCTGCATCGGGATCATTAAGAATTTGATCTATAGGGTGATCTTTGGTCCATCGCTGAGCTGGAGCGTAATCGCTCACTTCAGGTATTGGATCAACAATAGGGATGTTCACTGATGAAGAAGCTTGTGGTTCATCAGCTATTAATTGTTGAGTGTCTGACAATTCATTATTTATAGATAGGTGATAGCGGAAAGTCGTATAGGTCCACAACGTGGCCACTATGTTGCCACAGTGGCGGTGCAAGTGCACACCGGATACTATGATCGCTATAAGTAATAAAGTGGTAAAAATACCGAGATCGTATCCACAGGGATCAAACTTCAAAGTTTCGAGTAGTAGGTCGAGAATACAATGGTTTCAATTAGAGAAGAAGAAAATATCTTTGAGCAAAATTGGTGCTTTTAACAATTAACAAATAATTTAAAGAAAAGGGGATGGGTGTAGGCTTTATATAATACATTTGTAGTAACCTTGTGGTCAGAAACAAAATGACACACGACAGCCTTAAAAACCCCTTTCTCTCGAAAGTGAGCTTCCTCGGAACGTTGCCACGTTGCACCCACAAAGTCACCACTTTCGCCAACTCAAGACTTGCCGACTTAACTATGTAAGCCTCTAAGGATTTCAGTTCCACAAGTATGGATATAGAAGCCCAAATCTCTTTGTGACACCTATATCGACCGACATTTTGAACCTTAGTTAAAGTCATGCAAAAAACCGTATCTCTACGTGGTTATAAAAGACTTTCTCAAATCTTCTTTGCATCACTCAAGCCGTATTTCAGATCCGCCCCTCTCGAGGTCTAAAATCTAATATTAACATTAACAAGTGATCGACTTGTCCGCGTTGAGTTGAAGTCCCGACTCGAGCGACCAAGTCTAAGAGTTAGCAAAGATGGCAACACCTAAGTGTTTCCTACTAGTCTTAGATTTGGCACACACCCACACCCAAAGGGGTGCTTAGATCATAATAACAGTAAAAGACATGAAAGAAGAAAGAGAAAACATAAACTTAAATTGCATAAATGAAACTTAAAAGATGTTGCCAACGTGGTGACAACGTGGCCACTTTGAGCTGGAAATTAAATACTAGAAAATAAATTACAACTATAATTACAACTACAACTATCTAAGAGAAAAAAATAGCTGAATTATGCTACATGTTGGAGTTGTCCTTCAAATGACATCCATGGCTTCAATTTATAGTGCAAGATGAAAAAGGTGGTGGAGGATTTTACCCACAAAACCTTTCAATAAGTTCAAGCCTTCTTTTACCCAATGGCTCCATGCCTTTTTCATCTATTTTCTCATGAAAGCTCATCTTTTGCTTTATCTCATTTAGGCTTTTAGGTAGGCATTTTTGGCATTGATATCTTTCCACCAACTTTTTGCTTTTATCCTTTGTCTTCTTTTCATCCCCTTGGTTTCTAAAGATTAGCCTTTAAAAAAGCATTTATGCAGCTGAACTAGACATAAAAATACATGCAAAATATGATGTTTTTCAGCTGTCTTCGGATTTACAATGTTCACCAACGTGGCGACAAAATGACTACTTTCTGCAGTCCAACATTTAGCCCAAAAATGATGCTTTCAACCATCAAAACACAAACTTTTATCCTCAACACCTCCAAATGAAAATAAATAAATAAATAAAAGAATCATGAACACATAAAGGGAAAACACAAACTAAAATTAAAGAAAAACACACACAAACAATATGTAAATAACACTCAAAATGAGAGTTATCACACCCCCAAACTTAACTTGTTACTTGTCCCCAAGTAACTAAAAGAACATAATTAAAAACAAATGAAGATACAAAAACACAAGAAGACTAAGTATCACAAAAGGGATCTTCTATTTTTCTTTTCTTTTTTCTCTTTTTTTTGTCTTTTTTTTTATTTGCATCCCAAATCCTTTTGATTAAAAATATCCATAGTTTTTCCTAATGTTCCACTATATTCTTTTTATTGCAATTTGATTTCCATAGGCTAAGTTATAATTCACCCATCTTATGATAATTAACTTTGCAAAATTAGATCCACGACACTTTGAAGGGTTAGTGTTTAAGGCTTCTCACTTCTTCCTTACATTTTTCATCTTCCCCCAAACTTGTTTTTTTTTGTTACACAAAAAAGGTCTCGTATGTATTTGATGTGTTTTGCCCAACTTTTTCACCTCAACGTGTCAAACTCGGCTATTTGCATTCTTTATTTTCTTTATCCTTCCAATTTTTCGAAGGATTTAGCCCTTTTTTTTCAACACTTGAATTTACTCCTCCAAACTTTAAGTACTCAATGTCTTCACTATGGAGGGAGTAATAACTAGTAAGACTCAACGGCTTAGGTAAGGCAACAAAGGAAAAGTGTATCGGCCAAGTGTTTAAGAAAAATGGCCCGTGTCATTTCTAAAATTTCAAAGTGTAATCAATATGGATACCGGGGAATTGGTTGCTTAGTTCTAGAAATATGCTAATAGTGGATAAATTATTCAAACTATGAAACTTCAAATATAAGGATATAAGATGCATGAGGCTTTTTTTTTTTTTTGCTTTTTTTTTAAATCCCCAAAAAAATTTGATACTAGTAAAAAAAAAAAAGTACGAGCTCAAATCACACACACAAAAATGTAAAATAAAAGACACATTTGGAGATGAGAGTAAGAAAAAATTTGCATCAAGGTTAAGTAGGATGCGGTTCACCACCCCACGAGTGCATTTTCAAGAAGTGGAGTGGTTTCAAGATAATAACCACCTCCACCATACCAAAGCTTCGTGCAACAACTCCACCACCCAAATAACACGATCTATGCAAAATTTCTGAACTTTTGATCATACAAATCCTCCCAACGATTTGTTTTGCAACCACCATAGGATAATTGTTGTCACAAAAAGAAAGCTGCACAACATGAGCAAAAATAATTAAATTAGGAATTTTAGCATCTTGAAGCACCTCTTCACTATTGGAAAGTAAAGAAGGCTTGCTCATGTGCTCGAAGTTTGCCTCATAAATCTCCAACTCGTTCTTTTCATCACTCTCATCCTTACCAACACATTTTAATTTTTCACTATCACTTGGTAAGGGAACTTGACTTTGATTTTTCAACTCGTCGATTAGTTGTCCCATCTTAGTATTCAAGGCTTCAAAAGAGGACGTGAAATTTCCCAAAAATGTTGTAAAATCTTCCATTAAGCTTGGGGAAAAAGTTTCAAAAGAGTGAGATGGTTCGGATTGTTCAAAATAATTCTCGGGAGTGTAGTTAGGAACAAAGGATGTGAATCCATAGTGAGGATCACTCCCTTGAAAATCACACGAGTAATCAAAATTCTCCTCCCATGATTGGTCGAGTGTATTTATAAACGTGACATTCCAATCTTGATAGGGAGGTGAAAATGAGGTGTAGGTGCCATCATCTTGAATATTTGCCAAAAAAATTAGGATGTTGTTCCCATGAATAATCGAAAGTATTATAATACGGGGCATCCCAACTAAAACTATCCATTATGGTGAAAGAAAAACCAATGAAAAAAACACACACCGGACACTATGATCGCTATAAGTAATAAAGTGGTAAAAATACTGAGATCGTATCCACACAGATCAGACTTCAAAGTTTCGAGTAGTAGGTCGAGAATACAATGGTTTCAATTAGAGAAGAAGAAAATATCTTTGAGCAAAATTGGTGCTTTTAACAATTAACAAATAATTTAAAGAAAAGGGGATGGGTGTAGGCCTTATCTAAGACATTTGTAGTAACCTCGTGGTCAGAAATAAAATGACACACGACAGCCTTAAAAACCCCTTTCTCTTGAAAGTGAGCTTCCTCGGAACGTTGCCATGTTGCACCCACAAAGTCACCACTTTCGCCAACTCAAGACTTGTCGACTTAACTATGTAAGCCTCTAAGGATTTCAGTTCCACGAGTATGGATATAGAAGCCCAAATCTCTTTGTGACACCTATATCGACCGACATTTTGAACCTTAGTTAAAGTCATGCAAAAACCCGTATCTCTACGTGGTTATAAAAGACTTTCTCAGATCTTCTTTGCATCACTCAAGCCGTATTTCAGATCCGCCCCTCTCGAGGTCTAAAATCTAATATTAACACTAACAAGTGATCGACTTGTCCGCGTTGAGTTGAAGTCCCGACTCGAGCGACCAAGTCTAAGAGTTAGCAAAGATGGCAACACCTAAGTGTTTCCTACTAGTCTTAGATTTGGCACACACCCACACCCAAAGGGGTGCTTAGTTCATAATAACAGTAAAAGACATGAAAGAAGAAAGAGAAAACATAAACTTAAATTGCATAAATGAAACTTAAAAGATGTTGCCAACGTGGTGACAACGTGGCCACTTTGAGCTGGAAATTAAATACTAGAAAATAAATTACAACTATAATTACAACTACAACTATCTAAGAGAAAAAAATAGCTGAATTATGCTACATGTGGGAGCTGTCCTTCAAATGACATCCATGGCTTCAATTTATAGTGCAAGATGAAAAGGGTGGTGGAGGATTTTACCCACAAAACCTTTCAATGAGTTCAAGCCTTATTTTACCCAATGGCTCCATGTCTTTTTCATCTATTTTCTCATGAAAGCTCATCTTTTGCTTTATCTCATTTAGGCTTTTAGGTAGGCATTTTTGGCATTGATATTTTTCCGCCAACTTTTTGCTTTTATCATTTGTCTTATCTTCATCCCCTTGGTTTCTAAAGCTTAGCCTTTAAGAAAGCATTTATGCAGCTGAACTAGACATAAAAATACATGCAAAATATGATGTTTTTCAGCTGTCCTCGGATTTACAACGTCCACCAACGTGGCGACAAAGTGGCCACTTTCTGCAGTCCAACATTTAGCCTAAAAATGATGCTTTCAACTATCAAAACACAAACTTTTATGCTCAACACCTCCAAATGAAAATAAATAAATAAATAAAAGAAACATGAACACGTAAAGGGAAAACATACACTAAAATTAAAGAAAAACACACACAAACAATGTGTAAATAACACTCAAAATGAGAGTTATCAATAGGTTTTTAGACCAGGGAAGATATGATGGAGGGAGTGTGTTTAGAGGGTCAGCTGAAACCCATGAGGTGGATTCAGCATTAGGTGGAATGATGTTTGGATCATCATCAGCGACTGAATGATCTGTGTGCTGATGGTTTGTGAAGAAGGGTTTTGTTTCTCTATAATGAGAGAACATCCAAACATTGAACTCTTCATTCTCAGCGATAGGTTTGAAATTCACTGAACGAGATTCGTCAAAGGTCACATGAATTGTTTCTTCTACTATTTGTCTTCTCTTATTGAAGACTCTGTAGGCTTTAGAGATGGAGGAATATCCAAGAAATATTCCATCATCAGCCTATGGGTCGAACTTTCTAAGAGAATCTTTGTTGTTTAGAATATAACACTGACAACCAAAGATGTGAAGAAAACTGATAGAGGGTTTCCTTCCATGAAATAGTTCATAAGTTGTCTTTCCAAGTCGCTTTACTATCAGAGACCTGTTTTGAGTAAAGCAAGCAGTGTTTACAATTTCAGCCCAGAACTGAGTCGGGAGATGAGAATCGCTGAGCATGGATCTGTTAGCTTCAATGATCGTTCTATTTCTTCTTTCAGGGACTCTGTTCTGTTGAGAAGTTCTTACAGAGGAGAAATTGTGAGAAATTCCCTCACCCTTAAAGAAGTTGTTCAGGGAACTATTTTGGAATTCAGTTCCATGATCACTTCTTATTGAGCGAACAATAAGATTATTTAGCACATCCGTCTTTCTAACAAAAGATATCAGTTCTTTTGGAGTGTCACTTTTGTAGCGAAGAAATATAACCCAGGTGTAGCGAGAGTATTCATCTACAATGACAAGTGTATATTTCTTTCCAGCTATGGATTGGATATTGACAGGGCCAAACAAATCCATATGCAAGAGTTGAAGAGGACTTGTCACTAAGGAAACATGTTTAGATTTGAATCTAGCTTTAGTTTGTTTTCCGTTCTCACATGCTGAACATAGAGATTCCTTGGCATATGAGTGCTGAGGAAGACTGGAGACCAGTTCCTTAGTAGAGAGAGAATTCAGGGTTTGGAAATTGAGATGAGAAATCCTTTTATGCCATAGCTAGTTCACATCAGCAGAGGCTTTAGACAGAAAACACACATTTTCAGTTGTAGTAGAGTCCATGTCTATTACATAGACATTTTCTATAGGTAACCACTGAGAGCAAGTTTTCCCTTCTCATTTACCACTGAACATGCTTTCTTAGTGAAGCGAACTTCGTAGTCTTTGTCACATAGCTGACTGATGCTTAGAAGATTGTGCTTCAGTCCATCTACGTAACCTACTCTTCTGAAGGTTGTTGTCCCACTGCTGAGGACACCAAACCCTCGGGTATATCCTTTTCCATTTCCACCAAAGGTCACTAAGGGACATTTCTCTTCCTTGTATTCAGTAAGCAGGTCTTTTTGTCCAGTCATGTGTCGAGAGCATCCGTTATCAAGATACCAGATACCCTTTGATCCTTGCAAACATAAGGAAGATTAAGTTTTGATTGGTACCCACTTTTCAATGGGTCCAGTGGGGTTAGTAGAGATAGAAGGTTTAGCTATCTTCACGGCAATTGAAGATTCATCTTCAGTGGTAACCTTCACTTTGGTTAATTTCTTAACCTTAGTGGTATTTTCACCTTGGTATATTTCTTAGCTTTGGTGACCTTCTCAGCCTTGGAGGCATTCATCTTCACTTTAGCTATTTTATCAGCTTTTGTGGCATTAGGGCATTTACTTGCAATATGGTCAGTGAGTCCACAATGATAGCATTTTCTATATTTAATGGTGGTTTTAGGACCATGAGCAGTAAGATTAGAAAACTTGAGATGTGCAGGGCCAACTCCAATAATACCTTTAGCATGAGATCTGGGAGGAATTTTCAGTTCTTCAGATTTCTTCGGCTTAAGATCAATTTTCAGCTTTGGAGGACAGATATCAAAGATTTCTGTTTCAGAGCTAGAAGATCGATTTACTGAAGGTTTGAGAGGAACTTTTAGTTTTGCTTTCTTGGTAGCCTTCTGAGGATGGGAAATGAATTTCCCTTTATCAGCGAGCTTAGAGCTTTTTGATAACTCCTCAGGAATAGGATTCGAGGAAGAAGAGCACTGAGTAGATGAGGTGTCAAGGATAGAAGAGACAAACATTCCAAACTTAAGCATGGAACTATCTTTTTTTGGTTCATCATGTTCTTTCCAAAAACCAAGTCCGGTTTTATCACTGGAAGGGATTTGAGACCTGATGATTTACGTGATTTTGGTAGAAGAGTTACACCATCCCTCAATGGTTGTCTTTTCTGCTTTTAAAACAGCTATAACTTGTTTGTGTTCAATGTTGATAATTTCGTTGACAATGACTTGATCTTTCAAACTTTCCTCTAAAAGAGTCATTTCTTTGATCTTTTCATGACATTTTTCTAGTTGTTCAGTTAAATTAATATTTTTGTTTTCAGCTAGTGTTTTGCCATTCAGTGCATTGTACAGATCAATTGTCAGCAAATCAATAGCGCGACTTCTCTCAGCTTGAGAGAGAGAGGGATTGGTAGAGATAGATACCTGAGAGGAGATATAGCTCATGGAAGTTTCTGTTGATTCTTCCACTTCTTCTTTAATCTCAGCCATAAGACAGAGATTAGCAACTTCTTCTTCATCAGAACTAGATTCTTCTGATTCAGCCAGTCATGCTCTTTAGCGATAAGACCTTTACCTTTTATTTTAAAGTTTTTCAACTTTTGATATTTCTCTTTCAGCTTAAGGTATTTGTTATCGCTGGATTTTCTGTAGGTAGAAGGTTTGAAGACTTTCTTTGACCTGCACTTACTTTCAAAATGTCCAATCTTTTCGCAGTTATAGCAAGTAGCAGTAGCTTTGTCAACTGTTGGGAACTGAAGAATTGCTGAGTACAGTTAATGCTGCTAGCAGAACCTGGTTACTACTTCTGAGATTAATGCTGCAAGTTGTAGTTAATGCTGCTGATACAACTTAATGCTGCTCATCAAGATTAGTAATGCTAGAACAAAGTTAATACTGCTGAGCATGGTCAGTACTGCTGAACTTAATACTGCTCAGAGTATTAATGCTGCTGAAGATTAATACTGCTTATAAGATGAAGATAAGTATGGCAAGGATGACAGCTGGATTGAAGATATTCATGGAAGCTTGGAGATAATGATGGAAGATTATAATGAAGATCTTTTATTATTTTGTAATTATCTTTTATCTTCAGTATATGTATAGAATAGTTTGTTTCTTTAGTGGTAACAATAATTCTGAGTTTTCGCTTTCATAGAGAGAATCAACCTCAAGGTTAGAACCCTAATTCTAGAGAAGTAGAATTCGTATTGGTGAGTCTGTTCATCAATATTGAGGTTGTGTGTAAAAGCTTGTGACTTTCAATCATTCAATAAGAGTTTGCAAGTTGTTCATCAGATTTACTGTTTGTTTACTGTTTTATTGAATATCAAAGTGTTATTCCGCAAACTTCTTTGATATTGTTTTCTGAGAGCTTATTCTTGTTTAGAATTAAGATCCTGACAAGTGGTATCAGAGCTTGTAGTCTCAGAAATCTTATTCATCATGGAAAACATAGTTGAATCAAACAGTACCCTGGTCTCAAAGGTCCCAATGCTTAGATCCAATGAATTCGACATGTGGAAGATTAGAATAAAGCAATAAATCTTCTCACTGATTACTCTATGTGGGACATCATTGAGAATGGCCCATCTGATGCAGGAAAGATTGGTGCAGATGGAAAGAGAACTCCACCAAAGACAGATGCAGAAAGAAAGACAAGGCAGACATAGATGAAATCCTTAAGCACTCTGCTCTTGGCCATTCCCAATGAATATCAACACCAATTCTGTAGTTGCACTGATGCACAGATGCTCTAGAATGCTCTAGAGAAGAGATTCTCAGGTACCAAAAGTACCAAGAGAAATCAGAAGGCTATATTGAAGAAACAATATGAGAACTTTATGTCAACGAAGAATGAGTCCATGACTCAAACTTTTGACAGGTTTAACAAGCTAATTGGTGAACTAGCTACAGTTGGAGTACAAATTGATCAAGATGATCTAAACAGGAAGTTCTTAAGGTCCCTGGGTGATGAATGGACCATGTATACTGTCTCTTTTAGACAGAATGATCAACTGGAAGAAAAGGAACTTGATGATCTATACAATGATCTAAGAGTTTTTGAATCTGAGGTAGAGGCTAAGAAGAAGCCTTCTGGGTATGTTCACAATGCTGCACTTCTATCAGCATCAATTGATTCTACTTCCAACCCTGAATCAGTTAGTGCTGCTAATGGAACAAATCAAGAGAAAGGCACTGAATCTGTGTTTGAAGCCTTTCTGTCCAGTCATGGAAACTCTGCTCTAATTAATGATGACTTGGAACAACTCCATCCAGATGATCTTGAAGAGATGGACATTAAATGGCAGATGGAAATGCTCTCTATGAGAGTAAAGAAGTTCATCAAGAGAACTGGGAGGAACAACTTCTCCCAAAGAAGAGAAGATGGAGCAGGTTTTGACAAGTCAAAGATGGAATGTTATAAATGTCATCAAAAGGGACACTTTGCTAAGGAATGCAGAAGTGGAGTGTCTCACAACCACCAACAAGTACAGTCTGGAAGCTTCAATAATAACAGAAACTCTACACAAGCCCTAGTCTCTCAACAAGGTATGGGGTTTGATTGGAGTGATCAAGCTGAAGAGGCTATCCAAAACCAAGCTCTAATGGCAGAGGTATTTGATCTCCCAACAGAGGTAACTTCTAATCTTTGTTCTCAAAATTGCATTAACACTGTTAAAAGGTATAGGGATCACAACCAGAACATGAGTGATGACCTTAAAAGATTAGAAAAGGACATAAAAGATTATGTGAGAATTGTTGAGAGGTTTGAAGATCAGATTAAGAGTTTTCAAGCCAATTAGCTTCAACATTCTTATGACACAAAGTACTGGAAGTGGGAGAAGAATGACCTAGAACTTCAACTGACCAAATCTAAAGAGGAGAGTGATAAGTTAAGAGGAGAGTTAGCTAAAGTCAAGCTAGATGTAGAAAAGTTTTCCAATGCTTCTAAGGCAATGGACTCTTTACTACAAACTCAGATTCATGATAAACTGAGAAGAGGAATATGGTACAATACCACACCACCACCCTACAACAACAACAACTACATCCCTCCTAGTTCAGACTTGTTAGAGACAAAGGATAGGAAGGACCTACCTGAGGGAGCCACTGAGATAGATCCCTTAGATGAAGTGGTTGTTGAAGATAAAACTGAGAGAGAAACTGTCAAGAATAAGGACAACACTGTGAGTGGTGAGATTCCTATAGAAAATCACATTATCACCAATGAGGGGTGTGGAAAGACTTGGGTCAAGTACAATGAGATAGAGAAGACTGAGGGAAAGAATAAGAAGGTTCACTATAAGCAGACCACTATTGTGAACCCTATCCCTTGCAACAAGTGTGCATGCAATAAATTTGAGCCCCAAAAACATGATAAAAAGAGGGGTAATCAGAGAAACTGGAATAATCTGTGGGCACAAAAACAAGGGATTGATCTGAGTAAAATCAATAGACCAAAACCCTGTTTTATTTGTGGAAAGATTAATCACATTGCCAAATAATGCTATTTCAATCCTATGAACCAAAGGCTGAATTTTCAGAGATCTACTCAAAAATCCTTTGGTTATAGGAAGAAAGAAAAGAACCATGTGGCCAAGAAAGTTGTTAAATCTAAAAGCTACATGAAGAAAAAGAATGTGGAAGACAGTGTCAAGATCTGGATACCTAAAAGCACTAAAGTTGTTAGTACTGCTACCACAAATAGTGCTGCTGACAGTGATAGTGCTGCTAGAAGCAATAATACTGCTACCAATGTTAGTACTGCTAACATTGTTAGTACTTCTGCAAATGTTAATACTGCTAACTCTGTTAGTACTACCAACAAGGTTAATACTGCCAAATATGTTAGTACTGCTAACTTTGTTAGTACTACCAACAAGGTTAATACTGCCAAATATGTTAGTACTGCTAACTTTGTTAGTACTTCTAAAGATAGTGTTGCCTTAAGTATTAGTGCTTCTAGTTCAATAATCTTGACAAAGTACTCAAATAATAAGTGTTCTGATTTTAAAAACCTCATCAAAAAGGAATGTATATTTTGATGAGAACGGGAGACCCAAGACCACTTTGGCTTGGGTTCCCAATCAATACTAATTGCCTAATCTTATGTGCAGGGCAACCAACAGCTCAAGGGGAAGAGCATCTGACATGTTGATAGTGGTTGCTCTAGGCACATGACAGGGAACATGTCATGCCTCAAGAATTTCAAGAAAATTGATGGTGGACATGTTGCCTTTGGTAATACTCCAGATGGAGGTAAGATAAGTGGTAAGGGGGATGTAACCAAAGGTAAGATGACCTTTGAAGATGTATTCTATGTTGAGCAGTTAAGGTACAACCTGTTAAGTGTATCACAGGTTTGTGACAAACAACATAGTATATTATTTACAGATTCTGAATGTATTATCCTTGTTCCTGGATTCAAGGTAGTTGATGAAAAGATGATACTACTAAGAACCCCCAGAAAGGACAATGTATATTGTTTAGATATGGAAAGTGTTTCATCTGATTCATCCCTAAACTGCCTGGTTTCAAAAGCTTCTTTGGATGAATCATCACTTTGGCACAGAAGGATGTGTCACGTGAACTTTAAAACAATAAATAAGCTTGTTAAAAACAACCTTGTAAGAGGTTTGTCCTCTAAAGTCTATTCATGTGATGATCATTGTGTTGCTTGTCTCAAAGGCAAACAACACAAAACTTCTCATAAGTCCAAAGAGGTAAACACTATCTCTAATTCTCTTCATTTATTGCATATGGATCTGTTTGGCCCTACAAATGTTATGAGTATTGGTAAGAAATCATACTGCCTAGTTATTGTTGATGATTACTCTAGATTTACTTGGGTATATTTTCTAAGGAATAAGGATGAGACAAGTGGACTGATCAAATCCTTTATTCTAAGAATTGAAAACCAAACTAATCAAAAAGTAAAAATCATTAGGTCAGACAATGGTACTGAATTTAAAAATCATGACCTAAACACCTTTTGTGAGGAAAAAGGAATTGAGAGGCAATACAGTGCTCCTAGGACTCCACAACAAAATGGTGTTGCTGAGAGAAGGAATATGACACTGATTGAGGCTGCTAGATCTCTGTTGGCAGATTCAAAACTTCCAATTACTTTCTGGGCTGAAGCAGTTAATACTGCTTGCTATGTCCAAAACAGAGTTCTAGTAGTCAAGCCTAAAAACAAGACACCTTATGAGCTTCTAAATAAAAGAAAACCTTTTATAGGATTTTTCAAACCTTTTGGGTGTCCTTGTACTATTCTCAATACTAAATCTCACTTAGGAAAGTTTGATAGCAAGGCTGATGATGGTTTTCTTGTTGGTTACTCATCTCAGAGTAAGGCTTACAGAGTTTTTAATACTTCTTCTAGAATAGTTGAGGAAAGTGACAATGTCAAATGCAATGAGAACACACCAAATCCTATTGGGTCTGGTCCTCAGTGGCTGTTTGACATTGATTCACTAACTAACTCTTTTGGTTTCAGTAGTGATGATTATGCAGGTTCAGGAAGTGGAGGATCAGGGGACACACAAGTTCAAGACGTTATTCCTCAGTCTGTGATCTTTCCTATGCCTATAAAAGAACCTGTTGAATTCTGTGAAAAAGAAACTATATTTAAGCCAATTCAGAGTGAAGAAGAAAGAAGAGAAGAGGAATCTTCAGTACATAAAGAGCTAGAAGTAACTTAGGTAATCCCCTCAGCTGACTTAAATGATTCCAATCTAGAGGTGGGAATAAATGAAGAACCTAGTTTTCAGACTAGAACTGAAAAGAATCATCCTCCAGAGCTGGTAATAGGAGACATTTTTTCTCCTATAATAACAAGGAATCAAAGCAGACTTCAAGAGCTGCAGGATCAACAACACACAGTACTCTTCTGCTTCCTATCCCAGATTGAGCCTAAGAAGGCCTATGATGCAATGAAGGATTCAAGTTGGATAGAAGCCATGCAAGAACAGTTACTTCAATTCAAACTACAGGATGTTTGGAACTTGGTGGACCTTCCAAAAGGTCATAGAGCTATAGGCACCAAGTGGATTTTCGGGAACAAAAAGGATGAGAGAGGTATTGTGATCAGGAACAAAGCAAGGCTTGTGGCACAAGGGTACACTCAAGAAGAGGGCATAGATTATGATGAAGTGTTTGCTCCAGTGGCAAGAGTAGAGGCAATTAGGCTGTTCCTAGCCTATGCCTCATACATGAAGTTCAAGGTCTATCAAATGGATGTAAAGAGTGCCTTTCTATATGGTACAATTGATGAAGAAGTATATGTCTGTTAGCCACCTGGGTTTGAAAATCCTACATATCCTGACAGAGTATACAAGATGAAGAAAGCACTCTATGGTCTACATCAAGCACCAAGAGCATGGTATGACACTCTGTCTACCTATCTTTTGGAATATGGGTTTGAAAGGGGCATAATTGACAAGACCCTTTTCATTAAAAGAAGTAAAAAAGACATCCTACTAGTTCAGATCTATGTGGATGATATCATCTTTGGATCCACAAAAGATCAGATGTGTAGTGTTGGGAACTGAAGAATTCACCAAGTATGGTTAGTGCTGCTAGTTCAGATTTACTACTGCTAGAGGACTTCAATGGTTAATACTGCTGAGTATTACTACTGCTAGTAGAATTAATACTGCTAGTGAAAGTTAGTGTTGCTTGAACAAAGTTAGTACTGCTAGTAGTTAGTGCTGCTTAGTAGTTAATGCTGCTAAAACCAAGTTAATACTGCTTAGAGTATTAATGCTGCTGAAGAATAATGCTGCTTATGTGATAAAGAATTCGCATGGAAGGATGACAACTGGATGGACTGAAGATTATGGAAAGCTTGGAGATAATGATGGAAGATATTCTGAAGATATTTTATTAATTGTAATTAGCTTTTATCTTCAGTATATATATTGTATTGTTTAGAATTGTTAGACAACTTTTGTTTTAGAATAATTCATTAATTCGAAGTTTTAGAGAAAATCAACCTCAAGGCATAGATCCTAATTCTAGAGAAGTAGAATTCGTCTTGAAAGAGTATGTTCTTCAAGATTGAGGTTGAGTGTGTAATCTTGTGATTTGATAATTGAATACAGGTTTACAAGTTGTTGATTATACACTGTTTTGTTTTTTGTTACATTGAATATCAAAGTGTTATTCCGCAACTTCTTTGATATTAGTTTCTGAGAATTTATTCTTGTTGTGAATTTGATTCTGACAAATGGTATCAGAGCCTAACTCTCTCAGAAACATCTATTCATTCATCATGGAAAACCCTGCAGAATCAAACAGTACTCTGGTCTCTAAGGTTCCAATGCTCAAACCCAATGAGTTTGACATGTGGAAGATCAGAATTAGACAATACATTCTTCTCACTGACTACTCAATGTGGGATATCATTGATAATGGTCCTTCTGAAGCAGGAAAGATTGGACCAGATGGGAAAAGACCTCCACCAAAGACCGATGGTGAGAGGAAGATCAGACAGACAGAGATGAAGGCCTTGAGCACTCTACTCTTGGCTATCCCCAATGAATATCAGCATCAATTTTGCAATTGCACTGATGCTCAGATTCTCTGGAATGCTCTAGAGAAAAGATTTGCTGGAACTAAAAGCATCAAAAGAAATCAAAGAGATGTTCTAAAGCAGCAGTATGAGAACTTCACTTCTTCAAAGAATGAGTCTATGACTCAAACTTTTGATAGGTTCAACAAGCTCATTGGTGAACTGGCTACTGTAGGAGTGATGATGGAGCAAGATGATATTAACAGAAAGTTTCTCAGATCTCTTGGGGATGAATGGACTATGTACACTGTCTCATATAAGCAGAGTGACAATCTGGAAGAGAAGGAACTTGATGATCTATATAATGATCTAAGAGTGTTTGAAACTGAGGTAGAAACCAAGAAGAAGCCCACTGGTTATATCCACAATGCTGCACTTCTATCAGCATCTACTGATACTACTGCCAACCCTGAAGCAGTTAGTACTGCCAGTGGAGTGAATTCAGAAAAAGGCACTGAAACTATCTTTGAAGCCTTTTTGTCCAGTCACAGCAACAATTCATTGATTAATGATGATCTGGATCAACTTCACCCTGATGATCTGGAGGAGATGGCCATGTTATCCCTGAGGGTGAAGAAGTTTATCAAAAGAACAGGAAGGAACAACTTCTCTCAAAGAAGAGAAGATGGAGCTGGTTTTGACAAGACAAAGGTGGAATGCTATAAGTGCCACATGAAAGGACACTTTGCTAGAGAATGCAGAAGCAGTGTTCCAAACAACAACCACCAACAAGCTCAGAATGGAGGCTACAATCAAAACAAGAATCCTGCTCAAGCCCTTGTTTCTCAGCAAGGAATGGGGTTTGACTGGAGTGATCAAGCTGAGGAAGCCATTCAGAATCAAGCTCTTATGGCAGAAGTGTCTGATCTCCCCTCTGAGGTAATTTCTAATCTTTGCACTCAATCTTGCACAGACATTGTCAAAAGGTACAGGGATCACAACCAAAGCATGTGTGATGACCTCAAAAGATTAGAAAAGGACAGAAGAGACTATGTGTTGATAGTAGACAGATTTGAAGAGCAAATCAAAGGCTTTCAAGCTAATGAACTTCAACACTCTTATGACACAAACTATTGGAAGTGGGAAAAGAATGAATTAGAGACCAAACTATCTAAGTCCTTAGAAGAGAATGATAGGCTGAAAGAGGAACTATCTAAAGTTAAGCTTGACATAGAAAAGTTTTCATATGCTTCAAAAGCAATGGATTCTCTTCTAAAGGCTCAGATTCATGATAAGATGAAGCTTGGTATTGGATACAACAATACACCCCCTCCTTACAACAACAACTATATCTCTCCTATTTCAGACTTGTTAGAGACCAAGGAGAAAAAGGACTTGTCTGAGGAAGCTTTTAAGATAGATCCTTTGGATGAGGTAGTAGTTAATGATTTGACTGAGAAAGAAGCCAGTGAGAATAGGGATAATGCTGTGAGTAAAGAGATACCATTAGAAAACAACATTATCACCAATGAGGGATGTGGGAAAATCTGGGTCAAGTCTAAGGAGATAGAGAAGACCAAAGAAAAGGATAACAAGGTCCATTACAAACAAACCACAATTGTGAATCCTGAACCTTGTAAACAGTGTGCTTGCAATAAAGCTAATAGCCTAAATTCTAGTATAAAAAGAGGTAACCAAAGAAACTGGAATAATCAATGGGCTCAGAAACAAGGAGTTGATCTGAATAAAATCAATAGACCAAAACTTTGTTTCATATGTGGCAAGCTGAATCACTTGGCTAAGTATTGTTTCTTCAACCCTATTAACCAACAGATGAACTTTCAAAGGTTTGTGCAAAAACCTGTTGGTTATAGGAAACCAAAGAAATCAGTGGAAACCAAAGGCCCTATGAAAAATAAAGTTTTAAAAGAAAGTGTTTTAATATGGGTGCCTAGAAGCACTAACAGTGTTAGTACTGCTGAAAATGTTAATACTGCTTTCCGTTAATACTGCTCTAGGTTAATACTGCTTATGTCCCGAATACTATAAATACTCTTTGCCCGCCTAAAAGTTTATAACGACTCTTTGCATACTGTTCTCTTGCGCTCTAAACCCTTTCTCTCTCAAGTCCAAAGTTTTCAGACAAGCACGTTCAAGATAAATGGCATCAATGGCTTTCATAGACGAGCACAATGAAATCGCGATGCTACAGAAGCCCAAACAGGCCGCCGGTTTCCACCAGATTGTGGATTTCCTCAAAACAACCCACATTGCTCATGCTCTCACTGTCTCTCCATCAATCTTTATCGAGCATCAAAGGCAATTCTGGGCACATGCCACCATTGTTACTGAGAATGGTGTGCAAATGATCAAGACGAAGGTGTGTGACAAGCCATTAACAGTTACTGAAGAGGTAATTCGCATCAGTCTACGTCTAGACGATGCCTCTGGTATAACTTCTATCTCTAATGATGAACTATTTTCTACTCTTACAAGAATGGGGTATGGAGGCCCATTGGGTGTTTTTAAGTTCTCAAAAGCTAAATTCTCACCCCAATGGCGTTTTCTTGTTCATACCTTGATGCACCGCATCTCTAAAAAGACTACTGGATGGAGTGAGTTCAGTAGCACCATTGCTTATGCTCTGGTATGCTTAGCCACTGCCAAAAAGTATAATTTTTCTCAAATGATTTACAATGATCTTGTCTCAAACTTGGGAAATAAAAAGAGCTTTTATATGTACCCCAGGTTTGTTCAAGCAGTTATCACCCACGAATTGACGAATATTCCTCATTTTGAAAGGATATATGTACCAAAACCCCCTAAAGGCAAGGTTTTCTCAAATATGAGAAGATCTGCTGGGGACTCGGAAGGAGTTGACACCCTATTGTTCTCTACAATGATGGTGGTGTCCCAAACTGATGAAGGTATGGTAGCAGGGTCAAGGCCCCCATTAAACCAACCCACTACTAGCCAATCCCAACCTTCCCACTCTAAATCAATTCCCCAGTCTCTTCTTGATAAACCAACCTCACCAATCACCCAAACCTACAAAAGGAAACAGGTCACGAAGGCTCCTTCCCTTCTTGTACCAACAACCCCTAAGCCTTTAAGCCCTCTAAGGGAGGATTCTCCCTTAGAGAATATCTACAGAGAAACCACAAAGGGTGTCTCCCAACCCAAAGGAGGTGCTCTCTGAGGAGGAGGTTGAGCTTATGGGTACTGAGGCTGCCACTACTTCTGCTAGCACAGAGGAGGACAGTGGTAACATAAATAAGACCTCCCCCATGGCAACTTTGAATGAGAAATCATTCAAAGGTGCCAGGTGCCAAGAAACCACGGGGGTAGACAGTGCTTCTGCTAGGCAGAAGGCTTCCCCTACAAAAATATCCCAAAATCCTTCAATAGAGGGTAACACTTCTGGAGAAGGTGAGGACAGATATAACTTCTACGAATTGATGGAAACAATGGGCAACATCAACCAAGATGTTCTTAAACAAGGAAAAGAAATTGAAGAGATGAAGCTGGTAATCTTGTCCCAACAAATGAAAATTACCAAACTCAAAAAGCTGGTGAAGAGGTTGGTACTTAAACAGAAAAAGAAGCAATTTGTACTGAAGAAGAGGGCACATGTTAAAGATGCTTCCAACAAGGGGGAGAAAGAGGCTCAAACAGAAAAAGAAAGTACAGCTGAGAGGGCATTTGAGGTTGAGGGGGAGGAAGAATTTGCTGAAACAGTAGAAACTGTTAATGCTGCTAAAGCAGCAGAAACTGTTAATACTGCTGAAGCAGCAGTAACAGGGCTATCTGTTGAAGAACTGGAAATAGCAGAAACTTTAGTGAAAGCAAAGAATGACACTCCTAAGGCTACTCAAAAGGCCAAGGGAGTGGTCATCAATGAACGAGGCCTTGAAAAGAAGACAAAAGAAAGAAGTGAGGCTGGTTTGGAGGATGCAAAGGGTAAAGCTAAGATGGTTGAATCTGAACAACCCTCAAAGAAGAACCAGGTGGAGTTGGATGAAGAAGTAGCAAAACAACTTCAAGCTGAGATGGAAAAAGAGGAACTGCTACAATCTGAGAAGGATAGAGAGCTTGCACAAAATTTGGCCAGAAAACTAAATGAAGAGTATTAGAAGAGCATGAAAACAGCAGCTCAGGCCAAGAAAGTACAAGTCAAAAGAATGCCACTCAAAAAGCAGAAGAGACAACCCTCCAAGACCTTTTTGGCCAATCTGGAAAGAAGAAAAATGATAAATTTCCTGAAAGGTGCAATTGGAGTCAAGGGGGAGATGTTTAACAACATGGCATACACTCAGGTTGAGGAGTTGTATCAAAAAGAGATGCTCAAGCTTCAAGGGGATTCAGCCCAAAGGGAAGAGGCTGAGAGAAGAATGAAGGAAAGACATGACCTTAATATTCAAAAGCCATTCCCTGAGGAGATCACACCTTCAAAAGATAAAACTGAAGAGATGAAGGAAGAACATGAGGGTGTTGGTGTAGAAGCTACATCTGGGAAGAGGGTGAAGACAATTGCCTCCAAGAAGCAGAATAAAAGGCCAAGAGTTGAAGAAACAGCAGAAACAGCAGAACCTTCAGTTACTTCTACAACTGAATTTGTAAAGAACCCAGAACAATCCAATAAGTAATATGATCTTGATCTATATATGACTACAACAGCTGATGAACCAGTTTCAGCTGATCCCATTTCTATGAAAGCTCCAGAAGTCATCTTTTGGGATATTTTGGAAGATCAAAGGAAGAAATACTTCAGGCTTAAGAGAGTGGGAGATATATATGAAGTGTACTCTACTTGGGGAAGATTAATAAGAAGCTGTTCAAGATCAGATTTAGAAGAGATGTTTAAAGTTGGGTTGGAGATATATGAAAAGGAGCTGAAAGGAGAAGGAATGAGCTTAATCAGATTAGCTATGGAGTACTTATGCATGATGTTTGATCCTAGCAAAGTTCAACATGTGATCAGAGATTTGCATCTACAGAATAAATTCCAAAGAATAGAAAACTGGATGATATTTGAAAGGTGTGGAGTCTATGTCATCACTGTGGACAGAGCTTATCATGAGTACTACTTAGTTGATAAAATCTATGATCACAGCAAGGCCAAATTACAAGCAATGTTAAATGCAAAGCTTACATGTTCAAAAGATTCAGAAATGGCAAAGATTGTGGTTAGCAGAATCATTAATCAAAGTTTGGGTTTGGATCCTAATCTAGGAGTGTGAACTGAGGTGTTGAAAGCATCTTGAAGAAGATCTGAAGAACTTGACTTCTCTTCCTAAAAGTCAAGTTAAGGGGAGATTGTTGGGAACTGAAGAATTCACCAAGTATGGTTAGTGCTGCTAGTTCAGATTTACTACTGCTAGAGGACTTCAATGGTTAATACTGCTGAGTATTACTACTGCTAGTAGAATTAATACTGCAAGTCAAAGTTAGTTCTGCTTGAACAAAGTTAGTACTATTTAGCTAGTTAGTACTGCTAGTAGTTAGTGCTGCTTAGTAGTTAATGCTGCTAAAACCAAGTTAATACTGCTTAGAGTATTAATGTTGCTGAAGAATAATGTTGCTTATGTGATAAAGAATTCGCATGGAAGGATGACAACTGGATGGACTGAAGATTATGGAAAGCTTGGAGATAATGATGGAAGATATTCTGAAGATATTTTATTAATTGTAATTAGCTTTTATCTTCAGTATATATATTGTATTGTTTAGAATTGTTAGACAACTTTTGTTTTAGAATAATTCATTAATTCGAAGTTTTAGAGAAAATCAACCTCAAGGCATAGATCCTAATTCTAGAGAAGTAGAATTCGTCTTGAAAGAGTCTGTTCTTCAAGATTGAGGTTGAGTGTGTAATCTTGTGATTTGATAATTGAATACAAGTTTACAAGTTGTTGATTATACACTGTTTTGTTTTTTGTTACATTGAATATCAAAGTGTTATTCCGCAACTTCTTTGATATTAGTTTCTGAGAATTTATTCTTGTTGAGAATTTGATCCTGACAAGATAGAGACTTTGAAGAGTTGATGCACAAGAGCTTTAAAATGAGTTCAATGGGTGAACTTACCTTCTTCCTTGGCCTTCAGGTGAAACAGCAGTCAGATGGAATCTTCATCTGTCAATCAAAATATGTACAAGACATCCTGGATAAATATGGTTTAAAAGACTCAAAGCCAGCAAGCACACCAATGGAAACTCACAAACAGATCACTGCTGATCTTGAGGGGGAGGATGTTGATGTCCATCTATATAGATCAATGATTGGATCTCTCATGTATCTCACAACCTCAAGACCAGACATCATGTTTCCAGTATGTGTATGTGCCAGATTCCAAGTCAAGCCAAAACAGTCACATCTTCAAGCTGTGAAGAGGATTTTCAGATACTTAAGAGGGAAACCTAGATTAGGTCTTTGGTATCCATATGAATCTTCATTCGACTTGATTGCATATTTAGATAGTGACTTGGGTGGTGCTAACATGGACAGAAAGTCTACTTCAGGGGGATGTCAACTTTTGGGTGCAAGACTAGTATCTTGGCAGTGCAAGAAACAAACCACAGTGTCCTTATCAACAACAGAAGTTGAGTATATTGCTGCTGCAAGTTGCTGCTCTCAGATTCTATGGATTCAAAATCAGATGTTGGACTATGGGGTAACATTTCTTCACACTCCAATCTTTATTGATAATAGCAGTGCTATAAGCATTGTTAACAATCCAGTCAAGCACTCCAAAACAAAGCACATTGAGATCAGATATCACTTTAACAGAGATTGCAATGAAAAGAAGCTCATTCAAGTTGCCAAAGTTCATACTGAAAACCAGTTTGCAAATCTATTCACTAAAGCTTTTGATGTGGGTAGATTCACTTTCTTGGTCTCAAGTGTGGGCATGATCAACTCTGAATGAGCTCATGTTTTTAAAAAGTGGTTATATACCTGTTATTCTGGTTATTTGTGTGCTGCTAATCATCTTTCACATGAAGTTATTGCCTTGATCAGATCTTCATAAGCTTCAAAAAGAGTAAGTATAGTTAATACTACTAGTGGTTAATATTGCTCTCAGTTAATAGTGCTAGTTAGTTAATACTGCTAGTGGTTAATACTGCTCTCAGTTAATACTGCTAGTTAGTTAATACTGCTAGTGGTTAATACTGCTCTCAGTTAATACTGCTAGTTAGTTAATACTGCTAGTTAGTTAATACTGCTAGTGGTTAATAATATTGCTCTCAGTTAATACTACTATTAGTTAATACTGCTCGAGGTTAATACTGCTTATGTCCCATACACTATAAATACCCTTTGCCCGCCTAAAAGTTCATAATGACTCTTTGCATACTGTTCACTCTCTCTCTCTAACCCTTTTCTCTCAAGTACCAAGTATTTCAGGCAAGAACATTCAAGTTCAATGGCATCCATGGCATTCATCGACGAGCACAATGAAATCGCGATGCTACAAAAGCCAAAGCAAGCTGCAGGATTTCATCAGATTGTGGATTTTCTGAAGTCTAGCCACATTGCCCATGCTCTAACTGTGTCGCCAACAATATACATAGAGCATCAAAGGCAATTCTGGGCGAATGCTACCATAGTCACAGAGAATGGTATACAGATTCTGAAAACAAGGGTGTGTGACAAACCCTTGTCTGTCTCTAAAGAGGTGATACGCATATGTCTACGTCTAGACGATGATGAAGGTATTACTTCTCTTCCTAATGAGGAGTTGTTCTCCAATTTATCAAGAATGGGGTATGGAGGCCAATTGGGTGGTTTTAAATTCTCAAAAGCAAAATTTTATACCCAATGGCGTTTTCTTGTTCATACCTTAATGCACTTCATTTCCAAAAAGACTACTGGATGGAGTGAGTTTAGCAGTACCATTGCTTATGCTATGGTCTGCTTGGCCACTGCCAGAAAGTACAATTTTTCTAGAATGATTTTCAGTGATCTTGTCTCAAATCTGGGAAGCAAAAAGAGCTTTTATATGTACCCCAGGTTTGTACAGGAAGTTATAACTCATGAATTGACGGATATGCCTCACTTTGATGAGGTATATGTACCCAAAATCCCCAAAGGTAAGGTCTTTTCAAACATGAAGAGATCTTCTTTGGACTCGGAAGGAGTTGACACCCCATTGTTCTCTACAATGATGGTGGTGTCCCACTCTGAAGAAGGTATGGCAGCAGGGTCAAGGCCCTCATTAGACCATCCCACTGCTAGCCAATCCCAACCTTCCCACTCTATATCTATCCCATAGTCTCTAATTCATAAGCCAATTTCCCCTATCACCCAAACTTATACAAGGAAAAAGGTAAAGAAAGCTCCTTCCCTTCTTGTACCATCACCCACAGAGCCTTTAAGCCCTCTAAGGGAGAATTCTCCTTTAGAGAATATCTACAGGGAAACCACAGGGGTGTCTCCCAACCCCAAGGAGGTGCTCACTGAGGAGATGGTTGAGCATATGGGTGCTAAGGCTGCCACTACTCTTGCTAGCACAGAGGAGGTAAGTGGTAACATCAATAAGACCTTCCCCATGGCAACTTTGGGTGAGAAATCATTCAAAGGTCCCAGGTGCCAAGAACCCACGGGGGTGGAGAGTGCTTCTGTTAGGCAGAAGGATCCCACTACACAAAGATCCAATGATCCTTCAAAAGAGGGTAACACTTCTGGAGAAGGTGAGGACAGATATAACTATTTTGAATTGATGGAAACCATAGGAAACATCAACATGGATGTGATCAAACAGGGCAAAGATATAGAAGAGCTGAAAATGATAGTTCTGTCACAACAAGAACAAATTGTCAACCTGAAACAAATGGTGAAGAAATTGATTCTGCAAAAGAAGAAGAAACAATTTGTACTAAGAAGGAGGAAACTAGTGTCTGATGCTCCCAAAAAGGGGGAGTCAGAACCTGAAGTCAATATGGAAGATGCCAAAGCTAAGGGGGAGCAAGAGAAAGTTGAGTTTGAGGGGGAGCAAATAACTGCAGAAAATGTTGTACAAGAAGCAGTAACAGAATCAATAGCAGCAGAAACAGTTAATGTTGCTCAAGCAAATAAAGAAGCATAAACTTTTAATGTTGTTGAACTGAAAGAAGCAACAGAAATGGTGAAAGAAGTGTTAAGTGATCTTCAGAGCAGAAATTTGGAAGAACTTGAGGCAGCTGAAGCATTAATCAAAGCCAAGCATGATACTCCCAAGGTCACTTCAAAGGTCAAAGGAGTTGTCATCAAAGAAAATGTTGAAGTTGTCAAGAAAGTCAGTGTTGATAAAGCAAAAAGCAAGGACAAAGGCAAAGCTAAGATGGTGGAATCTGATCAACCAATCAAAAAGCAAAGGTTGGTTGAGTCAGATGAAGCTTTGGCCAGAAAGATACAAGCAAATATTGAGCAAGAAGAAAGAGTCCAAGTTAAGAAAGACAGGGAAATGGCTAAGGCTTTAGCTGCAGAATTGAATAAAGCTTATCAACAAAGCCTGGCAACTGAAACAGCTCAGAAGAAAGCTGCAACCCTTAAGAAGTTTGTGGTGGTCAAGAAAGCTGCAAAGAAGAGACAACCCTCAAAGACTTTCCTTGGTACTCAAGAGAGAAACAAGATGATAACTTTTCTCAAGGGTGTTGTGGGAGTCAGAAAGGAGAGGTTCTCCATGATGACATTTGAGCAGATCAAAGAGCTATATAATTCTGAAATGGCCAAGCTTCAAGGGAATGAAACTGCCAGGGTAGAGATGGAGAAGAGAATGAAAGAAAGCAATGATCGCATGCTAGAAAAAACTTTTCCAGATGAGCAAGAAACACCACCAAAGAAAGAAGCCACTATTGGTGAAAGTCTAAGGACTTTAAAAAGAACAAAGATGATGGCAAGGAGAAAGATAATCAAGAAGCCTAGAATAACTGAAGGAGAGACTGAGAAGGTTGCTGAAGAAGAAGGGGCACCTGATCCATCTGAACAGAAAGAGCCTTCAAGCACTGATGATGTAAAGATGTACATGGTAGTGATGGATAAAGTGCCTGAACCAATTTCAGCTGAACCTGTTGGTGTTAAGCCTCCTGAAGTTATTCACTAGGATACATTGATAGTGGATGGAAAGGAATACATCAGGCTCAAGAGGAAGGATGAAAAGTATGAGGTATTCAACACTTGGGCAAAGATTGTCAGAACATGCTCCAGGTCTGATATAGAAGAAATGTTTCAAATAGGGATGAAGTTGTATGCAGATCAGTTAAAGGCTCCAGGGATTTCAATTACAAAACTGGTGATGGAGTATCTGTGTATGATGTTCAAACCTGAAGAAGTGGAGCATGTGATAAGAAATGTGTTTCAAACAGTCAACAATTGGACTCTATATGAAACTAGTGGAGTATATGCAGTGACTTTGGATAGAAATCACATAGAATACTTCCTAGTGGATAGAGTATACAACCATAGCAGACTGAAGCTTCATACAATGTTGAAGAAGAAGCTTGGATGTGTTGAAAACTCAGAAATGGCAAAGTATATGATTCAGAGAATGATCAATCAAAGTCTGGGGCTAAATGTTGATACAGGGATCTGAAGAATGGTATTTTGGGAGCATCTGAAGAACTTGACTTCTCTTCCTAAAAGTCAAGTTAGGGGGAGATTGTTGGGAACTGAAGAATTGTTGAGTACAGTTAATGTTGCTAGCAGAACCTGGTTACTACTTCTGAGATTAATGCTGCAAGTTGAAGTTAATGTTGCTGATACAACTTAATGTTGCTCATCAAGATTTGAACTGCTAGAACAAAGTTAATACTGCTGAGCATGGTTAGTACTGTTGAACTTAATACTGCTCAAAGTATTAATGTTGCTGAAGATTAATACTGCTTATAAAATGAAGATAAGTATGGCAAGGATGACAGCTGGATTGAAGATATTCATGGAAGCTTGGAGATAATGATGGAAGATTATAATGAAGATCTTTTATTATTTTGTAATTATCTTTTATCTTCAGTATATGTATAGAATAGTTTGTTTCTTTAGTGGTAACAATAATTCTGAGTTTTCGCTTTCATAGAGAGAATCAACCTCAAGGTTAGAACCCTAATTCTAGAGAAGTAGAATTCGTATTGGTGAGTCTGTTCATCAATATTGAGGTTGTGTGTAAAAGCTTGTGACTTTCAATCATTCAATAAGAGTTTGCAAGTTGTTCATCAGATTTACTGTTTGTTTACTGTTTTATTGAATATCAAAGTGTTATTCCGCAAACTTCTTTGATATTGTTTTCTGAGAGTTTATTCTTGTTTAGAATTAAGATCCTGAGATATGGAGAGAGGCTTATTTCTTTTTAAATTGCTCTTTCTTGCAAACCTTTTGAAGGAGTTTGTCAAGAGTGCTAAGGATTCATCAAACTCTGAAAGATTGGTGTCTGATAATTCCTCAGAGTCAGAATCTAACTTAGTGATAGTAAGAGTAGATCGCTGAGATGGAATGATCTCTGAAGAGACTAAAGCAACGGGAGTGCTTTTGAAGTCTTTAGAATCTTTTACAAGATTCTTCTTCAGGAGATTTGATTGCTCATAGTTGAGCAATATTCCATATAAAGTGCTAAGAGAAAGATAATTTAAGTCTTTTGTCAGCTTGAGACACATTGAAATACTGTCCCAGCTTTCAGGAAGAAATTCTAAGAATTTAGTTAAGACCTCAGAATTAAAGTAGCTCCTACCAGTAGTTCTTAGATCAATGATTAAACACTTAAATCTCAGGTGAACATCAGATAGGGATTCGTTCTTACCAGCGATAAAGCTTTCATACTGTCTTACCAAGTTCATCTTTCGAGTTTCTTGGACTTCAGTGGTACCTTCATATTGAACACATATAGTGTCCCACATTTCTTTGGTAGTTTTAAGATGCATGATGGAATGGAAAGCTTCATCAGGCAGAGCCATAGAGATAATGGTTTTTGCCTTTGCATCTAAGCCAACCTTCTTTTTGTCTTCATCACTCCACTGTCTTATTTCCTTAATAACATAACGTTTAGGAATAGCAGGAGTGGTGGCAGTAGCTGGAACGACAGCTATGATTATGAAAGGTTCATACGAGCCATTTGCTACGTATGCAGGTATAGTAGGATCTACACCTTCTAGAAATAGCATCATTCGATTTTTCCAGAGAGCAAAGTTGTCTCTGCTAAATTGAGGAGGTTTTTAGAGTTAACCATTATCATAGTAGTTTGTATTTGTATTGAGTGCCATATTAAGAATAGCAAGGAAGAGAATAAAGCAAGATCTTGTTTATGAGATTAAACAATCTGCTCTGATACCACTTGTTGGTCCCGAAGGTGCTTAACAAGTTTGTAGAAGGGTGGGGTTGAATATAAACATTGAATTTTAAAATTTAATAAATTGTTTATTGATAAGTCAAATTACAATTTACAAGTCTGTTGCGAAATGAGATTAAGTAAGACCTAATCTAAACAAACTTAAGAATCACTAAGAAGGGTTGCACTAGAATTAGAGAATGGGGCATTAGGAGAGTATAGAAAACAAGGGTTGCTATATTTTTAGAAAGATGAAGGCTTAGGGAAACTCTCAGATGGGGTTGAAATCTTTCTATTGATACCTGATGCATTAAATGCATGCCAGAGCACTTTACACGTATCCTTCATTGATTGGCTGCATGGGTCTGACTTTAGGTGACATGCTTTCGGCCGTATGATGAACAGTGTAGTTATCAGAGTTGTTGTACGAATTACTGCAGTGGTATGTCTGTTTCTGACAATCGTACGATTTGTGCAAGGGTAAGACAAAAGAGACTTGAAGCATAAGCTAAGTGATTGTCAATCGCTGAATATATCTTCCTTCAGAGATATACAGAAGTTCATTAATCGCTGAAGCGTGTGTAGACTTGTCTTGGCTTTGCTGATATCCGCATCAGGTCATGAGTAAACTTGTTGTTAGGTCATGAATTCGCAATTAAACAATGTATAAAGATTGAACAAAAGTTAGATTGGGTTGGAAATGATTGTATTATTCACAATCTATAGAGAGAAAGAATTTCTCTGACTAGAAACACTAAGAACGTTTAAAGGCTACATTGTGTAAAAATGAAAGTTACAAACAAGCTACAAACACCTCCTATTTATACCCCAATAACCAATGTTACACATTTTAGCCCAACCCATTATGCTAATGACAAAGCCTATTGCACTAAGGATGACTTTACAAAACTTTCTAAATACAGTACATTAGCATTCTCCCCCTAAAGTTTTGTAAAGGAATCATCTCTTATCAGCTTCAGCTCTTCTCCCCCTTGATTTCTTTTAAAAACTTTAGCGTTGCTTAACCTTCAAAAAGATCCAGCTCCCCCTTGAAAGTAGCTCTTATTCTTGGAGTATCAACTGAAATATCAGATCTGATGTGGACAGTAACCTCGACTGAGTGCACATAAAGACAACTTTTAACTTTAGTAAACCCAACACATTCCTTAACGCCCACAAGAATGATATGTGTGGATTATGACATGATAACCAGAGTGCATCTTCAGTATATAACATCAAATCTGTCTTTGACCGCGAGTTGAATAGGAATTCAGCTTAAGAACTTAATCTAGTATGCTTGTCGGAGGATGCAACTTGTAGCAAACACTACTAGGCAGGGTAGAAGATTTATCTGAGGAAATTTTTGACAGTTGAATCTCACAAGGCAACTTGTCGCAAAAATGGGTGTGAACAGTAACTTTTCGCAAAAGCTCAGAACTCGCAGAACAAGTAAACTCGCAGAACAATAAACTCGCAAAGCACTGTTCATATGCTTCGCGCTAAACGTGATGTGCGCGTTCTTGAAACTCGCAGGCCTCTACTTGCGTGTTTTGAAAACTCGCAGGCCTTGACTTGCGCGTTTTATGCCTTAGAAAAAAATTTGACATTATCAAAACTCGCTAAACATGAAACTCGCAGACTGAAGGAAGTTAATCGCCCAAACTCGCAAGCTTCGTCTTGCGCATTTTCCAAACTCCCATGCCTCACCTTGCGCGTTTACTCAAACTCGCAAGCTTTGTCTTGCGCGTTTCCCAAACTCGCACACTTCATCTTGCGCGTTTTAGGACTTAGAAGAATTTGACAATATCAAAACTCGCAGATGACATTTGCGCGTTTCTCTCTATCCTTGCACGTTCTTCAACTTGCGCGTTCTTCGATGAACTTGCGCTTTTCACAGATCTAATCGTGAAGTCGAGTCTGAAAAACGAAAATCACCAAATCTTTCGCATTTCGTCGAATTTTTTAGTTGATGAGAGCATGTTCGAAATTCACTTCTGAATAACTTTGTAGTTGATGATCTTGTCTAAAAACACCTTATTGACAGAATTCGATCTCAACTCAGTAAAAAAAAATTTGAACCAAAAAATCTCAAAAACGACTAATTCTTCTAAACTAATTGAAATTACACAATGTGATTGGTTACAACTAATTCGACTCTAATCACATAATCAATCTATCATCAAATCTTTATCAATTAAGCTCCAAAAAGAAGAATTTGAAATCAACAGTTACTGTTCATGCGACAAAATCACTGTTCCATCGAAAAATTGGGATCGTTTCGATGAAAGATTTCTTCGATTAGGCTCTGATACTACATGTTAGGTCATGAATTCGCAATTAAACAATGTATAAAGATTGAAAAAAGGTAGATTGGGTTGGAAATGATTGTATTATTCACAATCTAGAGAGAGAAAGAATTCTCTCACTAGAAACACTAAGAACGTTTAAAGGCTACATTGTGTAAAAAGGAAAGTTACAAACAAACTACAAACACCTCCTATTTATACCCCAATCACCCATGTTACACATTTTAGCCCAACCCATTATGCTAATGACAAAGCCTATTACACTAAGGATGACTTTACAAAACTTTCTAAATACAGTACATTAACACTTGTCTTTATTCAGCAGGTTTGTCTTCGATTCAGCAGTGAACATCTTTTGTCGCGAAACTTGTCTTCAGGGAGTACGTCTAACTGTGTATATGAGAAATCATCAGCGATACTGAACATACTAAGTATTTGATCGCTGATAGTGAAACACTTATACATATGAATGTTTACAAGAAAGATCATCAACGATAACTGAACAGACTCAGTATGATCGCTGATGATGAAACACTTATACATAATGTTAAACGTAATTTTCACTAAGTAGAAAAGGATCATTATCAAATCACTGAGAGAGTATGGATCAACAAAATTGAACTCCCAATTTATAAAAAAAATGCAGATAAAACTTTATTTCCCGAAACACCCAAACACGGGTAGGGCCCAATACTAAACCCATAAATCATGGATAAGAATCTGTATATATAAAACATCACAAAAAACGTGGATACTAAACCCAATACTCACGCGACCATAAAATGGAAGGTATCCAAATATCAAAACATGGGAATGACATATTTCATTCAAACCTTAATATTCGTGGAGGGAAATCCAATATTAAGTTCATCATTTACAGTCACCCACACAAGCGCAACGATAATAAAGTAAAGCGTTAATAATTACAAAATTATTCGTCGACGACGGGGGAGACCCATATCCGTTGAGAGTGGAGGAACACAAAAGTATGCCACACTTGCAATATTAATCGCATGACACCTGTAACACCTGAAAATCTAAGGTAAGTATTTCCCTTTGTAATTTCTTATCTTGTTAAATTGGAACCTCTAATTGTGTATGAGTTGTGCATTATTGATCCGTCAATGCTATACCTTCTAAAATGTTTTATCGTGCGTGCAAGTGTTGAGTTTTGACCGGATTTTCAGGCCTCATGAGAGTCGCGCGAGAGTGCCACGCGACAGTGCCCTTGAGCACAATCGCTGGTCACAATCGCAGGACACGTACCGAGGCGTGTGGTCACGACGCGACTTTGCCCTTGCAATAGTGACATGGGCATTGTCGTTGGTCACTATCGCGGGGTTTGTAGCGTAGGTCGTTGGGAGCACACGATTATGCCCCCACGACAGTGCCATGGGCATTGTCGCTGGGCACTGTCGCCGACGGGGTGTTAGGGTATATCAACATCCTCTAGACTCGTTAACACCATTTACTTCACATTTTACATTTGGAAACAGATACTGGAGAGTGAGGAAGGGGATTTTCTTCCACCAAACCCTAGTTGCATTCAATTCAAACTCTTGAAGTTGGTGGGATTGGATAGGAGCATTCAAGGGGCCATTAAGAACTTGCTAGGGGAAAGGCATTCTACCTCAACTACTCATCTTCTCAATTTTAAGATCATCTACGTTTCTAGGGTTTTTTTATAAAACCCAGTTAGTGAGTTTTCTACTTACCATTTTCAAATGAGATACATATCTTGTATGCTTACTTGTTTTTAGTTTACATACATGTATAAATTTGATCACCTGATAAGTTTGACCTAACTGCTATATTTGAGATTTTGGGAGATTTTGGCTATGAGTTCATCATGTGGAATGGATGGTAATATTAATTATATTGATAGGTTATGATTTGTGTAATATCATGGAATTTCTGATTATCATTGTGGGTATTGCATGTTTAGGGTTGTAGACCTAAATTGGAATTGGAACTATGAGAGGTCTTATACATGTATCTTGTTGATATGGAATATGTATAGAGATGGATATTATATATATTAATTGGAGGAACCATGAGTATGTGTTAGAAGGATGTAGTCTTTGGTGCCACCTTGTTGGTATGCACCTAGACCTCCGCTATTTGGAGTAAAGCTTGAGAAGTAGTCTTCAAGTGTGTCGGTCCTTTGGGGTGTCGCTCATGTGAGTGAACATCAAGGTACATTGACTTGAGGTAAAATTCATTGGTGTGATGGGTCGCCCCCATTGATTCCTTTATGGCCTATGAGGACTAAAATGATATAAATGTTCATGTATGTTTATAAATGTTATGACATGCTCTTGTACAGCTCACTAGGCCCGTTTGGCCTAACACTTGTTTGGTTTGATATGTATCTCAGATTCTGGCGGCGCGACCGCCAAGAAGGATTAGCGGGCTTCTAGATGTGAGCTTGGGGATTTTTGGGATGCCACTTTAGATACGACTATTTTGGATGTAGATGACAACCGTTTGTAATCTTACTTCTTGTTTTAAAATTTAGATTAAGAGGTTGTTATCTCTCAGAGCTCTAGTTTAAGCGAACTAGGTGTCGACTCTAGCATACCTAGACTTAAGCTGGTTGAGCACATAGTATCACTGTCCATACGGGTAGAGCATTTCTAGGTGGGGAGAGTATTAGAATTTCGGAATTTAATTGATTGAAATTTATAATAATGACAACGAGAACTCTTATGTAAAATACGTTCACAATCTCACTTGGCCAGTGTTGTTCTGAATTTATGATTACGTAAGCATGTTTGAAATTGTTATTAAGGATTAATCGTTGTGGTAGTACGTACTGAATCGTTTATCTTTTAAAGAATTAGCTGGTGTGATCTTTGTCATGTATGATAGAGCATCATGGTAAACACTCGGAACATGCTTCAAAATCCGCAGGATGGCCACATTGAAGACGAGTCTACCGCCGATCAACCTCGTTTGGTAACAACTACTGAAAGGCCACCCATAACTGATGTCTTGGGTGGAGGACCTGAACAAGTGCCACGGGTGAACCTTGAGTCCGGTCAACCGTTTGTGGAAGAGGTGACCATGGAGACAAGGATCCGAGATAATATGATACAGGCCATGAATTCGGCCATGGCACAACAACAAGAATTCTTTTTGAAACTTTTGGAAGATCGGGATGCGAGTCACCGACGAACCGAGGCAATGGCGGAGAACGCGGTGAATGGGTCGGGTGGTGGACCGACCGTCGTGGGGATCGAGGAGCATGCTATCAGGACTGAAAAGAAGAGGGATGGGGGTTACTCTTTCAAGACTTTCTTTGTAGTCGAGATCCGGAATTCTCAGGGATGACCGACCCGCTTACATGCATGAAATGGATTCAGGATGTTGAGATGGCATTCGAGTCAAGCGAATGCGCGGATTCTTAGAGAGTCAAATTTTCATCCCAACTATTTAGAGGGGATGCGTTGAGTTGGTGGAATGTTACTCGGAGGGTGCTTACACCCGAGGTTTTGGCCAAACTCACTTAGCCACCCTTCAAGAAGAAACTCATGGAAAAGTATTGCAACGAGAGGGCACTCGACAAGATAGAAGAGGAGTTTCAAAATCTGAAGAAGAGAAATCTGTCCATTGCCGACTATGCCAAGCAATTCATGGATAAGCTTAGCCTAGTTGAGCATTTGGCAAATGATGAGGGGGCAAATAAAAAAACATTTGTGAAGGTTTTACCAGCTGGCATGAAGACAGACGTTAGGAACGCTCACAAGGGTACCTTACAAGAGGTGATCGAGGCATCGCAACTAGTAGAGAACGACATGATTCTAGATAAGGAGGAGAAAAAGCAGCAAGGAGAAAAGAGAAAATGGGAAGGTCCGACCGGGTCTGTGCGACCAACCGAACCCTTCAGCGGGGGAAGGAACGCGGAACCAAGATGCAAGACGCAATGGTGTTCCAAGTGCAAGAGTAAGCATGTGGGATCTTGCAACCCGAAACCTTTCTCCAACTCTACCAGATGTTTTAAATGTAGGCAGAATGATCACTTGAGTAAGGATTGCCCCTCCTAGATGGAAGTTTGCTACGAGTGCCGGGAACCAGGGCACATCAAGAGAGATTGCCCCATGCTAGCAAGGGGTAACCAAGGAGTTCCTAGCGGGGTTACGCCGAATAGAGAAATCCAACCGAAAGCGCCAAGTCGGGCTTTCCAAATTACGGCAGATGAAGCGAAAGAGACGGCGGACGTAGTATCGGGTACATTCCTAGTAAACTCTCTACCTACCCATGTATTATTAGATTCTGGTGTGAATCGATCTTTTATGTCTACCTGGTTTTGCAAGAACTTCAACACTCCTTTTAGTTTGTTGAATGATGTTCTAGTAGTAGAGGTAGACAATGGGGAACATATGGTAGTTCGGGAATGCTACATTGGGTGTACCTTAGAATTAGATGGGGAATCTTTCACTATAGATTTGTTGCCGGCCAATATTGGAGGGTTCGACGTGATCGTGGGGATGGATTGGCTAGCTAAGCATGATGCCGGTATATTTTGCTCTAAGAAATTAATTCGAGTACCCTTGCCTAAGGGTGGCGAGGTGATAATCTACGGTGAGAAGAACATAAAGGCCAACATGATTATCTCGTCACTCAAAGCCCGATAGAGTCTAGCCAAAGGGTGTGCTTCGTACTTGGCCTACGTGATCGATGCGAAGCTAGACAAGAAGGAAGTGGGAGATGTAGACGTGGTGCGCGAATACCCGGATATCTTTCCGGAGGATCTACCCGGACTTCCACCGGAACGACAAGTGGAGTTCCACATCGACCTCACTCCGGGAGTTGCTGCAATTTCTCATGCTCCGTATCGTCTAGCCCCGACGGAAATGCAAGAAATGATGCCGCAACTACAAGAACTTCTCGAGAAGGGATTCATACGACCGAGTTCGTCGCCTTGGGGAACTCTGGTTTTATTCATGAAGAAGAAGGACGGGTCTATGCGGATGTGCATCGACTACCGCGAACTCAACAAGGTCACGGTGAAGAATAAGTATCTACTTCCCCAAATTGACGACCTCTTCGATAAACTTAAAGAGCGGGATGCTTCTCTAAGATAGATTTCTTATCCGGCTACCATCAAGTGCAGGTGAAGGAGAGCGATATTTCGAAGACGGCGTTTCGAATGAGATACGGTCACTACTAGTTTCTAGTCATGCCATTCGGGTTGACTAATGCTCCGACCGTATTTATGGATTTGATGAACCGAGTATGCAGACCCTTATTGGATAAGTCATCCATATTCTTTATCGATGACATTCTGATCTACTCGAGGGATGAGACAACACATCGGAAACATTTACGGGAGGTTTTAGAGATTCTACGAAGATAGAGGTTATTCGCAAAATTTTCAAAGTGCGAATTTTGGTTACAAGAGGTCCAATTATTGGGCCACATAGTGTCGAAGGATGGAGTGAAAGTAGATCCGGCGAAGATTGAGGCGATGATGAATTGGGAGCCATCGACGAGTCCAACTGAGATAAGAAGTTTCTTGGGTTTAGCCGGTTACTACCGACGGTTCATTCAAGATTTTTCGAAGATCGCCGCTCCACTCACCTCGTTGACAAGAAAGAACGTTAGGTTCTTATGGACTGAGACACAAGAAAAAGCCTTCCGAACCCTACAAAAGAAGTTTTACGAAGCACCGATTCTATCCTTAGGCGAAGGATCCGAAGACTTTGTGGTTTACAGTGATGCCTCTAAGTTGGGGCTAGGGTGCGTCTTGATGCAAAGGGGAAATGTAATCGTGTATGCATCACGACAACTGAAGGATCACGAGAAGAATTACCCTACGCACGACTTAGAGCTAGCGGCGGTGGTATTTTCCTTGAAGCTTTGGCGACACTACCTTTACGGGATGAAGTGTACTTTATTCACCGATCATAAAAGCTTGAAGTACATATTTGATCAAAAGAACCTCAACATGCGGCAACGAAGGTGGTTAGAACTTTTGAAGGATTACGATTGTGAGTTGTTGTACCATCCCGGTAAGGCCAATGTGGTAGCAGACGTGTTGAGCCAAAAGAATTACGGGGGTGAGGTTAAAGTAACTCTTATTAGAATCGAGGTGATGTCAAGTCTAGTGGAGGACATCAAGAGGAGTCAATCCAAAGCACTTCGGGAGGAGAACCTCAAGGCCGAGATCATGGTGAAACAAAGGGAATTACTGAAGGAAGATAGTCGAGGCCTCAAACTATTCCAAGAACGAATTTGGGTGCCGAAGGTTGGAGGGAACCGGGAGTTACTATTGGCGGAGGCGCATAAGTCAAAGTATTCCATACATCCCGATAGCACCAAGATGTATAGAGATTTGAAACTCCATTATTGGTGGCCGGTGATGAAGCTTGACGTGGCCAGCTATGTGGAAAAGTGCATCACTTTCCTTCAAGTAAAAGCGGAACATCAAAGACCCTATGGGAATTTGCAACCCTTAGCTATTCCGGAATGGAAGTGGGAACACATCACGATGGACTTCGTCACCAAACTACCAATGACCTTGAGAGGTCATGACACTATTTGGGTGATAGTGGATAGACTTACCAAGAGTGCGCATTTCTTAGCAATGTGGGAGACATTACCGATGGACAAGCTTGCTAAGCTCTATATTGATGAAGTGTTGTCACGTCACGGTGTTCCACTATCCATAGTCTCGGATAGGGATAGTCGGTTCACTTCCAAGTTTTAGGATGGATTGCAAAGAGAGTTGGGTACGAAGGTCAAGTTGAGAACGGCCTATCATCCTCAAACCGACAGGTAAAGCGAGAGGACGATCCAAACACTCGAAGACATGCTCCGGTCATGTGTAATAGACTTTGGGGAAAATTGGGATTCGCACTTACCACTAATAGAATTCGCTTACAACAACAATTATCATTCGAGCATTGGAATGTCACCATTCGAGGCACTCTACGGGCGAAAGTGTAGAACACCGGTGTGTTGGCTCGAGGTGGGGGAGAAGAAATTTGTGGGACCAGAAATAGTGCAAGCAACGGCAGATAAGGTAAAAGGTATCCGAGAACGATTGAAGGTGGCCCAAGACCGACAAAAGAGTTATGTTGAAAGTGTCACCTTGGAAGGGGCTCGTTCGTTTCGGGAAGCGCGGGAAGCTCAGTCCTTGTTTCCTTGGACCCTTCATGATATTAGAGAAGATTGGACTCCAAGCTTATAAATTGGACTTGCCGCCGGAGATAGACGGAATACACCCGATGTTTCACGTTTGTTATCTTCGCAAATGTCTGGCTGAGGAGGAAAGTGTCATCCCTTTGTCAGAAATTCGGATAGATAGTGGTAACCGATGTGTGGAGGAACCGGAATCCATCTTAGAGTCAAAGACGAAGAAATTGAGACATAAGGAAGTGACTATGGTGAAGGTTCAATGGAAGCATCATCAGGGTACCAACATAACATGGGAATCAGAGGAGGACATGAAGATGAGGTATTCGCATTTGTTTAGAGATTAAGATTTCGGGGACGAAATCCTCATTAGGTGGGGAGGATTGTAACACCTGAAAAATCTAAGGTAAGTATTTCCCTTTGTAATTGGTTATCTTGTTAAATTGGAACCGCTAATTATGTTTGAGTTGTGCATTATTGATCCGTCAATGCTATACTTTCTAAAATGTTTTATCGTGCGTGCAAGTGTTGAGTTTTGACTGGATTTTCAGGCCTCATGAGAGTGGCGTGAGAGTGCCACACGACAGTGCCCTTGGGCACAGTCGCTGGTCACAATCATGGGACACGTACCGAGGCGTCACGACGCAACTTTGCCCTTGCGATAGTGACATGGGCATTGTCGCCGGTCACTATCGTGGGGTCTGTACCATAGGTCGTTGGGAGCGTGCGACTTGTATTCTTAGTTGTTTTTAGTTTACATACATGTATAAATTTGATCACCTGATAAGTTTGACCTAACTGCTATATTTGAGATTTTGGGAGATTTTGGCTATGAGGTCATCATATGGAATGGATGGTAATATTAATTATATTGATGGGTTATGATTTGTGTAATATCATGGAATTTTTTATTATCATTGTGGGTATTGCATGTTTAGGGTTTTGGGCCTAAATTGGAATTGGAACTATGGGAGGTTTTATACATGTATCTTGTTGATATGGAATATTTATATAGATGGATATTATATATATTAATTGGAGGAACCATGAGTATGTGTTAGGAGGATGTAGTCTTTGGTGCCACCTTGTCGGTATGCACCTAGACCTCCGCTATTTGGAGTAAAGCTTGAGAAGTAGTCTTCAAGTGTGTCGGGCCTTTGGGGTGTTGCTCATGTGAGTGAACATCAAGGTACATTGACTTGAGGTAAAACTTATTGGTGTGATGGGTCGCCCCCATTGATTCCCTTATGGCCTATGAGGACTAAAATGATATAAATGTTCATGTATGTTTATAAATGTTATGCCATGCTCTTGGACAACTCACTAGGCCCGTTTGGCCTAACACTTGTTTGGTTTGATATGTATCTCAGATTCTGGCGGTGCGACCGCCAAGAAGGATTAGCGGGCTTCTAGATGTGAGCTTGGGGATTTTTGGGATGCCACTTTAGATACGACTATTTTGGATGTAGATGACAACTGTTTGTAATCTTACTTCTTGTTTTCAAATTTAGATTAAGATGTTGTTATCTCTCATTTGTTGTTATTACAAACTTGTAATTAAATGGCATTTATTGTTCCCCTTTTTAGGATGAGCTCGTGTTCTGGCATATTTTATATACCACATTTCCTTTTCGGAAATTTTTGTTAGTCCCAATTTTTGGGGTGTTACAAGTCACCTCACGACATGAAAGCCCAAGTTCCCCTACGACTTCTTAACAGGTTTCACCTCAAGAGTCGGTTGACCTTGGTGAACATTACAATGAATTCCACCCTGAAGGCCTGGCACACTTAAAGACTACCTCCAAGGCATTACTTCAAGCGGCGGAGGTCCTAGTGCCTACCTCCCAGGCAGCACTTCCAGACTCAACCCTCCCAGTTCCTACTTGAAAAGTTCACGGTCGTAAGACATGGGTACCGGAATCCAACCCCGCAATACCTAATTGACCATCAAAGCAGACTGACTTACGTGCCTATGGATCCAATGCAACACAGTCTAATATTACATGACTACACAGGAATTACCAACGCACTCGAACATGTACTTATCACCAAAATGCAATTAATATGTATCGTAAAACCATAGCTCCTCATCGAGCCAATAAAACTGGGCAAATGCCCCAAGACTCTTTTGAGTCACAATCGAGCCAAAAGTTCCACCATATAATTGACCACTGATCAAAATTTATAAAATGTGATAAACACAATTGATTCGTTTATGCAAACACATACTCCAAAATACACGAATAACTCCAACACAAAGTTAGACCGAGACAAGTCATTTTCCAATGAGTTCATGCCCTTTATTCTTTTCAAAAACGTCTCATGACCCAAGCATAAGTATTTCTTCAAAACACACGTTAAAATGCATTCGTACTCAAAAGATCACATTTCATAATATAAATCATCGAAATACCATTACTTATGATTTATTCATCAAGAGGCCAAAAATCCCAAATGTGGGTGTTTTACAAAGCTTATAAAGTTAAATACTTTAAATAATCAAAACTCACCAAATGCCCAATGATAGGTCGAGTTTACACCCTTCCCACACGGACCGCAAGTGTACGGTGTCGTATCAAGTAATACGTACGAAAGTACGAGTATCGAACCATAGGAACTTGGTATTGAGTACCACAAGACTATATCAACTATTAACTAGACTAAATCAAAAGGTTGGTTTGTATCAGCTAACTGCTGATAAGAATTATCTAGAGAAAAAGAAGCACACACGGAAATACTATTCAAGCAATATTTCACACCACAAGAGATTACTTAAATGATTAGAGAAAGGGCTAGGGGTCGGATTTCATCTGGATCTCACCAACAAGCACATGATACACATTCAATGAGTTAATACATAAGGTTGAATTTAGTGATTCCAATTGTACTCACTACTCTCTCTCTCTCTCGACTAATAGCAAGAATAAATCATGCAATATCTATTACCATCTCTCGATCGATAAAAAGAAGCATTCAATTCATTAAGCAAAGAATCACAACACAAAACTAGGATTTACTTGGTATATCTCTATCCAATATCTCACCCTAGGTTTATCTAACTTTTATCAAATTCTAAATCCAATTTCTCAATGGGAAAAACAATCAATAAGATAAATAAGATGGTCAATCTCAAAAACAATAAGCATAAGATAGACAAACTTCAACCAACAAGTGTAAAAACTCAAAAGATTGCATTAATCATATATTCAACGGTGAAAAACCAAAATCCATCCTTCCCCCAACCTCAAAAGGTTTAGTTCATGTTACTAATAGCAATTAAAACCATAGTGGAGAAGATCGCAACACCCAAAAACATTGTTTCTCAACAAAAATCCAATGGAATGAATAAAAACTCCCTCGATGAATTATATTCGCTACCTCAATCAGTCAAATATGTCTTTTCGGCTTCAAAATCATGGCCAACAGTCTCCCTATGTGCCTAGCCTCCGTCAATCTCGAGATAACCCTAAACTTTAAGTTTTTGCAGCTTTTTATACTGTCAGCCCCCGACCGCGAGAATGTCACGCAAGACTGACAAGTGTCACTCTCGCCAGGCACTTTAGCCAGGACTCCATTTGCTCGCGGTACATTCTACGCGAGAGTGCCTGGGAGAGTGACACTTGTCACTTTCGCCAGGCACTTTAGCCAAGACCTAAATTTGTCGATTTTTCGCCCATTCACTTGGTTCGATGCATTTGTCGTCCGGGATGTCAAAATGTAGTAATGATAAGCACTTTTTCTTCCACTCGACATCTTGCATGCCTACACATAACTTGCACAAAAATATTAGTCCGAAATGCCAATTCTTACTCTAAGACGAGTCGTAGGCTTATGATTCGGAGGGTAAAAACCCATCAGATAACGAAGTTATCACCCAACAGTTGATAATTTCATGTAAAACATATAAATATTTAAAAATAGACATTTTGGCATGTACACCGTTTTCATAAATCAACTTGAACTCACCTTGCTAGATTTGGCTAAATCTAGATTTTATCCCAACTTGAGCTTCGTTGGAGAAACTTGAATCCACAACCAAATCCTTCCAAAAACCTAGATCCACAAGTTTCCAACCATAATTAATCATATTCAACCATTTAGAATCAATCCGCAAATAAGTTACATTAAAATCCCCACTTTGGTCAAAACCTTAATTTTGACCTAAGTTCTCCAAAATCATCCAAACCGAAAACTTAAGTAATAAAGTACTAGAAAGTCATAAATGGAGCATGTATAGCTTGAATACAAGATTAGAAAAGATGAAGATGAACTCACAAATTAGGTTTCGGATGAAAACCCAGAAAAGTTCCCAAGGATTTAGAAATGAAGGAGTAGATGGTGAGATGAAGACCTTTAGATGCCATCTCTCAAATCCCCACTTGATGATGACAATCCTTGAAATTGGGTGGAAAATGAAACAATAATTGCTTTAGGTCGGATTAAATGATGAGAGAAGGAGGAGGGAGTGTTCTTGAGAGTTAAGGTTGAGAAATGAGGAAGGAAAGACTGGAAATCCGATTTTAATGGCAATCTGGCCCCGACCGCGACCTTGCCAGGCGATAGTGCCCAAGGCATTGTCGCAGTGTCATTCTCGCGGCAACTGTACTGCGGCCATAAGGCCTTCCGCAATTGTGCCACGACGAGAGTAACAATGTCACAATCGCCGGGCACTCTCGCCCCGAGCGTACCGAGGGTAATCAAGCTCCAGCGACATTGGCCTTGGCGATAGTGACTTTGTCACAGTTGTCGGGCATAGTCGCACCATCTCTACCGAAGCCTAAAATCCTATTTTTCCGAGCATGAGTGATATTTTAAGATAAGAGGGTCTAAGAGTTTACTTGAAATCGCGGGTGTTACAATTATTTCCAGTAAGTCCAGTTACATTGAATCAATAATATTATAACTTTTTTTTAAACTTTCATATGTATTCTAATTCATATAATTATTTCTTATACTTTTAACTTTCCTACTTGATTTGTAGGTCCTTATACAATTGAGTTCCAAAAACGTGGCCTCCCTCATGCTCACATATTTCTATTTTTGGAATCTCAAGTAAAAAATCCTTCCTCTGACCAAATTGACAAATTCGTAATGGCAAAAGTTTCTAATGAGAATACTGATCCGGACGCATTCTCTGTTGTTAGTAGGTTCCTGATCCATGGCCCTTGCGGTGATCTCTACCCCAACTCTCCATGGATGAAAAAAGGCAAGTGTTCTAACCATTTTCCAAAGTCTTTGAATACTCATACAACGATTGATACATAGGGCTTTCTTGTATAAAAAAGAAGAGACACTAGTGATTATGTTGAGAAGAAAAAACATTTGTTGGATAATCGGTTTGTTGTCCCTTATAGTCGAAATTTGGTAGTCAAATTTGATACTCATATCAACGTTGAATTGTACAAGCATTCAAGAGCCATCAAATATCTTTTCAAGTCTATTCATAAAGGGTCTGATAGGACTATTGCAACAGTTAATTCTACGGATACAGCTCAGACGATTGATGAAATCAAAACATATCTTGATTGTAGATACATCTCTGCATTTGAAGCATGTTGGCACTTATTCCAATTTGACATTCATTCCAGACATTCAACATTTGAATGGTTGCCTTTCCACTTACCAGGTGATCATACTGTAACTTTTGAAGAAAACATTAATCTTGAAGAAGTGGTTAATGGTTGCAATCAAACAAGAAATATGAAGATCCACGCTTGTTAATGCCAAAAATCGTCCAAAGGAAGATCTAAGGTCAGTGTGGAGCTTTAACAACTAAAGTAGGCAATCACTCGACAAAATATGCAACAAGAATAAAAAATAAATCAAACGCAGAGATTTGGTGATGCAAAAAACCCTGTCGTGGGTAAAAACCACGGACGATAGTGAGGATCGTCAAGTGCATTATGGACGTCAATCAGGGACGTCTCCCTTAGGAAGGGATGATTACAAGTACAATTGACAATATTATAGTGGAAAAAGAATGTAATCATACGATTGATCTAGATGCGATGTAATAGAACACTTCTGTCAGAAGAATCTTCTTGAGAGAATTCTTGAGAGTTGTGTCTTTGTGAGTGCTTCTTAATCAAATAATGTTGTTGTCCTTTGTGTAGCTTTTCGAGGTTGTATATATAGCTTTAGTCGCCATAAATGAACATTGATTATCCAACGGTCTTGATATTGATTGATCTTGATGACGATCGTCCGTTATATCCGTTGGTCATTATGTGCATTAAACCTGTATTGGAAGATTTACAAAGGAAAAACGGTTGTTTGCAATGAATGATCAATGATCGTTAGTAACGCTACATAGGTCGTGAGATGTAAGCTATCGAGAGACTTTCTTTAATCGTGGACGTCAGAAACTCTCGAAGGTCGTCGCCTGGGACGATAGTGTCTTTTGTCATACGATGTCGTCAGGTAGACATGGAAATGGGGCGGGGACCTCAATCCCCATCCCCGTCCCCAATCCCTCATCTTCATCCCCGTCCCCATCCCCAACGGGGAACGGGGATCCCAATCGGGGAAACGAGGATTTTCTTTTCCGTTTATGTAAGCTATTTAGATCAAATATATGAAACACCGCACATGTTTAAATATCACATATTTCCAATAAACCTAAAATCGAAAGAAATTTAATTTAGTATAAAAAAATCACAACATCATATAATAATTAATAACTTAAAATCAAAACAAATTCAACCGAATTCGGAAAAAAAAAACTTAACTTCACACGTACCAAAAGATATCGAGTAATATTCAAAACCATATCGAGTAATTGTATTTTGATTGACATCCAAAATACATATTGACATCCAAAAAATAACAATTTTATATTATAAACCTAATTAGGAAATAGAAAATTATGAATTAACGATTTAGTTTAAATAAATAATATATATTAAATATTAATTAAAATATATAACGTGGACAGGGCATGGCGGGGAGTGCAATACTCGTCCCCGTCCCCATCCCCGCTTTGAGACAAACGGGGATCCCCGTCCCCATCCCCATCCCCGGTTTAGCGGGGAATCCCCATCCCCGGTTTAGCGGGGAATCCCCATCCCCGATCGGGGCGGGTGGACCGGGTTCCCTGACGGGTCGGGGCCCATTTCCATGCCTATCGTCGGGATCTTATCTTAATAAAAGAATAGTTGCTAGACTGGAGACGTTTGGTTTCCTTCCGTCGGTCATGACTTGTGAAATTTTACCCAAACAGTTTGCCCCCAAAATTCGTAAATTAGGCGGCAAGTCATTTTTTCGAATTTTGTAACCAGGTGTGACATGTGTCGATTTCTTGTAACTGAATCGTTCCCTCAAGAACTGAAGCGATTCTGAGGGGAAGCATGCAGTTGTTTTAACTATTGTGATGTCATGGCGACATGGGGCATGTGGTGTCAGGTGTAGGGACAGGTGTTGTCCATCCGAAAAGGAGGATGAAGAGTCAACACAAGTGGCGACCATCTAATGGTTTTTCCTGATATCGCATTGCATATAAATATTGACCATACTTGAATCCTTTCCTTTTACGCGATCAAAAATTCTCAGAGAGTATTTTTGCCAAAACCCTACATAGCATAGCAAATCGTTGCCGAAATTGTTTCGAGGTTTTTAGAGCTTTATATAAGGTACAATTTCTTTTCGGTTTTATGCGTTTTAAGACCCAAGCTCGTAAGCCTAGGAAGAACTGGGAGGCTTTCGGCTTTTACGTAGCGACCATACGTGATCCCGATTTTATGATGTTGTTAGATCCCATTAGTGCCTTTAGTGATGACGAAGACATCGAGTCTTTTAGGATTCTAGGTGGGATTTCGGCGGACGTGACTCTTAGTCCACCAGCATTTCTTTGTCCAAAAAAATGTCCGGATGGATATTTCGTAATTTATGAGTATCCGTTTAAGATAGGGTTCACATGGCCCTATTCACCATTGTCGAGATCGTTCCTCACGATCTTTGATATGTCTACGGGGCAGATGATGCCCCAGATTTGGAGAAACGTTCATGTGATTGAACGATTGATGGATAAATGGGAATCTCAATTTCCCGTTTATGACCTCATCTCCGCATATACAGTTAAGGCGGAGCCGAACCATCAGTACAACCTCTATTCTAATTTAAAGGGTCTCGTACCTTGGTTCAAGCGACCGCTGTTAACGACCGCAACTGGAAAACAAGATATGTCTTTGGTCGTTTGCAGTCGGTCATTGGTGATATCCAATGGCTCACCACATGGTGGAATACTAAAGGTAAGATATAGAATCCTCCTTTCTGTCGTTAAATTTTCTTTTTGTCGAAAGATTTTGCTAACGTTTGTTTGATTTGCCAGAGATCAACTTTACGGTAGTTGCACCTTCTGAGGATTCGATTACCAAGGTCTAAAGGTTTCTCGAGTTCAGCGTCGAGGAACGTTCTTTCTTCATCATCCGCCCTACTGCCAACTGGGACGAGGGGGACGACGACGTACAGTGTCTTGGGACGTCGATTGCCTCTTCGGTAGAGGAGAAGGAAGAGAAAGAGAAGGAGGGAGAACCCACCGAGGAATCCCTGAAGGTGGAGATGGCAGGTATGCCTAATCCCCGTGTAGAGTCTAGTCGTAGGACGTCATCTACGGATGAGTTTAGTTGAATGGACGTTACTCACTAGTCGTACGATCCTTCAATGTATCAGTCATTCGCAGATCGTAGGATTTTTATGGGGTCTAGTCGAGTAAACGTCACCTATGAGTTTATACAGTCAGTGGATCTAGTTGGCTGGAACTCATGACTGGTTGTAAGATCTTTTTTAGGGTTAGTCGTATGACGTTCCTTTGTAGATTATGTAAGGTCTAGTCTTTGCCTAAGACGTCACTTACTTAGTAATTTTTTGTTGTTTGTTGATGTTTTAGGAGGATCGACCTCCACCAAACCATCGACTGGGCTCTCGAAGAGAGAGGCCCTCGCACAGCTTGCCCGTAAAGGGCGAGAGATAAAGAGAAAGGCTCCTCCGACATCTGGGTCGGGGGTTAAGAAGACGAAGTTGGTCCTGAAGGAACCGTCTTCAAAGGATAATGGTTATGAGGCCACTGTTGCAGAGAAGACGAAGGCATCTTCGGCAATCGATGCAGAGCCAATTTCGCAGGCTCCTCCTGTCGGTACGACGGGACAATCCCCCTTGTCTCAGAATAAGGGGAAGGGTCCATAGGTCAAGGAGGCCCCGGCCCCGAACAACATGAGTTTTACCCTCCCAGGTGATTTCATGTCGTTGGGCAACCTGGGGAGGAGGACTTTAATTCCTCATCTGGGGAAATTCCTTCTGTCGACATTCTCTGATCGATACAAGGATGTATCGATCGACGACTTGGCTGGCCATGTCTCGGGGCATTCTTTCATGGTAAGAATCTTTTGACTCTTCTTTTAGGTTTATGGTCCTCAATCGTTTTATTTGAAATTATATCTTTGTGCAAGCCTTTGAAGCTGGACTGGTCCTTAATACCCACATGGACCAAATCCGGGGTATTGTCCCAAGTGCTCTAGCCAGAGAGCAGGCGGCACTTGCCAGGGCTTTGAAGGCGAAGACCAAGGCCAAGGAAGCGGAGGCCAAGAAAGAGGAGTACTCCGTCCAACTTGACGACGCCCTCAATCAAGTTAAGGTCGACGATCATGTAAAGGAGGAGCTCCGGGGGCTGCTGAGGGAGGCCCTTGGTCAAGCGTCTGCGACGGAGGCGGAGTTGAAAGTGACTAAGAAGGTCTCAACTGTGAATAAAAAAGAGGTCGAGGCTCTTAGGTCGGAGTTGGGGCAGCGAAGAAGAAGATTGTCGGCTTTGAGAAGGATGTGAGGTCCATCGAGACTTTCACTCGTCTCAAGGTTTGAGCGGTTTTGATACGACGTCAGCTGAGGGGCCAAGATCCCCTAGCGTCGGCTGAAGATGAGCTCAACTTCTTCTTAAAGTCAATCGGGGCTGAGAAAGACCTCGACTCAGAAGATGAACAAGAAGTCGAGTCGGGGGATGACGTTTCTAAGGGTGGAGATGTTGCGTCCGACCCCCAACAGCAGGAGCAACCGACTCCTTAGTTTGGGTTAATTTTTCTTTTTTGTACTTTTGATCGGGGGACCGTTGGTGGTCATGTCATGCACTGTAATACCTTTTTTAGGTATCACTCAAAGTCTTTTTGAACAGATCGAACTGTCACAACAATCTATGCTTCGTCAAAACAAATAACCAAGTAATTGCATAAGTAACTTACGACAGACGTAAGAAAAGTAATCGAAAGATAATAGAGATGAATGAAAATCTAAACAATCCACATTAGATATGAGAAAGCGGTCGTAAAATGACAGAGATTTAATGAGAATCTAAGTAACTCACGATAAGCACAGATGATAAGAAGTATAAATGAAATATTTCAAATACTTTTGACGTAAGCACAGTCGATCGTTAGTTGGGCTTGCTGCTGGACAAGCAACTAAGGAATTTTGCGTTTCGATGCAAAATGCAAATGTATCTATTGATAACCTGTTACCAGATATAATTTCACAATGAACTTGCGATTGTCATAATATAGATAAGGTTTTGACCTCAGATCCTTTGGGTCGTACGACATGGTCGTGAGGCAACCGTAAGGCACAAATATAGTCGAATGATTAACCAATCCTGCAATGAAATAACCTTAGAGGGGGTCGTTCGATGGTTAGACCAACGACTCTTCGATGCTTAAGTCAGTAAGGTTTGTAGAAGGGTAATCGTAAGTAAAGAGGGAATGGGTTTTAGAAAAAATACCTATTTAAATGTACCGCATTCCAACTTCGATGAATGTCACGACCGTCGAGGGTTTGTAATCGGTAGGCCCCCTTTTCGACAACCTCGATTATTTGATACGGTCCTTCCCACTTGGTGGATAGTTTACCTGAACCAGGTTCTTGTGTGTTTTGAAACACTCGTCGTAAGACATAATCACCTGTTTGAAATATCTTGGCTTTGACATTCTTAATGAAGTGTCGTTCGACCATTTGTTTTTGCAAAGCCATTTTGATTAATGCTGACTCTCGCAATTCTTCTAGCGTATCGAGGTCATAACTTTGATCGACTAAGTTGTGATAGAATGTCAAGTGTCGTGAGGTTGGAATTTGGGCCTCGCCAGGCAAGACCACTTCGCAACCATAGACAAGAGAAAAAGGAGTTTGTCCTGTAGATGTACGAGGTGTCGTACGATTAGCCCAAAGAACTATCGGAAGCTCTTCGACCCATTTGCCTTTGGCAACCCTGAGTCTTTTCTTAATCTAGTGAACAATCGTCTTGTTGCTTGATTCAGCGAGTCCATTCGACTAAGGATATCAGGGCGTTGAAGTCATAAGTTTGATGTTACGATCTTCACATAATTGTTGGGTTTTGTCGCTTATGAATCAAGACATGTTATCACATACAATTTCAGATAGAATTCCAATCCTGCAGATGATGTTAGTTTGGATAAAGGAAATGACTTCCTTGTCCCGGACCCGGGAGTAAGAAGTCGCTTCTATCCATTTTGGGAAATAATCTGTAAGGACTAGAAGATATACCTTTTGCCCGGGAGTTGGAGGTAACTAGCCGACTATATACATTCCCCATCGCATGAAGGTCCATGGATTTAAAGTCGAATGCAAGGGTTTGGAGGGTTTATGGGACATACCTGAATGTCGCTGACATGCGTCACATATTTGGACATACCTTATCGCGTCTTGTCGTAAATTTGTCCAGTAATACCCTTGTCGGGAGATACGATTTGCCAAGCTAAGACCTCCCGAGTGATTGCCACACTCGCCGTCATGCATTTCTTTCAAAATGCTTTGGACTTGACCTTTATTAGTGACACACCGTAAGTTTATTCCTGTTGACGATCGTCCGTAGAGTTGATCTCTAATCATGATGTATTTGGATGCCTTAAATCGAATTTTTCTGGCTTCCATTTTGTCTTCAGGAAGTTGGTCGTTTGTTAGAAATTTTTTGATATCGCTCGACCAATTTTCGTCCTCTTCGATCATCTGTACATCTTTTTCTTGGTCGATGGATGATGTCGCCAGATGAAATATGGGAATGGTATCTAATGGATGATACTTATGTGTCCACCTAAGGTTAGCTAATGCGTCAGCTTGAGTATTCTGATCTCTTGGGATCTATGAAATAGAAAATTCTTCGAATTCTACAGATTTGTCTTTGGCTATCTTGAGATAGGTTGTCATTCTGGAATCTTTAGCGGCAAAGTCTGGAATCATTTGATTAATGACTAGCAACGAGTCGCTCTTAACGTGAAGCTTTGTTGCCCCCAAGTCGTGGGTCATGTTCAATCCTGCGATCAAAGCTTCATATTCAGCCTCATTGTTAGTAGCTTTGAAGGCGCATCGTATGGAGTACACCATCTTGCCCCCTTGTGGCGACTTGAGGACGACGCCAAGTCTTTCCCCCAGTATTGGATGATCCGTCAACATGTAGAGTCCATGTTGGCTCGTCGAGAGTTGCCACAATATTCGTCGATGTTTCCAGTTCTGGACTGAAATCTATGACGAAATTAGATAATGCCTGCGATTTGATTGCAGCTCTTGGTTTATATTCAATGTCTTAACTACTAAGATACATACTCCATTTTTCCAGTCGACCTGTCAACTCTGGTTTTCTTAAGACAGATATAAGAGAAAAGTTAGTCACGACAGTAATAGGTTGTGATTTGGAATAATGACGTAACTTTTTCGCTGCAGTGATCAAAGCTAACAAGAGTTTTTCCATGGAGGAATATCTGCGTTCTGCGTCGAGAAGTGACTTACTCACGTAATATATTGGTCGTTGTTGTTTGTCATCTTCTCGAACGAGGACGACACTTACACCGTTTGGGCCTGAATCCTAAATATAGTTGGAGGATCTTGTGATCCTAAGGTTTCGATAGTAAAGGTGGGGATGCCATGTACCTTTTTTAGCTCTTGGAGTGCGTTTTCATGATCGTCCATCCATTCGAAACCCCTGTTTTTTCGCAAAACATTGTAAAATAAACAACACTTATCCGAAGATCGAGAGATAAACCTGTTTAGTGTTGCGATACGGCCCGTAAGTCGTTGGAACTCTTTGATTTTGCATGGAGATTTGATATCTAGGATGGTTTTTATTTGATCAGGATTGGCCTCGATCCCTCGTCGGGTGACCATATATCTTAAGAATTTGCCTGCACTTACTCCAAAGGAGCATTTTGTAGGATTAAGCCTCGTATGATATTGTCTAAGGATATCGAACGACTGTCTTAAATGATCGATATGAATCTATGATCGATTGCATGCTTTGATTTGACGAGCATGTTGTCGATATATACTTCCATTGTGTCTCCAAGACGTTCTTTGAACATCCTGTTGACTAATCATTGATATATGGATCCTGCATTCTTAAGACCGAAGGGCATAACTTTGTAATAGTAGATCCCTTTGCCCGTCATGAACGTCGTCTTCTCTTGGTCATCTTGATGCATCAGAATTTGGTTGTACCCTGAGTATGCAACCATGAATGTGAGTAATTTGTGACCTGCAGTAGCGTCGACCATGGCGTCGATGTGTGGTAATGGGAATGGATCTTTTGGACAGGCTTTGTTGAGATCCGTGAAATCAATGCACACTCTCCATTTCCCATGTTAGAACATAAATGTTCTATTTTAGAAGTTTAATAAAGTAATCCAATTGTATTTGTTATTGGGCCTTGTACATGGGTTTAGGCCTAAATGTATACAAGGATGTAAGGGGTATAAATAGGATCTATTTAGTTCATTTGTAAGTAACTTTCATTTGTAACCATGTAGACATATGAATCCTTGTTCTCTCTGTAGTGTAGTTTACTGTTTGTGGATAAAACTACAGATTCCTCCCAATTATCCTTGTCAATCTTGTTTAATCAATCAATTATGATCTCAATGGACCTCACAAGTGGTATCAGAGCAGAACGTAGAAATCTTTCTACGTACGATCGAGATCAAATTGGTTTGATGGAACAGTCGCTGCGAATTTTTCGAATTCTGAAACTTGATGTTAATTTGAATGATATTTGTTGCTAAATTGATTCTGTGCATATAGTCAAACATTATGGAATCAATTACATTGTTGAATTTCATCAAATTTGGGCTAATTGGATCGATTTTTGAGATTTTCTGTTCGAAATGTGTGTTACTGTGTTGAGATCAAAGTGTGCTTTAGAGATGTTTTTGAACTAGATCATCAACAACAATTGTGCTCTATTGTTGTTTTCGAACCTACTCACAAAGTATCAACTCAAAATTCAAAGTATTGAGGTTGAATTCGAAGAAATCTGGAAAAACAATCTAGATCCACAGAATTCGCATGATATTGAAGATCTCGCATGGTGAAAAGATTAAGATTTCGCATGATTAGAATTTGCATGATGAAAGACCTTGAAGATAAATTTTTTTGAAGTATAGAATTTTCATATCAGTAAGATGCGAAAAGCATTCATACGAATTCTTTGAGCATAAAGAAAATTCTAAGTACAAATTTCACATGAAATCATATGCGAAAAGAATGGAATTCGTACAAAAGAGATATGCGAGAAGTCAAGATTCCGCATGCTAGAATGATGCCAAAAGAAAGAATTCGCATGTGAGAGTTATGAGAAAAGTGAGAATTCGTTTAATGGGTCATGCGAGAAGTGAGGATTTCGCACATAGGCGCGTGCGAGAAGCTAGAATTCGCACGCAGGCCTATGCGAATTCTGAGAATATTAGGCTAAGCCTCATGTGAATTATGCTAAATTGAATAGTGATCTGCGAATTATGGTAGTTATGCGAAAAGTTTTGTGATTTTTGAGATAAGTGGTTGTTCTGAACCCATTTTGCTACAAGTTTGCCCTGTTCCTGAGGTTTTTACGCGTAATGCATATGTGACATCACTCTTATCTTCTGTTGGTCACATATCCTTAGCAACTGATCTAATTTTCATGAGTGCTCATGTTTGTCAAGATTTTCAGATACTGGATGTGAGGATTTAGTCTCTGATTGGATTGATTTAGCTGCCTGAGTATCTGCAGTCATCAGTCTAGAGTGCTTCTATTTGTTGTTAGACTGTTGAGTGCTCTTTATCATTCTTCTAACCTGATCAATTAGTAGTGTGAGCGACTGCAATTATTTTTCTGATGCTTTGGTTGTGATTCAGAATCCTGAGTGCTTATAATCATCCAACTGATTCATGAAAAAAAGAGTTATAAGTTTGATTGTTCAGTATTTTGGAAAGCAGTTAGAAAATGAGCATCTTTCATCAGTTGTTGAACAGTAATAGCCTTCTAACCCTTGCCTTGTAGTGTTTGCTACCGGATGCTACCTCTTGTAAGTTGATCATAATAAGTTCTTAAGTTGAATTCTTATTTCAACTCGTGGTTCAAAGACAAATCAGATGTTATACACTGAAGATGAACTTGGTTGTCATTCCATAATTCAACACATATCATTCTTGTGGGCGTAAGGAATGTGTTGGGTTTACAAGAGTCAAAAGTTGTCTTTATGTGCACTCAGTCGAGGTTATGTTCTAGATCAGATCTGACATTAAAGTTGAAACTTCAAGGATAAGATCTACTTTCAAGGGGGAGCTGAGGATGCTTTGAATTTTATGCAACACTAAGTTTTCTAAAGAAATCAAGGGGGAGAATGTTAGAACATAAATGTTCTATTTTAGAAGTTTAGTAAAGTAATCCCATTATATTTGTTATTGGGCCTTGTACATAGGTTTGGGCTTAAATGTATACAAGGATGTAAGGGGTATAAATAGGATATGTTTAGTTCATTTGTAAGTAACTTTCATTTGTAACCATGTAGACATACGAATCTTTGTTCTCTCTGTAGTGTAGTTTAATGTTTGTGAATAAAACTACAGACTCCTCCCAATTATCCTTGTCAATCTTTTTTAATCAATCAATTATGATCTCAATGGACCTCACAAGCGGTATCAGAGCAAAACGCAGAAATCTTTCTACATACGATCGAGATTAAATTGGTTTGATGGAACAGTCTCTGTGAATTTTTCGAATTCTGAAATTTGATGTTAATTTGGATGATATTTGTTGCTAAATTGATTCTATGGATATAGTCGAACATTATAGAATCAATTACATTGTTGAATTTCATCAAATTTGGGCTAATTGGATCGATTTTTGAGATTTTCTGTTCGAAAATGTATGTTACTGTGTTGAGATCAAAGTGTGCTTTAGAGATGTTTTTGAACTAGATCATCAACAACAATTGTGCTCTATTATTGTTTTCGAACCTGCTCACAAAGTATCAACTCAAAATTCAAAGTATTGAGGTTGAATTCGAAGAAATCTGGAAAAACAATCGAGATCTACAGAATTCGCATGATATTGAAGAACTCGCATGGAAGAACTCGCATGGTGAAAAGATTAAGATTTCACATGATTAGAATTCGCATGATGAAAGACCTTGAAGTTAAATTTTTTTGAAGTATAGAATTTGCATATCAATGAGATGTGAAAAGCATTCATACGAATTCCTTAAGCATAAAGAAAATTCTAAGTACAGATTTCGCATGAAGTCATATGCGAGTTCTTCAATTTTCGCACATAAGCAATATGCGAATTCTTGCCTTGGAAAGATTTTCACTAAAAACTTTTCATATAAACACTTATGCGAACTTTGTCAATTCGCACAACTCACACATGCAAATTCTAGACAATTCGCATATCACACATATGCAAATTCTACACTTGAAAATTTTCAAATAACAAAATATGCGAAATCCTCTTTGATGCGAGTTCTTGATGCGATTTCTTCAGGGCTATGCGAGTTCTCTGAGTTTACATTTTGTGCGTGTGACTTAATGATTACAAAGGAAACAACAACTATTTATACTAAGTCAACTAAAGTTGACTTTACAACACAAATCCTTTGACTTACAAACTATTACACAATAGACCCTTTATTTTAATCTTGAATACAATTCATATCTAACAATCTCCCCCTTTTGATTCAAGATTAAAAAAAATTTGACAATAATCTTCAGGTCTTCTTATCTTCAGAAAACTCTTCAGCATTTGAATCTATGTGCTCGTGCTTGTGTTATGAAAAAATTTAGCACAATGATTGCTTTTAAAAGGCTCAAACTTATGTAAACCATTGAGATAGTAACAGTTATACATAGACTCAATGTGCATGAGAAAGGGTCGAAGGTGGGGCAACTTTCCTTCTTTTTCAATATCCAAATCATCCGAATGACGATCAGATAGAGTATGTGATGCTTCCCCTTGAAAATATGAAACATTCTCTTTTTAAGAAAGAAATGAGTAGTTTGTGGGGTTTTATGCAAGAGTTGGCATGGGCTAGTTGCCTGTTTTAATGTCGTTCACGAAGAAATGTGAAGCAATAGATAATGTGGTTGCCCGACTCAGAAAAAGTTTGGTGCAGAGTTTAATATTCTTTTACTCTGTTCTCACACTCTCTTTCTTTTAATCTTTTGAGCTCACTTCTAACCAACCTCTCTTTTCCATTTTACCTCAACACACACCCACTCTCAATTCTTTTGACACCTCTCCCCTCAATCACTCAAGGATTACTTCCTGGGTAGGAAACACAGGTTAACATGAATCCATGGAAGTCTTTTAAGCGCACACACTGAATCCTATGTATTTATCCTAAAAGAATATGTTGCTCAATGATTATCTTGACAATTAAGCACAAGATATCATAGTCAGTGTATGTATGCTCAAGAATGATAAGAATGAAATTTAAGCATTTTAAACATTTAAGATCTCTCAAAACTTTGAATTTTTAAGATCATTCAAGTTCATGGTTTTGAGAATCTGACAATGATTTAATCAGATCAAATAGTCATGAAGAAAAATAATTTTGGGGTATCAAAGAACGAACATTTGTTTATATGAATGATATATAAACATATTTCCAATGAAAGCACATTTATAGTAAGAAATGGAGTCTGATCTCAAATAACTTTGAATAGCAAACGGGAGTACTACCATCGAAAGATTAAACTTTTGAGACATGGTAATAACAAAGTCAATAAAAAAAATGTATTGAACCGATGTGTGTAAGAATACTTGATAGTATATAGACAAGATAATACACAAGTATAAATCTTTTTGGAAACACACGGTCAGATAAACATCAAAGTATCCAAAAAATATTTAAAATCACACTTCTCAATTCATGAAAACATTTTAAGAATGTGAAATGGTTAGAACATTTGAGAAAATCATTTTCACAAGCCGAAGTTGTTCTTCTTTCAACATGTGTTAGAGGTTAAGAGTTTAGAAAAAGTATACCTTTAGTATAGAAACCTTAACTACCCCTAAAATGAATATCATCGTGTAAGCATTCTTGACAAAACTTCATATATTCTCCCTCTTAATATCTGTAAAAAGTCAAGTCATCAGAAAAATATGACATTTAAAGTATAATGAACCATTATCTTCTCCCCCTAAAAGATATGACAGTGAAATTTTCATTAACTCCCCCTTGAAATAAAAACTCTTGTAAAAAATGTTATCTAGTAACCATCCTTCAAAAGAAAAACATTTAGGAACGGGTTCTAAACTGAAGTATTCAGAAGCCAACGTTACATATTCTTCGGTGAGAATAGTAATTTCGTCTAAAATGTAACAATGAATTTATCATTTAATCTCCTCCTGAAAAATCAGAAAATATATCAGTAAAAATATAAAACATGTAAGCTCCCCCTTAACATATGCATAAACCTTAATCATTAAACCGAGTTCTGAATTACTAGGATTGAAGTGAATTCAGAAGTCAAACACTCCATCTTGATCATTGAAGAACGAGTCCTAAATTGATGTGTTTAGAAGTCATCATTTGATCTTTAAAGATCGAGTCCTGATATGTACTTGATCAAAAGTCTTTGTCCTTTAGCATTGAAGATCAGGTCCTAATCTATTGTAATCAGAAACCATTATTCTTTTCCCCTTAGTCTTTAGATGCCTGCAACACAGGTTTAGCTTTTGGTACCCACTGGTATTTGGTTCCTGATTTGTTAGTTGCAGTTCTATTAGGAGAAATGTAATAAGAACCATACCAGCTATTTTCATAATTTTTATTTACAAAATCATTTGAACCAGAATAGGAACAACTAATTTTCTTTTGTGCTAACCTGATCAGTTGATTTACAGTATAAACAAGATCAGGTTTGCCAAAAGTTTTACCTTTAGGAGCATTGATCCTTTTAGCATTCGATGTATGCACAAATGATTTTTGTTCCTTCTTCTCCTCCGAGGAACCTTTCACTCTCCAAATCCACTTTTCTTTTCCACTTGTTCTTTTATGTTTACCTGAACCATCAACACGTTTATCATAGAAAAGGTTAGAAGGACGAATCTGATCTTTAGATTTAGAAGTATGACTATCATCTGAATCAAATAAAGGATTATTAGAAACATTTGTTAAATGTGAACTCGAAGCTGTTTTGAATGAGCATTTTGAATCATCTTGATCATCTCTTGGTGATTGGACAATTGATTCTGGCGTCTTCGGCTCAGTCAACTTCACCTTGAACATGATCTCTTCAAGTTCTTTTATCATTAAAGACAAATCGTTTCTTTCCTTTGAAATCAGATCAAACTTCTTTTGTAACTCAGACTTCGCGTTCTTTTCCTTTTGAATAGTTGTTGACAGCTCAGATAGTTTCTTGTTCAGCTTCTCTATCTCAGTCTCAAACACTCTTCTTTCTTCTTCAAAGCCTTTTTCCACAGCCTTTCTCTGTTCAGATATTTCTTTGAAAACACCAACAATTTTCTTTTCCTTTTCAAACTTGTCTCTCTCCATGATGATAACTTTCTCGAAATCTGACACTTGTTGAGAAAGTTTAAGACATTTCAGTTCAATATATTTCTTTTCTTCAAATGCCTTTCTTGAGAAATCAGAAAATTTCTGTGCAAATCCTCTTCTTTCTTTCTCAAATTCTTCTCTTTCCTTTTCAAACTTCTTGTTTAAATTTGACAATTTTAGATTCCAATTCCAAAACCTTCTTTTTCAGCTCAGTATTATCTCTTTCCAAATCCTTTATTTTTCTTTCAATCTTCTTTATATCCACTTTATCTCTTGAGTTGTACTTTTCTTTCATCATGTTGATTTCAACCTCAAGACTGAAAACTTTATCTTTCAAGTTATCTCTTTCAGCAAAGATTTGTGAATTTGTCTTTCTCAGCCCGTCACAAGTTTCACTGGCAATATTTTCTCTTCTTCTGAGATCTTCAATTTCTCTTTGCATCAAATCTTTCTTTGACCATGTAGAGTTTGCATTAAGAGCTTCAGACTTTTTCAGCATAGCTTGAAGATTTGAGATCTCTTTTTCTTTAGACTCAATTGTTCCTACAAAGTTGATCTTGGAATTAGTAATGCATTCAGAGTAAACAATTTTTTTTCTGAAAAAGTAGAATTTTCTTTCAACTTATTGATCTGAGTAAGAAGAGATGAGTTCTGAATTTTCAAATTCTTGTTCTCAGCTTCGAGGGTTGGAATCTCTGGCATATAAGCTAAAGCACAGTCTCTCTTGGTTAGAACTGTATTTCCCTTTTCATCAATGTAAGGCATCTTGAAATCTGTAAAAATATAAGCTAGAAATGATCGTTAATTCAAGTGAAATCACAAAATAATACATAAAATCTTAGAAAGAATTTTCAGAAAATAAATTTCCAAAAATTTACCAAGTATGGAATTTGCATGTCACTGTGAAACACACAATTTGCATAGACAATTAGCACACATGCACAAATAACCAAGAATTCGCACACTACACACACTAACTATAGAATTCGCATACAAGAAACCTTCAGAATTTGCATACAACTTTTTGCATGACAGACTCACACGAATTCTACACTTAGAAAAATTTCAAAACTTTTTATGTGAAAACAAAAGAATTCGTATGATACCCTTATGCGAATTCTGAGGATTTCGTATCTCCCTCTTACGCGAATTCTAGGAATTCGTATAAAGTGATATGCGCGTTCTTCAATTTTCGCACATAAGCAATATGTGAATTCTTGCCTTGGAAAGATTTTCACTAAAAACTTTTCGTATAAACACTTATGCGAATTCTAGACAATTCGCATATCACACATATGCGAATTCTACACTTGAAAACTTTCAAATAACAAAATATGTGAAATCCTCTTCCATGCGAGTTCTTGAGATCTCGATGAAAATTTCACTCTGATCTCTTCAAAAACCCATCAATCCTTCGATTTTGGATCCATAACTTCGACAAATTGAACACCTATACTTCTAGAATCAAAATTTACCAATGAATTTCAACAAAAAATCATTTAAGCATACAAATCGATCCAATTACAGTGCAACTGAACTCGTGAACTCTCAAATGACCGAAAACATCAAATTGATGTACAATTACCGTGTAAAAGACACCAAACCTATACAAGATTTGTCTAAACACATATAAAAACACAATCAAATCAATTACAACCACAAGTTCTCATAAAAATTCAAAACTTGATCTACGACTCAGAAAACAGTCCGAAAGTCCATTTCTTGATCGATTTCAACTTGAATCTGCTCTGTTACCAATTGTGATCCCAATATACTAGCAATCTATATCAAACACATATTATTGAAAACCCATTTGTATTGAAGTCACAAGATTACAAAGTGCCACAGATCTCACAAGGTACAAATCTCACTCTGGAAGTTATACAAGTTCTCTGTGTTCTCTAAGAATGTATGTGTGCGTGACTTAATGATTACAAAGGAAACAACAACTATTTATACTAAGTCAACTAAAGTTGACATTACAACACAAACCCTTTGACTTACAAACTATTACACAATAGACCCTCTATTTTAGTCTTGAATACAATTCATATCTAACATCCCATTTTTCTTCTGTACGACCACGACATTGGCGAACCAATCGGGATATTTGACTTCCCGAATTTTTCCTGTCTTGAGCAAGTTATCAACTTCGTCGTTGATTATTTTATTGGGTTCTGGTGCGAACTTGCGACGCTTCTGTTTAATAGGTTTGAATGAAGGATCAACATTGAGCCGATGTGTGATGACCTCTGGGTCGATGCCAACCATGTCTTCATGTGTCCATGCAAAAAAATTGGCATACTCCTGCAAAAAAGAAATCAGTGAACCCTTTAAGGTGGGGTCAAGTGACGTTCCAATGTAAACCATTCTATCAGGTTTCTCCTAATCCATAACGACTTTCTCCAATTGATAGTCGTCGGCAGTTTCAGGATCTGCCTGGCTCAATAATTGCTAGATGTTCTGTTTTCTAGGCTTCATAAAAATTTTGCAACACTCGTGAGCGATCTTTCGCTCACTCTTGATCTCTTGGACGCCCGAAGTTGTAGGAAACTTGATCGTCTGATGGTACGTCGAAGGCACAACTTTCATGTCATGTATCCAGGGTCGCCCCAAGATAACATTGTATACCGAGGAACAGTCAAGGACATTGAATTTAGTCTGCTTGTTGACTCCCTTGGCAAATATCTAGAGTATGATTTCCCTAATGGTGTTAGCCATGTCGCCATTGAAACCCACAAGGACCGTCGAACGTCGTACGATCTCGGATTTATCAATTTCCATTGCTTTGATTGTGTCGAGGAAGATAATATTAGGTGAACTTCCACCGTCGACCAAGATCCTCTTTGTCGAGCAATTACCGATTGTGAGCTAGATTATCAAGTTCCAGTTCATGTTTAGGTATCGATGTTCGTGGAACTGGAAATTCTTCGATTCTTTGACTAGCATGGCGTTTTGCAGCTGAGTAGGTTAACCCGCAGACATCGGATCCTCCAGTTACGCAATTGACAACCTTTGTATGCTCGGGTGAGGCTGGTCGTGTGCTTACACCCAATAAATCTTGCAAATGTCCTTTGGGGACGAGCCAAGCTAATTCTCGCCTTAAAGCAATACAGTCGTCCGTCATATGACCATGATCGTTGTGGAAGTCGCACCACTTGGATTTATCTTTATTGGAATCGTCTTTTTCGCTTTTTGATGTCCATTTGACGTTAGTCTGAACATTCTCAAGAGCTTCGACGATGTCTTTGGATGTTCCTTTAAACTGTAATAAGAGATCTTAGGATGCTGGGGGGGACTTATTTACTGGAGTAGTTTTCTTTTTGTCGAATCTCACATTCAAGACTAGTTTGTAATTCTTGATACGAGAAGTCGACCTTGCTTTGAAGTCTGTCTACTTGACACTCAACGCTTTCTTATCGCCTAAATGCTTACGACGGAAAGCTGCATCATCCTCGACTCATATATAAGCCAATGTGCGAGCTCGTACTTCTTCAAAGTTTTCTGGGGGATATTTTTTCAAATCCATGTAGAGATCAGAGTTGTCATCGAGACCCCGCTTGTATGCCTCGATCGCAGTTCGAACATCACAGTTTCGTACATTGATCATCTCTGAGTTAAAGCGGTTGAAATAACTTCGAACTGATTCACCTGTCTTCTGAGTGATGTAGTAAAGGTCACCGGTTTGTTTTTCCATCTTGCGACTGTTGGCGAACTGTTGGAAGAATTGGTTGACCAATTCTACAAAACTGTCGATAGACTTGGGTTGCAAATTAATCAACCATTGCAAGGAAGCTCCAGTGAGGGTTGCACCAAAACTTTTAAACATGCAGACTTTTTGATACTGGTGAGGTATCAACACGGTCCACATTAGTTGCTTATACTGTGAAATATGCTCCGTTGGATAGCTGATTCTCGAATATTTTGGTGTGAACGTCGGGATGTTATACTTCTTTGGTACGTCCACCAGAGCAATCTCATCGACGAAAGGTGACACTTGAAATCCATTTCTTGGTTCGACGTCTACTGGCACAGCAGCCCCAGGTAGTTTTGCAAGCAGTAATAGCATATTTTCATTTTGCTCTTCAAGTTGTTTTAATCGTCATGCGACAGGATCTTCTGGATTAGCACCGTTGTTAGGCATGAATCCAGAGTCTTGAGACGTAGGACCTATATTAGGGGAAAAAAAGCCATTGTTCCACGACGTGCCCCCATTATCCCCATTCAATGGTACATGCGTGTAAGGCATGGTTATTGATGGAAGTGTTGTCACAAGAGGTGGCATTGTAGGGATTGTTGGGATGGAGAAGGTAGCGACTCCAGTAGTTGCTCCCATACCTTGTGTTGGCCTAGGGTTTGGAGGAGGTGGAGATGGAACACCTGCAAAAGACATGTTAAAGAGAGGTTACACAAGTTTGGATTCCTCATTGCTGGATTTCTCATTGTAGAGAGTTCTTCGTTAGCCCTGCGATTTTGCTCGTCCAAGGTATGAATTTGGTTACGAGCAGCGTCGAGTTCCATGCGCATTTGAGCGATGATACTAGCTTGAGTTCCTTGTGTTGCTATAATCCTGTCAAACAAGAATCCTGCACCTAAACTGTTAGTAGGTCACACTTTCCGCCGATAATGTTACTCTAGATGGGGCCCCACGGTGGGCGCCAAACTGTTAATGCCAAAAATCGTCCAAAGGAAGATCTAATGTTGGTGTGGAGCTTTAACAACTAATGTAGGCAATCTCTCGATAAATTATGTGACAAGAATAAAAAATAAATCAAACGCAGAGATTTGGTGACGCGTAAAACCCCGTCGAGGGTAAAAACCGCGGACGACATTGAGGATCGTCAAGTGCACTATGGACATCAACGTTGTCCTTAGGAAGAGATGATTACAAGTACAATTGACAATATTACAGTGGAAAAAGAATGTAATCGTGCGATTGAGCTAGATGTGATGTAACAGAACACTTCTGTCGAAAGATTCTTCTTGAGAGTTATGTCTTTGTCAGTGCTTCTTAATCAAATAATGTTGTTGTCCTTTGTGTAGCTTTTCGAGGTTGTATATATAGCTTTAGTCGCCATAAATGAGCATTGATTATCCAATGGTCTTGATATTAATTGATCTTGATGACGATCGTTCGTTATGTCCGTTGGTCATTATGTGCATTAAACATGTAATGAAAGATTTGCAAAGGAAAAACGGTTGTGTGCAATCAATGATCAATGATCGTTAGTAACACTACATAGGTCATGAGATGTAAGCTATCGAGAGACTTTCTTTAATCGTGGACGTGAGAATCTCTCGATGGTCATCGCCTGGGACAATAGTGTCTTCTGTCGTACGATGTCGTCAAGACCTTATCTTAATACAAGAATGGTCGCTAGACTAGAGACGTTTGGTTTCCTTCCGTCGGTCGTGGACTAGAAGGAAAAAAGGCATGGCTGTTGGGATAATCTACTTTACACATCTTTCTGCGGGAGAACGGTTTTATATGCATATGCTTTTAAACTTTGTCAAAGGATTCGCTTCATTCAATCAGATACGTACAATTAATGGGGTCACATATCCTACTTTTAAAGGTTTATGTTATACTTTGGGCTTGCTAGATGACGACAAAGAGTGTATTAACTGTTTGAAGGAAGTTGCATCTTGGTCGAGTGGTCATGAATTAATTGTTTATTACAATTCTCACACTATGTCAAGTTTCAAATGCAATCCATATTTGGAAAACACATTATGAAACATTGTCTAAAGATATAGCTGTGAGGCAACGTAGAAAATTCAAATCACAAAACATGCAGCTCACTGATGATCAAATTGAGGCATACACATTGTTTGAAATTGAATCCATCATGCAAAAAATGGGTAAAAGTTTGAGAGAATTACGCAACAAATTAGTCAATGAAGAATTCGACTACAATTGCGATGAAATCAAAGTCATTCACATCAATTCATTGGCTTCACTTAATCAATGTCAAAGGGTAACATATGATGCTATTATCTCATCTGTCTACAATGGTGAAGGTCAGTTAATATTCATCCATGGTCGTGGAGGCATCAGGAAAACATTCCTATGGAACACTATTGTGTCGAAGTTGCGATCTGAAGGGAAAATAGTTTTAACGGTGGCAACATCTGGTATAGTTTCTTTCCTCCTCTCAAACGGAAGAACTGCTCATTCAAAGTTTCATATTCCTTTGGACCACTCGCCAGAATCTACATGCGATATCAAACATGACACTTCTGCTGCAGAACTACTCCAAATAATAGAATTGATAATTTGGGATGAGACACCAATGGCAAGCAAATACTGCTTCGAGGCTTTAGATAGAAGTTTACGTGACATTATGAGTACTCAATGTTACACACGAAATTTCGGTGAGAACCTTTTCTTATATGAATACGGTATTTTGCTTGTGACTTCGACCTTTAGACCTTGCTTGTTGAGTTGGTGAATGTTGGCATTGGAATCCACGTGTGTCGACAGAGCAAAGGATCGAAAAAGGAACTTTTCGGAGCACGTCACATCGGGGGCGATAATGCCCGATGACTGTGACAAATGGCACTGTCGCATAGGGCAAAGTCACAGAGAAGAAGAACCTCTCGGTACATCTGGGGAAACAGTGCCCGCGCAACATTGCCAGGGTCACTATCGCATGGTCATTATCACGGAAAGTGTACCGCAAGGGTCATGGAGCAGGCAATAATGCCCCGCGACTATGCCATTGACATAGTCATCGTGTCAAGGTCGCGAGTGGGGCCTGGGTTTTTAATTGAGGGCAACAACGATTTGTTTCATTATCTAATTTTTTGGGAGCTTCTAGGTTACGTTTTTCTCTCCAAAAGCTTGGTAAGTTCAACCTCCAACTTCCCTTTGTCATTAATGTCTTCCACCTACAAATCCCTTGATCATTTATGATATCTTAGGTTCTTTGAGCATTTATTGAGCAAGTCCAAACCATCTAACGATTTCCATCTCATCTCACTAGTTACTTGGATTTTGGGGTTTTAAGCTACAAACCTACAAAATGAGTTCATCCTATTTTTACAAACCTAATACATGTTAAACATAGATTTTGACCTTCTAAATATCTCCACTTTGATTCCTTTGATTTGGGTGAGTTTTCACCAAAACCTAATTTTGATGATTTTAGGGTTTATTTGGATGAGTATGATTTTAAGGTTGATAAACTTACATCTTGGACTAATTGTGGTCTGTACATGAGAAACATGTTATCCTCTAACCTCAAGCTTAAATACTTTGAAATCAAAAACTAGGGTTTTGGGATATTGATATATGTAATTATTGAATGAGAACTTGGGTGAATTTGATTTAGTGTGTGGAAGTCATATTCAAGGAATTACATTTGAAACTCATTAGGTTTACATGATAGTTTATATGGATCTTCTATTTGCACATTTGATGGCATCTAAATTGTTTTAGAGATTATTGGTTGATGGTTTTTATATGGGATTGGCATATTTGGTTGCATTTGGGCATCATGACCCCATATTTATCTGTATCATTACGTCCGATGATGGAACGCTAGTTTTTCACATCGAGACATGGTTAGGCATCGGATGTGGTATAAGTCCTACGTGCTAGTACATATTATTGGACGAGGATAACTCAACATAAGGACCTTATGTGGTTGAAGTTGACATTCTGTGGGTGTACGTTTAAAGCCACCGAGCCTGACATCCAATGCATGTATTTTATTATGTGTTTGGTTTTACTAACATATCAAGTGACTTACTTTTGTGTTCTGTCACTTATATTAGTAAGTGGGTCTCCCCCATCAACCCAAGAGGTATTTGTATAAAATCAATGTTTTATCCGTATTTATTCCACTCGTTTTCTCTATTTAACGCATTTAGAACTTATTTCTTTCTCCAATATAACTGTTTGATCTCACTAGGCTTTAGCCTAACACTTTTTCTTAAAATGACATGTATAACAGGTCATTCTAACGGTGGGACTCCTCGGGCTTGAGTGGATAGTCATTGAAGGATAGTAGTATTTTTGGAGGTTATAGAGGCGTACACTCAATGTTCTAAAAAACTCGCCGCATAGCCGCCATGGCGCGCCATGGCACCAAGGCTTGTGTGTCACGCCACGTTAAGCCCATGGCACGCCATGGCCTAATGCGCAGTTATCGTAATGAGATATTTGATTTTTCTTTACGTTTTTAATGTCTTATTTGCAAGTTTTTAATATATAACCTAATTTAACTTGCTTATTACTATTGACTCATTGAGTAACACTACAAAACATACGTTTTTATATATAATATTATATATGAATTAGAAATTTGACGCCATAAGTCACGCCTTAAAAATGCCATGGCTTCGCCGTGGCTCCTAAGGCTTGAGGCTTGGCCTCGCCGCCACGCCACACCTCACGCCATTTAGAACCTTGCGTACACTTGATGGAGTGGTGGTATACTTTTGGAAGTGAAATGACAACACCCGTTCATAATCTAGATTTAGTTGGTCTAGATTAGTAGGTTGTTGAGTTTAATTTTCACTTGATTTTTGTGTTGTAAACACCATACAATTATTCCCCTTTTTGGGTGATTTGGCTATGTTAGCTTTGTTTATTCCGCATCTATTCAGGTTTAAATTAACCCCTATTTTTAGGGTGTTACAAGTTGGTATCAGAGCTCTAGTTTAAGTGAACTAGGTATGAATGTAGGATCCCTAGACTTAAGTTGAGATTGTTAAGATATGACTTGTGAGATTGGGTAAGACTCTTAAGATAGGATGTTCTTAGAGTCAACGGAAATTATACTAATTGAGAGTTGTGGTAATGGCAACAAGAATTCTTACGTATCATGTGTTCATAATTTCACTTAGTTAATGTTATTATGAAGATGTTTTATGTTAGTATAATTGATCTACTGTTGTTATGACAATTGATGAATGTAGTGGTATGTTTTCTTATGTTCAAATCTTATAGCCTATTTCTCACCTCTATTCTCGCATGTGTGTGGCAGACTGATGGTTACCACACGTAATAGGCCGGATGGCCATGAGGCGACGGCATCCACGACCGACAAACCTAGGGTGACGGCGGCAGAGTTGCCTCCACGTGTGCAAAATGTGTTGGGCGGAGGGGTTGACCAAATACCCCAACGCAATATAGCCACATCCGAGACGGTTATGGAAGAAGTAACTCCAGAGACCAGAATGATGGATCAAAAGATGCAGGTCATGAACGCAGCTATGGCCCAACAACAGATATGTTCTTGAAGTTACTTGAAGACAGGGACACTAACAATCGTAGACATGAGACAGATGCAGAAAATGTGATTGCAGTGCAATCTGAGGGTACTGGAAACGAAATTCCCACAGATGGAATGGATACATTGGAATAGGGGTGTACGTGGGTTGGTTTGGGCGGTTTGGGACATTTTTACAACCCAACCCAATTATGGTGGTTTGGAAAAACTCAAACCAACCCAACTCATTCAAAAGTTTAACCCAACCCAACCCTTGCGGGTTATGGCGGGTTGGACGGGTTGGGCGGTTTAGTAGTTTACATAAAATTGTTGAATGAAATACGATAAATACTACTAAGAATGTACAAACGTTTAGCGAACCAAGAGGTTATTTGGTTAGCACTTAGCAGTGTTATGGTTGTAAATGAACCAAATGTTCGGGAAACCGTTCGGGGAGAAATTCGTTTATATTCGTTTATTTAAAAACTGATTGAACATTATTACATTTTTTTGTTCGTTTAGTTAAATGAACGAACATGAACAATGAGCTTGTTCGTTCATTTACGTTTGTCAATGTCTGCTTACGTTTGTTTATATATTTATATTATGATATTAATATGTAAAATCATTAATTATATTAAAAATTTTGAATTCTTTTTTTATCATTCATAAATTTACCCGGTTTTTCATTTTGTTATGTTATTTCGCAACGAAATGAATATTAATGATGTTATTTTTTGTTCATTTGTGTTCGTTCGTTTATGTTAGGTCCAATGATCACAATTCAATCAATGTAATTTGATAAACAAGAAATGATTGGGAAGAATTGTTTGTTTATTCACAACTCTAGAGAGTGTCAAATGTTTCTCTCTCTAGAAACACTTAGTTCACGTACAGGCAACATTGTGAATGAATCTTACTTACAACAATACAAAACAACTCCTATTTATACCCTCACACCCTTGTTTACATTAAAGCTCAAACCCAATGCTAAAATACAAGGCCCAACATACAATAATGATGACTTTACAAAACTTTTAATACTTAGAACATTTTATGTTCTAATAGTTTATGTTCGCCTATTTACGTTCATTTAGCATCTTAACAAACAAAAGTAAACGAACACGAACAAACACATTTTCTTAATGAACGAACGTGAACACAAAAAATTCCGTTCTTTTACCGTTCGTGTTCATTCATTTGTTGGTTTAGTTTAATGAACGAACACGAACAAGCATCCATTAGTTTGTTCGGTTAAGTAAAATGTATTATATATATAATGTATATAATATATTTTGACCTATAAATTTGTCTAAATAGACTAGTTTTTTATTCTTGTATTACATATATATATATATATATTTTATAAAAATTATATATTAGCGGCGGGTTGGGCGGGTTGAACAAAGCGTAACCCAATTTCAACCCTCTTAATTTGCGGGTTGGCGGTTTGGCGGTTGGGCCGGTTGGGTTTAATTGGGTTGTTAGCGGTTTGGGTTGGGCGGGTTTTGCGGGTTGAAGGTTTTTTGTACACCCCTACATTGGAAGCAAGGTAACCGACAAAGACTTGCTCTTTCAAAACCTTCTTGAGTTGCAGACCACCCAAGTTCAAGGGTAATGACGATTCGATAGTGTGCATGAATTGGATCCGATAAATGGAGCAAGCCTTTCGGACAAGTGAATGTGCAGAGAGCCACAAATCAAAATTCGGTTCTCAAATGTTGCGAGGGGAGGCCCTCACATGGTGGAACATCTACTCTATGTCCCTAGGGGCCTCCGTATTGGCCAAATTAGACTCGGAAACATTCAAAAGGAAGGTGCTTAAAGATTATTGCAACGAGAGGGCAATTGACCGAATCATCGACGAGTTCCGGGGTTTGAAGAAAGGGAACTTGACAGTGAAAGAGTACAACAAGTTATTCATGGACAAGCTGGGATTGGTGGGACATTAGGTTCAGACAGATAAGGAGAAGATCAAGGCCTACATCACGGGTTACCGACTGAGACGATGAACATGGTATGAGTGTCCAAGGGATCTACCCTTTGGGAGGCGATCGAAGAGGCACAACTAGTGAAAGATTCCTACGGTCTAAGCAATATGGAAAGAGGTGGTGTAGCCGAGAAAAGAAGATGGGAGGGAAGTTCCTTACCCTCCAAGAGGCTGAGACAATTCAACAACAGCCAAAAAGGGATCGGTCCTAGACGTTAGGCTCCATGGTGTTCTAAATGCCGAAGCAAACACCTCGGTCCATGTAATTCGGGGCCCGGAAACTGTTTCAAGTGTGGCAACGCTGGCCACAATTTCAAGGATTGCTTGGTTAGGGGGCAGATATGCTTTGAGTTCAAGGAGCTAGGCTATGTCAGAAGCGAATGTCCAGGATTGAAGATGGGAAATATCGGGGGAAAGAAGATGGATCCTCCGATAGTGACAGGAAGGTCCTTTCAGATGACCACCAAGGAGGCGAGGGCATCAACATATGTAGTGTTGGGTACGTTTCTCCTAAACTCCGTACCTACACGTATATTATTTGATTCCAGTGCAAGTTTTTCATTTGTATCGAGCTCTTTCTGTCAAAAGTTATCCATTCCTACTAGTAGCTTAGATGATGCCTTAGTGGTAGAGCTAGTGGATGGTGATCAAGTGGTGGTTCGAGAAATTATTAGAGGTCACGTATTGGAGATCGAGGGAAAGAAATTTCCGATCGATTTGATGCCAATGATTATTGGAGGATTTGATGTCGTCATAGGAATAGATTAGTTAACGAATAACCATGCCGAGATTCTTTGTGCAAAGAAGATGATCCGAATTCCAATTTTGGATAGCGAGATGGTGACCGTGTATGGAGATAGACGGAAAGATGATGTAGCGGTTATCAACAAGGTGAAGGCACGTAAGTGTTTGTTAAAAGGATGTTCATCCTTTCTGGCATACGTCATGTAATGGTGGTGAATGAATTCCCCGACGTGTTCCCGGACGACTTGCCTGGATTACCGCTCGATCTCCAGGTGGAGTTCAAGATAGACAGCATTGGGAGAGGCTCCGATAGTTAGATCTCCTTATCGTTTGGCTCCTTCAAAAATGAAAGAGATGATGGGACAAATACAAGACCTTCTTGAGAAGGGATTCGTGTGACCGAGCTCGTCACCTTGGGGAGGAACGGTCTTATTCGTGAAGAAGAAAGATGGCACGATGAGGATGTGCATAAACTATAGGGATTTGAACAAGGTAACCGTGAAGAATAAGTATCCACTCCCTAGAATCGACGAATTGTTTGACCAACTTCATGGAGTGGGATGTTTCTCGAAGATTGATCTACATTCGGGTTACCACCAAGTGAAAGTCAAAGAGGACGACATCCCTAAGACAGCATTTAGGACGTGTTATGGACACTACGAGTTCTTAGTGATGCCTTTCGCTCTAACAAATGCCCCAGTGGTGTTCATGGACTTGATGAATCGCGTGTGGCGACCATTTCTTGATAAGTCGGTTATCGTGTTCAATGATCATATTCTGATATATTCCAAGGATGTATCTGAGCACGTGCAACACCTTCGTGAAGTTTTAGAGGTTTTGAGGAAGGAGAAGTTGTATGCTAAATTCTACAAATGTGAATTTTGGTTGAAAGAGGTGCAGTTTTTGGGGCACGTAGTCACAAGAGACGGTGTGAAGGTGGATCCCGCCAAGATTAATGCCATGATGAATTGGGAACCTCCTAAGAGTCCATCTGAGATCCATAGATTTTTGGGTTTGGTGGGTTATTATCGAAGATTTTTATCCAAGATTTCTCCAAGATTGCTTCTTCATTGACGGCTCTGACAAAGAAGAACATGAAGTTTGTATGGACCAAAACTCAAGAGAAGGCATTCCGGACATTGAAAAAGAAGTTGTGCGAAGCTCCGATCTTATCCTTGCCGAAAGGATCGAAGGATTTTGTAGTTTATAGCGATGCATCCAAGATGGGTCTAAGTTGTGTGCTTATGCAAAGAGGAAAGGTAATCGCCTATGCGTCAAGGAAACTAAAGGTGCACAGGAAAAACTACCCCACTCATGATTTGGAGCTAGCAGCGGTGGTATTCGCATTGAAGTTATGGTGACACTATCTATACGGCACAAAGTGTACCTTATATACGGATCACAAGAGTTTGAAATATGTCTTTGATCAAAAGGAACTAAATATGAGGCAAAGGAGATGGTTGTAATTGCTTAAGGACTACGATTGTGAATTGCTCTACCATCCGGGTAAAGCAAACGTAGTAGCCAATGCCTTAAGTCGAAAAGAGTATAGTGGGAGACTTCGAGCCAAGCTCTCGAGAATTGAATTGGTGTCAAGCCTTATGGATTGAATTAAAGTGGCTCAAGCCGAAGCCTTATTGGAAGAAAACCTTAAAGAAGAAGTGATGACCAAGCAACGACTACTCCTGACAGATAATAGCCGTGGGATTAAATGTTTCAATGGGCGCGTGTGGGTGACAAAGATTGGAGGAAATCGGGAGATACTTTTGGAAGACACTCACAAATCCAAGTACTCCATCCACCCGGGGAGCATTAAAATGTATAGAGATTTGAAGTTGCACTATTGGTGGCCAGTTATGAAGCTAGACGTGGCGCACTATGTAGAGCGATGTGTAACTTGTTCGCAAGTAAAGGCCGAGCATCAACGATCTTACGGAAGCCTACAATCCTTAGAAATACCCGAGTGTAAATGGGACATAATCACCATGGACTTCGTGACCAAGCTACCAAAAACATTGAGGGGAAATGACACCATTTGGGTGATTGTTGATCGTTTGACGAAAAGTACTCACTTTCTAGAGATGCGGGAAACGTTGTCGATGGATAAGTTGGCAAAACTCTATATCGATTAAATATTTTCTCATCATGGTATACCCTTGTCTATAGTTTCCGATCGTGATAGTCGTTTTACTTCGAGGTTTTGGTGAGATTTGCATCAAGAATTAGGTACGGGGGTAAATATGAGTACGACATACCACCCACAGATGGAAGGACAAAGCGAAAGAATGATTCAAACTTTGGAAGACATGCTAAGGTCTTGCGTGATCGATTTAGGTGGTAATTGGGATACTCACTTGCCTTTAGTGGAATTCGCATACAACAACAATTATCACTCTAGCCTTGGAGTGACACCATTTGAAGCGTTCTATGGGAGGAAGTGCAGAACCCCCGTATGTTGGCTAAAAGCGGGCGAAAATCAATTTCCAAGGCTAGAGATTGTGCAAGAAACGGCCGACAAAGTCAATGCTATTCGGGAATGTCTGAAGGAGGCACAAGATCGACAAAAGAGTTATGCCGACAAGAAGTGGCGACTGGTGGAGTTCCAAGTGGGAGGTCGTGTGATGTTGAAGGTATCCCCATGGAAGGGTTTAATACGATTTGGAAATCGCGGGAAGTTGAGTCCCCGTTTTCTTGGATCGTTCACCATTATTGAGCGCATTTGCCTACAAGCCTACAAGTTAGATTTACCACCGGAAATAGATGGAATCCACCCTATGTTCCATGTATGTTATCTACGGAAGTGTTTAGCGGAAGAAGAAAGCATCATACCATTATCAGAGATTCGAGTGGATGATATCTTAGGTTCTTTGAGCATTTATTGAGCAAGTCCAAACCTTCTCAAGGTTTCCATCTCATCTCACTAGTTACTTGGATTTTGGGGTTTTAAGCTACAACCTTACAAGGTGAGTTCATCCTCTTTTTACAAACCTTATACATATTAAACATAGATTTTGACCTTCTAAATATTTCCACTTTGATTCCTTTGATTTGGGTGAGTTTTCACCAAAATCTAGTTTTGGAGATTTTAGGGTTTATTTGGATGAGTATGATTTTAAGGTTGATAAACTTACATCTTGGACTAATTGTGGTTTATACATGAGAAACATGTTATCCTCTAACCTCAAGCTTAAATACATTGAAATCAAAAACTAGGGTTTTGGGATATTGATATATGTAATTATTGAATGAGAACTTGGGTGAATTTGATTTAGTGTGTGGAAGTAATATTCAAGGAATTATATTGGAAACTCATTGGGTTTACATGAGAGTTTATATGAATCTTCTATTTGCACATTTGATGGCATCTAAATTGTTTTAGATATTATTGGTTGATGATTTTTATATGGGATTGGCATATTTGGTTGCATTTGGGCGTCATGACCCCATAGTTATCTGTATCATTACGTCCGATGATGGAACACTAGTTTTCCACATCGAGGCATGGTTAGGCATCGGATGTGGTATAAGTCCTACGTGCTAGTACATGTCATTGGATGAGGATAACTCAACATAAGGACCCTATGTGGTTGAAGTTGACATTTTGTGGGTGTATGTTTAAAGCCACCGAGCCTGACATCTAATGCATGTATTTTATTATGTGTTTGGTTTTACTAACATATCAAGTGACTTACTTTTATGTTCTGTCACTTATGTTAGTAAGCGGGTCCCCCCATCAACCCTAGAGGTATTTGTATAAAAGCAATGTTTTATCCATATTTATTCCATTCGTTGTTCTCTATTTAACGCATTTAGAACTTATTGCTTTCTCCAGTATAACTGTTTGATCTCACTAGGCTTTAGCCTAACACGTTTTCTTAAAATGACATGTATAACAGGTCATTCTAGCGACTCCTCAGGCTTGAGTGGAGAGTCATTGAAGGATATTAGTATTTTTGGAGGTTATAGAGGCGTACACTTGATGGAGAGGTGGTATACTTTTGGAAGTGAAATAACAACACCCGCTCATAATCTAGATTTAGTTTCTCTATATTAGTAGGTTGTTGAGTTTAATTTTCACTTGATTTTTGTGTTGTAAGTGCCATACACTTTTTCCCCTTTTTGGGTGATTTGGTTATGTTAGCTTTGTTTATTCCTCATCTATTCAGGTTTAAATTAACCCCTTTTTTGTGGGTGTTACACTCAATATACTAACAGCTCAACAAAACCGTTTGGTGGTCTTACGGTTGTTTGCGGTGGGGATTTTCGCCAAATACTGCTTGTTATACCAAGAGGAACTCGAGCAGACATTGTTGATGCATCACTCAGCTCATCATATTTATGGCCAATGTTTCTGGTTTACGAGCTCAATCAAAACATGAATCTTCATTGTGAAGGTGTTTCAGCAACTGCGGCACTCAAAATTGAGACCTTTTACAAATGGATGTTGCAAATAGGTGATGGATCCACCTATGCTCACCCCAGTGAAGAGTTGCTTCAACTGCCCCAAGATATTCACCAAGAGAGTTATGAAGATCTAATGGACTCGATTATTCAATTGGTATACCCCCCACAACTTACAACATTGTGGGTCCCTTTAATCTCATGGAACGAGCAATTTTGACCCCCAAAAATGATAAGACCTAGGAACTTAACGAACATGTCATGGATATTCTTCCGGGGGGAGGAATGACCTTCCATAGCTCTGACACGGTATGCAAAGGAAGTTTACAAACAAGTGAAGAAGATCTTCTCTATCCAACATAATTTCTTAATAGCTTGAGTATACCAAACCATGACATCCATCTCAAACTTGGTACTCTAATTATGTTACTCATAAATCTTCATCAAATTGAGGGCTTGTGTAATAGTACACGGATGATTATCACATTGCTTGGAAGAAGATATAACTTCTGGATCAAATTTAGGAAAAAATGTTACGATCCCAACAATTATTATGTCCCCAAATGAATCCAAGTGGCCTTTTAAGCTCAGTCGTCGCCAATTACCATTGGCAGCGTGTTGCATATCCTAAAAAAAGCATAGTAGAAGATGGCTTGCTGCAACAGAATTTGAGAGTGCCAACCTATCGTTAGTTAGAGGTGGTAGCAGTTGTGGCACTGATAGGTGTTAATAAATTAGCCCCATTATTGTGTTTTATTAGTATTTTATCTTTCTTTTATTTGCCCAAAGCCCACTTTGAGTGTTGTTTAGTCCATTTTATAGCATTTATCATGTTTTTATGTCTTAGTATGCATTTCCATTGTTTTGATGCTAACTTGAGCATTTTTGCAGATTTCTGATTTTTTTTGGCAGTGCTATAGGACCACTGTAGAAGCTGGATTTTGATGCTATAGGACTAACTGGTGGTTGCTGCAGCCGAATTTCTTTCTTGGGTTGGGCTTGGAAGCCCCATTTTGAAGACTTTATGGCCAAAAAAAGGGCATACATCATTATTGTATCCTTTAGCTTATTAGATACTTTTCTAGCTTCTATAAATATGCATCTTTTGTAACTTTAAACATAACCAACAACCTTTGGGTTTGATTATTCTCTAGTTTATTTTGGATCTTAATCTTAAATATTTTGGGTTTACTTGTCCTTCAAGAACTAAAATATTCTAAGCTTAAGATTGGTGTATTTTGCAAATATTAATCTAAGTGTTCTGGATTTCAAGTTCATCTTTTACATTCTTGTTCTTCACTTTCTAAAGCTACATTTTTTCTTACAAAACATTTGTGTGTGACTTAATATTCAAGATTTTGCAAGAGATTTTCATAAGTCTTTTTTGCACCTTGATTCTTAATTTACACAAGTCAACTTCCAAGTTTCTAAATTTTCAAAGTTCTAAAGTTTGTTCAAGACAATAATTTTACAATAACCAAATCACTTTACGTTTTTGGCAAAGAAATTGTTTGGAAGTAATTGTTAGCTTTACTTTGAACTTCCTTCTCTTGTAAGTTAAGATTTTTTCCAAGCACCAAAAACCAAAAAGTCTCCTTCCAAGTACCAAAGCTTTTCTTTTGTTGACTTTTGTGACATACCTTAAGAGACAAGTTCCATAACATGCCACTTAAGTTATCAAGTCATACATTATTTTGCAAGTGTTTTCTAGTTTAATTTAATTTAGTCTTTTTATTTATGTTATTTTCCATTCTGTAATTTACTTTACTGTTCTTTACTTTTTTGCAATTTAAATTCCTGTCATTTACATTTCTGTACTTTAATTTTTGCAAGTTACTTTTCTGTAATTTACTTTCCAGCAATTTACATTACTGTCTTTACCTTTCAGTTATTTACATTCCAGCAATTTATTTTACTGTCATTTATTTTTCAAGTAATTTTTACTTTCAGTATTTTACCTTTATGTTATTTCCAGTCCTTACATCATTCGAAAGAAGAAACCAAGCAATGATGGGCGAATTTTGTTAGATCACAGATTTATTGGATCCAAGATCATCCAATCTGAAGACTGGAATCTGAAGCTAAAGCTGAAAAGCCACTCTCAATATTAGTCTAATGTTAGTTTGTAATAAAATGTCAAAGTTAATTATTGTATTTTATATTATTATAATATTCCTAAATATTTATTTGTTAAGATATTTTAGGATATTATTAAGTTTAGATATTTTGTTAGATTAGATGTTAGGTGGGATATTATTATTTCACAATCTCATATCTGATCTGATCACACTACTCATCATCGACCAACACACCACCATCTAGAGAGAAAAACACACAGAGAGCTTCAAAGAAGAAAAACTCATATCAGATCAATCTGTAATCCGTGGTTATTAATCAAACAGGTTGATGAATCTTATATGTTTGTGTTTGTTATTGTCTAGTAAGATCTTGTTCAAATATAACGGGACCGACAATTGGTATCAGAGCTTAAACCAGATTCAAATCAAATTTATAGAACTCACTGTGTTCTTCATCTTCAAAGTCACTGTACCATCGATCAAATTTTCAAAAAGTGTTTGTTTTTTAAAATACTTGGTTGTAAGTTGTTGTAGTTGATTAGGCGATCACATTGTCCAATTTTAGAGTTGTAAATCGATTTCTAGATAGGTGTATTTGGGTGTTTCAGAGTCGATTATCGAAGAAGAACACACACCGGTCACACTCACATCGGTCCATACCGGTCAAAACACATCGGTCCATACCGGTCGCTCCACCCCGGTCACAAAACCCCGGTTGAACAACCTCGGTCGCAGGACTCCGGTCGAGGTAGGATACCGGTCGAGCAAAACTCCGGTCACAACAACTCATCGGGCTTCAACACCCTGATTTGCGCCATCTGTTATTCGCGCAAACTTCAACTTTTCGCGACCCGCCTCTCGCGCAAACCTCTATTTTGCGCCAACCACATCTCGCGTAAAGTTCATTCGCGCGACCAACTTCTCACGCAAACCTCAAATTCGCGCGACCCATTCCTCGCGCAAAGTGACTTTTGCACCAGCTACTTTTAGCACAAAGTCTGTTTTTTAGCCAACCACTATTAGCGCAAGTTGTTCTTTTGCGCCGGCCTTATTTAGCGCAAATTTGTGATTTTTCGCCAGTTCTTGACTTAGTCTTTCTGAATCGAATTATTCAGTATTTACTTGATTTTATCTGGACTAATGATCAAGTACAAGTTCTTATTACACAGAAATCAAACAGGATGACATCAAGAGAAGCTCTAGCTATCGGAACTGACACAAAGCCACCAGTACTCTTCAGGGGAGAGTATGAGCAGTGGAAAGATCGGTTCATGGACTTCATAGAAAGACATGATTTGGGTGATTTAATCAGGAAATCTTTAGAGGAAGGAGTTATGCCACCTGTTATGGAGACTCACACGGATGGTACTAAGGAGATAGAATATCAACTTAAGTTTGATGAACTCGAAGGTGATGAACTAAAGAGAGCAAGAGCTGATAGATTAGCAAAGTCTTTCATTCTTCAAGGCATTACTAATGAAATATATGTGAAGATAGACAGCTACAAAGCCATAGGTAAACAGATGTGGGATCAACTGGAGAAAATGATGCTTGGTTCAAAAGTTGGAAACCAGCTCAAGATATCCAACTGCCTTAACAACTATGAAGAGTTCAAAGGCAGAGTTGGAGAATCTCTAGCAGAAACATATGACAGATTTGTGACCTTGCTAAATGAGTTAAGCAAGAACAAGGTCAATAAATCACAGATAGAGCTGAATGTCAAATTCCTTAGCATCCTTCAGCCTGAATGGAAAAGGTTCACAAGACAAATGAAGCAAATAAAAGATCTGAACGATATTCCACTTCACGAGGTATATGAAACCCTCAAGCAGAATGAGGAAGAGGTGGATGAGATCATGGAAGAAAAGAGACAGGGTGAGAAGATAGTTGATGATTCAATTGCTCTTGTTGTGAAGAAGAAGAAGAAGAAGAAGAAGAAGAAGAAGATGCTTGTGTCTGAATCAGAAGAGGTTGAAAGTGAATCGAACTCTGACTCTGACGACTGTGAAAATCTAAAGCAGGCTATGCTTATGTTGACCAAGGCTTTTCAAAAGAAGTTCTACAAAAATCCTAGCTCGAACAGTCTGAGGTATGCATCAGGCCCAAGCAACTTTATTCACAAGGAGAGATTTGAAGGAAAGAGGTTAGAGGAAAGGAAGCCAGAAGAGAAAAAGTATAAAGCTGAAGAGATCAAACATCCAGAACCTCCAACATGCTACAACTGTGGCAGAATTGGACACTTTGCCAAAGACTGTCGAAGACCGAAAGTCCGGAACTCCGACTACTACAAGAACAAAATGCTTCTAGCCAAGCAACAGGAAGATGGAAAGGCATTGATGGAAGAAGATGAGTTCTGGCTAGATCATTCAGACCAAGAAGATGATAATGAAGAGAAAGACGAGATAGCACATCTATGCTTCATGGGCAAGCTGGAAACAGAAGTTGAAGCTGATTCCGATGAAGAGGACAACGAAGAGGTATGTGATTTAACTGAATCAGATTTATTAAATCAAATGCATGCCATGATGACAAAACTCCAAGAATTAAAGTCGAAACTTCAACGTGAAAAGGGTGTTATTACTGACAAAAACCAATCAATACAAAAACTTAGTGAGGATATTGCTGAGAAGAAAGTATTGATTGAGGTTTTACATAAAAAATTGACACCAGCGCAAAAGAAAAGACCATAACTCTTAAACAAATTGCTGAAACAAATTCTAAATCGAGAATGAGTGAGTTTGATTTCAAAGAACTTATGAGAATGTATTCTTCGCGTTTCGAAGAAAACAAATCATTACTTGCAAAATTAAATGCTTTGGAAAAGAAGTTATACTCATTGGGTCAAACTGAACAAACCATTCATCTAAACAAACCCAAGGAGAATAAAGAAAGTTGGGGACTTGGTTATGAGAATCCTCACTACCTTAAAAAGGGTATATCTGAAGTGCCAGCACTTTATGATTTTACATTCTTAAGACTTTCTCAACGATACCCTGACCTTAAAGTTTTCTGGACTGGACTATCTAAAGAGGATGAAGCCAAGGAAACCGAAAAACGAAAGAACAAATCTAATGTTCAACTTCCATTTCGTTATGCGAAGCTGAATAATAGTTATAGTTCTGTTCAATCAAAATCTCTTTCAAATGATTTCTTTGAGAGTTATTCTGTAAAAGAAATGGAGGCTAAGCCTATTGAAGGTAAACTTTACGTCCCTCCTCTCGTTTTGGAAAGTAAAATTTCTGAACTTGAGAAATCTTTAACAGATGAAAGACTTGTGATTGATATTGAACAAAAAGAGTTTTCAACTGTGTTTAAAAATACTGTTCTTTCTAAATCAACTAAGGCTTCAAAATCTGATGATATGTTTGGTTTAACTGATGGAGGGTTTGATTTTCTAAACTCTTATGGTGTTTTAGATGATCGTTTTGATCAATTTGATTTTAATGCCAAACTTCCTAATCATTCGTCTTTTGTTGTGAATTCCTTTGGATTATCCAGTACGTTTAAGAAAGGTGCAACATCAACGAAAGTTGATAAATCAGTTTCTGTGAAAACTAAGAATGCTAAAGGTAAGAAGAAATCTCAGCATTCACAGAAACCGATCACTAGGGGTGTTCGCGGTGCGGTTTGGGCAAAACCGCAAACCGCACCGCATGTGCGCTTTGAGCATTTTCCCAAACCGCAAACCGCACCGCATATACCTCAAACCGCACTGCGAAATGCGGTGCGGTACGGTTTGTCCTTATCGCACTTTATGCGTACAATCCAAAAAATTATAAGTTTAAAATACATTATAAAGTCAACGATTAAGTGACCGTAGTCAAAAAAATAAAGAGTTTGAATACATCCAACTCCAAAATGCATAATTAAAAATAGTCAAAGAAATATTTTTAAAAAATAAATTGTTTCAATACGATAAACGGATAAAGTGACATCTCCCGTCATGAACGTCCTAACCTAGGGCATTTTTTCATTTGTTGGGTCATAGACTTTTAAGAGGCTTATAATTAAAATGTTTATTTAGCAAAGTCCAAAACTTAAACTCTTAAAGTCCATAATTAAAAACACAAAACCCAATTATATAAATATTAAATAAATTAAACTATTATATATGTATGCTTAAAATTAAAAAAATAAAAATAATATAAAAGATGTGGTGCGGTGCGGTTTGAACCGCGATTTGAAAACTCAAAACCGCAAACCGCACTGCATAGTGCGGTTTGGTAAAAATATAAACCGCAAACCGCACCGCGAAAGTTCTAAACCGCATTTTGCTGTGCGGTGTGGGCGGTTTGGCGGTTTGGATGAACACCCCTACCGATCACTACTGGTAACCAAAGAAGAAGCATTCATTTGATTCTCACAATTCTAACTCACAAGTTTCAAATGTTTCAGAAATGATCAAGAAAATGCTTGGAGTTAAGTCTGAGTGGCAACCTAAGAAGAAGATAGATGAGAAGGATAAATCATGTTCTAGTGCTGATTGTAATAAAATTACTACTAGTAAAGATGATATAATTGTGGATGTTGCTTTTTCTAAACCAAAACTTGTTGATTCTCGCAAGAAATTTTCAAGACAGCAATTATTCCAGTTATCTTTGTCTACTAGAAAGTTTTCCAATTATAATAGAAATGATTATAATTCTCATAAACATTTTGATGACTGTTTTGGCACATATAATGTATATTCTCATCGTTCTAACTCTTCATATGGTTTTCAAATAAAAAGAGGACCCGAATTTCAATGGGTACCAAAATCTTGTGCTAACACAGTTGGATCCAAATACAAATGGATACCAAAGAAAAAGGATGAATCTGTGTTGCAGACACCTTCTGTCAAAGTGGAATAGGAGAACAATGGCTTTTGAATAATGCAGTTCAAGACCCGCACCTCAATGTTACGAGAGAGGCTTCTAAGTAAATCAGCTTAGGACCCGTACTTCAACGAAGAATGACTTCTAAACACAACAGTTTAGGACTCGTACTTCAGTGATCAAAAGACCTTACTCCTGTGCTGATATAAGAGATTGTACTCCAATACTCCAATGAGGAAATCAACCATCAAGGGGGAGCACATATTTGTATGAAATTTTAAATGCATATCTTTTACAATGATAATTTTTCTATGCATAATTTCAGGGGGAGTAAAAGACCTATGACTTCTGATTATTTCTGATCAGAACTCGTACTTTAATTGTTTTACTGCTTTTTGTCTTTTTAATTTCAGTGAATAAATTTGCTTTGACTATGACTTAAGACTTTTGAAGTTTGAGAGATGCTTACAAGATCATATCTTTATGACTTTAAGATTGACTTCATGAGATGTAAGATTGCACTCAAAAGGTATAATTCTTTATCTTAATCTCATATATGGTTGAAAGAAGGACAACTTTCAATCATTGAAAACATGTTCTCAAAAGTTCAAATCACTTCTCGATTCTTCATCAGATTTTATAAATTGGAAGTGTAATTTTCAATGTTTTCTTAATTCATTTTTGATCTTTAATTGATATAGTTAAACCATTTTGAGCATCATATGCTTCATAGGAAAACATGGGATTTCATTGTGCTAGGACTTAACACAACTTCTACGGATACATGTTAACCAGTGTTTCCTACCCAAGAGGTTAATCCATAGTGATTAAGTGTGAGAAGTCAAAAAGAAATGAGTGTGGAATGTGTGATGAGGTATATTGAAAAAGAGAGTTTGGTTAGAGTAAGCTAAATGTTTAAAAGAAAGAGGGTGTGAGAACAGAGTTAAAAGAATATCAAAAATCTGCACCAACTTTTTATGAGTCGGGCAGCCACAATTCTAATGTTTCACAACTCTTTGGTGAACGTTATTGAAACAGGCAACTAGCCCATGCCAACTCTTGATCAAACCTCACCAGCTACTCATTTTCTTCTTAACAGGAAAATGTTTTATTTTCAAAGGGGAAGCAGCACATTTGCTATCTGATTTTCATTTGGAAAATCTGGATATTGAAAAGAAGGAAGTATGCCCCACCTTCGCACTTCAATCATGCACAATTGAGTCTGTGTTTAACTTACTGTTGTCACAGTGGTTTACACAATTTTGAGCCTATAAGCAATCATTCGTGCTTAATTCTTTCTATCACATGCACGAACACACAAGGACTTTGTTTCTTTGTCATAACGTTCATAGAATTTACCTTTGTGGTGTTTCGATGATTGAATGGAAGCCCTAGGGGAGTGAACATCAAAAAGCTCCTTTACAATGTGTACTTGTTACACACAGTGACTTAGTGTTACTGACAGGCATATTAACTGATTCATTTGTTGATTCAGGTGCTACACGATTATTTTGTCTGGATTTGCAAAGATCTGGATGATCACACTACTCATCATCGATCATATCTGATCTGATCACACTACTCATCATCGATCCAACACACCACCATCTAGAGAGAAAAACACACAGAGAGCTTCAAAGAAGAAAAACTCATATCACATCAATCTGTAATATGTGGTTATCAATCAAACAGGTTGGTGAATCTTATATGTTTTTGTTTGTTATTGTCTGGTAAGATCTTGTTCAAATATAACGGGACCAACAAATAGCCTGAGCTTGGGGTGTAAGACAATGTTAAGACCGAAATTGGCGTGGAAATAAAAAGGTGTATTTATTATAGCAATGTTTTCTAACTATTTATTTTTCAGGTGATTACTGTTTCATTGAAAATCATGTTAAATTAATTGACAACTAATTTTATATGTGAAAATGCATTAACTTTCAGACTTAAAACAAATAAGAAAACCTGATTTAATGTGGGAAGACTATAAATAGCTATAACACCTGACAAGTGATATACTCATATGGTGTAGGGAGGTAACACTGTGTCGCGCTAGGATTCACGAGGTCTAACATAAGTGATATCGTATCGATAGCAGTGGGCCGGTGTGCACTCTTTGGAGGCCGTCTGAACCGATAGTTGAATACCGTGACAATTCTATAGAATCATTCAAGTAGTACTATAGGACTGTCCAACTTGCTATATCATCTTTTTGTCAAAACACCTATTTTAATCTTAACAAAGCTTTGCACCCTTTGCTTCCTCTTTTACGACTGATTTTCTAGTTGATAACTCAAACAAACCAACCAAAAGATTATTCTTCAAATTAGCCATCTGAAATCAATTTTTAAATACTGGACTTTTGAAAGACTTTCACAAGCCTTCTCTGTGGGATCGATATCTGGTACTTTTACCATTATTACTTGTTACGAGATGATAGTAGTTCAAGGTGTATACTTGTGCCAAGTTCTATTTTAAGTGAATCTCATATTGGATAGCATAAATCTGACACAACAAGTACCCAAACAGGTAGAGTGGAAATGAGTATCATCACTAAGAGTTCGTAGGTAACAGTTTTTAGTTAACCTCCTAGCATGGGAAAGAATAAGCCATACAAAAGATAGTTTTACATAACACCGGAAACGAATTTTGACCCATCTACAACCTTGTGTATCTGTCTCTCTGTACCTGCAATGCCCAACATCGTACAAAATGCATATTCAAGATCGCTAGCATATGAAAGAATAGATAAGCAGAGCATATGGAAAACCTACATTTGAAAAACACTCCTATCAATTTTATTAGATGGTCACCAACAAGCGCCCAAACATAAGAAGCAATCACCACCCCTAATTTCAACTTCTCAGGCTCCTGTGTACTGATCAAAACTGAAATTGAACACTAGTGATGAGTGTAGTTCCTCCAGGTCTCAATCTCAGCTGAAAACTAAAAATAAGGTTCATGGATGAAGTATGCTTATCACACCAATGGCACATTAAGTGCAGGTCCACCAGCTAGAAGAGAGCCACGATAGGCCAGATAAAACTATATCAATATAAAAAATGATAAATCAAAGAGGGTATACAAAAATTCGATATTTTTATGGCAATATCGTGTCTTTGGATAGACATAGAGACTCATACAGACCTGATATGGGGGCATCTTTTCTTACTCTATGAATTTTACCCTAGTTATCAATACGTTAATGACGTGCACTTACCAGTAGAATTAAATGGTAGAAAGTGCAACTCTTGAATATATGCACGTGCCTATGAAGGTTCCAAGTAATTGAACAATTTATACAAGAACGACAACAACAAATGAAATTAATTTAATTTGAAGAAAGAAAAACAAAAACTCCATCATGAGCTTTTTGGCTTTCATTTTTGTTCCAGATTTGATAAAATATTTGAGTTTTCAACTTTTAAGCAACGTTTACATCCTTTCTTGTGGGTTTGCATAGATTAAGGAAAACCCTAAATACCCCCCAGACCCTATGGCTGTGTGGGATTTACCGGGACAGTTTGGTTTGGTTTAAACTAAATACATGCAGTTAAAACAAATTTGGTAACTATTCAGAACGCCGGTTCAACTGCCAAACATGTCTCTAGGGGTTTTAGTACCTGAAGTTTTAAAGCGTCAACCATACAGCCATCAGGACATGTCAACCGGTTCAATCGGCAAGCAAACTTTTTACATAAATTGTTAGTAAAATGTCAATTTAAAGAAGTCGGTGTACCTGATTAGCCATACTCATGTAAAAACCCATGGGAAGATTTGTTGCAAGCAAGAAAAATATTGTTGCTTGTATCTTCCAGGAGCTTTTAGTGTGATTGTTAGTAACTTTCTTGCTCTTTTTACGAGATGAATATTGTTGGCTTAGCTAACGAATAACCAGAGAAAGCTAAAGCTATTGGAAGCACAGGGAGGATAAACTTGTTAGTCATACTTCTATATGAATATCATGTAAAATAAATGTAATCAACTTTTTCAACCATTGTACTTGGTAATTTGTCATCAACAAATCATTATTATAGTGAAAAATGAAAGAAGAAAACTATGATTTGCAACAATTAGCAATTTTGAATATATATATATATACACACATAATATATATATATATATATATATATATATATATATGTATATATGGAATTGTAGATGCTAAAATAACATTGTATTAACACTTGTGTTCAAAATTGCTCATTCTTGCAAAGTGTAGTGTTGTTTTGCATTTTTCGTAAGAATGGTTATTTACAAAACCAAATAAAACCAAATGAACCATGTATATCCCCCACTCGAAAGTAAGGTAGGGCATGTACATAGACATATCCTCTACCCAAAGGGTAAGAACAATTATTTGTTTGTGACAAAAATAAGTATGATGGTTCATTTATGCCACTCGGGTGTTTTCACTCTTTAAAAGGTAGAGAGTTGGCTGATGAGGTTATAACCATGGAAGCAGGCATACTGAATTCTTTGTGCCCTAATACATTATAAAAACCTAAATTCTTTGTGCTGTAATACATTATACAAAACCCTAAAACTCACAAAATGAGTTCTGAAAGCTTCCAATTTTTAGTGTTTAGACTGGGTGATGCCAACCACCATAAAAGGTAGGAAAGTGAAGATCATGACAGTAAATCCCTGGGTGAAGTACCGGTGCACCAATGCCATGGGTGAGTTCCATAATAGTCACCCCTAGAGGATAAAAAAATGATCTTTAAAAAGTTGAGGGGCACTAAAACCCACAAACCATACATCAAATGGTCCAGTAGAAATGTCAGGCCAAGCACAATCGACCTGACAATGAAGTTAGAAATATAAGCAAATTTATGTGTGTGATTATTCTTAAAGAACATGAGTTGTAATAAGACCTACCCGATAGGCACAACTTTAAGAAAAATGAATTTCAACTTATTGCAAGAGACATAAAGCTCCATGAGGCCGACATAAACCCAAATGATAGCACATGTTGGCTGAATGGCACAAGCTATGGCAGTTGCAACCAAGGCCCATGTTCTAGAAGCTATAGGTCCATTGCTCGAATAAACCCTTAGACAAGCCAGTAGTAGAGACTGACAACCGTTAGAATAGTCTCTAAACTATTGGATAAAGTGTGTGTGATACAGTAGAACATAAACCAGTTTGTTAACTACGAAAAGAGCTGAAATATAATTAAGTACAACAAATATGCAATCCAAATGATCAAGATCAAGAATACGTACTTTTATTAATGTTAGTTAAAGGTTCAACATTATTATAATATCTATTGAAAATTTGGCAAATACCACCACCCACTACTACAGAAAGTCTAATACAACCCCCTAAATAGAACCCGGTTAACATAAAAACCGGGTTATATAGGGTTGAAAATTCAGGAACCATAATAGTACCCGGTTTATAATGAGAAACCGGGTTCCATTTATATTAAACGTACCCGGTATGATACCCGACCGGGTACTATTTGTTGGGTTGAAATGGCCGTGCGTTTTTTTAATCAATCCTACCCGGTTGTTTTTAAGAAACCGGGTACTATTTGGTGGATTGTATAACTCCCGTGTTTTTAAGGAATCCTACCCGGTTGTTTTAAGGAAACCGGGTAGCATTTATTCTCCACAATTCCCTAGGTCAAATACCTAAACACTTTATTATTTTCTTTCTTCCCAGCAAATGCATATGACGGCTACTAGCAATTTCTCTCTTTCTACATCTCTATTAACTTGAAGATTTTCATAAGGTAATTCACTAAATATATTAATTATTGTTTATCTCTATATATCCTCACATGCACAACACACAAATATAACACACATATATACATGCATAATATATATATATATATATATATATATATATATAATTCATGAATGTATGTATATGTGAAATAATATATAATTAATGGTGTACGTTGTTTTTTATATTTTTTAGGATCGTTCGTTTGGCTAACAGATTACCAAAATCAACTTAATTAATTTTAGTTTTTCTGTATTGCATGAACATACATAGTTTTCTATATATGAACATACATAGTTTTCTATATATTAGTAACAACATTGCATATGCTTTAGATTTTATACCCGTCTGAAATAATCTAATAGAGATTACTTTCAGATAGTCCCCGTTTTGGGACTGCTTTTTGGATAATTTGTCTCATTTAGGATGTGAATACGGATTAGTCGATTAAGTATTTATGAAAAAATCGGTAGATATTTCCCATTGCTCCTACGAGTATGTGTTTCAGACGCATATTTGGGGAGCTAATGGGAAATGCTGTCGGATTTTTTTTAAATACTTAATCCGCTAATACGTATTCACATATGAGACAGATTATTCAAAAAGTGGGTTAGGATTGACCACCTGCCATTTGTTCTATTCATGCATTGCATGCATTTCATTAATAGTTTGTTTTCTACATTACAGATGGATCGTGATACCTGGATGTATAAAATACCCCGTGCTACCATTGAATATTTGACCAATTTGGATGAGTTTATTAAAGTTGCTGAAGATAATCGGGTGAACAATGGGGACCATTACATTTGGTGTCCTTGTAAAGATTGCCACAATTTGCACAAGTTTACTGATTATCATGTAATTCAAGGACATCTGATATGTCGTGGGTTTATGGAAGGGTATACGATTTGGTCACGACATGGTGAGGTGTTTGATGACCGGAACACGAGTCGTGATTGTAATATCGATGATAACGATGATTCAAACAATAGCAGTCGTGATAATATATATGATATGTTACATGATGTGGAACATAATGTTGCTGATAAGCATTATGCAGATTTTCAACAATTGTTTGTTGATTCTGAAAAACCGTTGTATGTCGGTTGTACAAAATTTACCAAGCTTTCAGCAATTTTGAAATTATTTAACATAAAAGCAAGCAATGGTTGGAGTGATAAAAGTTTCACTAGTCTATTAGAGATTTTGCATGAAATGCTTCCCGAAGATAATGAGTTGCCTGTTTCTTTATACCAAGCAAAAAAATTAAGTGTCCAATGGGGTTAGAAATTGAAAGGATACACGCATGTCCAAATGATTGTATGTTGTACCGAAACGAGTATGCAAACCTACATGAATGTATTAGATGTGGTACATCACGGTATAAGCGGAAAAAACATGCGGAAGAAAACAGTGATGAGATGAAAAATGGCCCCCCTGCTAAATTATTATGGTATTTACCCATTGTGCCAAGGCTGAAACGATTATTCGCGAACCCCAAAGATGCAAAATTGTTGCGTTGGCATGCCGAAGAGCGTAAAAGAGATGGAAAAATAAGACATGTGGCTGATTCTCCTCAATGGAGAAATATCGATTCTGATTTTGAAGAATTTGGCGACAAAATTAGAAATATTCGGTTTGGTCTTAGTTCGGATGGGATTAATCCATTTGGAAACATGAGCAGCCGTCATAGCACCTGGCCAGTTCTGTTATGCATCTACAATCTTCCGCCTTGGCTGTGCATGAAACGAAAATATATCATGATGTCATTGTTAATTCAAGGTCCCAAACAACCCGGGAACGACATTGATGTTTATTTGGCTCCGTTAATTGAGGACTTAAAAGAATTATGGAGTTCAGGCGTTCAAGTATATGACGCGTACGGTAAAGAGGATTTTCGATTACGGGCCATGATATTTTGCACCATAAATGATTTTCCAGCATACGGCAATTTGTCAGGATACAGTACAAAAGGAGCGAAAGCGTGTCCTGTATGTGAAGATGACACACATTCGTTGAGGTTGAGAAATTGTAAGAAAAACGTGTTCATGGGGCATCGAAGATCACTACCAAGGGGTCACACATACCGCAAATTGAAGGAACCATTTGACGGAAAAGTTGAGCATGGAGTATTAAGGCCACCATTGGATGGACCAACTATATATTCTCGAGTTGAAGATCTAAACATTGTTCTTGGAAAAGGTGGTACACCTCCTCCTAAGAATATATGGAAAAAAAGGTCTATCTTCTGGGATTTACCTTATTGGGAGCACTTACAAGTACGACATTGTCTTGATGTTATGCATATTGAGAAAAATGTATGTGACAGCTTGATTGGGTTGTTGTTGAACATTCCAGGGAAGACAAAAGATGGGGTCAAAGTTCGAAGAGACATGGTTGAAATGGGAATTCGATCATAACTTGCTCCTGTTGAGACCGGAAGGCGCACGTATCTACCACCTGCTTGCTATACATTGTCGAGAGTCGAGAAAACTATATTTTGTCGATGCTTGCATGGTATTAAGGTTCCATCTGGATACTCGACTAATATTAAAAAGTTAGTGTCGATGAAGGACTTGAAATTGATTGGTATGAAGTCACATGATTGTCATGTTCTAATGACACACATGATTCCTATTGCAATTCGTGGGATTTTGCCGGAACACATCCGACACACAATCACAAAGCTTTGTTTATTTTTTAACTTGATTCATTCTAAAGTAATTGATCCCGAGGAGTTGGATTCATGGCAGAAGGATATAATCCTCACTCTCTGTCAACTTGAGATGTACTTTCCACCTTCTTTTTTCGATATCATGGTTCACCTGATATCTCATATTGTTGGAGAAATAAAGGCGGTTGGTCCTGTTTTTCTACGTTACATGTATCCATTTGAGAGATATATGGGTTTCTTAAAAGGGTATGTACGGAATCGAAGTCGACCAGAAGGCAGTATCGTTGAAGGTTATGCTTCTGAAGAGGTGATTGATTTTTGTACAGATTATCTGGCTGGTGTAAGAAATGTTGGAATTCCGCAATCTCGCCATGAGGGTAGACTTGGAGGAGTTGGAACAATTGGATTTAAGAGGATAGTTCCGAATCGGGATAAACTACAGCAGGCACATTTTTTCGTCCTACAAAACATGACAATTGTTGCTCCATACATACATGAACACATGACAATGTTACGAGAGATGAATAGCTCGAGGAGCGAAAAATGGTTGGCAACTGAGCATAACAGAACATTTGCACAATGGTTGAAAGACCGAGTGAAAACAAGTTCTCGGGGAGAAGACGTTGATCAGGTAGTGGAACGGTTGGGATTTGGTCCCCGATATGTTGTGTCCTCATACCAAGGATATGACATTAACGGATATATGTTTTACACCAAACGACAAGATGAAAAAAGTACGCTACAGAATAGCGGAGTGACACTAATAGCCACAACGACAGAATACGATAGGTCGAATACTGATGGTAGGTCAAGGATCGCCAAGAAATCATATTATGGTGTCATTCAAGAGATTTGGGAACTTGAATATAATTTCTTTAGTATTCCTCTATTAAGGTGTAAATGGATCGAAAACCAACGAGGTGTTAAAGTTGACAAAGATGGCTTCACAATTGTTGACCTTTCTAGAGACGGCAATGCATCTGAACCATTCATTCTAGCCAAACAAGCTTCCCAGGTATTCTTTGTTGAGGACCCGAAAGATTCCAAATGGCATATCGTCTTGCATGGTAAAAGACACATAGTTGGTGTTGAAAATGTTGTGGATGAGGAAGAATATGATCAATTTGACGAGCTACCTCCATTTTCGGTCGGTATTCCATCTTCAAATATTGATATTAGCGATACTACTTACTTGAGATCTGACCACAATGAAGGATTTTGGGTTGATGAAAACCGCAATGCGTAAAGGTAATCGATCATACCAAGAAAGGTTTTTCTTTGTTTGTAAATGTGATTAGTTTATAAAAGTCAACATATTTACACTCTTTTTTTTTGCAGTAACAAACAATAGGAAGATGCAAGATGATTATGACAAGATATGAAGACAAGGAAAAAAAATTGATTATACTTCGTTATTCTCTATATTATGTCAGTGTATTTTTTTTTAATAACTATATTCTTTAAATATAGTATCTTCTTCTAGTTTCGTTGTTCAAATCCAAATAGATTTCTATTTTTTGTAAAAAAAAATTAAAATAAAATGATATTTAGATTTTTATTTTATAAATCTAATTAATTAATGATATTCTTAATGATTTGGGCCTAAAACAGGTTGTTCAAATCAATGTTTTAAAAATCTGGTCTACCCGACCGGTCGAACCGGTTGAACTGGAACCGATGAAGAAACCGGGTCAATTGCGACCGGGTTGCCATTTTATGACCCGGATTGAATCGGTCGGTTCTATTAAAAATTCGGTTGAACCGGTCATTACGAACCGGGTTGACCCGATGGTTGAACCTATTGAAACAGCTCAACCGTGACCCGGTCACCACACTGGGTCAGCAAAAAAACCGGTTTTTAAAACATTGTTCAAATCCAAACATATTTCCTTTTTTTCTTGGAAAGAAAATTTAATTTTTGGCCCAACCCGCTAAAATCCCTAAAACCATCGGCGCCAAAATCCCTCCCCCCAAATTTCATATCCTCTCTCTCTCTCTCTGAAAGTCGACGAACAACACTAAAATCCCTCCCCTAAATTTCATTTCTGCAGATTAGGAACTATAGTGATTTACTTCCCATCACGCTCGCAGGTTTGTCTCTGTTTTATTTGTGTCAAAAGTGTGAATGTGTGAGTTGATTTCATTTATCCCTTGATCCTTGCTATATGTGTGTATGATTGCGTTTTCAATAATTTTTTAATTGTGTTGCGTTTATTGAAGACGATATTAAAAAGATTAGGTTTAAATGTTTAAAAACTAATGGAATAACTTCCATGAACTGTATAGCCTCCGTGAACGAAAACCGAGAGAAAGAGTAGCAAGTGCAAGTGCAATAAACCGAGTTTCAATCGACAAAATAAGGTACTGTTCTTATGCCTAATCTATTTCTTAAAGCCTCATATTAATTAATTCGTCGTATAGAGTCGATTGATTGGGTTATAGGAGATAAATGGCTGCCATCACAGCTAGTGGTAGCGGCACTGGCATCGGCTACAACAATCTGAACTATTTTCATGGTGGTCCTCTTAATCCTTGGAGTGCTTTTAGAGAGTGCCAAATGAATTGAAAGTCACAAACAGATCATGTAAGCCCAAATTTGTTTATTTTTCCTTTTCATTCTTTTCTTCAAAATGTAACTTCAGTTCACACCATGAAGCAAAGAGAGGGAGAAGAGACATGAAACAGCAATGCATTAGAAATCAAGAAAAATGACAGTTTGCATGTGTTTAAAGAACATTACCTCTAAAGAATTTAGGCGCTGTTCCCAAGCTTTAAAAACTGTTTTGACACTTCCAGGAGCAGCCTCATTCAATGCACACACCTTTAGAATGCAATTAAAATAAATAAGTTCCAATTCTTTTCTCAGATTCTCAAAAGAGATGTATATCATATGAACTAGGAGCCCAATTAGAATAGTAGAACACAATCAAAAGAAACACCAAAAAATGGTACCAAATAAGCAAATATATAAAATACCACTTCTGTACCCTGATAAATATACAAAGTATAAAAAAGTTTCCAATTAAATATACCTCAACTCCTTTATAATCGAATTCTCACATAATTTCTTTTCAACAACCACCTTATCAAACCGGTATCAAACCGGTTGAACCGGTAAAAAAAGTTAAAACCCGATAGTCCAATAGGCAATACGTATTAGCGATTTAGGCATTTAGCGTTATGTTCATGTGTGTTTATTTAATGTTTTTGGATTGATGTAAAACTTGTTACGTGTTTTTTTATTGTTTTTGGATTGATATAAAACTTGTTGTTATGTGTATTTTAAAATTTTAAAATGTGGGCACCAAATTCTTGGTTTTATATATAAAGTTTTTAAGCTCTCATCTGTAACTCTGTTTGATTCGATATTTCGATCTCTTCTCACTTCTGTTAGGTCCAGGTAAGGTAACATTCTGACTTTCGATTTTGATTTTTGGTGAAAAGATTAAGAGAGCTTGACTACTTGAGTCTAAGAGTTTATGTTGTATAATTGTGGAAATATGAGTCTGTATTGAATGCTTGAACTGTTGAACAACTACTTTATGAATTATGACTTTATTCCTTGACAGACTTGTTGTCTTGTTCAATTTTAAATTGTTAGACAGTAAGTAGACAATTATATAAATTTATGCTTAACTGATATGGTAAAAAAATAATTGAAATCAAAATTTACCTTATTTGGTTAACCGAACCGTTTAACCCGCAAACCGAATAACCCGGTTCGTAGTAGGGAGCCCCGGCCCCGGCCGGGTGCGGGGATTGAATCCCCATCCCCGGTCAACGGTGGTCCCGGCCCCAGTCCCCCGACCCGAAATTCTTTTTTGAGTATATATACTAGAACTAAAATGTAATATACACTTCATTACTCGTATACAAGAAACTCAACCAAGACTTGTTCACGAATAGTATATCAATCACATGTTTGTAGTTTGAACTATGCATTCCTAGTGATGAGAAGATCACACGACAAAACACCAAGATGCTCTTAACAATAACATCTCTTCCATTTTCCAATATGTAATTGCTACTAAACTTTGAATTTCACATTGAAGCCTAACTACATGCTGATTTCAATTTTTTAAACCTACGGGAAAGTTTGTGTTTGATCACCCGAACAAAATTGAATGTGCATTTTTGCTATTAAATTGGGATGATTAATACATATTAAATTTGACTAAATGGCGTGCGTGTAACTAGCAATATATTACCAAAAAGGAACCACAAACATGAGAAGCAACTTTGCATTGTTATTTAGCTTGTTATTGATTTGCAGATATGTCGGATATGTCGGATGACACTAGACCATCGATATCTGGGGAATCTCTTGATTCTCAGCCAAGCAACAGAGACGGGAGCCATGGTTCTCTACCAAGCAACATAGACGGGAGCCATGGTTCTCAGCCGCCACAACAAAGAAAAAAGAGAAGTGTGACATTGTTGAAAAAACATAAAAAAAAACTCAGATTTGTATGTCAAGTTCAATAAAAATGGGGAGGTTATTGGAATATATGAGCGTAGATTTAGTAATTGGGTAGGGGTCAATACAAGATCAATGGTTTCTATCACTGAACCATCTTGGGACAAAGTGGATAAAAAACTAATAGATTTACTGTGGCTTGCTATCAAGGTATGATATCCAAGTTGTGTTTACATATAATCATGGTTTTATTTATTTATGCTAATGACAACTAACATACTTATTTTGAAAAAAAAAGGATCATTGGAATATAGAGGATGACAAGTATAAAAGTCCAGTGCTTAGGATAGCCAGTACATCATGGAAGAACTTCAAGAAGAGCCTCAATAGAAAGTACCGTATGGAAGGTCGCAATCCTTGTCCTGATTACCCGTATCTCGATCAAAAAACATGGGAAGAATTTTGTGTCATGAAATCAACTGACGAATTTCTGGTTTGTTGCAACTTACAAACTTACATTCTTTTCATTATTTTTTGTCATGTTTTAATTGCATTAGTTATTCTTATATGAAGGTGAAAAGTGAAGAAGGGAGGAAGAATGCGGCTCTAAACACAAATCCGGCCCGGTTAGGTGCACGTGGGTATCGTTCGAATCATGATGATTGGAGCAAAGAGATGATGGAGTCAGGCTACTTGTCAGAACTATTTCAGATTCAGGATGAGCGGGCAAGGAATTATTTGTTGGCAAGGAGAGTCAGAGCAGCTGATGGGACATTAAGAATCCCCACATATCTTCAGGAATTAACAAATAAGATTGTAAGAGGAAGTTCCATAGTTTAGTTTATTTATATGCTTCATTGAAAATTGTTTATTAATAGTTATCATTACATACATATTATTTGCATTAACAGGTTGAAAAAGATAGACAGGTTTCAGAAGGACTTTGGATTCCTGGGCCTGGAGAGGATGTTCTTATAGCGGTGCTAGGACCTGAGCACCCAGGTCGGACTAGGGGAGTCAGCCACACATTAGGCTTGAAAAAGACCATTCCGAGGATTTCAGAAAAAAAGAGAAAAAGTCAATGCCGTATGGATATCGATTGGGAGGAGAAAAGGAGGAACTTTGAGGCCGAGTGTGAGGAGAAGAGAAAGAACTTTGAGGTCGAGTGTGAGGAAAAAAGAATGTTATTCAATGCTGATATGGAGGAGAACCGAAGAATCTATCGTGCAGAGGTAGAAAAGACCAATAAATTGCTCGATGCTAAGATTGAAAAGATCACGCAACTAACGTCCAAGCTTGACAACACACATGATGGAAGCCCAAGCCCAGGGATGAGGAAGAGTAGTTGTGGTTCAGTGCCTTGTGTTGACGAATTTGATGGCGTACATGTAATTAAGCTCATATACATATACAATTACGCTTGCATACTTACTTACATGTTTAGATACATACTTACTTACACAATTATTTGCAGTTACCTGCTATTGTGAATTGTTGGCGGTAGACGGTAACTACAAGTTCCCATGTGGAAAAGGGATGGTTCATTCTATAGGGAATGGATTATGTCATTCTGTAGCTGTCACAACAAATTACGTGAAGGTGCATGTAGACCAAGTGCAAAATTATTTTGCCAACTATCCTCTTCCTATGCCGAATGGAGAAATGACGGAACTAGGTCAAGCACGAAACAGCTTTATCCAATGGCCGCGTGATGCAACTGTTCTCACTCAAGTACAAATAAATTAATCTCTTTCTTTACTATTGTAGTAATATTTAATTATTTACATATTTTTCTTACGAACTTGTTAATAGACCTCCAAAAGTCAACATGTGGTACACGATGAAGAAAATTCCATACAACCACCTGTGTTGGCCAAAAGTGTGCCCAAGAGTTCAAAACCATTACAGGGAGGTAGAAAAAAGACGACTCCTAAAAAGAAAACATTGCCATCGAAGAGTGTGATCCCAACGGAGACCTTGATGAAGAGGCCAAAAGAATTACAGTCGCTATATCGGCGTTGGGAGTCCCTCTCTAATCCGAATGACGGGATACATATTCAGGCCGAGCCGGGTGTATTTGGGGCTCAATCATTTGAGTTCATGATATTCCGTGATGACATACATTCTTTAGTTAAGAATGCTTGGCTCGATCATACGATTATTGCTTGGTTCCAGATGTAAGTCAGTGATTAGTACATATTCATTCATAAGATCACAATATTTTACTTTATTATATTGTCATTTTTTAGGTTTTTACATGGGGTTATTAAAAAAAATGAGAAAAACCGATGTGGTTTTATATGTCCCTCTTGGATTCATGCCGATGAATGCATATCAAACAAGGATGGTGTCATAAGTAAAATGGCTAGTGTGATGTCTGACAATAGAAATCTGTGGTATTTTCTCGCACCATACCTACAGAGGTACCATATGCTAACATATTTATCGTTATAATGCTTACGGTTTATTCATTTCTTATTATACTAATGGTTTTGAACATTACCAGCCACCACTGGATCCTTCTTCTGATCGTTCCTCGTCGTCGCACTGCGTATATATTGGATTCATTAATGTCTAAAGAAAAGACCGTGGACTTTTACATTGTCAAAGAGCACGTGGAAGCGTAAGTAATTCTTAAATTTGTATAGAATTGATTTGTCTTTCTATAATTTCTAACACTATTATTGCTAATGTTTTTTGTAGCGCTGTTACAAGGTATCTTGATGAAGGAGGTCCGTGTGATACCGATAAATCCATGCCATTTAGATGGGAGTTCTCAAAGGCAATTCATCTCACTATACATTTACACAACTTATTTCGTAGTTGGTTTTATCTAATTCATACATTTTTTTTTGTCAATTTTAGTGTAATCAACAAATATCCGGTTGGGAGTGTGGCTACTATATTATGCACTTCATGTTCAATTTTGTGATGCATCATCAATCACAATTTTTGAAGAAAGTACGTATTTGTTAAACATGTTTTATTGTTTATATTGCAATTAACCTTGTAGTCATATAACAATTTTGGTTTTGATTTGCATCTAGGTATTACCATGGTACGACACGACTCCCCTGACAGAAAGAATGATGAACGATATGGCGGTGACATGGGCTAAACACTTTTCTAGCACTTATCTGAAACATCTAAAGAATTGATATAGGTTAGCTTCTTGGGCATTAGCCACCCACTTTATTGCTTAGTTTTTTTTTACATACATTATTTCTAGATTGGTTAACTATTAAACGTACCAACACTATGAAAGCATTCGTTAGTTTTTGTTTGGGACTATCAAAGTTGTATTCTACAAAATGTGCTACCAATTAACATCTCTTCATATAATAAATACAACTTATGGACAAATGGGGATGGATTACATATCCTATTAACACGTGATAACACAACCTTTCACTCAACATGTAGTTTTTTGTGCAAGGTTTATGCTGTTATTTTTTATATTTGGATTGGATGTTTGCTTTTTGTTGAAATGGTCGTGTTTTTCATCGTTATTAATTTTTCCGTGTTTAATAATTGTGTGAAATAATTACATTTACAGGCATTTCCACGTTTGTATGTCATTGCTATGGAAGCTCGCTTGGTTCGAACAGTTGATGTGGATACCGGCCTACCGTTCGACCATTTTTGGAATCACTTGAAGTTGCAATTACGAAAACTTAGTATTATTGATAAACAAGTTTTTGTGACGTCACTTTTGTAAGTTGCACTTTCATTTCATACAAGATTTGAGCTTTTGTGGTGCTTTTGGTAGTCATTAAAAAACTTTTGACTTATATGCGTGATTTATTGATCGTGTTGCCAATTTTCACACGTTTCATGTAATTCCTCCAAGTGAATTAGAATGTTGGATTTGTTGATTTCCATAATTGTGTTGATATTGCATCATTTTTTATTTATGTTCAGGCTTTTAAAATTGTTTAGGCAGCATATCAATATATGAGGATGCCAAAAAAAAAAAACTAATTGTACCCGGTTTCTTAAACAGAACCGGGTTCATTTTATGTCACTTTATCAGGGATTTTTGTGAAATAGTTCCCGGTTCCTTAAAAAACCGGTTCCGTTTTACGTCACTTTCTCAGGTATTTATGTGGAAATAGTACCCGGTTTCCTAAACACAACCGGGTATCATTTGGTAAATCGCACCCGGTTATTATAAACGGGTAGCATTAGAAGCTATGATCGTACCCCCCTTAATAGTACCCGGTTGTAGAACCGGGTACCATTTAGCTTGACAACCGGGTTCTATTAATTATTCTGTAGTAGTGACCATTGTAGTTAATTGAACAAACATGTGGGCAGAAGATGATTAGAATACATAGGGTTTATTTCTCTTGTAATGAACATATCCTTTGCTTATATTGAGGAAACTTCAAGAACCATTTGTGCAAGAACACAAAATTATCCTTGGCTATTTTGAATAGCAAATAGAGATTTAGAGAGAGAAAGAGGAAGAAACATTATAAAGAAGCCATTTTCCTACATTTTTCGGTCCTAAGAAAGGAACTTTTAAGGTTCTTTGGAAGGTATAAACATTAAAAATTACACCTTTTTAAGGTTTTTTAAAAAAAAGTAACTTCTTTTCCTCAAAGCTTTTTAGGTCATAAAGAACACAAGTAAAGAAACAATTTTGTGGAAAGTAGAAGGCACCATAAAAATACATGTTATTGCATCATTGTGTTATTGCATCACTGGCAACTTCATAAGCAGAGGAAATTGAAGAATCATAAGAGAACCCTACTCCACCTGGGTATCTAGATACAACATATTTGCCTCTGTAATATTATGATTTTTATTAAAAGTTAGAAATTAAAATTAATTAAATGAAAAAGGTATCATCTTTTTTCATCAATAATTACTTACCTGTGTAGATCCCAGTTACAGTGCAATCACGAACAATATTAATCAATGAAGAACAATGAATGAATCACAACCTCTAGTCATATGATTGATATTCAATAAAGGTTTAGGTTTACGAAGAGAATACCTGATAAGCAAAAGTAAACCTATTGACTAGAATGATAATGAATACATCTAACCTCCTAATCTCTTCTCTTCTAACCTAAAACTAGGTTAACAAAACATATAAATATGAAGCGTACCGGGATAATGGGCTTGAGGCCCATTTACAACCAACTTTATAAGAATTACAATTTAAACCCTTATAAATGCATTATACAACTTTCAACGCACTAGGACTTTCAGTCCTAACAATCTCCCCCTAAAGTTGAATAAGGCATTTATCTTCTTGAAATCTCCATGCCTTGATCTTCTTTCCCTCTTAAATCTTTGAAGAACTTTAATGTTGCATATCTTCATGTCTTTCCAAACTCCCCATTGAATAAAGCTCTTGGTCTTCATAGTTTCAACTTTGTAACCAGATTCAATTAACAATAGCCTCGACTGAAAGCACTATCAAACAGCTTTCAACTGTAGAAACTCAAAACATCGGATCAGCACACAAGAAATATAATGTGCGAGTTACGTGACATTCCACAGTGCAACTTCAGTTTAAAAACAAAGAATCTGTCTTTGAACCGCGAGTTGAATTGACTTCCAGCTTCAGAACTTGTAGAATCAAAATGCTCGTAGGAAGAACAAACTTGTAGCAGACATCACATGGTACGGTCCACATTAGTTGCTTATACTGTGAAATATGCTCTGTTGGATAGCTGATTCTCGAATATTTTGGTGTGAACGTCGGGATGTTATACTTCTTTGGTACGTCCACCAGAGCAATCTCATCGACGAAAGGTGACACTTGAAATCCATTTCTTGGTTCGACGTCTACTGGCACAGCAGCCCCAGGTAGTTTTGCAAGCAGTAATAGCATATTTTCATTTTGCTCTTCAAGTTGTTTTAATCGTCATGCGACAGGATCTTCTGGATTAGCACCGTTGTTAGGCATGAATCCAGAGTCTTGAGACGTAGAACCTATATTAGGGGAAAAAAAGCCATTGTTCCACGACGTGCCCCCATTATCCCCATTCAATGGTACATGCGTGTAAGGCATGGTTATTGATGGAAGTATTGTCACAAGAGGTGGCATTGTAGGGATTGTTGGGATGGAGAAGGTAGCGACTCCAGTAGTTGCTCCCATACCTTGTGTTGGCCTAGGGTTTGGAGGAGGTGGAGATGGAACACCTGCAAAAGACATGTTAAAGAGAGGTTACACAAGTTTGGATTCCTCATTGCTGGATTTCTCATTGTAGAGAGTTCTTCGTTAGCCCTGCGATTTTGCTCGTCCAAGGTATGAATTTGGTTACGAGCAGCGTCGAGTTCCATGCGCATTTGAGCGATGATACTAGCTTGAGTTCCTTGTGTTGCTATAATCCTGTCAAACAAGAATCCTGCACCTAAACTGTTAGTAGGTCACACTTTCCGCCGATAATGTTACTCTAGATGGGGCCCCACGGTGGGCGCCAAACTGTTAATGCCAAAAATCGTCCAAAGGAAGATCTAATGTCGGTGTGGAGCTTTAACAACTAATGTAGGCAATCTCTCGATAAATTATGTGACAAGAATAAAAAATAAATCAAACGCAGAGATTTGGTGACGCGTAAAACCCCGTCGAGGGTAAAAACCGCGGACGACATTGAGGATCGTCAAGTGCACTATGGACATCAACGTTGTCCTTAGGAAGAGATGATTACAAGTACAATTGACAATATTACAGTGGAAAAAGAATGTAATCGTGCGATTGAGCTAGATGTGATGTAACAGAACACTTCTGTCGAAAGATTCTTCTTGAGAGTTATGTCTTTGTCAGTGCTTCTTAATCAAATAATGTTGTTGTCCTTTGTGTAGCTTTTCGAGGTTGTATATATAGCTTTAGTCGCCATAAATGAGCATTGATTATCCAACGGTCTTGATATTAATTGATCTTGATGACGATCGTTCGTTATGTCCGTTGGTCATTATGTGCATTAAACATGTAATGAAAGATTTGCAAAGGAAAAACGGTTGTGTGCAATCAATGATCAATGATCGTTAGTAACACTACATAGGTCATGAGATGTAAGCTATCGAGAGACTTTCTTTAATCGTGGACGTGAGAATCTCTCGATGGTCATCGCCTGGGACAATAGTGTCTTCTGTCGTACGATGTTGTCAAGACCTTATCTTAATACAAGAATGGTCGCTAGACTAGAGACGTTTGGTTTCCTTCCGTCGGTCGTGGACTAGAAGGAAAAAAGGCATGGCTGTTGGGATAATCTACTTTACACATCTTTCTGCGGGAGAACGGTTTTATATGCATATGCTTTTAAACTTTGTCAAAGGATTCGCTTCATTCAATCAGATACGTACAATTAATGGGGTCACATATCCTACTTTTAAAGGTTTATATTATACTTTGGGCTTGCTAGATGACGACAAAGAGTGTATTAACTGTTTGAAGGAAGTTGCATCTTGGTCGAGTGGTCATGAATTAATTGTTTATTACAATTCTCACACTATGTCAAGTTTCAAATGCAATCCATATTTGGAAAACACATTATGAAACATTGTCTAAAGATATAGCTGTGAGGCAACGTAGAAAATTCAAATCACAAAACATGCAGCTCACTGATGATCAAATTGAGGCATACACATTGTTTGAAATTGAATCCATCATGCAAAAAATGGGTAAAAGTTTGAGAGAATTACGCAACAAATTAGTCAATGAAGAATTCGACTACAATTGCGATGAAATCAAAGTCATTCACATCAATTCATTGGCTTCACTTAATCAATGTCAAAGGGTAACATATGATGCTATTATCTCATCTGTCTACAATGGTGAAGGTCAGTTAATATTCATCCATGGTCGTGGAGGCATCAGGAAAATATTCCTATGGAACACTATTGTGTCGAAGTTGCGATCTGAAGGGAAAATAGTTTTAACGGTGGCAACATCTGGTATAGTTTCTTTCCTCCTCTCAAACGGAAGAACTGCTCATTCAAAGTTTCATATTCCTTTGGACCACTCGCCAGAATCTACATGCGATATCAAACATGACACTTCTGCTGCAGAACTACTCCAAATAATAGAATTGATAATTTGGGATGAGACACCAATGGCAAGCAAATACTGCTTCGAGGCTTTAGATAGAAGTTTACGTGACATTATGAGTACTCAATGTTACACACGAAATTTCGGTGAGAACCTTTTCTTATATGAATACGGTATTTTGCTTGTGACTTCGACCTTTAGACCTTGCTTGTTGAGTTGGTGAATGTTGGCATTGGAATCCACGTGTGTCAACAGAGCAAAGGATCGAAAAAGGAACTTTTCGGAGCACGTCACATCGGGGGCGATAATGCCCGATGACTGTGACAAATGGCACTGTCGCATAGGGCAAAGTCGCAGAGAAGAAGAACCTCTCGGTACATCTGGGGAAACAGTGCCCGCGCAACATTGCCAGGGTCACTATCGCATGGTCATTATCACGGAAAGTGTACCGCAAGGGTCATGGAGCAGGCAATAATGCCCCGCGACTATGCCATTGACATAGTCGTCGTGTCAAGGTCGCGAGTGGGGCCTTGGTTTTTAATTGAGGGCAACAACGATTTGTTTCATTATCTAATTTTTTGGGAGCTTCTAGGTTACGTTTTTCTCTCCAAAAGCTTGGTAAGTTCAACCTCCAACTTCCCTTTGTCATTAATGTCTTCCACCTACAAATCCCTTGATCATTTATGATATCTTAGGTTCTTTGAGCATTTATTGAGCAAGTCCAAACCGTCTAACGATTTCCATCTCATCTCACTAGTTACTTGGATTTTGGGGTTTTAAGCTACAAACCTACAAAATGAGTTCATCCTATTTTTACAAACCTAATACATGTTAAACATAGATTTTGACCTTCTAAATATCTCCACTTTGATTCCTTTGATTTGGGTGAGTTTTCACCAAAACCTAATTTTGATGATTTTAGGGTTTATTTGGATGAGTATGATTTTAAGGTTGATAAACTTACATCTTGGACTAATTGTGGTCTGTACATGAGAAACATGTTATCCTCTAACCTCAAGCTTAAATACTTTGAAATCAAAAACTAGGGTTTTGGGATATTGATATATGTAATTATTGAATGAGAACTTGGGTGAATTTGATTTAGTGTGTGGAAGTCATATTCAAGGAATTACATTTGAAACTCATTAGGTTTACATGATAGTTTATATGGATCTTCTATTTGCACATTTGATGGCATCTAAATTGTTTTAGAGATTATTGGTTGATGGTTTTTATATGGGATTGGCATATTTGGTTGCATTTGGGCATCATGACCCCATATTTATCTGTATCATTACGTCCGATGATGGAACGCTAGTTTTTCACATCGAGACATGGTTAGGCATCGGATGTGGTATAAGTCCTACGTGCTAGTACATATTATTGGACGAGGATAACTCAACATAAGGACCTTATGTGGTTGAAGTTGACATTCTGTGGGTGTACGTTTAAAGCCACCGAGCCTGACATCCAATGCATGTATTTTATTATGTGTTTGGTTTTACTAACATATCAAGTGACTTACTTTTGTGTTCTGTCACTTATATTAGTAAGTGGGTCTCCCCCATCAACCCAAGAGGTATTTGTATAAAATCAATGTTTTATCCGTATTTATTCCACTCGTTTTCTCTATTTAACGCATTTAGAACTTATTTCTTTCTCCAATATAACTGTTTGATCTCACTAGGCTTTAGCCTAACACTTTTTCTTAAAATGACATGTATAACAAGTCATTCTAACGGTGGGACTCCTCGGGCTTGAGTGGATAGTCATTGAAGGATAGTAGTATTTTTGGAGGTTATAGAGGCGTACACTCAATTTTCTAAAAAACTCGCCGCATAGCCGCCATGGCGCGCCATGGCACCAAGGCTTGTGTGTCACGCCACGTTAAGCCCATGGCACGCCATGGCCTAATGCGCAGTTATCGTAATGAGATATTTGATTTTTCTTTACGTTTTTAATGTCTTATTTGCAAGTTTTTAATATATAACCTAATTTAACTTGCTTATTACTATTGACTCATTGAGTAACACTACAAAACATACGTTTTTATATATAATATTATATATGAATTAGAAATTTGACGCCATAAGTCACGCCTTAAAAATGCCATGGCTTCGCCGTGGCTCCTAAGGCTTGAGGCTTGGCCTCGCCGCCACGCCACACCTCACGCCATTTAGAACCTTGCGTACACTTGATGGAGTGGTGGTATACTTTTGGAAGTGAAATGACAACACCCGTTCATAATCTAGATTTAGTTGGTCTAGATTAGTAGGTTGTTGAGTTTAATTTTCACTTGATTTTTGTGTTGTAAACACCATACAATTATTCCCCTTTTTGGGTGATTTGGCTATGTTAGCTTTGTTTATTCCGCATCTATTCAGGTTTAAATTAACCCCTATTTTTAGGGTGTTACAAGTTGGTATCAGAGCTCTAGTTTAAGTGAACTAGGTATGAATGTAGGATCCCTAGACTTAAGTTGAGATTGTTAAGATATGACTTGTGAGATTGGGTAAGACTCTTAAGATAGGATGTTCTTAGAGTCAACGGAAATTATACTAATTGAGAGTTGTGGTAATGGCAACAAGAATTCTTACGTATCATGTGTTCATAATTTCACTTAGTTAATGTTATTATGAAGATGTTTTATGTTAGTATAATTGATCTACTGTTGTTATGACAATTGATGAATGTAGTGGTATGTTTTCTTATGTTCAAATCTTATAGCCTATTTCTCACCTCTATTCTCGCATGTGTGTGGCAGACTGATGGTTACCACACGTAATAGGCCGGATGGCCATGAGGCGACGGCATCCACGACCGACAAACCTAGGGTGACGGCGGCAGAGTTGCCTCCACGTGTGCAAAATGTGTTGGGCGGAGGGGTTGACCAAATACCCCAACGCAATATAGCCACATCCGAGACGGTTATGGAAGAAGTAACTCCAGAGACCAGAATGATGGATCAAAAGATGCAGGTCATGAACGCAGCTATGGCCCAACAACAGATATGTTCTTGAAGTTACTTGAAGACAGGGACACTAACAATCGTAGACATGAGACAGATGCAGAAAATGTGATTGCAGTGCAATCTGAGGGTACTGGAAACGAAATTCCCACAGATGGAATGGATACATTGGAATAGGGGTGTACGTGGGTTGGTTTGGGCGGTTTGGGACATTTTTACAACCCAACCCAATTATGGTGGTTTGGAAAAACTCAAACCAACCCAACTCATTCAAAAGTTTAACCCAACCCAACCCTTGCGGGTTATGGCGGGTTGGGCGGTTTAGTAGTTTACATAAAATTGTTGAATGAAATACGATAAATACTACTAAGAATGTACAAACGTTTAGCGAACCAAGAGGTTATTTGGTTAGCACTTAGCAGTGTTATGGTTGTAAATGAACCAAATGTTCGGGAAACCGTTCGGGGAGAAATTCGTTTATATTCGTTTATTTAAAAACTGATTGAACATTATTACATTTTTTTGTTCGTTTAGTTAAATGAACGAACATGAACAATGAGCTTGTTCGTTCATTTACGTTTGTCAATGTCTGCTTACGTTTGTTTATATATTTATATTATGATATTAATATGTAAAATCATTAATTATATTAAAATTTTTGAATTCTTTTTTTATCATTCATAAATTTACCCGGTTTTTCATTTTGTTATGTTATTTCGCAACGAAATGAATATTAATGATGTTATTTTTTGTTCATTTGTGTTCGTTCGTTTATGTTAGGTCCAATGATCACAATTCAATCAATGTAATTTGATAAACAAGAAATGATTGGGAAGAATTGTTTGTTTATTCACAACTCTAGAGAGTGTCAAATGTTTCTCTCTCTAGAAACACTTAGTTCACGTACAGGCAACATTGTGAATGAATCTTACTTACAACAATACAAAACAACTCCTATTTATACCCTCACACCCTTGTTTACATTAAAGCTCAAACCCAATGCTAAAATACAAGGCCCAACATACAATAATGATGACTTTACAAAACTTTTAATACTTAGAACATTTTATGTTCTAATAGTTTATGTTCGCCTATTTACGTTCATTTAGCATCTTAACAAACAAAAGTAAACGAACACGAACAAACACATTTTCTTAATGAACGAACGTGAACACAAAAAATTCCGTTCTTTTACCGTTCGTGTTCATTCATTTGTTGGTTTAGTTTAATGAACGAACACGAACAAGCATCCATTAGTTTGTTCGGTTAAGTAAAATGTATTATATATATAATGTATATAATATATTTTGACCTATAAATTTGTCTAAATAGACTAGTTTTTTATTCTTGTATTACATATATATATATATATATTTTATAAAAATTATATATTAGCGGCGGGTTGGGCGGGTTGAACAAAGCGTAACCCAATTTCAACCCTCTTAATTTGCGGGTTGGCGGTTTGGCGGTTGGGCCGGTTGGGTTTAATTGGGTTGTTAGCGGTTTGGGTTGGGCGGGTTTTGCGGGTTGAAGGTTTTTTGTACACCCCTACATTGGAAGCAAGGTAACCGACAAAGACTTGCTCTTTCAAAACCTTCTTGAGTTGCAGACCACCCAAGTTCAAGGGTAATGACGATTCGATAGTGTGCATGAATTGGATCCGATAAATGGAGCAAGCCTTTCGGACAAGTGAATGTGCAGAGAGCCACAAATCAAAATTCGGTTCTCAAATGTTGCGAGGGGAGGCCCTCACATGGTGGAACATCTACTCTATGTCCCTAGGGGCCTCCGTATTGGCCAAATTAGACTCGGAAACATTCAAAAGGAAGGTGCTTAAAGATTATTGCAACGAGAGGGCAATTGACCGAATCATCGACGAGTTCCGGGGTTTGAAGAAAGGGAACTTGACAGTGAAAGAGTACAACAAGTTATTCATGGACAAGCTGGGATTGGTGGGACATTAGGTTCAGACAGATAAGGAGAAGATCAAGGCCTACATCACGGGTTACCGACTGAGACGATGAACATGGTATGAGTGTCCAAGGGATCTACGCGATCGAAGAGGCACAACTAGTGAAAGATTCCTACGGTCTAAGCAATATGGAAAGAGGTGGTGTAGCCGAGAAAAGAAGATGGGAGGGAAGTTCCTTACCCTCCAAGAGGCTGAGACAATTCAACAACAGCCAAAAAGGGATCGGTCCTAGACGTTAGGCTCCATGGTGTTCTAAATGCCGAAGCAAACACCTCGGTCCATGTAATTCGGGGCCCGGAAACTGTTTCAAGTGTGGCAACGCTGGCCACAATTTCAAGGATTGCTTGGTTAGGGGGCAGATATGCTTTGAGTTCAAGGAGCTAGGCCATGTCAGAAGCGAATGTCCAGGATTGAAGATGGGAAATATCGGGGGAAAGAAGATGGATCCTCCGATAGTGACAGGAAGGTCCTTTCAGATGACCACCAAGGAGGCGAGGGCTTCAACATATGTAGTGTTGGGTACGTTTCTCCTAAACTCCGTACCTACACGTATATTATTTGATTCCAGTGCAAGTTTTTCATTTGTATCGAGCTCTTTCTGTCAAAAGTTATCCATTCCTACTATTAGCTTAGATGATGCCTTAGTGGTAGAGCTAGTGGATGGTGATCAAGTGGTGGTTCGAGAAATTATTAGAGGTCACGTATTGGAGATCGAGGGAAAGAAATTTCCGATCGATTTGATGACAATGATTATTGGAGGATTTGATGTCGTCATAGGAATAGATTAGTTAACGAATAACCATGCCGAGATTCTTTGTGCAAAGAAGATGATCCGAATTCCAATTTTGGATAGCGAGATGGTGACCGTGTATGGAGATAGACGGAAAGATGATGTAGTGGTTATCAACAAGGTGAAGGCACGTAAGTGTTTGTTAAAAGGATGTTCATCCTTTCTGGCATACGTCATGTAATGGTGGTGAATGAATTCCCCGACGTGTTCCCGGACGACTTGCCTGGATTACCGCTCGATCTCCAGGTGGATTTCAAGATAGACAGCATTGGGAGAGGCTCCGATAGCTAGATCTCCTTATCGTTTGGCTCCTTCAAAAATTAAAGAGATGATGGGACAAATACAAGACCTTCTTGAGAAGGGATTCGTGTGACCGAGCTCGTCACCTTGGGGAGGAACGGTCTTATTCGTGAAGAAGAAAGATGGCACGATGAGGATGTGCATAAACTATAGGGATTTGAACAAGGTAACCGTGAAGAATAAGTATCCACTCCCTAGAATCGACGAATTGTTTGACCAACTTCATGGAGTGGGATGTTTCTCGAAGATTGATCTACATTCGGGTTACCACCAAGTGAAAGTCAAAGAGGACGACATCCCTAAGACAGCATTTAGGACGTGTTATGGACACTACGAGTTCTTAGTGATGCCTTTCGCTCTAACAAATGCCCCAGTGGTGTTCATGGACTTGATGAATCGCGTGTGGCGACCATTTCTTGATAAGTCGGTTATCGTGTTCAATGATCATATTATGATATATTCCAAGGATGTATCTGAGCACGTGCAACACCTACGTGAAGTTTTAGAGGTTTTGAGGAAGGAGAAGTTGTATGCTAAATTCTACAAATGTGAATTTTGGTTGAAAGAGGTGCAGTTTTTGGGGCACGTAGTCACAAGAGACGGTGTGAAGGTGGATCCCGCCAAGATTAATGCCATGATGAATTGGGAACCTCCTAAGAGTCCATCTGAGATCCATAGATTTTTGGGTTTGGTGGGTTATTATCGAAGATTTATCCAAGATTTCTCCAAGATTGCTTCTTCATTGACGGCTCTGACAAAGAAGAACATGAAGTTTGTATGGACCAAAACTCAAGAGAAGGCATTCCGGACATTGAAAAAGAAGTTGTGCGAAGCTCCGATCTTATCCTTGCCGAAAGGATCGAAGGATTTTGTAGTTTATAGCGATGCATCCAAGATGGGTCTAAGTTGTGTGCTTATGCAAAGAGGAAAGGTAATCGCCTATGCGTCAAGGCAACTAAAGGTGCACAGGAAAAACTACCCCACTCATGATTTGGAGCTAGCGGCGGTGGTATTCGCATTGAAGTTATGGTGACACTATCTATACGGCACAAAGTGTACCTTATATACGGATCACAAGAGTTTGAAATATGTCTTTGATCAAAAGGAACTAAATATGAGGCAAAGGAGATGGTTGTAATTGCTTAAGGACTACGATTGTGAATTGCTCTACCATCCGGGTAAAGCAAACGTAGTAGCCAATGCCTTAAGTCGAAAAGAGTATAGTGGGAGACTTCGAGCCAAGCTCTCGAGAATTGAATTGGTGTCAAGCCTTATGGATTGAATTAAAGTGGCTCAAGCCGAAGCCTTATTGGAAGAAAACCTTAAAGAAGAAGTGATGACCAAGCAACGACTACTCCTGACAGATAATAGCCGTGGGATTAAATGTTTCAATGGGCGCGTGTGGGTGACAAAGATTGGAGGAAATCGGGAGATACTTTTGGAAGACACTCACAAATCCAAGTACTCCATACACCCGGGGAGCATTAAAATGTATAGAGATTTGAAGTTGCACTATTGGTGGCCAGTTATGAAGCTAGACGTGGCGCACTATGTAGAGCGATGTGTAACTTGTTCGCAAGTAAAGGCCGAGCATCAACGATCTTACGGGAGCCTACAATCCTTAGAAATACCCGAGTGTAAATGGGACATAATCACCATGGACTTCGTGACCAAGCTACCAAAAACATTGAGGGGAAATGACACCATTTGGGTGATTGTTGATCGTTTGACGAAAAGTACTCACTTTCTAGAGATGCGGGAAACGTTGTCGATGGATAAGTTGGCAAAACTCTATATCGATTAAATATTTTCTCATCATGGTATACCCTTGTCTATAGTTTCCGATCGTGATAGTCGTTTTACTTCGAGGTTTTGGTGAGATTTGCATCAAGAATTAGGTACGGGGGTAAATATGAGTACGACATACCACCCACAGATGGAAGGACAAAGCGAAAGAATGATTCAAACTTTGGAAGACATGCTAAGGTCTTGCGTGATCGATTTAGGTGGTAATTGGGATACTCACTTGCCTTTAGTGGAATTCGCATACAACAACAATTATCACTCTAGCCTTGGAGTGACACCATTTGAAGCGTTCTATGGGAGGAAGTGCAGAACCCCCGTATGTTGGCTAAAAGCGGGCGAAAATCAATTTCCAAGGCTAGAGATTGTGCAAGAAACGGCCGACAAAGTCAATGCTATTCGGGAATGTCTGAAGGAGGCACAAGATCGACAAAAGAGTTATGCCGACAAGAAGTGGCGACTGGTGGAGTTCCAAGTGGGAGGTCGTGTGATGTTGAAGGTATCCCCATGGAAGGGTTTAATACGATTTGGAAATCGCGGGAAGTTGAGTCCCCGTTTTCTTGGATCGTTCACCATTATTGAGCGCATTTGCCTACAAGCCTACAAGTTAGATTTACCACCGGAAATAGATGGAATCCACCCTATGTTCCATGTATGTTATCTACGGAAGTGTTTAGCGGAAGAAGAAAGCATCATACCATTATCAGAGATTCGAGTGGATGATATCTTAGGTTCTTTGAGCATTTATTGAGAAAGTCCAAACCTTCTCAAGGTTTCCATCTCATCTCACTAGTTACTTGGATTTTGGGGTTTTAAGCTACAACCTTACAAGGTGAGTTCATCCTCTTTTTACAAACCTTATACATATTAAACATAGATTTTGACCTTCTAAATATTTCCACTTTGATTCCTTTGATTTGGGTGAGTTTTCACCAAAACCTAGTTTTGGAGATTTTAGGGTTTATTTGGATGAGTATGATTTTAAGGTTGATAAACTTACATCTTGGACTAATTGTGGTTTATACATGAGAAACATGTTATCCTCTAACCTCAAGCTTAAATACATTGAAATCAAAAACTAGGGTTTTGGGATATTGATATATGTAATTATTGAATGAGAACTTGGGTGAATTTGATTTAGTGTGTGGAAGTAATATTCAAGGAATTATATTGGAAACTCATTGGGTTTACATGAGAGTTTATATGAATCTTCTATTTGCACATTTGATGGCATCTAAATTGTTTTAGATATTATTGGTTGATGATTTTTATATGGGATTGGCATATTTGGTTGCATTCGGGCGTCATGACCCCATAATTATCTGTATCATTACGTCCGATGATGGAACACTAGTTTTCCACATCGAGGCATGGTTAGGCATCGGATGTGGTATAAGTCCTACGTGCTAGTACATGTCATTGGATGAGGATAACTCAACATAAGGACCCTATGTGGTTGAAGTTGACATTTTGTGGGTGTATGTTTAAAGCCACCGAGCCTGACATCTAATGCATGTATTTTATTATGTGTTTGGTTTTACTAACATATCAAGTGACTTACTTTTATGCTCTGTCATTTATGTTAGTAAGCGGGTCCCCCCATCAACCCTAGAGGTATTTGTATAAAAGCAATGTTTTATCCATATTTATTCCATTTGTTGTTCTCTATTTAACGCATTTAGAACTTATTGCTTTCTCCAGTATAACTGTTTGATCTCACTAGGCTTTAGCCTAACACGTTTTCTTAAAATGACATGTATAACAGGTCATTCTAGCGACTCCTCAGGCTTGAGTGGAGAGTCATTGAAGGATATTAGTATTTTTGGAGGTTATAGAGGCGTACACTTGATGGAGAGGTGGTATACTTTTGGAAGTGAAATAACAACACCCGCTCATAATCTAGATTTAGTTTCTCTATATTAGTAGGTTGTTGAGTTTATATTTCACTTGATTTTTGTGTTGTAAGTGCCATACACTTTTTCCCCTTTTTGGGTGATTTGGTTATGTTAGCTTTGTTTATTCCTCATCTATTCAGGTTTAAATTAACCCCTTTTTTGTGGGTGTTACACTCAATATACTAACAGCTCAACAAAACCGTTTGGTGGTCTTACGGTTGTTTGCGGTGGGGATTTTTGCCAAATACTGCTTGTTATACCAAGAGGAACTCGAGCAGACATTGTTGATGCATCACTCAGCTCATCATATTTATGGCCAATGTTTCTGGTTTACGAGCTCAATCAAAACATGAATCTTCATTGTGAAGGTGTTTCAGCAACTGCGGCACTCAAAATTGAGACCTTTTACAAATGGATGTTGCAAATAGGTGATGGATGCGCCTATGCTCACCCTAGTGAAGAGTTGCTTCAACTGCCCCAAGATATTCACCAAGAGAGTTATGAAGATCTAATGGACTCGATTATTCAATTGGTATACCCCCCACAACTTACAACATTGTGGGTCCCTTTAATCTCATGGAACGAGCAATTTTGACCCCCAAAAATGATAAGACCTAGGAACTTAACGAACATGTCATGGATATTCTTCCGGGGGGAGGAATGACCTTCCATAGCTCTGACACGGTATGCAAAGGAAGTTTACAAACAAGTGAAGAAGATCTTCTCTATCCAACATAATTTCTTAATAGCTTGAGTATACCAAACCATGACATCCATCTCAAACTTGGTACTCTAATTATGTTACTCATAAATCTTCATCAAATTGAGGGCTTGTGTAATAGTACACGGATGATTATCACATTGCTTGGAAGAAGATATAACTTCTGGATCAAATTTAGGAAAAAATGTTACGATCCCAACAATTATTATGTCCCCAAATGAATCCAAGTGGCCTTTTAAGCTCAGTCGTCGCCAATTACCATTGGCAGCGTGTTGCATATCCTAAAAAAAGCATAGTAGAAGATGGTTTGCTGCAACAGAATTTGAGAGTGCCAACCTATCGTTAGTTAGAGGTGGTAGCAGTTGTGGCACTGATAGGTGTTAATAAATTAGCCCCATTATTGTGTTTTATTAGTATTTTATCTTTCTTTTATTTGCCCAAAGCCCACTTTGAGTGTTGTTTAGTCCATTTTATAGCATTTATCATGTTTTTATGTCTTAGTATGCATTTCCATTGTTTTGATGCTAACTTGAGCATTTTTGCAGATTTCTGATTTTTTTTGGCAGTGCTATAGGACCACTGTAGAAGCTGGATTTTGATGCTATAGGACTAACTGGTGGTTGCTGCAGCCGAATTTCTTTCTTGGGTTGGGCTTGGAAGCCCCATTTTGAAGACTTTATGGCCAAAAAAAGGGCATACATCATTATTGTATCCTTTAGCTTATTAGATACTTTTCTAGCTTCTATAAATATGCATCTTTTGTAACTTTAAACATAACCAACAACCTTTGGGTTTGATTATTCTCTAGTTTATTTTGGATCTTAATCTTAAATATTTTGGGTTTACTTGTCCTTCAAGAACTAAAATATTCTAAGCTTAAGATTGGTGTATTTTGCAAATATTAATCTAAGTGTTCTGGATTTCAAGTTCATCTTTTACATTCTTGTTCTTCACTTTCTAAAGCTACATTTTTTCTTACAAAACATTTGTGTGTGACTTAATATTCAAGATTTTGCAAGAGATTTTCATAAGTCTTTTTTGCACCTTGATTCTTAATTTACACAAGTCAACTTCCAAGTTTCTAAATTTTCAAAGTTCTAAAGTTTGTTCAAGACAATAATTTTACAATAACCAAATCACTTTACGTTTTTGGCAAAGAAATTGTTTGGAAGTAATTGTTAGCTTTACTTTGAACTTCCTTCTCTTGTAAGTTAAGATTTTTTCCAAGCACCAAAAACCAAAAAGTCTCCTTCCAAGTACCAAAGCTTTTCTTTTGTTGACTTTTGTGACATACCTTAAGAGACAAGTTCCATAACATGCCACTTAAGTTATCAAGTCATACATTATTTTGCAAGTGTTTTCTAGTTTAATTTAATTTAGTCTTTTTATTTATGTTATTTTCCATTCTGTAATTTACTTTACTGTTCTTTACTTTTTTGCAATTTAAATTCCTGTCATTTACATTTCTGTACTTTAATTTTTGCAAGTTACTTTTCTGTAATTTACTTTCCAGCAATTTACATTACTGTCTTTACCTTTCAGTTATTTACATTCCAGCAATTTATTTTACTGTCATTTATTTTTCAAGTAATTTTTACTTTCAGTATTTTACCTTTATGTTATTTCCAGTCCTTACATCATTCGAAAGAAGAAACCAAGCAATGATGGGCGAATTTTGTTAGATCACAGATTTATTGGATCCAAGATCATCCAATCTGAAGACTGGAATCTGAAGCTAAAGCTGAAAAGTCACTCTCAATATTAGTCTAATGTTAGTTTGTAATAAAATGTCAAAGTTAATTATTGTATTTTATATTATTATAATATTCCTAAATATTTATTTGTTAAGATATTTTAGGATATTATTAAGTTTAGATATTTTGTTAGATTAGATGTTAGGTGGGATATTATTATTTCACAATCTCATATCTGATCTGATCACACTACTCATCATCGACCAACACACCACCATCTAGAGAGAAAAACACACAGAGAGCTTCAAAGAAGAAAAACTCATATCAGATCAATCTGTAATCCGTGGTTATTAATCAAACAGGTTGATGAATCTTATATGTTTGTGTTTGTTATTGTCTAGTAAGATCTTGTTCAAATATAACGGGACCGACAATTGGTATCAGAGCTTAAACCAGATTCAAATCAAATTTATAGAACTCACTGTGTTCTTCATCTTCAAAGTCACTGTACCATCGATCAAATTTTCAAAAAGTGTTTGTTTTTTAAAATACTTGGTTGTAAGTTGTTGTAGTTGATTAGGCGATCACATTGTCCAATTTTAGAGTTGTAAATCGATTTCTAGATAGGTGTATTTGGGTGTTTCAGAGTCGATTATCGAAGAAGAACACACACCGGTCACACTCACATCGGTCCATACCGGTCAAAACACATCGGTCCATACCGGTCGCTCCACCCCGGTCACAAAACCCCGGTTGAACAACCTCGGTCGCAGGACTCCGGTCGAGGTAGGATACCGGTCGAGCAAAACTCCGGTCACAACAACTCATCGGGCTTCAACACCCTGATTTGCGCCATCTGTTATTCGCGCAAACTTCAACTTTTCGCGACCCGCCTCTCGCGCAAACCTCTATTTTGCGCCAACCACATCTCGCGTAAAGTTCATTCGCGCGACCAACTTCTCACGCAAACCTCAAATTCGCGCGACCCATTCCTCGCGCAAAGTGACTTTTGCACCAGCTACTTTTAGCACAAAGTCTGTTTTTTAGCCAACCACTATTAGCGCAAGTTGTTCTTTTGCGCCGGCCTTATTTAGCGCAAATTTGTGATTTTTCGCCAGTTCTTGACTTAGTCTTTCTGAATCGAATTATTCAGTATTTTTTGATTTTATCTGGACTAATGATCAAGTACAAGTTCTTATTACACAGAAATCAAACAGGATGACATCAAGAGAAGCTCTAGCTATCGGAACTGACACAAAGCCACCAGTACTCTTCAGGGGAGAGTATGAGCAGTGGAAAGATCGGTTCATGGACTTCATAGAAAGACATGATTTGGGTGATTTAATCAGGAAATCTTTAGAGGAAGGAGTTAGGCCACCTGTTATGGAGACTCACACGGATGGTACTAAGGAGATAGAATATCAACTTAAGTTTGATGAACTCGAAGGTGATGAACTAAAGAGAGCAAGAGCTGATAGATTAGCAAAGTCTTTCATTCTTCAAGGCATTACTAATGAAATATATGTGAAGATAGACAACTACAAAGCCATAGGTAAACAGATGTGGGATCAACTGGAGAAAATGATGCTTGGTTCAAAAGTTGGAAACCAGCTCAAGATATCCAACTGCCTTAACAACTATGAAGAGTTCAAAGGCAGAGTTGGAGAATCTCTAGCAGAAACATATGACAGATTTGTGACCTTGCTAAATGAGTTAAGCAAGAACAAGGTCAATAAATCACAGATAGAGCTGAATGTCAAATTCCTTAGCATCCTTCAGCCTGAATGGAAAAGGTTCACAAGACAAATGAAGCAAATAAAAGATCTGAACGATATTCCACTTCACGAGGTATATGAAACCCTCAAGCAGAATGAGGAAGAGGTGGATGAGATCATGGAAGAAAAGAGACAGGGTGAGAAGATAGTTGATGATTCAATTGCTCTTGTTGTGAAGAAGAAGAAGAAGAAGAAGAAGAAGAAGAAGATGCTTGTGTCTGAATCAGAAGAGGTTGAAAGTGAATCGAACTCTGACTCTGACGACTGTGAAAATCTAAAGCAGGCTATGCTTATGTTGACCAAGGCTTTTCAAAAGAAGTTCTACAAAAATCCTAGCTCGAACAGTCTGAGGTATGCATCAGGCCCAAGCAACTTTATTCACAAGGAGAGATTTGAAGGAAAGAGGTTAGAGGAAAGGAAGCCAGAAGAGAAAAAGTATAAAGCTGAAGAGATCAAACATCCAGAACCTCCAACATGCTACAACTGTGGCAGAATTGGACACTTTGCCAAAGACTGTCGAAGACCGAAAGTCCGGAACTCCGACTACTACAAGAACAAAATGCTTCTAGCCAAGCAACAGGAAGATGGAAAGGCATTGATGGAAGAAGATGAGTTCTGGCTAGATCATTCAGACCAAGAAGATGATAATGAAGAGAAAGACGAGATAGCACATCTATGCTTCATGGGCAAGCTGGAAACAGAAGTTGAAGCTGATTCCGATGAAGAGGACAACGAAGAGGTATGTGATTTAACTGAATCAGATTTATTAAATCAAATGCATGCCATGATGACAAAACTCCAAGAATTAAAGTTGAAACTTCAACGTGAAAAGGGTGTTATTACTGACAAAAACCAATCAATACAAAAACTTAGCGAGGATATTGCTGAGAAGAAAGTATTGATTGAGGTTTTACATAAAAAATTGACACCAGCGCAAAAGAAAAGACCATAACTCTTAAACAAATTGCTGAAACAAATTCTAAATCGAGAATGAGTGAGTTTGATTTCAAAGAACTTATGAGAATGTATTCTTCGCGTTTCGAAGAAAACAAATCATTACTTGCAAAATTAAATGCTTTGGAAAAGAAGTTATACTCATTGGGTCAAACTGAACAAACCATTCATCTAAACAAACCCAAGGAGAATAAAGAAAGTTGGGGACTTGGTTATGAGAATCCTCACTACCTTAAAAAGGGTATATCTGAAGTGCCAGCACTTTATGATTTTATATTCTTAAGACTTTCTCAACGATACCCTGACCTTAAAGTTTTCTGGACTGGACTATCTAAAGAGGATGAAGCCAAGGAAACCGAAAAACGAAAGAACAAATCTAATGTTCAACTTCCATTTCGTTATGCGAAGCTGAATAATAGTTATAGTTCTGTTCAATCAAAATCTCTTTCAAATGATTTCTTTGAGAGTTATTCTGTAAAAGAAATGGAGGCTAAGCCTATTGAAGGTAAACTTTACGTCCCTCCTCTCGTTTTGGAAAATAAATTTCTGAACTTGAGAAATCTTTAACAGATGAAAGACTTGTGATTGATATTGAACAAAAAGTGTTTTCAACTGTGTTTTAAAATACTGTTCTTTCTAAATCAACTAAGGCTTCAAAATCTGATGATATGTTTGGTTTAACTGATGGAGGGTTTGATTTTCTAAACTCTTATGGTGTTTTAGATGATCGTTTTGATCAATTTGATTTTAATGCCAAACTTCCTAATCATTCGTCTTTTGTTGTGAATTCCTTTGGATTATCCAGTACGTTTAAGAAAGGTGCAACATCAACGAAAGTTGATAAATCAGTTTCTGTGAAAACTAAGAATGCTAAAGGTAAGAAGAAATCTCAGCATTCACAGAAACCGATCACTAGGGGTGTTCGCGGTGCGGTTTGGGCAAAACCGCAAACCGCACCGCATGTGCGCTTTGAGCATTTTCCCAAACCGCAAACCGCACCGCATATACCTCAAACCGCACTGCGAAATGCGGTGCGGTACGGTTTGTCCTTATCGCACTTTATGCGTACAATCCAAAAAATTATAAGTTTAAAATACATTATAAAGTCAACGATTAAGTGACCGTAGTCAAAAAAATAAAGAGTTTGAATACATCCAACTCCAAAATGCATAATTAAAAATAGTCAAAGAAATATTTTTAAAAAATAAATTGTTTCAATACGATAAACGGATAAAGTGACATCTCCCGTCATGAACGTCCTAACCTAGGGCATTTTTTCATTTGTTGGGTCATAGACTTTTAAGAGGCTTATAATTAAAATGTTTATTTAGCAAAGTCCAAAACTTAAACTCTTAAAGTCCATAATTAAAAACACAAAACCCAATTATATAAATATTAAATAAATTAAACTATTATATATGTATGCTTAAAATTAAAAAAATAAAAATAATATAAAAGATGTGGTGCGGTGCGGTTTGAACCACGATTTGAAAACTCAAAACCGCAAACCGCACCGCATAGTGCGGTTTGGTAAAAATATAAACCGCAAACCGCACCGCGAAAGTTCTAAACCGCATTTTGCTGTGCGGTGTGGGCGGTTTGGCGGTTTGGATGAACACCCCTACCGATCACTACTGGTAACCCAAAGAAGAAGCATTCATTTGATTCTCACAATTCTAACTCACAAGTTTCAAATGTTTCAGAAATGATCAAGAAAATGCTTGGAGTTAAGTCTGAGTGGCAACCTAAGAAGAAGATAGATGAGAAGGATAAATCATGTTCTAGTGCTGATTGTAATAAAATTACTACTAGTAAAGATGATATAATTGTGGATGTTGCTTTTTCTAAACCAAAACTTGTTGATTCTCGCAAGAAATTTTCAAGACAGCAATTATTCCAGTTATCTTTGTCTACTAGAAAGTTTTCCAATTATGATAGAAATGATTATAATTCTCATAAACATTTTGATGACTGTTTTGGCACATATAATGTATATTCTCATCGTTCTAACTCTTCATATGGTTTTCAAATAAAAAGAGGACCCGAATTTCAATGGGTACCAAAATCTTGTGCTAACACAGTTGGATCCAAATACAAATGGATACCAAAGAAAAAGGATGAATCTGTGTTGCAGACACCTTCTGTCAAAGTGGAATAGGAGAACAATGGCTTTTGAATAATGCAGTTCAAGACCCGCACCTCAATGTTAAGAGAGAGGCTTCTAAGTAAATCAGCTTAGGACCCGTACTTCAACGAAGAATGACTTCTAAACACAACAGTTTAGGACTCGTACTTCAGTGATCAAAAGACCTTACTCCTGTGCTGATATAAGAGATTGTACTCCAATACTCCAATGAGGAAATCAACCATCAAGGGGGAGTACATATTTGTATGAAATTTTAAATGCATATCTTTTACAATGATAATTTTTCTATGCATAATTTCAGGGGGAGTAAAAGACCTATGACTTCTGATTATTTCTGATTAGAACTCGTACTTTAATTGTTTTACTGCTTTTTGTCTTTTTAATTTCAGTGAATAAATTTGCTTTGACTATGACTTAAGACTTTTGAAGTTTGAGAGATGCTTACAAGATCATATCTTTATGACTTTAAGATTGACTTCATGAGATGTAAGATTGCACTCAAAAGGTATAATTCTTTATCTTAATCTCATATATGGTTGAAAGAAGGACAACTTTCAATCATTGAAAACATGTTCTCAAAAGTTCAAATCACTTCTCGATTCTTCATCAGATTTTATAAATTGGAAGTGTAATTTTCAATGTTTTCTTAATTCATTTTTGATTTTTAATTGATATAGTTAAACCATTTTGAGCATCATATGCTTCATAGGAAAACATGGGATTTCATTGTGCTAGGACTTAACACAACTTCTACGGATACATGTTAACCAGTGTTTCCTACCCAAGAGGTTAATCCATAGTGATTAAGTGTGAGAAGTCAAAAAGAAATGAGTGTGGAATGTGTGATGAGGTATATTGAAAAAGAGAGTTTGGTTAGAGTAAGCTAAATGTTTAAAAGAAAGAGGGTGTGAGAACAGAGTTAAAAGAATATCAAAACTCTGCACCAACTTTTTATGAGTCGGGCAGCCACAATTCTAATGTTTCACAACTCTTTGGTGAACGTTATTGAAACAGGCAACTAGCCCATGCCAACTCTTGATCAAACCTCACCAGCTACTCATTTTCTTCTTAACAGGAAAATGTTTTATTTTCAAAGGGGAAGCAGCACATTTGCTATCTGATTTTCATTTGGAAAATCTGGATATTGAAAAGAAGGAAGTATGCCCCACCTTCGCACTTCAATCATGCACAATTGAGTCTGTGTTTAACTTACTGTTGTCACAGTGGTTTACACAATTTTGAGCCTATAAGCAATCATTCGTGCTTAATTCTTTCTATCACATGCACGAACACACAAGGACTTTGTTTCTTTGTCATAACGTTCATAGAATTTACCTTTGTGGTGTTTCGATGATTGAATGGAAGCCCTAGGGGAGTGAACATCAAAAAGCTCCTTTACAATGTGTACTTGTTACACACAGTGACTTAGTGTTACTGACAGGCATATTAACTGATTCATTTGTTGATTCAGGTGCTACACGATTATTTTGTCTGGATTTGCAAAGATCTGGATGAATATCTTTTGGATTGACGAATCAGAGGTTCCTTATGAAAGACATTTGTTACTCAAAGTTTTGATGAAATCGTTGCTCTTTTCTTCAAAAAGGGGGAGAAGAGTTAATCAAGAAATAGGAGAAGAAATGGGAGAGATCAAAAGTTTATCGAATTCTTCAAAAACAGAGAAATTTTCTTTGAAGATACTTTGCTAAAGCATTCTGAGCTAAAACTGGAGATTATTATATATTGAAGACAAAGAAGGAGATTGCATCTTCTGAGCTGAAAGAGAAGACTGAATTGCTAAATCATTTTAGTAATGATCTTGATCCAAAGGGGGAGATTGTTAGATCACAGATTTATTGGATCCAAGATCATCCAATCTGAAGACTGGAATCTGAAGCTAAAGCTGAAAAGCCACTCTCAATATTAGTCTAATGTTAGTTTGTAATAAAATGTCAAAGTTAATTATTGTATTTTATATTATTATAATATTCCTAAATATCTATTTGTTAAGATATTTTAGGATATTATTAAGTTTAGATATTTTGTTACATGAGATGTTAGGTGAGATATTATTATCTCACAATCTCATATCTGATCTGATCACACTACTCATCATCGATCCAACACACCACCATCTAGAGAGAAAAACACACAGAGAGCTTCAAAGAAGAAAAACTCATATCACATCAATCTGTAATATGTGGTTATCAATCAAACAGGTTGGTGAATCTTATATGTTTTTGTTTGTTATTGTCTGGTAAGATCTTGTTCAAATATAACGGGACCAACAAATACCCTGAGCTTGGGGTGTAAGACAATGTTAAGACCGAAATTGGCGTGGAAATAAAAAGGTGTATTTATTATAGCAATGTTTTCTAACTATTTATTTTTCAGGTGATTACTGTTTCATTGAAAATCATGTTAAATTAATTGACAACTAATTTTATATGTGAAAATGCATTAACTTTCAGACTTAAAACAAATAAGAAAACCTGATTTAATGTGGGAATACTATAAATAGCTATAACACCTGACAAGTGATATACTCATATGGTGTAGGGAGGTAACACTGTGTCGCGCTAGGATTCACGAGGTCTAACATAAGTGATATCGTATCGATAGCAGTGGGCCGGTGTGCACTCTTTGGAGGCCGTCTGAACCGATAGTTGAATACCGTGACAATTCTATAGAATCATTCAAGTAGTACTATAGGACTGTCCAACTTGCTATATCATCTTTTTGTCAAAACACCTATTTTAATCTTAACAAAGCTTTGCACCCTTTGCTTCCTCTTTTACGACTGATTTTCTAGTTGATAACTCAAACAAACCAACCAAAAGATTATTCTTCAAATTAGCCATCTGAAATCAATTTTTAAATACTGGACTTTTGAAAGACTTTCACAAGCCTTCTCTGTGGGATCGATATCTGGTACTTTTACCATTATTACTTGTTACGAGATGATAGTAGTTCAAGGTGTATACTTGTGCCAAGTTCTATTTTAAGTGAATCTCATATTGGATAGCATAAATCTGACACAACAAGTACCCAAACAGGTAGAGTGGAAATGAGTATCATCACTAAGAGTTCGTAGGTAACAGTTTTTAGTTAACCTCCTAGCATGGGAAAGAATAAGCCATACAAAAGATAGTTTTACATAACACCGGAAACGAATTTTGACCCATCTACAACCTTGTGTATCTGTCTCTCTGTACCTGCAATGCCCAACATCGTACAAAATGCATATTCAAGATCGCTAGCATATGAAAGAATAGATAAGCAGAGCATATGGAAAACCTACATTTGAAAAACACTCCTATCAATTTTATTAGATGGTCACCAACAAGCGCCCAAACATAAGAAGCAATCACCACCCCTAATTTCAACTTCTCAGGCTCCTGTGTACTGATCAAAACTGAAATTGAACACTAGTGATGAGTGTAGTTCCTCCAGGTCTCAATCTCAGCTGAAAACTAAAAATAAGGTTCATGGATGAAGTATGCTTATCACACCAATGGCACATTAAGTGCAGGTCCACCAGCTAGAAGAGAGCCACGATAGGCCAGATAAAACTATATCAATATAAAAAATGATAAATCAAAGAGGGTATACAAAAATTCGATATTTTTATGGCAATATCGTGTCTTTGGATAGACATAGAGACTCATACAGACCTGATATGGGGGCATCTTTTCTTACTCTATGAATTTTACCCTAGTTATCAATACGTTAATGACGTGCACTTACCAGTAGAATTAAATGGTAGAAAGTGCAACTCTTGAATATATGCACGTGCCTATGAAGGTTCCAAGTAATTGAACAATTTATACAAGAACGGCAACAACAAATGAAATTAATTTAATTTGAAGAAAGAAAAACAAAAACTCCATCATGAGCTTTTTGGCTTTCATTTTTGTTCCAGATTTGATAAAATATTTGAGTTTTCAACTTTTAAGCAACGTTTACATCCTTTCTTGTGGGTTTGCATAGATTAAGGAAAACCCTAAATACCCCCCAGACCCTATGGCTGTGTGGGATTTACCGGGACAGTTTGGTTTGGTTTAAACTAAATACATGCAGTTAAAACAAATTTGGTAACTATTCAGAACGCCGGTTCAACTGCCAAACATGTCTCTAGGGGTTTTAGTACCTGAAGTTTTAAAGCGTCAACCATACAGCCATCAGGACATGTCAACCGGTTCAATCGGCAAGCAAACTTTTTACATAAATTGTTAGTAAAATGTCAATTTAAAGAAGTCGGTGTACCTGATTAGCCATACTCATGTAAAAACCCATGGGAAGATTTGTTGCAAGCAAGAAAAATATTGTTGCTTGTATCTTCCAGGAGCTTTTAGTGTGATTGTTAGTAACTTTCTTGCTCTTTTTACGAGATGAATATTGTTGGCTTAGCTAACGAATAACCAGAGAAAGCTAAAGCTATTGGAAGCACAGGGAGGATAAACTTGTTAGTCATACTTCTATATGAATATCATGTAAAATAAATGTAATCAACTTTTTCAACCATTGTACTTGGTAATTTGTCATCAACAAATCATTATTATAGTGAAAAATGAAAGAAGAAAACTATGATTTGCAACAATTAGCAATTTTGAATATATATATATACACACATAATATATATATATATATATATATATGTATATATGGAATTGTAGATGCTAAAATAACATTGTATTAACACTTGTGTTCAAAATTGCTCATTCTTGCAAAGTGTAGTGTTGTTTTGCATTTTTCGTAAGAATGGTTATTTACAAAACCAAATAAAACCAAATGAACCATGTATATCCCCCACTCGAAAGTAAGGTAGGGCATGTACATAGACATATCCTCTACCCAAAGGGTAAGAACAATTATTTGTTTGTGACAAAAATAAGTATGATGGTTCATTTATGCCACTCGGGTGTTTTCACTCTTTAAAAGGTAGAGAGTTGGCTGATGAGGTTATAACCATGGAAGCAGGCATACTGAATTCTTTGTGCCCTAATACATTATAAAAACCTAAATTCTTTGTGCTGTAATACATTATACAAAACCCTAAAACTCACAAAATGAGTTCTGAAAGCTTCCAATTTTTAGTGTTTAGACTGGGTGATGCCAACCACCATAAAAGGTAGGAAAGTGAAGATCATGACAGTAAATCCCTGGGTGAAGTACCGGTGCACCAATGCCATGGGTGAGTTCCATAATAGTCACCCCTAGAGGATAAAAAAATGATCTTTAAAAAGTTGAGGGGCACTAAAACCCACAAACCATACATCAAATGGTCCAGTAGAAATGTCAGGCCAAGCACAATCGACCTGACAATGAAGTTAGAAATATAAGCAAATTTATGTGTGTGATTATTCTTAAAGAACATGAGTTGTAATAAGACCTACCCGATAGGCACAACTTTAAGAAAAATGAATTTCAACTTATTGCAAGAGACATAAAGCTCCATGAGGCCGACATAAACCCAAATGATAGCACATGTTGGCTGAATGGCACAAGCTATGGCAGTTGCAACCAAGGCCCATGTTCTAGAAGTTATAGGTCCATTGCTCGAATAAACCCTTAGACAAGCCAGTAGTAGAGACTGACAACCGTTAGAATAGTCTCTAAACTATTGGATAAAGTGTGTGTGATACAGTAGAACATAAACCAGTTTGTTAACTACGAAAAGAGCTGAAATATAATTAAGTACAACAAATATGCAATCCAAATGATCAAGATCAAGAATACGTACTTTTATTAATGTTAGTTAAAGGTTCAACATCATTATAATATCTATTGAAAATTTGGCAAATACCACCACCCACTACTACAGAAAGTCTAATACAACCCCCTAAATAGAACCCGGTTAACATAAAAACCGGGTTCTATTTCTTTCTAATGAGATTCCTACCCGTCATCACATAATAAACCGGGTTATATAGGGTTGAAAATTCAGGAACCATAATAGTACCCGGTTTATAATGAGAAACCGGGTTCCATTTATATTAAACGTACCCGGTATGATACCCGACCGGGTACTATTTGTTGGGTTGAAATGGCCGTGCGTTTTTTTAATCAATCCTACCCGGTTGTTTTTAAGAAACCGGGTACTATTTGGTGGATTGTATAACTCCCGTGTTTTTAAGGAATCCTACCCGGTTGTTTTAAGGAAACCGTGTAGCATTTATTCTCCACAATTCCCTAGGTCAAATACCTAAACACTTTATTATTTTCTTTCTTCCCAGCAAATGCATATGACGGCTACTAGCAATTTCTCTCTTTCTACATCTCTATTAACTTGAAGATTTTCATAAGGTAATTCACTAAATATATTAATTATTGTTTATCTCTATATATCCTCACATGCACAACACACAAATATAACACACATATATACATGCATAATATATATATATATATATATATATATAATTCATGAATGTATGTATATGTGAAATAATATATAATTAATGGTGTACGTTGTTTTTTATATTTTTTAGGATCGTTCGTTTGGCTAACAGATTACCAAAATCAACTTGCTCGTTTGAAAAAATCGGTGGAACAAGGTAAATATTTGTCATCTTAATTAATTTTAGTTTTTCTGTATTGCATGAACATACATAGTTTTCTATATATGAACATACATAGTTTTCTATATATTAGTAACAACATTGCATATGCTTTAGATTTTATACCCGTCTGAAATAATCTAATAGAGATTACTTTCAGATAGTCCCCATTTTGGGACTGCTTTTTGGATAATTTGTCTCATTTAGGATGTGAATACGGATTAGTCGATTAAGTATTTATGAAAAAATCGGTAGATATTTCCCATTGCTCCTACGAGTATGTGTTTCAGACGCATATTTGGGGAGCTAATGGGAAATGCTGTCGGATTTTTTTTAAATACTTAATCCGCTAATACGTATTCACATATGAGACAGATTATTCAAAAAGTGGGTTAGGATTGACCACCTGCCATTTGTTCTATTCATGCATTGCATGCATTTCATTAATAGTTTGTTTTCTACATTACAGATGGATCGTGATACCTGGATGTATAAAATACCCCGTGCTACCATTGAATATTTGACCAATTTGGATGAGTTTATTAAAGTTGCTGAAGATAATCGGGTGAACAATGGGGACCATTACATTTGGTGTCCTTGTAAAGATTGCCACAATTTGCACAAGTTTACTGATTATCATGTAATTCAAGGACATCTGATATGTCGTGGGTTTATGGAAGGGTATACGATTTGGTCACGACATGGTGAGGTGTTTGATGACCGGAACACGAGTCGTGATTGTAATATCGATGATAACGATGATTCAAACAATAGCAGTCGTGATAATATATATGATATGTTACATGATGTGGAACATAATGTTGCTGATAAGCATTATGAAGATTTTCAACAATTGTTTGTTGATTCTGAAAAACCGTTGTATGTCGGTTGTACAAAATTTACCAAGCTTTCAGCAATTTTGAAATTATTTAACATAAAAGCAAGCAATGGTTGGAGTGATAAAAGTTTCACTAGTCTATTAGAGATTTTGCATGAAATGCTTCCCGAAGATAATGAGTTGCCTGTTTCTTTATACCAAGCAAAAAAATTAAGTGTCCAATGGGGTTAGAAATTGAAAGGATACACGCATGTCCAAATGATTGTATGTTGTACCGAAACGAGTATGCAAACCTACATGAATGTATTAGATGTGGTACATCACGGTATAAGCGGAAAAAACATGCGGAAGAAAACAGTGATGAGATGAAAAATGGCCCCCCTGCTAAATTATTATGGTATTTACCCATTGTGCCAAGGCTGAAACGATTATTCGCGAACCCCAAAGATGCAAAATTGTTGCGTTGGCATGCCGAAGAGCGTAAAAGAGATGGAAAAATAAGACATGTGGCTGATTCTCCTCAATGGAGAAATATCGATTCTGATTTTGAAGAATTTGGCGACAAAATTAGAAATATTCGGTTTGGTCTTAGTTCGGATGGGATTAATCCATTTGGAAACATGAGCAGCCGTTATAGCACCTGGCCAGTTCTGTTATGCATCTACAATCTTCCGCCTTGGCTGTGCATGAAACGAAAATATATCATGATGTCATTGTTAATTCAAGGTCCCAAACAACCCGGGAACGACATTGATGTTTATTTGGCTCCGTTAATTGAGGACTTAAAAGAATTATGGAGTTCAGGCGTTCAAGTATATGACGCGTACGGTAAAGAGGATTTTCGATTACGGGCCATGATATTTTGCACCATAAATGATTTTCCAGCATACGGCAATTTGTCAGGATACAGTACAAAAGGAGCGAAAGCGTGTCCTGTATGTGAAGATGACACACATTCGTTGAGGTTGAGAAATTGTAAGAAAAACGTGTTCATGGGGCATCGAAGATCACTACCAAGGGGTCACACATACCGCAAATTGAAGGAACCATTTGACGGAAAAGTTGAGCATGGAGTATTAAGGCCACCATTGGATGGACCAACTATATATTCTCGAGTTGAAGATCTAAACATTGTTCTTGGAAAAGGTGGTACACCTCCTCCTAAGAATATATGGAAAAAAAGGTCTATCTTCTGGGATTTACCTTATTGGGAGCACTTACAAGTACGACATTGTCTTGATGTTATGCATATTGAGAAAAATGTATGTGACAGCTTGATTGGGTTGTTGTTGAACATTCCAGGGAAGACAAAAGATGGGGTCAAAGTTCGAAGAGACATGGTTGAAATGGGAATTCGATCATAACTTGCTCCTGTTGAGACCGGAAGGCGCACGTATCTACCACCTGCTTGCTATACATTGTCGAGAGTCGAGAAAACTATATTTTGTCGATGCTTGCATGGTATTAAGGTTCCATCTGGATACTCGACTAATATTAAAAAGTTAGTGTCGATGAAGGACTTGAAATTGATTGGTATGAAGTCACATGATTGTCATGTTCTAATGACACACATGATTCCTATTGCAATTCGTGGGATTTTGCCGGAACACATCCGACACACAATCACAAAGCTTTGTTTATTTTTTAACTTGATTCATTCTAAAGTAATTGATCCCGAGGAGTTGGATTCATGGCAGAAGGATATAATCCTCACTCTCTGTCAACTTGAGATGTACTTTCCACCTTCTTTTTTCGATATCATGGTTCACCTGATATCTCATATTGTTGGAGAAATAAAGGCGGTTGGTCCTGTTTTTCTACGTTACATGTATCCATTTGAGAGAGATATGGGTTTCTTAAAAGGGTATGTACGGAATCGAAGTCGACCAGAAGGCAGTATCGTTGAAGGTTATGCTTCTGAAGAGGTGATTGATTTTTGTACAGATTATCTGGCTGGTGTAAGAAATGTTGGAATTCCGCAATCTCGCCATGAGGGTAGACTTGGAGGAGTTGGAACAATTGGGTTTAAGAGGATAGTTCTGAATCGGGATGAACTACAGCAGGCACATTTTTTCGTCCTACAAAACATGACAATTGTTGCTCCATACATACATGAACACATGACAATGTTACGAGAGATGAATAGCTCGAGGAGCGAAAAATGGTTGGCAACTGAGCATAACAGAACATTTGGACAATGGTTGAAAGACCGAGTGAAAACAAGTTCTCGGGGAGAAGACGTTGATCAGGTAGTGGAACGGTTGGGATTTGGTCCCCGATATGTTGTGTCCTCATACCAAGGATATGACATTAACGGATATACGTTTTACACCAAACGACAAGATGAAAAAAGTACGCTACAGAATAGCGGAGTGACACTAATAGCCACAACGACAGAATACGATAGGTCGAATACTGATGGTAGGTCAAGGATCGCCAAGAAATCATATTATGGTGTCATTCAAGAGATTTGGGAACTTGAATATAATTTCTTTAGTATTCCTCTATTAAGGTGTAAATGGATCGAAAACCAACGAGGTGTTAAAGTTGACAAAGATGGCTTCACAATTGTTGACCTTTCTAGAGACGGCTATGCATCTGAACCATTCATTCTAGCCAAACAAGCTTCCCAGGTATTCTTTGTTGAGGACCCGAAAGATTCCAAATGGCATATCGTCTTGCATGGTAAAAGACACATAGTTGGTGTTGAAAATGTTGTGGATGAGGAAGAATATGATCAATTTGACGAGCTACCTCCATTTTCGGTCGGTATTCCATCTTCAAATATTGATATTAGCGATACTACTTACTTGAGATCTGACCACAATGAAGGATTTTGGGTTGATGAAAACCGCAATGCGTAAAGGTAATCGATCATACCAAGAAAGGTTTTTCTTTGTTTGTAAATGTGATTAGTTTATAAAAGTCAACATATTTACACTCTTTTTTTTTGCAGTAACAAACAATAGGAAGATGCAAGATGATTATGACAAGATATGAAGACAAGGAAAAAAAATTGATTATACTTCATTATTCTCTATATTATGTCAGTGTATTTTTTTTTAATAACTATATTCTTTAAATATAGTATCTTCTTCTAGTTTCGTTGTTCAAATCCAAATAGATTTCTATTTTTTGTAAAAAAAAATTAAAATAAAATGATATTTAGATTTTTATTTTATAAATCTAATTAATTAATGATATTCTTAATGATTTGGGCCTAAAACAGGTTGTTCAAATCAATGTTTTAAAAATCTGGTCTACCCGACCGGTCGAACCGGTTGAACTGGAACCGATGAAGAAACCGGGTCAATTGCGACCGGGTTGCCATTTTATGACCCGGATTGAATCGGTCGGTTCTATTAAAAATTCGGTTGAACCGGTCATTACGAACCGGGTTGACCCGATGGTTGAACCTATTGAAACAGCTCAACCGTGACCCGGTCACCACACTGGGTCAGCAAAAAAACCGGTTTTTAAAACATTGTTCAAATCCAAACATATTTCCTTTTTTTCTTGGAAAGAAAATTTAATTTTTGGCCCAACCCGCTAAAATCCCTAAAACCATCGGCGCCAAAATCCCTCCCCCCAAATTTCATCTCCTCTCTCTCTCTCTCTGAAAGTCGACGAACAACACTAAAATCCCTCCCCTAAATTTCATTTCTGCAGATTAGGAACTATAGTGATTTACTTCCCATCACGCTCGCAGGTTTGTCTCTGTTTTATTTGTGTCAAAAGTGTGAATGTGTGAGTTGATTTCATTTATCCCTTGATCCTTGCTATATGTGTGTATGATTGCGTTTTCAATAATTTTTTAATTGTGTTGCGTTTATTGAAGACGATATTAAAAAGATTAGGTTTAAATGTTTAAAAACTAATGGAATAACTTCCATGAACTGTATAGCCTCCGTGAACGAAAACCGAGAGAAAGAGTAGCAAGTGCAAGTGCAATAAACCGAGTTTCAATCGACAAAATAAGGTACTGTTCTTATGCCTAATCTATTTCTTAAAGCCTCATATTAATTAATTCGTCGTATAGAGTCGATTGATTGGGTTATAGGAGATAAATGGCTGCCATCACAGCTAGTGGTAGCGGCACTGGCATCGGCTACAACAATCTGAACTATTTTCATGGTGGTCCTCTTAATCCTTGGAGTGCTTTTAGAGAGTGCCAAATGAATTGAAAGTCACAAACAGATCATGTAAGCCCAAATTTGTTTATTTTTCCTTTTCATTCTTTTCTTCAAAATGTAACTTCAGTTCACACCATGAAGCAAAGAGAGGGAGAAGAGACATGAAACAGCAATGCATTAGAAATCAAGAAAAATGACAGTTTGCATGTGTTTAAAGAACATTACCTCTGAAGAATTTAGGCGTTGTTCCCAAGCTTTAAAAACTGTTTTGACACTTCCAGGAGCAGCCTCATTCAATGCACACACCTTTAGAATGCAATTAAAATAAATAAGTTCCAATTCTTTTCTCAGATTCTCAAAAGAGATGTATATCATATGAACTAGGAGCCCAATTAGAATAGTAGAACACAATCAAAAGAAACACCAAAAAATGGTACCAAATAAGCAAATATATAAAATACCACTTCTGTACCCTGATAAATATACAAAGTATAAAAAAGTTTCCAATTAAATATACCTCAACTCCTTTATAATCGAATTCTCACATAATTTCTTTTCAACAACCACCTTATCAAACCGGTATCAAACCGGTTGAACCGGTAAAAAAAGTTAAAACCCGATAGTCCAATAGGCAATACGTATTAGCGATTTAGGCATTTAGCGTTATGTTCATGTGTGTTTATTTAATGTTTTTGGATTGATGTAAAACTTGTTACGTGTTTTTTTATTGTTTTTGGATTGATATAAAACTTGTTGTTATGTGTATTTTAAAATTTTAAAATGTGGGCACCAAATTCTTGGTTTTATATATAAAGTTTTTAAGCTCTCATCTGTAACTCTGTTTGATTCGATATTTCGATCTCTTCTCACTTCTGTTAGGTCCAGGTAAGGTAACATTCTGACTTTCGATTTTGATTTTTGGTGAAAAGATTAAGAGAGCTTGACTACTTGAGTCTAAGAGTTTGTGTTGTATAATTGTGGAAATATGAGTCTGTATTGAATGCTTGAGCTGTTGAACAACTACTTTATGAATTATGACTTTATTCCTTGACAGACTTGTTGTCTTGTTCAATTTTAAATTGTTAGACAGTAAGTAGACAATTATATAAATTTATGCTTAACTGATATGGTAAAAAAATAATTGAAATCAAAATTTACCTTATTTGGTTAACCGAACCGTTTAACCCGCAAACCGAATAACCCGGTTCGTAGTAGGGAGCCCCGGCCCCGGCCGGGTGCGGGGATTGAATCCCCATCCCCGGTCAACGGTGGTCCCGGCCCCAGTCCCCCGACCCGAAATTCTTTTTTGAGTATATATACTAGAACTAAAATGTAATATACACTTCATTACTCGTATACAAGAAACTCAACCAAGACTTGTTCACGAATAGTATATCAATCACATGTTTGTAGTTTGAACTATGCATTCCTAGTGATGAGAAGATCACACGACAAAACACCAAGATGCTCTTAACAATAACATCTCTTCCATTTTCCAATATGTAATTGCTACTAAACTTTGAATTTCACATTGAAGCCTAACTACATGCTGATTTCAATTTTTTAAACCTACGGGAAAGTTTGTGTTTGATCACCCGAACAAAATTGAATGTGCATTTTTGCTATTAAATTGGGATGATTAATACATATTAAATTTGACTAAATGGCGTGCGTGTAACTAGCAATATATTACCAAAAAGGAACCACAAACATGAGAAGCAACTTTGCATTGTTATTTAGCTTGTTATTGATTTGCAGATATGTCGGATATGTCGGATGACACTAGACCATCGATATCTGGGGAATCTCTTGATTCTCAGCCAAGCAACACAGACGGGAGCCATGGTTCTCTACCAAGCAACATAGACGGGAGCCATGGTTCTCAGTCGCCACAACAAAGAAAAAAGAGAAGTGTGACATTGTTGAAAAAACATAAAAAAAAACTCAGATTTGTATGTCAAGTTCAATAAAAATGGGGAGGTTATTGGAAAATATGAGCGTAGATTTAGTAATTGGGTAGGGGTCAATACAAGATCAATGGTTTCTATCACTGAACCATCTTGGGACAAAGTGGATAAAAAACTAATAGATTTACTGTGGCTTGCTATCAAGGTATGATATCCAAGTTGTGTTTACATATAATCATGGTTTTATTTATTTATGCTAATGACAACTAACATACTTATTTTGAAAAAAAAAGGATCATTGGAATATAGAGGATGACAAGTATAAAAGTCCAGTGCTTAGGATAGCCAGTACATCATGGAAGAACTTCAAGAAGAGCCTCAATAGAAAGTACCGTATGGAAGGTCGCAATCCTTGTCCTGATTACCCGTATCTCGATCAAAAAACATGGGAAGAATTTTGTGTCATGAAATCAACTGACGAATTTCTGGTTTGTTGCAACTTACAAACTTACATTCTTTTCATTATTTTTTGTCATGTTTTAATTGCATTAGTTATTCTTATATGAAGGTGAAAAGTGAAGAAGGGAGGAAGAATGCGGCTCTAAACACAAATCCGGCCCGGTTAGGTGCACGTGGGTATCGTTCGAATCATGATGATTGGAGCAAAGAGATGATGGAGTCAGGCTACTTGTCAGAACTATTTCAGATTCAGGATGAGCGGGCAAGGAATTATTTGTTGGCAAGGAGAGTCAGAGCAGCTGATGGGACATTAAGGATCCCCACATATCTTCAGGAATTAACAAATAAGATTGTAAGAGGAAGTTCCATAGTTTAGTTTATTTATATGCTTCATTGAAAATTGTTTATTAATAGTTATCATTACATACATATTATTTGCATTAACAGGTTGAAAAAGATAGACAGGTTTCAGAAGGACTTTGGATTCCTGGGCCTGGAGAGGATGTTCTTATAGCGGTGCTAGGACCTGAGCACCCAGGTCGGACTAGGGGAGTCAGCCACACATTAGGATTGAAAAAGACCATTCCGAGGATTTCAGAAAAAAAGAGAAAAAGTCAATGCCGTATGGATATCGATTGGGAGGAGAAAAGGAGGAACTTTGAGGCCGAGTGTGAGGAGAAGAGAAAGAACTTTGAGGTCGAGTGTGAGGAAAAAATAATGTTATTCAATGCTGATATGGAGGAGAACCGAAGAATCTATCGTGCAGAGGTAGAAAAGACCAATAAATTGCTCGATGCTAAGATTGAAAAGATCACGCAACTAACGTCCAAGCTTGACAACACACATGATGGAAGCCCAAGCCCAGGGATGAGGAAGAGTAGTTGTGGTTCAGTGCCTTGTGTTGACGAATTTGATGGCGTACATGTAATTAAGCTCATATACATATACAATTACGCTTGCATACTTACTTACATGTTTAGATACATACTTACTTACATAATTATTTGCAGTTACCTGCTATTGTGAATTGTTGGCGGTAGACGGTAACTACAAGTTCCCATGTGGAAAAGGGATGGTTCATTCTATAGGGAATGGATTATGTCATTCTGTAGCTGTCACAACAAATTACGTGAAGGTGCATGTAGACCAAGTGCAAAATTATTTTGCCAACTATCCTCTTCCTATGCCGAATGGAGAAATGACGGAACTAGGTCAAGCACGAAACAACTTTATCCAATGGCCGCGTGATGCAACTGTTCTCACTCAAGTACAAATAAATTAATCTCTTTCTTTACTATTGTAGTAATATTTAATTATTTACATATTTTTCTTACGAACTTGTTAATAGACCTCCAAAAGTCAACATGTGGTACACGATGAAGAAAATTCCATACAACCACCTGTGTTGGCCAAAAGTGTGCCCAAGAGTTCAAAACCATTACAGGGAGGTAGAAAAAAGACGACTCCTAAAAAGAAAACATTGCCATCGAAGAGTGTGATCCCGACGGAGACCTTGATGAAGAGGCCAAAAGAATTACAGTCGCTATATCGGCGTTGGGAGTCCCTCTCTAATCCGAATGACGGGATACATATTCAGGCCGAGCCGGGTGTATTTGGGGCTCAATCATTTGAGTTCATGATATTCCGTGATGACATACATTCTTTAGTTAAGAATGCTTGGCTCGATCATACGATTATTGCTTGGTTCCAGATGTAAGTCAGTGATTAGTACATATTCATTCATAAGATCACAATATTTTACTTTATTATATTGTCATTTTTTAGGTTTTTACATGGGGTTATTAAAAAAAATGAGAAAAACCGATGTGGTTTTATATGTCCCTCTTGGATTCATGCCGATGAATGCATATCAAACAAGGATGGTGTCATAAGTAAAATGGCTAGTGTGATGTCTGACAATAGAAATCTGTGGTATTTTCTCGCACCATACCTACAGAGGTACCATATGCTAACATATTTATCGTTATAATGCTTACGGTTTATTCATTTCTTATTATACTAATGGTTTTGAACATTACCAGCCACCACTGGATCCTTCTTCTGATCGTTCCTCGTCGTCGCACTGCGTATATATTGGATTCATTAATGTCTAAAGAAAAGACCGTGGACTTTTACATTGTCAAAGAGCACGTGGAAGCGTAAGTAATTCTTAAATTTGTATAGAATTGATTTGTCTTTCTATAATTTCTAACACTATTATTGCTAATGTTTTTTGTAGCGCTGTTACAAGGTATCTTGATGAAGGAGGTCCGTGTGATACCGATAAATCCATGCCATTTAGATGGGAGTTCTCAAAGGCAATTCATCTCACTATACATTTACACAACTTATTTCGTAGTTGGTTTTATCTAATTCATACATTTTTTTTGTCAATTTTAGTGTAATCAACAAATATCCGGTTGGGAGTGTGGCTACTATATTATGCACTTCATGTTCAATTTTGTGATGCATCATCAATCACAATTTTTGAAGAAAGTACGTATTTGTTAAACATGTTTTATTGTTTATATTGCAATTAACCTTGTAGTCATATAACAATTTTGGTTTTGATTTGCATCTAGGTATTACCATGGTACGACACGACTCCCCTGACAGAAAGAATGATGAACGATATGGCGGTGACATGGGCTAAACACTTTTCTAGCACTTATCTGAAACATCTAAAGAATTGATATAGGTTAGCTTCTTGGGCATTAGCCACCCACTTTATTGCTTAGTTTTTTTTTACATACATTATTTCTAGATTGGTTAACTATTAAACGTACCAACACTATGAAAGCATTCGTTAGTTTTTGTTTGGGACTATCAAAGTTGTATTCTACAAAATGTGCTACCAATTAACATCTCTTCATATAATAAATACAACTTATGGACAAATGGGGATGGATTACATATCCTATTAACACGTGATAACACAACCTTTCACTCAACATGTAGTTTTTTGTGCAAGGTTTATGCTGTTATTTTTATATTTGGATTGGATGTTTGCTTTTTGTTGAAATGGTCGTGTTTTTCATCGTTATTAATTTTTCCGTGTTTAATAATTGTGTGAAATAATTACATTTACAGGCATTTCCACGTTTGTATGTCATTGCTATGGAAGCTCGCTTGGTTCGAACAGTTGATGTGGATACCGGCCTACCGTTCGACCATTTTTGGAATCACTTGAAGTTGTAATTACGAAAACTTAGTATTATTGATAAACAAGTTTTTGTGACGTCACTTTTGTAAGTTGCACTTTCATTTCATACAAGATTTGAGCTTTTGTGGTGCTTTTGGTAGTCATTAAAAAACTTTTGACTTATATGCGTGATTTATTGATCGTGTTGCCAATTTTCACACGTTTCATGTAATTCCTCCAAGTGAATTAGAATGTTGGATTTGTTGATTTCCATAATTGTGTTGATATTGCATCATTTTTTATTTATGTTCAGGCTTTTAAAATTGTTTAGGCAGCATATCAATATATGAGGATGCCAAAAAAAAAAAAACTAATTGTACCCGGTTTCTTAAACAGAACCGGGTTCATTTTATGTCACTTTATCAGGGATTTTTGTGAAATAGTTCCCGGTTCCTTAAAAAACCGGTTCTGTTTTACGTCACTTTCTCAGGTATTTATGTGGAAATAGTACCCGGTTTCCTAAACACAACCGGGTATCATTTGGTAAATCGCACCCGGTTATTATAAACGGGTAGCATTAGAAGCTATGATCGTACCCCCCTTAATAGTACCCGGTTGTAGAACCGGGTACCATTTAGCTTGACAACCGGGTTCTATTAATTATTCTGTAGTAGTGACCATTGTAGTTAATTGAACAAACATGTGGGCAGAAGATGATTAGAATACATAGGGTTTATTTCTCTTGTAATGAACATATCCTTTGCTTATATTGAGGAAACTTCAAGAACCATTTGTGCAAGAACACAAAATTATCCTTGGCTATTTTGAATAGCAAATAGAGATTTAGAGAGAGAAAGAGGAAGAAACATTATAAAGAAGCCATTTTCCTACATTTTTCGGTCCTAAGAAAGGAACTTTTAAGGTTCTTTGGAAGGTATAAACATTAAAAATTACACCTTTTTAAGGTTTTTTAAAAAAAAGTAACTTCTTTTCCTCAAAGCTTTTTAGGTCATAAAGAACACAAGTAAAGAAACAATTTTGTGGAAAGTAGAAGGCACCATAAAAATACATGTTATTGCATCATTGTGTTATTGCATCACTGGCAACTTCATAAGCAGAGGAAATTGAAGAATCATAAGAGAACCCTACTCCACCTGGGTATCTAGATACAACATATTTGCCTCTGTAATATTATGATTTTTATTAAAAGTTAGAAATTAAAATTAATTAAATGAAAAAGGTATCATCTTTTTTCATCAATAATTACTTACCTGTGTAGATCCCAGTTACAGTGCAATCACGAACAATATTAATCAATGAAGAACAATGAATGAATCACAACCTCTAGTCATATGATTGATATTCAATAAAGGTTTAGGTTTACGAAGAGAATACCTGATAAGCAAAAGTAAACCTATTGACTAGAATGATAATGAATACATCTAACCTCCTAATCTCTTCTCTTCTAACCTAAAACTAGGTTAACAAAACATATAAATATGAAGCGTACCGGGATAATGGGCTTGAGGCCCATTTACAACCAACTTTCTAAGAATTACAATTTAAACCCTTATAAATGCATTATACAACTTTCAACGCACTAGGACTTTCAGTCCTAACAATCTCCCCCTAAAGTTGAATAAGGCATTTATCTTCTTGAAATCTCCATGCCTTGATCTTCTTTCCCTCTTAAATCTTTGAAGAACTTTAATGTTGCATATCTTCATGTCTTTCCAAACTCCCCATTGAATAAAGCTCTTGGTCTTCATAGTTTCAACTTTGTAACCAGATTCAATTAACAATAGCCTCGACTGAAAGCACTATCAAACAGCTTTCAACTGTAGAAACTCAAAACATCGGATCAGCACACAAGAAATATAATGTGCGAGTTACGTGACATTCCACAGTGCAACTTCAGTTTAAAAACAAAGAATCTGTCTTTGAACCGCGAGTTGAATTGACTTCCAGCTTCAGAACTTGTAGAATCAAAATGCTCGTAGGAAGAACAAACTTGTAGCAGACATCACATGGTACGGTCCACATTAGTTGCTTATACTGTGAAATATGCTCCGTTGGATAGCTGATTCTCGAATATTTTGGTGTGAACGTCGGGATGTTATACTTCTTTGGTACGTCCACCAGAGCAATCTCATCGACGAAAGGTGACACTTGAAATCCATTTCTTGGTTCGACGTCTACTGGCACAGCAGCCCCAGGTAGTTTTGCAAGCAGTAATAGCATATTTTCATTTTGCTCTTCAAGTTGTTTTAATCGTCATGCGACAGGATCTTCTGGATTAGCACCGTTGTTAGGCATGAATCCAGAGTCTTGAGACGTAGGACCTATATTAGGGGAAAAAAAGCCATTGTTCCACGACGTGCCCCCATTATCCCCATTCAATGGTACATGCATGTAAGGCATGGTTATTGATGGAAGTATTGTCACAAGAGGTGGCATTGTAGGGATTGTTGGGATGGAGAAGGTAGCGACTCCAGTAGTTGCTCCCATACCTTGTGTTGGCCTAGGGTTTGGAGGAGGTGGAGATGGAACACCTGCAAAAGACATGTTAAAGAGAGGTTACACAAGTTTGGATTCCTCATTGCTGGATTTCTCATTGTAGAGAGTTCTTCGTTAGCCCTGCGATTTTGCTCGTCCAAGGTATGAATTTGGTTACGAGCAGCGTCGAGTTCCATGCGCATTTGAGCGATGATACTAGCTTGAGTTCCTTGTGTTGCTATAATCCTGTCAAACAAGAATCCTGCACCTAAACTGTTAGTAGGTCACACTTTCCGCCGATAATGTTACTCTAGATGGGGCCCCACGGTGGGCGCCAAACTGTTAATGCCAAAAATCGTCCAAAGGAAGATCTAATGTCGGTGTGGAGCTTTAACAACTAATGTAGGCAATCTCTCGATAAATTATGTGACAAGAATAAAAAATAAATCAAACGCAGAGATTTGGTGACGCGTAAAACCCCGTCGAGGGTAAAAACCACGGACGACATTGAGGATCGTCAAGTGCACTATGGACATCAACGTTGTCCTTAGGAAGAGATGATTACAAGTACAATTGACAATATTACAGTGGAAAAAGAATGTAATCGTGCGATTGAGCTAGATGTGATGTAACAGAACACTTCTGTCGAAAGATTCTTCTTGAGAGTTATGTCTTTGTCAGTGCTTCTTAATCAAATAATGTTGTTGTCCTTTGTGTAGCTTTTCGAGGTTGTATATATAGCTTTAGTCGCCATAAATGAGCATTGATTATCCAACGGTCTTGATATTAATTGATCTTGATGATGATCGTTCGTTATGTCCGTTGGTCATTATGTGCATTAAACATGTAATGAAAGATTTGCAAAGGAAAAACGGTTGTGTGCAATCAATGATCAATGATCGTTAGTAACACTACATAGGTCATGACATGGAAGCTATCGAGAGACTTACTTTAATCGTGGACGTGAGAATCTCTCGATGGTCATCGCCTGGGACAATAGTGTCTTCTGTCGTACGATGTCGTCAAGACCTTATCTTAATACAAGAATGGTCGCTAGACTAGAGACGTTTGGTTTCCTTCCGTCGGTCGTGGACTAGAAGGAAAAAAGGCATGGCTGTTGGGATAATCTACTTTACACATCTTTCTGCGGGAGAACGGTTTTATATGCATATGCTTTTAAACTTTGTCAAAGGATTCGCTTCATTCAATCAGATACGTACAATTAATGGGGTCACATATCCTACTTTTAAAGGTTTATGTTATACTTTGGGCTTGCTAGATGACGACAAAGAGTGTATTAACTGTTTGAAGGAAGTTGCATCTTGGTCGAGTGGTCATGAATTAATTGTTTATTACAATTCTCACACTATGTCAAGTTTCAAATGCAATCCATATTTGGAAAACACATTATGAAACATTGTCTAAAGATATAGCTGTGAGGCAACGTAGAAAATTCAAATCACAAAACATGCAGCTCACTGATGATCAAATTGAGGCATACACATTGTTTGAAATTGAATCCATCATGCAAAAAATGGGTAAAAGTTTGAGAGAATTACGCAACAAATTAGTCAATGAAGAATTCGACTACAATTGCGATGAAATCAAAGTCATTCACATCAATTCATTGGCTTCACTTAATCAATGTCAAAGGGTAACATATGATGCTATTATCTCATCTGTCTACAATGGTGAAGGTCAGTTAATATTCATCCATGGTCGTGGAGGCATCAGGAAAACATTCCTATGGAACACTATTGTGTCGAAGTTGCGATCTGAAGGGAAAATAGTTTTAACGGTGGCAACATCTGGTATAGTTTCTTTCCTCCTCTCAAACGGAAGAACTGCTCATTCAAAGTTTCATATTCCTTTGGACCACTCGCCAGAATCTACATGCGATATCAAACATGACACTTCTGCTGCAGAACTACTCCAAATAATAGAATTGATAATTTGGGATGAGACACCAATGGCAAGCAAATACTGCTTCGAGGCTTTAGATAGAAGTTTACGTGACATTATGAGTACTCAATGTTACACACGAAATTTCGGTGAGAACCTTTTCTTATATGAATACGGTATTTTGCTTGTGACTTCGACCTTTAGACCTTGCTTGTTGAGTTGGTGAATGTTGGCATTGGAATCCACGTGTGTCGACAGAGCAAAGGATCGAAAAAGGAACTTTTCGGAGCACGTCACATCGGGGGCGATAATGCCCGATGGCTGTGACAAATGGCACTGTCGCATAGGGCAAAGTCGCAGAGAAGAAGAACCTCTCGGTACATCTGGGGAAACAGTGCCCGCGCAACATTGCCAGGGTCACTATCGCATGGTCATTATCACGGAAAGTGTACCGCAAGGGTCATGGAGCAGGCAATAATGCCCCGCGACTATGCCATTGACATAGTCGTCGTGTCAAGGTCGCGAGTGGGGCCTGGGTTTTTAATTGAGGGCAACAACGATTTGTTTCATTATCTAATTTTTTGGGAGCTTCTAGGTTACGTTTTTCTCTCCAAAAGCTTGGTAAGTTCAACCTCCAACTTCCCTTTGTCATTAATGTCTTCCACCTACAAATCCCTTGATCATTTATGATATCTTAGGTTCTTTGAGCATTTATTGAGCAAGTCCAAACCATCTAACGATTTCCATCTCATCTCACTAGTTACATGGATTTTGGGGTTTTAAGCTACAAACCTACAAAATGAGTTCATCCTATTTTTACAAACCTAATACATGTTAAACATAGATTTTGACCTTCTAAATATCTCCACTTTGATTCCTTTGATTTGGGTGAGTTTTCATCAAAACCTAATTTTGATGATTTTAGGGTTTATTTGGATGAGTATGATTTTAAGGTTGATAAACTTACATCTTGGACTAATTGTGGTCTGTACATGAGAAACATGTTATCCTCTAACCTCAAGCTTAAATACTTTGAAATCAAAAACTAGGGTTTTGGGATATTGATATATGTAATTATTGAATGAGAACTTGGGTGAATTTGATTTAGTGTGTGGAAGTCATATTCAAGGAATTACATTTGAAACTCATTAGGTTTACATGATAGTTTATATGAATCTTCTATTTGCACATTTGATGGCATCTAAATTGTTTTAGAGATTATTGGTTGATGGTTTTTATATGGGATTGGCATATTTGGTTGCATTTGGGCATCATGACCCCATATTTATCTGTATCATTACGTCCGATGATGGAACACTAGTTTTTCACATCGAGACATGGTTAGGCATCGGATGTGGTATAAGTCCTACGTGCTAGTACATATTATTGGACGAGGATAACTCAACATAAGGACCTTATGTGGTTGAAGTTGACATTCTGTGGGTGTACGTTTAAAGCCACCGAGCCTGACATCCAATGCATGTATTTTATTATGTGTTTGGTTTTACTAACATATCAAGTGACTTACTTTTGTGTTCTGTCACTTATATTAGTAAGTGGGTCTCCCCCATCAACCCAAGAGGTATTTGTATAAAATCAATGTTTTATCCGTATTTATTCCACTCGTTTTCTCTATTTAACGCATTTAGAACTTATTTCTTTCTCCAATATAACTGTTTGATCTCACTAGGCTTTAGCCTAACACTTTTTCTTAAAATGACATGTATAACAAGTCATTCTAACGGTGGGACTCCTCGGGCTTGAGTGGATAGTCATTGAAGGATAGTAGTATTTTTGGAGGTTATAGAGGCGTACACTCAATGTTCTAAAAAAGTCGCCGCATAGCCGCCATGGCACCAAGGCTTGTGTGTCACGCCACGTTAAGCCCATGGCACGCCATGGCCTAATGCGCAGTTATCGTAATGAGATATTTGATTTTTCTTTACGTTTTTAATGTCTTATTTGCAAGTTTTTAATATATAACCTAATTTAACTTGCTTATTACTATTGACTCATTGAGTAACACTACAAAACATACGTTTTTATATATAATATTATATATGAATTAGAAATTTGACGCCATAAGTCACGCCTTAAAAATGCCATGGCTTCGCCGTGGCTCCTAAGGCTTGAGGCTTGGCCTCGCCGCCACGCCACACCTCACGCCATTTAGAACCTTGCGTACACTTGATGGAGTGGTGGTATACTTTTGGAAGTGAAATGACAACACCCGTTCATAATCTAGATTTAGTTGGTCTAGATTAGTAGGTTGTTGAGTTTAATTTTCACTTGATTTTTGTGTTGTAAACACCATACAATTATTCCCCTTTTTGGGTGATTTGGCTATGTTAGCTTTGTTTATTCCGCATCTATTCAGGTTTAAATTAACCCCTATTTTTAGGGTGTTACAAGTTGGTATCAGAGCTCTAGTTTAAGTGAACTAGGTATGAATGTAGGATCCCTAGACTTAAGTTGAGATTGTTAAGATATGACTTGTGAGATTGGGTAAGACTCTTAAGATAGGATGTTCTTAGAGTCAACGGAAATTATACTAATTGAGAGTTGTGGTAATGGCAACAAGAATTCTTACGTATCATGTGTTCATAATTTCACTTAGTTAATGTTATTATGAAGATGTTTTATGTTAGTATAATTGATCTACTGTTGTTATGACAATTGATGAATGTAGTGGTATGTTTTCTTATGTTCAAATCTTATAGCCTATTTCTCACCTCTATTCTCGCATGTGTGTGGCAGACTGATGGTTACCACACGTAATAGGCCGGATGGCCATGAGGCGACGGCATCCATGACCGACAAACCTAGGGTGACGGCGGCAGAGTTGCCTCCACGTGTGCAAAATGTGTTGGGCGGAGGGGTTGACCAAATACCCCAACGCAATATAGCCACATCCGAGACGGTTATGGAAGAAGTAACTCCAGAGACCAGAATGATGGATCAAAAGATGCAGGTCATGAACGCAGCTATGGCCCAACAACAGATATGTTCTTGAAGTTACTTGAAGACAGGGACACTAACAATCGTAGACATGAGACAGATGCAGAAAATGTGATTGCAGTGCAATCTGAGGGTACTGGAAACGAAATTCCCACAGATGGAATGGATACATTGGAATAGGGGTGTACGTGGGTTGGTTTGGGCGGTTTGGGACATTTTTACAACCCAACCCAATTATGGTGGTTTGGAAAAACTCAAACCAACCCAACTCATTCAAAAGTTTAACCCAACCCAACCCTTGCGGGTTATGGCGGGTTGGACGGGTTGGGCGGTTTAGTAGTTTACATAAAATTGTTGAATGAAATACGATAAATACTACTAAGAATGTACAAACGTTTAGCGAACCAAGAGGTTATTTGGTTAGCACTTAGCAGTGTTATGGTTGTAAATGAACCAAATGTTCGGGAAACCGTTCGGGGAGAAATTCGTTTATATTCGTTTATTTAAAAACTGATTGAACATTATTACATTTTTTTGTTCGTTTAGTTAAATGAACGAACATGAACAATGAGCTTGTTCGTTCATTTACGTTTGTCAATGTCTGCTTACGTTTGTTTATATATTTATATTATGATATTAATATGTAAAATCATTAATTATATTAAAATTTTTGAATTCTTTTTTTATCATTCATAAATTTACCCGGTTTTTCATTTTGTTATGTTATTTCGCAACGAAATGAATATTAATGATGTTATTTTTTGTTCATTTGTGTTCGTTCGTTTATGTTAGGTCCAATGATCACAATTCAATCAATGTAATTTGATAAACAAGAAATGATTGGGAAGAATTGTTTGTTTATTCACAACTCTAGAGAGTGTCAAATGTTTCTCTCTCTAGAAACACTTAGTTCACGTACAGGCAACATTGTGAATGAATCTTACTTACAACAATACAAAACAACTCCTATTTATACCCTCACACCCTTGTTTACATTAAAGCTCAAACCCAATGCTAAAATACAAGGCCCAACATACAATAATGATGACTTTACAAAACTTTTAATACTTAGAACATTTTATGTTCTAATAGTTTATGTTCGCCTATTTACGTTCATTTAGCATCTTAACAAACAAAAGTAAACGAACACGAACAAACACATTTTCTTAATGAACGAACGTGAACACAAAAAATTCCGTTCTTTTACCGTTCGTGTTCATTCATTTGTTGGTTTAGTTTAATGAACGAACACGAACAAGCATCCATTAGTTTGTTCGGTTAAGTAAAATGTATTATATATATAATGTATATAATATATTTTGACCTATAAATTTGTCTAAATAGACTAGTTTTTTATTCTTGTATTACATATATATATATATATATATATATATATATATATATATATTTTATAAAAATTATATATTAGCGGCGGGTTGGGCGGGTTGAACAAAGCGTAACCCAATTTCAACCCTCTTAATTTGCGGGTTGGCGGTTTGGCGGTTGGGCCGGTTGGGTTTAATTGGGTTGTTAGCGGTTTGGGTTGGGCGGGTTTTGCGGGTTGAAGGTTTTTTGTACACCCCTACATTGGAAGCAAGGTAACCGACAAAGACTTGCTCTTTCAAAACCTTCTTGAGTTGCAGACCACCCAAGTTCAAGGGTAATGACGATTCGATAGTGTGCATGAATTGGATCCGATAAATGGAGCAATCCTTTCGGACAAGTGAATGTGCAGAGAGCCACAAATCAAAATTCGGTTCTCAAATGTTGCGAGGGGAGGCCCTCACATGGTGGAACATCTACTCTATGTCCCTAGGGGCCTCCGTATTGGCCAAATTAGACTCGGAAACATTCAAAAGGAAGGTGCTTAAAGATTATTGCAACGAGAGGGCAATTGACCGAATCATCGACGAGTTCCGGGGTTTGAAGAAAGGGAACTTGACAGTGAAAGAGTACAACAAGTTATTCATGGACAAGCTGGGATTGGTGGGACATTAGGTTCAGACAGATAAGGAGAAGATCAAGGCCTACATCACGGGTTACCGACTGAGACGATGAACATGGTATGAGTGTCCAAGGGATCTACCCTTTGGGAGGCGATCGAAGAGGCACAACTAGTGAAAGATTCCTACGGTCTAAGCAATATGGAAAGAGGTGGTGTAGCCGAGAAAAGAAGATGGGAGGGAAGTTCCTTACCCTCCAAGAGGCTGAGACAATTCAACAACAGCCAAAAAGGGATCGGTCCTAGACGTTAGGCTCCATGGTGTTCTAAATGCCGAAGCAAACACCTCGGTCCATGTAATTCGGGGCCCGGAAACTGTTTCAAGTGTGGCAACGCTGGCCACAATTTCAAGGATTGCTTGGTTAGGGGGCAGATATGCTTTGAGTTCAAGGAGCTAGGCCATGTCAGAAGCGAATGTCCAGGATTGAAGATGGGAAATATCGGGGGAAACAAGATGGATCCTCCGATAGTGACAGGAAGGTCCTTTCAGATGACCACCAAGGAGGTGAGGGCTTCAACATATGTAGTGTTGGGTACGTTTCTCCTAAACTCCGTACCTACACGTATATTATTGGATTCCAGTGCAAGTTTTTCATTTGTATCGAGCTCTTTCTGTCAAAAGTTATCCATTCCTACTAGTAGCTTAGATGATGCCTTAGTGGTAGAGCTAGTGGATGGTGATCAAGTGGTGGTTCGAGAAATTATTAGAGGTCACGTATTGGAGATCGAGGGAAAGAAATTTCCGATCGATTTGATGCCAATGATTATTGGAGGATTTGATGTCGTCATAGGAATAGATTAGTTAACGAATAACCATGCCGAGATTCTTTGTGCAAAGAAGATGATCCGAATTCCAATTTTGGATAGCGAGATGGTGACCGTGTATGGAGATAGACGGAAAGATGATGTAGCGGTTATCTACAAGGTGAAGGCACGTAAGTGTTTGTTAAAAGGATGTTCATCCTTTCTGGCATACGTCATGTAATGGTGGTGAATGAATTCCCCGACGTGTTCCCGGACGACTTGCCTGGATTACCGCTCGATCTCCAGGTGGAGTTCAAGATAGACAGCATTGGGAGAGGCTCCGATAGCTAGATCTCCTTATCGTTTGGATCCTTCAAAAATGAAAGAGATGATGGGACAAATACAAGACCTTCTTGAGAAGGGATTCGTGTGACCGAGCTCGTCACCTTGGGGAGGAACGGTCTTATTCGTGAAGAAGAAAGATGGCACGATGAGGATGTGCATAAACTATAGGGATTTGAACAAGGTAACCGTGAAGAATAAGTATCCACTCCCTAGAATCGACGAATTGTTTGACCAACTTCATGGAGTGGGATGTTTCTCGAAGATTGATCTACATTCGGGTTACCACCAAGTGAAAGTCAAAGAGGACGACATCCCTAAGACAGCATTTAGGACGTGTTATGGACACTACGAGTTCTTAGTGATGCCTTTCGCTCTAACAAATGCCCCAGTGGTGTTCATGGACTTGATGAATCGCGTGTGGCGACCATTTCTTGATAAGTCGGTTATCGTGTTCAATGATCATATTCTGATATATTCCAAGGATGTATCTGAGCACGTGCAACACCTTCGTGAAGTTTTAGAGGTTTTGAGGAAGGAGAAGTTGTATGCTAAATTCTACAAATGTGAATTTTGGTTGAAAGAGGTGCAGTTTTTGGGGCACGTAGTCACAAGAGACGGTGTGAAGGTGGATCCCGCCAAGATTAATGCCATGATGAATTGGGAACCTCCTAAGAGTCCATCTGAGATCCATAGATTTTTGGGTTTGGTGGGTTATTATCGAAGATTTATCCAAGATTTCTCCAAGATTGCTTCTTCATTGACGGCTCTGACAAAGAAGAACATGAAGTTTGTATGGACCAAAACTCAAGAGAAGGCATTCCGGACATTGAAAAAGAAGTTGTGCGAAGCTCCGATCTTATCCTTGCCGAAAGGATCGAAGGATTTTGTAGTTTATAGCGATGCATCCAAGATGGGTCTAAGTTGTGTGCTTATGCAAATAGGAAAGGTAATCGCCTATGCGTCAAGGCAACTAAAGGTGCACAGGAAAAACTACCCCACTCATGATTTGGAGCTAGCGGCGGTGGTATTCGCATTGAAGTTATGGTGACACTATCTATACGGCACAAAGTGTACCTTATATACGGATCACAAGAGTTTGAAATATGTCTTTGATCAAAAAGAACTAAATATGAGGCAAAGGAGATGGTTGTAATTGCTTAAGGACTACGATTGTGAATTGCTCTACCATCCGGGTAAAGCAAACGTAGTAGCCAATGCCTTAAGTCGAAAAGAGTATAGTGGGAGACTTCGAGCCAAGCTCTCGAGAATTGAATTGGTGTCAAGCCTTATGGATTGAATTAAAGTGGCTCAAGGCGAAGCCTTATTGGAAGAAAACCTTAAAGAAGAAGTGATGACCAAGCAACGACTACTCCTGACAGATAATAGCCGTGGGATTAAATGTTTCAATGGGCGCGTGTGGGTGACAAAGATTGGAGGAAATCGGGAGATACTTTTGGAAGACACTCACAAATCCAAGTACTCCATCCACCCGGGGAGCATTAAAATGTATAGAGATTTGAAGTTGCACTATTGGTGGCCAGTTATGAAGCTAGACGTGGCGCACTATGTAGAGCGATGTGTAACTTGTTCGCAAGTAAAGGCCGAGCATCAACGATCTTACGGGAGCCTACAATCCTTAGAAATACCCGAGTGTAAATGGGACATAATCACCATGGACTTCGTGACCAAGCTACCAAAAACATTGAGGGGAAATGACACCATTTGGGTGATTGTTGATCGTTTGACGAAAAGTACTCACTTTCTAGAGATGCGGGAAACGTTGTCGATGGATAAGTTGGCAAAACTCTATATCGATTAAATATTTTCTCATCATGGTATACCCTTGTCTATAGTTTCCGATCGTGATAGTCGTTTTACTTCGAGGTTTTGGTGAGATTTGCATCAAGAATTAGGTACGGGGGTAAATATGAGTACGACATACCACCCACAGATGGAAGGACAAAGCGAAAGAATGATTCAAACTTTGGAAGACATGCTAAGGTCTTGCGTGATCGATTTAGGTGGTAATTGGGATACTCACTTGCCTTTAGTGGAATTCGCATACAACAACAATTATCACTCTAGCCTTGGAGTGACACCATTTGAAGCGTTCTATGGGAGGAAGTGCAGAACCCCCGTATGTTGGCTAAAAGCGGGCGAAAATCAATTTCCAAGGCTAGAGATTGTGCAAGAAACGGCCGACAAAGTCAATGCTATTCGGGAATGTCTGAAGGAGGCACAAGATCGACAAAAGAGTTATGCCGACAAGAAGTGGCGACTGGTGGAGTTCCAAGTGGGAGGTCGTGTGATGTTGAAGGTATCCCCATGGAAGGGTTTAATACGATTTGGAAATCGCGGGAAGTTGAGTCCCCGTTTTCTTGGATCGTTCACCATTATTGAGCGCATTTGCCTACAAGCCTACAAGTTAGATTTACCACCGGAAATAGATGGAATCCACCCTATGTTCCATGTATGTTATCTACGGAAGTGTTTAGCGGAAGAAGAAAGCATCATACCATTATCAGAGATTCGAGTGGATGATATCTTAGGTTCTTTGAGCATTTATTGAGAAAGTCCAAACCTTCTCAAGGTTTCCATCTCATCTCACTAGTTACTTGGATTTTGGGGTTTTAAGCTACAACCTTACAAGGTGAGTTCATCCTCTTTTTACAAACCTTATACATATTAAACATAGATTTTGACCTTCTAAATATTTCCACTTTGATTCCTTTGATTTGGGTGAGTTTTCACCAAAACCTAGTTTTGGAGATTTTAGGGTTTATTTGGATGAGTATGATTTTAAGGTTGATAAACTTACATCTTGGACTAATTGTGGTTTATACATGAGAAACATGTTATCCTCTAACCTCAAGCTTAAATACATTGAAATCAAAAACTAGGGTTTTGGGATATTGATATATGTAATTATTGAATGAGAACTTGGGTGAATTTGATTTAGTGTGTGGAAGTAATATTCAAGGAATTATATTGGAAACTCATTGGGTTTACATGAGAGTTTATATGAATCTTCTATTTGCACATTTGATGGCATCTAAATTGTTTTAGATATTATTGGTTGATGATTTTTATATGGGATTGGCATATTTGGTTGCATTTGGGCGTCATGACCCCATAGTTATCTGTATCATTACGTCCGATGATGGAACACTAGTTTTCCACATCGAGGCATGGTTAGGCATCGGATGTGGTATAAGTCCTACGTGCTAGTACATGTCATTGGATGAGGATAACTCAACATAAGGACCCTATGTGGTTGAAGTTGACATTTTGTGGGTGTATGTTTAAAGCCACCGAGCCTGACATCTAATGCATGTATTTTATTATGTGTTTGGTTTTACTAACATATCAAGTGACTTACTTTTATGCTCTGTCACTTATGTTAGTAAGCGGGTCCCCCCATCAACCCTAGAGGTATTTGTATAAAAGCAATGTTTTATCCATATTTATTCCATTCGTTGTTCTCTATTTAACGCATTTAGAACTTATTGCTTTCTCCAGTATAACTGTTTGATCTCACTAGGCTTTAGCCTAACACGTTTTCTTAAAATGACATGTATAACAGGTCATTCTAGCGACTCCTCAGGCTTGAGTGGAGAGTCATTGAAGGATATTAGTATTTTTGGAGGTTATAGAGGCGTACACTTGATGGAGAGGTGGTATACTTTTGGAAGTGAAATAACAACACCCGCTCATAATCTAGATTTAGTTTCTCTATATTAGTAGGTTGTTGAGTTTAATTTTCACTTGATTTTTGTGTTGTAAGTGCCATACACTTTTTCCCCTTTTTGGGTGATTTGGTTATGTTAGCTTTGTTTATTCCTCATCTATTCAGGTTTAAATTAACCCCTTTTTTGTGGGTGTTACACTCAATATACTAACAGCTCAACAAAACCGTTTGGTGGTCTTACGGTTGTTTGCGGTGGGGATTTTCGCCAAATACTGCTTGTTATACCAAGAGGAACTCGAGCAGACATTGTTGATGCATCACTCAGCTCATCATATTTATGGCCAATGTTTCTGGTTTACGAGCTCAATCAAAACATGAATCTTCATTGTGAAGGTGTTTCAGCAACTGCGGCACTCAAAATTGAGACCTTTTACAAATGGATGTTGCAAATAGGTGATGGATGCGCCTATGCTCACCCCAGTGAAGAGTTGCTTCAACTGCCCCAAGATATTCACCAAGAGAGTTATGAAGATCTAATGGACTCGATTATTCAATTGGTATACCCCCCACAACTTACAACATTGTGGGTCCCTTTAATCTCATGGAACGAGCTATTTTGACCCCCAAAAATGATAAGACCTAGGAACTTAACGAACATGTCATGGATATTCTTCCGGGGGGAGGAATGACCTTCCATAGCTCTGACACGGTATGCAAAGTGAAGAAGATCTTCTCTATCCAACATAATTTCTTAATAGCTTGAGTATACCAAACCATGACATCCATCTCAAACTTGGTACTCTAATTATGTTACTCATAAATCTTCATCAAATTGAGGGCTTGTGTAATAGTACACGGATGATTATCACATTGCTTGGAAGAAGATATAACTTCTGGATCAAATTTAGGAAAAAATGTTACGATCCCAACAATTATTATGTCCCCAAATGAATCCAAGTGGCCTTTTAAGCTCAGTCGTCGCCAATTACCATTGGCAGCGTGTTGCATATCCTAAAAAAAGCATAGTAGAAGATGGCTTGCTGCAACAGAATTTGAGAGTGCCAACCTATCGTTAGTTAGAGGTGGTAGCAGTTGTGGCACTGATAGGTGTTAATAAATTAGCCCCATTATTGTGTTTTATTAGTATTTTATCTTTCTTTTATTTGTCCAAAGCCCACTTTGAGTGTTGTTTAGTCCATTTTATAGCATTTATCATGTTTTTATGTCTTAGTATGCATTTCCATTGTTTTGATGCTAACTTGAGCATTTTTACAGATTTCTGATTTTTTTGGCAGTGCTATAGGACCACTGTAGAAGCTGGATTTTGATGCTATAGGACTAACTGGTGATTGCTGCAGCCGAATTTCTTTCTTGGGTTGGGCTTGGAAGCCCCATTTTGAAGACTTTATGGCCAAAAAAAGGGCATACATCATTATTGTATCCTTTAGCTTATTAGATACTTTTCTAGCTTCTATAAATATGCATCTTTTGTAACTTTAAACATAACCAACAACCTTTGGGTTTGATTATTCTCTAGTTTATTTTGGATCTTAATCTTAAATATTTTGGGTTTACTTGTCCTTCAAGAACTAAAATATTCTAAGCTTAAGATTGGTGTATTTTGCAAATATTAATCTAAGTGTTCTGGATTTCAAGTTCATCTTTTACATTCTTGTTCTTCACTTTCTAAAGCTACATTTTTTCTTACAAAACATTTGTGCGTGACTTAATATTCAAGATTTTGCAAGAGATTTTCATAAGTCTTTTTTGCACCTTGATTCTTAATTTACACAAGTCAACTTCCAAGTTTCTAAATTTTCAAAGTTCTAAAGTTTGTTCAAGACAATAATTTTACAATAACCAAATCACTTTACGTTTTTGGCAAAGAAATTGTTTGGAAGTAATTGTTAGCTTTACTTTGAACTTCCTTCTCTTGTAAGTTAAGATTTTTTCCAAGCACCAAAAACCAAAAAGTCTCCTTCCAAGTACCAAAGCTTTTCTTTTGTTGACTTTTGTGACATACCTTAAGAGACAAGTTCCATAACATGCCACTTAAGTTATCAAGTCATACATTATTTTGCAAGTGTTTTCTAGTTTAATTTAATTTAGTCTTTTTATTTATGTTATTTTCCATTCTGTAATTTACTTTACTGTTCTTTACTTTCTTGCAATTTAAATTCCTGTCATTTACATTTCTGTACTTTAATTTTTGCAAGTTACTTTTCTGTAATTTACTTTCCAGCAATTTACATTACTGTCTTTACCTTTCAGTTATTTACATTCCAGCAATTTATTTTACTGTCATTTATTTTTCAAGTAATTTTTACTTTCAGTATTTTACCTTTATGTTATTTCCAGTCCTTACATCATTCGAAAGAAGAAACCAAGCAATGATGGGCGAATTTTGTTAGATCACAGATTTATTGGATCCAAGATCATCCAATCTGAAGACTGGAATCTGAAGCTAAAGCTGAAAAGCCACTCTCAATATTAGTCTAATGTTAGTTTGTAATAAAATGTCAAAGTTAATTATTGTATTTTATATTATTATAATATTCCTAAATATTTATTTGTTAAGATATTTTAGGATATTATTAAGTTTAGATATTTTGTTAGATTAGATGTTAGGTGGGATATTATTATTTCACAATCTCATATCTGATCTGATCACACTACTCATCATCGACCAACACACCACCATCTAGAGAGAAAAACACACAGAGAGCTTCAAAGAAGAAAAACTCATATCAGATCAATCTGTAATCCGTGGTTATTAATCAAACAGGTTGATGAATCTTATATGTTTGTGTTTGTTATTGTCTAGTAAGATCTTGTTCAAATATAACGGGACCGACAATTGGTATCAGAGCTTAAACCAGATTCAAATCAAATTTATAGAACTCACTGTGTTCTTCATCTTCAAAGTCACTGTACCATCGATCAAATTTTCAAAAAGTGTTTGTTTTTTAAAATACTTGGTTGTAAGTTGTTGTAGTTGATTAGGCGATCACATTGTCCAATTTTAGAGTTGTAAATCGATTTCTAGATAGGTGTATTTGGGTGTTTCAGAGTCGATTATCGAAGAAGAACACACACCGGTCACACTCACATCGGTCCATACCGGTCAAAACACATCGGTCCATACCGGTCAAAACACATCGGTCCATACCGGTCGCTCCACCCCGGTCACAAAACCCCGGTTGAACAACCTCGGTCGCAGGACTCCGGTCGAGGTAGGATACCGGTCGAGCAAAACTCCGGTCACAACAACTCATCGGGCTTCAACACCCTGATTTGCGCCATCTGTTATTCGCGCAAACATCAACTTTTCGCGACCCGCCTCTCGCGCAAACCTCTATTTTGCGCCAACCACATCTCGCGTAAAGTTCATTCGCGCGACCAACTTCTCACGCAAACCTCAAATTCGCGCGACCCATTCCTCGCGCAAAGTGACTTTTGCACCAGCTACTTTTAGCACAAAGTCTGTTTTTTAGCCAACCACTATTAGCGCAAGTTGTTCTTTTGCGCCGGCCTTATTTAGCGCAAATTTGTGATTTTTCGCCAGTTCTTGACTTAGTCTTTCTGAATCGAATTATTCAGTATTTTTTGATTTTATCTGGACTAATGATCAAGTACAAGTTCTTATTACACAGAAATCAAACAGGATGACATCAAGAGAAGCTCTAGCTATCGGAACTGACACAAAGCCACCAGTACTCTTCAGGGGAGAGTATGAGCAGTGGAAAGATCGGTTCATGGACTTCATAGAAAGACATGATTTGGGTGATTTAATCAGGAAATCTTTAGAGGAAGGAGTTAGGCCACCTGTTATGGAGACTCACACGGATGGTACTAAGGAGATAGAATATCAACTTAAGTTTGATGAACTCGAAGGTGATGAACTAAAGAGAGCAAGAGCTGATAGATTAGCAAAGTCTTTCATTCTTCAAGGCATTACTAATGAAATATATGTGAAGATAGACAGCTACAAAGCCATAGGTAAACAGATGTGGGATCAACTGGAGAAAATGATGCTTGGTTCAAAAGTTGGAAACCAGCTCAAGATATCCAACTGCCTTAACAACTATGAAGAGTTCAAAGGCAGAGTTGGAGAATCTCTAGCAGAAACATATGACAGATTTGTGACCTTGCTAAATGAGTTAAGCAAGAACAAGGTCAATAAATCACAGATAGAGCTGAATGTCAAATTCCTTAGCATCCTTCAGCCTGAATGGAAAAGGTTCACAAGACAAATGAAGCAAATAAAAGATCTGAACGATATTCCACTTCACGAGGTATATGAAACCCTCAAGCAGAATGAGGAAGAGGTGGATGAGATCATGGAAGAAAAGAGACAGGGTGAGAAGATAGTTGATGATTCAATTGCTCTTGTTGTGAAGAAGAAGAAGAAGAAGAAGAAGAAGAAGATGCTTGTGTCTGAATCAGAAGAGGTTGAAAGTGAATCGAACTCTGACTCTGACGACTGTGAAAATCTAAAGCAGGCTATGCTTATGTTGACCAAGGCTTTTCAAAAGAAGTTCTACAAAAATCCTAGCTCGAACAGTCTGAGGTATGCATCAGGCCCAAGCAACTTTATTCACAAGGAGAGATTTGAAGGAAAGAGGTTAGAGGAAAGGAAGCCAGAAGAGAAAAAGTATAAAGCTGAAGAGATCAAACATCCAGAACCTCCAACATGCTACAACTGTGGCAGAATTGGACACTTTGCCAAAGACTGTCGAAGACCGAAAGTCCGGAACTCCGACTACTACAAGAACAAAATGCTTCTAGCCAAGCAACAGGAAGATGGAAAGGCATTGATGGAAGAAGATGAGTTCTGGCTAGATCATTCAGACCAAGAAGATGATAATGAAGAGAAAGACGAGATAGCACATCTATGCTTCATGGGCAAGCTGGAAATAGAAGTTGAAGCTGATTCCGATGAAGAGGACAACGAAGAGGTATGTGATTTAACTGAATCAGATTTATTAAATCAAATGCATGCCATGATGACAAAACTCCAAGAATTAAAGTCGAAACTTCAACGTGAAAAGGGTGTTATTACTGACAAAAACCAATCAATACAAAAACTTAGCGAGGATATTGCTGAGAAGAAAGTATTGATTGAGGTTTTACATAAAAAATTGACACCAGCGCAAAAGAAAAGACCATAACTCTTAAACAAATTGCTGAAACAAATTCTAAATCGAGAATGAGTGAGTTTGATTTCAAAGAACTTATGAGAATGTATTCTTCGCGTTTCGAAGAAAACAAATCATTACTTGCAAAATTAAATGCTTTGGAAAAGAAGTTATACTCATTGGGTCAAACTGAACAAACCATTCATCTAAACAAACCCAAGGAGAATAAAGAAAGTTGGGGACTTGGTTATGAGAATCCTCACTACCTTAAAAAGGGTATATCTGAAGTGCCAGCACTTTATGATTTTACATTCTTAAGACTTTCTCAACGATACCCTGACCTTAAAGTTTTCTGGACTGGACTATCTAAAGAGGATGAAGCCAAGGAAACCGAAAAACGAAAGAACAAATCTAATGTTCAACTTCCATTTCGTTATGCGAAGCTGAATAATAGTTATAGTTCTGTTCAATCAAAATCTCTTTCAAATGATTTCTTTGAGAGTTATTCTGTAAAAGAAATGAAGGCTAAGCCTATTGAAGGTAAACTTTACGTCCCTCCTCTCGTTTTGGAAAGTAAAATTTCTGAACTTGAGAAATCTTTAACAGATGAAAGACTTGTGATTGATATTGAACAAAAAGTGTTTTCAACTGTGTTTAAAAATACTGTTCTTTCTAAATCAACTAAGGCTTCAAAATCTGATGATATGTTTGGTTTAACTGATGGAGGGTTTGATTTTCTAAACTCTTATGGTGTTTTAGATGATCGTTTTGATCAATTTGATTTTAATGCCAAACTTCCTAATCATTCGTCTTTTGTTGTGAATTCCTTTGGATTATCCAGTACGTTTAAGAAAGGTGCAACATCAACGAAAGTTGATAAATCAGTTTCTGTGAAAACTAAGAATGCTAAAGGTAAGAAGAAATCTCAGCATTCACAGAAACCGATCACTAGGGGTGTTCGCGGTGCGGTTTGGGCAAAACCGCAAACCGCACCGCATGTGCGCTTTGAGCATTTTCCCAAACCGCAAACCGCACCGCATATACCTCAAACCGCACTGCGAAATGCGGTGCGGTACGGTTTGTCCTTATCGCACTTTATGCGTACAATCCAAAAAATTATAAGTTTAAAATACATTATAAAGTCAACGATTAAGTGACCGTAGTCAAAAAAATAAAGAGTTTGAATACATCCAACTCCAAAATGCATAATTAAAAATAGTCAAAGAAATATTTTTGAAAAATAAATTGTTTCAATACGATAAACGGATAAAGTGACATCTCCCGTCATGAACGTCCTAACCTAGGGCATTTTTTCATTTGTTGGGTCATAGACTTTTAAGAGGCTTATAATTAAAATGTTTATTTAGCAAAGTCCAAAACTTAAACTCTTAAAGTCCATAATTAAAAACACAAAACCCAATTATATAAATATTAAATAAATTAAACTATTATATATGTATGCTTAAAATTAAAAAAATAAAAATAATATAAAAGATGTGGTGCGGTGCGGTTTGAACCACGATTTGAAAACTCAAAACCGCAAACCGCACCGCATAGTGCGGTTTGGTAAAAATATAAACCGCAAACCGCACCGCGAAAGTTCTAAACCGCATTTTGCTGTGCGGTGTGGGCGGTTTGGCGGTTTGGATGAACACCCCTACCGATCACTACTGGTAACCCAAAGAAGAAGCATTCATTTGATTCTCACAATTCTAACTCACAAGTTTCAAATGTTTCAGAAATGATCAAGAAAATGCTTGGAGTTAAGTCTGAGTGGCAACCTAAGAAGAAGATAGATGAGAAGGATAAATCATGTTCTAGTGCTGATTGTAATAAAATTACTACTAGTAAAGATGATATAATTGTGGATGTTGCTTTTTCTAAACCAAAACTTGTTGATTCTCGCAAGAAATTTTCAAGACAGCAATTATTCCAGTTATCTTTGTCTACTAGAAAGTTTTCCAATTATGATAGAAATGATTATAATTCTCATAAACATTTTGATGACTGTTTTGGCACATATAATGTATATTCTCATCGTTCTAACTCTTCATATGGTTTTCAAATAAAAAGAGGACCCGAATTTCAATGGGTACCAAAATCTTGTGCTAACACAGTTGGATCCAAATACAAATGGATACCAAAGAAAAAGGATGAATCTGTGTTGCAGACACCTTCTGTCAAAGTGGAATAGGAGAACAATGGCTTTTGAATAATGCAGTTCAAGACCCGCACCTCAATGTTAAGAGAGAGGCTTCTAAGTAAATCAGCTTAGGACCCGTACTTCAACGAAGAATGACTTCTAAACACAACAGTTTAGGACTCGTACTTCAGTGATCAAAAGACCTTACTCCTGTGCTGATATAAGAGATTGTACTCCAATACTCCAATGAGGAAATCAACCATCAAGGGGGAGTACATATTTGTATGAAATTTTAAATGCATATCTTTTACAATGATAATTTTTCTATGCATAATTTCAGGGGGAGTAAAAGACCTATGACTTCTGATTATTTCTGATCAGAACTCGTACTTTAATTGTTTTACTGCTTTTTGTCTTTTTAATTTCAGTGAATAAATTTGCTTTGACTATGACTTAAGACTTTTGAAGTTTGAGAGATGCTTACAAGATCATATCTTTATGACTTTAAGATTGACTTCATGAGATGTAAGATTGCACTCAAAAGGTATAATTCTTTATCTTAATCTCATATATGGTTGAAAGAAGGAAAACTTTCAATCATTGAAAACATGTTCTCAAAAGTTCAAATCACTTCTCGATTCTTCATCAGATTTTATAAATTGGAAGTGTAATTTTCAATGTTTTCTTAATTCATTTTTGATCTTTAATTGATATAGTTAAACCATTTTGAGCATCATATGCTTCATAGGAAAACATGGGATTTCATTGTGCTAGGACTTAACACAACTTCTACGGATACATGTTAACCAGTGTTTCCTACCCAAGAGGTTAATCCATAGTGATTAAGTGTGAGAAGTCAAAAAGAAATGAGTGTGGAATGTGTGATGAGGTATATTGAAAAAGAGAGTTTGGTTAGAGTAAGCTAAATGTTTAAAAGAAAGAGGGTGTGAGAACAGAGTTAAAAGAATATCAAAACTCTGCACCAACTTTTTATGAGTCGGGCAGCCACAATTCTAATGTTTCACAACTCTTTGGTGAACGTTATTGAAACAGGCAACTAGCCCATGCCAACTCTTGATCAAACCTCACCAGCTACTCATTTTCTTCTTAACAAGAAAATGTTTTATTTTCAAAGGGGAAGCAGCACATTTGCTATCTGATTTTCATTTGGAAAATCTGGATATTGAAAAGAAGGAAGTATGCCCCACCTTCGCACTTCAATCATGCACAATTGAGTCTGTGTTTAACTTACTGTTGTCACAGTGGTTTACACAATTTTGAGCCTATAAGCAATCATTCGTGCTTAATTCTTTCTATCACATGCACGAACACACAAGGACTTTGTTTCTTTGTCATAACGTTCATAGAATTTACCTTTGTGGTGTTTCGATGATTGAATGGAAGCCCTAGGGGAGTGAACATCAAAAAGCTCCTTTACAATGTGTACTTGTTACACACAGTGACTTAGTGTTACTGACAGGCATATTAACTGATTCATTTGTTGATTCAGGTGCTACACGATTATTTTGTCTGGATTTGCAAAGATCTGGATGAATATCTTTTGGATTGACGAATCAGAGGTTCCTTATGAAAGACATTTGTTACTCAAAGTTTTGATGAAATCGTTGCTCTTTTCTTCAAAAAGGGGGAGAAGAGTTAATCAAGAAATAGGAGAAGAAATGGGAGAGATCAAAAGTTTATCGAATTCTTCAAAAACAGAGAAATTTTCTTTGAAGATACTTTGCTAAAGCATTCTGAGCTAAAACTGGAGATTATTATATATTGAAGACAAAGAAGGAGATTGCATCTTCTGAGCTGAAAGAGAAGACTGAATTGCTAAATCATTTTAGTAATGATCTTGATCCAAAGGGGGAGATTGTTAGATCACAGATTTATTGGATCTAAGATCATCCAATCTGAAGACTGGAATCTGAAGCTAAAGCTGAAAAGCCACTCTCAATATTAGTCTAATGTTAGTTTGTAATAAAATGTCAAAGTTAATTATTGTATTTTATATTATTATAATATTCCTAAATATCTATTTGTTAAGATATTTTAGGATATTATTAAGTTTAGATATTTTGTTACATGAGATGTTAGGTGAGATATTATTATCTCACAATCTCATATCTGATCTGATCACACTACTCATCATCGATCCAACACACCACCATCTAGAGAGAAAAACACACAGAGCGCTTCAAAGAAGAAAAACTCATATCACATCAATCTGTAATATGTGGTTATCAATCAAACAGGTTGGTGAATCTTATATGTTTTTGTTTGTTATTGTCTGGTAAGATCTTGTTCAAATATAACGGGACCAACAAATAGCCTGAGCTTGGGGTGTAAGACAATGTTAAGACCGAAATTGACGTGGAAATAAAAAGGTGTATTTATTATAGCAATGTTTTCTAACTATTTATTTTTCAGGTGATTACTGTTTCATTGAAAATCATGTTAAATTAATTGACAACTAATTTTATATGTGAAAAGGCATTAACTTTCAGACTTAAAACAAATAAGAAAACCTGATTTAATGTGGGAAGACTATAAATAGCTATAACACCTGACAAGTGATATACTCATATGGTGTAGGGAGGTAACACTGTGTCGCGCTAGGATTCACGAGGTCTAACATAAGTGATATCGTATCGATAGCAGTGGGCCGGTGTGCACTCTTTGGAGGCCGTCTGAACCGATAGTTGAATACCGTGACAATTCTATAGAATCATTCAAGTAGTACTATAGGACTGTCCAACTTGCTATATCATCTTTTTGTCAAAACACCTATTTTAATCTTAACAAAGCTTTGCACCCTTTGCTTCCTCTTTTACGACTGATTTTCTAGTTGATAACTCAAACAAACCAACCAAAAGATTATTCTTCAAATTAGCCATCTGAAATCAATTTTTAAATAATGGACTTTTGAAAGACTTTCACAAGCCTTCTCTGTGGGATCGATATCTGGTACTTTTACCATTATTACTTGTTACGAGATGATAGTAGTTCAAGGTGTATACTTGTGCCAAGTTCTATTTTAAGTGAATCTCATATTGGATAGCATAAATCTGACACAACAAGTACCCAAACAGGTAGAGTGGAAATGAGTATCATCACTAAGAGTTCGTAGGTAACAGTTTTTAGTTAACCTCCTAGCATGGGAAAGAATAAGCCATACAAAAGATAGTTTTACATAACACCGGAAACGAATTTTGACCCATCTACAACCTTGTGTATCTGTCTCTCTGTACCTGCAATGCCCAACATCGTACAAAATGCATATTCAAGATCGCTAGCATATGAAAGAATAGATAAGCAGAGCATATGGAAAACCTACATTTGAAAAACACTCCTATCAATTTTATTAGATGGTCACCAACAAGCGCCCAAACATAAGAAGCAATCACCACCCCTAATTTCAACTTCTCAGGCTCCTGTGTACTGATCAAAACTGAAATTGAACACTAGTGATGAGTGTAGTTCCTCCAGGTCTCAATCTCAGCTGAAAACTAAAAATAAGGTTCATGGATGAAGTATGCTTATCACACCAATGGCACATTAAGTGCAGGTCAACCAGCTAGAAGAGAGCCACGATAGGCCAGATAAAACTATATCAATATAAAAAATGATAAATCAAAGAGGGTATACAAAAATTCGATATTTTTATGGCAATATCGTGTCTTTGGATAGACATAGAGACTCATACAGACCTGATATGGGGGCATCTTTTCTTACTCTATGAATTTTACCCTAGTTATCAATACGTTAATGACGTGCACTTACCAGTAGAATTAAATGGTAGAAAGTGCAACTCTTGAATATATGCACGTGCCTATGAAGGTTCCAAGTAATTGAACAATTTATACAAGAACGACAACAACAAATGAAATTAATTTAATTTGAAGAAAGAAAAACAAAAACTCCATCATGAGCTTTTTGGCTTTCATTTTTGTTCCAGATTTGATAAAATATTTGAGTTTTCAACTTTTAAGCAACGTTTACATCCTTTCTTGTGGGTTTGCATAGATTAAGGAAAACCCTAAATACCCCCCAGACCCTATGGCTGTGTGGGATTTACCGGGACAGTTTGGTTTGGTTTAAACTAAATACATGCAGTTAAAACAAATTTGGTAACTATTCAGAACGCCGGTTCAACTGCCAAACATGTCTCTAGGGGTTTTAGTACCTGAAGTTTTAAAGCGTCAACCATACAGCCATCAGGACATGTCAACCGGTTCAATCGGCAAGCAAACTTTTTACATAAATTGTTAGTAAAATGTCAATTTAAAGAAGTCGGTGTACCTGATTAGCCATACTCATGTAAAAACCCATGGGAAGATTTGTTGCAAGCAAGAAAAATATTGTTGCTTGTATCTTCCAGGAGCTTTTAGTGTGATTGTTAGTAACTTTCTTGCTCTTTTTACGAGATGAATATTGTTGGCTTAGCTAACGAATAACCAGAGAAAGCTAAAGCTATTGGAAGCACAGGGAGGATAAACTTGTTAGTCATACTTCTATATGAATATCATGTAAAATAAATGTAATCAACTTTTTCAACCATTGTACTTGGTAATTTGTCATCAACAAATCATTATTATAGTGAAAAATGAAAGAAGAAAACTATGATTTGCAACAATTAGCAATTTTGAATATATATATATACACACATAATATATATATATATATATATATATATGTATATATGGAATTGTAGATGCTAAAATAACATTGTATTAACACTTGTGTTCAAAATTGCTCATTCTTGCAAAGTGTAGTGTTGTTTTGCATTTTTCGTAAGAATGGTTATTTACAAAACCAAATAAAACCAAATGAACCATGTATATCCCCCACTCGAAAGTAAGGTAGGGCATGTACATAGACATATCCTCTACCCAAAGGGTAAGAACAATTATTTGTTTGTGACAAAAATAAGTATGATGGTTCATTTATGCCACTCGGGTGTTTTCACTCTTTAAAAGGTAGAGAGTTGGCTGATGAGGTTATAACCATGGAAGCAGGCATACTGAATTCTTTGTGCCCTAATACATTATAAAAACCTAAATTCTTTGTGCTGTAATACATTATACAAAACCCTAAAACTCACAAAATGAGTTCTGAAAGCTTCCAATTTTTAGTGTTTAGACTGGGTGATGCCAACCACCATAAAAGGTAGGAAAGTGAAGATCATGACAGTAAATCCCTGGGTGAAGTACCGGTGCACCAATGCCATGGGTGAGTTCCATAATAGTCACCCCTAGAGGATAAAAAAATGATCTTTAAAAAGTTGAGGGGCACTAAAACCCACAAACCATACATCAAATGGTCCAGTAGAAATGTCAGGCCAAGCACAATCGACCTGACAATGAAGTTAGAAATATAAGCAAATTTATGTGTGTGATTATTCTTAAAGAACATGAGTTGTAATAAGACCTACCCGATAGGCACAACTTTAAGAAAAATGAATTTCAACTTATTGCAAGAGACATAAAGCTCCATGAGGCCGACATAAACCCAAATGATAGCACATGTTGGCTGAATGGCACAAGCTATGGCAGTTGCAACCAAGGCCCATGTTCTAGAAGCTATAGGTCCATTGCTCGAATAAACCCTTAGACAAGCCAGTAGTAGAGACTGACAACCGTTAGAATAGTCTCTAAACTATTGGATAAAGTGTGTGTGATACAGTAGAACATAAACCAGTTTGTTAACTACGAAAAGAGCTGAAATATAATTAAGTACAACAAATATGCAATCCAAATGATCAAGATCAAGAATACGTACTTTTATTAATGTTAGTTAAAGGTTCAACATCATTATAATATCTATTGAAAATTTGGCAAATACCACCACCCACTACTACAAAAAGTCTAATACAACCCCCTAAATAGAACCCGGTTAACATAAAAACCGGGTTCTATTTCTTTCTAATGAGATTCCTACCCGTCATCACATAATAAACCGGGTTATATAGGGTTGAAAATTCAGGAACCATAATAGTACCCGGTTTATAATGAGAAACCGGGTTCCATTTATATTAAACGTACCCGGTATGATACCCGACCGGGTACTATTTGGTGGGTTGAAATGGCCGTGCGTTTTTTTAATCAATCCTACCCGGTTGTTTTTAAGAAACTGGGTACTATTTGGTGGATTGTATAACTCCCGTGTTTTTAATGAATCCTACCCGGTTGTTTTAAGGAAACCGGGTAGCATTTATTCTCCACAATTCCCTAGGTCAAATACCTAAACACTTTATTATTTTCTTTCTTCCCAGCAAATGCATATGACGGCTACTAGCAATTTCTCTCTTTCTACATCTCTATTAACTTGAAGATTTTCATAAGGTAATTCACTAAATATATTAATTATTGTTTATCTCTATATATCCTCACATGCACAACACACAAATATAACACACATATATACATGCATAATATATATATATATATATAATTCATGAATGTATGTATATGTGAAATAATATATAATTAATGGTGTACGTTGTTTTTTATATTTTTTAGGATCGTTCGTTTGGCTAACAGATTACCAAAATCAACTTGCTCGTTTGAAAAAATCGGTGGAACAAGGTAAATATTTGTCATCTTAATTAATTTTAGTTTTTCTGTATTGCATGAACATACATAGTTTTCTATATATGAACATACATAGTTTTCTATATATGAACATACATAGTTTTCTATATATTAGTAACAACATTGCATATGCTTTAGATTTTATACCCGTCTGAAAAATAATCTAATAGAGATTACTTTCAGATAGTCCCAGTTTTGGGACTGCTTTTTGGATAATTTGTCTCATTTAGGATGTGAATACGGATTAGTCGATTAAGTATTTATGAAAAAATCGGTAGATATTTCCCATTGCTCCTACGAGTATGTGTTTCAGACGCATATTTGGGGAGCTAATGGGAAATGCTGTCGGATTTTTTTTAAATACTTAATCCGCTAATACGTATTCACATATGAGACAGATTATTCAAAAAGTGGGTTAGGATTGACCACCTGCCATTTGTTCTATTCATGCATTGCATGCATTTCATTAATAGTTTGTTTTCTACATTACAGATGGATCGTGATACCTGGATGTATAAAATACCCCGTGCTACCATTGAATATTTGACCAATTTGGATGAGTTTATTAAAGTTGCTGAAGATAATCGGGTGAACAATGGGGACCATTACATTTGGTGTCCTTGTAAAGATTGCCACAATTTGCACAAGTTTACTGATTATCATGTAATTCAAGGACATCTGATATGTCGTGGGTTTATGGAAGGGTATACGATTTGGTCACGACATGGTGAGGTGTTTGATGACCGGAACACGAGTCGTGATTGTAATATCGATGATAACGATGATTCAAACAATAGCAGTCGTGATAATATATATGATATGTTACATGATGTGGAACATAATGTTGCTGATAAGCATTATGAAGATTTTCAACAATTGTTTGTTGATTCTGAAAAACCGTTGTATGTCGGTTGTACAAAATTTACCAAGCTTTCAGCAATTTTGAAATTATTTAACATGAAAGCAAGTAATGGTTGGAGTGATAAAAGTTTCACTAGTCTATTAGAGATTTTGCATGAAATGCTTCCTGAAGATAATGAGTTGCCTGTTTCTTTATACCAAGCAAAAAAATTAAGTGTCCAATGGGGTTAGAAATTGAAAGGATACACGCATGTCCAAATGATTGTATGTTGTACCGAAACGAGTATGCAAACCTACATGAATGTATTAGATGTGGTACATCACGGTATAAGCGGAAAAAACATGCGGAAGAAAACAGTGATGAGATGAAAAATGGCCCCCCTGCTAAATTATTATGGTATTTACCCATTGTGCCAAGGCTGAAACGATTATTCGCGAACCCCAAAGATGCAAAATTGTTGCGTTGGCATGCCGAAGAGCGTAAAAGAGATGGAAAAATAAGACATGTGGCTGATTCTCCTCAATGGAGAAATATCGATTCTGATTTTGAAGAATTTGGCGACGAAATTAGAAATATTCGGTTTGGTCTTAGTTCGGATGGGATTAATCCATTTGGAAACATGAGCAGCCGTCATAGCACCTGGCCAGTTCTGTTATGCATCTACAATCTTCCGCCTTGGCTGTGCATGAAACGAAAATATATCATGATGTCATTGTTAATTCAAGGTCCCAAACAACCCGGGAACGACATTGATGTTTATTTGGCTCCGTTAATTGAGGACTTAAAAGAATTATGGAGTTCAGGCGTTCAAGTATATGACGCGTACGGTAAAGAGGATTTTCGATTACGGGCCATGATATTTTGCACCATAAATGATTTTCCAGCATACGGCAATTTGTCAGGATACAGTACAAAAGGAGCGAAAGCGTGTCCTGTATGTGAAGATGACACACATTCGTTGAGGTTGAGAAATTGTAAGAAAAATGTGTTCATGGGGCATCGAAGATCACTACCAAGGGGTCACACATACCGCAAATTGAAGGAACCATTTGACGGAAAAGTTGAGCATGGAGTATTAAGGCCACCATTGGATGGACCAACTATATATTCTCGAGTTGAAGATCTAAACATTGTTCTTGGAAAAGGTGGTACACCACCTCCTAAGAATATATGGAAAAAAAGGTCTATCTTCTGGGATTTACCTTATTGGGAGCACTTACAAGTACGACATTGTCTTGATGTTATGCATATTGAGAAAAATGTATGTGACAGCTTGATTGGGTTGTTGTTGAACATTCCAGGGAAGACAAAAGATGGGGTCAAAGTTCGAAGAGACATGGTTGAAATGGGAATTCGATCATAACTTGCTCCTGTTGAGACCGGAAGGCGCACGTATCTACCACCTGCTTGCTATACATTGTCGAGAGTCGAGAAAACTATATTTTGTCGATGCTTGCATGGTATTAAGGTTCCATCTGGATACTCGACTAATATTAAAAAGTTAGTGTCGATGAAGGACTTGAAATTGATTGGTATGAAGTCACATGATTGTCATGTTCTAATGACACACATGATTCCTATTGCAATTCGTGGGATTTTGCCGGAACACATCCGACACACAATCACAAAGCTTTGTTTATTTTTTAACTTGATTCATTCTAAAGTAATTGATCCCGAGGAGTTGGATTCATGGTAGAAGGATATAATCCTCACTCTCTGTCAACTTGAGATGTACTTTCCACCTTCTTTTTTCGATATCATGGTTCACCTGATATCTCATATTGTTGGAGAAATAAAGGCGGTTAGTCCTGTTTTTCTACGTTACATGTATCCATTTGAGAGATATATGGGTTTCTTAAAAGGGTATGTACGGAATCGAAGTCGACCAGAAGGCAGTATCGTTGAAGGTTATGCTTCTGAAGAGGTGATTGATTTTTGTACAGATTATCTGGCTGGTGTAAGAAATGTTGGAATTCCGCAATCTCGCCATGAGGGTAGACTTGGAGGAGTTGGAACAATTGGATTTAAGAGGATAGTTCCGAATCGGGATGAACTACAGCAGGCACATTTTTTCGTCCTACAAAACATGACAATTGTTGCTCCATACATACATGAACACATGACAATGTTACGAGAGATGAATAGCTCGAGGAGTGAAAAATGGTTGGCAACTGAGCATAACAGAACATTTGCACAATGGTTGAAAGACCGAGTGAAAACAAGTTCTCGGGGAGAAGACGTTGATCAGGTAGTGGAACAGTTGGGATTTGGTCCCCGATATGTTGTGTCCTCATACCAAGGATATGACATTAACGGATATACGTTTTACACCAAACGACAAGATGAAAAAAGTACGCTACAGAATAGCGGAGTGACACTAATAGCCACAACGACAGAATACGATAGGTCGAATACTGATGGTAGGTCAAGGATCGCCAAGAAATCATATTATGGTGTCATTCAAGAGATTTGGGAACTTGAATATAATTTCTTTAGTATTCCTCTATTAAGGTGTAAATGGATCGAAAACCAACGAGGTGTTAAAGTTGACAAAGATGGCTTCACAATTGTTGACCTTTCTAGAGACGGCTATGCATCTGAACCATTCATTCTAGCCAAACAAGCTTCCCAGGTATTCTTTGTTGAGGACCCGAAAGATTCCAAATGGCATATCGTCTTGCATGGTAAAAGACACATAGTTGGTGTGGAAAATGTTGTGGATGAGGAAGAATATGATCAATTTGACGAGCTACCTCCATTTTCGGTCGGTATTCCATCTTCAAATATTGATATTAGCGATACTACTTACTTGAGATCTGACCACAATGAAGGATTTTGGGTTGATGAAAACCGCAATGCGTAAAGGTAATCGATCATACCAAGAAAGGTTTTTCTTTGTTTGTAAATGTGATTAGTTTATAAAAGTCAACATATTTACACTCTTTTTTTTTGCAGTAACAAACAATAGGAAGATGCAAGATGATTATGACAAGATATGAAGACAAGGAAAAAAAAATGATTATACTTCGTTATTCTCTATATTATGTCAGTGTATTTTTTTTTAATAACTATATTCTTTAAATATAGTATCTTCTTCTAGTTTCGTTGTTCAAATCCAAATAGATTTCTATTTTTTGTAAAAAAAAATTAAAATAAAATGATATTTAGATTTTTATTTTATAAATCTAATTAATTAATGATATTCTTAATGATTTGGGCCTAAAACAGGTTGTTCAAATCAATGTTTTAAAAATCTGGTCTACCCGACCGGTCGAACCGGTTGAACTGGAACCGATGAAGAAACCGGGTCAATTGCGACCGGGTTGCCATTTTATGACCCGGATTGAATCGGTCGGTTCTATTAAAAATTCGGTTGAACCGGTCATTACGAACCGGGTTGACCCGATGGTTGAACCTATTGAAACAGCTCAACCGTGACCCGGTCACCACACTGGGTCAGCAAAAAAACCGGTTTTTAAAACATTGTTCAAATCCAAACATATTTCCTTTTTTTCTTGGAAAGAAAATTTAATTTTTGGCCCAACCCGCTAAAATCCCTAAAACCATCGGCGCCAAAATCCCTCCCCCCAAATTTCATCTCCTCTCTCTCTCTCTCTGAAAGTCGACGAACAACACTAAAATCCCTCCCCTAAATTTCATTTCTGCAGATTAGGAACTATAGTGATTTACTTCCCATCACGCTCGCAGGTTTGTCTCTGTTTTATTTGTGTCAAAAGTGTGAATGTGTGAGTTGATTTCATTTATCCCTTGATGCTTGCTATATGTGTGTATGATTGCGTTTTCAATAATTTTTTAATTGTGTTGCGTTTATTGAAGACGATATTAAAAAGATTAGGTTTAAATGTTTAAAAACTAATGGAATAACTTCCATGAACTGTATAGCCTCCGTGAACGAAAACCGAGAGAAAGAGTAGCAAGTGCAAGTGCAATAAACCGAGTTTCAATCGACAAAATAAGGTATTGTTCTTATGCCTAATCTATTTCTTAAAGCCTCATATTAATTAATTCGTCGTATAGAGTCGATTGATTGGGTTATAGGAGATAAATGGCTGCCATCACAGCTAGTGGTAGCGGCATTGGCATCGGCTACAACAATCTGAACTATTTTCATGGTGGTCCTCTTAATCCTTGGAGTGCTTTTAGAGAGTGCCAAATGAATTGAAAGTCACAAACAGATCATGTAAGCCCAAATTTGTTTATTTTTCCTTTTCATTCTTTTCTTCAAAATGTAACTTCAGTTCACACCATGAAGCAAAGAGAGGGAGAAGAGACATGAAACAGCAATGCATTAGAAATCAAGAAAAATGACAGTTTGCATGTGTTTAAAGAACATTACCTCTGAAGAATTTAGGCGCTGTTCCCAAGCTTTAAAAACTGTTTTGACACTTCGAGGAGCAGCCTCATTCAATGCACACACCTTTAGAATGCAATTAAAATAAATAAGTTCCAATTCTTTTCTCAGATTCTCAAAAGAGATGTATATCATATGAACTAGGAGCCCAATTAGAATAGTAGAACACAATCAAAAGAAACACCAAAAAATGGTACCAAATAAGCAAATATATAAAATACCACTTCTGTACCCTGATAAATATACAAAGTATAAAAAAGTTTCCAATTAAATATACCTCAACTCCTTTATAATCGAATTCTCACGTAATTTCTTTTCAACAACCACCTTATCAAACCGGTTGAACCGGTAAAAAAAGTTAAAACCCGATAGTCCAATAGGCAATACGTATTAGCGATTTAGGCATTTAGCGTTATGTTCATGTGTGTTTATTTAATGTTTTTGGATTGATGTAAAACTTGTTACGTGTTTTTTTATTATTTTTGGATTGATATAAAACTTGTTGTTATGTGTATTTTAAAATTTTAAAATGTGGGCACCAAATTCTTGGTTTTATATATAAAGTTTTTAAGCTCTCATCTGTAACTCTGTTTGATTCGATATTTCGATCTCTTCTCACTTCTGTTAGGTCCAGGTAAGGTAACATTCTGACTTTCGATTTTGATTTTTGGTGAAAAGCTTAAGAGAGCTTGACTACTTGAGTCTAAGAGTTTGTGTTGTATAATTGTGGAAATATGAGTCTGTATTGAATGCTTGAACTGTTGAACAACTACTTTATGAATTATGACTTTATTCCTTGACAGACTTGTTGTCTTGTTCAATTTTAAATTGTTAGACAGTAAGTAGACAATTATATAAATTTATGCTTAACTGATATGGTAAAAAAATAATTGAAATCAAAATTTACCTTATTTGGTTAACCGAACCGTTTAACCCGCAAACCGAATAACCCGGTTCGTAGTAGGGAGCCCCGGCCCCGGCCGGGTGCGGGGATTGAATCCCCATCCCCGGTCAACGGTGGTCCCGGCCCCAGTCCCCCGACCCGAAATTCTTTTTTGAGTATATATACTAGAACTAAAATGTAATATACACTTCATTACTCGTATACAAGAAACTCAACCAAGACTTGTTCACGAATAGTATATCAATCACATGTTTGTAGTTTGAACTATGCATTCCTAGTGATGAGAAGATCACACGACAAAACACCAAGATGCTCTTAACAATAACATCTCTTCCATTTTCCAATATGTAATTGCTACTAAACTTTGAATTTCACATTGAAGCCTAACTACATGCTGATTTCAATTTTTTAAACCTACGGGAAAGTTTGTGTTTGATCACCCGAACAAAATTGAATGTGCATTTTTGCTATTAAATTGGGATGATTAATACATATTAAATTTGACTAAATGGCGTGCGTGTAACTAGCAATATATTACCAAAAAGGAACCACAAACATGAGAAGCAACTTTGCATTGTTATTTAGCTTGTTATTGATTTGCAGATATGTCGGATATGTCGGATGACACTAGACCATCGATATCTGGGGAATCTCTTGATTCTCAGCCAAGCAACACAGACGGGAGCCATGGTTCTCTACCAAGCGACATAGACGGGAGCCATGGTTCTCAGCCGCCACAACAAAGAAAAAAGAGAAGTGTGACATTGTTGAAAAAACATAAAAAAAAACTCAGATTTGTATGTCAAGTTCAATAAAAATGGGGAGGTTATTGGAAAATATGAGCGTAGATTTAGTAATTGGGTAGGGGTCAATACAAGATCAATGGTTTCTATCACTGAACCATCTTGGGACAAAGTGGATAAAAAACTAATAGATTTACTGTGGCTTGCTATCAAGGTATGATATCCAAGTTGTGTTTACATATAATCATGGTTTTATTTATTTATGCTAATGACAACTAACATACTTATTTTGAAAAAAAAAGGATCATTGGAATATAGAGGATGACAAGTATAAAAGTCCGGTGCTTAGGATAGCCAGTACATCATGGAAGAACTTCAAGAAGAGCCTCAATAGAAAGTACCGTATGGAAGGTCGCAATCCTTGTCCTGATTACCCGTATCTCGATCAAAAAACATGGGAAGAATTTTGTGTCATGAAATCAACTGACGAATTTCTGGTTTGTTGCAACTTACAAACTTACATTCTTTTCATTATTTTTTGTCATGTTTTAATTGCATTAGTTATTCTTATATGAAGGTGAAAAGTGAAGAAGGGAGGAAGAACGCGGCTCTAAACACAAATCCGGCCCGGTTAGGTGCACGTGGGTATCGTTCGAATCATGATGATTGGAGCAAAGAGATGATGGAGTCAGGCTACTTGTCAGAACTATTTCAGATTCAGGATGAGCGGGCAAGGAATTATTTGTTGGCAAGGAGAGTCAGAGCAGCTGATGGGACATTAAGGATCCCCACATATCTTCAGGAATTAACAAATAAGATTGTAAGAGGAAGTTCCATAGTTTAGTTTATTTATATGCTTCATTGAAAATTGTTTATTAATAGTTATCATTACATACATATTATTTGCATTAACAGGTTGAAAAAGATAGACAGGTTTCAGAAGGACTTTGGATTCCTGGGCCTGGAGAGGATGTTCTTATAGCGGTGCTAGGACCTGAGCACCCAGGTCGGACTAGGGGAGTCAGCCACACATTAGGCTTGAAAAAGACCATTCCGAGGATTTCAGAAAAAAAGAGAAAAAGTCAATGCCGTATGGATATCGATTGGGAGGAGAAAAGGAGGAACTTTGAGGCCGAGTGTGAGGAGAAGAGAAAGAACTTTGAGGTCGAGTGTGAGGAAAAAAGAATGTTATTCAATGCTGATATGGAGGAGAACCGAAGAATCTATCGTGCAGAGGTAGAAAAGACCAATAAATTGCTCGATGCTAAGATTGAAAAGATCACGCAACTAACGTCCAAGCTTGACAACACACATGATGGAAGCCCAAGCCCAGGGATGAGGAAGAGTAGTTGTGGTTCAGTGCCTTGTGTTGACGAATTTGATGGCGTACATGTAATTAAGCTCATATACATATACAATTACGCTTGCATACTTACTTACATGTTTAGATACATACTTACTTACACAATTATTTGCAGTTACCTGCTATTGTGAATTGTTGGCGGTAGACGGTAACTACAAGTTCCCATGTGGAAAAGGGATGGTTCATTCTATAGGGAATGGATTATGTCATTCTGTAGCTGTCACAACAAATTACGTGAAGGTGCATGTAGACCAAGTGCAAAATTATTTTGCCAACTATCCTCTTCCTATGCCGAATGGAGAAATGACGGAACTAGGTCAAGCACGAAACAGCTTTATCCAATGGCCGCGTGATGCAACTGTTCTCACTCAAGTACAAATAAATTAATCTCTTTCTTTACTATTGTAGTAATATTTAATTATTTACATATTTTTCTTACGAACTTGTTAATAGACCTCCAAAAGTCAACATGTGGTACACGATGAAGAAAATTCCATACAACCACCTGTGTTGGCCAAAAGTGTGCCCAAGAGTTCAAAACCATTACAGGGAGGTAGAAAAAAGACGACTCCTAAAAAGAAAACATTGCCATCGAAGAGTGTGATCCCGACGGAGACCTTGATGAAGAGGCCAAAAGAATTACAGTCGCTATATCGGCGTTGGGAGTCCCTCTCTAATCCGAATGACGGGATACATATTCAGGCCGAGCCGGGTGTATTTGGGGCTCAATCATTTGAGTTCATGATATTCCGTGATGACATACATTCTTTAGTTAAGAATGCTTGGCTCGATCATACGATTATTGCTTGGTTCCAGATGTAAGTCAGTGATTAGTACATATTCATTCATAAGATCACAATATTTTACTTTATTATATTGTCATTTTTTAGGTTTTTACATGGGGTTATTAAAAAAAATGAGAAAAACCGATGTGGTTTTATATGTCCCTCTTGGATTCATGCCGATGAATGCATATCAAACAAGGATGGTGTCATAAGTAAAATGGCTAGTGTGATGTCTGACAATAGAAATCTGTGGTATTTTCTCGCACCATACCTACAGAGGTACCATATGCTAACATATTTATCGTTATAATGCTTACGGTTTATTCATTTCTTATTATACTAATGGTTTTGAACATTACCAGCCACCACTGTATCCTTCTTCTGATCGTTCCTCGTCGTCGCACTGCGTATATATTGGATTCATTAATGTCTAAAGAAAAGACCGTGGACTTTTACATTGTCAAAGAGCACGTGTAAGCGTAAGTAATTCTTAAATTTGTATAGAATTGATTTGTCTTTCTATAATTTCTAACACTATTATTGCTAATGTTTTTTGTAGCGCTGTTACAAGGTATCTTGATGAAGGAGGTCCGTGTGATACCGATAAATCCATGCCATTTAGATGGGAGTTCTCAAAGGCAATTCATCTCACTATACATTTACACAACTTATTTCGTAGTTGGTTTTATCTAATTCATACATTTTTTTTGTCAATTTTAGTGTAATCAACAAATATCCGGTTGGGAGTGTGGCTACTATATTATGCACTTCATGTTCAATTTTGTGATGCATCATCAATCACAATTTTTGAAGAAAGTACGTATTTGTTAAACATGTTTTATTGTTTATATTGCAGTTAACCTTGTAGTCATATAACAATTTTGGTTTTGATTTGCATCTAGGTATTACCATGGTACGACACGACTCCCCTGACAGAAAGAATGATGAACGATATGGCGGTGACATGGGCTAAACACTTTTCTAGCACTTATCTGAAACATCTAGAGAATTGATATAGGTTAGCTTCTTGGGCATTAGCCACCCACTTTATTGCTTAGTTTTTTTTTACATACATTATTTCTAGATTGGTTAACTATTAAACGTACCAACACTATGAAAGCATTCGTTAGTTTTTGTTTGGGACTATCAAAGTTGTATTCTACAAAATGTGCTACCAATTAACATCTCTTCATATAATAAATACAACTTATGGACAAATGGGGATGTATTACATATCCTATTAACACCTGATAACACAACCTTTCACTCAACATGTAGTTTTTTGTGCAAGGTTTATGCTGTTATTTTTTATATTTGGATTGGATGTTTGCTTTTTGTTGAAATGGTCGTGTTTTTCATCGTTATTAATTTTTCCGTGTTTAATAATTGTGTGAAATAATTACATTTACAGGCATTTCCACGTTTGTATGTCATTGCTATGGAAGCTCGCTTGGTTCGAACAGTTGATGTGGATACCGGCCTACCGTTCGACCATTTTTGGAATCACTTGAAGTTGCAATTACGAAAACTTAGTATTATTGATAAACAAGTTTTTGTGACGTCACTTTTGTAAGTTGCACTTTCATTTCATACAAGATTTGAGCTTTTGTGGTGCTTTTGGTAGTCATTAAAAAACTTTTGACTTATATGCGTGATTTATTGATCGTGTTGCCAATTTTCACACGTTTCATGTAATTCCTCCAAGTGAATTAGAATGTTGGATTTGTTGATTTCCATAATTGTGTTGATATTGCATCATTTTTTATTTATGTTCAGGCTTTTAAAATTGTTTAGGCAGCATATCAATATATGAGGATGCCAAAAAAAAAAAACTAATTGTATCCGGTTTCTTAAACAGAACCGGGTTCATTTTATGTCACTTTATCAGGGATTTTTGTGAAATAGTTCCCGGTTCCTTAAAAAACCGGTTCCGTTTTACGTCACTTTCTCAGGTATTTATGTGGAAATAGTACCCGGTTTCCTAAACACAACCGGGTATCATTTGGTAAATCGCACCCGGTTATTATAACCGGGTAGCATTAGAAGCTATGATCGTACCCCCCTTAATAGTACCCGGTTGTAGAACCGGGTACCATTTAGCTTGACAACCGGGTTCTATTAATTATTCTGTAGTAGTGACCATTGTAGTTAATTGAACAAACATGTGGGCAGAAGATGATTAGAATACATAGGGTTTATTTCTCTTGTAATGAACATATCCTTTGCTTATATTGAGGAAACTTCAAGAACCATTTGTGCAAGAACACAAAATTATCCTTGGCTATTTTGAATAGCAAATAGAGATTTAGAGAGAGAAAGAGGAAGAAACATTATAAAGAAGCCATTTTCCTACATTTTTCGGTCCTAAGAAAGGAACTTTTAAGGTTCTTTGGAAGGTATAAACATTAAAAATTACACCTTTTTAAGGTTTTTTTAAAAAAAGTAACTTCTTTTCCTCAAAGCTTTTTAGGTCATAAAGAACACAAGTAAAGAAACAATTTTGTGGAAAGTAGAAGGCACCATAAAAATACATGTTATTGCATCATTGTGTTATTGCATCACTGGCAACTTCATAAGCAGAGGAAATTGAAGAATCATAAGAGAACCCTACTCCACCTGGGTATCTAGATACAACATATTTGCCTCTGTAATATTATGATTTTTATTAAAAGTTAGAAATTAAAATTAATTAAATGAAAAAGGTATCATCTTTTTTCATCAATAATTACTTACCTGTGTAGATCCCAGTTACAGTGCAATCACGAACAATATTAATCAATGAAGAACAATGAATGAATCACAACCTCTAGTCATATGATTGATATTCAATAAAGGTTTAGGTTTACGAAGAGAATACCTGATAAGCAAAAGTAAACCTATTGACTAGAATGATAATGAATACATCTAACCTCCTAATCTCTTCTCTTCTAACCTAAAACTAGGTTAACAAAACATATAAATATGAAGCGTACCGGGATAATGGGCTTGAGGCCCATTTACAACCAACTTTCTAAGAATTACAATTTAAACCCTTATAAATGCATTATACAACTTTCAACGCACTAGGACTTTCAGTCCTAACAATCTCCCCCTAAAGTTGAATAAGGCATTTATCTTCTTGAAATCTCCAAGCCTTGATCTTCTTTCCCTCTTAAATCTTTGAAGAACTTTAATGTTGCATATCTTCATGTCTTTCCAAACTCCCCATTGAATAAAGCTCTTGGTCTTCATAGTTTCAACTTTGTAACCAGATTCAATTAACAATAGCCTCGACTGAAAGCACTATCAAACAGCTTTCAACTGTAGAAACTCAAAACATCGGATCAGCACACAAGAAATATAATGTGCGAGTTACGTGACATTCCACAGTGCAACTTCAGTTTAAAAACAAAGAACCTGTCTTTGAACCGCGAGTTGAATTGACTTCCAGCTTCAGAACTTGTAGAATCAAAATGCTCGTAGGAAGAACAAACTTGTAGCAGACATCACATGGTACGAGATAGAAGAACCAATATAATATTTTCTGCTGCAATCTTTGAATCCAAAGGCTTTTCACCCTCAGAGTTAAGATTTGACTTTGAAATTGAACTTTGTAAATCTCTCCCCCTTTTGATGATTGTGAACATCATGATCATCAAAACTCTTCAAGTTCAACACATTCTTTGATCTCCTCCTTTGTGATGAACTAACAATCTCCCCTTTATGATAATTTGACATTCTCCGCACTTTGATCTGAGTATCCGTCAATTCATGAAATGTATATATCCGAATCTTTTCAAATTCAGATATAATAGGAATTGTAATCCTGAATCAACAAATGATACAATTAGTATGCCTGTAAGTAGTACGGAGCCACTTTGTACAACGAATGTACTTTGAAAAGGAGCTTTTGTGATATTCACTCCCTAGGGCTTCCATTCAATCATCGAAAAACAACAAAGGAATTTTCTATGAATGTTATGACAAGAAAACTAATTCCTTGTGTGTACGTGCAAGTGTATAATGATTGAAGCTACTTAGCTTTCTCGGGCTCAAAAATGTGTAAACTGTTGAGACAGCAACAGATATTACACGGACTCAATGTGCATGAAAGAGGTGCGAAGGTGGGGCAACCTTCCTTCTTTTTCAATATCTAAATCTTCCGATTGAAGACTAGATAGCAGATATGATGCGTCCCCAAAGAAAATGAAACATTTCTTTGTTAAGAAAGAAACGAGTGGTTGGTGGGGTAAAAACAAGAGTTGGCATGGGCTCACTGCCTGTTTCAATGATGGTCACCAAAGAATGTGAACCAATCAGTAGATGTGGTTGCCCGGCTCAGAAAGTGTTTGGTGCAGAGTTTTCATATTCTTTTAACTCTGTTCTCACACCCTCTTTTTTTTTGTCATTAAATCTCACTTCTAACCAAACTCTCATTTACATTTTACCGCTCAGCATAATGAGAAAAACTCAACCGGATGAGTTATCTCCCTCAATCTTTGATTTAAGACCCCTCAATCACTCAAGGATAACTTCCGGGGAAGGAAACACTGGTTAACGTGAATCCATGGAAGTTCTGTTTAAGTTCTCACACAAATCCCATGTAAGTCCTAAAAAGAATAGTTGCTCAACAGTTTAACTGAACAGTTAAGTACAAAATGTATGATAACATTGTCAAAATCTTTGCTCATGAGATTTGAGCAATTGAACTTTGAAGATTTCTCAAAACAAAGATTTCTAAAAAGATATTGAATGAATGAAATGAAATCAATAGAATTGTTTTGAGAATCTGACAATGTATCAATCAGATCAAATAAAATGGTTAGGGTATCAAAGAACTGGATATTTTGTTTATATGAACAAATATAAATAATTTAGCAATGAAAGCACAAATTTGGAAATGATGATTGATGCTCAACAATATTTGAAAGCAAACGGGAGTATTACCATCGAAAAATTGGTTCATTATGAGACATGGTAATAACAATTTCAAATGAAGTACTGAACCGGTGTGTATGAATACTTGACAGTATATTGAAAAGATAATACACAAGTATTTATCTTTGGAAACACACGGTCAGTTAAACATTAATGCTCAAAAATTGAAAAACATTTAAAATCATACTTCTAAATTCATAAAATCTTTTGAGAACCAGAAGTGGTTTGAACATTTCAGAAAACGGTTTTCAAGTTCGAAAGTTGTTGTTCTTTCAAACAATCAGAGATCTAGATCAGAAGATATTTACCTTTAAGCTCCCCCTGGATATTTACAAAATATCCTTATCTGAACAATGAAGAACGGGTCCTGATCTGTTATAATCAGAAACCATAATCTTGACACTTCAGTCCAGGTTTTAAACTGTTTTGTTCAAAAGCTATAGTTCTTTGAGGTACGAGTCCTAGATTGTTTTGTCTAGAAGTCAACGGTGAAGTTCGTGAGAAGCTCCTTTCTTCCGGTCATGTATTTGGAGCAGCCTGAATCTAAATACCACACATGACCGTCCTGCAAAACAAGTTAAGGCTTTTTAGGTACCCATTCGTAAATGGGTCCTTTGGGATTAGACTTAACACCCAACTGGGAGACCTGTTTGGACTTGGGTCTGTTTCTATTGCGGGGAGCATCAAACTTTGAATGATAATTAGAAACATGATAGGAACCAAACCAATCAGATGTAAATCTACGATCAACAAAATCATTCAATCCACAGTAGGAGAAACAAACACAATCATGAGACAGTTGAAGTAATTGTTGAAAGAAATAAACTTTTAAAGTAAACAATCCATTATGTTCAACCAAAGGTTTAGAATTAAAAACATCATGACTGCTATTGTTTTTCCTAGAGTTTAAAATTGGATTAAGTAATTCCGTCCTCACCGTGCTCTCCTTAGACTTCTTAGCTACCCACTCGTATTTGACTTCTTTGCGTCGACCAAAAGTATCTGAAAGACCGTTAAACCCATAGTTAGAAGATTTGAATTTTGATGATTGTTTCTTGTTAGATCGACCGGTCCTTTTCTTCTTCTGTGAACGTCTTTTGGATTTAGGGTTTGAAGAATTGTTCACAGAAGTGTTTTGTAGGGCAGATGTGGAACATTCACCCTTGTAAAATTTTACCGGAGGCTCACAAGTTGAATTTAGAAAATCAACATGACTTGGAAGTAAATGATTAAAATCAAATTGGTCTAATTGACTGTCTAAACACACCTCAGAATTCAAAAAGGTTGAAAATTCCATTTCCTCATCAGAAGGAGCCTTATCACTTGAAGGATTCAGGACACCGGAAATATTTGTTTCTTTAAGCGGATCATAGGCGGAAGCCTTTTGAAAATCAGAACGATGATCCGTTTCTAAAGATTGAGGCTCTTTTCCTTTGTTTGAAAATTTTGGTGATGAGTCACCCAAAAAGGCTTTACAGGAAGAGGTGTCCGAGGGTGGATAGGAATTTTCCGATAGATGGATTTTCTCAGCTTTGAGGATTTCCGGCTTAGCTTGAGGCTCAGCTTTGTGAAGTCGCTCTTTCAACAGATCTGCTGCCAAGGCAGACAGTTGTGAATTAAGCTTATTTATTTATGTCTGAAGATATTCCGGCTCATCCCTCGACCCAGTTTCCTTTTTATCGGAATTGAGACACTCAATTTTGGATAATAACTCTTGTTTTTCTTTTTGAAACATGATCCTCTCCTATGCAAATGACTCTTCTAGCTGAACGATTTTCTTTTCTAAAATAAGAGGTGGAACATAGATTTTATGGTCCATTGGTTCCTCCGCAGTTTCAACAGTTTTTGAATCAAGTTCAGCTTGAGAATAGCTTCGAAAATAGTCATTTGAAAGAAAACAGGGTTTTTCAGTGTTGTATGACGCATTCAATGAGTCATAAACAAAAGGAAGTTGCATTTTGGTAGAATTCTTCCTTCGTAAATTGTCCTGTTCCGTTTCCTCATCATCAAGTGGTTTGGTCCAATTGATTTTGTACTCTGGGTAGGTTTTGTCTATTCCAAAAAATTCAAACGCATATAGCGTAGGAACTTTGGTTAAGGCCTTTTTCAGACAACGTGGGTTATCGTAACCGATACCCGTCTTTGAATATTTGAATTCTTTTGGTGCGATTAGATTCAACGTTTGTTTAGATTGACCAATTTTATAAAGTTTCAGTTCAAGATCCTTTAACTGGGTAGATAACCTTTGATTTTCATTTTTATAAGCCACGCTTTTAGTTACAATATCAATTTTCTCATTTTCTGATATACGAAGCTTGTACGTAAGATCATCTACTTTCGTCTTTAACTCTTTAGACTCTTTTGAAAAACTCTCACACTCTTCCTTTAGATTTGAAATTATGCACAAGTTGCCAGCAATTTCTATGCATTGATCATCATATTTGCCAAGCAGTCTTTCAATTCTAGCTTCTAAACAAGAAACTTTCTCTTCTAACTCAGAATAAGTTGGATGAGACATTGTTGTTTGAAGAACTTGAAGTCTAGGGACTAAACTTGACAAAATATGAAAAAATCAATGTGCAAGGACCAAAAGTGACAACGTCTGAAACTTGAAAGCTTAGGGGTCAAAGATGACAAATGATCGAAACTATGAAGTACGGGGGCTAAAAGTGACACAAACTAAAACTTAAAACTGCAAGGACTAAAAGTGACAAAAAATTAAACTTAAAACTAGAAGGACTAAAAATGACATATACTAAAACTACTAACTAGAGGGACTAAAAGTGAAATAAAAACTAACCAAACTAACTGACTAACCGGACTAACGGAGACTTAACGGAAAAGGACCAAAATGAAAAGAAATTAACCATCACTTAACGGAAACTTAACGAAATTACTATTCATCGTTTTCTCCGATGAGACGCACCTGCAAAACTCGAAAACGGTTAGAAATAATTAATGCAAACCGATCGTTAAAGCTCCCTGATCGTCCTTAACTGATTAAAATTCAACCGGTCAACCCACGATCACAAACAAACCAACCGAAAACTTTTCGAAAAATGATCGACAACTTAAAAAACTCGGTATGGGATAAAACTTTTGGACCAAAAATGATCGTTTATGTTCCCTTAAGCTCCTTCAACTGATTAGATCTCAAAACACTTTCTCAAACTCTCAAACGAAGCAACCAAATTTTTTTCGGAAACCGAACGAGAATTTAAAAACTTGATATGGGATGAAATTTTTCGATAGAAATCGATCGTTTAAGCTTTATAAACAACGCTTAATAGTTTAAAAACGAAAAACTTTTTCCACGGTCACACTGAACCAACCGGAAAGCTTTTCGGAAAACGATCGAAACCTCTTAAAAATTGAAAAGCTTTTCGACGAACCGGGCGCGAGGCACCGGTCGGTCGGGGAGGCACCGGTCGAGGGAGACACCGGTCGGGGATGGACCGGTCGGGGAGGGACCGGGCGCGAGCGAGGCACCGGTCGGTCGATACCGGTCTTTAGCTATGGAAATATGAGATATATGTATATATATATATATATATATGTATGAGATGTAAGGCTACGTGATTATATAATTCAAAGCCACATAATAGAAAAGCAACCAATCAAAGTTATCATATTTATACTAGCCGCCGATTAGAAATGAAATTCACCGACCCACTTACAATTTAAGTTGCAAATTTTAAAAGCAACTCACTTGTTGGTTGAAGGACACCCGGTCAACAAGACACCGGTCAACAAGTCACAAAACACCGGTCCAAGGCACTGGTCGATAAGGTCCGGTCGTAGGGTTGAGGTCCGGTCAATATCAATAACAGATAAACACAAACCGAATAAGCAAAATAAATCGATTCTAGATCACTATCAACCTAAATTATGCAGAAAACCACAATTGATTCTTAGTAACAAAAACGATGGCAGAACACTAATATGATTTTGCAGAAAGTTCAGATCAACCCAGAATTAATGGACCGAATAAAACTCAAACCAATTAATGAACCGAACTCAAACTTATGAACCCAGAAATCGATATGGCAGAAACACAGATCAATCGATTGTTACCAGTCTTGATTTTCCAGAAAAATTTCAATCCAGAATCAGATATGCAGACTTAACCCAGAAACTCAATCGACCACATGATTTTCAGAAAAAAAAAGTTCAAAGATCGATTCTGAACACAATTAAAATTCAATTTACAGATATCAAGAAACTTTGATTATCAAACCAGAAAACGAACTATAGCAGATTCTTACTCAGATAATCAGATAAACACATAAACACGATTAAAACAAATAATCGATTAAAGTGTTTTAGACAAACCTTTTTTATCGTATCGAATAGAAATTAATTCGATTTTGCTCTGATACCAATTGTAGATCACAGTTACAGTGCAATCACGAACAATATTAATCAATGAAGAACAATGAATGAATCACAACCTCTAGTCATATGATTGATATTCAATAAAAGTTTAGGTTTACAGAGAGAATATCTGATAAGCAAAAGTAAACCTATTGACTAGAATGATAATGAATACATCTAACCTCCTAATCTCTTCTCTTCTAACCTAAAACTAGGTTAACAAAACATATAAATATGAAGCGTACCGGGCTAATGGGCTTGAGGCCCATTTACAGCCAACTTTCTAAGAATTACAATTTAAACCCTTATAAATGCATTATACAACTTTCAACACACTAGGACTTTCAGTCCTAACAACTTGTGTTCCAGCTATACTCATTTCTAACCAAACCCTAGCCATTTGGCCTAAGAGATCCATTCTTAGAAAATGCTCTGACACCTAATGATGAACAACCAAGCCCTACATCACAATTCACAATTAATTTGCTTCAATTTCCTCACCTTCTCATAAAACTTGAAACTTCATTCAAAATTGTTCACACTAATAACTTTAAGTTGCTTTTACAAAATACATGTGTCCGGTGAAGGAAAAAGGGCATACTTTAATGGTGGATCCGTCTGAATTGCGAGAGTTTCTCCTCCAATGCGAAGTTTTTATTGGGCACTCATCCTGGAATCTTCAAAGAGCACATAATAGACAAGAACTTTGCGCACGAACTAAAATAATAACGGGTGGTAGAAAGAAATTAAAAACTTGGTGTCAGGATGTACTCACTTCAACTGTTGAGCCTCTTGAACTTATTTAGACGCTTCATTACAATCTTCTTATCAAGCTTAGAATCTGCCATCACTTGGAGAAAAGCCTGCAAAGCCAAAGAAACAGTAAAGACATGAATAAGAAACTGAGATAAAATGTCACTCGTATTCAGTGATTCTACAAAGGCAGTACAAACTATCCCACCTTTTCTACCTTGCCTTTTTTTGGGGCTCTTAGCACCACCATATAGAATGAAAACCTAAAATCAAAATTGAAAGAAAACCTTGAAATATTGTAGTAATATGTAAGGTAAAATAGAAATTGTAAGCAACAAATTAGGGATTAGCATTCTTTTTGCAAGGTTGGGAACTCCTTGCAATCATTTAGAATAAAAACCTAAAATGGAAATCAAACAAAACTAATGGTTAATCGAAGACAAAATCAACAAATTAGAGATATGGAATTTTTCTTTTACCTGAAAGTCACGATACTTTCAATCAGTGTGGTTAATCAAAGTCTTAAATTGATGAACAGGGAGGTCAAAGGTGAGTTAAGAAACAATGTCAATGGTTATATTGAAGAAATCAAATCATTAGAAGAACCAGTGGAAGCTCTTCCTTCATCAATCAGGTTTGTGGAGAAGAATGATCGAGAGTTGCGCCGCTTAGAGAAAGATTTAAGCAAAGTGAGGAAAGCCTATCAATGAAATCGGGGGAGTGGGGAGAGATATTAGGGAAGTTTGAAGAAAGGGGAAGAACGTGGTTGAATAGGAAATGTAACACCCTCAATTATGGAAATAACAACTAATTTAAAATTTTCTAAATACATCGATAATTGATTCATCTACAATCACAATTTAAGATTGAACCTCAATACACGCATTCAATTCCATACATACAGACTATAATAATGACGGGAGCTACTAAAACCCAATAACAGTCACTATCTCCAAATTGCGGAAGACTTCATCAACTACTTACACTTGTGTAAGGCTAAGGCTCAACTCTTCATAGTACTGCTAGAACCAAAACCCCCAACTGGAACCTGATGCACATGTCGACAAATAAAAAGGTTAGGCTAATGCCTAGTGAGTTCAAGAGTTTTCAACATATATGAATACTTAATGTTAACAGTAAAGATTATCATGTAAGCCATAATTTTCCAAAATGATTAGCTTTAATATGAGACAACTCATTTTCCAAATCTGCACATTTTAAAGACGAATACCCCAACATAAAATATTCTTTCGTAGAGTAAATTCAACCCAAAACTCACTCAAAGCATTAAAAAGAAATCGAACTCCCCATTTATAAAAACGTAGATAAAATTTAATTTCCCGAAACACCTAAACACGGGTGGAACATATTACCCAACTCATAAAATCATGGATAAAACCCATACATATAAAATGTCACCGAAAACATGGATACCAAATACAAAACCCAAAATAACACCTTTCGGTGACGGGGAAGACCCGATTCCATCGAATGTGGCGGCACATAAAGATAAGCCACGTATCTATGTTATAAGCATAACTTCAAGGATGGGCAACCATTGACATCAACCCTATTTATGGATCTTTAGTCAAGGTAGACATCAACCCTATTCATGGATCTTTAGTCGTTGGAACATCAACCCTATTCATGGATCTTTAGTTCCAAAGAATCACCAAGTTCAACCCTATTCATGGATCTTTACCTTGGGACCTCACCATCCTTGACACACTTGTTCATTTGGAAACTTACATCGTATCACCAATGCCTATTTCCAAATTACAACTCGCTCATCCCGCATTTACATGATAAACCGACCTCTATGCCTATGGATCCAATGCATTACGGTCAAAACGTTACATGACTCAAAAGAATGACAACGCACTCAAAACATGTAATTCCCAACTAAGGTGCAACTAAGTACACCATACGACCAAGGCTCCTTAACGATCTACTAAGATTGAACAAATGTTCCAAAGACTCATATGAGGGTAATCCAAGTCCCAAAAAGGCATAGTGAACGATTGACTAAAATACGCGAGTCAGTAAGGTTACACAACCCAAAATACATCTTTTCCCAAAATCTTTGACTCTCAGATTACAATTGGCCTTCGACCCAAAACCAAAATGTTTACAATTTCCAAAATGTTCCCAAGATCGGGAATGATCAACACCAAGGACTCACACATTCGTATTTTCAAACATCTCATTTCATGAATAATGCATAAACCCAACAAACAATAAAAGTGTATTTTTGACCAATATCTATTTATGCAATAAATCATCAAGACACCTTCATTTATGACACATTTATCAAAATGCCCAAGAATCCCAAAGATGTGGGTTATATAAGTTTATAAAGTTAACCATTTTCAAATAACTAAAACTTATCAGCAGTTAACAATTTAATGTAAAACACAAACACTTTAAAATGAACATTTTGGCATGTACAACGTTTTCACAAATCAACTTGAACTCACCTCGCTAGATTTAGGCTAAATCTAGATTTTCCCCAACTTGAGCTCCCTTGAAGAACTTGAATCCTCAAGCCAAAACTTCCAAAACCTAGATCCACAAGTATCCAACCGTAAATAACCAGATTCAACCATATAGAATCGTTCTCCAAATAACTCATATCAAAATATCCACTTTGGCCAAAACCCTAATTTGACCTAATTTCTCCAAAATCACCCAACTAAAAACTTAAGAAATAAAGCACTAGAAAGTCATAAATAGAGCATTTATAACTTGATTAAAACGTTAGAAGGAAGAAGGGATGAACTTACAATGGTGGGTTTTGATAAAACTCAAAACCCTAGGATTTTCTTGGAAGGGGCAATAATGGTGATGGTGGGAAGTTGACCCTAGCTTCCAAACTTGATAGAGACACAAAATCTTGAAGTAAATGAGTGTGGATGAACACTTGGTGGCTTCTAAAACCGAATTCAATGGGGTGGAGGTTTGAGAGAGAGTTCTTGAAGAAGGTGAATGAATAAGTGAGTGAGAATGAGTGAGGAAAGGAGTTTAAAAACTTCCAGGGCCCGCAGGCGATTGTGACAAGCGCCAAGCATAGTCGCCCTCTCAAAAGGAGTCGCGGTACAAAGCCCGCGAGTATGCCTCGCGATAGTGACCCTAGCATTATCGTTGGGCACTATCGCCCAAAGTGTACCGAGAGCAGGGAGGGGTCATGATTATGACACGTGACTATGCCAGAGGGCATAGTTGCTGGGCACTGTCGCCTTGATAGTACCGAAGGTTAACAAATCCGATTTTTCGATCGACGTGCTCTCTATACGAAACCCAACATACGCCAACACGACTTAGGTAAGATTTATAATCATAGCTTAACCAGCTAAGCGAGAGTTAAGAGTTTACCAAAATCACGGGTGTTACAGGAAATAGGATTATGCTTAGGAGAGGGAGATATACCTAAGAGCGAGTGATATGTGGGAACCTAGGTTGGAAGGAGATCGTGGGGAAGGAGACGGTGGTTGGGAAGACGAGAAGGAGATAGTCATAGGGAGAGGAGAAGGACGCTTAACATAGTGGTACGTTCCGTTATTGTCTTAAAATGTTCAAAACAACTATAATAGAATTTTAATTAGATAGTAATAGATTATATATAATATAACATAAAAACTTATTATTAAGGGGGTGTTTGGGATTGCTTATTTAAAACAACTTATGTTTTTTTTAAAGGTGCTTATCAACTTATGTGATGACAAAAAGAAGTTTTATAAAAAGTGTTTGGATTAGCTTATTGTGGTGCCAAAACGTAATAAACTAATAAGTTATTATTTAGGGGTGTTTGGGATTGCTTATACATGTAAAATAACCAAAAAAATCATAAGTTGTTTCAAATAAGTTGATAAGTCAGTATGGACTAATTTATTAAAACAACTTATCTACGGTGACAAAAAGTCATAAGCATGTTTTTTTCCCAATCCAAACACTAGAAATAACTTATCTGCAATGACAAAATGAAATAAACAAATAAGTCATTTAAATAAGTGTTGGTCCCAATAATGATGTTCTTTATTTGATGGACTTTTACTACACACGGATTAATAAATAAGAGTGCGAAAGCATTTCTAATATGTAGAAAAGTAGAACATTCAAGGTAGTAGACACACAAATAATCAACAAACAGAATCGTAAGATATAACAAGGATTTTACTCAAGACACTGTTTCATTGATTTAGCTTTAAGAACACCAAGAACATGCACTGGTGTGTGCAAATATTCTCAGGGAAATACAATCTCTAACAGATAGACTTGTGTGTTTTCTTCGATTGCTTACATAACTCAAAGGAGGTGCTCCTTTATATAAGAAGAGGATGCACCCCTTAGTACAAGACAAAGATTGACATAAAATGATCTGGAAATCTTTGAACGGTTGGCTTCACGTGTTCTGCATGTGACCTTGTCTTGAACTGAGTTTGCCATCTTCGAAGTCTCCAGAGGTTAGCCATCACAGAGGCTCTGTGAGTGATCACAGAGGCTCTGTGAGTGATCACAGAGGCTCTATGATCTAAAGATCATTGACAGGTTACGAGTCCTCTGGCAGAGCTTCGACAGAATCTTCTAGGATTGTGGGTTCTATGGTGTGCTTGGATGTTCTGAGCAAACTTCTGCAGTTCCTATACTTAGCCTATTTTTCAATACTTTTATACATAGAAGTTGGAGCTAACAATAAGCAATCCTAAACACCCTCTAAATATTTGGGGTCGGAGTTGGGTTAGGTGTTGAGAGGTATCCCCGTCCCCAGTTAACAAAAGGATTCTTCATTTCCATCCCTACTCCCAATCAACTCCGGATTCTCTGATCAAACCGAGTTTAGGTAAGAAATTCGCTATCGGGTTAATTTTTTTTTTTGCCATCCTTGCTCATGTTTGAAATCCCGCAAGGGAACCCATGTTGTAGGTATCAAGGACACCACTTAAGCCCTTAATTAGTGAACCACTAGGCCATACGACGACCTATGAGATCCTTAATCCCAAATATAGACATAAGGTTGCATTTGATACATGAGAGAGGACATGATAGGACAAAAATCATTGTCTTACATTTGACGCGACATGAGACACGATAAGAACTCACTATCCTACGTTTAGTGCAATATAGAACAAGGACAGGGTGGAACCAATATAGGACAAAAATGATTTTTTTTTCTTGTTCCACCAAAACAATTGAAACATCGTATAACAAAAGTAAAACAGAAACTAAAAAAAAGGTCATATCTACCCAACCACCCATGGCAACTTAGGGGCTGTTTATCAGCTGGTAAGCGCTGTTTGAAATAAGAGGTCTGACCAGAGTAAGCGCCTTTGTCTAAAATAAGTGTTGTCTGGAAAATGGTTGTTTACCAAATATTTCGGATTTGGTGCCGACCAACAACAAATGACCATTATATCCCTATATATATATATAGTGAAATGCTAAATACAATGCAACTATTTTTCAAATATTATGTTTGAATAATTGTTGAATGAACAAAAACTACAAATTTCATAACTAAAATATATTTTCCCAAGAAAATAAATTAAACTTCAACAATTTGTGTACAAATCTTAATTTGAAGCATCGGACACTAATTGATTTGCAATCTGATTACGCAAATTAGTCATATATTCATTGTCTTGAGAACTCCATTCCATTTCATCGACTTCTATTTCATTGCTTCCTTCATGTTGTTCTTGAGCAGCGGTAAACATGGTGTTATCGTCATATTCCATAAGTAATTGATCTTGGATATTGCATTTCCTTATAAAGTTATGAATCGCGAAACAAGCAATCACCACATCTTTCTGTACTTGAAAAGGAAATGGAGCCATTTGCTTTAGGATCGGAAATCTTTCTTTCAGGACACCATATGCACGTTCGATAACATTTCTAAGTTGCGCATGAGCATGATTGAACATTTCTTCCTTAGTTAATGCACGCTGACGTCGAAAATCTGCTAACCAATACCTTGTATTGCGATATGGACACAAAGATAATATTTATCTACAATTACATATACAACTTTAAAAATATAGAAAAATAATAACCTTTTAAAGTTAAGCAAAAGAAATATTTACCTGATGGAGGAAACGGAAATCCCGAAGTTGGGTTAAACACAACTTCTCTCAAGACTCTAGAATCATGTGCAATGCCTTCCCATCTAGCCCAAACAAACATGAATATCATATTAAAATAGCAAATTGCTAAAACGTTTTGGTAGCATTCCCCTGTTCCTCTTCCTCTATACCTTGCTTGTTGATCACTATGCGCAACTGCATGTATCAGGTTCCATCTAGAGCACCTATAGATTACTCATCCACTTTATAATTTGAAAGGTTGACACCAAAGCTTTTAACAACTCCATGACAACAAGATTACTCATTGTGCAACCTTTAAAGAAGGAAAGATAATCAAGAAATCAAAATTGTCTTAAAGTTAAAGACATGAAAAAGTATTCTCTTTTGGGACAAAAGATATCATAAAAATGGTGTGGACGAGGGGGTTTATAACACACACACATATAACCATATGACCAAATTACTTAAAAATACATAAACTAGGGAGACATATTTGTAGAGTACAACCCCATCTCTGAGGGATAAACATCAAGTTTCTCTTTGGTTATTAAATTTGAAGCTTTTCATGACAAAAAAAAACCTACTGCCTCTATCACATGAGTGATTTTCATTGATAAAACACAATTTTATGTGAATTAACAATTGTAGGTGAATTAACCCCACAATATACTAACAAAAATCATGTGCCTCAAAAAGTGTATAGGTGATAAACTCAAATCAAGAAACCCAAATCGAGAACCCTAAATTGTGGCATATTAACAATTGTAGGTGATATTGTGGCAAATTAATAAATGAAAATCGACATTTGTGGATGATATTGTGGCAAATTAACAATTATAGGTAATAACCCCACAATATAATAAAAAAATCATGTGCCTCAAAATCAGAATTTGTGTACCCTAAATACATAAATGAAAATCAGAAATTTGTGTACCTGATATTGTAGATGGCAGTGAACGAAGTGAACCAGAGATTGAGGTTGTGAACGAGATTGAAGAAGAGAATCGGAGGAGAAAAGCAGCAAAAAGGGAGATATATGCAGAGAAATCATAACAGTCTTCAAAGAACGAGAGAAGAAGAAAACAAAATCAGTCCCTGCAAACCCACGTTGACAAGCTTTACATGAAGAAGAAGAAAGACCGATGACTTCCTCAGTATTGACTTGATCGTGAAATAAATAATAGAGGCTGGAGGATAAAAAGGGAAAAAATCAGGAAAGCATCTCTGACCACTATAAGAGTGGGGATAGTTGCTGACCGAGTTCCATCTGGTAAGAGGACCGGTCAGTACCACTTTTTTGATTAAGTGATTAGTAAACACATTAAAACTTAGGGGTTGTTTGTCAGTTGCTGAATGGTTTAGTGTAGAATGATTAAGTGGTCTTAATGATTAAGAGGTTTTTATGATATAGTGTAAAATAAAATATGGTTGTTTGCTAATTGTTCATAATGAAATCAGGACTCTTAATGGTTAAGGGAGGGTCAGGATACAAAATCATTAAGAGGATTTTGGAACCATTAAGAGGCATCCCTTTTTTTGTCAAACAAGATTTAGGGGCTGTTTGGCAGTTGCTGAATGGTTAGGTGCATAATGATGGTCAGAATGATTAAGAGACTCTTATGATATAATGCAAATGAAATATGGTTGTTTGCTAATTGTTCAGGATGAAATCAGGGTTCTGAATGGTTAAGACATGGTTAAGACACTAAATCATTCAGAGGGTTTTGGAACCATTAAGAGACAAACTTTTTTTTTTGCCAAACAAGATTTACCTCTTAGCGATTCAGAGGTTGCCTCTTAATGGAACCATTAAGAGGTAAACAAACAACCCCTTATTGGGGTAAGAGTCTCTTATCAAATAAGAGCCCATAAAAGCTAAGTAAACAACCCTTTAGAACAACTTCAACTATACTGCAAAATTGGTGATTTGCAGTATGGTAGAGTCCAACCATACTCCAAACTTCAAAAATATATGCAGGTCAATTTCTCTTTCAAGAAAAAAACACCAAATTTGGTGTACAACTATTCATCTTCTAAAATGGGGATGACCCATCACTAACCTTTTTTTTTAATATGATTATCATTATTATTTGTATCTAAAAATGTTTAATAGTACTGAAAAATGTTTTTTTTATATGAGTCTCGTGTTTTTTTTTTGGAAGTATGGCTGGAGTTAGAATTTTTTTTGTTTAATTTTGGTGTTTTTGATATTACTTTTGGTCTTATGGCCAAATTCCCACGATCCTCAAAACCACCCTCGCCAAAGAGAAACGGCCTCCCAAAAACTTATATGGCTTCCACCACCACCACAACCACCACCGGCGACGCCGCCGTTGTCATAGAACGCCTTACCTACCACTGTCATTCCTGCAACAGCGACGTCTCCCCCTCCCCTTTCTCATCGGCCACCACCAGCCCTCTCCTCTGCCCACACTGCAACTCTGACTGCCTTGAAGAACGGCTTCTTTCCAACAACAACCCTAACCCTAACCCTAATTATACTAATCAAAATTCTTCTCAATTATCATTTCCCTCCTTCTTTGATTCATCCGTACCGGCAACAACAGCCGATTCCAGAAGAACTTTCCCCTTCCCCTCCGTCACCACTTCCGACGACAACTTCCTCCTCGACAGCCCTTACCTTCACCGCCTCATTCACCACCTCACCAATTCCGATGACTCGTCTCCTTCCACCACCACCACCACCACTACCACATCTCTCCATCACTCTCCTGCAGCGAAGTCCGCTGTTGAAGCGATCCCTTTGATTAAGATCACTTCTGCGTTCCTTGACATCGATCCAATCGTTTTCTGTGCTGTTTGCAAAGATCAGTTTGTAATTGATGATGAGACAAAGCAGTTGCCTTGTAAGCATATGTACCATCCCGATTGTATACTTCCTTGGCTTTCACAGCATAATTCGTGCCCTGTGTGTCGGTTTCAGTTACCCAAAGAGTCCCTTAGCAGAGATTTGAAAGTACGGAGGCGGTCGAGGTCTAGGGTTTTCAGGTTGGGGGATTTGATGGAAGATGTTGATGACGAGGCGATGTTGGGAATTGGATTTAGTCACCTTCACCACCAGTACCTGGAATCAGAGGTGGACCCTAACGTTATGTTTCCCTTGACTCATATCGGGGAGACTATTGAGGTAGATGTGCTGCCTGATTCGGGCCAGGGTAATGGCTTAGAGACTGCGTCCAGTTGGTCAAATTGGCGTGGGAATGGTCGAGCTGATGATGGTGGAGAGATTGGTGTCAATGCTGGTTGGGTGGATGATACCGAAGCTGCAATGCCCTGAATGATGCAATTTGGAGTATGGCATGCTTAAACTTGAGCTATATAGTGAAATGCTTTTAATGAGCTATTGATGAAGTGTGTTACTTTTTTTCTTTTCTTATCTGGTGTATATGTTAGAATACGAATAATCGATAATAGTATGTTAAGTTGTTTCAGAAAGTTGATATCAGCATCTTTGGCACTTCAATTTTTAAGCAGACTACCAAATATCAATTAATCTTCTTTATGGCCTTTTATTTTGTAAAATGGTACATATGATCTGCAAACGGTTAACATGTATGCATAGAAGTAAGCAATTAACTATATAAAAATGTAGCAGATATGGTGTGTACTCTCTTGATCTCTACTCTAGGGGTGCATAAAATACCGACCAACCCAACTCAATAATTAAGTCGAATAACCCAACCAAGCTAACCCGAGGCCTTATTGGTTTATAAAATCTACAAACTGACAATAGTAGGATTGGAAATGAATTAGGGCCTGTTCGGTAGCAGCTTAATGGGCTAAAGAAGGGATATGGCTGATTCGGTCAGCCATATCTGAGTGTTCGGTAGTGTAACATCTCCCTTTTCCTCATCGATCTCTCTTTTCCTCTCCATCTATCTGAAATCCATCGATTTGGTTAAACCCATCGATCTGGTTTAAACCCATCGATCTGAATGTTGACATTGTTTTGAATGTTGAAATGTATATGTGAATGTTGACATCGATCTGAATGTTGACATTGTTTTGTGAATGTTGACATCGATTTGGATTGAAAACGTTTTACACAGTAGCAAACATTTTTTGAATTTTTTGGGTTTGGATTGAAATGTATATGTGAATGTTGACATCGATTTGGATTGAAAATGTTTTACACAGTAGCAAACATTTTTTCACAGTAGCATACGTTTTCACAGTATATGTAAGAAATGTTTTACACAGTAGCATACGTTTTCACATTTTTTCACAGTAGCATCGATTTGAAATGTAAGAAATGTGGGTTCTTATATGTTTTCACAGTATATGTTGAAATGTGGGTTCTTATATGATGTGGGTTCTTATATATCGATTTGGATTGAAATGTATATGTTGTTTTTCTTTTCACGGTATATGATGTGGGTTCTTATATGTTGTTTTTCACAATAGCAACCCTATAAGGTTCTTATATGTTGTTTTTATTATGTTTAATCAAGTTGTTTTTATTTAGAAAACTTTTAAATTGATTTTTTTAATAATTATATTCATTTATTCCATATTTTTATCAAACAGCTATTTTATTTTGACAAAAATAAAGACTGGGGGTAAAATGGTCATTTCTGACATTCAGATTGTTTATTCAGCATACTAACCGAACAACAACTTTTCTGTTAACATACAGACAACTATATCCAGACAGACAACTATATCCATTCAGGTCTTAACAGAAAACGAACCGAACAACACCTTAGGCTCATATGAACCCAAGAAACATGTCCACATTTAATCCCCCCCTCAATCTCCCTATATACCTAGTCTAGTAGTTTAGGTCAACATTCAAAATACCCTCTTGAATCATGGTTCAAGCACGTGCTCATCTTTTGATACTCTTATAATCAAGTTGGGAGTTCGGTAAAAACACTTATCTGTCTAGTGGTAGGCTAGAAACAATGTTCTAAATGGCGTGAGGCATGACGTGGTGGCGAGGTCAAGCCTCAAGCCTTAGGAGCCATGACATTTTTCAAGGGGCGACTTCTCGCCGTAAATCTATATATCATATATATAGTTATATATACACATGGTTTTTACTAGTACTCAATAATGAGTCATTGATATTAAACAATTTAATGTAGCATATATACTAAAAACTAAAAGTAATGCACTAAAAAGGTAAGAACAATCAAATATGTCGTTATAAAAATTGTGCATTAGGCCATGTCATGCCACAAGCTTAAAGTGGCGTGAGACACGAGCCTTGGGCCACGGCATGCCACGACATCTGCCGTGATGAGCCTTTAAGAACACCTGCTAGAAATAAGAAAACGAAAGGGGATTTGTGTAGTTGATATTCCGTAGATATAAGTTAATCAAAGTATGCTGATTTCTCTCTTAGTTTGAATTGATTACCTTGAATGTTGAGCAACATTTAATATCATTTATTTTCGACAAAAAGGGAAAACTCTTGGAGTTACACTCATAAGTCCTCCTCCTCCTCTTCTTCTTCTTCTTCTTCTTCATAATGACAGAGCCTTTTTTATGGGTTCCATGCTGTCAAATATAAAAGTGAGTTCCAGGGTTGAGAAAGAAAATTAATAGGGACTCTGGGGTCCATCGAGGAGGCACAAGATGAAGTATGACCTCAAACTATTTTTTGATAAGGAAATCATCTAATAAACCCTCTACGTGAAGATCTATTTTTGTATTAGAGAAAAAACTATTTTAGTATGCTAATTAATGGATTTGCTTCTTCGTAATAAATGAACCTTATCGAAATCTCTATGGTCAACCAGACCAACACAACCCAAGCCGAAATATAATGGGTTGAGTTGGGTTGTACATTAAAAAGAGGTTGTACATTAAAAAGTAGTTGGGTTGGGTTATTCAAATGGCCTCAATCCGCCCAATTCAACCCATACACGCTGCTAGTTCACTTTTTTGGTATGAGAGGCTTGGGCAATAGGTCTTCTAGTGGATGCACATGTTTGTGATACAAATTCGATGCTTCAACTTGAAATTTTAGGAGGATTGAAGGGAAGATTGAGAGGAGGTTACATTGATACAACATGTTTTGCTTTTGTTCATAGCTATATACCTATCAGTATTAAGTCAGGGTGGTGTTGTGGTGTCGCATTTCAATTGTAAGGTTGATGTTATGGTTGGGTTTCATGGGCGAAACAGAACTTTAAGCCCTTGGGTGGTCCTTAACTGTTCGGAACAGGTAGAGGGAGGCACCAATCATAGTGATTGTTGAGGAGCCTAATCTTCCAAGAGGTGGCTCATGTGATTCTGGTAACCTGACATCATGGATGAGTAGTGGCACCAGAATCAACAGCTGCAATATGAGCAACCTCTGTGGTTACAAGGACTTCATTAACACTCACCTGTGAGAGTTCTATTACAACCATGACTTGTTAGTTGCAACATCTGGTTTAGAAATATAGAGAAAATGTATTTGTGATATGCAAGTTCTGAATTGAGCTGAAGGCAGTACTTTTCTCGTTAATGGTATGTGGAGGCGTAACCATTGTTGAGATACCCTATTAGTAAACATCGGGGAGGAAGTTGTTGATGAAATGAAATTGGTATAAAGTGAAGGTGCACGGCTGCACGCAGATGATCAGTACTAAATGCAAAAGGGAATAGACAATTTGGTAGATGAGTTCTTGAATCTATAGCAAGGAAGTCAATGATATCAAAAGTGAAATTGAGAAATTTGGAAATAATATATGGGATATGAGTGTGAAATTAAACAGAACGCAGTGTTTTTCATTAATGCTATGTGGGGACCAACCATTGGTGGGACACCCTGTCAGTAAACATCAGAGAGGAAGTAATTAAAGAAATGAATTGAAGTCAAGTCAAGGCACACTCTATTGATCGGGCTGAATGCAAAGGGGAATGGACTATTTGGTAGGTCAGCTCTTGGGACACAAATTACAATTGGATATATAATAAAGAAATGCTTGGGACACAAATTACATAGTCTTGTCCTTCAAGAGCGGCACTATAGGTTACATAATCAATCACCTTATAGGTTTGTTCAAAGAGAGTCACAACTTGTAGTGTTGCTCAAGTTGAGCGATGGCTTGACCTACTTAGGGCCGTTTAAACCTTGGTTTGGCTAAACCAGTAGCTAACGGTTACTTTTGAAATGAATTCAGTTTTCAATGTCTTGTTTTCTAATCAATATGATAAAAGCATTTTGTTAACCTTTCTTGATTGAGCAGCAAAGCAAATGGTTCCTGGCATGAAAGCTGAAAGAGTGGGGATGTAAATGTGTGGACCCATAGTGCTTATGATAGTTCTAAGACACTTCTTGAATGCAAGGGAGGAAAGAAGGTTTTGATCAGTTGCTAATTCATTCTCCTTCTCCGGCAAGGTTAAGTTATATATATGATCCATGGATATGATGCGGTAAATGTGAATACTATACCCATGATATATGAGAATGTTTGTGTAGATTCTCTATATCTATGTATTATGTGAAATTCATCCTGTCGAAATATAAGTTCTCTTGAGAAATGTCATGTTATGTCAAAGTGATTGTGTTTTGTGCTACGTAGTTATAGTGGGAGTGGTGATAGTATAATCTTGCTAGAACATTCTCTTCAATTTATACTTGTCTGCATTCACACTCAAATTCTAGGCCAAGTTCAAAATATCTCAAAATCTCACTGTGACCTCTTACATATCAAGAGAGGGTTGAAATGCATTTCCTGACAACCTTTAGACAATCTTCCAACTGTTATCCTTGGAAATCATGTCCAATAACATTCAATGTGTCAAGAAGGATTACAGAGGTATGATGTGGATGTGCTATAAAAAATATAGATTCTCAGTTTGTGCTCTGTTGTTGCCTAGACCTTTCCCATTATGTGGTTGGTTGGATGAAGACAGTTCAATCGCATTGGTGAAATGCTGCATTTAGTCATACTCATAGTGGTTGACTGGTGGGAACCCTTTGCCATCGAACCTTGACCACAAACGACAAATGTGAACCAAACTTTATATCTTGTTCATTTCGTGATTGGGTTATCAGTAAGGCAGTTTTGAACAATTGCTTTTTAAAGCTAACTGCTCCCAAAATCATACTGTTAGAGAGATGGAGTCCTCTCCATCTGTGTCTTAAGAAACAATTCCGTTGATTAAAAAGTCACAAACTACTCAGGCAAGGGTGGAGGGATTTAAACGTAGCGTGAAATCTGTAGAAGCAGAGACGTTCTTGCTCTTATCCATCAAAATCGGTCCAACTATTGCTAAAGAAAAACCAAGTATGAAGAAACAAATTAAAGGAGGAGGCTAACAGTATATGCATCCTTTGTATTTAGGGCTGAAAATTAGTAACTGGTGGACGACAAAAATGTTATTTCGAACTGCTTTAGAGCTTAATATATGGGCTTCTTTCTGGTCATCTAGATACCAAGCAAATGCTTTAATGTGTGGAACTTGTAGAATAGATCTGCTATGTTAATGATGCAGCTCAAGTTCGGATCTGTATATGGTTTGCATACAAGGATCTCATCTTCTTATTACATGTAAAATTTGGATGAATGAGGGGCTGTGACCCTTTACATGGTGGATGTATGCAGTAGGTATTATTGCACTAGTTGGTGTAATATGGATATGTGTTGCCGATTTAGTAATTTTGCTTTATTTTGTTCTCTGATATGTTAGAAACGAAAATTATTTAGGTCCGACCTATTGGACGGAATGTTGTGGAGGAATTTATTTTGACAAGACGTGGTCTACATTTCAGTCGAGGATAATAGAGTTAGGTTATGTGCCTTGATCTAAGGGTCTGTTTGGTTGGTTTTCTATTAAGTCCTATATGGATAAAGCTGACTGTGTCGATTAATTTGTCCATATAGATTGGGAGGGATTTTCATAAATGGAAGGAGCATGTTTATTAATTGGAAGAGACAGGTTTGGAAGCAACTTGACTTTCTGCATAAAGCTCCTCCGAGAATCTTACTGAATAAGTCACTTTTTATATCATTAAGCCACAACCAAACAGTCATGTATAGCTGACCGAATAAGCCGCGAGTCCCATTAAGCTCATTAAGGGGTTGTTTACCAAATTTTCTATTAAGTCCTGTATGGATAAATTTGTATTTCTGGATAAATTTGTCTGTCTAGATAAAAATGTGTTTTTGTTTACTTTTTTACCTGAATCAACGGTCTGAATGACATAAATGACCAATCTACCCATCAATCAATTTTGAACATGTTTGATCCAATTTTGTTTACTCCGGTTGAATCAAAATCAAACCATAAAGGTTATTGTTCATCAAACCAAAATGCTACCATTCATCAAACTATTTAAATATCAAAACATAATAATCAAACTAATAGAGTATAACAAGTGTAGAAAATAGCATTGCGATTTACGAAAACAATTAAAGAGAAAGAGAAACCATAATGCATATTTTATATCTACTTGAACTTCATCCCTGATGTTGGCGAAAAGAAGAGAGCAAATTACATGACAATCAGAAAACAGAGAGAGACTACAGGATGATGCATACAAACTTCAATACAAAGACTGGAACTGGACAAAGCCGGAGACGAGGAGCAACGACGGCGGAGGTGCAGCAGAGGAGGTGCACGTCGCCGGAGACGAGGAGCAGCGTCGTCGGAGGGGCAGCATCGTCGTCGGAGGTGCAGGTCGTCGCTGGAAGAACATTGAAGGGGAAGGGAGGAGGTGCAGGTCAGCGGCTAGGGTTTGAAGAAAGGGAGGAGGCGTGTTTTGTTTAAAGAAGGGTATGGGTGTGTATTTTTAAGGGGTAGAATTGTCAAATTTTTGTCTTAATGGGGACAACACCCCTTTCCCCACTTAGAGAATAAGCCGGAATTGTCTGCGCGAATAAGCCATTAAGCCCCAAGTAAACACTCCAAACGTTTGCGCGAATAAGCCGGTTTTGTCATTAAGCTCATTAAGCCCCAAGTAAACACCCCCTAGGCGATCAAACATGCCCCAATCTTATATATGTCTTATGGGTAATGGAACTGGCCTTGGCTTATTTCAACCAAAGAATATATTTCACTGCTGGGTGACCTTAAAATTTTGCATCAAATGGAGGAATGTGGACTCACGGCATGCAGGTAACTGGGAAATGCTATTCATAACTAAATAGTGTATCCATGTGTTATAATTTTATCACCCAGGGTTCAGTAAATAGTGTTGATACAAAAGTACAACAATGCTAGAATGATAGGTAGGAAACATATCAAAATGGTGTTTCTACTTGAGGCTTATCTGATATAGCAACCAGACCTTACATTCATTCCCTCTTATCACTTAGGTATGAGATTGAAGAATCCTCAAGCCATTTTTAGTAACCATAACCTAGCTTATTTTTTGAGCTTATTGAAGAAGTTCCGTTTGGTAACCATAAACTAGCTTATAAGTTGTCTTTATGAAAAACTACTTGAAATGGTTTTCAATAAACTTTGGGGGTTTTTACACTTTTCTTGAATTATGTTTCGTATATGTTGGACTTGAGCAATTTTTCAAAATATTCTTTTAGTATCGGGGGTTTAGTTTATGTAGTTCAGTTTTTCATGGTCTTAAGCAAAATATTTACAAGGACTAAAACTGATTTTTCTTCTTCTGTTAGTGTTCTATTACTGATTCAAGTGATTGTGACCGATCGTAGCATAGTTTAGACACGGTTCGAGCTCAAACAGAAGTTAACAGAACACTCTTTCAACCATGGATCCTCATCTTAATCTTATTTATATTTAGGACTTGGGCCAACATTTATTTTCATTCCCTTGAATATTATTTTGTGTATAGCATTTACTGAACTCATGCAGACATGGATTTGATTTGGTTTGCTTCCTCCTTCTCGTGATATTGCATCGATTTTCATTTCCGGCACTCATGTTAGTTGTAGTTACATTTTTGTGAGTTACCTGCTTGCTCACTATTATCCTGGCAAAATACATATGGTAGGAGTATGCTTTCACTTCTATGGTTTTCAAGCTTTCCTTTTCTTGTTTTCGCACCCTAGTTTTCCTAATTCTTCTGCAATGACCTTACCCACATGGCTAAACCCACATGGAGGTTGCATTTGGTACATGAGACAGGACATGACAAAAACTCAATTTTCCACGTTTGGTGTGATATGGGATTTGACAAAAACTCACTGTATTACGTTTGACACGAGATTTGACCGAGACTGAGAACGGGACTGAGTTCATATAACCCTAATATGTATTTGGTTTAGGACAATACTTTCTCGTGCTTCTGCAAGCATGTCCTCTTTACCCGCTAAGCTAAACCCATAGGGACAATACTTCCTCATGTTGGTTTAATAAAACCTCCAAATGTCAAGGCCATGGCTATTTTCCATCACATGCACATGTATCTAAGTAGGCGAAAATCGCGTGAGAAGTTGAGTTAACGGTGAGAAGCGTGAGAAGTGGATCTGGACCGTTGATCTCTTTTAATCTCAAACCTTCCCATGAATTGCGACTTAGAAGGGAATTGATCTGGTGCATCTCATCCTAATGTGCGTTCATTTCTCAGTCAACGGTTGATAACCACTTCTCACCGTTAACTCAACTTCTCATCGGAACCCAACCCAATCTAAGTATGCATCTTTTATTTACGCAAGAGGTATTATTACATGGTTGATCGTTTAATCTCATTTTTACCATTTGTTTGTAGGTTATTCTGAAGGACCAGCTCGATCTGGTGTACCATTTGATGAAGTGAATCTGTTGTGGATGGTCGTTCTTCGTTGAAAGCTATATGCTTCCATGATCTATCCTCGAGATTGGGCAACAGGAAGAAGTAAGTGATTGCTTTATTGTTACTTGTAAGCAATTTTAGCTTAGGATAAAGAGCACACCATTATTATAAGGTAACATTTGATTGTGCTTCTTGTTCCGATTGGGGTCCATCTTTGTGGTCATGTTTTGGTTTTCTACGACGTTGTGGCGGTTGTTACTTTTAAATTGATTTATGTTTGAATAAGGTTTGGATTAATATACAAAAACAAAAGTCTTTGCAGATAAAAATAAATGTTATTTTGTAGTGATTCCTAAGCAGACAAATGTATAAATTTGTTTTAAATCTTATAAATAAAATGTCACATACTTTTTTAAATTGAATCAAAAATAAAAAAAACTTTACTTACACTCCAAACAAACCAAGCCCTCAAGGAGTAGCATAGTTAGGGGCCGTTTACCAAACGCTTACCGGGTAAGCGCTTACCAGCAAAAGTCATCATCCTCACCTTATCGGTTAACATTCTTGGTCATCAAAATGAATTGTTGGTAAGCGTCTTTTACCTAGTAAGTGCTTACCGGGTAAGAGTCTTATCCTTCACTTACCGGGTAAGATTATCGGTTTTTGTTATGTCTCTTACCGGGAATATTCTCAATCATTGTCATTCTTACTCGGTAAGGTAAGTGACACTCGATAACCGCTTACCCGGTAAGAGTTTGGTAAACGGCCCGTTAGTTCCAAGAGTATATTTGAACAAACAGGCGTGAAGTCGAATATGACAATGCAGTTTGGGAGTTATAATCGGCTTCTGGGTATTGGACGCCTAAACAAATTGTTGTTAGGATGGGAAAAAACTTGTACGTGATACCTGAGCACGGTTTGACCTCCATCATGAGTATTTAATAATAAGCTTTTATATATAGTATACAAGGGTTGGGTTCCGGTCTAAAGTTGAGATTAACGTGAGAAGTAGTTATCAATCGTTGGATGAAAAATGGACATACATTAGGATGAGATGCACCAAATCAATTCCCTTCTAAAGCGTAATTCATGAGGGGCATTTGATTAAAAGGGATCAACGGTTCGGATCCACTTCTCACTCTTCTCATGTTAACCTAAACTTCTCACATGATCCTTCGCCTAGTTTTTTTTTTTGTAAATATATATATCCTTAGGTTCATTTGAGAAATAGTAAATGTATGAGAAAATGATCCTAGCCCTTTATCTGGTCAACATTTGTTGCTTTGATCGTGAAACACCAGATAATTTCTTGTGTAGTCTGTAGAAGATAGAGGGGTATTTTCGTAAAATACGCGGGACGAGTTCATATATGAACCTATGTGATTCACATATGAACTATACGTTCATATGTGAATCTGTTAATTAGTTCAACTGATTCACATATGAATCTACAGTTAATTAGTTCATATGTGAATCAGATAAAAGACTTCATATGTGAATTACACTGGTTCACATATGAATATATAGTTCATATATGAACTCGTCCTGTGTATTTGTAAAACTTACGAAATTGTCCTTCTATTTTTGGAATAGCATCAACTTTTGACCACTCAAAGATGCAATATTTGACCGGTCAAATCAGATATTAACCGAATGAAAGGCTATGATTACTTCACTATTTCCCATACATTTACCATTTCTCAAGTACATGTGTCCTTGCATCTATGCATAATTGTCTAATAGTGTCTAGAAAGTTTATAAATCCAATTATAATGAATGGAGATATTTAACTGAACATGGACAAAGACAAATTTGAACATGTGCTGAAGCTGAAAAAACCTGTACATCCTTGGAAAGAGTATAAAGACCTAGCTACCAACCAATCTCTCATTCAATTTATTGGATACAATGGAGAGCTCCAAATGCTAAGCAAGTTTAATGTCTACCACTGATATGGAATTTCCTCTGCCTAGACCAAGGAAGTTCAATCTTCATTTTTTTTTGAACGGCAGAGAACACACACGTTCCGGAGGTATTTCAATCTTCATTTTGATACCTCCTTCCTTCCTCATCATATGGTGTGAAATGGTCACTGCTGTGAAAATTAAACAAGCCATGCAGCAAATCAGTGGTCTACCAAAGATTCTAGTCTATTCATTATAAATTCTCACAAGTCCACTAAAATTCCAGCAGAAGACCACTATCCAAGGTAATGTTTAAGGGTGTACATGAGCTGGGTTGGGTGCTCTCGGACATTTTTACAAGAAACCTAATTGTGGTAGTTTGAAAAAATCTCAACCCAACTCATTCAAAAGTATAACCCAACCCAACCCTTACGGGTTGTGGCGGGTTGAGCGGTTTGGTACTATACATAAAATTGAGGAATGAAATACGATAAATACTACTAAAAATATACAAAACGAAATTATTAGTTATTACAACCATCCAAATATATAATTACATCATTGAGTCTTAGAATCAAATACTTCAAATCATCAATTAAATACCTCTTAGCCATGACTTTTCGACAATTATCCTTATGAAATGGCACCTCAATATCATTGTGTTAGGACATAAAATGTCTTACATGCTGAAAGTTTTGTAAAGGGCCTTTAATTTGTATTGAGGCCTTGTATTGATTAATGGGCTTGGGCTTAACGGTGTACTTGGGAGTATATAAATAAGGTCATGTTGCTAATTTTGTAAGTAAGCAAGTCATTACTATGTAATCGTTTGTGAGTGTGTTTCTAGAGAGAGAAATATAATTTTCTCTCTCTAGGTAGTTTGTAATAGGTATTTGTGAATAAAAAACACACGATTCCTCCCAAATATCTTCTTGTTCAATCAATCATCCATTGAAATGTTGTAATCTGGTCTTGCACATTGCTAGTATGAAAGCTAAGATTTTTTTTATCACACACCCTAATCCAAGTACTTCTTACATTGATTTTTTAAGTGATTCTTCAAAGAACTTGTACCAATTCGCTTACTATGATCATAGCATAATCTTTTCCACAATAATTACAAAGACATCTAGACTCCTTTTTTTGAAAAATGATGGCACAAACACAACTAAAATATCTTCCAGACCCGAGTCCTCTCTCTACAACTACTTGTGACGAAATCGAAATTCTCACCGAGTGTCAACGTTAAAGTATTCCTCTAATGAGCATATTATCTAAACTGTCAGAGTTGGTCAGGCAACACCTTCAATCCTTAAATGAAACTTTCACTTCTGCCCCTCTACTAAAGACTTGAACAATCTTTCAGCTAAAGTGGATAGATACTCTTCAAAGAAGCATTGACACCTCTAACCAATTGCTCTTTGATCTTATTACTCTCCTCATCAACCAGAGGATCCCAGTGTCAATAGGGGATTTCAAGACTTCTTATTCTAACTTGATGCATATGCTTAAAGATGTCGATCGTGAAATCAAAAGAGGCAAGAGCTCTGAAACTGCTATGAAAGTCGATAGTGCTGATCTTCAGAAGACCATTCTTCAGACTCTACAAGATTTCTCTTCCAATGAAGTCTCTAAGGCTAGAAAGAGAACCATTGAACCAACGAATGAAGTCCACAGATTACTTGCAACACATCGCTTCAACACTGATGGGAATATTTTAGAAATCACCAAAGCCTCAGAGAAAGTTTGACATGCCCTACCCTATCTTCAAGGTTGGAACCCGTGTTCCGTGTTCCTCTGCAGGTGGTTATCGGTGAGCAACCATCAACACAAAATCTAACTGTTTGCACAACTCCATTGAAGATAAATCCAAAAAGATTGCTTGCAGGCAGAGTAAAAAGAGAGCAACTTTTATGTCATATTCAACAGAGGCCTTTTAACAAACCGAATTTGATGATTCAGATTGAGATGTTGATCATCTAAAGGGAGAGAAACAGAGAATCCGGAACAGAAGACTGCTTCCTCAAAGATTTCTATCCCAACACAGAAAAAACCAGAGACTCTATTGCTAATCCGCTCCAAGGCCTAAAGTTGCCTCGAAAAAACCAGACTCTATTGCTAATCCGCTCCAAGGCCTAAAGTTGCCTCTAATTATAAACTCTGACTGTAGTCATTGCTCCATTTATGTCAAATGTCCATACCAAAAGAAGTGGTATATATTCCAGAAGCTTATATTTCCTGGATAGTTGTAACAATGGTTATCGTATAATGATTTTGTGTCCTCTATAGAATAACAATCTCCTATATATATATAGGGAGCATTACAAAGCAATACAACCTGAAATAGGAAAGGATACAACTCAATCGTAACTGAATATCTCTTAAATATATAATTGGATAATATTCCCCCACAATTTGAGCGGGATGAGGTCGAACGCTCAAACTGGATCTGAATTGCTGATACAGGTAACGTGGCAAGCCTTTGGTGAAGATGTCGGCGTACTGCATGGAGGAAGGGATGTGAAGAACTCGAACCTGACCAATGCGAACCTTCTCTCGCACAAAGTGTATATTTTTATTCCATATGCTTTGTGCGCTGGTGTTGAACTGGGTTCTGTGATAGATAGACCGCAGAAACGTTGTCACAATACACAACTTGTCACCTTACGTAGCGGAACGTGAAACTCAAGTAAGAGATTCCGAAGCCAAGTAGTCTCTGAAACGGCGTTAGCAACACCACGATACTGGCCCTCTATGCTAGAGCGGGAGATAGTAGGTTGTCGCTTAGACGACCATGACACAAGGTTATTGCCAAGAAATACACAGTAACTAGAGGTAGACCTGCGAGAATCGGGGAACCCGCCCCAGTCAGCATCGGAGTAAGCTGTCAAGGTGTGTGACGGAGATGCAACAAGCTGTAATCCATAATCAATGGTGCCTTGGAGATACCGAAAAATCTTCTTCATGAACTGAAAGTGCGGCTCACGTGGAGCATGCATGAATAAGCAGACTTGCTGGACGACATATACAATATCCGGACGAGTGAAAGTTAAATACTGAAGAGCTCCGGCAAGAGTCCGATATAAGGTTCCATCGGGAAGAAGCTCTCCGGTCGTGGCACTAAGCTTAGCGGACGTATCCACTGGGGTAGTGTAAGGCTTGCAAGAAGCCATGTAAGCGCGTTGTAGTATGTCGCGAGTATAAGCAGCTTCGAACAAAAATAAGCCATGCTCATCACGGGTGGCAGTGATGCCTAGAAAGTGGTGCAGGTTGCCCAAATCGGTCATGGCAAATTCCCGAGAAAGGGATGTAATAATGCTACGTAGAAAATCAGTCAAGATAATGTCGTCCACATATAATAACAGGTAGACACGATATCGGCCATGCTGATAAACAAATAGGGAAGAATCACAAATACTGCTCAGGAAACCATGAGAGGTGATGAAGGTTGCAAACCGAGTATACCAGGCACGAGGGGCCTGTTTGAGCCCATACAAAGATTTCCTAAGTCGACAGACATGGGAAGGAAACCGGGTATCCACAAACCCTGGAGGCTGATGCATAAAAACAGTCTCACGGAGATCGCTATGTAGAAAGGCGTTCTTGACGTCCAACTGATGTATTGGCCATGCCTAAGAAGCTGCTAGACTAAGAACGGTCCGAATAGTAGCCGATTCACAACCGGACTAAATGTCTCGTGACAGTCAATGCCCACAGTTTGGGATTTCCCATTGACGACTAGTCTCGCTTTATATCTATCAAGCGAGCCATCTGCTTTAAACTTGTGGCAAGACAACCACATACACCTGATAACGGGGCTATTTGTCGGTCATGGAGCTAGTTCCCACGTTTCATTCGCTTGTAACGCCCGAAATTCGTGCTAGTAACCAATTCGGGTCAGACCGGGCTTTAGAGACAGAAGTAGGAATATGTGAGATGGGAGGTGTGGAAGTGGTGTGAAGGTTTAGGCGGGTGGCTGGTTTGGTAAACCCTACCCTGGTACGAGTAGTCATTGGATGGGCAGAGGCGGCTGAGTTTGGTGGTGGGGGCGAAAAAGGGTGACTGGTGGAATGTGAAGGGGAGGTGGATAAAGGCGGGTGAGCGGGTTGTTTAGTGGTGGCGGCTGGGGAAGTAGTGTCTGGTGGAGTGGTGTTGGTGGGCGGCGCTGTTGGGCGGCGAGAATAGGTGAGTAGGGGAGAGCTAGGGGGTGGGGAAGTTGGGAGATGATGGTGGGGTCGAAGGCTGGGATGCGCTCGAAGTAGGCACCAGTGGTGGTGGGTGTGAAAACGCGGGAAGGGGTGGGTCATCGAGGAAGTCATACGATGCGGGGGGAGACGAGTCGGCAAAGGGAAAGGAGGTCTCATCAAAGGTAACGTGACGAGACAAAAGAACTTTTCCGGTAGAAGGGTCATAGCAATGATAGCCACGAAAGTGTTCTGGGTATCCAAGGAAAACACATTTTATGGAGCGAGTTTGAAGTTTGTGAGATTGAGTAGCGGATGTGTTGGGATAGCAAGTGCACCCGAAAGTGCGAAGATGATTATAAGAGGGGTAGCGACCAAAGAGGGCAAACGCAGGTGTGGCAAAGTTGAGCCGCTTCATGGGAAGGATATTGTGGAGGTATGAGGCGGTGTGAAGAGCTTCGACCCAAAATGAGTAGGGGAGTGATGCATGAGTGAGAAGGGTGCGGATGATGTCGTTAAGGCGACGGATCATCCGTTCGGCCCGTCCATTTTGTTGGGATGTTTGTGGGCAAGTGAAACGGAAGACGAGACCGTGAGTTTGGGCAAAAGATTTAAACTCATTGTTGTCAAATTCACCACCAAGGTAACATTGGAAAGACTTAATTTTTCAGTTGAACTGAGTATGGATTAATTGATGGAATTTTTTGAAATTGAGAAAAGTGTCAGATTTGTATTTGAGAGGATAAACCCATACATAATGAGTGAAATTATCAATAAGGACCATATAATATTTATAACCCGTTTTGCTTAAGATCGGAGACGTCCAAAGATCACAATGTATAATATCAAACGGTGCAAAAGTGAAAGAATGCGAATCATAAAAAGGCAACCGTGTGTGTTTATATAATTGGCAAGCATTGCATAAAGAAGAATTCATAGGTTTATTACAAGATATGAAAAAATTAGAACGAAGAAAATCTAAAACAGGGGCACCTAGGTGACCCAACCGGGCGTGCCATCGGTCTTGAGAGGTGGCAAGAAGGGCAGACGAACAGACTGGTGTCGTGAAAGGGTAGAGATCACCCGTGCTATCATGATGAGAAAGTAGAGATCCAGTCTTGAGATCCTTGATAGAAAAACCAGATGGGTCAAATTCAACAGAAGTTTGGTTATCAATGGTAAACTTGCGAACAGATAATAAGTTTTTGATAGGAGTGAACAAAATATTTTTCAAGGCATAAGAACGAGAAGGGGTTTGGTGCATGGTATGGCCAGACCCATGAATTGGTAGACTAGACCCATTTCCGATGAAAATAGAGGTTATAGGAGAAGTAGACATGGGAGTAGAGATATTACCTAGATCCGGTGTAAGGTGTGTTGAGGCACCGGAGTCCATATACCAAGCCGGATCAGGAGAGTTGAGATTGACCTGCTGCATTGTCTGGGCTAAGTCAGAGGGGCTGTAGTCCGAATAACCAACAAAAGGTGGAGTCGGGGCTGCCATCGGACCCGAGAGAGCACTAGTACAAAAATGACCTTTTGCCACGGTTTTGGAAATACAGGTCATCCACGGTTAAACCATGGCCAAAAGTCATGAATAAAATTAGAGTGTTGTTTTAGCCATGGCTTAACTCAATAATTGTGACCATTAAGAAACACATCCAAACATAATGTCACGGTTTTAATAAAATTGTGACTAAATGCTTCAATATGGTGACACTTTTTTTACTGTGGCCAATAGCAGTCAAAAACCATGGCCATATATAGACATATAGTCACGATTTTTGTTTTAACCATGACTTTATGTTGTGACGGTTATAGTCCGTGACTATAGATAGACATACGGCCACATGAAGCCAATTTTCTGTGGCTAACAATAAAATATATATTGTCACGAAACCTTATTAAACATGGACAAAAGACAAGGTGTTTATGCCCACTGTTTTCGTTATCTTGTGTCACCAAAAGGTAACAAATGGCTACGGTTTTACAAATTAAGCGTAACTATAAGTCATGAATTGGCAACGGTTAGTATGAAACTCTTATAGCTAAAAGTATATAGTTAAGGCCACGTTTAAAATAAGTCAATGGCTAAAAGGTAACCAATAGTCATGTTTCTAACAATTCAGTTCATGTAACTAATAAGTAATTTATCGTCACGGTTTTTATTATTGTGTGTGATCAACTGTTAACCAATAGTCACGGTTCTCAAATTTAATTGTAACTGTACCGGGGGCGGACCATGGGACCCCTGCTGCATCGGTGGTCCATAAGATGTGGTGGACCCAAAAGTGTGATTGCCCAATGATTTCCAGGTGGGTTCGATCCATGAGATGGGTATGGTGATGGTGGCGGGTTCCAGTTTTGTTGGTTCTATTGACTACCTTGGTTCCAAGGCTGCTGTCCACGACCTCCTCGGCCTCTAAAATTCCGCCCACGACCTCGGCCATTTGCACCACGTCCATGGCCAGTCTGCTGTTGTTGTCGACTGCCCGGATAGTTGTGGTAGTAGGGGGATTGACCGCGATTACCTTGATCCCCTGTAGAATTTTATGGTGGTCGATCCACCGAGCCAGGTGCGGCGAGGACCGTATGCGTCTGGCTTTGTTGGGCGTTCTGTCTATGTTATTCCAATTGCAACATGCTACAAGCCATCTCCCATGACGGAGAACTTTGATTGATGTATGCCCCAACAACATCAAATTCCGGTGGTAATCCACGAACCATTTGCAAGACAAGTCTCGATTCGGTGACCGGATTGTCAACATCTTCAAGTTGATCCGCCAAGTCTTTGAGTTTCTGGCAATAGGCTTTCATCGATGAACACGCTCCAAGGGTGAGATTGGAGAATTCCTGTTCGAGAGCCGTTTAGAGCGTCGATCTCCACCCACTGGTGATAACTGTTGATCCAAACTCTCTCAGTGATTTGAAACGACCCTCTTCTATACTTAGTGAAAATTACGTTTTAGTATGTATTAGTGTTTCACCATCAGCGATCAGACTGAGTCTGTTCAGTTATCGCTGATAGTCTTTCTTATAAACATTTCTATGTATTAGTGTTTCACTATCAGTGATCGAACTGAGTCTGTTCAGTTATCACTGATAGTTCCTAAAGTAAACAACCAACGTAATCCCTGAAGACAAGTCTCGCGTCAACAGATGTTCATAGCTGAATCAAAGACGAAGCTGCTGAACAAAGAGAAGTCTACTAGTGACCTGATGCGGATATCAGTGAAGCAAAGACAACTCTACTAATACGCGAAGGAACATGAGAAAAAGCTTCAGCGATAGCTGAACCTCTTTATCTCTGAACCTAGAGATATTCAGCGATCAAACGATCACAAAGCTTATGCCTCAAGTTTCCTTTTGTCTATCCTTGCACAACCTAGTACGATGTGTCAGAACGGACAAGTCTCTGCAATCATTCGTACAACAACTCTGTCTACTACACTGTTCATGACCCGGCCGAAAGCATGTCTCCCAAAAGTCAGTTTATCAAAGCCAATATGTGAACGCCACGTGTAAAGTATCCTGCCATGCATTTAATGCATAGGGTATAAATAGGAAGTTCACCCCTTCATCTAAGGGTGTGCTTCATCCTTGAACTCAAGATAGAAACCCTTGTTTTCTATATCTCTAATCCCCCATTCTCTGAACTTCTTGTGCAATTATCTTAGTGTTTCTTAAGTTTGTTTAGATTGAGTCTGTCTTAATCTTATTCCGCAACAAACTTGTAAATTGTATTTTGATTTATCAATAAACAATTTATTAAACTTTAAATTCTGTGTTTGTATTCAACCCCCCCCCTTCTACAAACTTGTTTAGCACCTTCGGGACCAACAAGTGGTATCAGAGCAGTTTGTTTAAATCTAATAAACAAGATCTTGCTGTATACTCTTCCTTGCTATTCTAAAATGGCATTAAACACAAACACAAACTACTATGATAATGGTTCACTTTCTAAACCTCCTCGATTTAGCAGAGATAACTTTTCTCTATGGAAAAATCGAATGATGCTATTTCTTGAAGGTGCGGATCCTACTATACCTGAATATATAGAAAACGGACCCTATGAACCTGTTAGAATTATAGCTGCGGTTCCCGCCACTGCCACCACTGAAGCTGTCCCTGAACGATATGTCGTTAAGGATATAAGAAGTGGAGTGATGAAGATAAAAAGAAGGTAGGCATAGATGCAAGAGCAAAGACCATTATTTCAATGGCCCTGCCTGATGAAGTTTTCCATTCCATCATGCATCTGAAAACTTCTAAAGAAATGTGGGAAACCATATGTGTTCAATATGAGGGCACCACTGAAATCCAAGAGACTCGAAAGATTAACTTGGTAAGACAGTATGAAAGTTTCATCGCTGGTAAGAATGAATCTCTTTCTGACGTTCATCAGCGATTTAACTGCCTAATAATTGACCTAAGAACTTTTGGTAGGACCTATTCTAATTCTGAGGTCCTAACAAAATTCTTGGAATGTCTTCCTGAAAGCTGGGACAGTTATTCAATATGTCTTAAGCTGACAAAAGACTTACATACACTCTCCTTAAGCACTCTGTATGGAATATTGCTCAACTATGAGCAATCAAATCTTCTGAAGAAAAATCTTGTAAAAGATTCTAAAGACTCCAAAAGTACTCCTGTTGCTTTAGTCTCTTCAGAGATAATTCCATCTCAGCGATCTACTCTCACCATCACTGAGTTAGATTCTGAATCTGAGGATCTATCAGACCCTGATCTTTCAGAGTTTGATGAGTCCTTAGCACTCTTGACAAACTCTTTTAAGAGATTTGCAAGAAAGAGTAACTTCCGAAGAAGTAAACCTCTCTCTCTTACTGAAAAGCCAAAATCAACTCCGGTTGATAAGGCTACTGCTACTTGCTATAACTGTGAAAAGATTGGACATTTTGCAAGTGAATGCAGGTCGAAAAAGGTCTTCAAACCTTCTACCTCAAGAAGATCCAGTGATGACAAATACCATAAGCTGAAGAACGAATATCAAAAGCTGAAAAGCTATCAGCGAAAAGGTAAAGGTCTCATCGCTGAAGAACACGACTGGGCTGAATCAGAAGAATCATCTTCTGATGAAGAAGAAGTCGCTAATCTTTGCCTCATGGCTGAGATTAAAGAAGAAGTGGAAGAACCATCTGAATCTTCTATGAGCTACATATCATCTCAGGTATCTATTTCTACAAATCCCTCTCTACCTGAAGCTGAGAGAAGTCGCGCTGTTGATGTGCTGACGATTGACCTTTATAATGCCCTAAACGACAAAACTCAAGCTGAGAACAAAAATGTTCATTTAACTCAAGAGCTGGAGAAATGTCATGAAAAGATCAAAGAACTAAATCTTTTAGAAGAAAAGTTGAAAGATCAAGTCATTATAAATGAAATCATCAGTATTGAACGCGAACAAGCCATCGCTGCTCTAAAAATAGAAAAGGCTCATGTTGAAAAATGGTGCAAATCATCAACAAAGATCTCTGAGATAATAAATGCTCAAACTCCTGATAGTGATAAAACTGGTCTTGGTTTTTGGACACCTCAGGACGATCCTAAGAAAGAGAGTTCCTCGCTTAAGTTTGGAACTTTTGTCACCTCTTTCTTTGACACTTCTTACAATCAACTCTATCCCTGTTCTTCTTCAAATCCCATCCCTGAGGAAAAATCCAAAGACACTAAGTCTACGGATAAAGGAAAGTCCATTCTCCTTCCTCAGAAGGCAAACAGGAAAGCAAAGCTGAAAGTTCCTTCTAAACCTTCAGCTAAGCAATCCTCTAGCTCTGTGATAGAAATCTTTGATCTCTGTCCTCCAAAAGTGAAGATTGACCTTAAGCTTTCGAGATCTGAAGAAATGAAAATTCCTCCCAGATCTCAAGAGAAAAGTCTCCTTGGACCTGGCCCTGCTCATCTTAAACTTGCAAAACCTTCTACTTCTGGTCCTAAAACCATTTTTAGATACAGAAAGTGTTATCACTGTGGTTTTACTGATCATATTGCAAGTAAATGTCCAACTGCCACTGAAGCTGATAAAATAGCTAAAGTGAAGAAAAATGTCTCTAAAGCTAAGGTCACCAAGGCTGAAAAATCAACCAAGGTGAAAAATTCCACTAAGGTTAAGAAATTAACCAAAGTGAAGATTACCACTGAATCTGAATTTTCATCAACTGAGAATACTACTGAACTTACCTTATCCACTAACTCTGAAGGACCCATTGAAAAGTGGGTACCAAACAACGCTTAATCTTCCTTATGTGTGCAGGGATCAAAGGGCATCTGGTATCTTGATAGTGGATGTTCTCGTCATATGACTGGACAAAGAAACCTGCTCACTGAATACAAGGAAGAAAAAGGTCCCTCTGTGACCTTTGGTGGAAATGGTAAAGGATTTACCCGAGGGTTTGGTGTCCTCAGCAATGGGACAACTACCTTTCGAAGAGTCGCTTATGTAGATGGACTGAAACATAATCTTCTAAGCATCAGTCAGCTATGTGATAAAGACTATGAAGTACGCTTTACTAAGAAAGCATGTTCAGTGTTAAATGAGAAAGGAAAACTTGCTCTCAGTGGTCATCGCAGAGAAAATGTCTATGTAATAGATATGGACTCTACTATCACTGAAAACTTATGTTTTCTATCTAAAGCCTCTTCTGATGTCAACTGGCTATGGCATAAAAGGCTCTCTCATCTAAACTTCAAAACCCTGAATTCTCTCTCATCTAAGGAACTAGTTTCTGGTCTTCCTCAGCACTCATATGCTAAAGAATCTCTCTGCTCAGCATGTGAAAAAGGAAAACAAACAAAAGCAAGTTTCAAGTCGAAACAAGTTTCCTCAGTAACAAGTCCTCTTCAGCTCTTGCATATGGATCTGTTTGGCCCTGTCAACATCCAATCAATAGCTGGAAAGAAATATACACTTGTCATTGTAGATGAATATTCTCGCTACACCTGGGTTATCTTTCTTCGCTGTAAGAATGATACTCCAGAAGAACTAATATCTTTTGTGAAAAAGATGGAAGTGCTGAATAATCTTACTGTTCGTTCAATAAGAAGTGATCATAGAACTGAATTCAAAAATAGTTCCCTGAACAATTTCTTTGAGAACAAGGGAATCTCTCACAACTTCTCTTCAGTAAGAACACCTCAGCAAAACGGAGTCGCTGAAAGAAGAAACAGAACGATCATAGAAGCTGCTAGATCAATGCTCAGCGATTCTCATCTCCCTACTCAATTTTGGGCTGAAGCTGTAAACACTGCATGTTTTACTCAAAACAGATCGCTGATAATAAAGCGATTTGGGAAGACAACTTATGAACTTTTTGTTGGAAGGAAGCCTTCTATCAGCTTTCTTCATATCTTTGGTTGTCAGTGTTTTATCTTAAACAACAGAGATCAACTTGGAAAGTTCGACCCAAAAGCTGATGATGGAATATTTCTAGGATATTCCTCCGTCTCCAAAGCCTACAGAGTCTTCAACAAGAGAAGACAAACCGTAGAAGAAACAATTCACGTCACTTTTGATGAAACTCGCTCAGCGAACTCCAAACCAATCGCTGACAATGAAGAGTTAAATGCTTGGATGCTTTCTCACTACAGAGAAACTGAACCTTTCTTCTCTAACCATCAACATTCAGATCCTCCAGTTGCTGATGATGATCCAAACATTATACATCCTACCGCTGAATACAACTCATGGGTTTCAGCTGAACCTCTAAACACACTCCTACCATCAAATCTGTCTTCGTCTGAAAACCTCTCCAGTGAATCTACTCAACAGTTAATCGCTGATGAACCTCAATCGTCATCATCGATAAACATTCAAATTGTTGATCCAACCTCTGAGTTAAGCAATAATGCTCCTGCTCAGCGATGGACCAAAGATCACCCAATAGATCAAATTCTTGGTGATCCAGATGCAGGTATTCAGACACGACGAAGCTCAGGTAATATCTGTCTCTTTGTAAACTTTCTCTCTTTAATAGAACCAAAGAAGACTGATGATGCCCTCAGAGATCCAAACTGGGTCAGCGCTATGCAAGAAGAGCTGACTGAATTTTCTCGAAACAAAGTTTGGAATCTCATTCCTAGACCATCTGATAAAACTGTAATAGGCACCAAATGGGTGTTTAGAAACAAGTTAGATGAACATGGAACTGTAACCCGCAACAAGGCTCGACTTGTTGCTCAGGGATACAGACAAGAGGAAGACATAGACTATGATGAAACCTTTGCCCCTGTGGCCAGGCTCGGAGCAATTCGACTATTCTTAGCTTATGCAGTCTATAAAGACTTCATCGTCTATCAAATGGACGTAAAATCAGCGTTTCTAAATGGAAAGCTGAATGAAGAAGTCTATGTAGAACAACCACCAGGGTTCTATGACCCTAAGCATCCAAATTATGTTTATAAATTGGATAAGGCTCTCTATGGTCTAAAACAAGCCCCTCGTGCTTGGTATGACACTCTCTCATCTTTTCTTATCTCTGAAAATTTTGAACGTGGCAAGATTGATAATACGTTATTTTTCAGAAAGATAAAAGGTCATATAATTCTTGTACAAATATATGTCGATGACATAATATTTGGTTCTACTAACCCATCTCTGTGTACTCGCTTCGCTGAAAGAATGAAGAAAGAATATAAAATGAGTATGATGGGTGAGTTGACATATTTTCTTGGTCTTCAGATTAAACAATCTGACAAAGGTACTTTTATCAGCCAAGGTAAATATGTTAAAGATATGCTAAAGAAGTTTGATCTTACTCAAACTTCAACTATGAAAACTCCTATGGCACCACCCCTGACACTTAACAAAGATCCTTTTGGAAAACCTGTTAATGTCACTGCCTACAGAGGAATGATAGGCTCTCTGTTATATCTCACAGCAAGCCGACCTGACATCATGTACTCTACTTGTTTATGTGCACGCTATCAATCTGAACCCAAGGAATCCCATCTGATCGCTGTAAAGCGAATTTTCAGATATCTGAAAGGAACTCCTAACCTCGGTCTTTGGTATCCCAAAGACTCAGGGTTCGATCTAACTGGTTATTCTGATAGTGATTTTGCAGGATGTAAACTTGACAGAAAGAGTACCACTGGTGGATGTCAACTCTTGGGAGGAAAGCTGGTAAGTTGGACAAGCAAGAAGCAAAATTCTGTGTCCACTTCCACAGCTGAAGCTGAATACGTAGCCGCTGGAAGCTGTTGTTCTCAAATCCTATGGATGAGAAATCAACTATTAGATTATGACCTTCAGCTGTCAAAAATTCCTATCTATTGCGACAGCACTAGTGCTATCGCTATAGCAAATAATCCAGTGCTACATTCAAAGACAAAACACATAGAGATCAGATATCACTTTATCAGAGATCATGTGATGAATGGTGATATTGAACTTCACTTTATCCCTACTGACTTTCAGCTTGCTGATATATTCACCAAACCTCTTGATGAGACAAGGTTCAACTTTCTCATCAGTGAGCTTGGAATGCTGAATCTTGAAGAATAATTCTTCAGCATTCATGCATTGTGTTAGTAATCAAAAGTTTCCTTTCATCATTCTCTGATAAGTATTCTGACTCTCAGGTATGATTTCTCAATCTCTACAACTGAATCTTCATTCAGTTGAGATTTTTTTTAAAAAAAAAAATATATAAATCTTAATCACTGAATTTTTCTTCAAATGATTAAAAGCCTTTTGAAATTAAATTTATCACTGATATTTATATTCAGTGATCCTTTTAAAAGAAAATCTATCCCTATCTTTTCTTCAGGGATACTTTCAAAAAGAAAATTCTATCGCTGATTTTTCTTCAGTGATAATTTCAAAACGGAAAAATGAAACGTCTCTTTCCCATGACGTCATTTGAGCGGATAATCCACGACACGCCTTTTTCTGACACGTTCGTCCGTTGCTCTTCTATCCAATCAACTTTGTGGAACGTGTCAATGTCATGATGATTTTTTTCCCGCCTCATTCTTTCTCTCTCCTCTATCTCTTTGTATAAAAGGAATTCTTCTCTCCTTTATACGGTTTACGCTTTCAAAACTTTCATAGCAAGAAATACTCTCTCTCAAGAACACTCAAGCAAGTAAACCCAGAATATTGAATCTGCAAATCTTCTTCTTCGATATAAACAGGTTTATTTCATGTTTATATGCTTTGTTCGTCTGCTTTCTATTTTTTTTAAAAAAAATCCTACTCGTTCTTGTTCTTCATGGATTTTTTTTATTTTTTTTGTTTAAAACTAAAAATCATTCTTTCTGATTTTATGTTTTTTTAAATAAAAACCTTTTGGTTTTTAAAGTGTTCTTCATTCTTTCTACCCAGAACACTATTTTTCTCTTCCTAAAAATAACTTGACATTTTTCCAGTTTCCCCTCATCTAAGAGAAACTGGTAATCATATTATTTTTTAATCATAATCATTTCTTCTATTATGCTTCTTTCCATAACAGAAATGGCACAATCTTCGATCGTTGCTTCCAAGCATGTGCGATTCGCTATCACTGAAGTTGAGATTACTAAATGTAATCACTTGGGAAGACTCGACTTTACAGCTTCCAAACGACCATCAGCTGGTGGAAGCTGCTGAATTTCTTAAACAATCATGCATAGCTTACGCGATCACTGTGGATCCTAAGCCTTCAAAGACTCTACTCCAGCAGTTCTGGTTCACTGCTGATGCCACTGAACTCACCAACAAAAAGGGTGAACGAGTCCCTGCTATCTCCTTCAGCACGGATTTGGGGCCAGGGAGCATGACCACTCTTAGCCTCAGGAAATCTTTGAGATTCCCTGACAAACCAAAGAGTGGGTTCGACGCACTCCCCACTGATGCTGAGCTGATCTCCTTTCTGGATGCAATGGGTTATTGTTGGGAAAACAAACCGAGATCTTCTATTCCCCACAAAAAGCTCACCAAGATTCTCAAAGCTCAGATGCCTTCACAACTGAACTTCATCTTCTCGCACATAATTCAGTGCATGAGCGGGAAGAGTGGTTCGCTGGATCAAGCCAGCAAAACGCAACTGCAAATGGCCTACTCAGTTATCGCTGGTCAAAACTTTGACTACGCCACTGCCATCTTTGAAGACCTGAGGTCGAAATTATAGAAGCCTGAACGAAATCCCAAGATCTCGTACGTACGTTTCATATGTACGTACATCAAGTTCCTCTATCCCAACACCTATCCCACCAAAGATGATGGCACTTTTGCCAGGATAGGTCAACGATCACTGGAGGTAAAGCCACTCGCCAACGAGGTAAGTATCTCTCTCCTTCGTTCTCGTCTCTCTCTCGATTCTTCTTCTTTTTCAGCGACCACGCATACGGTTCCTTCGTCTGCTATCCCTGTCGCTACCACTACTTCCAAACGACCATCAGCTGGTCCGATTGGTTCTTCTAAGAAGGCCAAAAAGACTAAGGAAAGTACACCCTCTAGTACTATACCTGAGGGAGCTTCTCAACAAGCTACCTTAGATGCTTTTGTGGGTCTTTCCTCCACACCTCCTGCAGTCACTCAACCTGCTGTGTTAGCGATTTCAATCGCTGTCACACCATCAATGACCCCACCTATTATCTCATCCGCTGAGGTTAACCCCAACCCTACTTCTATCCCCATAATTCTTCCCTCTCCTTCTTTGGTCTCTGAACCCGCTACCTCTCTACCTATAGGACCTGAACATCAAACTTTTGAGGAATCTTTGCAGTTCTACAAAATGTTTGATACGTCAGGTAAACCTATTATCCTAAACACTTCTTTTCCCACCTCTCCAAATAAGCCCATATCTGAACTGATATCATTTTCAGGTCCTAGTTTGGCGTCTGTTGACGCACATGTCAACAGTCTGGGAGAAAAGGTGGACGCTCTCACCAACACCATCAACAACACCACCAGCGCCGTAAATCAGGCTGGTGAGGAGCTGAAAAGGTTGACAGCCACCTGCTCATCCAAAGCTGAGAACTCCAAACTTTCAGCTGTGGAAGAACAAGTCGTCCAACTCAGAGAGTCCTCTCAACTCTTTCAGGGGCGGTTTGAGTCTCTTACCACTGAAGTTCGAGATCTCTCTTCTAAGGTTGATCTCTGCACGTCCCTTCTACAGCAACTTCTCCAAAAGGTATCTGAAACAGCTCCAGCGCTGCCTCCCTCCTTCACTGAAGATGATCGGACAAATCTCAACATCGCTGTGGAATTCATCCATGATGCCACATGCGACATCCCTGCAGTTGAAGAACGGGTCACGTGTCTGGAGGCTGACATTCAAGTGCTAAAAGCTTCAACAGCTACTCCAGCAGTTGAGCAACCCCCTACCGCTGATAATGACAAAGTGGGGGAGAAAGCTGAAGAAACTTCTATTGCTGCTGCTGGGGAAGCTAAGACTTCAAAGAAACCTCCCTGTCAATCTGAGGGGGAGAAGGCGAAAGAACCCTCCTCATCTATTCATTCTCTTCTCTTTGAAGATGACGAGGAAGAAGACGATGAAGAGGAAGATGATCTAGATCTTGTTGATCAAGAAAAGGATCAACCCTCCAATGATGACGACGACGATGAAGAAGACCAATCTATGTGGTTCTCCAAGCCGAACGTTTCATTAGGGACAACTTCGCAAGAGGTTGTCAAAGCAGGGGTGAGAGGTGATACATCTTCAAGCGCTCCTTCGCAGAGCAAAGACAAGCAACCAATCGCTGAAGAATGCTTGAGGACTGGATCACAATCTGAGGGGGAGCATCCTTCTCAGGTATGTCTTTCAATTGTACCACTCTCCTACTCTTTCCAAACCCCTATTTCCTTCTATCCTTTCTCTTTCTTTTTCTAAAAATATACACTTATCCCTTCTTTCCTTCATTTTCTATCCAGACAGTTCTCACCCCTGCTTAAGGGTTCTGAACTACAAATAATTCCAGCTACTATCGCTGAAGAAATAATCCCAATCTCTATCGCTGAGATTGATGATGAACAAGAAGAAGATTCCCTGGTCCATCCAGGAAGGCCCTCTCAACCATCTCATGGGTCAGAGGAAGTGATGAAGAAAAGAGCTGAAATGATCGCTCAACTAGAAAGTCAACGGCTGAAAGTCCCTCTTCAAACATCCTTCTCAGAGCTCGACTTCCTCACTAAAGCTGAACGAGAAGAATCTGCCAAAGCTAAGAAACTGATCGCTGAATGCAGACGAGATGCCCAACTCGCTTTAAAGATTCAATCTTCTCAAGTCAAGGACAAGAAGCTGAAAAGAAAGCCTGTGGAAGTTCAAGCTGCACTGCTGAAAGAAATTGAAGAGGAACGATCCAAAGAACAAGAGATCAACGATAAGTCCATTGAATGGTGCAAACAGAAGATGGATTATCGCTCTGATCTTCTTCCAATAACAGCCGTGACTATCTCTGGTCGCAAGAAGAAGGATCAACTCTCAGTGACCATGGAGATTACCAGAGAGGATGGAACTCAGAAAGCTATGTACGTTTCCAAACTTGAAAGTTTCGGGTTTACAGAGTGGATAGAATTCTGGGATACGCTGAAGAAATCGAAATCTACATACAGAGGCTATGTTGAAGGACTTCTTAAAGCTCTCATCAACAGAGTCACTTCTGTACTGAATCTGCCATCTCCTATCCCTCCCAATCCCAAGAAACTCAAGAGAAGAATCGGGTCCTCCTCCTCTGAAGACGTCGCCATCATCAGAAATGAAACTTCTATCAAATTTTCAAGAGATGCACTGTTTGGTCCTCCTCCTGATCTTTCAGTTCTGGATTTATCTCTGCCTCCTGGTGGTCCTTTCCAAGCTGGTCAAGTAATTGACAATCCTTATGGAATATTCTTCAGAGATGATGATGAGGAACTCAGATTTCAAAGAGTCTCTGAGATTCCTATCTGTCCTCTGAATCATCTCAAGGATCTCTTATGCTTATGGTGTGACTTCTTCCCTGCTGCTGAGAAAATCAAAGAAATTATCAGCCAAGAATCTTTGGAACGAAGACAGAAAGGAGAAGAAATACCTGAGTATATGATAAATCCTCCTAAATCTTCTTATAGCTGATAGATTAGTTTTCTCTTCTGTAATCTATTAGTTGTACTTACAGTAGTTAGTAATTTACTTGTAATTTTCATTCCTTGTAAGTCTATTCCTGAATTAATGAAATTTAAGTAAAGTACTTAACTTCATCAGTGCTGTAAAAGATCCCTCAAAATAGTAATTGGGACATGTATGTTACGAGTCCTGATTATTCCATCATTTTGAATCATAAAGTAATTTTCTTCAGTTACTTTGTCATTATCAAATAGGGGGAGATTGTTGATCCAAACTCTCTCAGTGATTTGATAACGACCCTCTTCTATACTTAGTGAAAATTACGTTTTAGTATGTATTAGTGTTTCACCATCAGCGATCAGACTGAGTCTGTTCAGTTATCGCTGATAGTCTTTCTTATAAACATTTCTATGTATTAGTGTTTCACTATCAGTGATTGAACTGAGTCTCTTCAGTTATCACTGATAGTTCCTAAAGTAAACAACCAACGTAATCCCTGAAGACAAGTCTCGCGTCAACAGATGTTCATAGCTGAATCAAAGACGAAGCTGCTGAACAAAGAGAAGTCTACTAGTGACCTGATGCGGATATCAGTGAAGCAAAGACAACTCTACTAATACGCGAAGGAACATGAGAAAAAGCTTCAGCGATAGCTGAACCTCTTTATCTCTGAACTTAGAGATATTCAGCAATCAAACGATCACAAAGCTTATGCCTCAAGTTTCCTTTTGTCTATCCTTGCACAACCTAGTACGATGTGTCAGAACGGACAAGTCTCTGCAATCATTCGTACAACAACTCTGTCTACTACACTGTTCATGACCCGGCCGAAAGCATGTCTCCCAAAAGTCAGTTTATCAAAGCCAATCTGTGAACGCCACGTGTAAAGTATCCTGCCATGCATTTAATGCATAGGGTATAAATAGTAAGTTCACCCCTTCATCTAAGGGTGTGCTTCATCCTTGAACTCAAGATAGAAACCCTTGTTTTCTATATCTCTAATCCCCCATTCTCTGAACTTCTTGTGCAATTATCTTAGTGTTTCTTAAGTTTGTTTAGATTGAGTCTGTCTTAATCTTATTCCGCAACAAACTTGTAAATTGTATTTTGATTTATCAATAAACAATTTATTAAACTTTAAATTATGTGTTTGTATTCAACCCCCCCCCCCTTCTACAAACTTGTTTAGCACCTTCGGGACCGTTTAGAGCGTCGATCTCCACTCACTGGTGATAACCAGGATCGGTTTCAACCGGCACAGGAGTCCCGTCAATGTGATCGAGCCCTTTGTAGGCTTTGGCATGGAGGCGGAACAACTTAGTCCACGAGGAATAGGTAACCTTAGTGCCATCGAGGGTTTGAATCTTTGTCTGAACATTCATTACAGTGTATGCGGGGTGTAAGGTCGTGGCCTTCACTTCGCTTAATCCAGAAACTTCCTTGGCCATGGAAAAGAGAAGCGGCGATGGGTGATCGGCAAAGCCGTAGCTTTGATCGAAAAAGGCAGGATTTTTAGGGTTTGTTTATGGCTCTGATACCATAACAATGGTTATCGTATAATGATTTTGTGTCCTCTATAGAATAACAACCCCCTTTATATATAGGGAGAATTACAAAGCAATACAACCTGAAATAGGAAAGGATACAACTCAATCGTAACTGAATATCTCCTAAATATTAACAGAATGTCTCCTAAATATATAATTGGCTAATAAGTTGTTGCTCCAATTCCCATAACACAAGAACCTCTAGAGACATCCTCGGACTAGGATACATGTTTATGAACCAACACCATCTTAGAGAAACCCATTCCTAAAGTACATAGAGCTTCTATCTCTCCAAACAAATCTCCATCCATCAACACAACCAACATTGAAGAAGAGATAGAGGATGGAAGTAAAGCTCCTCCAATCAACAACTCTGAAAAAGATCCAGAACCCAACACTGCATCTGAACAAAATGTCCTTTGGTGCCCCTGACAGATCTTTAACAATTTCCATGGTGCCTAGATACCTATCTTCTTGAGAGGCATGTTTCCTCTGAAAACCTTGTTCTTTCTTTCTGCTACACCTCAAGTTCAAAATGTGCAAGAACAAGAGCTCATCACTCAACAACTTGATGCCCTAAAAAGAAATGTAATCACAGCTCTTGAGCCCTCTCAGTCTTCTTAGATAGAAGGAGGTATTGAGAAAATCTACAAGCTAGCATATGTATCAACAAGCAGATGAAGTTCCATAGATATGAATCTCCTCCATGAAGTACAAAACACCATTGAAGCCAGAAGAGGCATAATATGGTCAAACCTCGGGATCAGAAGGGTACATGACATCAATGTATGGGCATCTCCAATGGAGGTTCTTATAAGAACCTCCTTTTTACATTTTTTGTTGTCACTTCACATCCAACTCATTAAAACAAGAACTCACTTCCAACTCATTAAAACAAAAACTCACATAAAATGATACAATGGTAGTTCTAACAAAAACCTCTTTTTTGTGGGTCCCATATAATACTTATATAAGTTAAATATATAATATTAATGATTATAAAGTCAAAAAAATAAAAAGAAAAACTAGTAATATGTCACTTCACACCATACATCAAGGTAAGAGCCAAGGTTCTTATTTAAGAACCTAAAGAGGTTTGAATTCTTATAAGAACTCTCCACAATACTAGTTCTTACAAGTCATTGCACTATTTGCTTATAAGAACCTTGCATTACATTGGAGATGCTCTAAGAAATTTTACACAAAGATCCATCACATACCTGAAATATATTTTCAATAGGACCGACAATGAGTGTCAGATATTCTTCGACAAAGATCTGCTTACTTAAACCCTTGGGATCTGCCTACGCTTCTAGGATTGATAGAGGGAAAAAGTAAAATATTGTTGTGGCAAAGAAAGTTGTTGTTGATCTACAAATAGCTCTAGAGACTGTAAGAGATAAACTCTCTGTGCCTCCTTTGAATGAGGAACATGAAAAGATGGATTCAATCATAGTTGGAACCATCATCAGAGAACCGGCGCTTGGGATTGATATATAGGACATAGAGTAAAGAGAATAAGTTCTTCAAAATATTAAAGAGTTGCAAATACTCAAAACACAACATTGACTTGGTTGGCTTTGAACGTTGAGAAGATGATAATTTATGGTAGAATTCCAACGGATCTAGGAGAAGAGTTTATGAACAACATTAGAACGGTTGCCTCATACAAAGATCATATTATCAAAGTTTGGAAGACTTATACAGATGTTGCAGATGGTGAGTTGCGATCCTATTTTGTATTGCAAATTTTCAAGATCTCTGACGTAATGTTTTTTTTTTTTATAATCTTTAATGAAATATTCAGAGGAACCTGTTATCCTATTACTTTACTTGAAGTTCCTTTTATTTCTTTTCAATACTTAGAGGAACATTGTTAGCCCTACTCTGAATTGCAAAAGTATTGTAAAGAAAAGTTTGAATATTTTCTAAGTGTTGGATCTCTGATGTGCCTGATTAGAGACCTTCAGAGCCTCTGAGCCTTTAACCAGAAGACCCGGCTAGCTTCGAAGTGAACAAGATCAACACTTATATTATCCTAAGGAAATGAAGTTCTAAAGTGTGATATTTCTCTCCTAAAGTTAGTTTTGCATCATTACACGTGGAAACTTCTCATTAGATGGTGCACTCACTTTATCTTTTGGGGCCTATAAATACCTGCTTCATGTCTTATGTATGGTAACTTTGAGGAACCTTTTGTAACCTTTTAGAGAGAACTTTTGAAATCCTTTGATAGAGTAACACTTGATTGTAATTCCTCTCTTTTAAAACAGACCGTAATCCTCAAATTTGAATCAATACAGATGACATGAATTATTGGTGAGATAATTATTGGTGAATCAATACAGATGACATGAATTATTGATAGAGTAACAATGGTCAAATGTGCTTTCGTTATGTTAATCTATTTTGAACTATAAATTGAGAAATATGGAATCAACACTCCATATTTATACTTTAACATCTGCATGAGTTACAATTATGATAATTATGATATTTAATGTCATAATTATCACTCATTATGAATATTTATTACTACTAGTTTATTTGTTCAAAATGTTGTAACCACTCCATTTGTGAGGATTGATTATTACTTTAAATAAAACGATTACTTTTTCAGTGATCTTTATTATGCGTATTTAAATAATATGACCAAAGGTCAGGTTTTAGATCAAGTATCGAATCTCGGTCGTAAGATCTAGCGATCTTATGATTCGTATGTTGGTCTTAAGCTTTTGAAGTCGTCTTAAGATTCTGATTATTTTATGATCGTCTGGTCTTTCTAATGTGTCGTGTGTGGATCATGGTCGTACGACATGTGTTTCAAAACGTGTGTCGTACATTTTCTTGCGACAATCATGAGTTGTTGTATCTCTTTATAGATAGTCTTTAGATACATAATGACAAGGTTGGTTAAGATGTCATCTCGAATCACTTAATGACATAGGAGTTCTTATTGTCGTCAGTTTGATTGTCGTTTGTCGAGAGCCTTCTTACATCGCAAGATGTGAATTTTTTACTCAAAACACCGTTAAACAACTTAACAAATTTACACTACGTTGAACCAAGTTAGTGGTATCCTAGAATACCATGTAACACCCGGGTTTTCGGTGTTTTAATCTATTTATTATTTCGAGCCTTGAATGTTATTATTTGGTAATTGCTTTGTTTTAAACCTTTTGAATTTATGGGGGAACCTCAATAGGAATAATTCTTTGTGTCGAGAATCGTCGCATACCAACTTCACCAAGAAGGAGGTTTTGGTACAGTACCGGCGATAGTGTCCGCGACTGTGACATCTCGTCACTATCGCATGGCACTCCTGCGTAGAATGTACCGAGAGTTCAGGAGGGTTAGCGATAGTGCCTGCGATTGTGACACCCTGTCACTCTCGCGGAAAATGTACCGCAAGGGGGTTGGGGCTCGCGACCTTGCCAGCGATTGTGACAATTGTCACAGTCGCCGGGCACTCTAGCGGTCGGGCCCAAACACATTTATTCCATAAATCCGACCTTTCTACCTCATTTTCTCATTATTGCTTTGGTTGGGTCGGCTTTTGAGAGGAAGAAGGTAGGTCATTCATCTCTCTTCATTCATTATCTTGGGAAGAAACCTTAAATGATGATTTAATGGTTGGTGTAGGATTCTTTGGCATTTATTAAGAGATCCTAGTGCTTCAAGCTTCAAGCTTCAAGCTTACCTTCTCCTTTTCTCTCTTCTACATCCACCATCTAGGGTTTATATTGTATAAACTATAAAGGTGAGTTCATACACTCTCTTAAACCTTTGTTCATGTTAATATTCTTTTATTTTTGATCCTCTACATCATTTCTAATCAAGTGATGTTTGATTTAACAAATCTAAACCTAAAACCTAAATTTTGGGGGTTTTAGGGTTTGGTACTAATAAATGTGATTTGAAAGGGATTAAAAGGGGATTAATGTTTATTTATGATTTCTACAAATATTGTTGTCACTACTCTTGCATTTGTGGGACGATGATGAACCCCCAACTAAATTAGGGTTTGATAAGATGCACCCCTTTTTGGGTCAAAGTTCATGTGGGATATTTGTTATTGTATAAACAATGATTATAATGGTAATTGACAAACTTGGTGCTACATGAATTTTCCTCTCACGATAATGGGAGCCAAGACATGGAATTTGTGGGTTGTTATGGGTGTAACTTGGCACCAACTTTAATATGTATAACTTAATTGTTGGTATACTTGGTTGTATGTTGGTATTTAGACTTAGTGCAATGGATCCATAGGCATGATGTTCCCAATGTTCCGTTTTGGACATTAGGTTCACTATTTTGGCACGGAATAGGCATCGGGTCACCGTGGTAAGTAAGGTGTGGACCTATATGGTCGGGCAGCGTCCCATGGACAGTAAGATGTAATTCCCCTGTGCTTGAGTTCCCGTTTTGGAACTCTCAAGAATAGACCTAGAGGGGTTGACTTGATGTTTTCGAGCAATAGACTTAGAGGAGTTGAGCTCACTATGTGATTGGTGTTTATTTGTACCATGATATGATCACTAACAGTTTAATTGATTGTTTTGATTTAGCTCACGGATATATCCACCGTACGACTCCAAATGGGTTTATTACTTCTACTTTTACTTATTTGTTCTCACTAGGCTTTAGCTTAACACTTTCTTCTTTGGTTGTCATGTATGACAGGTCATCTTAGCGGCGGGGCTCGTCAGGATTGAGTGGACGACCGTGTGGTCGAAAGTGGTCTTTTTGGGAGGATTATAAACTGTCACATATGAGTTGATGGACATACAGTTTGGAAGGATAGCGACACCCGACCATAATCTATTTGGCAAAAATTTAGATTATTAGGTTGTCGATTTTATTCTTCATTATATTGGGTTTGTAAACGCTATACTTTATTCCCCGTTTTGGGATGGTACACTTGGACTTGATTTGGCATTACTATATTATCCAGGTTAATTGACCCCTACTTTAGGGTGTACAGGTTTCCTCCACTTTTAAACGTCTTATTGCTGAATTTTTGAATTTTTAAATTAACTCCAAATTTTAGGATGTTACATACCACTAAGCCAAACTTCACGTGCATCCACCTATGTCAATATTGTCTTAATATGTAATTATCCATTCAATTGTTACAATTTTCAAATCAATAAAGGTTGAACGTTTAATATGTACTTTGACATCGTATTTTCCTTATGAATTGCATAATTGTGCGCTACAAGAGAATGGATTTTTTAGTTCGCCACCTAGATGACATAATAATGTACTTAATAAATTTTTTACATCTATACAAATGACAATATAATAGGTTGGGGGATTGGAATCTTGTTGGGTTGTTTTACTAAAGAATATTGTGATTGTATAAAGAACTCGGTTCAATCATCAATAAAATTATAATCACGAAATTACTCACTACATTTTTCAAGCTGTAATGAAATTAACAATTAGAAAGAAATGTTTTATCTCTCGATCTCAACAACTAATTTCTAATATCATTCAACACAATATTATTTAACATCTAGGGTTTAATTGATATATCTCTATCCAACTTCTCACCCTAGACATACAACATATTTTCATATCTTCAAAATACTTTTTATCAAAGACAAGCAGATCAAAGAATCCATTATCAACTGATCAAACTAATAAAGTCATTAAACTCATGTCATATGCTTCATTGAATTAAAAAGTACCCAACACAAAATCCCATCATATGTTCAAATGACTAACAAACCCAAAACTCATCCAACCCCCACATTTAAGGATTAGTTCATGTTGGGGGTGGTGGAAAACACAATACTCATAGAGGAAATCGAAAGCTTAGTCATTGTTTTGCAGAAAAATCTTGAAAGTATAGTAAAACTCCCTAAGGTATCAATTCTCCACGCACACGTACTCGATGGTAGCTTCAATCTTCGAATCCAATATGGTCTCTCCACTTCTCCTCCTTCAAGATCTTCTTAAAAGCCTTCAAAAATCGCCTATTGTCCGCCGTCGGTCGAAAATGTGTGTTCCCCCTCTAACCTAGCAACATAATCGATTAAATGAAACAATTGCAGGCGCGAGTTTTGGCACGGGTAAACCCGCACGGAAAGTCGTCTGCTTCCCCTAAACCCGCACGGAAACCCGCTAGACACCCTATTTTTTTTACACTTTAAGTCTCATTTATCATCTCCCAAGTCCCTTGGACCAATTGGTGCTTCCAAAATCTTATTCCTTCCATCATTTTGCTTGATTTCTCCTTGATTTTCTCTTTTTCTCTTCAATTAGTCTCGACTTGTACTTTCTTTCAAAAACCCATTAAACTTACCACTATTTTCCTTAGAAGCGTGCAATTTCTACCTAGTATAAGATCACACATAATGTCAGAATTCGACATTATCAATACCCAACCAGAGGTAGTCGACCAGAGCCTCTAGTTTCACGACTAGAACCTCTTGTTTCATGACCAGAGAGACCCGATCAGAAGCACAACCAACACTAGGGGCTATGCCCATTGGACCCCGCCATTTCGTCATGTTCGGGTCAAACTCGTCTTATAACAAGTGTGCGCTCTACACCGTCTAACTTGTATTAGATCATAGTTTGAAATCCATTAGCACTCGTGTTAAATCCAATTACACTTGAATGGTCGGTGACACTAAAATCACCAACAAAGCTTTCTAGAGAAGTTAAACGTAACGACCATACCCCACATCGGATGATCCCCAAGGTTTTCGGTCCTGTGGAAAGTTAACAGAGAATCTCTAGTTACAAAGTGATTAATGTTGGTGATTTTAGTGTCACCAGGTATTTAAGTGTAATTGGTTATAACACGAGTACTAATGGGTTTCAAACTATGATCTAATACAAGTTAGGTGCGTGCGGAGTGCACACTTGTTATAAGACGAGTTTGATCCCGGACACGATGAAATGGCGGGGGGTCAAGGGGCAACGCCCCTAGCGGTGATCCAAGTGGTAGAGCCTCTGAAGGCATGGCAGAGCCTCTGAAGGCACGTCAGAGCCTCTGAAGGCATGCCAGAGCCTCTGAGCCTCGTTGGCACGACAGATCCTCTTAAGGCTTGACAGAGCCTCTTAAGGCACGACAGAGCCTTTGAGCCTCTTTGGCACGTCAGAGCCTCTTAAGGCACATCAGAGCCTCTGAGCCTTTTTGGCACGGCAGAGCCTCTGATGGGCGTCTCTGGACCATAAGCTCTTGGTGTCTATTTTTGGACTAAGTCTGCATTTATTGAACATTTAATGGTCAGTTATTTTCTGCCCTTAATTTTAGCTAAATTGATTGTAATCGACTATAATGATAGTGATTTACAATGATTGCCATTTTTAGCTAAATTGATTGTAATCGACTATAATTGATAGTGATTTACAACCATTGCCATTTTCCGTTATTTCCTATTTTACAAATGGGACTAGTATATATACCGTATATACTTATGTTTTAGACACACGATTTTGAACAATCATATATACTCTCCAGCAAATTTGCTCTCGTTTTTGTGCCTAAAAACGTGAGTGTTCTTGAGTCTTATCCCATATTGGATTTCGTGCAACCTAGGCATAGGGTCGAAATACCAATTCGGAAAGTGACTTACACGATTCTCAAGAAATCCGGTCAACTGATCGACTACTTTTCCCCCGATCCCTAACAATCGAATTGGTATCTCGACATGTCGATCATGGCTGATTATGTGAAAGAGATGACATTAAAGTTTGGAAAGCTGGAGAAGTTTGAAGGCACTGACTTCAGACGTTGGCAGAAAAAGATGCACTTTCTGCTGACCGCTCTGAACGTAGTGTATGTGCTGAGTACACCCATGCCAGAAGTAATGGAGGATGAGACGCTGGAGTACACAAGGAGAAGGAGCAAGTGGGAGAATGATGACTTTATCTGCAGAGGACACATCTTAAACGGTATGTGCGATTCCCTTTTTGATATCTACCAAAACGTGGCAAGTGCGAAGGAATTATGGGATTCCCTCGAGTCCAAGTACATCGATGAAGATGCTTCTAGTAAGAAGTTCTTGGTTAGTGATTTTAACAGTTATAAAATGGTGGACTCGAGGCCCGTAATGGAAGAATATAATGAAATCCTTCGTATTTTGGGTCAATTTACACTACACAACATGCATATGGATGAATCTATTGTTGTGTCGAGTGTGATTGACAAACTACCACCTTCTTGGAATGATTTTAAGCATAACTTGAAACATAAAAAAGAGGAACTGTCATTGGTTCAACTTGGGAGTCATTTGCGCATCGAAGAATCTCTTCGGGTGCAAGAAAATGACAAATCCAAGGGGAAAGTTGAATCTGGACAGCCCTCTGTTCACATGGTTGAGGAGAAGAAATCCCACTCCAACAACAACGGAAAAGGTAAGAAACGTAAGCTTGATCGACCCATCAAATCCGTTAAAAAGAAAAAGGACTTGGTGTGTTAGAGATGCAACAAGGTGGGTCATCACAAACGTGATTGCCGGGTAAAGTTGAACAATAATGGTGCTGGTTCGAGTGGAAGTGGATCAGGGTCTAATGATCACGATCAAGTGAAAGGAGGTCAGTTTTTGACTAACTTTGATAATTCTGTCCAGAATTATGTTTCACTCATACCTGAGTCGTTTTATGTGCAAGATGATGACTGTGCATGGTGGATCGACTCGGGAACGACAAGCCATATTTGCAAGGATCGTCGGTGGTTCGAGAAATTGACACCGGTTGAAGACGGTTCGGTGCTGAATATGGGAAACGAGTCGAGTGCACAAGTTTGTGGAGTTGGAGTAGTTAATTTAGAATTTTCTTCTGAAAATAAAGTTAAATTGTTTGATGTTTTGTTTGTGCCTAGAATTCGTAAGAACTTAGTAAGTGGTAGTTGTTTGGATAATCTTGGATTTAAACAAGTATTTGAATCGAATAAGTTTATCCTATCTCGAGGTGGCAATTTTATTGGTTTTGGTTATTTGTGTGATCGCATGTTTTGCTTAAATGTGGTTAATAAAATTTTATGTTCTGAAAATTCTGCTTTTATATCGTCATCGTCTTCTTCTAAAATTGTTGATTCAATGTTATGGCATGCTAGATTGGGGCATGTGAATTTTAGAAGGATGCATGAAATGTCAAAAGATGGATTAATTCCAACCTTTGACATTAATACGGAGAGGTGCCAAACTTGCATGCTCACAAAAGTTACAAAACAACCTTTTTCGAACGTTAAACGGAATACGGATGTTTTGGAGCTTGTACACAGTGATCTGTGTGATTTCCACTCCACTCCTTCCTTGGGAAATAAGAAGTATGTTGTCACTTTTATTGACGACAATACTCGGTTTTGTTATGTATATCTTTTGCATGCAAAAGATGAAGCCTTAGAAATGTTTAAAATTTACAAAACCGAAGTCGAACTACAATTGGGTAATTTGATTAAATGTCTTAGAACTGATCGGGGAGGGGAATATATGGATTCCCAATATTTTCAATCAGTTGGTATCATCCATGAAACAACGACACCATACACACCTCAACAAAACGGGGTTTCCGAACGTAAAAATCGAGTTTTAAAGGAAATGGTAAACTCGATGCTTTCTTACTCGGGATTGAGTGAGGGATTTTGGGGAGAGGCTATGTTAACGGCCTGTTATGTTTTGAATAGAGTTCCAAATAAAAGGAACAAAAGAACCCCATATGAACTTTGGTTCAAGAAAACTCCGAATTTGAATTATTTTCGAATTTGGGGTTGTCGGGCTGTTGTAAAACTACCCGAACCCAAAAGGAAAACTTTGGGTAAACGTGGAATTGATTGTATATTCATTGGATATGCAGAAAATTCCAAGGCTTATAGGTTCTACGTTATCGAGCCTAATGATTCGGTGTCGATTAACACCGTAATCGAGTCGCATGATGCGAATTTTGATGAGATGCGATTTTCATCAATGCAAAGGCCTAAGGACCTGTTTCCTAGCACCAATAAAGTGCGAAATCCAGAAAGTTTGGATGGTGTTTCAAGTCCAGAAACACAGTAGGTCCGGAGAAGCCAAAGAGGTCGAATTGCCAAAAATTTCGGTCCCAAATTCCAACTGTATTTGGTGGAAGGTTCAAGGGATGAGCTTGGACTTCAATACTCTTATTGTTATAGTATTGAGGATGACCCAAATACTTTCAAATAAGCGATGGAATCTCGAGATGTCGCCTTTTGTAAGGAAGCAATTGATGACGAAATATCATCAATTCTTGAGAATAACACTTGGGTGTTATCAGATTTGCCTCCAGGTTCTAAACCACTTGGATGCAAATGGATCTTCAAAAAGAAGATGAAAGTTGATGGGACGATTGATAAATTCAAGGCCCAGTTAGTAATTCAAGGGTTTCGGCAAAAACCCGGTATTGACTATTTCGATACGTATGCTCCGGTGGCACGTATTTTGACTATTAGATTGTTAATCGCCTTGTCGGCAATACACAATCTGATTATCCATCAAATGGATGTTAAAACTGCCTTCTTGAATGGTGATCTTCAAGAGGAAGTTTATATGAAACAACCGGAAGGTTTCGTTATGCCCGGAAACGAACATAAGGTGTGTAAACTTGTGAAATCCTTGTATGGGTTGAAGCAAGCACCTAAACAATGGCATCAAAAGTTTGATGAAGTCATTTTGTCATGTGGGTTTTCTTTAAACCAATGTGACAAATGTGTTTATAGTAGATTTGATGCTACTGGTGCGGGTGTGATCATCTGCTTGTATGTAGATGACATGTTAATTTTTGGAACTGACCAAAATCATGTAGATGAGACTAAGAAATTGTTGTCATCTAAATTTTCCATGAAAGACATGGGAGAAGATGATGTAATCCTTGGTATAAGGATTAAACGGGTTAACAAAGGGATTGTTATGACGCAATCACATTATATTGAGAAAATTCTCAATAAGTTTAATTATCGTGAGTATTCTCCCGTAAGCACTCACATGGATCCAAGTGAGAAATTAATACCTAATACGGGCAAGGCTATTTCACAACTTGAATACTCTAAGGCCATTGGTAGCTTGATGTACGTCATGACAAGCACTAGGCCCGATATAGCTTATGCCGTGGGACGATTGAGTCGGTATACTAGTAATCCTAGTACTCAACATTGGCAAGCGGTTCAAAGAGTATTCAAATATCTCAAGGGAACCATGGATTATGGTTTGAGTTATTTAGGATATCCTTCGGTTTTAGAAGGTTATTCGGATGCAAGTTGGATATCCAACATGGAGGATCATTCCTCAACTAGTGGTTGGGTATTTTTGTTTGGAGGAGGTGCCATCTCTTGGGCATCTAAAAAGCAAACTTGTATTACAAACTTAACAATGGAATCTGAGTTTGTTGCACTAGCCGCCGTCGGTAATGAGGCGGAGTGGCTAAGGAATTTAATTCATGAGATTCCATTATGGCCAAATCCAATTGCACCTATTTCAATCCATTGTGACAGTACGACCACTTTGGCTAAGGCTTATAGCCAAGTTTACAATGGTAAGTCTAGACACCTGGGTGTTAGACATAGTATGATTAGAGAATTAATCATGAATGGTGTAATCTTCGTTGAGTTTATTAGAACGCAACAAAATTTGGCAGATCATTTAACTAAAGGTCTGACAAGAGACTTAGTGCACAAGTCTGGGATTGGGATGGGATTAAAGTCCTTATAAATTTATAAAGGTGAGACACCCAATTCCCTTCTAATATGACATTATAAGTTGAATTCAATGTGGAAAGCTCACACTTATAAATTGGAACACAAGTTGAATCATCCCAGGTATGTGTTCAATCCAGCAGTGGTTAGGGTGAAGTTTATCTTCTTAATAATTCCTTTGATAACGTGTATTTGTAGGTACACGAAGTAAAGGAATTACCTATGTGATGTGAAGTGTAGCCGCATTTCAAAAGGTTGGGACTTGGCCTTTATACAATCATGAGAGGATTAGGACACACGACTTTATAATTGTGTCAAGTTTTAATTTGCTGAACATATAAGAAATTTGTATGTATTTTATCTTCAGGTATTCAAATGAGTTGATGGGTTCAATCCTTGGGACACCTTGATTCTCGAATATTTGGAATGTGAAAAATACTAATGTGGAAATTCAATTGTTTCGATATTTTCATTTAGGTGCAAGTTTGGTTTGTTTAATTTAAATGTGTTATTTCATGGGTTACACTAAAATGGGGGAGGATTGTTGGTGATTTTAGTGTCACCAGGCATTTAAGTGTAATTGGTTATAACACGAGTACTAATGGGTTTCAAACTATGATCTAATACAAGTTAGGTGGTGCGGAGTGCACACTTGTTATAAGACGAGTTTGATCCCGGACACGATGAAATGGTGGGGGGTCAAGGGGCAACGCCCCTAGCGGTGATTCAAGTGGCAGAGCCTCTGAAGGCACGTCAGAGCCTCTGAGCCTCGTTGGCACGACAGAGCCTCTGAGCATCGTTGGCACGACAGAGTCTCTTAAGGCACGACAGAGCCTCTGAGCCTCTTTGGCATGTCAGAGCCTCTTAAGGCACATCAGAGCCTCTGAGCCTCTTTGGCACGACAGAGCCTCTGATGGGCGTCTCTGGACCAGAAGCTCTTGGTGTCTATTTTTGGACTAAATCTGCATTTATTGAACATTTAATGGTCAGTTATTTTCTGCCCTTAATTTTAGCTAAATTGATTGTAATCGACTATAATGATAGTGATTTACAATCATTGACATTTTTAGCTAAATTGATTGTAATCGACTATAATTGATAGTGATTTACAATCATTGCCATTTTCCGTTATTTCCTATTTTACGAATGGGACTAGTATATATACCGTATATACTTATGTTTTAGACACATGATTTTGAACAATCATATATACTCTCCAGCAAATTTGCTCTCGTTTTTGTGCCTAAAAACGTGAGTGTTCTTGAGTTTTATCCCATATTGGATTTCGTGCAACCCAGGCATAGGGTGGAAATACCAATTCAAAAAGTGACTTACACGATTCTCAAGAAATCCGATCAACTGATCGACTACTTTTCCCCCCGATCCCTAACAAATAATGATAGGGGTTAATCTTCTTACATTTTCTCATAGAACTCCTGACCACCTATGACTTATTCATTAATAAAACTAGACAACATGGATGTGTTTTTATTTTTAATAGGTTTGGTACACTTTAGAGCGGAAAGGGAGTTGCACCGTATGCCCAAGCACACGCATGACCGTGTCACACATAAGGGCACGACGACCATGTCAGGAAATATATGATTTTTAGAGTGGACACAACATTATCAAGCAGTCCAAGATGATGAGATCGAACTCTTTCGTTTCAGAAAACTTATTGACTATATACTATAATTCATTTAAACCCTAATGGAGAATGTAAATTCACCAAAAGCTAGTGATGGCTCTAAGGAAAAGATTTAAGGTTTATTTTATTATATGTTGTTTTCATTACTTTAATCACAGGTTATACTTTTAGTATAATTAAAGATTGATTAAACTTTTATTTTTCGTCATAATTTGTCTTAAGATTCTTACTAATGAAGTTTTTAGGTTTTTATTCTTAAAGTTATTCATCGTTTTGGCGTTTTTCAACATTTTAGATTGTAATTATCTAAATTTTCAAAACCACAAGGGTTGTGGCGTACTGGTTAAGGTCATGGGGGATGTGGTGGAATATCTCATTTGCCCAGGGTTCGAATCCAGACGTACACAACAATTCTGGCCACTGAGGCTGATGTCTTACAGTCATAACTTACCAAGAGATTAGTATCATATTTATTACTTAGTACCAATAGTTCGTCTTGTGTTCTAGAGAACAAACTTTTTTAAAGTAAGGAGCCTTAATCAAATGCTTAATCGGATAAGTGTTTACTGGTAAAAGTTACCACATTCTTTTACCTTGTCGAGTAATATTTACGGTCATCAAAATTGTTTGCTTGTAAGTGTCATTACCCCGTTAATGTTTATCGGGTAAGAATATTCCCCGTCACTTACCCGGTAAAAACCTCGATTGTTTCTATGCCTCTTACTATGTAAGATTCTCGATCCTCACCATACACACCTGATAAAGTAAGTGATCTGGTAAGCAATTGTAATATATCCTAAATATTTTTTAAAACATAATTTTGAAAATATTCTTACGGTTTTCCTATTTAATAATGAAATAAAAATGTCCTGGTTGACTTTTGACTTGTTCAAGGGATTCCTCCAAGTCTTTAGGACCCACTTATCTAGATTAGGTTTTGTAGAGAGATATTTTATCAATTTCTTTATTTGCTCATGTGGTCAAATTTCATGTAGTTTCCTTGCAATTTAGCTTCAAGCGTCATCATCATATACATCCTATCCCATCCTTGCAGCTAATCCAGATATTATTAATACATTTCCACAAAACATGGTTTCTAGTACCTTTTTATATGGTTATCTATATACTATATTATAAAGCAAGGATAAAAAACTCTTAAATATAAATTATTAGACACAATATACCATTATTTTATATAAGATTTTAAAAATCTTTTAATTTACAAATATCAAAGCACAATATACATATTACTACTGTAGACTTCTAACAGCCATCAATTTGGTATGTGTAGGGTCTACCTTTTATGCAGACCTTTCCATGTATCACTATTAATTAATATATTATATTACTATAATTTTGTTTTGATTATATTATTAAATATGTAATTGGTTATTTTTCTAGATGTCATTAAAATAGATAAGATAAATCATTGAATTCTAATAAAAAACATTATATTATTAAGCCTAAATTAAACAAATTTATAAAAAAAACATTATCACTTTCTTAAAATCATCCAAAATTGTACTGTAAATCGACAAAAAAATAAAATTAAACATTAAAATCGTAATGTATCTCGCTACATTGCACGAGTACGCTTCTAATATTAATCAAAAAGACTTCCAATAAAAAGATTTAAGAGTAAAATTTGGGTTTGGTTCCCAAGGTTTATTATTTTTAACAAAATGCGTTCCTGATATTCGTTAATTATTAATTTGTCCCCTTTACAAAATTCAACATGTTTATTCCCTCTCACAAAGGGATGTTAAACTTTTCTGGTATGTTTAGTTAAATGGGAGACATTTGTTTATGCCAAAAATTACACAAACGTAATTCAAGGTTTGGATTGTGGAGTTAATTAACTATAGATTGACCCTTCGAGACAAATGAAAGATCAAAGAAATGACACAGATATTTGGTGACGCAGAAAATCCCGTCGAGGTTAAAAACCGCAGATGACCGCGGATATCGTCGATGCACTATAGATGTCAATCAGGCGACCTCAAAGAATCATTTAAAAAAAGTTTACAAAATACTCGTCCGACTGCCGTTCTCAGGAAACTGTGTGATTTAAGCCGATAATTTTGTTCAACTTCTTCATGTTATATCATGCCAATTCAGGCTTTTTATGTCTGCCTACCAATTATATTTGTCTCGATCGAAGGACATAACTCCCACGTCAAAGATATCCTCGAGCAAAGACATTCCTACGTTCGATTAATGATTGATTACTAACGATAACTCGTAAGTTCTTTATTGAGTACCTATTGCAGGTCTTAAATTTAATAGAAGGATTAATACCATTTAAGGCTCAAAACATAACTGATGACCAACATCATGGCATGACCGGTTATCCGATTTATTCCCATAATGAAGATAACGATGTATCATTTAAAGGACAATACAAAACGCCATGATGAATTCTTAAATATGTCTACCACAGGTTCCGATCAAGCTATTATTGCAAGTTTGCAAGCAGAAGCAGAACTAAATGCTTTTTTTGGGAAAGGGTATCCTGGGCCTTTGGCCTAGACTAATCCCTTGGCAAAGAAACCGACTGTGAAAGCATGCAGCCCTGAGGTTAAACCCAGTGGCCACAAAGTTGCGAATGCAGGGAATCAAACTCGGGTTGAGCGCTATGAACTCCCCAGGTGATTACCGCTACACCACAAGCCTTATGGTTCCTGCCAACAAATCATTTAACTAAGTGGTCAAAATGCAAATGGCCTTCAAAATTCACAAAGAACCCCAATAAATTCCTCTAGCATTGCAGGACCCTCAATTTCACGAACGTTACCCTTTACTTCTTCAAATCTGCCACTGTATCCACCTTTTTTGAATGCCATGTCTTCAATATCCCAACCACACAGGTTCTCTCTCCACCTTCCTCCATTTCCACTGAATTGAACATTTTTCCCTCGATCCACTAATCCAATGTCCTCGATATCTACGACAATTCCTCTAACAACATCCATATTTGCTTGGGTATCCCATTTTTCATCCTAAGCACCCAGGATGATTCAGACTCAACCTTGAGGAATGGATATCATGCGACTATCGGGCTTAGTACCCAAGGCTTAAGAATTACCCCTCCAATTATGTTGATTCCCATACTGACATAAGCCCAACCTGAGGAGGATATGGTCGCACGATGCTTCAGAATGCAGGAAGAACAGAATGCGGAAGTTTTAGTCGTGTTATCTAAGCTTCTAGGAGCAGGTGTCCGTGTTGACGTAGAATACCCTATAGGATTTCAAATCCCACCTTTCGCCGATCATATATCTTTGGTCAACATTCTCAAAAAATATAATATCCCAACGGTCAATCCGAAATATTATGGGACCTTTGATCCTAATGAGCATGTCGCTCAGTATAAACAGTGGATGTGGACTACGCCAATTCCACAAAATTATCAAGAAGTATGCATGTGCAAAAGCTTTGGAGCTTCCTTAATAGGGACTTCACTCTAATGGCTTATTAACTAAAACCTTGACCGATTAATTCCTTTGTGGAATTAGTTAATCAAAATTTTCAGCAATTTGCGAGTAGTCGCAAGATGGAGAAACAAACAAACGACCTGTATACGTCACTCCGAAGAATGGAGAATATATGCACAACTACTTTAACCATTTCAATTTTATAATGATTAGTATTCGTAATTGTAACATACAAAGAGCAATCGAAGCATACAAGAGAGGTTTAGCAGAAGAATCATAACTATATATAGATCTAACCAACTATCATGCATAAACCTTTGAAGATGTTAGAGTCAGGACACTCGACATATGCGAGTCGAGGATGATTTAATCTTTCAAAAGAAGCACATCCAGGATAAGCGATTCCTAAGCGTCTGGCGACCATAATTCAAAGCAAAAAGTCATCCTCGATAAGATCAACCATGGAAGATTTCCAACGTTATGTTTAATAAAAAGAAGGATTTTTCTTCGCATCCTAAATTCTCTGAATACGGGTTCAGAGGAACTCATAAAGAGATGGTTGAAGCTATAAAATCTTTAAAGAACGACAATAAGGTAGCCTAAAAAGAGCGACAAGCCAAACGCTCAAAAAGATACAACCAAGTGGTACGATTTCCACCCTGATCATGGTCATACCACCGGTAACTGCCGCTCATAGAAAATAGATCTCATGGCTTATCCCAAAAGGCTATATAAATGAATTTCTTACAAAAGATTCAAAGGATCAATGACCACCTTCCCCTATTCATACCAAGGTCGTTAATTGTATTACCGGTGGTTCCGATATATGTGGACTAACATATAATGCAACTAAGAGACATGTTGGATAACTTCCAGAAAAGTCATCTGTTTTTAGGATTGACAGGTCTGAAGCTGAGACGTCGCTCGAAGCAATGTCAATCTCATTCGATCAAGAAGATATATGCGACCCATGGCAACAACATCACTATGGATTGATAATCCTATTGACGATTGGCAATTTCTCCGACTAAAAGGTCCTAGTTGATGGAGGCATGTTGTTCCAGATTCAAGCAATTAACATTCAAATCACAAACATTTAAGTACAAATCAATGAAGCGTATAGAGAGAGAATGTAGAGAGAGAAAGTCACAAGTGTATTATGTCACAAGTCTCACAAGGTTAAAAGATTCTTAATGAAAGGTTCTAAGCAAAATAACAAGGGGAAAAAGGTATTTATATGGTCAAACATCCTTGACTACACTACAAGCTTAAACGAAAATACATTGACTTTGACAAACATTGACTTAACTTAACAAGACATTGATTCCAACACAAAAATGCTTTAACAAGGCAGCTCCGCAAATATCATTTTCCTTTAAACCTGAAGGAATATTGGAATTTCGGATGATGAAATTATTGGGCAATCCACGGTCTTAGTCGGATTTAAATGGTGACGCCACTAATACTCTTGGAGAAATAACTCTTTCTATATTTGCTAAAGGGATCAACAAGCAAACTATATTCAACGTCATCAATTTCCCTTCTGCATACAATGTTATCCCCGGGCGATCATGGATCCATGAAATGAAGGACATCCCGTCGACATATCATCAAACAATCAAATTCCCAACCCCTTAGGGAATCCAAGAAATCAAAAGCGAGAGAAAAACTGTGAGGGAATGCTACAAGACAACAATGAAACCCAGGAAGAAGGCCATCTAGCAATTATAGCACCAGAAATATCAGGATAAGGCCGACTACTTGCAGTTGCAAGAAGTTATCATCAATCTGGGTAAACCCGATCAAACCGTGCTAGTGGGGGCATCTCTAGATCCAGTCATAAAGGACTAGCTCGTGGATTCCTATGGCTTAACTCCAATTGTTGTACTTAGACGTAACGAAGATATGGTCGAAATTAACCCCAACATCATATCCCATAAACTCAATATCGACCTAACCTTTAAACCTGTCAATCAGAAACGTTGAAAGTTCATCCTAGAGTGCAATCGAGTTATCAACAACGAAGTCGATAATTTTCTAAAGACAGGGAAAATTAGAGAAGTAAAATATCCAGATTGGCTCACAAATGTCATGGTCATGAAGAAGAAGAATGGAAAATAGAGAGTTCACATACATTTCACCAACCTCAACAAAAGATCCTTTCCCTTTACGACATATAGATGTTATGATCGACGCAACCGCTGGGCATGAACTATTAATACTCATAGAGCCAAATACTAGTACATCCTGACGAACAGAAAAAAAACATCATTCATAACCGACAAAGGAATTTATTGTTATAGATTGATGTCTTTCGGACTTAAAAATGCAGGTTCGACGTATCAATGACTGGTTAACCGAATGTTCAAGGATCGTCTTGGGAAGACAATGGAAGTATATATTGACGACATGTTGGTAAAATCCCAAAAATCAATAGATCATATAGATCACGTCGTAAGGCACCACGTTCTTCAGCACAATAATCCAATCACCTATCGAGACCAATCGAGAACCCAGTGAGACTGAGCGAGAACCTATCGAGACTGATCGAGAACCCAATGAGAACCTATCGTGAAAGGTCGAGAATCCATTCAATGACTTGGTTTGTGTTTATGTGTGTTAAACCATAACCTACCACATTCATTTTCCATTGAGAACCTATCGATTGATTATTATTTGTTTGTATGTATAAAACCATAGCCTACGCCTTTCAGTTTTTTATCGAGACGAATCGGGAACCCATCAAGACCAATCAACAATACATCGAGATCGATCGAGAACCCATCGGACCCGATCGACACCAATAAAGACTAATTGAGAACCCATCGAGACTAATAAAGAACCCATCCATTCACTTGGTGTGTGGTTGTGTGTTAAATTCATAACCTAACACCTTCATTTTTTTATTGAAACCGATTGAGAACCTATTAATTAATTTATTATGTCATTGTTTGTATAAAACCATAACCTACTACTTTTAACTTTTATCGAGATGGATTGGGATATCTATTGAAACGAATCGGGAACTCATTGAGATCAATCGATAATTCAATAAAGAAAAAGAAAGAAAAACTAGGGTATGTAGAGTTGGAATTGTAGTATATTCATGCTGAATAATATGTATATGCATGATGAATATTATGATGAAAATTAATATTATGATAAATATCATACTAATATATATACTAGAGAGTTATTGTATACACATTATCGTATATAAATATTCATGATAAATAAGGTAGACTTTGATTCAAACTTATATTTTTGCCTCTAATCACTCCTCAATTAACCTTATTACGTTTTAACCATTAATTAGTTTTCTAAATTTTGATCAATGGTTAAAATTGGTCGTCATGTTTATAATGATTATATGATTTTTATTAGAACCTACCCCTATATATATATATATATATATATATATATATAGGCGAAGGATCGTGTGAGAAGTCGAGTTAACAGTGAGAAGCGTGAAAAGTGGATCTGAACCGTTGATCCCTTTTAATCTCAAGCCCTCCCATGAATTGTAGCTTAGAAGGGAAGTGATCTGGTGCATCTCGGTGCATCTCATCCTAATGTGCATCCATTTCTCATCCAACGGTCAATAACCACTTCCTACGCTTCTCACCATTAACTCAACTTCTCAGTTGTTTAATAAGTTGTTTCCGCAAACCTTGTTATTCGAATTGTTGCTTTTGGGGTCGTTTGGCCTTGATTTATATTAAAGTTGTTTATGAGTTAGTTCCGCAAGTTTGGGTTGTTATAATTGGTATCCGAGCCATATACTTTAAGGGATTTAGGTGAACGGATGTGCCTAAACTTAAACTGTGGAGTAGAGGGACGCAACTGAGATATAGGAAGCCATTAAAGTAGATTTTGTTCATCGAGAATTGTGACAATGGTGGCGAGGACTCTCATGTAAAGTAAATTCAGAATTGCATCTGGCCAATGCAATTATGAATTTACAGGTGCATGAGTATACTCGATTACTATTATTGAGATGATCGATGGGTGTAGTTTTGGTAGTGAGTCCTATCGTTGAACTGATAGCGCTGGTTCTCGAGTGTTGTGTGAGCTCGTTTGTGATATTAAGATTAACACTTTTTGAGGTGAGCATTGTCGGTATATAGAAAATTTGACTTGAGAAAGAACTTCTTGGTTCCAGAAAGGGAGAAGAATAACCGATTGGAGGTGGACTCCTAATTTCTAGTGAGTCTCCATTATGGTAGTGTGTTACGTCGAACAATTGGAATATTGAGAAACCTAGCACATGTATCGAGTAGTAGAGGTGAGCCTTTCGTCTATTTAGTTAATGGAAGGGTAGTTGAGGAAAGGTAGCAGTGTGGTTTGGTATTTTGGGGTAAGGATAGAATGCAAAGAAGATATGGTTCGTTAGCCTATTTGGGTCAAGTGAAGTATAATGACCTGCAAACCATTAGTCGTAGTGGTAATAGTGTAGTTGGGCATGCAAGCATGCTAGGAAGCACTGGTGCTGAAGGTTATTTCAATTATGAGGAACCTGACTGGTTGGTCAGAAGTAAGGAGTCTGTGATTAATTGTTGTGAGTATAAGCGGTCGACCTTGCGAGAGTGAATAGCCTTCAGTGTTAAAGGAGTATCATGCATTGTGTTTTCGATCAAGTTGCCTGAGTCTTTCATGTCAGATATATATGTGTGTGTGTGCCTTACGAGCCATTCATTTTGAAAATGAGATGACACGTGTAAACGTGTGGTTGGATTAAAAACAGAAAGTTTATCGCGTGGTGTGTTAAATTTTGAACTCGGTAACTGGAGGATTATTTTACTTATTTTATAAATGAGTTAACTTTTGTGGAGATGATAATATCATTTGATCGCATGGTTTTATAAGTGAGACTAGTACGGACATGTTCGCCATGCCAGTGAGGGTGAGAGTCGACAGACTCGTTCAATATAAGTAATTTTGCTGTAATTTCATAAATCGCATGAGTAAAATGTCATTGAAAATATTTTCAATTGTGCCAACATCGATTTTGGTTTGGATAAGTGTAACACCCTAAAAATTCGGGTAATTTTAAAAAAAATTGAAAATTCGACAATATGACATTTGTATTTGGAGCTAACCACCCAAAAAGGGTAAAAGTGTACGCGTTTACAAAACCTGTATAAGATGCATGGGAAATCGACAACAAACTAATCTAAACCATTTCTATCTAGATTAGATAGGTTGTCAACCCAATTCCAAAAATGAATAAATCGTTTTAAACGCCAAGACCCCAAATAATCTATCATCCAAATATGCCCTCAAGAGACCATGCTCTTCACTCAACCCCTTGATGACCCGCCGCTAAGGGAACCTGCTAGACACATCATTTGAGAAAAAGTGTTAGGCTTAAAGCCTAGTGAGAACATACAGTTTATATGACAATTCGATAAGAAAGATAAATACAACATAAGTAAATCTGTTTTCCCCAAACGCCTTTGTAAATAATTTGATAAACACATTTTGACCTTGCGGTCCAAAATACATCTTACAATGACAGGAAGACCCGATTTTCCAAGGATTGTGGCGAAACACAAAGTAAGCCATTTTCTGAGTTATTGAGCTCACCATACTAGGATCAAGGCCACGAACACGCCGGCTCATACTAAGATATGTGGGAGGGCAACCAATGATCCCTAGTCATGCTCATTCGCTAGGATTTACATTTACGACCCACGACTAGTATCCGGTCCCACATAAGTGTACCAAGTTGCCACCCTAGGGCCCAATGTCTCAACTAGCTACAAACGGGAGTTATCCCAAATAATAAGTCGACTCTATACCTATGGATCCACTAGTAATAGTCTAGACTTGTCACAATTTCATTCGTGACCAACTCTAATCAAACATATAGTTCATAGCACATTTATTTCCCCAAATCACATTTTTATGGTTAACTGCTGATAAGAAATACAAAGCCCAAACATAAATCATAAGGCTATTTTCTCATTTCCAAATATGTTTCCTTACCAAATGAACACTTCAAATGTAAAAACCATTTAAATGTAACAAGGATTTCCTCAAGATTTATCCATTTATATCCTTTTTATAAATAACACTTTCAACCCAAAATACCCAAAATATACTTAAAACATGAACTTGGCTAAAAGCCATAAGTTGAACATTTACTCATCAAAATGTGAGAACAACCATATTTGTAGTTCCAAGGAGATACTTAGAAGTCAAAATATGCATTTTGATGTGTATAAAGTTTAAGAAAAGGAAGATGGACTCACAATGGGTTTTCTAAACCCTAGCAAAAATCCATATGAAGAAGTCTTTGAACTTGAGAACTTGTGAGCTTCACACCAACACTTGATAACCTAGAATGAGCAATAAAGGATATTAGGCTTCCATTAACTAGTATTGATTGAAGAGAGATGATGGAACTTACCTAGGGTTCAAGAAAATCGTCCTACACAAAGATGGAATGACATAAATGAGCTTGGGGTCGGCTAGGGTCTGATTAATACCAAAAACCCCACTCGCGACCTTGCCCGACGAGAGTGACAAGGTCACAATCGCCGGGGCACAATCGCCCGCTTCCTTGGGAGCTTTCGGTACGTCTCCCGTGAGAGTGCCCGGCGAGAGTGACATTGGTCACAATCGTCGGCACAATCGCACCAATTGTACCGCGGGGTATTACCCCTCGCGATTGTGACCTGCGAGAGTGACAAGGTGTCACAATCGCGGGCACAATCACCGGCTCTGCTCCGGGGCTCGATTTCGTTCGCAACGCTCCTTAACCCCTCTAGACTTTACGGATCTGGTTCAGGCGATTAATGATCCATTATAACCAAGGTAAAATCTCGAGGTGATGTTCCATCATAAGTCAAAGGTAGGATAAGGTTTCACGGTCAAACTTACCGAAATTCAGGGTGTTACAATAAGGCTCATTTCATCATGGGGCTAAGTGTGAACGATCTTCGAGATCGTTGTGCATGGCTATTCATTTATGCCAGTGTAGTGTTGTGTACACACAAGCTTGTTTCATAAGGTGGTATATGTGACATCCGTCAGAAATCAAAATCTTCAAGGTTAGAATCCATTGAGCTATTAGAGAGTAGTTCATAGAATTTACTCCTCTGGAATCTAATTAGATTGGTTAGATTAGAATTTTCCCGAAACATTTCGGTAGTCGCTTAGAAAGCCCGGTTCGTACCAATAACTGACTAAAACATCCTATAAAATGCCAAATGTCATGTCTAATATCTATTATATATAAAATAATAGGGTTTTTATTATTTAGATATAAACTTATTCATTTCGTAATTTTTATTTAATTGAGAGTGCATTTGAGAGTTTAAATTTACAAATTTACCAAAATGCATCATGTATATGACAATATATATTACAATAATCTTCAGCACATTCTTGATCAGAAGATGCTCAATATGAGGCAACGAAGATGGGTCGAGTTGCTTAACGACTATGACTGTGAGATAAAGTACCATCCAGGAAAAGCTAACGTGGTAGCGGACACGTTAAGCAGAAAAGAAAGAGTGAAGTCGTCAAGGAACCGAGATATGGGAATGATAGTACAGACAGGCCTTAAGATGCAAATTCTCGAAGCTCAAGAAGAAGCATTAAAGGCGGATAATATGAGTGGCGAAACTTTACATCATTTGGAGAAAGAATTTGAAATAAGATCTGATGGAGTGTGTTATTTTAAGAATAAGGTTTGGATACCAAAGGTTAACAACCTGCGGTCCACAATTATGGAAGAAGCACACCAATCAAGGTACTCGATTCACCCAAGAGCAGACAAGATGTATCAAGATTTAAGAGAGCATTATTGGTGGCCAGGAATGAAGCGGGGCATTGCCTTGTATGTAAGCAAGTGTTTGACATGTGCAAAAGTCAAAGCGGAGCATCAGAAACCTTCAGGACTTCTTCAACAACCTGAAATACCCTAATGGAAATGGGAGCAATTATCAATGGACTTTATAACCAAGCTACCCAGGACTAGAAAAGGTCATGATGCAATCTGGGTCATTGTAGATCGACTCACAAAGTCCGCGCATTTCCTACCAATTCGGGAAGATTATAAGATGGAAAGACTAGCATAGTTGTATATTGATGAGATCGTTTCCCGACACGGAGTACCCGTCTCTATCATCTCCGATAGAGATAGTCGTTTTACCTCCAGATTTTGGCAGACATTTCAGAAGGCATTAGGCACTAGGCTGGATTTAATTACAGCTTATCATCCACAAACAGATGGGCAGACGGAGAGAACCATTCAAACATTGGAAGATATGTTGCATGCTTGCGCGATAGGCTTTGGCGGTAGTTGGGATCAACACTTACCGTTAGTCGAATTTTCTTATAACAATAGCTATCACACCAACATTCAATGTGTTCCATACGAAGCTTTATATGGACGTAAGTGCAGGTCACCACTTGGATGGATAGAAGTCGGAGATAAACAATTGATCGGGCCGACCATCGTTCAGGAGACCACGGATAAGATATCAACCATTCGGGATAGACTTAAGACGGCAAGAGATCATCAGAAGAGTTATGCTGATAACCGAAGGAAGCCGTTAGAATTTCAAGTGGGTGACAAGGTACTTTTAAAAGTATCACCCTGGAAGGGAATAATACGTTTTGGGAAGCGAGGCAAACTGAGTCCAAGGTATATTGGTCCATTTGAAGTGACAGAAAGAATTGGACCAGTCGCATACAAACTCAAGTTACCACCGAAAGAAGTCAAAGTTGATGAACGTGTGTGTTTTAGGGAAGAACCGATCGAAATACTCGATCGAGATGTTAAACGATTAAGACGATGCAAAGTTCCAATTGTGAAAGTCCGATGGAACTCGAGGCACGGTCCGGAATACACTTGGGTGCGAGAAGATTATATGAGAAATAAGTATCCTCAGCTACTTGTAAAGAAATCATTTGAGGAAAGCAAAATGTGAATTTCGGGACGAAATTCCTTTAACGGGGGGAAACTGTGACATCCGTCAGAAATCAAAATCTTCAAGGTTAGAATCCATTGAGATATTAGAGAGTAGTTCATAGAATTTACTCCTCTGGAATCTAATTAGATTGGTTAGATTAGAATTTTCCCGAAAAATTTCGGTAGTCGCTTAGAAAGCCCGGTTCGGACCAATAACTGACTAAAACATCCTATAAAATGCCAAATGTCATGTCTAATATCTATTATATATAAAATAATAGGGTTTTTATTATTTAGATATAAACTTATTCATTTCGTAATTTTTATTTAATTGAGAGTGCATTTGAGAGTTTAAATTTACAAATTTACCAAAATGCATCATGTATATGACAATATATATTACAATCTTATTTTAAATTAATTTTTTTTTATGAAATGGGGTTAAAAACAACCCCTAAAACCGGCCCACCATTTTAATTCAAATAAAACTCACATTTGTGTTTTCTAAAATCATTTTAAACTTTAAAATTTTGAGAATTAACCCTTCATCTCCTCATTCTCTCTCCCTCATTGTCGACTTCATCTTCAAACACCACCAAGAACACAAATTTCCAGCAAATTAAGGATTGTTTTAAGATCAAAACATCAAGATTATTGAGGATTTCAAGTTTACTTCATCATCTACACAAGGTACACACCCTATTTCATCATTTCTTCATGTTTTATTCAAGTCTGATGTTTGAACTTTATAAAAATCCTCATGCATGTGTAGAAGTATTTCATTTATGGTTTTAGAAGTGAAATGGACATCATTGATGAATAAAACATTCATAAAGTGATGCCATAAGATGATCTTCCATGAAAAACCAAGTTAAAAAGTGAAATTTTGAGCCTCTTGTTGAATATGTCGATTTTATCATGGGTACAACTTTGTGTACGAAAGTTTTTATGTTTTAGTTGGTTTATAATCAAAATTCTAGTAGTAATTTCAAGTTTAAACAAACTCTTATGATAAGATTATTCAATCTTGTGTGATTAAGAGTCTTGAAAATTGATAAGTGATGAAAAATCACTTATTTAGTGTTCTTTGTCACATGCAACTCACTTTGGACGAAAATTTTGTAGTTATATATGTGTCCAAGGTGTATGTTTTCATTATTAGATCATTATTTAGTGAAAAGGGGTTTAAATCCAAGTGGTTTCACAAGAAACCATGGAAAATGGACCTCTTAATGCTTAATACAAAAACTTTGTACTACACAACTTGCTGTCAAGAATGAAACTCCCACTTCCAAGATGTGTATCTCAATATTTACTCCATAAAATTTGGGATTTTTTCTTCCAAACAGTAGTTTAATGAGTTAGCTTTCAAATGAATCAAGAATCACTCAAAATTATGAGGTTTTGATCACTCAAATGTATTTTAGAAGAAAGTGGTGCAATCTGTCCGAAGCTGACAGATTAGTACACCCTACTTCTAACGGCCATAACTCCCTCATAAATCATCAAGCTGAGGTAAATCGTTTTCTGTTTAGTATATTTTTGAGTTAGCTTTGCATCCATATATGGATCACTGAATTATGTTGAGTTGTGATCCTCCAAAAGCATGCTACAACAGAAGTGCGCAACTAATTCAAAAATCAGTAACCTACTGTTTTGTAGAAATTATTTGGGGCATCAAAACACTTCCAAAATTCATGAAATTTTACCTTAGAGTTCTTAATTCAGTATTTTAGATCTTATAAAAAAATGGTTAGGATTTTCAAATGGGAAGTTGTATTTTGAAAGCCATTATGTGGATATAATTTCTGGACAACAAGTGCTGAATCCAGAAAGATGGTTCTAAGAACCTCAAACTTATGTATTATGGTATAAGGATGTTATATGATCATCAATTCTTATTTTTGACAATAAAATACATATATTGGCATTTTATAAGACGTGGGATTAGTTAGTTAGGCTTAAGGTCGGGAATTGACATTTAGCACTTTTTGTGCATCTTCCTCTATAGGGACTTAGAAGCTCCGGGCTAGGGGAAATCACTATTGCGTATCTTGCGTCATTATACGAGGTGAGCATTCACAGCCCTATTTTACCGTTTTACTTGAATTTGGGGAGGAAAGCATGTTAAAGTTTTTATTTTAATTATTCACGAGGTTTGCTTAAATGCGATTGTTATGAATAATTTTGGTAGCTTTGATTAGCGTTTGTTTTTCGATATTATATGACATATATGCGAAAATGGTATGTTGGGATGGTTCTTTAAGTCCCCGGCTGACTCTACTAGTTAACTCATAAAGGAGCCTATAGTTTTAGTGGATAGCGTTATTTGGTGTGACAAGCCCACCTTATACTGACGAGTAAGGGTGCACTAATTCTAGAAAAGTAGGGACTATTCATGTGATTCATGGCCACGTCGGTAGTCCTTTTTGGGGCATGTTTAAGGTCAGGGACGGTCTAGTAGAGGTCCAACATACAAAAGTAATGGTTATTTTGGAGGCATAATTTCTTTCATATAATTAAAAGATTGGTACTCGTGAATTAATGGTTTTGAAGTTTGGATTAACATTTGATTTACGTTTGACAACTTGCATATAAACTTGATTTGTGCATATTTAAAAACCTGTGAACTCACCAACTCTCGTAGTTGACCTTTATTTTGAACATGCTTTTCAGGGAACAAGAAGGTACTTGGAAATGATTAAAGTTTATCTCTTGTGTAAACCGTGTGCAACACTTTCATAATAGTGATTTTGTACTTCAACTTTTGAAGATGTAAAAGGGATGTAAACTTTTGGAACTTGTTTGTAAACAATGGTTGAATGTATGGTGGTATTTCTTTTTGTATCCTAGTGCTATGCTTATCGAACTGTCATATTCCGTGTTTCTGCTTTAGCGGGGTGAGACAGTATCTACTAAAAATTTTCAAATGTGTCAAAGGTTTTAAACTATTGTGTTGTCATGCATGAATGCTATGAACTCTCTAGGTTGTGGGAAATGTTGCAACCAAGGATGAGGATTTTTTTTTAGAGTGTAAGTGTGGCTTTCGAGCCGTTGATGGTCGAATCCGGACCTTGGTGTACCCACTAGGGAAAGGCAGGGAATGACGGAGGTCTTGGTCTTTAATGTTAGGAAGGTTCGTATTATGGTAACATACACTTTTGTCGAATGGCTTAAGATGTGGTTGTCGACGGGTGGTTATGTCTAGGGTGGAATTCGATGTCTACAAGATACTTCTTATAACGATATGTTGTTAAGTAGAGTTGTGGTACCTTGATGAAAGGTTAACAACAACGAGTCGGAGTTTCGAGGTGGTCTTGTAATTAGACTATGTATCAAGTGAATCTTGTGCCTTCATTGTATATAGTCGGTGGGATACATAATTAGTTATGATGAGCTGGAAAAAATAGGTTCCATTGGTAGTCCTTGTGGACGGAGACATTGTCGAAGGATCACCATGCCGACTGTCGATATTGAAGTCAACGACTATTTGTTAAGATCGTTGTCAGGACTCTGAAAATTGAAGAAGTGACTATGGTTATTTGTTGAAGTTTCGTATGGAAGTAAGAGGTTGTTCAGGAAATGTGTGTACCTAGCATGCTTCTGGACCACCTTGTGTAGGTATTACGGAGATGGAAGATCGCTAGTTGGATAGGTGAATTCTTATGAGGTTTTGATGGTTTGTATAGAAGTGGAGTATTTAGCGCAACTGATTGAGAGCATGTTTGGGTGAATTATATTTTATTGTTTATTCGGATTCGAGGAAGACCAAGTTGTGAAGTGACTTTATTTCGAGTATTGGTGTCATGGTTAATAGGAAGGGGGCGGTAGCTAGGATGTGTGCAAATTAATCGCGAAGGTCTTGACTATAGTGTGAAGATGTGGGGTGGTGATGGTTGTTTGGATGAGTTAACGACATTTATGCCAAAGTAGGCGTGCAAGTTCTTGATGTGGTAAGGAGTTTCTTGAGAATAAGTAGAGGGCTCGTGTTGTTGATCTGAATTGAGCATAGGTGGGAATCTTTGCCGGAGATTTCTGGCAAGCCATTCCAAAGTGGCGAGTGTGCTGTTGAGATGTATGGGTGTTTGGTTGGTATTGTGGTATTTCTAAGTGAGAATATAATGTTCGAGTGATAGTGGTGGCTATCTAAAAGAAGAACCATGTGTTATTGAGTTGCGATAAGTTGCTGGGTGAATGAATCTTATTCCACTAAGATATTGATGGAAATGTCGAATTGATTAGTTTTTGATGTTATGGTAGTAGTTATGATAATCTGTGGGAATGTCTAAGTATCCTTTGGGGGTGAAGGATAGGACAACCCTGTTTGGAAAGCTAGAGTTGTGCGACGCTTCCAAGCATTGAGTATTGTTTGAGGGAGCTTGGTTAGATGTCTCGAGTAGGAATTATGGGAAACCGTTGGCTAAGCATAGTAATGTAAATGTGCCTTCGACACATTTGGGATTGTCAGAAAATGGGGTAGGTAATGTTGGATTGGAAGTGTTCCATGCAAGCGTGAAGAGAAAGAAGATAATATGTCTGAGTAAGTGAGTAATCGGAGGGTAAGAAGTTTGGCAATTGAAACAAAAATGTGGAGCTATGTTTTCAGATTGGGCAGTAGTGGGTTTATGAACTTCTAGAGAGGGTGTGAGAAGTAGATGATGTTGTATATTATGGTTCTGGTGTTGAGTAATCTAAATCGTGCGGTGGGTCTAAAAACTTGTATCTGTTAGTGAGCCGTGCTTTGGGAGCATGTTTGTGATTTTCGAGAAGAAGGTGGAAAAAGGTACGTGGATGGAGTGCTCAGAGTGTAAGACCTTTGTGTCAGGTTTGGTATTATGTGGAAAAGGTTCTAAGTGAACCTATTGTCCGGTGTTAAGCTATCTGGAATAGTTTTGGGTGAGCTTGGTCACTCCCTGTTGCGCGAGAAAAGGGTGAATCTATTACTAATATGATCGGACGTTTGTTGGATGCGATGAGAAGTTGAAGTGGGTGTCAGTATGATTCGTTCAGTTGGAACTGGTGGACTATGAAGGCGATGAAGGGGGGATTTTTCCTTTTATTTATGTGGAAACAGGGTGATGACCTTTAGAGCGATGTATGTATACTGCGTATGAATTGGATAACACCGTTGGATTGTGATCAGTGTGGTTCGGGAAAGAAAGTGTTTTTACGTTAGACGTGTGCCGTACTGAGAGAAGTTGCTTTGCAATAGCCGTTTATCGGAGGAAGAAACTCGTAATTGTGAGTTTATCATGGTAACTAATGTGACTAGATGTTTTGTTGGCAAGTTGAGTAGTTATTATTTTAGTAAGAAATGCATGTTATCGAAGGAGTTGACTTTGGTAAAATTCTTTCTTTTAAGAGGTGAAATTGTATGTAAAAACCTTGGCGTGGTGTGTGGGACTTTACAAGTATGCTAGACGAATCCTTTTCGACATAATAAAGTGTGGTTTATCGAGGGGTGAATCCGAGGGATAAGTTACGACTATGAAATCGATCAGAATGGCTTGTGCGACTGAGTGGAGCTAAGTTAAGTGGATCAAAGGGGGTTTTATGTATATATGTATCCTTATAGGTTAAGTGTTTGTGGTCTTATGTTGATAAAAATGATTGTTATATGTTTGATAAATATTTTAGCATGTATCACAAAGTGAGCAAGGTGAGTCATTGTATAATGGCATGTTATGCATAATAGTCGGATTTACCTTATAATGGAAATGTGGTTAATGTACATTGTTTGTTTGGGTTTTATTGCTAAGTGCAAGTTATGACTTTGTAATGTATGAAATGTCAAGGATGGTGAGATTTCAAGGTAAAGATCTAGATAGGGTTGAACTTGGAATTCTTTGGGCTAAAGACTTGGATTGAGTTGAACGCATATTTACGATTGAACTAAAGACTTGGATAGAGTTGATGTTCAAACGACTAAAGACTTTGATATAGTTGATGCCGGTAAATATCCATCTTTGTTAAGTGTACCATAGAGATTGTGGTCTACTTTTGTGTTCCGTCACGACCTATAGTGGAGTGGGTCTCTCCCGTCTAACTTAAAGGAAATAAGCTTTGTAAACTCTAGTAAACGTTCTCATTGGTTTTGGCTATTCTAAATATTGCTCATGCATTATCTCTTATATTTTTATATAAACCGGTTGTTCTCACTAGGCTCCAAGCCTAACACTTTTTCTAAATTGGTGTGTATATCAGGTTTCCTTAGCGGTGGGGTGGCGAAGCCTTGAGTGGAGAGCCGGGTCCCGTCGTGGACGATCTTTTGGGATAGAGCAATTTTTGGGATTTATATAGTGTGCTTACCATTTGATGATACCTTTTGGGAAACGATGTTGACACCCGATTGTAATCTAAGCTAGAATGGTTTAGATTAGTAGGTTGTCAAATATTGTTTCCATTACTTTTCAAATTGTAAATGCTTATACACTTTCCCCTTTTTGGGTGATTTCATTTCATGTATGTCTATCTTACGATATCTTTCCAGGTTTAAGTTCCCTCAAAGTTTTAAACGTCATATTGTCGAAATTTTAAGTTTTAAATTTACTTAAATTTTTAGGATGTTACATATTTTCTCACATATATATTATTTAATGGTAACGTATAGAAAAAATACAACTTTATAAATTATATTTGACTCATTTAAATAATGAAAACATCATATGAGAAAAGAAAATATAATAAATATAAAGATATTGTAATTAAAACATCACTTGAAATTCTGGAAACACCAAAGTTTCATTTCACACAATGAATAATACAATGTCGCTAAAGTTAAACAAATTTAGTGTTATTTGAGATTGTAAAAACAAAACATAGTTGATGTAAAATGTGATGTGAAAATAAAACACTAAAGTGTTATTTCATATTGTGAAACAATATAATGTCGCTAAAATGAAACAATAAAATGTTGTTTCACACGGTGAAACAATGTAGTGTTGTTTCATAATTTTGAAAACAAAAGTTGACGTGAAATGCATTGTGAAACACTAAAGTGTTGTTTCATATTGTGAAATAAAAAATGTTGCTAAAGAGAAATAAGAAATTTTTGTTTCACAAGGTGAAACAATGTGGTGTTGTTTCACAACTTGAAAACAAAACAAAACAAAAGTTGACGTGAAATGTGATATGAAAAACTAAAGTGTTGTATCATATTGTGAAACAACACTACGTTGTTAATGTGAAAGAATGTAGAGTTGTTTCACATGGTGAAATATGTAGTGCAGTTTCACATGGTGAAACAATGTAATGTTCTTTCATACTGTGAAATAATATAATGTCACTAAAGTGAAACAATAAATTGTTGTTTCACAAGGTGACATAATGTAGTGTTGTATCACAATTTGAAAACAAAACAAAACAAAAGTTGACGAGAAATGTGATGTGAAACACTAAAGTGTTGCTTCATATTGTGAAACAACACGATATTGTTAATATGAAACAATGTATTGTTGTTTCACATGGTGAAACAACGTAGTGCTGTTTCACAAGGTGAAATAATGTACTACTGTTTCACAATGTAAAAAAAAACAAAATGACGTGAAATGTGATGTGGAGTACTTACGAGTTAAAATCATTTTCATTGTTTAATGTAAAAATTGCAATTATTAAAGAAAATATAAAAAATATATAATGATACTCTAGTCAAATTAAATAAAATAAAATGTTTTCTTTTTATATAAATTTTTTGAATTAAATTTAAATTTTAATTAATATAATTTTGATTTAAAAAGGAGGCGGTGTTTAATTTAAATTAATTAATTTCAATAAGAGATAGAAAGTGAAGAGATTATTTTTATGCATTTTTAAGACTTATGCCTGTTTGTAAATTGCACCATATATGCAAAATGTTACCTCCCAACTTTCACCATTGATTAATGTTGATTGTAGTTGAGATTGATTCTTATAGTTCTCAATCTTTTTGTGGTTCTCACTTAATTTAATCAATATATATATATATATATATATATATATATATATATAAAATTTATAATTGAAAATGACCGTAATTTTGTTTGCTAAATATGACGACCATTGCTTCGTTCTAATGATGTTGTGGAGTGGAGGAAAGGATGAGTCGTAATTGATCATATCCTTTTCATAATTTCCAGGTGTCATGGATTACACGGAAACCCCATGAGACAACGTTGTCAAGTTCAAGAAGGCAAGTCAAACTCGACGTCTTTTGTACTCTACAAGCATTCCCCAATACCCTTTATGTACTCTTTTTTTTTTCCTTAAAAGGAGCTGAAGTATATATATATATATATATATATATATATATATATATATATATATATATATATATATATATATATAGAGGTAGTTTAATTTGCAACCCATGAAAATCTTACAACTCATGCAACCCACTTCTTAACCGTTGGATTAAAGATCGACGGTTACAATACATGTGGGTCCAATATTTTCAATTAAAAAAATAAAAAAAATTAAAACAAAATAACCGTTTTTCATAAATCCAACGGTTAAGATGTGGGTTGCAAGGGTTGCAACCTTTTTAAGAGTTGCAAAATATCCTTCCACTATATATATATATATATAGTGTGTCAGGTTCATGTGAGACCAAACTGTTTCCGTGAGACCACGTGAGACCAAGCCTTAAAACATGAAACTTCACACCGAAACACTGTGAAGATAAAAAACATTTGAACCTTCATAATATAATCACACTACGAAAGTAAAAAACCTAAACTAAGTTAAAAAAAATCAAACCTTCACAGATAAAAGACTGTCTGAACCTTCACAGTGAAGACCCTGTGAAGGTAAAAAAAACGAACATTCACAGTGAAAAACACCGTGAACGTAACATTTACGGTGTTTTCCTTATGAAAAGTTCGATTTTTTTTACATTCACAGTTTTTTGGTGTGAAGTTTCATACTTTAAAGCTTGTCTCACCGGTCTCACAGAAACTGTTTGGTCTCACGCAAACTTAAGTCTATATATATATATAATAGGTTAGGTCAGGTTCGTGTAAAATCGTAAAAAAATAAAAATAAAAATAAAAATAAAAATCATCAATAACTATTTATTTGTATCATACAAATAATTTGTCTCGTATACATATGGGCATAATAACTATTTATTTGTATCATACAATATTCACATATGTATACAAATAATTTGTCCGATATGCACATAATGCATAAACATCTTAAATTTCTTGTATCCACATGTACATATCATACAAATAAATTGTTATTTGGATGTTCCTCAGTTTTTCAATTTTTTAGGAGTTTCCCCCTAAAACTTACTCATGTTAGATTTATCTTATTATGACAAAATTGGGTTTATACATAGAGCGTTAAAAATGTCTACATGTTCTAATTGATTCTTTTATATATAGGACTTGATAAGTGCCATATGTCAAAATTTACAATAAGACATTATTGTGCATCTTAATAAGATTTTTAGGGCATCTATTTTTTAAGCAAAAAATTGATTTAACCTTTTTATAGGATACTTTTGATAATTATCTAATATACACATCTTTTTATTCAACATTTATTTTGTAAGACAATATTTTTTTAAATATGTCATATAAAGGTTTTTTTTAAATGCCATTGATGTTATTAAAGCAAAAAGATATAAAAATCTAATTAAACCACAAAGTTTTATTTAAATAATTTTAGGGGTTGTTTGTTTACCTCTTAATGGTTCCATTAAGAGGCAACATCTGAATCGCTAAGAGGTAAATCTTGTTTGGCAAAAAAAAGTGTTGTCTCTTAATGGTTCTAAAATCCTCTTAATGATTTTGTATCCCGACACTCCCTTAACCATTAAGAGCCCTGATTTCATTATGAACAATTAGCAAACAATCATATATCATAAAAACCTCTTAATCATTCTGCACAAAACCATTGAGCAACTGCCAAACAACCCCTTACTAAAAGTTCGTTAAAATGTCCAAAAACATCATATAAACTCATTGTAACATTAAGGGGTTGTTTACCCAAACACTTATCCGGTAAGTGCTTACCGGTAAAAATTAACACTTTCACTTACCTTATTGCTTAAGATTTTAGTTCATTTAAATGGCATCATATGCAACAACTTACCTGGTAAGTGTTGACCCGGTAAGAGTTGTCGCCATCACTTACCGGGTAAGATTTTCGACCCTTGCCATTGCTCTTTTTTTTTTTTGGAAAGGGTATCCTGGGCCTATGGCCCAGACTAATCCGTGGCAATTAGGGCCTTTGGCCCAGCTGCTAAAGCATGCAACCATGAGTTTATCCCCAGTGGCCACAAGTGCTGCTAGTGGGGCTCGAACCCGGGTTGAGCGCTATGAACTCCCCAAACCTTTACCACCACACCACAACCCTTGTGGTTCCCTTGCCATTGCTCTTATCGGGTAAGATTCTCGGTACTTGTAATGTTCATTCGGTAAGGTAAGTGACTTGGTAAGAGCTTACCGGGTAAGCGTTTGGTAAACGTCCCCTGAGTTTTAAACAATTATTTGGTTCAGTTAACTTAAGTCATATAAAACTATCCATTAGAACTTTTATATGTGTTGTAGTTACTCTTACAGTAGGTCAATGGGTTGATATTGGTTCTACTATTTACCGGTTTGCATCCCTATATAATCAGGGCCACCAGAGGTTTCTCTTATTGATAACTTCATGACAAAATAAGATAAATTTGGGGTTGTTTACCAAATTATTACTGGATAAACGCTTACCGACAAGAGATTCACCTTCATTTACTTTATCGTGTAACATCTTTGGCTATGAAAATGGGTTGTTAATAAACTTTAAAACCCGATAAACGCTTATACCGGGAAGATTCTTGGTCCTTACCTTGTCTCTTACCGAGTAAGCTTCTTGGTCTTAGCCGTGCAGTGGCGGAACACAAACATCAGAGCCTCGGGGGCCGAAAAATGATATTACAAAATTTTGGAGACTGAAAATATAGCAATATAAATTTATTGAGATTTTAATATGTTTTTTTGACTATGATCTACTAATAAATTTTATTAGAAATATAAAAAATTTCGTTAAGCGTAAGAACATTAACAAAAATTATATTAATGGCTTATATATTTTTGTACTATAATATAGTAATAAATTTGATAAAATCTAGATATAGAAACAAAGATTAACGAATGTAATACTAAAATCTAGATATTTCACGTTATTTATATAGAAGTCAGATAAATTTATAGATTTTTATACGATTAATAAAAATTATATGCAATAAATATGTGTCGCACATGGGAAGAAAAGAAGTAAGGAAAGAAAAATAATAATATTTGGTAGTAAAAAAAAAAGAACTAGCACCATGGAGTCATGGACTAGAACTCAAGATCACTCACAGGTGAGTCAATAAATTGATAACCATCTCAACAGAACACCAAATGCATATTTTTTTACTAATATATGATATTGTTCCTAAATTTGCAGGGGCCATGGCCCCCTTTGGCCCTCATTGTGTTCCGCCCCTGTAGCCGTGCTCAATCAATAAGGTACTCGGTAAACATTTAGGGCACGTTTGGTTTGCGGGATTGAAATGTAATGGATTGGATTTCAAGGAGGGATTTGGATTTGGATTTGGAAGGATTTGGATTTGGGGGGATTTGAAATTCTTTCATGTGTTTGGATAAGAATTTGAAATCCATCAGGCTTTAGAATCCATCAGGATTTGAACTTCAAATCCAGGCTCATTGCAAAGGATTTTGAAACCCATCAGGTAAGGGATTTTTAAATGGTCAACATATTTCAAATCCGGTCAACGAAATCCATTCCTGCAAATCAAACGCAGGATTGGAATGGATTTGAAATCCAAATCCCTCCAAATCCATTCCAATCCCGCAAACCAAACGCGACCTTAATAAACGATCCCTTAGATGCGTACAAGTTGGCAAAGAGACCAAATGTATCGGTTTGGTTTTATTAAAAAAAATTATAAATAAAATGTTGTGGATAAATCTCGTCCTTACAACCGTTTTGTTAAAGGAAACAAGTTACATCAAATGGAATACTTTCTGTTTATATTGAAATCTCTGTATTATTTTAGGCATGTGTTTAAATATTATTATATTTATGAAATAAAAGACTTGGAGATTAAGTCAATTAACTTGTACAATTTTATTAGTTATAAGTCGACGTGGATCGAGTCATCAAAACCTTGTTATAAAAGCACCCCTCTTTGCAAGATTTGTTTAACTTACATTTCGTACCCCAACTCTCTCTCTCTCTCTAGGATATAACTTTCTCTCTCTAAAAGCTTTGATTTTTCCGGTAATATGGCGATTGACGACATCATCTCCAGCGACACTCTTTTAAAGGTCGGATTATTCATCCTAGTTCAAGCTCTTGTTTATCTTATTCTAACAAATTCTTCCAATATCTTCTCAAACACCGCCCCTAGTCTTAGGGCAACAAGCTTTAGAACGGTTCGGTCGGTTAGTATTCGCCGGATAATGGCTGCCCTCTCCGACTTGCCAGCTGGTGGCGAGACCTCTCCGTCTATCAAAGACTCCGGTTCTTTGACACGACAAGACTCGGGTACTACCCATGATCACTTTTCGTAAATTTTGGTTTCGGTTTAGATTAATTTCAGGTCTATTTGATTGTGAATATTATTAGATGTTTTGTATTTTATTTATTTATTTTTTGTTTGATTTATGTGTAAATATGGATATTTTTTCAATAGAAACATGATGTTTGACTTTTGTTTTGATTGATTGTATCTTGTAATGTAATTGAATGATTAGAAAATTGCAATAAGGTGAGGGTTTTAATGTTATAAAATTGGTTTAGGTTATCATAATGGCCTAACATGTTCACATGATGTGTGTATTATTTTCCTCCTAATTTTGGTTCTTTTAGAAATGTGGGTATAAAAAATGTTTGTGTAAATTATATTTTTTTAGCACTTAATTTCGAGTGAGATATATTGAGTATGTTTCATTTCACTACTAAATGGGAAATTTTTATCTACAAAATTTTTTATGGGAAATTCGTCGCTAAATGGGTGATTCGTCACAAAACCGTCACAAAGTTAATTAGTAGGTAAATCGTTGGGGGAAACTCAAATCAGTGACAGATTACCTAGGGCCTTGATTTCTTTATTTCATTGAAAAATACCGGATATTCGTCTGTAATCACCAACGGAAATTTCTTTGGGTGATTTTTGTGAATAAAAGTCATTTTTTTTGTAGTGTTTAGTTTGACTTTGGTCTTTAGAAATACATGCAACTGTAAATGAAATGCAATTATAAAGTTGAATTTATCTTGGTCGGTTTCTCAACGTTTCACTAATTTCTTTTATTTTATTTCGAGAAACCACTAATTAAAAGATAATCACTACAAAACAGATGCTTATCACCGACGGACAAATCCGTCGGTAAAAGTGAAATCCGTCGGTGATCCTCCGGTAAATGGACGTCGGTATAGATGTGGTCGGCATTCAGATTACCGACGGATCACCGACGACTTACTTTTTCGACGGATCACCGACGACTTCCATTTACCGACGGATTATTTCCGACGGATTTAGCGACGGATTTTCGACGGATATTTATTAAATAAAAAATAAATTAAAAAATATTTACTGACGGATAATCCGTTGGTAATTTTAATTTAAAAAAAAATAATTAAAAATTAAAAAATTCCAGCTTTTAACCTGTACAAAACCTGCCAATTTTTAATTAATACTAAGTTTTAAACTGTACAAAACCGTCGTTTAATATCTATAAAAGCATAAACGTATTACAAAAACGTAATCCTACGGAGGGGGAAAGGGGTGCTGATCGTTAAACTTCCTCATGAACGCCTCAAACTGATCTATTCGCTCCTGCATCCGCCTCCTATCTTCTTCATCTCTCTCTATTCTCTCCTGCATCCGGATCCTCTCTGCTTCCTCTCTCTGTAGTCGCTTCTGCATCTGGATCATCTCTGCTTCCTCTGTCTCTACCCTCTGTCTCAGCTCATTCAACTGAAATTCAACATTTGACAAACATATATAGAACAATGTTAGACAACATTTAACAAACATATGATTGACAATGTTAAACAACATTTGACAAACATACCTCCTCATTGTGACGGACGCTCGTGCTCCCGCTCGAACTGGCACCTGAATCACCGGTCATAGCATAATAGGGAACCTGACTGGTCCCCATCCAAAAATACGGCCCTTACGCCATCCTCCGACACTACGCTCCCACAACTCGGCGTCATTGGAAGGTACAATGCTGACAGGTAAGTCCGGGTACTCATCCCTCCTAATCCGATGGTAGTTATCCTACAGTTTACCAAATTAGACATTGTCAAGTCAACTAACCTATAGAAAATTTGGTAGCATTTCAACTGTAATTTGAACATATATATCCATGACTTGCTTTTATCAAAACAATCCTATCGTCTGCCCAACAATGGCAACCCAAACTAAGTTTGCTATAATTTCTATCTATCTTATAAAACAAACAAATATCTAGCCATGCATAATTGAACTTACCGCCATGTGAGCCGCCTTTGGGTAAACGTAGATCGGAGGATCCGTGGACGAACCAGTTGCACCCGGAACAAGCTTCCTGTTGGTGTAGTGTGTAGCCTTCCAAACCTCGTCGCTGGTAGGTTCACGGCCCCATGCATCTCTCTACAATACACAACTTAAATTGTTAGTAGGTAATAAAATCATGTATATAGTACATATATTCATCAAGTATATACATTTAGTCTTGTGTATGATAAATTACCATGCGGTCCCGATGCATAGCGGTACTAATAGATCCATTACAGTGTCTGGATGTCATCCCCTCATACTCGGTGGTTCGATTGGCCGCAAATACACGCCAGAACGCATCGGTGTTCCATACCTGTTAAAAAGAAGACATAAATCAATATAAATCCTAGTACAATCAGATACAAATATTCAAAAGAAAACAAACCTGCTCAATCATCTGGACCCAAAACTCACTCCGGATCCACTCTGGAAGGTGTGCGACAAGAATCGTGTAGTCACGTCTGTCGAACTGGACACCATCAATGACTAAAGCCCTTTCCTGGGCGAAGCGACGGACATCTCTCATCATGTCCGCGTACCTATTATTTAGGATACGCCGGAATGCAGCTACTACGTCGGCGTCCATCTCAAGACGCCAACTATAATATAACTGCAAACACATTGTTTGGATTAAGTAAAAATAAATCCACTCAATAAGTTAAATAGAGTAAAATACCTACCCGTAATCAATCCAGCATCAGTGGATAGTGCTAATCAGGGATATCCCTAAAATGAGCCCAAGGACCATCGAACATGGACTTAAAGACGACAACGGCCCTCCGGACTGCCGACTTGTCCCTAAACCTTCACAATTGCAAAATATACAACATAAAAAAACATTAGGATCGGTTTATTATGTACTAGAATAAATAGTATATCACATCTACTTACCCGCCCGCTTCAGACAACAAAAGTGGCGGTCGCTGACCCGGCTGGGGCGTCTGTGATGCCACATTCGGTCCTCTAACCCTCGAGCCCGCTGCTAGTCCATCATTAGACTGGATCTGATCTAGCCCATCATCCGTGAACTCATCGGCGTGGGGGTCACCACACCCGGTGGAGCTGCTACTTCCCCTACCCCTATTACCCCTACTACCCCTAGAAGGGCGTCCCGACATCTAAAAATAGAGAATGGTTAACACAAAATGATATAAGTGTACATAAATCATAAGACCCAAAAATGTCTACATAAGAACGGAAAAATAGAGAATGTTTAACATGAAAATGTCTACATAAATGATATAAGTGGACATAAATCATAGAGAATGGTTAACATAAAATGTCTACATAAGAAAGACACACTATTTATCAGACGAGTGATCAGATAATATAAGTTCGTCTTCGTTATCTTCATCATCGTCCACGTCTTCAAATTCTTCTTCCTCGTCGCTAGCTTCGTGATATGATGCATCTTCCTCCCTAGCTTCGTCATTTGTGGCGACTACGTTGAGCTCCCCAGTGACAAGAGGGACGGAATCGAGGTCCTCATTTACCCAATTGTTTGTATTATGAGTTACCCGTTCGTTGATTTGAAAGAACGGTTCTCCATCCATGTTATCATCATCCAACACATCGATAGCCCTTTCTGCAACTTCATATATTCCACGGGCTTTGGTCTTCACAACTGCCCACCAGTCCTCTAAATCCTTACTTCCTGAAGGATAGGGTGTGTAATACGCTTGTTCCGCTTGTGATGCTAGGACGTAATAGTCCTCACCTCTGAGTCTAGACTTGTATTTGATATCAACCAACCCATGTTTAGGGTCGACTCTAACTCCCTCTGGACTATCAAGCCATGTACACTTGAACAAAACTACAACACAATAGCCCACACCGTAATACTCCACCTCTTACACGTCGTCCAACAATCCGTAATAGCCAAACTCGGAGTCGTCATAACAAGATCCTCTCACACATAAGCCACTATTATGTGTGACACGCCCAACAACATGTGTTACCGTATAAAACTTGTAACCATTGACAAAATATCCCTTATGTGACCAAGCATATCGGGTAGCTTATCACCGGGTAGAAAGAGTTTGAAAAAGCATATCCCTTATGACAAAAAGAGTTTTAAAAATCATATCCCTTATGCAACCAAGGTTTGAATCATCCTTTCGCTTTGTCCGTACGTTTGTGGATGATAAGTTGTGCTCAAATTCACTCGCGTACCCAACTCTGGATGCGACGCTCCCTAAAATCTCGAAGTAAAACAACTATCACGATAGGAAACTATAAACAAGGGTATACCATGTATGGAGACCACTTCATCAATATAGAGTTTTGCCAATTTATTCATTGGCAAGGTTTCCTGCATCGCTAGAAAATGGTCACTCTTCGTCAAACGGTCGACAATCACCTAAATGATGTCGTTTCCCCGCAACGTCTTTGGTAGCTTAGTCACGAAGTCCATGGTAATTTTTTTCCCATTTCCACTCGGGTATCTCTAACGATTGTAGGCTCTCATAGGGTCGTTGGTGCTCGACCTTCACTTACGAACAAGTCACACACCGCTCTACGTAGCGTGCCACATCCAGTTTCATAACCGACCACCAATAGTGCAATTTCAAGTCTATACATTTTGGTGCTTCCCGGGTGGATGGAGTATTTGGATTTGTGCGCGTCTTCTAAAAGTAACTTCCGGTTTCCTCCAATCTTTGGCAACCAAACGCGCTCATTGAAATACTTGATCCCTCGGCTATCGTCTGTCAAGAGTAGTTGTTGCTTGGTCATCACTTAATATTTGAGATTCTCTTCCATCAAAGCTTTAGCTTGTGACGCTTTGATCTTTTCCATGAGGCTAGATACTAACTCGATTCTTGCAAGCTTGGCTCGAAGTCTCCCACTATATTCTTTCCGACTCAAGGCTTCGGCCACCACATTTGCTTTACCCGGGTGGTAAAGCAACTCACAATCGTAGTCCTTGAGTAGCTCCAACCATCTTCTTTGCCTCATATTTAGTTCCTTTTGGTCAAAGACGTACTTTAAGCTTTTATGATCCGTGTATAAGGTACACTTCGTGCCGTAGAGGTAATGTTGCCACAACTTAAATGCGAATACCACCGCCGCTAGTTCCAAATCATGGGTGGGGTAATTCTTGTCATGCACTTTTAGTTAGCTCAAGGCGTAGGCAATCACCTTCCCCCTTTGCATGAGCATGCACCCCAGACCCATCTTGGATGCATCGCTATAAACCACGAAGTCCTCCGACCCTTTCGACAAGGATAAGACCGGAGTTTCACAAAGCTTCTTTTGCAATGTCCGGAAAGCTTTTTCTTGCAATTCAGTCCACACGAACTTCACATTCTTCTTGGTCAACGCCGTCAATGAAGAAGCAATCTTGGAGAAATCTTGTATGAACCTTCGGTAGTAACAAGCTAATCCCAAAAAGCTTTGGATCTCGAATGGACTCTTAGGAGGTTCCCAATTCATCATTGCTTGTATCTTCGTGGGATCCACTTTCACACCGTCTTTCGAGACTACGTGCCCCAAGAACTGCATTTCTTTCAGCCATAATTCACACTTAGAGAATTTCGCATAAAGCCTCTCCTTCCTCAAGACCTCCACATCACGAAGGTGATGTACATGATCGGATTCATCCTTGGAATAAATCAGGATATCATCAATAAACACAATGACCGACTTGTCAAGAAACGGTCGGCACATGCGGTTCATTAAGTCCATAAACACCACCGGGGCGTTTGTTAGACCGAAAGGCATCACCATAGCGTGTCCTAAATGCGGTCTTTGGAATGTCGCCTTCCTTGACTTTTACTTGATGGTAGCTCGAACGCAAATCGATCTTTGAGAAACATCCCACTCCTTGAAGTTGGTCAAATAAATCATCGATCCTAGGGAGTGGGTATTTATTCTTCACGGTTACCTTATTCAACTCCCTATAATCAATGAAAATCCGCATGGTGCCATCCTTCTTCTTCACGAATAAGACTGGTGCTCCCCACGGTGACGAACTCGGTCTCACAAATCCCTTCCCAAGAAGGTCTTGTAGTTGCCCCATCATCTCTTTCATCTCCAATGGAGCCAAACGGTACGGAGCCCTAGCTATTGGAGCTTCTCCTGGTGCTAAGTCAATCTTGAACTCAACTTGATGATCAGGTGGTAATCCAGGCAAGTCATCCGGGAATACGTCGGGGAATTCCTTTACCACTTCCACATCTTCAAGCTTTTTCTTTTCGAGCTGGGCGTCTATAACATACGCCAAGAATGATGAGCATCCTTTCGATAAACACTTCCGTGCCTTCACCATGCTGATAATTGCCACCTCACCTTTCCGCCTCTCTCCGTACACGGTCACCAACTCATCGTTCAAATTTGGAATTCGAATCAACTTCTTTTGACAAAGGATCTCGACATGGTTATCCGCTAACCAATCCATCCCAATGACAACATCAAATCCTCTGATGACCATTGACATTAAATCAACCGGCAATTCCTTCCCTTCAATTTTCAACTTGCAACCTCTAAGGACATCTCGAACCACCATTTGATCCCCATCCGCTGACTCTACCATTAAGGCATCCTCTAAACTACTAGTGGGTACGGGTAGCTTTTGACAATAGAAACTCAAAACAAATGAAAAACTCACGCCCGAATCAAATAATATGCGTGTAGGTACGGAGTTTAGGAGAAACGTACCCGACACTACATCCGTCGAAGCGTTTGCCTCCTCGGTCGTCATCTGAAAGGCTCTCCCTGTTGCTCTTGGAGGATCCACCTTCTTTCCCCCAATACTCCCCGTCTTCATTTTCGGGCACTCGCTTCTGATATGACCCGACTCTTTGCAACCAAAGCAAATTTTTCCTCTAATCGGACAATATTTGTAATTGTGGCCAGGCTTGCCACACTTGAAACAGGGTTCAGACCCTGAATTACATGGACCGAGGTGTCTGCTCCGGCACTTGGAGCACCATGGAACCTCGCGTCTCGGATCGGTTTCCCGAAGATTGTTGTTGAATGGTCTCGGTCTCTTAGAGGGTACGGAACTCCCCTCCCATCTTCGTTTCTCGACTACCGCGCTTCTCTCCACCTTGATTGAACCATAGGAATCTTCCACCAATTGTGCCTCCTCGATTTCTTCTCGAAAAGTTGAGGCCTTAGACACTCATACCATATTCATCATTTCGGTTGTCAACCCCTTGATGTAGGCCTTGATCTCTTCTCTTTCAGTCGGGACCAGATGTCCCACCAAGCCCAGCTTGTCCATAAACTGACGGTTGTACTCTTTAAGTGACAAGTTTCCCTTCCTCAAATTTTCGAACTCATTTTCTATCTTGTCCATGGCTCGCTCGTTACAAAATTCTTCCATCACTTTCTTCTTGAAGGTTTCCCAACTCAGTTTAGCCAACACCGTGGCCTCTATAGAAGTGGAATAAACATTCCACCAAGTGAGGGTCACCCCTCCGAGCATCTGGGAACCAAATATCGCTTTCTAAATTTCACCACATTCACTCGATCGAAAGGCTTGTTCCATTTCTCGAATCCAGTTCCTACATGCCACCAGGTCGTCCGAGCCCTTTAACTCCGGTGGTCGGCAACAAAGGAAGGCCTTGAAGGTGCAAACTTTCACCACTTGCCTTAATTCCGGGGTTGTATTCTCAGTAGTGTAAACTCCATTTTCGGTACCCCCGTATCCCGCCACAATGATATTTTCAGCAACCGTTTTGTGCCTACGGTTATTGGTGTCCCTGTCCTCAAGTAGCTTCAAGAACATTTCCTGTTGTTAAGCCATAGCCCCGTTCATGGCTTGCATCATCTGATCCATCATCCTTGATTCTGGAGTTACCTCTTCCATTATCGGTTCGGAGGTGGCTATAGTGCATCAAGGTATGTGCTCGGGCTCTCCCCCAAAAAGGTTGTGCTGGGGTGGGGGTAACACAACTGCTGTTACCCTTGGTTGGTCAGCTGTAGATGTCGTCGCATCATGACCATCCGACCTATTATGAGTATTTACCATTTAGTCTGCCACACATATTCGAGAATTGGGGTGAGAAATAGACCATGCAATTTAAACACAAGAAAACGTACTTCCACATTCATCAATCGTAATAACAATAGTAATCTAAGCATGCTTATGTAACAACACATTCATAATAAAGTAGCTAATTGAAATTATGAACACGTCACACATAAGTATCCTTACTACCACCGTTACAATTCTTAGCTTATGTAATTCCGTCGGTTCTAAGACCATCTGATTTTAAGAGTTCTACCCAATCTCACAATTCATAACTTATCTGATCTAAGATTAAGTCTAGGTACCTTACTTCCATACCTAGTTCAGTTAAACTAATGCTCTGATACCAACTTATAACACCATAAATTTTAGAGGAATTTAAAAATTCAAAAATCCGGCAATATGACGGCTATAAGTGGAGAAAACCTAAAGAACCTGATAATGACATTTTAACCAAAATATGTCATCCCGAAAATGGGGAACAAAGTATGACGTTTACAACCCAAAGAAATAATTAAAGTTTAACTCAACAACCTACTAATCTAGACATAATTAAATCGAGATTAAAATCGGGTGTTGGCACTCTTCTTCCCAAAAGTATACCAAGACTAAGTCGGGTGTGCGTCTCTATATCCTCCAAAAATGTTACTATTCTTCGACCTCTCTCCACTCAAGCCCGAAGAGTCTGACCGCTAGAATGACCTGTTATACATGTCATTTTAGGAAAAAGTGTTAGGCTAAAGTCTAGTGAGAACAAACAGTTAAGTAGAGGAATAATAGTAAAAGTTAGACATAAATAAAGGTAAGTCGGAGAAGAAATGGTTTATAGACCTTTACCATAATATAACACCTCTTGGGTTAACGGGAGAGATGCGCTTACTAACACAAGTGACAGAACACAAAGGTAAGCCACTTGACAAGTTAGTAAAAGCAATACACATAATAAAGTACACGCAAGGGATGTTAGGCTCGGTAGATTTAAACGTAGACCGGCGAAAAGTCAACTTCAACCACATAGGGTCCTTACGTTGAGATCCTCATCCAATATCGTATACTAGCACGTAGGACTTACAGCCTAATCCGATGCCTAAACATGCCTCAATGTGGAAAACTAGCATTCCATCATTGGACAAAATGGTACAAACAAGTGTGGGGTAATGATGCCCAAATGCAACCATTTATGCACATACCCATATAAGAAACCAATCAATATTATCCAACAATTAGATTGCCATCAAAATATATAGTCAAAAGTCCATCTAATTTCGTACGTAGTTTCAAAGAGATTCCACTGGAAATCCATGGGTAACATTCTACCCAATAACTTGTTTTATTTAATTTCCATCAAGTAAATTCATCAATATCTCAAACCCTATTTTAATTCAAAACATAAATCTAGAGAGTAAATGAGATATGATACTCATGTATTAAACACATGTAAATCCAAGATACAAGCTTCTTTTCTTGAAAACATACTAAATCAAATAAACCTTAGAATCTCTAAAATTATTGTTTTTGGTGAAAGTTCACCGAAATCAAAGAACTTCAAATGGAGATGTCTAGCAGGCTAAAATCCTTAATTTTAACATGTATAAAGTTTTTAAAAGAGGATGAACTCACCTTGGTAGTTTTCAAAGAGAAAACCAAATCCTAGAATGGAAGAAGTGAGAGATGAGATATCAAACCACTTGAAAACTCCATAATACCACTTCCTAAAAGCATCAAAGATCACCATTAATGAATATGAGGCATCATAAATGAAGGAAGAGGTTTTTGAGGAAGAAGACTTACCAAACACAACTGAGAAAAACATCTCTCAACCCTTGAATTATGATAAAATGAGTTAAAATCGCGAATTAGGCTTTTTATACCCGCCTGCACATTCTAGCGATAGTGCCCGACGATTGTGAGACTTGTCACTTTCGCCGCCACAATCGTCCGCGCCCCTGACCTTACGGTACATTCTCAGCGAATGTGACCAGCGAAAGTGACCAATGGCATTCTTTCCTGGCACTATCGTTGAGAATGTACCGAGAGTTCTATCTCTCACGCGACAGTGCCCTCATGATTGTGACACCCTGTCACTCTTGCGGGCACTATCGCCCAGGTGGTTTCGCAACTCGATTTTCGTCCCGAACTGTATTCCGATTACAAAAAAAGATAACCCGGAGTCCGACACTTTAATTATAAAATAAAAGGGTATCAAATCCATAACCGAGGTTCTTATTTAGACAAATGGGTTATTCAGGAAAATCAGATATCTAAAAATTCGAGTGTTACAATCGTTCCCCACTTGGAAACGATTTCTTCCCCGAAATCAAGGTCAAGCAAATAAATGGGGATATCGCTGCTTCATATCATCTCGCGCCTCCTAAGTCACGTTAGCACCACGATGATGCTTCCATTTCACTTTCACCATTGTGACCTCTTTGTGGCGGAGTCTTTTGATCACTCTATCGAGTATGGTCGTGGGCTCCTCGACACAACGGTTGTCGTCTACATGAATTTCTGACAATGGTATGACGCTTTCTTCCTCCGCCAAACACTTCCGTAAGTAACACTTGTGGAACGTAGGGTGGATTCCGTTCTTCTCCGGTGGTAGATCTAACTTGTAGGCTTGCATCTCGATACGCTCAATGACGGTAAACAGTCCAAGGAAACGGGGACTCAATTTCCCCCTCTTTCCAAACCGAATCAAACCCTTCTAAGGGGACACTTTCATCATAACACGGTCTTCCACTTGAAACTCTACGGGTCACCTCTTCTTGTCGGCATAACTCTTTTATCGATCTTGTGCAGCCTCGATTTTCGTCCCGAACTGTATTCTGATTACAAAAAAAGATAACCCGGATTCCGACACTTTAATTATAAAATAAAAAGGGTATCAAATCCGTAACTGAGGTTCTTATTTAGACATATGGGTTATTCGGGAAAATCAGATATCTAAAAATCCGGGTGTTACAGGGTTGGTAGCTAATCTATAACACGAGCTAGGAGGTGTGGAATGCACACTCGTGTAAGTTAACTATGACTCAGGATTGTTGAATGGTCATGTTTGGCATGTTACTAAGTAGAAAATGGATGTGTACGATTATGATATCATGTTTGGAGGTTTTATCAGTTTTGTAACTGATATCCATTTTCCAGGATGCGGGCGGGTTGTGCCGCGGTTTTACCCGCACTGCTACCCGCACCATGCATTGGAATGTGGGGACGAAACGGTAACCTGCACGGTTTGTGGCGCGGGGTTACACGCGTCGAAACCCATGTGGTGCACTGTAACCGATATATTTTTATGATATCAATTTTGTAACCGCCTATTTATGAAATCATTTTTGTAACCGCCACCATTATGTCCAACAATCAATACATTCAGTGGGGTATTATTACCAATATTAATATGGAGTCGGTTACAATTCTCAAGGTGCTTAAATATGATCGATTTCTGCCTAAATCGAAACTATGAAATGAGATTATCCTCGAGTGAATTTCTTGATACCCGGGCAAAATAGGGTTGAAATATCATTTAAGGAAAGCGAGCTCTAACGTGAGCTCTAATTCTTTATCCTAGTTCTGATCACTCTTTTCTTCTCCCTCTATATATTCTGCACCCTCCCTAACAATCTTAAGTGATATTTGTTCATCGTGAGAGAGATGGCAAGTGATCAATCCGTAAGAGATATGACGACCAAGTTCACCAAACTTGAGAAGTTCGAAGGCATTGATTTTCGAAGATGACAGAAGAAGATGCATTTCTTGTTGACCACGTTGAAAGTCGTGTACGTGTTGAGAACTCCGCTGCCGGAGGTGATGGAAGACGAGACATTGGAGATGACTCGACGTCACGGAAAATGGGAGAACGACGACTACATCTGTCGTGACCACATCTTAAACGGTATGTGTGACTCCCTTTTTGACATTTATCCAAACATTGAGTCTACCAAAGAGCTATGGGACTCTCTTGAGTCTAAATACATGGCGGAGGATGGTTCTAGTAAGAAGTTCCTCGTTAGTAACTTTAACAATTACAAGATGGTGGACTCAAGGCCTGTGATGGAGCAATCTAATGAGCTCCTACACATTCTAGGCCAATATTCTCAGCATAATATGAAGATGGACGAGTCCATCTCCGTATCGAGAATAATTGATAAATTTCCCCTCTCTTGGAAAGATTTCAAACACATATTGAGACACAAGAAGGAAGAGTTGTCCCTTGTACAACTCGGTAGTCACTTGCGCATAGAGGAATATCTTCGGGCGTAAGAGTCTGAGAAACCTAAGATAAAAGAGGCTTCTGCCCCTTCGGTGAACATGGTGGAAGAAGGAAGATCCAACAACTTCAAGGGAAAATGCAAGTTCAATGAATCCAAGAAAGGCCCCAACAAAAATGTTAAATTAACCTGTTGGATCTGTGTTATGACCGACCATCTCAAGAGGGATTGTCGGAGCAAGCACAAGTGGTGGTGGGCAAGGATCCATGGATCAAAACCCACAACAAGGTCAGTTTCTTAACTTTCGTTTTAATTCAAATTTGAATTATGTACCACTAATATCCAAATCATTTTATGTGCAGGATGATGATGTTGCTTGGTGGATCGACTCGGGCGCTACGAGTCATGTGTGCAAGGATTGACGTTGGTTCACCACTTTGGAACCGGTTGAAGACGAATCCCTGCTACACATGGAGAACGAGTCGAGTGCTCCCATTCTTGGACACGGTTTAGTTAGGATAGAGTTTAGTTCTGGAAAAACTTAGATCCCAGTACAGTGCAATCAACAGCAAATAATCAATGATGAACAGTAATATGGCCACAACCTCTAGTCATATGATTAATATGAAATCATAGGGTTACAGGTTTACAGAAAGAATTTCTGATCAGAGAAAAGTAAACCTATTGACTAGAGATCTGGAAATTATGAGACTAAACTGATAATGAAAACAAAACAGCCTTTATATACACAGGCTTTACAATCAATTGGGCTTATGGGCTTTTAGGCCCAACAAGCTAATGAACTATTAATGAATTACATAATGAACCCCTGAACTTCTATTTAACATTTAAATTGCCCTAACAATCTCCCCCTTTAAATAGAAGTTGATAATCGCGCCAGTTTGGAACATAAATCTTTCGAAAACCAAAGCTGATCTCGAAGTATCGTATCTGCATTCTGTACTCCAGTCGCTCTTCAATTACACCCAGTGCTTCAAGAACAAGTGGCTTGTATTTAGAATCCAAAAGCTGAACCCCTTTTTCATCTTGGTCAAGTGCACGCTTCAACTTGTCTTTCAGCAACATCAACGTACCGTCGCAGAATCTGGCAATCTGACTGAATCGATTGAAATTTATAATACCTTTGTTGTTTACGTAAGTCATGCCGAGTTCTGGAAGCTTTAACACAGTAAACGCTGGTACATTCTGGGCTTCAAAAGGAATCTTCAAATCAGGCTTGAGCAAATTAATCTTCGGCTAGTCGCTTTCTAACCCGATCTGAAAATCTTCCACCGAGGCAAGCTTTATCGCACACTTCATATACCTCTTTACAGTCTCGAGTGCATCAATGACTTCCCCGGGTCTGATCGTTCTAGTCTTTAAGTCTCTAAGCAAGAACAACAGGTCTCTTGGTTCAAGACGTGGAAAATCAGCTTCAGAAAAACAATACTTCTGACCATCTTCTCTAGTTACCATGAAATCTGAGTACTTCACATCCATGAAGAAACTAGATTGAATCCGATCGACCGATGTAATCTTCAGCTTTGTCTTGTTGTACTTGTATTGAAAGTTCTTATATACGAATATTTTCTCACGCTACTTTTCACTGCTTTTCATTGACTGTAGACCATGAAGCACAACTTCATCATATTTTCTAATCCAGTGGGCAAAGTTCTTCTTCTAGCTTTCTTACAGAAATGGAACTTTTATTCTGACTCTTTCCCACTTGGACAGACGAACTGCTGGAGTACTTTCTGTTCTTGTAATTGGTGAATCTGGAGGAGATCTGACGGGAATATCTGTATCAGAAAGATCAGGGTGATCAACAAGATAAGTCAAAAGCGGAACCGCAACAGAAGACTGAATATCTGGCTGATAATCTGGATGAAGAATCTCATCAATTTCGGCTTGCATGACTACCAGCGCTCTTTCAGTGTTAGCATATTCTTCTGTTGGGTCAGAAACCTCATAAGGATCTAAGATCAAAGCCCAGTCTTCAGGTACAATCGGAGAACCTTCATCAAATTCCTCAGGCTTTTCAACCCTTGGAAAGTCGTACAACACTAAATCCATAACCTGTTCTCGTGCCTGTCCCTGCCCTTGTGGTTGAGTACCAGAACCCGAACCCTGTTCCATTCCCACCTGAATTGTTTCCACAGACTGTGTCTTCGGCTCTAATAGGCGTTGGCGCTTCTCCCCCTCATGGTGATCAGGATCATCCTGATCATCATGCCGGTGCTTGAGCCTATCTGCCTGGCTTCAGTAGGTGTCCTCCACGGCTGATAGGCGTTCAGTCAATACAGCTACGGTTTGCTGCAAAGACTGAAGCATGGCTTGTTGTAGCTGGAAGGCTTCTGGAAAGATAATGGGTTGGGGTGGTGGTGGTGGTGTAGATGCTTGGGTACGGAGTAAAGTAAGTAGATCGGCATCTTGGGTGGGTTCTGTTTGAGATTGGGCAAGGAGTTTAGAAAGGAGGATGGATTTAAGATCATCGATAGACATCTTGGAGGCAGGTATAGAGGGCTGTGGTGTAGGAGGTAGAGGTTCAAGCTCAGTCGCAGGACCTTTGCCTTTGATTAGACGTTTCAGCGCGTCTACCTCCTCCCTCATCTCAGATCGCATCATGGTGTGGACAGCCTTCAGGGCGCCGTCCATGAATTCCCTAGAGACAAACTCTGGGTGAGTAACACCTGGGTCACTTAGACTTCCAGTTCTGGTTACGACTGTAGAAGTCGAACCACCTACGTTCACAACTGGCGTGATGATAGCTGTGGTAGGACTTCCACCCAATCCTTGTAAACCAACCGAAGTTGGAATTACTATAGATGTTCCGGCTGGGCCACTAAGGCCTCCAGCAGTAGCCGAGAATGGGACCCGTGTCCTAGGAATAGGAGAAATCATATCAAATGGTTCTAGACTTTGTACGCCCAAAGAATTCGAGAACGGGGGCTACTGTTCTCTTGTTTCAATACCGGAACTCTCCAAGTGAGAGACCGGTAGCTTTTGTGCTATATCCCCATGTGAAGATGAAACCACCATCTGTTGAGAGATGGCGAAGTGGCTGGGTGGGGTGTGCAATTGCGCCGCTAGGTCCACGGCGGCTCCTTCAATACCCTGTCTCAACACATGAGACTGGGTAGCAGATGTGGCTACCTGGGTAGATGTGTCTAGGGGGGGTACAACCGTTGATGGTTGCCCCGTCACTCGTGTACGCTCATTATGAATCTTTCTCCTCCTTTCCTTCTCTCTACTCACCTCTATATTTTCAACTAATACTCCCTCCGCTCTCCTTGTCTCTCCAGGAGAGGGCTCATCATCGTTACCATCAGAGTTAGAAGACTCTTCATTTGATTCCAATGCTTGGGTGGCTGGTTCCGACTGACTGCCAGATTGGTCTGCTCCCTCCTCAACTCAGTGGTAGCTTCCGACTGAGTTCCGGATGTACCTGTTTCCTCTGCAGACTCATTTGCGGTTTTAGCAGTTGTTTCCTCTTCAGATGCGGTGGAAGAAGAGGACTGAACGTTGGCGGATTCAGTAGTTGTGTCCTCTTCTACCATCGGAGAGGCCGTCCGTGGCAGTGTAGGTGATCGTCATGAAGTACTGGCTTAGCTCGGTCCAACGACACTGCCCACTCCAGTTCCCCTCACAATATTTTCTCTCATCACACCCTGTCCGGAAGCCCCAGCTATCCGGACGCTACCGCCTCTCGTACGTGGACGCGGACCCTCACGCCTCTCAGGTCGTGCTCCCTGGGCAGGTCCTGCCTGTTCTGGTGAGACCATAGGAGCTGGAAGATTGTGTGTGTGCCTATACACTATAACACTCAGTACCGTGGGATGAGCATAGGCCAGCAACCCGAGGGGGATTTGTCGGGCGACAACACCTTCTGGATCAGGACGAGCTGGTATCTTGCGAGTCGGGTGTTGCGGACAGGTTGGGTGCGATGAACGGCGTGCAATGTCGAGATACAGATCCATGTAGCTGCGGATGATCAGCTGAAGAAACCTCATAAACGGTATGAAGTTCTATCTTATTGTAGAATTGGCTCGTACTTTCTAAACAAGATCGTACCAGAGAAAGTCGGCGTAGTCGACGTGGCGATGGAATGCCACAGAGTGGAATAGCCGGAGGATGGGGGTACTCGTCTGATCGATGCCTTTCGTGATAGCCGAAAGGCACCGATTGAGGTATGTAAAAGGCTGTACTAGATAGTGGGGAGGTGCTTGCGGTTGAACCCAGATGGAAGGCGGAGTTCCACGCCGTAGCCTAGGGACAAGATGTCAGCGCAGAGAGTGGCTTCCGGAACGATAGGGTCATAGTTGTTTCGCTCTGGAAATGATGCGGCGGTCGGCAGATTGAGGAACTGTCGAAAGAGATCACGAGTGAGGAGTACTGGCGTGTGATCAATCCGACCGTCTAGTTGGTAACCATCGTTGGCCTCTAAAGCATGTAGAGACCGCCAGAACTGTTGCAAGTATAACAGTGGAACTCCGCTGTCTTCGAGAGTGCATAGGAGATAGGGTGCCCACGGAAGATCTCGATGATGACCTGACATTGGATGGCAGGTTGAGTGACATCGAGATGGTAGTTGTTGGGCGTAAGCGGAAAGAACTGATCCTCGGGAATCAGTTCGGCATCAGCATTGGGGTTAATCTCCGGGTTTGGGTTTTGCGCCATAATACCTAGGAATGATAAATATGTTAGAACTTAGGTACGACTGAAAACAAAATTTCTTTGGAGTTAAATAGCCATGGTTTAAACCACAACCAATTCTAACTCCAAGTCATTGGGAAAAACAAACCCTAATTCGTGAATCAGGGTCTGTAACCAATTCGCGCAACACCACAGAAATTTGAAAACACCATTAAGGTTCCGAAATTCGAACTCTCACTCTCACCTCATGCATAATCATGTATATATATATTGGCTATTAAGTACAACAGAACCTTGAACCAAAACACCAAGCAGTATACAGATAGGATCACCAAAGGACCGGGAGAGAGAAAGGACCGGTATGGTCTTCGACCGATAGAGTCTTCGACCGTGGTAAAGGAATGACCGGTAGAGGCACTCGACCGATAGGTTCAATCCACCGATATGGTTATTCGACCGGTAGGGTCATTTGACCGAAAGGGTCATTTGACCGAAAGGGTCATTTGACCGATAGGGTCATTCGACGGAAGTGTCATTCGACCGGAAGGGTCTTTCGACCGGGAAGGGTCTTCGACCGATAGGGTCATTCGACCGGGAAGGGTCTTTGACCGATAGGGTGCATTCGACCGATAGGCTCATTCGACCGGTAGGGTCATTCGACCGATAGGGTCATTCGACCGAGATGGTCATTCGACCGATGTACCCTAATCGACCGGTGGTATCTATTGACCGGGGTCAATCGAATCGACACACACAGATAAATCAAACCCAAAAATAATCGAATGACAGACTCGAGATGCAAACGATCGACAAATAAAATAACCCAAATTGACCGAGATCGGTTTAGTAGGGCGGCGATCGTGAGTCGACCGGTGATAGGGTTTACGGTGGTTCATGACCACAGGGACATCGACCGAGGTCGATTGAGCTTCGACCGGTGGTTGATTTGCCGGTCGAGCGAGAGAGAAATAGGTTACCTGTTATCCCAGTTTAATCTAGTTGGTAAATAATCAACCAAGTAATCAAGCAACACAATAATAATCAAGAGATATATAAATCAGAATAACATACCAATCCCTTGAATAAACAATGAAACCTTGAGTGTTCTTGATACCCTTTGAATATAGGATTACAGCAACCTCTCTCTAAACAATAATTATGAAAGTAATTGTGAGGATTCTAATCTAAAAACCTATTAACTAAAACATTAAATACCCAGGCTTTTAGGCCTAATGGGCTTATGGGCTTGAGGCCCAATAGTAACTAAACTATTAGCTTATTACATAATTAACCCTCTAACTTTAACTTTAGCACAATTGCAGTTTAAACCCTGAAATTTAACTTTAATCTTGAATACAATTATTTGATCCAACAATCTCCCCCTTTGGATTCAAGATTAAAAAAATTTTGCAATTGTCTTCGGGTCTTCACTTTTCTTCAGATATGACGTTGATAGCTTCAAAACTTCAAAACTTTTGATATTTGATATCTTCAGTCAACAATTCTTCTTGTATTCTCCCTTGTTTGATAATTCTCCCTTTTCGTATCTTCTCCCCCTTTTTGATGTGTGGTGAGAATCATCATCATCAAAACTTTGCAAAACAATCTCCCCCTTTTCAAGACAATCTCCCCCATTGTGTATGATTACGTAAGCACAATTTTCATCATTAACGAGCCCTGTATGGAAATAAGAACAGTCTTCCCAGATGGAAAGAGTGATTATTTCAATCTTTTCAGATTAAAATAGAAAGTAGTAACCATTCGAATCTTTTCAAATTTAAACAGTTAATAAGTGTAACCCTGAATCAACAAATGACTCAGTTATAATGCCTGTCAATGACACAAAGTCACTGAGTAACACAAAGTTACTATATAAGGAGCTGGTTTGATGTAGACTCCCCAGGTCTTCCATTCAACCATCGAATAACATATGGTTATCTATGAACGTTCTGACAGAAAACAAATTTCTGTGTGCTCGTGCATGTGTATGAAAAAATTAAGCACAGATGTTTGCTATTCATTTTAGGCTCAAAGTATTTAAACTTGTTGAGACAACAACAAATTATACAAAGACTCAATGTGCATGAGAAAGGGTGCGAAGGTGGGGCAACTTTCCTTCTTTTTCAATATTAGTATCTTCCAAATGAAGAACCAATAACATATGTGCTGCTTCCCCAGAAAATGTGAAACATTCTCTTTTTGAGAAAAGAATGAGTAGCTGGTGGGGTTGTATGCAAGAGATGGCATGGGCTAGGTGCCTTTTTCAATGATGGTCACCAAAGAATGTGATCCAATCAGATTATGTGGCTGCCCGGCTCAGAAAGAAGTTTGGTGCAGAGTTTAATATTATTTTACTCTGTTCTCTCACCCTCTTTCTTTTAATGCTCATGTCTAACTGTTGATCCAAACTCTCTCAGTGATTTGATAACGACCCTCTTCTATAATTAGTGAAAATTACGTTTTAGTATGTATTAGTGTTTCACCATCAGCGATCAGACTGAGTCTGTTCAGTTATCGCTGATAGTCTTTCTTATAAACATTTCTATGTATTAGTGTTTCACTATCAGTGATCAAACTGAGTCTGTTCAGTTATCACTGTTAGTTCCTAAAGTAAACAGCCAACGTAATCCCTGAAGACAAGTCTCGCGTCAACATATGTTCATAGCTGAATCGAAGATGAAGCCGCTGAACAAAGAGAAGTCTACTAGTAACCTGACGCGGATATCAGTGAAGCAAAGACAACTCTACTTATACGCGAAGGAACATGAGACAAAGCTTCAGCGATAGCTGAACCTATTTATATCTGAACTTAGAGATACTCAGCGATCAATCGATCACAAAGCTTATGCCTCAAGTTTCCTTTTGTCTATCCTCGCACAACCTAGTACGATGTGTCAGAACGGACAAGTCTCTGCAACCGTTCGTACAACAACTCTGTCAACTACACTGTTCATGACCCGGCCGAAAGCATGTCTCCCAAAAGTCAGACTCCCAAAGCCAATCTGTGAACGCCACGTGTAAAGTGCCCTGCCATGCATTTAAGGCATAGGGTATAAATAGGAAGTTCACCCCTTCATCTGAAGGTGTGCTTCATCCTTGAGCTCAATATAGAAACCCTTGTTTTCTATATCTCTTAATTCCCCATTCTCTGAATTTCTTGTGCAATTATCTTAGTGATTCTTAAGTTTGTTTAGATTGAGTCTGTCTTAATCTTATTCCGCAACAAACTTGTAAATTGTATTTTGATTTATCAATAAACAATTTATTAAACTTTAAATTCTGTGTTTGTATTCAACCCCCCCCTTCTACAAACTTGTTTAGCACCTTCGGGACCAACAAGTTGTATCAGAGCAGTTTGTTTAAATCTAATAAACAAGATCTTGCTGTATACTCTTCCTTGCTATTCTAAAATGGCATTAAACACAAACACAAACTACTATGATAATGGTTCACTTTCCAAACCTCCTCGATTTAGCAGAGATAACTTTTCTCTATGGAAAAATCGAATGATGCTATTTCTTAAAGGTGCGGATCCTACTATACCTGAATATATAGAAAACGGACCCTATGAACCTGTTAGAATTATAGCTGCGGTTCCCGCTACTGCCACCACTGAAGCTGTCCCTGAACGATATGTAGTTAAGGAAATAAGACAGTGGAGTGATGAAGATAAAAAGAAGGTAGGCATAGATGCAAAGGCAAAGACCATTATATCAATGGCTCTGCCTGATGAAGTTTTCCATTCCATCATGCATCTGAAAACTTCTAAAGAAATGTGGGAAACCATATGTGTTCAATATGAGGGCACCACTGAAATCCAAGAGGCTCGAAAGATTAACTTGGTAAGACAGTATGAAAGTTTTATCGCTGGTAAGAATGAATCTCTTTCTGACGTCCATCAGCGGTTTAACTGCCTAATCATTGACCTAAGAACTGTTGGTAGGACCTATTCTAATTTTGAGGTCCTAACAAAATTCTTGGAATGTCTTCCTGAAAGCTGGGACAGTTATTCAATATGTCTTAAGCTAACAAAAGATTTACATACTCTCTCTCTAAGCACTCTATATGGAATACTGCTCAACTATGAGCAATCTAATCTCCTGAAGAAGAATCTTGTAAAAGACTCTAAAGACTCAAAAAGCACTCCTGTTGCTTTAGTCTCTTCAGAGATAGTTCCATCTCAGCGATCTACTCTCACTATCACTGAGTTAGATTCTGAATCTGAGGATCTATCAGACCCTGATCTTTCAGAGTTTGATGAGTCCTTAGCACTCTTAACAGACTCTTTTAAGAGATTTGCAAGAAAGAGCAACTTCCGAAGAAGTAAACCTCTCTCTCTTACTGAAAAGCCAAAATCAACTCCGGTTGATAAGGCTACTGCCACTTGCTATAACTGCGAAAAGATTGGACATTTTGCTAGTGAGTGCAGGTCGAAAAAGGTCTTCAAACCTTCTACCTCAAGAAGATCCAGTGATGACAAATACCAAAAGCTGAAGAACAAATATCAAAAGCTGAAAAGCTATCAGCGAAAAGGTAAAGGTCTCATCGCTGAAGAACACGACTGGGCTGAATCAGAAGAATCATCTTCTGATGAAGAAGAAGTCGCTAATCTTTGCCTCATGGCTGAGATTAAAGAAGAAGTGGAAGAACCATCTGAACCTTTTATGAGCTACATATCATCTCAGGTATCTATCTCTACAAATCCCTCTCTGCCTGAAGCTGAGAGAAGTCACGCTGTTGATGTGCTGACGATTGACCTTTATAATGCCCTAAACGACAAAACTCAAGCTGAGAATAAAAATGTTCATTTAACTCAAGAGCTAGAGAAATGTCATGAAAAGATCAAAGAACTAAATCTTTTAGAAGAAAAGTTGAAGGATCAAGTCATTATAAATGAAATCATCAGCATTGAACGTGAACAAGCCATTGCTGCTCTAAAAGCAGAAAAGGCTCATTGTGAAAAATGGTGCAAATCATCAACAAAGATCTCTGAGATAATAAATGCTCAAACTCCTGATAGTGATAAAACTGGTCTTGGTTTTTGGACACCTCAGGACGATCCTAAGGAAGAAAGTTCCTCGCTTAAGTTTGGAACTTTTGTCACCTCTTTCTTTGACACTTCTTATAATCAATTCTATCCCTGTTCTTCTTCAAATCCCATCCCTGAGGAAAAATCCAAAGACACTAAGTCTACGGATAAAGGAAAGTCCATTCTCCTTCCTCAGAAGGCAACCAGGAAAGCAAAGCTGAAAGTTCCTTCTAAACCTTCAGCTAAGCAATCCTCTAGCTCTGTGATAGAAATCTTTGATCTCTGTCCTCCAAAGCTGAAGATTGACCTTAAACCTTCGAGATCTGAAGAAATGAAAATTCCTCCCAGATCTCAAGAGAAAAGTCTTCTTGGACCTGGCCCTGCTCATCTTAAACTTGCAAAACCTTCTACTTCTGATCCTAAAACCATTTTCAGATACAGAAAATGTTATCACTGTGGTTTTACTGATCATATTGCAAGTAAATGTCCAACTGCCACTGAAGCTGATAAAATAGCTAAAGTGAAGAAAAATGCCTCTAAAGCTAAGGTCACCAAAGCTGAAAAATCAACCAAAGTGAAAAATACCACTAAGGTTAAGAAATTAACCAAAGTGAAGATTACCACTGAAGCTGAATCTTCATCTGCTAGGAAGAAAGCTGATCCTTTCTTATCCACTAACTCTGAAGGACCCATTGAAAAGTGGGTACCAAACAACGTTTAATCTTCCTTATGTGTGCAGGGATCAAAGGGCATCTGGTATCTTGATAGTGGATGTTCTCGTCATATGACTGGACAAAGAGACCTGCTCACTGAATACAAGGAAGAGAAAGGTCCCTCTGTGACTTTTGGTGGAAATGGAAAAGGATATACCCAAGGGTTTGGTGTTCTCAGCAATGGGACAACTACCTTTAGAAGAGTCGCTTATGTAGATGGACTGAAGCACAATCTTCTAAGCATCAGTCAGCTATGTGATAAAGACTATGAAGTACGCTTTACTAAGAAAGCATGTTCAGTGGTAAATGAGAAAGGAAAACTTGCTCTCAGTAGTTATCGAAGAGAAAATGTCTATGTAATAGATATGGACTCTACTATCACTGATAGCTTATGTTTTCTCTCTAAAGCCTCTTCTGATGTCAACTGGCTATGGCATGAAAGGCTCTCTCATCTAAACTTCAAAACCCTGAATTCTCTCTCATCTAAGGAACTGGTTTCTGGTCTTCCTCAGCACTCATATGCTAAAGAATCTCTCTGCTCAGCATGTGAAAAAGGAAAACAAACAAAAGCAAGTTTCAAGTCGAAACAAGTTTCCTCAGTGACAAGTCCTCTTCAACTCTTGCATATGGATCTGTTTGGCCCTGTCAACATCCAATCAATAGCTGGAAAGAAATATACACTTGTCATTGTAGATGAATATTCTCGCTACACCTGGGTTATCTTTCTTCGCTGTAAGAGTGATACTCCAGAAGAACTAATATCTTTTGTGAAAAAGATGGAAGTGCTGAACAATCTTATTGTTCGTTCAATAAGAAGTGATCATGGAACTGAATTCAAAAATAGTTCCCTGAACAATTTCTTTGAAGGCAAGGGAGTCTCTCACAACTTCTCTTCAGTAAGAACACCTCAGCAAAATGGAGTCGCTGAAAGAAGAAACAGAACGATCATAGAAGCTGCTAGATCAATGCTCAGCGATTCTCATCTCCCTACTCAATTTTGGGCAGAAGCTGTAAACACTGCATGTTTTACTCAAAACAGATCGCTGATAATAAAGCGATTTGGGAAGACAGCTTATGAACTTTTTGTTGGAAGAAAGCCTTCTATCAGCTTTCTTCATATCTTTGGTTGTCAATGCTTTATCTTAAACAACAGAGATCAACTTGGAAAGTTCGACCCAAAAGCTGATGACGGAATATTTCTAGGATATTCCTCCATCTCTAAAGCCTACAGAGTCTTCAACAAGAGAAGACAAACCGTAGAAGAAACAATTCACGTTACTTTTGATGAAACTCGCTCAGCGAACTCCAAACCAATCGCTGACAATGAAGAGTTAAATGCTTGGATGCTTTCTCACTACAGAGAAACTGAACCTCTCTTCTCAAACCATCAGCATTCAGATCCTCCAGTCGCTGATAATGATCCAAACATTATACATCCTACCGCTGAATCCAACTCATGGGTTTCAGCTGAACCTCTAAACACACTCCTACCATCAAATCTGCCTTCGTCTGAAAATCTCTCCAGTGAATCTACTCAACAGTTAATCGCTGATGATCCTCAATCGTCCTCATCTGTAAACATTCAAATTGTTGATCCAACCTCTGAGTTAAGCAATAATGCTCCTGCTCAGCGATGGACCAAAGATCACCCAATAGATCAAATTCTTGGTGATCCAGATGCAGGTATTCAGAAACGACGAAGCTCAGGTAATATCTGTCTCTTTGTAAACTTTCTCTCTTTAATAGAACCAAAGAAGACTGATGATGCCCTCAGAGATCCAAACTGGGTCAGCGCTATGCAAGAAGAGCTGACTGAATTTTCTCGAAACAAAGTTTGGAATCTCATTCCTAGACCATCTGATAAAACTGTAATAGGCACCAAATGGGTGTTTAGAAACAAGTTAGATGAACATGGAACTGTAACCCGCAACAAGGCTCGACTTGTTTCTCAGGGATACAAACAAGAGGAAGGCATAGACTATGATGAAACCTTTGCCCCTGTGGCCAGGCTCGAAGCAATTCGACTATTCTTAGCTTATGCAGTCTATAAAGACTTCATCGTGTATCAAATGGACGTAAAATCAGCGTTTCTAAATGGAAAGCTGAATGAAGAAGTCTATGTAGAACAACCACCAGGGTTCTATGACCCTAAGCATCGAAATTATGTTTATAAATTGGATAAGGCTCTCTATGGTCTAAAACAAGCCCCTCGTGCTTGGTATGACACTCTCTCATCTTTTCTTATCTCTGAAAATTTTGAACGTGGCAAGATTGATAATACGTTATTTTTCAGAAAGATAAAAGGTCATATAATTCTTGTACAAATATATGTCGATGACATAATATTTGGTTCTACTAACCCATCTCTGTGTACTCGCTTCGCTGAAAGAATGAAGAAAGAATATAAAATGAGTATGATGGGTGAGCTGACATATTTTCTTGGTCTTCAGATTAACCAATCTGACAAAGGTACTTTTATCAGCCAAGGTAAATATGTTAAAGATATGCTGAAGAAGTTTGATCTTACTCAAACTTCAGCGATGAAAACTCCTATGGCACCACCCCTGACACTTAACAAAGATCCTTCTGGAAAACCTGTTAATGTCACTGCCTACAGAGGAATGATAGGCTCCCTGCTGTATCTCACAGCAAGCCGACCTGACATCATGTATTCTACTTGTTTATGTGCACGCTATCAATCTGAACCCAAGGAATCCCATCTGATCGTTGTAAAGCGAATTTTCAGATATCTGAAAGGAACTCCTAACCTCGGTCTTTGGTATCCCAAAGACTCAGGGTTCGATCTAACTAGTTTTTCTGATAGTGATTTTGCAGGTTGTAAACTTGACAGAAAGAGTACCACTGGTGGATGTCAACTCTTGGGAGGAAAGCTGGTAAGTTGGACAAGCAAGAAGCAAAATTCTGTGTCCACTTCCACAGCTGAAGCTGAATACGTAGCCGCTGGAAGCTGTTGTTCTCAAATCTTATGGAAGAGAAATCAACTATTAGATTATGACCTTCAGTTATCAAAGATTCCTATCTATTGCGACAGCACTAGTGCTATCGCTATAGCAAATAATCCAGTACTACATTCAAAGACAAAACACATAGAGATCAGATATCACTTTATCAGAGACCATGTGATGAATGGTGATATTGAACTTCACTTTATCCCTATTGACTTTCAACTTGCTGATATATTCACCAAACCTCTTGATGAGACAAGGTTCAACTTTCTCATCAGTGAGCTTGGAATGCTGAACCTTGAAGAATAATTCTTCAGTGTTCATGTATTGCGTCAGTAATCAAAAGTTCCCCTTTCATCATTCTCTCTGATAAATATTCTGACTCTCAGGTATGTTTTCTCAATCCCTACAACTGAATCTTCATTCAGTTGAGATTTTTTTTAAAATATAAATCTTAATCACTGAATCCTTTTTCAAATGATTAAAAGCCTTTTGAAATTAAATTTATCACTGATATTTATATTCAGTGATCCTTTTAAAAGAAAAACTATCCCCATCTTTTCATCAGGGATACTTTCAAAAAGAAAATTCTATTGCTGATATTTTCTCTTCAGTGATAAATTCAAAACGGACAAATGAACAGTCTCCTTCTTAACTATGACGTCATTTGAACCGACAATCCACGACATGCCTTTTCTGACACGTTCGTCCATTGCTCTTTTATCCAATCACCTTCGTGGGACGTGTCCATGTCATGATGTGCATTTGTTTTCCCGCTTCTCTCACATTCTGTCTTCTCTCTCTCACATATAAAAGGAATGCTTTTCTATTCTATCAATTTACGTTTTCTGGAAATACTTTCTAAGCAAGAATACTCTCTCAAGCATTCTAGCATTCTCAAGCTTTCTGCATCATCCTCTTCAAGATCAACAGAATGTCTCAATCTGCACTTGTCGCCTCTAAAAATGTCAAGTTCGCCATCACTGATTCTGAACTTCCAAAGAACAACCATCTTGCTCGCCTTGACTTTGATGGTGTCAAGTACCCACATCTGGTGGAAGCTGCACAATTTCTAAGGCAATCCTGCATTGCCTATGCTATCACGGTGGATCCCACACCTTCGAAAGCTCTACTCCAGCTATTCTGGTTTACCGCTGAAGAAACCTCTCTCACCAACAAGAAGGGTGAACAGGTTCCTGCTATCTCCTTCAGCACTCAACTAGGCTCAGGGATGATGACTGCCCTAGGCCTGAGGAAAGCTCTTCGCTTCCCTGACAAGCCGAGGAATGGATATGACTCATTGCCAACTGACGCTGAACTCATCCAATTCCTGGACGCCATGGAATATGCTTGGGAACCCAAACCAAGGACGACTATTCCAAACAAGAAGCTGACTCTTGTGAAGAAGGCACTGATGCCTTCCCAGCTAAACTACTTCTTCTCACACATCATTCAGTGTATGAGTGGAAAGAGTGGGTCACTGGACCAAGCCAACAAGGTTCAGGTCCAGATGGCTTACTCAGTGATCGCTGGGAAAAACTTCGACTATGCAACAGCTATCTTTGACGACCTGAAGTCAAAGATAGAGAAGACCGAGAGGGATCCCAAGGTTCCCTACGTACGCTTCATCTGCACGTACCTGAAGTTCCTCTATCCTTCTACTTACCCCACTAATGCAGATGTATCCTTTCTGAAAGTGGGTCAGAGATCACTGGAGGTCAAGACGCTCCCCAATGAGGTAAGTATCGCTGAACTTCGCTCTCGTCTCTCTCTCCTCACTTCTTCGTCTTCAGCGGCCACGCAGGAGGTTCCTTCTTCTGCTATCCCTGCCGCTACCCCTTCCAAACGACCATCAACTGGCTCCCTTGGTCCTTCGAAGAAGGCCAAGGTGACCAAGGAGAAAGCTACTTCTAGTTCTATACCTAAGGATGTTTCTCTACAAACTTCCTTAGATGCTTTCGTGGGTCTTTCCTCCACATCCTCAGCTCCAACCACTTCAACCGTGCCAGCGATCTCGGTCGCTGTCACAACAACAGTGACATAACCTGAGGTAACTACCCCTATCCCTACATCTTCTATCCCCATCTCTAGTTCTCCTATTTCTTTGGTCTCTAACCCTCCCTCTATCCCTACTCCTCAGTTTGGACCCATAGGACCTGAACATCATTCTTTTGAGGAATCTCTGCAATTCTACAAAATGTTTGATAATTCAGGTAATCCTATAACCTTATACACTACTCCCAACTCACCATATAAGCCTGGTTCTGAAAAACTAACTTATCTTTCAGGTCCTAGTCTGGCGACTGTTGACACCAATGTCAACAGTTTGAGTTCAAAGGTGTATTCTCTTTCTGCTTCTCTCAACAACACCACCAGCGCTGTTCAAACAGCTGGTGATGCATTGAAGACGCTGACTGCCACCTGCGCCTCCAAAGATGATCTGTCTCACATCGCTACTCTTCAGGCAGCGATTGTCAAAGTCAGGGAAGAATCCAAGCAGCAGTATGATGACCTGTCTGCAAAGATCGATGCCTGCACTACGACTCTTCAGCAAGTCCTCGACAAGCTGAATGCACCAGCTCCAGTTCCTGCTCCATCATTTACAGAAGATGATCGTTTAGCACTGACCATAGCTGTGGAATTCATTCACCTAGCTACGTCCGACATCCCTGCACTTGAAGGACGACTCACAGGTCTGGAGGCTGAAGTCCAGAAGCTGGCTACTGCATCAACTTCATCTCCTTCAAAAGACCTCTCCCTTGTTGATAATGACAAAGAGGGGGAGAAGAGAGCTGAAGAAAACACGGATGCTGAAGTTATTGCTGAACCACTGAAGGAAACTCCCTCTCAGGTTGAGGGGGAGATAGCTGCTGATAAAGCCCCTTCTACCATCGCTGAAATAGTCGATGATGAAGAGGAGGATGAAGACGATGATGAAGACCTTGATCTTGAAGATCAAGCGGATGATTCTCATCAAGATGATGATGATGACGATGAGGAAGATCCATCTCTCTGGTGTTCTTCAACCGCCACATCATCAGCGATAGCTTCGAAAGAAGTTATCCAAGCAGGGGGGAGACAAGGATCATCTACAGGAACCCCTTCCCAAAGCAAAGGTGTATCTGCTAAGGAAACCCTGAAGATGATCTCACTACCTGAGGAGAATCCTTCTCAGGTATGCCTTACTCTTGTTCCCTTATCTTTCTATAAAAATCCTACCCCTGTTTCTTTCTAGCCTTTATCTCTCTTCTTTCCTTAAAAATAATCTAACTTCTTTTTCATTTTCTGACCAGACAGTTCTCTCCCCTGCTTAAGGGATCTGAACTACAAATAATTCCAGCTACTATCGCTGAAGACATAATCCCAATCTCTATCGCTGAGATTGATGAAGAAGAAGAAGAAGATTCCCTGGTCCATCCAGGAAGGCCTTCTCAACCATCTCAATGGTCAGAGAAAGTGATGAAGAAAAGAGTTGAAATGATCGCTCAACTAGAAAGTCAACGGCTGAAAATCCCTCTTCAATCATCCTTCTCAGAGCTCGACTTCCTCACTGATGCTGAACGAGAAGAATCTGCCAAAGCTGAGAAACTGTTCGCTGAATGCAGACGAGATGCCCAACTCGCTTTAAAGATTCAATCTTCTCAAGTTAAGGGCAAAAAGCTGAAAAGAAAGCCTGTGGAAGTTCAAGCTGCACTGCTGAAAGAAATTGAAGAGGAACGCTCCAAAGAACAAGAGATCAACGATAAGTCTATCGAATGGTGTAAACAGAAGATAGATTATCGCTCTGATCTTCTTCCAATAACAACCGTGACTATCTCTGGTCGCAAGAAGAAGGATCAACTCTCAGTGACCATGGAGATTACCAGAGAGGATGGAACTCAAAAAGCTATGTACGTTTCCAAACTTGAAGGCTTCGGGTTTACAGAGTGGATAGAATTCTGGGATGCGCTGAAGAAATCGAAATCTACATACAGAGGCTACGTTGAAGGACTTCTTAAAGCTCTCATCAACAGAGTCACTTCTGTACAGAATCTGCCATCTCCTATCCCTCCCAATCCCAAGAAACTCAAGAGAAAAATTGGGTCCTCCTCCTCTGAAGACGTCGCCATCATCAGGAATGAAACTTCTATCAATTTTTCAAGAGATGCACTGTTTGGTCCTCCTCCTGATCTTTCAGTTCTGGATTTATCTCTGCCTCCTGGTGGTCCTTTCCAAGTTGGTCAAGTAATTGACAATCCTTATGGAATATTCTTCAGAGATGATGATGAGGAACTCAGATTTCAAAGAATCTCTGAGATTCCTATCTGTCCTCTGAATCATCTCAAGGATCTCTTATGCTTATGGTGTGACTTCTTCCCTGCTGCTGAGAAAATCAAAGAAATTATCAGCCAAGAATCCTTGGAACGAAGACAGAAAGGAGAAGAAATACCTGAGTATATGATAAATCCTCCTAAGTCTTCTTATAGCTGATAGATTAGTTTTCTTTTCTGTAATCTATTAGTTGTACTTACAGTAGTTAGTTATTTACTTGTAATTTTCATTCCTTGTAATTCTCTTCTTGAATTAATGAAATTTCAGTAAAGTACTTAACTTCATCAGTACTGTAAAAGATCCCTCAAAATAGTAATTGGGACATGTATGTTACGAGTCCTGATTATTCCATCATTTTGAATCATAAAGTAATTTTCTTCAGTTACTTTGTCATTATCAAATAGGGGGAGATTGTTGATCCAAACTCTCTCAGTGATTTGATAACGACCCTCTTCTATACTTAGTGAAAATTACGTTTTAGTATGTATTAGTGTTTCACCATCAGCGATCAGACTGAGTCTGTTCAGTTATCGCTGATAGTCTTTCTTATAAACATTTCTATGTATTAGTGTTTCACTATCAGTGATCAAACTGAGTCTGTTCAGTTATCACTGTTAGTTCCTAAAGTAAACAGCCAACGTAATCCCTGAAGACAAGTCTCGCGTCAACATATGTTCATAGCTGAATCGAAGATGAAGCCGCTGAACAAAGAGAAGTCTACTAGTGACCTGATACGGATATCAGTGAAGCAAAGACAACTCTACTTATACGCGAAGGAACATGAGACAAAGCTTCAGCGATAGCTGAACCTCTTTATCTCTAAACTTAGAGATACTCAGCGATCAATCGATCACAAAGCTTATGCCTCAAGTTTCCTTTTGTCTATCCTTGCACAACCTAGTACGATGTGTCAGAACGGACAAGTCTCTGCAACCATTCGTACAACAACTCTGTCAACTGCACTGTTCATGACCCGGCCGAAAGCATGTCTCCCAAAAGTCAGACTCCCAAAGCCAATCTGTGAACGCCACGTGTAAAGTGCCCTGCCATGCATTTAATGCATAGGGTATAAATAGGAAGTTCACCCCTTCATCTGAAGGTGTGCTTCATCCTTGAGCTCATTATAGAAACCCTTGTTTTCTATATCTCTTAATTCCCCATTCTCTGAATTTCTTGTGCAATTATCTTAGTGATTCTTAAGTTTGTTTAGATTGAGTCTGTCTTAATCTTATTCCGCAACAAACTTGTAAATTGTATTTTGATTTATCAATAAACAATTTATTAAACTTTAAATTTTGTGTTTGTATTCAACCCCCCCCCCCTTCTACAAACTTGTTTAGCACCTTCGGGACCAACACTAACCAATCTCTCTTTTCCATTTTACCTCTTTTCACACACCAACACTCAAATCTTTTGACCCCTCTCCCCTCAATCACTCAGGGAATACTTCCTGGGTAGGAAACACTGGTTATCGTGAATCCATGGAAGTTCTGTTAAGTTCTCACACTGAATCCCATGTATTTTCCTAAAAGAACATAGTGTTCAACAAGTTTTTTTATTTTTTTTATTTTATATATAAAGATTAAGAAAAAATATAGAAAAATAAGGCACTGAAGTGCGGATTCTAATCCGATGTGATTAGAAGCCATAGTCACTTGACCAAACCTGCATAAATGAAAGAAATAATGGTAATCATTTATGAAAATGATTTCTCTCTCGTTAACAACAGTTGGAAAATAACACACAAGATCAAAACTTGGAATACTCCCCCTAGAATCATGATGAAGGTTTAAGACATGTTCAACATACCAAGTTTGCTGATTAGAAATTGAAAACGCTTTTCATCCAACGGCTTGGTGAAAAGGTCAGCTAACTAGAAGTCAGTTTGAACAAAGTGCATTTCAATATTACCTTTTTCAACATGATCCTTAATGAAGTGATAGCGTACATCGATATGCTTGGTCTTCGAATGCTGTACCGGATTAGCAGTTATAGATATTACGCTCTTGGAATCACAATAAATAGGAACACGCTTGTAGTTGTATCCAAAGTCCCTTAACTGATCAACAGGTTTCCCGGAGGGATCCGCGTCTAAGAGTGTACCAGTAGCCATTGGTGTTTTTATGACTGAACTATCTGACATATTGAACTTTTTCAAAATATCGTTTATATATGTAGCTTGATTAATAAATATGCCTTCGGGTAATTGCTTTACTTGAAGACCAAGAAAGAAATTCAATTCACCCATCATCGACATTTCAAACTTTGTTTCCATTATCTTTGAAAAGTTCTTGCAAAATTTCGGATTTGTCGACCCAAATATTATGTCGTCAACATCAATCTGAATAAGAATCAAGTCCTCACCTTGCCTTTTAAGAAATAAGGTTGTATCAAGAGTACCTTTCTTGAAACCAGAAGCAAGTAGAAATTTAGTGAGAGTTTCATACCAGGCTCGTGGTGCTTGTTTAAGACCATAAAGCACTTTGTCTAAAACATAGACATGATCAGGGTGATGAGGATCAACGAAACCTTCAGGTTGAGCCACGTAGACCTCCTCATGCAAAACACCGTATAGGAAAGCCGACTTTACATCCATTTGATAGACTGTAAAGTTTTTGTGCGCTGCATAGGCTAGGAAGATTCTGATGCCTTCGATCCTTGCAACCGGGGCGAATGTTTCATCATAGGCAATGCCCTCTTGTTGACAATACCCTTTTGCGACCAAACGAGCTTTGTTTCTCACTACTACTCCGGCTTCGTCTTTCTTATTTCTGAAAACCCACTTTGTTCCAATAACGGATTTACCTTTAGGTAGTGGGATCAAGCGCCATACCTTGTTCCTTTCGAATTGTAGAAGCTCGTCTTGCATAGCAGAAATCTAGAAAGGATCACGTAGAGCTTCAGACGCTTTCTTTGGTTCTAGGGAACTAAGGAAGCTTGAAAACATGCAGAAGTTAGTTGTTGCTGACCTTGTCGTGACACCAGATTGTACATCACCTATCACATTGGTCAGGGGATGATCCTTAGTCCAACGATGTGTACTTGGTAGAGCTTCAACTGTTTGTTGCGTATTCGATGCATCGTTTTCATCATGCACGGAAGGTTGCTCCATAGATGTACTCGGGACATCTTGTACTGGTGTTTCTGATACTGAAGCTTCTGGACTAACAATTGAAGTGCTCGGGACTTCGATTCCAGAAGAACTATCTGTAGAGACAGATTCAGCATTAGTAGAGTCAGAAACTAACTTTGTACTCGTACCTGATGGAGATGAAGTGTTAGTGACTTCTTCGGAAGGTCCAGACATGTCTTTAGATATAGTAGGGACCTCCGAGCCTGTACCACTTGTTATTGATCTTGATATGACTTTTTCAAAATCTGAACATATATCATCAAAGGCATCAATAAACAGTAAATCTAACTCAGATGAAGTAGAGTTAGAGTTTGAAGAATTGGATCTTTTAGCAGCTGGTTCTATCCTGGATTGAATAGAAGCTTTGTCCTTAATTACGAGTTCTGAACTGTTGTGTCCAGAAGGCCTTGTTGAATTCTCATCAAAGGAGACATTCATGCTCTCAACAACCGTCTTAGTTCGAATAATGTAAATTCGATAAGCTTTGGATGTCAGAGAGTATCCAACGAGATATCCTTCATCCGGTTTCTTATCAAACTTTGATAATCCTTGACGCTCTTTTAGAATGTAACACCTGCAACCAAATACACGAAGGAACTTGATGTTAGGTGTACGATTGTTGATCAACTCATATGCTGTCTTATTAAAGCGCTTGACCACAATGGTACGGTTCTGTGTAAAACATGTTGTGGCGACTGCCTCAACCCAAAGGTACATGGGTAGATCTGAGTAAGCAAGCATAGTCCGAGCTGCTTCAACCAGAGTGTGGTTCTTCCGTTCAACAATGCCATTTTGCTGCGGAGTGTAGGCGGCGGAGAAATTATGTGAAATACCCACGGAAGTAAGATAACTCTTCAGGGTCTCATTCTTGAACTCCGTGCCATTATCACTATGAATGGTTCTGATTGGCAGTTGAAGTCGTACTTGAATGCGCTTGATGAAAGCGATAATCAACTCTGGCGCATCTGACTTGTTGCGAAGAAACTCGAGCCATGTATACCTTGAGTAGTCATTTATCATTACCAACACATATTTCTTTCCGTTGATAGATGTTGTGCGCATTGGACCACAAAGGTCCATATGAAGAAGTTCCAGTGCAGATGAGGTCGATGATTCAGATTTGGACTTGAATGAGCTATGCTTCATTTTGCCCAACTCACATGCGGAACAGAGTGAGTCTTTTTCGAACCTCATTTCTGGTAGACCTTTGACCAGACCTTGTCTCTGTTGTGAAGAGGACTTGATATTTCATGTCATAGAAGTGACTGGTACTGAACAGGTTGTGATCAAGTCCTTCAACATATAGCACTTTTTGAATATTCACAACACCGTTATCGAGCATTCCATATCCTCTGACGTGGCCTTCGGCTTCAGAATTGGCAAATCTAACTGCTCCGGCAGGTTCCTCCACATAGTTATGCAAGAGGTGCTTGAATCCTGTCATGTGGCGTGAACATCCGGAATCTATTACCCACAATCGACATGCCTGCAAAAGAGACAATTAGTTTTGCTTAGGCACCCATATCAGGATGGGTCCTTCGCGGTTAACATCAAGCAACTCAGGAATATCATCTGGTTTGACTTTCACTCTCCATTCATAACGCGGTTTTGGAACCCATTTCCAAACCATCTTAACATTTAATTCCTGAAAGTGCTTTTTAGAAGTAGGATTGGCAACCTTAGCACGATACACTTTTGGTTGTGTAGAAGAATCAGAATTAGAATTAGACTTAGAGTTCAACTTAGCTTTGCTTTTATTCTTTTTGGACTTAGGAGGGGAGTAGTATTTGAATGAACTATCCCAACAGTGTTTGCAATAAAGATTCTTTCGAGCAAAATTCATAAACTTAGATTTATCGGAACAAATCTTACATTCATGTTTATCAAAAGAAGTACTATTCAAAATAACACTGTCTGTAGGACAACTACTAGAATTCAAACTATTCTTTTTATTCAAACTAAGATCTTTATTCTTCTTACTCCTCCCAACTCCATTTCCTTTTATATCTGAAACAGAAACAGGAACCTTGTTAGTCTCTAACTTAGAAGGTGGTTCTTTTCTAGTGCTCTTTGAAGTCTCACCCTTTTCAAAAATACTCGGAGGATATTCAGGACAATCAGAGTAAACAACTGTAGGTTTTGCAGGAGCATCAAATTCTGGATTGGTTCTTACCTTCCAGCTTGGATCATTGAACATCTGTTTATCACTTGAAGCATTTTTAAACAAAGTAACTTTCAAATCTTTGATCTCTATGCAAAGCTCTTGATTTTCTTTGAAAGATTTTTCAAGCTTATGTTTGAGATCAAAGTTTTCATCTTCAACCTCATCAAGAGACTGTTGCAACAAATCGATTTGCTTCATCAATTTAGATGTATGATCATTAACAGAATTTGATCCCTTTGAATTAGAAACAGGATCAGAGTCTGTAGCATTCATCATTTCAGAAAACATATCTTCAGTCATGGACTCAATAAACTCCAGTTTTTCATTTTGAGAACAAGAGCCATTCGTGATAGCATGTTCTTCTTTAACCTCTTCAACAAGTAAAGGTTTAGAAGCAATAGGATTTGAGACTGATTCGTTGGAAGGTGTGGTAAATAGTGATTCAAACTCAGTAATTTCGATCTTTCGAGTCGCATAGCTTTTGTTTAAATCACCATATTGAAAACCAACTGATTTAAAAAGATTTTGAGAATCAGTGTCACCAGACTTGTTTTTTTCCATTTCTTCTTGACCTTTGGTCTCAGATAAAGGTGTAGGAGTACTTGCTTCAACAAAAGTTGCACGAATGTCAGGAATGGGTCTAATTGCGGAGCCGAATTTATCAAAATTATATAAATGCTCCGGTGCCTTTTTCAAAATTTCATTAGTTGGCACACCCAAACCTGGTTTTAGTTTGTAAAACCTTTCGTCTTGGAGTTTATTGGTCAGCAGATTTAATGTTTGCTCAGTCTGGCCTCGTTTCATATTAATGTCCTCCAGTTGTTTGATTTTGGTAAAAGCTTCATTTCTTTTTTATAGCAAACTTCAAATTTTATTTGAAACTCACCCTTTTCAGCATTAAGATTCACAAGATCTGTTTCTAAACCATATATTTTTTCTTTTAAAGACGCTTTTTCGGCTTTTAAATCATCTTTTTCCTTTTCCTTTTCTTCCACAACAACTTTTAAAATAACATTTTCATCACGAAAGCTTAAAACAGATTGATGTGCAGAGCTAAGTTTGCCTTTTAGTAAAGCAAATTCATCTTTCATACCATGTATTTGGGCCATTAAAGATTCAATAAGTTCAGAATTTTCACTAACCTCAGAGTTTGCTTCTTCGGATTGTGTCTCAGAGTCTTCATCGTCACCTTCCAGCTTTGCCATGTAAGAAACTTGGGTGAAGTGTGCTTGCTCCTCGTCATCAGAACTTTGGAACAACCAGTTCTCTTCTTCAGCCATTAGTACTTTTCCTTCTTCAGCTTTTTTGGCAATTAGTGACTTTCTTGAGTAGTACTCTGAGTTCTTCACTTTCTTGAATTTGCAGTCCCTTGAGAAGTGCCCAAATTTGCCACAGTTGTAGCATCTTCCTGGTTCATCCTTTCGCTCTTCTCGCTTCCCCTCTCTCTTTCCTTCTCTTCTATCTCCCTTCCGATCTTCTCGTCCTTCCTCTCTCTTTCCATGCCTCGGCTTGTATCGCGTCTCAGACTTCTCTTTCTTGTATCCATCATACTTTGGCTTTGAGTAAAATCTTTTCTTGCCAAAGCTCTTCTTGAATCGTCGTGTAATGAGAGCCAAGTCTTCAGAGAACTTTTGAATATCAGGATCTGAATCAACTTCCAGTTCTTCATCGCTCGAATCAGAGTCAGAGTCAGTAACTTCAGTAACTAGAGCTTTAGAAGCCTTTTTCTTCGACCTTGCAGAGGATACAGAACCTTTGTCGGCTATGAGAGCCACAGAATCGTTCAGATGATTAGACTCATTATTCATAGATCTCACCTCATCCTCATGTTGAGCTAGAGTAGAGAAGATATCGGTGACATTTTCTCGAGCCATATTCTTCGACATCTGGAGGTTGATAGCAACGTTCTTCCATTCTGGATTTAGATTCTTGATGAACTTGTAGTTTATCTCAGAAGCAGATTTGGCGATGTCATTGAGAATAATGTTGTACCTATTGTAGGTGTCTAATATCAGCTCTCCTTCTTTTGCATGAAATCCCTCGTAAGCATTTATGCACAAATTCTGCTTAGCTTGTATAGAGGCTTCACTTCCTTCAAACTGCCTTGCTAGTTCATCCCATATTTCTTTAGCAGTGCTCTGACTGTCGACACGATTGTAGATGTCGTTTGGAATTGCCATTGTCAGATAGATTAGAGCCTCTTCTTCTAACTTGAGCTGTTCTTTCTGCTTTTCAGTGAAGAACTGAATAGGTTTAGGAATCTCTCTGTCAGGGATTTCAGGAGAGGAATCTGTAGCAGGTTAACCCTTTACTGTGATCATTGGAGTTTTAGGACCTTCAATGATTACTGTCATGAATTTTCTGTTCTTGTGATTCAGAAACTGAATCATTCTGGTCTTCCATTGCTGATACTCATTAGCCATAAGGACAGGCGGCTGGACTGAGAGCCCATCGAGAGAAGCTGGTTCGACATCTTAGCTGTACCACTTGTTAGTAATTAAACTTATCTGTACCAAGACAACCAACTAGATGAGATCGTTAGAATCAAAATGAAAACCACGCTAAAAAATTTTCAGAAAAATAAATTCCCGAAAATAATTAAATGCAGTCCTTTCAATCAGTGTAAAGCTTCAAATAATACTGAACAAAAAGAAACAGTTGATCTCGAACAAAACTTTGTCCCCCTTCGCAGACTTAGCACGGGGGTCCATATTACTTTGCAAAAATTTGTCTAGGTCTGGAAAAAGTGCTTCGACCGGTCAAACGTAAGACCGGAGAATGAACCGTACCGGTCGAAGGAAAGACCGGAGTAAGCAAGTACACGGTCGAAGGGTAAGATCGGACTAGCAAGTACCCGGTCGAATGGTAAGACCGGAGTAACAAGTACCCGGTCAAATGGCAAGACCGGAGAATACAAGTACCCGGTCGAATGGCAAGACCGGAGAATACAAGTATCCGGTCGAATGGTAAGACCGGAGTAGCAAGTACCCGGTCGAATGGTAGATCGGAAACCACTAAGGTCCGGTCGATGCACCTACCCGGTCGAAGGGAAGACCGGGGAATGCTAAGGTCCGATCGAAGAGAATGACCGGAGATCACAACTACCCGGTCGAAGTAAGGAGCGGTGTTTACAAACTCTCGGTCGAAGGCTCAGATCGAATAACTATCGGTCAAAGCAATAATATCGATAAACACAGTAACAGATATGATCGATTAACTCATAAGGCCGATAAACACGATGAATCGACCGAAGAACACGATGAATTTCTGGGATTCGACCAAAACCAAACCCAGAAATTTTAATCGACCGATGAACACAATTAAACTAACAGTAATCAGAAAACAATTAATCAATCCTTCGATCGATCGAATGAAAACAAATAATCAGAAACTAATCGACCGGATGCGATAACACAGATTCATGAAATCGAATGAACAGTACTCGCATGAATAGTGATTTTCGGTGAACAGTAATATTCGATGAACAGTAAAAAAAATTGATTCTTAGGCTCTGATACCACTTGTTATCCCAGTTTAATCTAGTTGGTAAATAATCAATCAAGTAATCAAACAACACAATAATAATCAAGAGATATATAAATCAGAATAACATACCAATCCCTTGAATAAACAATGAAACCTTGAGTGTTCTTGATACCCTTTGAATATAGGATTACAACAACCTCTCTCTAAACAATAATTATGAAAGTAATTGTGAGGATTCTAGTCTAAAAACCTATTAACTAAAACATTAAATACCCAGGATTTTAGGCCTAATGGGCTTATGGGCTGTAGGCCCAATAGTAACTAAACCATTAGCTTATTACACAATTAACCCTCTAACTTTAACTTTAGCACAATTGCAGTTTAAACCCTGAACTTTAACTTTAATCTTGAATACAATTATTTGATCCAACATTACCTGACGTCGATCGATGAAGATAGAGTGAGCAAGGACAGAGAGCGAGAGCGATTGAGAGAACGCCGGTCGATGGAGGTCGCGATAAAGAGAGAGACCGAGAGGGTTTGAGAGAGAGAGAAGGATAAATTGAGAGAATGAGAAAGAGGGAATAAGGAAGGGCGCCCGGGGTTTTAAACACCCGGGTCGCGTTCTAGGTGAAAGGCGGGTCGGGCTGGATCCGGGTGGGAGAAGGGCCAGGCTGAGAAAAGGGATGGGTCGAGGCCGGATAGAGGATTTGGGCCGGTAACCGATTGGGCCGGTCCATAAACCGAATACAAACTAAAAATGAAATAAAATAAAAAAATCTAAAGAAATATTTTTGTATTTTTATTTTTTATAAAAAGAAGAAAAACAATTTAAAGAAACTAAACGAAATATAAACTAATCCTAAGAATAGAAAAAAAAAAATAAACGATACCTAAGGAAAAAAAATAAACCTAAGGAATAGGAGTTGCTCCCCCTCGAACATGGAAGCACTTACGACACGAACGCTCCCCCTTGACGATTACCGCGAGGAAATCGAGACACAAGAAAACTTACCTGCTCCCCCTCGAACAGAGGACATTTGAATACAGAAATTTGAAATAAAATGGAAACACACGAAATTGAAATTTGAAATTGGCACATAACTTAACGAGTAAAATGTAATAACCAATGAGTGTGGATAGGAGCATCTAGAGACAAGTCACTGGGGCATGAAGTCCCAGTCATTTGTTATTGAATGAGACTCGTATAGGTCTGTGAAATGGTCAAACCTTCAGATTTAGCATACCTAGCTTGGACACAAGATAATTAAAGCGCTTTTCCTCCAAGGCTTTGGTAAACAGGTATGCTAACTGATGCTCTGTATTAACAAAGTAGAGTTCGATGGTACCTCTTTCCACGTGGTCTTTTATGAAATGATAACGCACATCAATGTGCTTCGTCTTCGTGTGCTGGACGGGATTGCTCGATATGGAAATGGCGCTCTTTGAGTCGCAGTAGATGGGGATCTTCGAATAGTGAAAGCCATAGTCTTTCAGCTGGGTGCGCATCCAAATTACTTGCGAGCAGCAACTGGTGGCTGCTACGTATTCTGCCTCGGCAGTAGACGCTGACACGCAATTTTGCTTCTTTGAAGTCCAGGTGACAAGACGATCACCCAAAAACTGAACATGTCCTGACGTGCTTTTCCGATCCAGCATGTTTCCGGCGTGGTCAGCGTCTGAGTAAGCTGTTAGTTCAAAACCTGTCTCTTTTGGGTACCACAAACCAAGATCAACAGTACCTTTTAAATATCGAAAAATACGCTTAACCGCAACTAAGTGAGACTCTTTAGGTTTAGACTGAAATCTTGCACACAAGAAAGTCGAGAACATAATATCTGTCCGGCTCGCCATCAAGTACAACAGAGAACCTATCATTCCTCTATAAATTATAGCATTCACGTCCTTTCCGTCAGGATCGGAGTGTAGCTTTATACTAGTAGACATGGGATTTTCATAGGTGAAGAATTTTCCATCTGGTATTTTCGAAGAATGTCCGAGATGTACTTAGATTGATTAATGAAAATTCCTGTTGCTAATTGTTTTACTTGAAGACCCAGGAAAAAATTCATTTGCCCTATCATGCTCATTTGAAAATGTTTACTCATAAGGGCAGAAAAGTTCTGACAGTACTTGGGGTTAGTGGAGCCAAAGATTATGTCATCAACATAAATCTGCACAAGAATAATATCGCGCTTTTCTCTTTTAATAAAAAGGGTAGTGTCTATCTTACCTTTAGAGAAAGCAGATTTGACTAAGAAGGATGAGAGAGCATCATACCAGGCTCGTGGTGCTTGCTTAAGACCGTATAAGGCCTTATGAAGAAAGTAAACGTGATTAGGGTTTTCTGAACTCACGAAGCCTTCGGGTTGCGAAACATATACTTCCTCCTTGAGAACGCCGTTCAGAAACGCGGATTTCACATCCATTTGAAAGACTATGAAATTCTTATGAGCGGCGTAGGCGAGGAACATGCGGATTGCTTTAATGCGGGCAACCGCTGTAAACGTCTCCTCGTAGTCTATTCCTTCTTGCTGGAGATATCCTTTAGCTACCAGACGTGCTTTGTTCCAGAAAATTATTCCATTCTCGTCCTTCTTGTTCTTGAAGATCCATTTCGTCCCAATCACCGTCTTATTCTTTGGCCGGGGAACTAGGCGCCACACTTTGAGGCTCTCAAATTGATTGAGTTCCTCTTGCATAACGATCAGCCAGTCTGGATCATTCAACGCTTCAGAGACGGTGGAAGGTTCGATACGGCTGAGGAACGAAGAGAATAAACAGTCATTTGCGGTAGTAGATCGAGTCTGTACGGGTGTATTGGGGTCAGCGACTATCTGATGCAGGGGATGAGCTCAAGTCCACTTGGTGGTGTGCGGAAGAGGTTGATATATCTGTTGTGAGGTATCGGAATCCACATGACCACCGGGGGGTAAATCCTGAACTGCCTCGAGTGATGACGGCCTGTGAGGTGGAAGCTCCTTAGCTGGAGTCGAGCAAGTAGAAGAGGACGACTCAGCTGGTGATGAAACTATAGCAGGATCCGGGATTGCCGGAGAGGTAACTTCGTGAGCACCTTCAACAGGGGTCGATTCAGGAGGTATTACCGTTGCCTGAACTTCAGTAGGAACTTGAGAGATAGGAGGGGGCTCACTCGAGCTCGGGGATGCTGATTCATTGACAGTAGATGAGGGAGCACCAAGCGAGGATGGGCCACTTGAGTCGGTTGGACTAATGACATGTGTCACTTCTGGTGCTTGAGCAACATTCCTGTTACATGACATAGCATTAGACTTAACATTAAATAAGTCATCATAGAAATGTTCAAAAAGTAAATCCAAATCAGAAAGATGTGATCTTGACGTAGACGCTTGATTTGGATCTACTGGAAATTGTGTAGCTCCTGAACATAATTGTCCAAAAGCTAACACACCAGTTAAAGCGGATTCTGAACTGAGGTGTTCAGAAGCCATATCAGCGGCCTCGTCAAAAGTCACGTTTACACTCTCAACGACGGTCTTTGTCCGTTTGTTGTAGACTTGGCAAGCTTTGGCTTGCTGAGAATATCCGATAAACACTCCTTCGTCTGCTTTTGGGCTGAAAGTGCCGAGATCGTCCTTGTCGTTCAGTACGAAGCACGTGCATCCGAATGCATGAAAGTAGTTGATATTCGGGATGCATTTGTTGGTGATCTCGTATGGAGTTTTGTTGATGATAGTACGGTTTTGAGTATAGCATGCGGTGGCAACTGCTTCTGCCCATAGATAAAGCGGGAGCTTGGTCTGGGATAACATTGTGCACGCGACTTCTACTAGAGTTCGATTCCGACGCTCAACCACCTTGTTTTGCTGAGGAGTACGAGGAGCTGAGAAGGTATGGGAGATGCCCACTGAAGTTAGGTAACATGTGAGTACTTGATTCTTGAACTCAGTGCCGTTATCCGTCCGAATAGTCTGAACTGATTGATTGAGACTGACTTGAACACTCTTCAGGAGAGTGATTATTAGTTCTGGGGTTTCATCCTTTGAACGAAGGAATCTAACCCACGTATAGCGAGAAAAGTCATCAACCATCACTAGGACATACTTCTTATGATTGATACTCTGAATGCGTATCGGTCCACATAAATCCATATGAATGAGTTCAAGGGACCGAGAAGTACTTGGAACGACTTTAGGCTTGTGAGAAGCCTTCTTCATCTTGCCCATTTCACAGGCAGCACACAGGTGATCTTTTTCGAACTTAAGATATGGCATTCCCTTCACGTGTCCACCGAGCACCAACTTATTGATAGTCTTGAAGTTCAGGTGCGAGAGTCTACGATGCCATAGACAACTTTGTTCAGCTGAGGCTTTGGACATCAAACAAACTTCCTTATCTGCTTTCAGAGACGAGAGGTCAATCGTGTAGAGATTTGTGCGACGTGTTCCAGCAAGAATTTCTTTTCCGTCTTCAGTCCGAACACTGCACCTCATTGATTTGAAGGTGACCTCTAGATTCTTATCGCAGAATTGACCTATGCTGAACAAGTTGTGACCAAGACCTTCGACATAGGACACTTTCTTAATCGTCAGATTATCCTTAACGATATCACCATAGCCCTTAATGGAAGAATAATGATCATTCCCAAACCTTACATTTCCACAAAACTTCTCGGTGAAGTTTGTGAGTAGCTCCTTTCTTCCGGTCATGTGCTTGGAGCAGCCTGAATCTAGATACCACACATGACCGTCCTGCAAAACAAGTTATTTCTTTTTAGGTACCCATTCGTAAATGGGTCCTTTGGGGTTAGATTTAACACCCGTTTTGGATGTCCGTTTAGACTTGGGTCTGTTTCTATGACGGGGAACATCAAACTGAGAATGATAATTAGCAACATGACATAAGCCAAACCAATCAGATGCAAAACGACGATCAACAAAATCATTCGATCCACAATAAGAGCAACAGAGACAATCATGAGACAGTTGAAGTAATTGCGGAATTGAATAAAATTTTAAAGGTAAAGTTCCATTACATTCAACTAAAGGTTTAGAATTAAAAACATCATCATTGTTCTTGTGTTTCCTAGAATTTAAAACTGGATTAACTAATTCTGTCGTCACCGTGCTTTCCTTAGACTTCTTAGCTACCCATGCATATTTGACCTCTTTGCTTCGACCAAAAGTATCTGAAATACCGTTAAACCCATAGTCAGAAGATTTGAAATTTGAAGATTGTTGCCTTTTAGAGCGACCGGTCTTTTTCTTCTTTTGTGAACACTTTTTAGATTTAGACTTTGAAGAATTGTTCACAGAAGGTTTTTGTGGGGCAGATGTGGAACATTCACCTTTATAAAATTTTACCGGAGGCTCACAAGAATTATTTAGAAAATCAACGTGACTTGGAAGTAAAGGATTAAAATCAAATTGGTTCAAATCACTATCTAGACACACCTCAGAATTCAAGAATGCGGAAAATTCCATTTCCTCATCAGAAGGGACCTTATCACTTGAGGAATTCAGGACATCGGAAGAATTTGTTTGAAGCGGATCATCGGCGGAAGTATTTTTAAAATCAGAACACTGATCCGTTTCGAAAGCTTGAGGCTCTTTTCCTTTATTTTAAATATTTGGCGACGAGTCACCCAAAAATGCTTTACAAGAAGATGTGTTGGAGGCAGGATAAGAATTATCAGAGAGATAAGTTTTCTCACGATGGAGAATTGTAGGCTTAGCTTGAGGCTCAACCTTGTGAAGTTGCTCTTTCAGACGATCTGCTGCCAACGTAGCCAGTTGTGAATTTAACCTCTTTATTTCTGTCTGAAAATATTCTTTTTCCTTATCTGACACTGTTTCCTCTTTATTGGAATTAAGGCACTCAATTTGGGATAAAGGCTCTTGTTTTTCCTTTTGAAAATTGTCCCTTTCCTGTTCAAACGACTCTTCTAGCTGAACAATTTTCTTTTCTAAAATCAGAGGTGGAACATAGACTTTATGGTCTAGTTGTTCCTCCTCAGTTTTAACGGTTTTAGCATCTAGTTCAGCTTGAGTGTAGCTTCTAAAATAGTCATTTGATAGGAAACAAGATTTTTCTTCGTTGTAAGATGCATTTAATGAATCATAAACAAAAGGCAGTTTCATTTTAGTAGAGTTCTCCCTTCTCAACTTATCCTTTTCCCATTCCTCATCCTCAATTGGTTTGGTACAATTGATTTTGTATTTTGGATAGGTCTTGTCTAATCCAAGAAATTCGAACGCATATAACGTATGAACTTTGGATAAGGCCTTTTTCAGATAATAGGGGTTATCGTAACCGATACCCGTATCCGCATGCTTGGGTTCTTTTGGTGCAATAAGACTAAGCGTTTGATGAGATTGACCAATTTTATAGAGTTTCCTTTCAAGCTCCTTTAATTGATTAGATAATCTTTGATTTTCATTTTTGTAAGCCACGCTTTGAGTCACAATATCAATTTTCTCATTTTCTGACATACGAAGCTCATAGGTAAGATTATCTACTTTGGTCTTTAGCTCTTGTGATTCTTTTGAACAACTCTCACACTCTTCTTTTAGATTAGAAATTATGCACAGGTTGCTAGCAATTTCTAAGCTTTGATTTTTAATCCATTCATACTGTGCAAAAACTCGTTTTTCTAGAGGTGAGATGAGTTGTTCTTTTTCTTTTATGAGTAACTTGTAAGAGTCTAGTTTATTCATAGCAAGTTGCATCTGATCAATTAAAGCTTCTTGATAAGGAGCACATTCCTGACATGGAGAATTACGATCTTCATCATCAGTGTCAGACGGTGTTGAATGCTTGCCCATGAAACACAGGTGTGCTTCAGCATCCTCAGGTTCTTCATCAGATACTTGCAACCAGTAGTCATCTTCAGCCATGAGAGCCTTGCCTGCTTCCTTTTCTTTGGCCAGTAGCAGCTTGGCTTTGTAATAATCGGAGTTGCGCACAACAGGTTTGCGACAATCCTTGGAAAAATGACCCAACCGACCACAGTTGTAGCATTTGATCGACTCCTCTTTTGGCTTTTCTTCATGTCTCTTGTCAGACTTCTTCCCATCTTCAACACGTCTCTTACCTTCAGACTTCTCTTGATGATCACGGCTAGTGGAGAATCTTTGCTTGTTTGACGACTTGTTAAAGAGCTTTCTCTTCTGGAAAACTTGAGTCAGGTACACCATAGCTTCTTTCATCTTAGTGTATTCTGGATCTGAATCACTGTCAGGATCTTCGGGTTCAGAATCACTTAACACTGGCTCCTTTCCAGACGAGCGGCTGACAGATTTACCTCTTTTATCTGTTACAAGTGCTAACGGATCAACGATCGGCTTTTCTTCTGCTTTCTGATTCCCCATTAACTCCATAACTTCCTCTTCATCCTGGAGAAACATTTCGTAAAGTTCATTTAGATAAAGCTTCTCCAAGGTCTGAGTATGACGAATATGAGAGACGAACGACTTCCATTCAGGCTGGAGGCTGTTCATGAACTTGATGTTGTTCTCGGTGTTCGTCTTCGTGATCTTGTTTTTCTGGAGATCATTCAAAAGCATGTTGAAGCTTTCATTGGTTTCTGTCAGTGTCTCGCCTTTTCTTACTTTGAAGCCATCATATCTGGTGATGTAGTTTGTCACCTTCAGTTGATTGTTGATGTGGCTTCCCATCATCATTTTCTCAATCTGTTCCCACATTTTCTTTGCAGACTCCTTGTAACTGTCGATGCAGGCATAGCTGTCATTGGGAATACTTTGTAGAAGATAGGACTTTGCTTGCTTTTCAGCCTCGTACAAGCTCTTTTCTTGAGGAAGAAACTCACCGATAGTTTTCCGAACTGAACTATCTGGTCGATCTTCGACTGGGTTTCCAGGTATGACTTTCATTGGCCAGTCTTGCGGCCCTTCTTTCAGACACTTGTAAATGTCTTCGTAGTTTGATTTCGCTTCAATAAAGTTCATGAAGCGATCATGCCACTGAGGGTATTCCCCCCGATAGAGCACCGGGGGTTTTTGATTCGAACCAATAGCTAAAGCGTCTCTTGAATTCATCTTAAATCTCTTAACTTAAAAGCACTGTAACGATCGTGAGACAAGCAGGATGATCCAAACACAATAATAAAAATAAACAGAAAAGAACAAGGACCCGGTCAAGCAGGGTGCCGGTCGAGTAGGGTACCGGTCAACTGGATACCGGTCCACAACTAATATCGGTCGCCCGATATACTGGACTCAACAACACACCGGTTGAGACTAAGTACTGGTTGAAACAGGGTACCGGTCGAGTCTCAAGACCGATAAACAAACCACCGGTCGAATCCAGGTACCGGTCAAGAGAGGACAATAAGGTATCGGTCGATAGGATTGACCGGTAAAGCAGGGTACCGGTCGAATCTTAGTACCAGTAAAGGCAATATACCGGTCGAACAAAGGACCGGTAAAGACAATGTATCGGTCGAACCAAAAGACCGGTAATGACAATGTATCGGTCAAAGAATATCGGTCCAATGAAATATTGGTCAAGAACTATCGGTCGATAACAGATAAATGGATAGACTTAAAGGCCCGATAACCATGAAGAACACATCGAAAATTACGAAGAATCTCAAGAACAATCGACTTTTATTAACCAAGAAATTCAACAACTTTGCAGATCGATTAAGTAAACCCAGAAAAATCAAACCCAGATTTGAACTTTAAGAACACTGAGTCGATTTAATTGATTAATTTCCAGAAAAGAATTCGACCGCACTTACACAGAACACCCAGATCGATCGATACACAAAAAAATTGATTTTCAGAAAAATATTTCGACCGATAAAAACTTAGTGATTAAACAAGTCGATATACCCAGAAAAATCGACCGGTAGAATATCATTAATTTTCAACGGATCGACAGCAGATAGCACATGCAATACCCAGAAATCAAACAAACACTCATGCAGAAAAACATATAGGAACGATTAACCAATTAATTGATTAGGGGTTATAGACAAACCTTTTCTAGATCACACCTTCAGTCTCTTTGCTCTGATACCAATTGTAGATCCCAGTACAGTGCAATCAACAGCAAATAATCAATGATGAACAGTAATATGGCCACAACCTCTAGTCATATGATTAATATGAAATCAAAGGGTTACAGGTTTACAGAAAGAATTTATGATCAGAGAAAAGTAAACCTATTGACTAGAGATCTGGAAATTATGAGACTAAACTGATAATGAAAACAAAACAACCTTTATATACACAGGCTTTACAATCAATTGGGCTTATGGGCTTTTAGGCCCAACAAGCTAATGAACTATTAACGAATTACATAATGAACCCCTGAACTTCTATTTAACATTTAAATTGCCCTAACAAAAAATAATTGAACTTTTAAACGTTTTGTTTGTACCACAAACTCGAAAGAATTTGGTTTCCGGTAGTGTCTTGAATAAGTTAGGATATAAGAAAGTATTTGAGCCTGGCAAGTTTATCTTGTCAAAAGGTGTCTCTTTTGTAGGATTCAGTTATTTGATGAATGATATGTTTATGTTAAATTTAAATAAAAAGAGTTTTGTTTCAAATTCTGTTTATGTTGCAAATGAAAATCTTGTTGATTCTTGTGTATGGTATGCAAGGCTTGGTCATGTGAATTTTAAAAGAATGGTTGAAATGTCAAAAGACGGTCTTATTCCGACCTTTGACATTAAAACCGAAAAATGTAAAACTTTCATGTTAACAAAGATCACAAGGTAACCTTTTTCTAACATGAAAAGGGACTCTTCGGTGCTTGAATTAATTCATAGTGATCTTTGTGATTTGAATTCAACTCCGTCTTTGGGTAATAAAAAGTATGTTGTTACTTTTATTGATGACGCTTCATGTTTTTGCTATGTATTTTTGTTACACTCAAAAGATGAAGCGTTGGACAAATTTAAAATTTATAAAACGGAGGTTGAATTACAAATGAATTGTTTTTTAAAATGTTTACGCACCGATCGTAGTGATGAGTATTACGACCCCATGTTTTCCATTCCGTAGGAATTATTAATGAGACTATGGTGCCTTATACACCACAACAAAATGGTGTGGCGGAACAGAAAAATAGAGTTCTCAAAGAAATGGTGAACTCTATGTTATCCTACTCGGGATTGAGTGATGGATTTTGGGGGTGAATCCAATGTTAACGGCTTGTTACTTATTAAATCGAGTTCCCAATAAAAGGAAAAAGATTACCCCATATGAACATTGGTTCAAGAAAAAGGCCTAAATTGAGTTAAATTCGAGTTTGGGGTTGTCGGGCGGTTGTTTGACTACCCAAACCCAAAAGGAAAACTTTGGGTGAGAAAGGTATTGATTGCATCTTTGTTGGATATGCCGAGCATTCCAAGGCCTATAGGTTCTATGTTATTGAACCTAATGATTCTCTAGCGATTCACATCGTTATAGAATTGAGAGATGCATTATTTGATGAGACTAGATTCTCTTCAATACCTAGGCCGAAGGATATAGTTCCAAGTACTAGTGGAACTCGTGAGATTAAAGAATAAACAATTGTTCCAACCGAATCTCTGATGCTTCAAAGGAGCAAAAGAGGAAGGATTGAAAAATCCTTTGGTCCCGATTTCCAAGTATATTTGGGAGAGGGATCAAGATATGAGATTGGGTCACAATTCTCTTACTGTTATAGTATTGAGGAGGATCCAAAATCATTTGATGAGGCTATGAAGTCTAAAGATGTTGCTTTTTGGAAAAGAAGCAATAAATGATGAGATGGACTCCATCATGGGGAATAATACTTGGGTATTATCAGACTTGCCACCGGGATGTAAACCTTTGGGATGCAAATGGATCTTCAAAAGGAAGATGAAAGTTGATGGATCAATTGACAAGTTCAAAGCTCGATTAGTAATCCAAGGCTTTAGGCAACGGGAAGGCATCGATTATTTTGATACCTATGCCCTAGTTGCAAGGATCTCCACGATTAGATTGTTGATAGCCTTAGGAGATATCCATAATTTAGTGATTCACCAAATTGATGTCAAAACGACATTCTTGAATGGTGACTTGGAGGAAGAAGTTTACATGAAACAACCGGAAGGTTTTGTTATGCCCGGGATGGATCATAAGGTGTGTAAACTTTTAAAATCATAGTATGGGCCGAAACAAGCACCAAAAAAATGGCATCAAAAATTTGATGAGGTTATCTTGTCTAACGGTTTTATGTTAAGCCAAGCAAACAAGTGTGTATATAGCAAATTTGACACATCCGGTAACAGAGTAATCATTTGCTTATACGTTGATGATATGTTGATCTTTAGCACTGACAAAAATCAAGTTGATAAAACCAAAGAGTTTTTGTCATCAAGTTTCTCTATGAAAGATATGGGAGAGTGATCCTTAGAATAAGGATCAAACGTGAGAACAAAGGGATTGCAATTACGCAATCTCATTACATTGAGAAAGTATTAAAGAAATTTAATTGCTTTGATTGTTCTCCGGTGAGTACTCCATTTGATCCGAGTGTAAAGCTTATGCACAACTCGGGTGAAGTGGTGTCACAACTTGAGTACTCAAAGGCTATTGGATGCTTGATGTATTCCATGACAAGCACTAGGCCTGATATCACTTTTCCCATAGGAAAGTTAGCTAGGTTTACTAGTAATCCTAGTATTCATCATTGGCAAGCGATTAGACGAGTATTTAAATACTTGAAGAAAACCATTGATTATGGTTTATCATATGTCGGGTTTCCTTCGATATTAGAGGGATATTCGGATGCAAGATAGATTACCAATTAGATAATCACTCTTCTACGAGTGGTTGGGTGTACTTTCTTGGGGGAGGTGCCATCTCATGGGCTTCCAAGAATCAAAACTTGCATCACGAGTTCGACTATGGAGTCGGAATTTGTGGCATTAGCCTCTACCGGTAAAGAGGGGGAGTGGCTAAGGAATTTAGTCCATGAAATTCCGTTATTGCCGAAACCAATGTCACCTATTTCTATCCCTTGTGATAGTGCGGCTACTTTGGCTAAAGCTTATAGTCAAGTATATAACGGAAAGTCTAGACACTTAGGTGTTAGACATAACATTATTAATGAGCTAATCACGAATGTGGTGATTTCAGTTAAATTTGTTCGGTCACAACAAAATCTAACAGACCACTTGACGAAGGGGTTAGCTAGGGACTTGGTTCACAATTCGGTGATAGGGATGGGATTAAAGTCCATCTAAATATCTAACGGTGAGATACCCAATTCTCTTCTAATACAACGTTAGAAGTTGAATTCAATGGGAAATCTTACTCTAAGGGATTGGAGCACAAGATAATCATCCCAAGGTATGTGCTCGATACTGCAAATGAAGGAGGTAATAGTTCTTTTGTAAAAATGCATGTGCAGGTTCATGATGAATGGAACTACCTATATGAGTGTGAAGTGTGGCTGCTTCAAGAAGCTTGGACTTGGCTTTGATGCACTCACGAATGGATAAGGACACATGGCCTGTATAGTGTCAAGTTTAAACTTTAGAGAATTATTTAAATTCATGTGTATGTTATTTTCTGGTACTCAAATGGGTTGAAGGGTTCAATCCATAGGACACCCGTATTCTCGAGTATTTGAAATGTGTAATGTACTAAGATGAAAATTCAATCTTATAGATATTTTCATTTATGTATGAGTTTGCTTTCCTATATTAACTTTTTTTTTGTGAATCAAGGATTGCACTAAAATGGGGGAGGATTGTTGGTGATTTTAGTGAAATCATCGGTTCATTTTATGTAATTGGATTCACAAGATAATAATGGGGTTGGTAGCTAAGCTATAACACGAGTTAGGAGGTGTGGAGTGCACACTCGTGTAAGCTAACTATGACCCGGGATCGTTGGATGGTCATGTTTGGCGGGTTACTAAGTGGAAAATGGATGTGTACGATTATGATATCACGTTTGGCGGTTTTATCAGTTTTGTAACTGATATCCATTTTCCGCGACATAGGCGGGTTGTGCCACGGGGCTACCCGTGCCACCATTATGTCCAACAATCAAAACAATTCAATGGGGTATTATTATCAATATTAATATGGGGTCGATTACGATTCTCAAGGTGCATAAATAGGATCGATTTCTGCCTAAATCGAAACTGTGAATTGAGATTATCCTCGAGTGAATTTCGTGACACCCAAGCAGAATAGGGTCGAAATATCACTTAAAGAAAGCAATCTCTCACGCGATCTCTAATTCTTTATCTGAGTTGTGATCACTCTCATCTTCTCCCTCTATATTTTCTGCACCCTCCCCAACAAGGTGTTTAATACATGCTTAGTAGTTAGTACTCTCCTGGAAAGTGATTGAAGAAGAGGAAAATTGAAAAGTTGTAAAGGAAGAAGGTGAGGGAGAGAAAGCATCCAGGATAGGTTATTTTTAGAGGTGTACAAGGATCGGGTTTTAACCGATTCATAAATAACAAGTTCTTTTTAGCCAAAAAAGACTAGGTCAGACCTCAACTGGTTCTTGGCCAAAAATTTAGCACCAAATTCATATGGATGGTTCTAACCGGTCTTTAACCGGTCATTTAGTTTTTTTAAATAACAAATACATATATAAATAAATAAAATAAACGACATATTTTAAAAAATTTCTTGAACTTTCATTTGTTATAAACTAATTAGTTGTAATAAATAATAATTAGTTAAATTATGATATTATAAACTAATTAATTCTTTTGACATCTTTCTTTCTTATCTTTTCATCATGCTTATTCTTTATATTTTCATTTAAAATTGCATTAAAATGAAACAAACTTGCCATGATTTTTATTTTGGGAAACCAACTTTTAAAATCATCATTTAAGGGTTTGAAGCAAAGTTTGCATTTATTTACGGTTCTCGTTAACTTATTAGCCTGTTAATGATGATTTCCTAACGATATTTTGCCAACTAAGGTTACATGTCATAATTATATTTAACAAAGGAAATCTAAAATGATGACATGACATCCAAGATTCCCAAATAAAATAGAAAAACTTCAAACGCCTCTAACCCCATCAACCACTCTGACACCCTATATATTCTTCTTCTTCTTTGGCGCCTTATTTGAACCCCAAAATAAGCCCTCAGCGTGTGCTCCATTTTAATCCCCACAATAACCACCCAAACATACTTATGAAGAACTACAAATTTAACACATAGGTTATATTAATAATCCACCAAGAAGTATAAAGAAAGGAAAATCATCTTGCAATTAGAATCCAAAGAGTGATTATGAATAGTACCAATGAATTAAAAGTATGAAACACAAAGTAAAAAAATCTGAAACACAGAAATCAAAACCTGAGAGTATTAAAACAAACATGGTAAGAGAAAAATGTCGGAGCTGAGGTTTCGATTTCGATTTACAACAGTGGGGGAAGAAGAGGAGCACCGATGTTGGGGTTTCGTTCTTGATTTAAAACAATTCGGGAAGGAGAACGCCAATGTTTGGGTTCAGTTTTGATTTAACAGTGACTAGGGAAGGATAAGAACACCGACGTTGGGATTTAGAACCTTTCGACGTGAATGCGTGGTCGGCGTTGGGGTTTCGAACTTGTGGTCATGAACTCGAGACAAGTGGCAGTGTCGTCAAAGAAGAGGAGGCCATTGTGTTTGGGGGGTTGAGGACGTAGAGATGTAGACGAATTTGATTTAGAAAAAAAATGGAGGGACAATGGTAGATTCGTTTGTAGTGATGAAGAAGGTGGGGTCGTGGTGGTAAATCGCAGGAAAAAATGAAGGATGGTGATTTTTTAGTTGAAGTGACGAAGAAGAAAGGATGGAGGAGATGAGGGGTTACGTGGCGTGTCACAAAGTTAATTTAGGAGAAAAACTCTTTTTTGTCTTTAATTTCTTTTAGTTACTTTACATGAGATTGAGATGATATGGCAACGTATAAAAATTTACATAATACTTTCTTAATTTATGATTTGCCACATCAGATTAAGATGACCGGTTACCTGTTCAACCGATCAACAAGACCCTTAAACAAAACTAAACTTTGCTATAAACCCAAAAATGATGATTTTAAAAGTTGGTTCCCTAGAACAAAAATAGGATCAAATTTATCACCTTGAATATTTTTCAAATTATTTATCACCTTTAGCATTCTCTAAATGAATGATTTTTTTTTTTTTTTTTTGGGGGGGCGGGGGGGGGGGGTTAGATCTAAAATATTCAATATTTCTTTCAACTTATATTGTGTTCAGTTTGGTTTGTGAGACAAGATGGAACATGACAAGACAAATTAAATCATGTTGTCCCGTATGTTGGTGCGACAATAGGACTATGAATTTGAAGGACAAGAATGCACTAAATTAATTTTAGACCAAATAAATAATTTATTAAAACCCAACTTAAATCTTAAAACCCAATTCATAAAAACTTTGCTTTTGATTTTGTCTTGTTATTGGCCCATCAGTAAGCAAAAAAGGAATAGGCCCAACACATAGCCCATTAACATGCCCATCCTAGAGAATTGGGGGGAAAAGTGATTTTTACCTTTTTTTTATGTTTGTTTTTGCAAAATTTCACCATTACAAGATTCCTCAACTCTAGGAACAAAATTATTAATTTTCATTATAGCCTCTCAAATTCAAGTATAAAATCTTTATTTTACTTAAAAACGAGTTTACACTTATTCCGTCAATATTTACTCGTTTTTTATTCGTTTTTACCCATTATTATTGCATAACTTCGTGATAACAGGTTATAATACAACTTACAACCATAAAATTCAATCAAACAACTCGAATTTTGAGTTTTATGCACCCCTTCAAATAAAGCTAAAGTCAAGACTCTGAGGAATAGAACTTAATGCATAGTTGAATATGATTCCTTTTGCTGCCAAGCCAAAAAAGCATCTTCAAACTACTTAGACAGATCTAATACTCTGGTCAATAAATCAAGAGGAATGGAGTCATTAAATCGAATGTGGGAAAGAATAATCAAATTCTGAAGAGCCTGAGTAAAGAAAGGAAACAACTTTCTATCTCTTCTAAGTCGAATCAAGACCTGGAAGAATGGTCTTTGAATGATGTTTTTGGAACCCTATTTGCTTTAGCTCTAGTGTATGGAGATGAAGACAGGAAATTCAGAAGACATGCAAAGAAAGAATTATCCATGAAGTCAATTAGAAAGCAAGAAAAGGCTTTGCTTATTTGGAGCAGCTCCCCTAAAAATGAAAGAGAAGAATTCTCAATTATCCATGATCACTAATGAGTGCACTAAGAAGTTTGGTAGGAAGCCTTACCACAAAGGCTATGAAAGAAAGAACTTCAGAAGTGACAACTCTACATATTTTTTTATCACAAGTCGTTCACAAGTTGTTACTAGATGGAGGAAAAAAGGATGAGAAGCAAGAAGGATAGAAGACGGTTGTTGAAGGTTCTAAGTGCTACAAATGTGGAAAATTAGCGACTATGTTGCCGATTATAGAGGAAAGCTTGTGAAGGATGTTGATTACTACAAGAACAAATATAAATACAACTGAAAAGAGAGGGGGTTTGATGGCTGAGAAAGAAAATTGGTCTTAGACCCCACTTTTGAGGAAGACTGCGATGAAGCTAACTTATGTCTGATGGCCATATCTTCTAAACTAGGCACCGCTTGTGAATCTTTTGCTTCTGAGTCTGAAACAAAGGTAAGTAATTCTTCTTCATCTGAGCAAATAGTTGATTTAGAACAAGTTTTTTACAAACCTTCTTCTAACTTTGATGTTTTAAGAGAATAGCTTAAGGATGAGAAGAAAGAAAGAAAGTTGAGAAAGAAAAATTAAGCGTTGATTTTGAGAAAGAGTGAGTTAAGAATGAAAAAAGAAAAAGTTGAGAGAGAGAAAGCCAACGATTTATAAGATGAATAAAAAGTTAGATAAGGTCCATTTAGAAAAGCTTAAAGAACTTAAAGATGTCAATTCTGCCAAGCCTAATTATGAAGATCTTAAGGAATTGTTTTTAAAAAGAAAGAGTGGTAATTCATAAGGACTTAAAAGTCCAAAAAGACCTTCATAAAGAAATATCAAGACGCTCAAGAAGTAAACACCAAAATTAATTTTCAAAAGGATAAGCAGGACTTGGGTATTAATGTAAATCCTTTCACTGGAAACACGAAGACAAGTATTTCTTCTACTTTCAATATTGGATATTTGGAAAATTCCGCTTTTCCTATTTTTAAGAAACATCATAGTTTCAAAAAATCCAAGGGAAAGCCAACAACCCAAACCGTAAGTCTTGTCTACAATAATGTGGTCTATGAACTTGCTTCTGTTGTGTATGGCTAGATTGGATAAAGTAGCTCAACTTGCTAAGGAAAATCATCAAGTTAGAACTTATGAACAAGTTTTTGAGCTAGACTCTGATTCTTTTATGTCCAAACAAGAACAAAGTAAGGACTTAACATATAGTTTCAACTATAATCTTTTTCAAAGTTCATAACAAAACAAAGGGATGTAATTCAAAAAAATCTGAACCAAGGGAGGTTATTTTAATCCTAAACCAACTATATCTTCTGCACCCAGTTAAAAAAATGCTAAGTCTGTAGTATCTATCCTCGATCCAGATGCTTCTGAATTCCTTCTAGAGGCCATTTTAAAATTTGAATTATTAGTTTCTAAAAGCAAAACTTATGATTCTCAAGAAAGTGAGTCATGCCTAAATGAGAAACTCAAATATGAGAATGTTAAAGATTACATTGTGTCTTCCTCTGAACCTTTTATCTGACCTTTTAGTTGAAAATGTTCATACCACTCCTGACTCTCCTTTTAAGGTAAAATATCTCCCAATGAAACTATTGAGGGACAATGAGAAGTGTGTTATATATATAGAGGGGATAGTGATTTTTCATCTTTTGGAAGTGAATACAAAGACTTCAAAGATTTCTTAGATTTTTCTGATGATGATTCTTATCCGAGTCATATCTAGAAGTTGTGAACAAATAGAAGGTTAAAGATAATTTACAAAGGGGATTCTGAATCCAAAGATTATACCAAAATTTCAATCCGAGGTGTTGTTGTAATTTCTGGGTTTATCTTTATATGCTTAACAGCAAAATCATCCTTAGAGCTTAAAAAGGAGAAGAAAGTGAAACTAGTGCAGAAGGGCAATTTCTTAAAGCAATAAAGCAACCAGAGTGGAAACCCAAGTTCACCAGGGCTAAAAAGGGAAAATCTATATTGAATACTCCATCATCTAACAATTTTCCAGATGTGTCAGTGAGCAAAGGAAGAAAATGGATTGCGAAGAAGAAAGAGTGTGAAGAAAGAGGAACAATTTTCTAGGTCAATTATCCTCCAATTGCATGTGTTCTGAACTTCTAAACTAATTTTAGAAGTACTTTTCTTGCACTAACTTTGGAGAAAATGAGTTCAGGGCAAATGCTAAATCCAATAAAACTTACAAGCAAATATAGAAATCAAGAAGGAAAGAGCCAAGAATACTTCTCGACGACACTCAGAAGGCTCTAAATCTTCAACATTTGTAAGAACTAACAAGCAATGACTTATACATAAATGGGTACCCAAAGCTCTTTAATTGCCATGTAGGACTAGCATGTGGATATTTTGTACTTAAACTTTGGTTGTTCAAGGCACACGTCTGGTGACAGAAGTTTGCTGACCTCGTATAAAGAGAGAAAGGATGGAGGTTCAGTGACTTTGGACAATAATAAAAGGTATAATTAAAGACAGCGTGATTACTAATGGAATAGCATAAATCTCTAAAGTTTCTTATGTTGATGGTCTAAAGCATAATCCTTTAAGCATAAGTCAATTTTGTGACAAAAGATTTGAGATTAAATTTCACAGAGATTGCTGAATACTTCATACAGAGGTTGTTCTAGAAGTTCTTAAAGCTCACAGCCATGAGAATGTTTATCTTCAGAACTTCTCATCACATCTTAACACAAAAGCTCTGTGTCTGGTCTCAAATGCAAAAGAGTGATGAAAGTTGATTATGGCATAGAAGATTCTTACATTTCATCTCCGACACTGAGTTTGGAAAAGATCTTATGTGAAATGGGCAAATCTAAGAAGGCTTCTTATAAATCCAAGTTAGACTCTTCTTGCTCCAAATCTCTCTTGAACTACTTCACATGTATCTCTGTCTAGTGAGTGTTTAGAGTCTATCTGGAAAATAAATATATAATGGTGATAGTTGATGAGTATTCAAGTTACACCTGGTGGAGTTTGTCTAGCATGTATCTATGTGGTCTAGTGAGTTCCAGAAGATATTCTGATCAACTTTCTACCGAAGATCCAAGTTCTATTACAAGTTGATGTTCAGAAGCTGAGAAGTGACAATGGAACAGAGTTCGAAAATGTCAAATTGAAAATTTTCTCATTAATTAAGGAATCTCTCACAACTTCTCTGCAGACAAAACACCTCAACAAAATGGTGTTGTTGAAAAAAGGAATATAATACTTGTTGATGTTGCACAAACTATGTAGGCATCTTCTGATCTTCCAACTTACTTCTAGGCTAAAGATATCTCAATCACTTGTTTTACTCAAAATAGACTTATCATTAACAAGCATCCTCTTAAAACTTCATATGAACTTATAAATAACAAAAAGCCAAATGTTAAATTCTTTCATATTTTTTGTTACAGATGCTACGTGTTGTATTGATGAATGATAGATACTACCTTGAAAATTCGATAAGAAGGTAGATGAGCCTTTTATTTCAGGGTTATTCTTTGATTTCTAAGGCATTTAAAGTCTTCAATAGAAGAACCAATGTGGTACAATAAAGCATTAATATCACATTGATGATAAAGTTTTATAGACTTTTGAATACCTTAGTTTTGGACTCGAGCCAAACGTGACGACGTCTGAACAAATTAGTTCAGAACACAGTCATAAGCCGAGACAAAGATGACTTATGAGTCCTCTACTTCAAGTTCAAGAGACGTATAACTCACTTTGCTATTTGAGTACTTAGTTGGTGATGATTTAGAATCTTCTTACCATGCTGAATAACTACTATCAGTCGTAGTTTCTTAACACATTTCCATTCCTACTTCAAAAGAACCTAACTTTAAAAGAAGTATTCTTTGTGGTCCTTCTGATACTTCACTTTATACATGTATAGAGCCTATTTCGGAGTCAAAAGTACTTCCTACTTCTAATGGGCCTATTCTTAAGGGGAGCAGGCATAAACCTCTTCACCAGTAGTGAGCTCATTTTTCAACCTCAAAACATCAAATGCTTATACTAATGATGATTATAAACTCCTTCCCTCAATAATCAAATGGACAAGAGATCATCATCTACACCAAATCATTGGTGTCCCTTCCTTTGGGGTTAATGCAAGATCTGCCACTACTAATAAATGTTTATTTGTCAAGTTTATGAGCATGGTAGAACCCAAGAAGGTTTTTGAAGCCTTAAATGACCTAATAGATTCAGGCTATGCAAGAAGAGCTAGTCTAGTTTTAAAGGAACAAAGTTTGGAAATTGGTTCCATTTCTCGAAGGTAAATCTGGTATTGGAACTGTGAGATCAAGATCACTAAATCTCTATAGAGAGAAAGTAGAGAGAGAGAGCATTCAAAGCGTAAAGTTCAGATTGTATTGATGTATGTGTGAATTGTGTTACAAGGAACAAGACCAAAGGGACTTAAATACCCTGGTCAGATACAACACAGTGTAAGACACTGTACACTATATAAGACTAAACCTATAAATACAATGATTACTATAAAATCAGACTTAACAATCTCCCCCTTAGTAATCATTGGCGCTTTGGTCTTCAAAAATCATCTTCTAAATCAGCACGGACCATAAAAGCGACTTTATGAAGCAATCTGACTTTGATTTGTCTTTGCTGCCTTTGACAAGACTGGACCAGTTTGAAATAAACTTGAAAGAACAGTTGGTTCATCATCTTGTGCTCTAGACGACACACCTCTTTTGAATGACCTTGAATGAACTGTGGTGGTCGGAGCAGGAATAGCAAAAGAATTAAAATAGCTGAGAGAATAGAATCTTTGAGCGAATCTTGATTAGCAGATAAACATTTGAGTTCTTTGTCTCTTTATCATCTCCTTAACTTCTCTTAATTCTCCCCCTCATGACCTTGATGATCTAGATCAACTTGGTCATGCAAATGTTGGAGACGAGACAGCTTAAGATCTGCAAAATCAAAGAAACGGAGAAAATAGGAGAGGTTTGTGTGACACACTGTTGGCGCAAAGTGAGGTTTGCGTTACACGAAGGTGGCGCAAAGCGAGGTTTGCGCGACCAACTGATGGCGCAAATCTGACTTAAACTCAAAATTTTTTTACCTTTTTAAGCTCTTTGACTCCTCCTACACAAATGCACTAGATATGACAATTCAATGTTAGCATTCACATAGAGAAAATCAGATACTCCCCCTCAAAAACAGATAAGATCATTTAAGAAAATTCTCCTTTTTCACTCCCCCTTGAATAATGCTCAAACCCATTTGAAAATGATATGAGAACACAATGATGAAAAACAACAAAGTAAAAAGATAAAATATACTGAATATGAAATTTGAAACAACTAAAAACATGTAAAAATTTAAACACTAAACAAATAAAATTCTACTTAGTAAATTATCACAGATTTATCAATCAGTTGAAATCAAATACATGTTGTTGGATACAAAGACAAGTTTCATTGTATATCAAGTTAAAACATGTTTAGTTTCAAAAACTTTCATCAATCTATTCAGTGTGCAATCATGCGAACTTCGATTTGCTTCAAGAAAAATGTAATTCTAAAAATATAATAGAGAACTTTGCATGTAATCACACTAAGGGGTTGTTTGTTTACCTCTTAATGGTTCCATTAAGAGGCAACCTCTGAATCGTTAAGAGGTAAATCTTGTTTGGCAAAGAAAAGGGATGCCTTTTAATGGTTCCAAAATCCTCTTAATGATTTAGTATCCTGACCCTTCCTTAACCATTAAGAGCCCTGATTTCATTATGAACAATTAGCAAACAACCATATTTCATTTTACACAATATCGTAAAAACCTCTTAATCATTCAGACCACTTAATCATTCTACACTAAATCATTCAGCAACTGCCAAACAACCCCTAAGCCATAAAGAATTTAAGACTTTCACAAATTTACAGATTTATCGCAACTCAGAAATATCACCAACTATCATGAGATGTGTGCTCATTGACATCTTTTAGCAGTGTGCTCATTGGCATATTGACATGAGTGTGCTCTTTGGCATCTTTTAAGCATGTGCACTTTGGCATCTTTTGAATCAAAAAGTTTATTAAGTAAAAAACATGCCGTAAACGTAACTTTCTATCTGACCCTATTGCAGGATTTGGGTCAGCCGCTCCCAGACCGGTTGGCCTTAGGGGACTAGGTGTGAAGCACCCCTTAGAACTTACTTTCCCAGATCAGAAAGGCTACATCGACATATCCTAAACCCATTCATACCAGTAGAACATGACTTTCGATCTGATTCTATTGAAGGATCTGGGTTCGATCACTCCTAGATCAAATGACCTTAGGGGACCGGATGACAAGCATCCCACAGAACTTACTTTCCCAAACCAGAAAGGTCACAGGTACAAACTTTCAAACTTAGAGATTTCTGAATTTTAAGAATTTAATATTCATCTCAATCACAAGGTTTTACGTCTAAGTGCTTAGCCCATATTTTCATTACAATCCAAAATTCTGACTTTTTAGGTTTTCTAAGCATTGTAAACTATAAATATTCTGAATCACACAACTTTAAAGCAGAAACAAAAGTTTCAAACAAGTTGCTGACTTTTTGAAATTTGTTAGAATTGAAATTTGAACATATAACAACTTCAATATAAACAAACAACTTCAAAATTTATCCTAAACAAACATTTTATTCAAACGAAAGAAATAAGGAAATCTTTTAATTTATAGAATAAAATTTGTAAAGATTTAAATCTTTTTTTTATAACAAGTGTCTCAAAAGATATATTGGGTTGAATTAAAATTCAGGAAAGATTGAAAATGCTCAGATTCATGAAAAGGATTTGAGAATACTGGAAAATATCATTATCAGAAATAAATGCAGCAGAAATTAGGTAGATGTACTCACAGTATCTCGTTAGTCAGAAGCTATAAAGCTTTGAAGAACGAGTCCTAGACTGATTTTTCTAGAAGTCGTAGTCGTTGAAGTACGGGTTCTGGGCTGAAGTACTCAGAAGCCAAATTTCTCTTTTACTCCCCCTTAACGTGAGGTGCCTGCAACTTTGAATCAGATAAAGATTTGGGAACCCACTTGAATTTGGGCCCGTGTTTGTTAGTTGCAGTTCTTATGGGGAAATAATTATAAGATTTGACATGAGAAGCATGAGAAATATCATCAGAATAATAAGCACAATCATCAGATGAATACAAAGCATAATCATCTGAACTAGAATCAGAAGAAGAATATGAGACATTTTTGGAAATTTGAAACATTTGCTTTATAGAATATTTTGAAACTTTATTACAATAAGCAAATGAATCACTTTTATAACATTTTTCTACATATCTATCTTCCTCAGTCATAGAATCATTAGATGTCCGCTTTGCTTTCTAAATATGCTTCTTTGATGACTTGCTCAAAGTCCTATCTGAAAGATTAGAATCAGAAGAATTAGAATTGTCAGAAATAACTGTATCTTGTTTCTTCGACTTCTTTGACCGTCTTCTTTTACGCTTAGGTTTATAATATTGATCATTGAGCGTAAAAGAATCATCAAGAATTTTAGATGAAATATTTAAATCAGAAGAAATAATTTTACCTAAGCAAACAATCTGATCAACTAATAAATCTGAATTCGCCTCCCAGTCTGAAGTATTTTGAGAAAAGATTTTAAAATTTGAACTTCCTTTTTGTTTTCTTGAAAATCAAAAGAAAAGTTAGAAATAGAATCTGATTTTTGAGAAAATAATTTTTCTTCAAGACTAGACGTCATGAAAGAAAGAATAATATCAGATTCAATTTTCTTTAAAATATTTTGATCTTCTATCTTATCTTCAAGATTGATGATTTTGCTTTCTAATACTAACGAAGGAGTATATTTCTTAGAATCATAAATGATTGGAGAAATATTTTCCTTATCAGAATTAGGAGCATAAAGATCAATAAAATCATCAGACGTTGAATATTTGATAGGAGATATATCATTTAAAACTCTTCTTCCTCTCCTTGATTTTTCAGGAAAATATTTTGCATTTTCGCTTGTGTAAACAAAAGGAATTTCCTTTTTCTTGGTATTTGTCCTTTTCTCGTTTTCGAGTTCTAACACTTGCTTTTCAATAGTCCAATGAAATTTGAACTGAGGAGCATAGTGTGCAAGAGTTAGATAGTCGTATTTATATAATGTAGGAACTTCGTTTATCACTTTGTTTAAACAATGAGGAATGTCAAAACCAAGTCCCCACCTTTGTTTTAAAGCTTCTTCACTCCTTGGTTTGTTCATAAAAATTGTTTGATCAGATTGGTTCATTCGATAAAACTTTTCTTCTAACTTATTTATTTTATCTGAAAATTGATCTTTTAAAATAGTCATTTTAGTCAAAGACTCAAGATAAGTCTTATTTGAATTTTCCAAATCATCCAATTTCTTTTGAAAGATGTCTTTTGTGTTTTCCAAAATAGATTTTTCATCTTTCAAAGAAATTTTCAGTTTGTCAATCAAATCTGACTTTTCAGAATTTAAATTCTTTTCAAATAAAAGATGTGAACGCAAATCAGATAAAGCAGTTATAATGATATTCATCTGAGAGGATATAAAATTGTAATCAAATTCTGAATATACCTCATCTTCATTAGTATCAGAATCATTTGACTGATCAACTGCAATCAAGCACATCTGAGCGATCTTGACATTTGTAGCTTCATCATCAGAAGTGATCCAGCCAGAATTCTTCTTCTGCTAGCAAAGCAGTTCCGTTCTCTCTTTTCTCAGCCGGCTCTAATTTCTTTCTGTAATAAGTTGATTCCTTAACCTTCTTTGCTCGACAGTCCTTTGAAATGTGCCCCGACTTCCCACAGTTGTAGCAGGCCGCACTCTTTGGCTCGGGCACTTTGACTTTAGAACCGGAAGTGAAGCGAGAAGTGTTAGAACCCGATCTTGGTTGGAACTTTTTCTGATAATGCTGAGAGAGAAGGATCATCGCTTTCTGCAGAGCCGCACCATCATCATCAGTTGACCCATTGTAAGCGTTTTCAGACAACGCTTGTTCAGCCAGATGGCTCGTGAGGAGTGCAACTGGGTCTACTGACTTTTTGTTCTTTTTGTCCAGTTTGGCCTTCTTTTCAAGCACCAAGCTCTCATCAGTCATCAGAATTTCATAAAGTTCTTGGATTTGCATAGAGGAGATTCTGACATCATTCCTCAATCTGTGGCAGGATTTGTTCCACTCTGGTTGAAGTGCATTGAGGAATTTCAGATTTTTCTCAAGCTCAGTCTTTTCTACTTTAATCTTCCTCATATCATTGATAATGGCACAAAAGTTTTCATACACCGTTTTCACTGGCTCCCCGTCCTTGGCTTTGAATTCTTCAAAGTTATTCATGTAGCGCGTATGCCTAAGTTGATCTTTGCGTGAGAAGCAGAAGACGCAAACTGAGCTTTTCGCAAGCAGTATGAAACGCAAACGAGACTTTGCGTGAGCAGGCTGTGGCGCAAAGTAGCTTTGCGTTATGAGAAGGAAACGCAAACTGAAGTTATCGCGAGTAGCTAGAGACGCAAACTAACTTTGCGTGATGCGAAGGTTATGCAAACTGAAGTTCTATTGAGCCGAGGAATGCGTAAACTCTACTTCTCGTGAGTTGTTAGAGACACAAACCTTGCTTTGCGTGACTAGTTGAATACGCGAACTGAAGTTCTCGTGAGCAGAAGGAAACGCAAAGTAGCTTTGCGTGAGCTGTATGAGACGCAAACGTTACTTCTCTTGATGCACTGAAGACGTAAAGTTAGCTTTGCGTGATTGGAGTGAGACGCAAAGTAAGCTTTGCATGAGTAACCCAATGCGAAAACCTAAAACGCACAATGATTTGATACTCGCGCAAACCAGATGATGAACTCACGTAAACTACTATGAACTGGCGCAAAGTTCAAATCTAGCGCAAACCGAATGCAAAAACACAAATCTTTCAGAAATCTATTTCAAAAATGAAATTTTCTAAACTTTCTTGCGCAACCAATTTCGAAAACAACTTTCTAACACCTTTCAATCAAAAAATTCGATTAATAACCACAAACACAAGATTTCGATTATGAAACAGTACGTCAAACGAGTTTTTTTCAGAAAATTGAAAATCTTCAAAATTAACGATCAAAACATGATTTTCTTGAAATTTGATGTGAAACAGAAATATTTAGCATGTAAAATCGGATCCAACAAACCAAATTTCGCATAAACTCGATCAAAAACACACCCAAATTTGACGAAAAATCAAGAAAACGAGATTTTCTTGAAAAATTCAAGAAAATCGATCAAATTTTCGATTTAATTCACAAATTCAGATTCGAAAAAATAATCTCTCAATTCTCTCAAGATTCAGATTAGCTTTGATACCAATTGTGAGACCAGGATCACTAAATCTCTAGAGAGAGAAAGTAGAGAGAGAGCATTCAAAGCGTAAAGTTCAGATTGTATTGATGTATGCGTGAATTGTGTTACAAGGAACAAGACCAAAGGGACTTAAATACCCTGGTCAGATACAACACAATGTAAGACACTGTAAACTATATAAGACCAAGCCTATAAATACAGTGATTACTATCAAATCAGACTTAACAGGAACCAAATGGGTTTTTGTTTAAATGGATGAAAACGAGATTGTGGAAAGAAATAAGGCCATGTTAGTTGCTATGGATAATGCCAAGAAAAAGGTATAAATTATGATGAAACCTTTGGTCTAGGTTCTAGGCTTGAGACAATAAAAATATTTTTTTCCTAAGTTGCTCACAAAGGGTTCACAGTTTTTCCGATGAATGTCAAATCTGCCTTTTTGAATGGCAAGCTTCACAGAGAAGTATATGTTCAGCAACACCAGGCTTTGAAGACTCCAAATTTCCAAACCATGTATATCTTCTTGAGAGTTGAGAAAGCCCTGTATGGTCTCAAACAAACACTAAGAGCATGTTACGAAACTTCTTTCCACTTTCCTCGTCAAGAATCGATTCCTGAAAGGTAACGATGACACTAGTTTTTTCTTGAGAAAGCATAAAGGTGATATGATCTTAAAACAAATCTATGTTGATGATATATTATTTGGTTCTACAAATCCTAATTTCTTTGAAAGGTTCTAAAAATTAATGTAAATTCATTTTGAGATGAGCATGATGGGAGAATTAACTTTATTTCTTGGTCTTCAAATAAGACAATCTTTTGAATGTATTTTTATTAATAAAGCAAAATATGTTAAGGACCTTCTGAAGAAGTTTAATATCAATGATTCTTCTCCTAGGATAATACCGGAGTTAAACTTGAGTCAAATCCTATTGGAAACCACGAGATGTTTTGAACTATAGAGGCGTGATAGGTTCACTTTTATACTTAACTATAAGTAGACAGGTATTATGTTCTCAACTTGAATTTGTGCTAGGTATGAAGCTAATCCTAAGAGATCTTACGTATCTAGCTCTAAAAGGGATCTTTAGATATATCTCAAAGGCACACTGTCTCTAGGCCTTTGGTATCTTAAAGATTCCAGTTTTGAGCTAACAACATTTACAGATGCAGATCATGCTAGATGTAAACTGGATACAAAAAGCATGTCAGTCAGTTGTTAAGTACTTTGTGACAAGTTAGTAAGAGCTTCTCTGTCTTGTATTTAGAACATTTGATGTTATTTAGAAGTTTCTACTTCTAAATAACTCTCATAGTCTCTAAATCAGCTACTCAAAGCTTCTGATATGTACATGAAGCGTATTTCACTATCAGTCCCTTCTTATGTATTACTCACTTGATTTTGTTTGAATATAACTGACTACATAACTTGATGTGGGTATGAATCAAAGGGGAGTAAGGAAATTTATTTTTTTTATTTTGGGAGAGTCTCATAATAAGTCCATCATTTGAGTATTTCATCTCAAAGATACATTTCTTAAACTCTAATGGGCAAGAGAAAGTAACCATTCTTTCAAAGACAAAACCATTTCTGGTTACAAAGCCGTTTGATGCGACCAAGTGTTGGTGATTTTAGTGAAATCATCGGTCATTTTGTGTAATTGGATTCACAAGATAATAATGGGGTTTGTAGCTAAGCTACAACACGAGTTAGGAGGTGTGGAGTGCACACTCGTGTAAGCTAACTATGACCCGACATTGTTGGACAGTCATTTGGTGTGCGTGGGACAAAACAGAGGCTCACGCGGGTTATGCCGTGGGTTAACCAATGAGGGAGATCTAGTTGAAAATTCAGATAATACGAGACTGAGTGAAAGGGAAAGAAAAGAACATCGTGAGACAGTGTGTATCCAGACTAACCAATCCAAAAAGGCATCCACATCCACTACTCGGACTCATGTGTTGAGTTCCAGTATTGAAACAAATATTAGTAGCCCACTAATGCACTTGGACACCTCAACCAGCCATTTTACCACCTCACAACAAGTGATAGTCTAAGAAATGCACGGCGATTTAGCACAACGGCTATCTAGCTTTCATTCGGATAGTATAGATATTGAAAATAGAGAACACCAACCCCAGTTCTTGACTTATATGTATGAACTATTGAGTCTAGTTCCTTTTGATTTACCAATCATTATTCCTAGGACACATTTGTTTCCAACACTACGAGGATTCAGTGGAAGTCCTGTCATTGTTAACGATATTCTAGCAATGAACACAGGCCACATGGTTGCCTCGTCAACAGTTGCGTCAATGGAAAGACTAAGTGTCTCCGGAGTTACCTTACCAGATTTTGTGTCTAAGGAACATCTCAACGGCGCCTTAAAGGCTGTTGAATCCTGTTTATGGAAGTTCATATCTGAAGAGATCTCAGGTGTTAAAAGTTTGTTAAAGGAGAAGGATCCAGTTGTTGATCAAGTACAATCTACTCCACCTCCACCTCCACCAGTTGTTCAACAAGTTGATTTATCAATTGATGAGTTGAAGTCCTTGCTTTTTGCAAAGTTATTGTCTTAACCTCCAGTGGATCAAACAAATGCTACTTTAGTTGGTCTTCTAAGATCTCAACAACCGCCAGCTACACCATCGGTTCCCCAGGTCCCAACAGATGTTATTCGTGCTACGGAGTTTAATTCTTTCAAACAGGATGTTCTACAATATATTCATGCTATGCAACAAGAATTTTTAGAGTTGGCAAAGACTGTTCACACTTCTTGTAAGGTTCAAGCAGAAAGTTCTTTAAAGAGGCATGATTATGATTCCGATCATGACCATGAGGGGGAGAGATCTAAGAGGCAGAAAACTTTAGGAGATTTTGAGCATGGTTCTGACTCAGCTAGTCAAGGAGATACAAGAGATGTAGCTCAGAATCAATCTAGCAGTGAAAATTAAAGAAAAGAAAGCTGGATGGAGTTAGTTCTATATGTTGATCCTAACTCAGAGCCAATGGTTGAAAATCATGAGGCTACATATGAAGAGATCTTAAGGATTATAGGAAGAAGTTTTGATGTTATTGCGATAAGTTCTGATGATGAGGATACTGATAATCAAGAAGCTCAGTATGATAAGTTTTGGAAAGTTTAAGAAGAAGATATGGAGTAGTTAGTTGTTCAGATAATGAGCAAGATCAAGGAGTTGTTGATGATGTTGGCCATGGAGAAAACATTTTGGATGATTTATTTGAAGACGTTGATACTGATGCCTAACATGTTCTGTATGCTCAAGATTCACCAGTGGATATGCATGTTAGTCCTATTCGTGATGAGATTCCAGAGGTTCCTGATGTTTCTACTTTTTCTACCTTTGTGCCTACAAGTCAAGAGATTACAGCTTCTCAACCAACCCTACCAAATGAACCAGTTCAGCCAGCCAATCCACCTACAGATGAACCAGGACCTTTTAGCCAAGACAGTCAAGCAAATGAAGTTGGTCCTTTTGACCAAGCCGGTCCTTCAAATGCAGCTGAGCCTAACCTTTCTGAAACTGATGAAAGATTCTTAAGAAATGCTCTTAGAATGCCTTTTCTTGAAGAGAACAATACGATCTATGTACACCATATTCGAAAGCTTGATATTCATCTAGTCATGGAAATCAAAGACAGGTCCAAGGTATTCCAAGATCACTACATTCATATGATTAATGAGCTCAAACAGAGATAAGATCTTGTGAAGTCTATGAGTAAGATCGTCCTTGTCAAAGAAGTCACTTTGAAGAAGTATGGTATTTTTTGGTATCCATCCTTTGTGGCTCAAAGAAGAAATACTTTGGATTACTCATTAAAAAGCAGATTTCCACCATCTTCAAATTGATGACTTTGAAACCATGTACCATGAATTCAGAAATGTGACAATCAGGAGAGAGAATATCACTTTTGCACTGGAAGCGATTAAAAGGTTTCTGAGAAGGCATATCAACTTCAATTACTACTATGACTTTAAACTTGGGATTAAAAACAACCAAAAGAAGATCAACATGAAGAAGCCTAAGTTGACAATACCAGACTTGGAAGATTATCCTTTGTTCACTATTCGGAGAAAACCATAATTTGGGGTAGTCTAAAAAAATGACAAGAAAAAGAAGAGATTCTTGAGGTTTTCAAAGATAGAAAAATTTTCAGATGGAATATTGAAGTTGATAAGGCTACAACTTCAAAGCAGACTGAATGAGAATGAAAGTTCAAGGTTAGCTGTAGGTGCTCATGTTCCTAGAAGAGCAAGAGTGGATATGGTAAATGTACTTGAAAAGCTGGATGACAGAATTGAGTTCAGAAAAGTTCTCAGACGTTTTGAAACTTATTTGGGTATAAGAGATACCAGAACCAGACGTTTTACAAATTGATCCAAAAGCAGGAGATTGTTAGAGATAGTTTGTTTGAATCAATTTGTTCTTTTTTAAGTCTTTGTTATTTCCTAGCTTGTATTGTGGTCAAGGCTTGTTTGACCATATATATAGGTTTCCTTGCTTTGAGTTTTTAAGCGTATGTCATTGTGTAACTTAAGTATTGTAACTCTTTCAGACTTGTGACTAATACATATGGCTTTCTTTCTCTAGTTTCTCTCTCTACATTTACTTTGTGTTCTGGGTTGATTCATACAATTTGATGTTTATTGCTTGAAATCTGGAACAACAGATACAGACAACAGGAAGGAATAGATTATGACGATATGCTTGCATGGGTAGCAAGAATTGAAGCTACCAGAATATTCTTGGCCTTCTCAACTCATAAAAACTTTATAGTTTATCAAATGGATTTGAAGATTGCGTTCCTCGACGACATTTTAAAAGAAGAGGTGTACGTTTCTAAACCTGAAGGCTTTGTAGATGAGATGAAACAAAATCATGTCTATATCATTGACAAAGCTCTTTAAGGTTTAAAACAAGCTCCGAGAGCCTGGTATGATGTCTTATCTAATTTCCTTGTTAAAGTTGGTTTCGACAAATTTAAGATCGACATAATTGTCTTTATTAAAAATCAGAATGATGATATAATCCTTATACAAATTTATGTTGACAACATAATATTCGAATCTACGAACCCTCAATACTGTAAGAATTTTTTAGCCCTTATGGTGTCTCATTTTGAAATGAGCATGATGGGAGAAATGAATTTGTTCCTTGGTTTTCATGTTTAACAACTTTCAACGGGGATTTTCATAAATCAGTCAAAATATATTCTTGAGATTTTGAAGAAATTTAAAATGGAAAATTGTAGTCCTATGAAAACTCCGATGGAACCAGGTTCTAAGTTTGATTCAGATCCTAATAGAAAAGCAGTTGACCTTAAGGCTAATAGAGGGATGGTTGGTTCTTTACTATATTTGATGGCAAGTAGGACGAGTATTATGTTTTCCACATGTTTCTATGCAAGCTATCAAACAAAACCTAAGGAATATGATTTAGCTGTCGTTAAAAGAATCTTGAGATATTTGAAAGGTACTACTGATCTTGCCTATCCTAATGACACATGGTACAAGTTGATAGCTTATTTAGATGTTGACCATGTTGGCTGCAATATGGATAGGAATAGCACATCTGGCAATTTCCAATTTTTTGGGAGACAAGTTAGTCAGTTGGGCATCAAAGAAACAGAATTGCGTATCTACATCAACTATTGGGGCCGAGTACTTTGTCGTCGCAAGTCGTTGCTTTCAAGTCATATGGATCCGCACTCAACTAAAGGACTACAATTTCTCATATGCAAAAATCCCAATATATTCTCGAAGAGTATTATTGCAATGTCATGCAATCCCGTGCAACATACCAAGACAAAGACATTGATGCCCGGTATCATTTTATTAAAGATCACGTCGAAAGACGTAATATAAAATTATATTTTGTGAATACAAAATTTCAAATAGCAGACTTTGTTCAGCAAAGCTTTAGATGAAAAACGCTTTAATTTCTTGGTGTCCAAGTTAGGTTTGTTGTATCTGAGAACATAGATTTTTCAAATTATATGAATTATGTATAAAAGTTCATTCAAAATGATGAAAATTTTCATTTTTTCATTCAAAGATTTCTTCTTTGATTGACAAATTTAAATTTTCATCTTATTTGAATCTTCTTTATGTTTAATTCATATTTGTCAAAATTATGTATTTTCAATGTTTAATTCTTTGTATTTGTTTCTTTCATGTTTCTGTAACTTTGTGACATCTGCTTTTAATGGTTGTTCATGTTTACAGGGGGAATAAATCATTTTTGGGATAATTTTTCATGGGGTAGTTCTCTCAATTTTTAAAGAAATATTTTTCTGTGAGAAATTGTTGTATGCAAAGTTTTTATTCCAAATTGCTTTTTTATGCATACATTAAGAAGGAGAAGTAGATAAAAGTGGTTTTTAAAATATTTGTACTAACCATTTATGATGAAAATAATTTGTGATTTTAAATATGCATCATTTAAGGGGAAGTAAAATTCTTTTTGAAAACCTGGTGCTTAAAAGCAGTTAAAAGTTGGACATCTTTTAACTTGATCAAATATTTGAGCTTTATAGAAAAATCTTAAAATGTCAAAATATTTTCAAAAATGTTGTTTTTTATCGCATACTTGTGTAAAATAGATAAAATTATCGCACCTTGTTGTGATATAGTTTGAAGTATCGCATCCTTGGTGTGCGAGTGGTGTGCAATAGTTTGATGTATCGCTCATGAATTGTGCAATAGTTGGTGTTTTATCGCGTAGTTTTGTGCAATAGTTGAACATGCCTAGTACGATAAAGCCATGAACAGTAAACTATCGCGCAAAGCTTATGCGATATTTGTCTAAACAATATCGCACGATGTTGTGTGCGATAGTTGACTTTTCAACGTCAAAATTTTTAACTCGTTGGTCTAATCACGTCTTGACACGTGTACTCTAAGGGTTTAAATGGTTCCCTCCTTCGAACCATTTGCTTTATGTTTTCTTTGACCTCCAATATTTTGCTCTCAAAATATCGTTTCATTGATCGAGTGTGTGTTCGATTCTTCATCAATCTTTGTTCGATTCTTTGTTTGAACTACATCAGTACCTCGTTTTTGCATCTGATTGCACTCATGTATCTGATTACGTTGTTCTTGATGTGTTTATCGTGTATTTGATGTTAACTGTTCATATTATTTCTTGATTTTTCATACTAGGGTTTTTGAATCTATTTTTGTTGAAATTGGATCTTGGCTTTGTCTTAAATATGTTTTTCGAGCCTAATGGTATCAACTTTTGTTTGGATTTTGTTTGGTTGAACTTGATTTTTGGAAATCTGAATTTTGACTTAGTTTTTGAAAAGTATCGCATGTTCTTGGTGAAAGTATCGCACCATTCTATAAGTCGACTTTATCGCACCTTCTTTCTGCGATGGTTGCTTTTATCGCAGGACTCTTGTGCGATAGTTCAAACTATTGCATGTCTTTTGTGCACTAAACTGTCTTCTTTCTGTGATAGATGGTCATGTATTGTGCGATACTAGTAATGTCGTGTGATAGTTCATCACTTGGAATTTTTTTTGAGTTTTTTAAAAAATATATCAAAAATGTTTTCAAAAGGGTTTTGGCTAATAGTTTAATTTTTTCAGGTGAAAAATGTCTTCAATTAAACAAATGATTCTCATCACCTATTTGAAGATGAGAATCTGATGCCTCCTGTGAGATCTGCCCTTCCATCAAGGTCTAATTCTCTGAATGCACAAAATCCAGACGACCAGCTGATCTTACAATCTGAATTTTTTTACCCAAGGCCAAACAATCACGGCCTTGACTTTGAACTCATGAAGACACAACATCCAGTTATCTTGGAGATGGACACCCACTGATATTTGCTTTATCTGCAATAGTCAACATCCCATTCATATATCTACCACAATTTTGGAATACATTGACTTATGTGCCTCAAGTTGGATATTATCGTTTTGAACGATTTTTTGATCACTTCAACACCAGACTTACAAAGAATAGATTACAATGAACTCTTCAATTACCTGTAGAAGATGGTTTTCCAAGGAATAATACTTATGAGGACTTTGTCTCCAAATCTGAGTTTTGTGCTGATATTAGGTCATTAGGATATTCAGATGAATTAAACAGGGCCACATAGTTCAAGAGGATGAACCTGTCTCCAATCTTGAACACTTTATTTTCAATCCTGAATCGATGTCTTACTTCAAAGACTATCGACATGCAGCACACACACACACACTCAAATTGTTTCATGGTGTTGCTTTCAATAAGCACTGGATTACTCAATCATTTTATGGAATGATCTGGTCGAACTCGTCGGGGATAAGAGTAAGCCATCCAAGGGTGGGACATTTGTTCTATTCCATAGAATTTTGCAGTTGATCATCCATAGTATGATGTGGAAAAACAAAGAGATACCCAAACTAATACATACTGAAGCCTGCCTAGAATATCCGATGAATTACCTACGTAACAAAGTAGATGATCCAGTAGTTGTGACAAAGCCACTACAAAATATTTGTTGGCTTATGCAAATCAGAATGCACCAAGTGTGTTAGCATATAGGCACATAAATGCTCCAGTGGTCCAACCAGAACTAGAGGGACCTACCCACGGAGCCACCCAAGCCTCATATAAGCGTAATGAGGGTCTAGGTCTAGGTGACCAAGGTCAGGCACTTGGGGTTCCTAATCGGGGAGTGTTGAGGGAAAATGCATTTGAGAAGGGTACTGGAGAAGGGGTGCTCCTGGTTTTGCATCTCTATCTCAGGAAGAGACAACTGGCACCATGACGATGGATATCTTTAGGCAAATTCCTTAAGCTCATACATATTCTGATAATGAAAGCACAACTGAAGCAATACCTAGAGATGGTAATGACAGTTCTGATGATGATGATTCGAATGATGGAACTGATGACTTCATGATTGTTTCTAGTGTTGATAGAAACATAATAATCACCGAACTGGAAATGAGGGTGTGTTGGTTAAAATACTGAGAGGGAGAGTGATGGGATGGAAAAAGAACATGGCGTGTGTGTCCCTGAATCTAGTTTCTAATCACAATTAAACAAACAAAACACAAACAAAAATCAATTACCTGTTTGATTTCACTTTCAAATTCAAGAATACAACTTTCTCACTCTAGAACACTCTTTCTCTCTCAACAGATTTCTCTCTCTAACAATACAACTGAATAATACGCTTTTCTTCTGTTGACTACTAATTACAAAGGAAAGGAAACTATTTATACCTACAACTAAAACAAAGAAAAACAAATACAAATACAATACATTGACTTTTATTACAAAAGACTTTGACTTTAATGAGATTTGACTTTCTTCAGCTTTGACTTTCTTGAACTTTGACTTTTGTCTTCTTGATCTTGTATCCAACATATTTATGCACTAACATGGCAAGAGCGAGACAAGGTCAAAAGACCAAAAAGGCCTTATCCACATCAGTAAACCGGGTTGCGACATTTGCTCCGGATCTCATGTGTTGAGATTTGGTATTGAAACAGACATTATAGACCAGTGACGCAATCACAAACCCTTCTCGGACACTTAACTATCTCCCAAAAAATATTTGTTTCACATATACACGGAGATATACCACATCATCTATCAGCATCTCATTCGGAGAGTGTTGATATTAAAACAGGAAAACTCCAGCTCCAGTCGCCGACTGTTTTATCCAATTAAATCGAGTCTAGAGCCAATACGCGTTAGGACACATTCTGAGTCTTTAGTTGTTCATCTTCGTGACATTACCGGAACATCCAAGTGATACCATCTATTTATATTTCACGAGGACAGGATGGAAATCCAACCAGTGCTATCATTACGCCAACATTGAGCATAGGTCATACGGTGTATTCAACCATTGTGCCAACTAGAAATCAAAGTGATCCAGGTGTTAGACTACCATAATTTGTTTCCAGAGAACTCTTGGATGATGCTCTGAAGGCCATCCAACTATCCATGGCGAATCAAGTAGACAAGATGGAGACATTATTAAGGGGTAAACCAGTGGCTAAGCATTTGTCTACACCATAGAATCTTCCACCACCACCACCACCTCTAAGGCAGAATGAAAATCTTTCAGTAATGAACTAAAATCCATTCTTTATGCCAAGCTGTTAGCTCCGATCATCGTACATAGAAGTATGGAAAAATAGGCTAAGTTTAGGAACCTCAGAAGACATTTGCCATACACCATGTTTCCACAGAAGTGCTAAGCTCAGAAGATCTGTCGACCATCAACCAGAGAGAACTTAACCTGAAGATAAACCTCAGACAGTAGAGACTCTGTGACCCTTTATAGAGCCTATGTGGTGGCTAGCTCTGGAAGATGGAAGACTTGAAGAATTGCTTAAAGAGACAACTCCATGTGCATATTAGGTGCTTACCTGCTGTACGAAGAATCTCAAGATCAATAGTACACACATGTTGTTCTTTACTTTTCAGGTGGCAATCCATTTATGGAATGTCAGCCATTGTCTTGTATGATTATGTGCTCCATTTCTTGTATTTGTAGGGATCACCTCTTGATTTCAATATTGAGCGCACACAATTCACCCACGCTTGTCTAGAAAGAGAGAAATCTGTAGAGAGCAAACTTTGTACACACACTACTACGTGTTCCTAGTGTTTTGGCAAGTTTATGAAGATTAAATTTCTGTGAATCATTCTTACTATTATAAGTTTTCTTTGTTTCTTGTTTGTGCATGTTCACTACCAAAACCAAACCATTCATCTACATCTAAACCGCTTCCGCATACATCTCTGTTTGTAGTTGTTTTTGGTTTATCATTGTTAGACCCCGACTGGGAACCAACAATTGGCATCAGAGCAAACTTTGTTTCTCAATATCAAAGGATCTTGTTCTACAATGATTCAAAGTTATTTGGTAGTGTTTTGAACTATTTTCAGCTTCATTTTTCATTCACAAACGAACAATCCCTGTTTTCTGTGTTTTCTTCAACTACTTTGATTTAAACTCAGTAATAGGAAAGTTTCTTGTCTTGAATAATTCAAAAGCTTGATATAAGTGTTCCGATACTCTTGTCTTTCATATACAAAACCCGTTCTTAGCCTATCTCATTCAAGTTCATTAAAAACTTCAGTCATTTTTCATACTCTATTCTTTCTTCAAAACTTCAAAATGGCAAACACTGCCAACTTCTTCACTGCATGGGTCATAATCAAAACGCCCATTCTACTGAGGGATGAATATCCTCAGTGGAAGATCCACATGGTTAATTTCCTTGAGGGGGTTGATCAAAAACTTGTTGAGTACCTACACAATCCTCCATACGTACCCATGGTCACCGTTCCCAGGTCCCTGCAATTACTACAACTCCAGAAGTTTCTGAGTACTTAAAACCCCAAACCAATCTATGAATGCGGAGAACAGGACTGGAAAAAACATGAGTTGGCCAAGAAAACCAAAAGACTACTCATTAAGACCATCCCTAATGACATCTTCCAATCCCTAGACTCATGCGAAACTTCTAAGGATTTATGGGTAGAGTTAGAGAAACAACTTTAGGGGGGGGGGCAAGACCCAAAAGAACAACAGAGCTCAGTGCATAAATGAATATTATGCATTTAAGGTTCTTCCAAGAGAACCCCTAAAGAACACCTACTATAGATTTAACTCTCTGATAAACAAGTGCAGGAGGTATGGAATCCACAGAACCTCAAAGGAAAACAATGTCATTTTCCTGAAAAGTTTGAATGATGAATGGCTGCAACTATCAATGTCTCTTCAACAACACAAGATCTTGATACTTAGACCTTGTCAAACATTTTTGGCACTCTTGCTGGTCAAGAAAAATGTATTCCAAAACCCAAGTGGGTGGGCCTCTGGCACTGGCCGGCAAAACCACAAAGGTGTATGACAAGCCTCAGAAGGAAAAGGTTGTGGAAGAAGGTGTGAAGAAGAAGAAGTAGCAGAAAGTTCTGGTTGCTGAAAGTGAAGAGGAAGATGATTCTGATGAAGAAATGGACATGCCTTTTCTTGCCAATACTTTGGCATTAATGACAAAAGAGTATAACAGAGGACTCAAAAAGAAGCCCATGTTCGGTAGAAGACAGGATGATAGAGGAGATGAGAGAAGTGGTCGGTTCCATGATCAGAGGGGATATGGACCACCACAAGGATATGGGAGAGAAGACTTTGGAAATCAACAAAGGATGCATGACCAAAGAGGAGATGAGAGAAGGATGATGGATCAGAAGAAGGCCATCGAGTACCCATAGAGGGGTGCTCGGAGAGATGATGGCAGAGGAGGAGAGAAGACAATTGCAAATGCTCCGCATAACACTGGTTGCTTCAAATGCGGAAAGCCAGAACACTTTGCTGCAGAGTGTCGAAGCAATATCCATAGAGGAGCACCCGTTAGAGATGTTGCTTTCTACAAAAAGAATGCAGAATACTATACACATAAGTCCTTGGTGGCTGAGCAGGACAATCTCACCACTAACGAATCCTCTGATGAAGGGGACCAGAATGCTTTGTTCTGCGGGATGGCAGAACTCAACTCCTCTGACGATAATAGTGAGGTATCCACATCTAACTCAGACTCTAATGACTCAGAATCAAAATTGGTTAAACTAACAGAATAATTTCATGCTTTCAAAAATACATGCTTAGAGCTTGAAAATAAACTTTCCTTTTATGAGCGAGAAGCTAGACTTGTTACTCGGGAAAAGGACAAGTTGTACATTGAAAAATAAAATCTAGAAGCTGAGCATGCTAAAGAATAGAAAGCTTTGAAAGAAAGGTCACTTCCCTTGATAGAGCTTTAATGATTAAGATCAAGGAGTTAAAAGATAATGAAAGTGACAGATTAAACACTCTTGCTCTGAATTTTATTTTTCCAAAACGAAAGAGAAGTCCTTCATCAAGACTAGCTCAACAGAGATTTATTGATCAGGAAATATCAGGATGCACAGAAGGTGCATGAAAAGGTTAATACCCAAGTCGGCAGAAGGGGTATAGGGTTCACTGACATTGATCCCTATATGGAAGTAAACGAAATCAATCCTTATCAAACATCTTCGGCCTTGGGAAGGTTCAAAAAACAGGTTTTCCCAAAACTCAAATGAGGATCACACGAGAGGATTCCTTTGCATATGAAAAATGTTTGGTATGAAAACAATGATTTGTCATCATCAACCTCTGCAAAGAGGAAATCTATTCCAAAGAAATACTTGTCTCAAATACAGATAAGACTCTTCAAGTTTGGCCATCTAGAGACTGAAACTCAAATGACCTTTGTGCACATGATAACCCCTGAAAAGGAGTTGTCCTCTAAGACACCAGAGTTTATTCCATTCTCTATAGAAGAAAAACTGTTTAAAAAGTTCCTTGAAAATGATTATAGAAGAACTTATGAAAACCATTTCTTCAACAATCCTGATATGACCTCTGTCGTACAAAAAATCTTCGAGCATCATTTGATGAAGAGCCTACAACTTCCAGAAGTTGTCCCTTGCATTCTCAAAATTTTAAATATCCCAAAGGACAATGATGATGGAAAGTGTGGTACATGTCCAGAAGATCATGCCTCTAGTCACAGAGACTTCCTTGATTCAGACTCTGAGAGTGAATCATCCTCTGTCGATATGGAGACTGGTTATGCTGAGCCAGAAATAGTACCTTACACACTAGAAAGATGTAATATGGCATTCCTAACAGAATGATAACTCCCAAAAGGAACTCTGCAAGGATTCCTATTTGCCCTGATTTCCTTGACATGTGTCTACAAGCTAAGACTTCTCTTGAGCTTCAAGAGTTAAATAAACAAAATAAGTTGTCACCTCAGAAGCCCAAAACTCCAAGACCTTCAAAACCTTTTCAAGAAAAATTCACTTGGCAACAAAAGCAGAAATGGGTTAAAATGACAAATCTTTTGCTTCTGTGGCAGTGAATCGAAAGGAAGGATCCCACAAAGGAAGGGTACAATTTAAGAGCTATCCGAAGAGGACTTTTAACAAAAATCAGTCTAGCCTAGATAGGTCATTCTATAAAAAGAAATCCAATGCTAGGAGAGATTGTAATAAACATTGCTCTGTACCAAACTTTGATGTTTTTAATGAAAAGTTCAAACAACTTCCTTTTGATGTCTCATATTGCAAATGTTTCCATCTCATGCATGCTTTAAATCAATACTTCTCGAGCCCTCACTGCTTCCTCTCTCAACCCCAATCTAAGAATGATAAATTCAAGGGTAAGAAGAAGCAAAATGGTTCTTCTGTCAAAGAAGGTAATGCCAAACCTAAGGATGCAAAGGCAACCTTAAAGACCCCTAACAAAAATGAACCCATTTGGAAATGGGTACCTAAATATCCTTGATCTGTTCGCAGAAGAAGAAGCATGTGCCTATATGGTACCTAGACTCCAGGTACTCTAGGCACATGATTGGCGACAGAAGGTTGCTTTCCTCATATCAAGAAAAATCTGGAGGAGGTTCTGTGACCATTGGAGACAATAAAAGGGACAAATCAAAGGCTATGGAGTCATTGACAAAGAGGACATCGATGTCTCCAAAGTTGCATATGTGGATGGATTTAAACACAACTTAGTCAGTGTTAGCCAACTCTGCGACAATGGGCTCGATGTAATGCTCAACCAACAATATTGTTCTCTACTAAGTTCAGGAACTGGCACGGAGCTTCTGCTGCCAACAGAAGAGGTGACCTATACCTCATAAACTTTAAAGCCACCAACAGAGAAGAAAAACTTTGTTTGGTGCCAAGAAAGAACGAAGAGGCTTGGCTCTGGCATAACAGGTATCGTCATCTAAACTTTCATACTCTTGACAAGCTTATTAAACTAAACCTAGTAAGTGGTCTACTAAACATCAAGTTTGACAGAGATCATCTATGCTCTGCTTGTGAAATGGGCAAAGTCAAGAGAGTTGCCCACAAGTCTAAGTCAGATGTGTCTTGTACTAGGCCTCTGTACATGCTTCATGTTGACCTCTGCAGTCCAATATCAGTGCAGAGCCTAGGTGACAAGAAGTACATACTTGTGCTCATAGATGAATCCTCTCGATATACTTGGATTGAATTTGTCCGAAAGAAGTCTGATGTTCCTTTAGTACTAATCAATCTTATGAAGAGAATATAAGTTCTTTATGACAGCAAGGTCCAGAAGTTGAGAAGTGACAATGGCACAGAGTTCAAGAACTCTACTATTGAAGCCTATCTTTCAGAAGAAGGAATATCACAGAACTTCTCTGCCGCAAGGACCCCACAACAAAATGGTGTTATTGAAAGTAAGAACATAATACTTGTCGACGCTGCAAGAACCATGCTCGCTGCTTCAGGATTGTCTACTTCTTTGTGTGCAGAAGCAATATCAACTGCATGCTTCACTTAGAATAAATCTCTGATTGTGAAAAGGCACTCAAAGACCCCCTACCATTTGATCAACCAGAGGAAGCAGAATATAAATTTCTTTCACTTTTTTGGATGCAGATGTTTTGTCTTGAACGACAGAGAACACATTCGAAAGTTTGATTGCAAAGCTGAAGAGGCCAAGTTCATTGGATATTCAGTGACTTCTAAGGCTTACAGATTCTATCAAAACTTATACTTGAAAGTATTAATGTTTCATTTCATGACTCTTTTCAGGTGACTTCTGAGCAGATTAGCTCAGGACTCAATCTTCAATTGCAAGAATCTGGTGAAACATCTACTCGAGCAAATGAGTTACATCACTTGTTTGAAGAAATGTTCAATGATGATGATCCCTCTAGAGATGATCACAGAGCCTCTGAAGTCGAGGCCTCTACGGACCAAACAGGTACATCCCTAACCGGTCTTATCATTACTTCACGCTCTTCAACTACTTTTGTAGGGCCAAATGTCGAGGGGGAGCACACAGAGACCAATAACAACCAAGGCTCCACGCTCAATCACGTTGAAGATCATTTTCCCACAATTTCAGACAAATAAACACCAGAGCAATGACATAACTCCCGCCAAGGATCCATAGCGGTTTCTACCTCAACTCAAGGAGAACAGTCTACTCCTGTGGAAAGCACAAATGAACAGCCTTCTACTACAGAAATTGCACGTGATCAAGAAATCATCTCTATAGAAGTCCAAAATGATGCACCTAATTGCCATCTTCCAAGAATGACCAGATGGAGCAGGAGTCACCCATAGAGCCAAATCATTGGTGACCCATCTGAAAAAGTGATGACTCGCTCTGCTACTGTAATTTTTTGTTTCTTTACAAATTTTGTTGGTATTATCGAGCCAAGAAGGTTTCTGAGTCCCTTGACGATCCAAATTGAATAAAAGCTATGCAAGAGGAGCTTTTGCAGTTCGAACGCAAAAAGGTATGGACCCTAGTGCCTCTGCCAAAAGGCAAAACGGCAATAGGAACCAAATGGGTGTTTAGAAACAAGAAAGATGAAGATGGAGTGGTCATTAGAAATAAAGCAAGATTGGTGGCAAAGGGATATTGCCAAGAAGAAGGGATTGACAACGAAGAAACTTTTACCCCTGTTAAATGGATCGAAGCAATTAGGATCTTCCTAGCCTTCGCAGCGCACAGAGGTTTTAAAGTATACCAAATGGATGTCAAGTCAACCTTTCTAAATGGACAAATACAAGAAGAATTCTATGTACAACAACCACAAGTGTTTGAAAGCTCAAAGTACACAGGCCATGTGTACTATCTAGACAAGGCTCTGTATGGACTCAAACAAGCCCCCAGAGCTTGGTATGAAATGCTTTCAAACTTCTTGCTTGAAAATGGTTTCGAAAAAGGTACACTTGATACAACCTTATTCTTTAAAAGGAGAAAAGGTGAGATTCTACTTGTGCAAATATATGTAGATGATATTATCTTTGGTTCTACTAATGAATCTTATTGTAAAAAGTTTGAGTCAATGATGAAGAGTGAGTTCGAAATGAGCATGAATGGAGAACTAACATTCTTCCTCGGGCTTCAAGTCAAACAAACTCTAGAGGGCATTTTCATCAATCAATCAAAATATGTCTCTTACATACTTACTAAATACAAACTCTCTGACTCTTCAACAATGAAAACCCCCATGGCCACTGGATCAATGCTTTATGCAGATCCAGAGGGTAAATCTGTAGAGTGCAAGCTCTACAGAGGCATGATTGGGTCTCTTTTGTACTTAACTGCTAGTAGACAAGATATAATGTTGGAAATATGTCTTTGTACAAGATTCCAAGCTAACCCAAAAGAATTTTATCTTCTTGATGTTAAGAGGATCTTTAGATATCTAAAGGGCACCAAGAATCTTGGCCTTTGGTATCCAAAGAACTCTAGCTTTGATCTCATGGCATACACAGATTCAGATTATGGAGGATGCAAGCTTTACCAAAAGAGCACCTCTGGAAGTTGCCAATTCCTAGGAGGAGAGTTAGTAAGTTGGACTTCTAAGAAGCAGAACTAGTGTCTACTTCTACGGCAGAAGCTGAATATGTTGATGTCGTTAGTTGTTGCTCACAGGTTCTGTGGACGAGAACACAACTAAGAGACTATGGTCTAGATATCGACAAGATTCCCATCCTCTGTAACTCAAAGAGTGCCATTGCGATCTCTACCAATCCTGTACAACACTCTAAGACAAAACACATTGATATCAGGTATCACTTTCTTAAACATCATGTAAAGCATGGCACAATAGAGATGTATATCATGTTCATAAACTATTAACTTGCTGACCTATTCACAAAAGCCTTAGGTGAGAAAAGATTCTCATTTCTTGTTGGTAAGTTGGGTATAATTTGTTGTATCACCAATTCTCGTCATTTGGGTGACGATGATGTATTGCTAGATACCGCTCATTGTTTATAAATATAAATACGATATTTATAATTATTACCAACATGTCGAGAACCCATTGGGTCACACGCTTTGAACATATTCGAATATAGAGTTTAAATAATTAAAAATGTTTAATTATTATATCTGATTTGTATTGATTTAATCTGATTAAATAAAATTGACTAGGGATGGTCTTGAAAAGATGAGTTATGGTGCATGGATACTTCTACACTCAAGTAAGGTGTAGGGATGGTGGTGCTTTCATGCCATGCCTCTCATGTCCATATATAATGTATGACATTGTATGCAAGATTGTTTTGTTCTTGCAATTCCCTCTAAAATCACCTACAACTATATGCTCTCTTTCCTTTCTAAGTTTTGAAACTGTGACTAGCATCACGAGAAGGCAAAGGATTCAGATTGTTCGTGTGGATACCGTGGAGGCATCAAGCTTACTTTGTTGCTGTGATTCAAAGTATTGTTAATTGTGAGGTATAATTTTGAAACACCCGATTTATTCCGGTTCATATGGGTACTTGGAGGGTTACGGTTTTATTTTCCGCTGTGCTTGAGATCCCGTAACCTAACAAAGAGAGTTTTCAATTTCGGCATGCCAGTTCCTGAAGCTTTATTGTCATACGCAGATCCAAATTCTGAGTGCGTAAAAGATTATAGAGAATCTATGGAACGGCCAGAGCCGGTTGTTCCTGCCTAAGGATCCATCCCTAAGCGAGCGGAGTGGGTAAGGGTTCATGTTACCATAGGGTACTTGAACGGGGAGTGCCGAGAGAAAATTCCGAGTTGGGATTGGAAGGGGGTTAGACTTCTGGACCGGAGTTGTGGGATCACAGGATTTTGCCACACGTCAAGTTGGTTCCACATCTCAACCTGAAACGACTATCATTCATCAATCGGGCCTTCAGAAAGAGAACGTCGAGGAAAGTCCGTAGTCTAAAACTGAGACATATCGAGCGACAAGCAATGATGATGATGATAATGAAAGTGTTCACACCGCTACTGTTGAAAGTGGTGAAGAAGAGAATGATGATGATGCTTCTGTTAATGCTGATGATAGTGATGATGATTCTGATGATGATGATGATGATCAAAATCAAGATGATCAACTTCTTGAGATGGATATTGATGCCACAATTCAAAAATCTACAAAACAAAAACAAAGACAAAGGAAAAGGGTCTTCTAGCCAATCTCAACGGATGTAGCCGAAGATGATACGGGTGGTTTCATGGTTATGACGGATGATGTGAATGCTTCACCACCCGGGTGGATTCTTGACTTGGGATGTACCTACCACAAGTGCCCAAACCGTGACTGGTTTTCCACCTATGAGCCTTGCTTGGGGTCGGTTCGGGTTGGGAATGGTGCTTTGTGCAAGATAGTGGGTCAAGGTAATGTCTGAATCAGGATGTACGATGGGGTCATTCAGACTTTGGGTAATGTAAGACATGTACCGGAGCTGAAAAGAAACCTGATTTCACTTAGTAGTCTTGACATCAAAGGCTACAAGTTCATAGGTGAAGGTGGAGTGATCAAAGTGGTTAGAGATAATCTTGTCTATTTGAAGGGCACTAGGCAAAGTCCAGATTTGTATGTTCTGACGGGCACTACCATCATGGGAGATGCTCAGGTAACCTCATCGACTCTTTCGAATGTTGATAAAACATAGTTGTGGCACATGAGACTCGGGCATATGAGTGAAGCCGATTTGATGGAGTTGAGCAAAAGGAAGCCTTTGGGTAGCCAAGCAATCGAGAAGCTCCCATTTTGTGAGCACTGTATTTATGGGAAGCAAAAGAAGGTGTCATTCTCGAGCTCAACTCATACAACCAAGGCGATTCTCGAGTACTGCATTCGGACCTATGGGGACCAGCGAGAGTCCCGTCACATGGTGGTGCTGTTTACATGCTGAATTGACGACTACTCGCGCAAGGTATGGGCTTATTTCTTGAAACATAAAAATGATGTGTTTGCTACCTTCCGTGATTGGAAGACAATGATATAAGAGCAAACCGACAAGCATATCAAATATCTCCGGACCGATAATGGTCTAGAGTTTTGTTCGGCGGAGTTTAATGCTGGTTGAGCTGAAATGTTTAAAGCTTTCTCAAAAGACTTCTGAATTTGAGAAAGTAATTGTTCTGGAAAGGGAAAAGTTTGCCAAAGACAAGAAGGCCATTGAACAAAAGAACGTTGGATTCTTAAAAGAAATATCCGTCCAGAGAAATGATGTTGAGAAGGGATTTGAAGAAGAAAGAAGTATGTTTGAAGCAGAGATTAAGAAGCTTACTGAGAAGCTAACTGTACTATCTGAAAGTGTGATTACTGAGAAGAAAACGAAGTCTGACTTCAAGAAGAAGCTTGACCTGCTCATTGAAGAAAGAGACATCTTTGCTTCAAAGATTAAAGAGCTTGAAAAGATTGTTTCAAAGATGGTGGTGACTGAGCAAACGACTCAAGAGTCACAAATCCACACACCTAGAAATAATTCAGCTAACTTCAAAAACACAACCTCAAGTTCACATTTGAAACATGTTACTTCAAGGAGGTTAGTCAATTCATTTGATCAGATTCGTTCTACTAACATTTTCTTTGATGAAAATGTAGATGGTTCAGATACATTCAGAAGAAGAAGAAGAAGAACTGGTATGAAAGATGAAACCAGTTGAAAATGAGAAGAAAGATGAGAAGAAAGACGAGAAAGGAAAGAAGTCATGTGTGCATACACATCAAGCCAAGAAGAACAATGTGCGTAAAGGTAAACCTGATCATACCTACACGAGAGATCAATTAATCAGGTTGTCAGGTAAGCAATACTATTATTCTTACTGTCGTACACATGATATTGTTCATAAAACAAGTGATCATTACTTGTATGGTTCTTACTCAGTTACTCCCATAAGAACTGCAACTAACTAACATGGACCCAAATACCAGTGGGTACCAAAGAAAAAGGATGATTATGTGTTGTAGGAACCTACTGTCAAGGGGGAGTAAGAGAACGGAGGCTTCTAAGCAAATCAGCTTAGGACCCGTACTTCAACGGAGTTTGATTTCTAAGCACAACAGTTTAGGACTTGTACTTCAATGATCAAAAGGACATACTCCTGTGCTGATAAGAGATTGTACTTCAATACTCCAATGAGGAAATCAACCATCAAGGGGGAGTACATACATTTTTGTCTGAAATTGTATGCATCCGACAGAAACGATGATTTACATTTGAGGGGGAGTTAATGCTTATTTTTTACTTTGATAATTTTTCTGATGCATAATTTCAGGGGGAGTAAAGCCTATGACTTCTGATTGTCTCTGATCAGAACTCGTACATAAATTGTTTTACTGCTTTATGTCATTTCAATTTCAGTGAAAAAAGTTACTTTGACTAGACCTTTAGATTTTTGCAGGTTGAGAGATGCTTACAAGATCATATCTTTATGACTTTAAGCTTGACTTCGTGAGATGTAAGACTGCATTCAAAAGGTATAATTCCTTATCTTCATCTCATTTATGGTTGAAAGAAGGACAAATTTCAATCATAAGAAAACATGTTCTTAAATGTTCAAACCACTTCCCGATTCTCAAAAAGATTTTTTGAATTGGAAGTGTGATTTTAAATGTTTTCTGCTTCATCTATGCACTTTAACTGATAAAGTTAAACCATCTGAGCATCATATGCTTTATAGGATAACATGAGATCAGTGTGCTAGGACTTAACTGATCTTCTATGGATTCACGTTAACCAGTGTCTCCTACCCAAGAAGTTAATCCTTAGTAAATGAATATGAGGAGTCAAAAGAAATGTGTGAGGGACGTGTGATGAGAGAAAATGTAAAAGTGAGTTTGGTTAGCTGTGAGCTTAAAGATTAAAAGAAAGAGGGTGAGAGATCAGAGTAAAAGAATATCAAACTCTGCACAAACTACTTTCTGAGCCGGGTAACCACATTTCTAATGCTTCACATTGCTTTGGTGAACATTATTGAAACAGGCAACTAGCCCATGCCAACTCTTGACATTACCCCACCAACCACTCATTTTCTTCTTAATAAGAAAATGTTTCATTTTCAAAGGGGACGCAACACATATGCTATCTGATTTTCATTTGGAAAATATGGATATTGAAAAGAAGGAAGTTTGCCCCACCTTAATACTTCACTAATGCACATTGAGTCTGTGTTTAACTACTTGTCTCAGTGGTTTACACTTTTTGAGCCTTATAAGCAATCAACATATGCTTAATTTATTCTATCATTTGCACGAACACACAAAGAATTTGTTTCTTTGTCATAACGTTCATAGAAATTGCCTTTGTGGTGTTTCGATGATTGAATGGATGCCCTGGGGGAGTGAACATCATAAAACCTCCTTTATATTGTGTATTCGTTACACACAATGACTTCGTGTTACTGACAGGCAATTTTAACTGGTTCATTTGTTGATTCATGTGTTACCTTTCTATTTTGTCTGGATTTGCAAAGATCTGGATGCACATCTTTATGAATTGACGGATAATTAGTGGTTATGTTTGCATGATAAGTGGTGGACGACATTTCTTGAAGAAAAGTTTTGATGAACTCTTTGCTCTTTTCATCAAAAAGGGGGAGTAGCGTCAACCAAGAAATGGAGAGAACACAAGTTTTTGAAATAATTTCTAAAGATATGCTGAATTGAAGAAATTTTCTTTGAAGATGATTTGCTGAAGCATTCTGAGCTGAAACTGAAGATAATTTCTTTCCAAGAGATATTCTCATTATTTGGAGAGAATTGCTACATTCTGAATACAAAGAGGAAGATTACATCTTCCGTGCTTTCAAGAGAAGATTGAATTGCTAAATTTATTTTAGTAATGATCTTGATCCAAAGGGGAGATTGTTAAAGCACAGTTTTATTGGATTCAAGATCATCATTATCTGAAGATGGAAATCTGAAGTCAAAGCTGATAAAGTCGACTCTCAACAAATAGTCTAGGGTCCTTTGTAATAAATAGTCAGTTTATTTTCTGTATTTTCGTTTATAGTCCTTTTCTTAAAATAAATAGGTTTTAGGTATAAATAAGTTTATTTGTGTAAATTAGGTAAAGTGTATGTTGTTGGTGTGGTGCGTCGTACGAAGAGAAAACCAGAGAGAGAGCATAGGCGATAGAGAGAAAAACAGAGAGAAAGAGATTGATCAAGAAATCTTGTAACCATTTGAATCATTCGATTAATCGTATCAGGTTTGCTTTATATTGTTGTTTAAATCATTTTGCTTGATTGAATCGTTAATCACAGGGACACTCAGTTACATTATTAATCATTCTTCCTCATATGCCCTTGACAAAAAGACAATTATTGAGGTGTGGTCGGGCAAACCTAATAATTATTCTGACTTGAAGGTATTTGGATGTCCGCTTATGCCAAAGTGGACAATGGTAAACTTGAGTCGAGAGCCATTAAATATGTATTTATGGGTTTCAAAGCCGGTGTAAAAGGTTTCAAGTTATGGTGTTCAGTGACCCGGAAGACCATCGTGAGTAGGGATGTGATTTTGATGAAAGCTTTATGTTGTGCAAGCCTTCCGTTTCTGATCAGCCGAATGTAGATGTTCCTTGTTCATCTGAGGGATCTCGAGTGGAGGTGGACTACTAGTTGGTGCTAAGATGACGCTTTCTACCGTCTCACAGTCGTCTACGCCTTCGTTGTTTGATGGTGAGGGTGATGGTGCTCCTAATTCGCCACTACCCGAGCCACAACCTTGCATTGCCAGGGATCAAGGTCGAACACAGATAGTCCGTCCTGCACGGTTTGCTGAAGTTGAGGTGGTAGCTTGTGCGTTTAGTATTGCCTTTGAGATGGATTCAGTTGAGGATCCATCTACGTATATGAAAGCGGTTGATTTTGAAGATTCAAAAAAGTGGATTGTGGCAATGCATGATGAGATGGAGTCCCTACACAAAAATGATACTTGGGAGCTTATTCCTCTTCCCAAAGGTAAAAAGGCAATAAAGTGCAAATGGATCTACAAGAAGAAATAAGGGATACCCGATGTAGAGCCTCCTAGATACAAGGCTCGGCTTGTGGCTAAGGGATTCAGTCAGATTTCTGGTATTGATTTCACAGATATTTTCTCACCTGTAATCAAGAATTCTTCTATATGTGCATTTTTGAGAATTGTAGTTTTGCATGATCTTGAGCTTGAGCAGTTAAATGTTAAAAAAACATTTCTACATGGTGAGCTAGAAGAATACATTTACATGGATCAACCTCAAGGTTTTGTGAGTGTTGGTCAAGAGAATTTGGTTTGTCGGCTAAAGAAGTCTTTATATGGTTTGAAGCAATCGCTAAGGCAATGGTACAAAAGGTTCGATACTTTTATGACTTCACATGGTTTCTCACGTTGTTTATATGACAGTTGTGTTTATATAAGGAGAAGTGAAGATGGTTTGTTTGTCTACCTATTGCTATTTATGGACGATATGCTCATAGCTTCAAAGAACAAGGAAGACATCCAAGAAGTCAAGGATCAATTAAATTCGGAGTTTGAAATGAAGGACTTGGACAAAGCTCGAAAATTTCCTGGGATGGAGATTTCAAGAGACCGAAAGGCGGGAACTTTGACACTTAGTCAAAGGAGCTATATCGAGAAGGTGTTGAAGAGATTCAACATGGATGGTGCCAAAATGGTAAATACTCCTATTGTTGCTCATTTTAAATTATTTCCACGTCAATGCCCTACTTCTGATGAAGAAAAAGAATATATGTCTCGAGTTTCCTTACTCTAGTGCGGTTGAGTCATTGTTGTACGCGATGAACTGTACGAGACCGGACTTAGACTATGCTGTGAGCATGGTGAGTCTTTATATGGCTAATCCGGGTAAAGAGCACTTCAGTGGGTTCTCCGGTAACTATCGGGTACTAGAGACCATTGTTTGTGTTTTGGACTTCAAGAGACGGTTGCCAAGGGTATGTTGATTCTGACTATGGTGGATATATGGATGGTCGACGCTCTCTTACCGGGTATGTGCTTATTATGGGGTCATGTGCCATCAGTTAGAAGGCCGTTCTTTGTTGGATCGAAATACGTTTAATAAACAAAGTATTCTTATTTCTGAGAAATCACACTTGAAACATACATAGTTGATACATATTTATAGATACCGAAAAGGTACCATCGAACCATCGCACCCCTTCGCGTATAACTACCTATAACAATATATATCTACCATATATATATATATATATATATATATATATATACTATTTTGCATATTATTTACATAATAATCGAGATTAATCTAACATTCACCCCCTTAATCTCGATTGTGTTGAAGTAGATCTTTTAACTCCGAGTAGTTGTCTCATAGTGACAAATCTTATCCATGGTAGTGGTTTTGTCAATATGTCAGCTCGTTCTAGTTCTCCATTGATATGCTCAACTGTTAAGTCTTCTTTCTCGACACATTCACGTATAAAGTGATACTTTGTATCAATGTGTTTGCTTCTTCCATGAAATACTGGATTCTTCATTAGTGCTATTGCTGACTTATTGTCCACATAAATAGTAAATTTTTCCTCCTTTGTATCGGTAATCTTGCTGAGTAGTCTTTTTAGCCAAATTGCCTGTGTTGCTGCTGCTGTTGCCGCAATAAACTCCGATTCACATGAGGATAGAGCCACCGTCCCTTGCTTCTGGGTGCTCCAAGTGATAGGTGAATTTCCAAAATAGAAAATTATTCCAGTTGTACCTTTTCCTTCTTGTGTGTTAACACCGTAACTGCTGTCACTATAGCCTTGTATCTTGTTTCCTCCTTCATGTCCATAAGTTATGCCATAGTCTTTTGTTCCCTTGATATAACGCAGCACTTGCTTGATTGCTTTCATATGCTGCTCTTGTGGTTCTTGCGTGAAACGGCTAAGTAATCCAACTGAAAAACTTAGATCAGGTCTTGTGTGTAGTAAGTATCGTAAATATCCAATTAGGCTCCGATATTCGGTGGCCTCTACAGACTTTCCTTCTGTTACTTTTGTAAGTTTGAGACCTGGTTCCATAGGTATCTTTGCTTCATTACAGTCTAACAACCCTGTATCACTGAGTATCTTATTCACGTAGCCAGTTTGTTTTATTGAGATTTCACTCCTTTTCTGTGTAACCTCAATACCAAGATAATAAGCGAGTAATCCTAGATCACTCATGTCAAAATTTTCTTTTATTTGATCTTTGAAAACTTCAATATCTCTCTTTGATGATCTAGTAACTATTAGATCATCAACGTATCCTCCGATCAGTAGCGTTGACGCCTTGCTTGTTCTTGTATAAACTGCTTGCTCTAATGCACATTTCTTGAAACCAAGTATCTTTAAAGTGTTATCCAACTTGGTGTACCATGCTCGTGGAGCTTGTCTTAATCCATAGAGTGCTTTCATGAGTCTGTAAACTTTTCTTTCGTCTCCTTCCTTTATAAAACCTTCTGGCTGTGAGACATAAACTTCTTCCTTCAATTCTCCTTGCATAAATGCTGATTTTACATCTAGGTGATGTACTTCCCATCTGTTATATGCAGATAAAGCCAATATCAGTCGTATTGTTTCGATCCGTGCTACTGGTGCAAAGACTTCATCAAAGTTTATGCCGTGTTCTTGAATATATCTGTTGGCTACTAGTCGTGCTTTGTGCTTTAATATTCTTCCGTCAGCGTCCCTTTTTGTCTTGAATACCCATTTTAAACCAATTTCTTTATGATCTTTTGGTAATGTAGTTAGCCTCCAAGTATTGTTCTTGTTGATATAATGAATTTCTGCTTTCATAGCTTCAATCCACTTGTCATCCTTTGCTGCTTCCTGGTAGTTTCTTGGTTCGTCTTGTACCAATAATAATTCATCTGTATTGGCATATATGTCACTTAAGGACCTGTAACCTCTTATAGGCGTATGATCAATTCTTGAATCTGTTGTAGAAGGTGCATCGATTTCTGAATCTGGTGAATTGATGGTGGATTGTTGTGGGCTATATTCATGAGTAGACATCTGGGAATTGGGTGTAGTAGGTACTTCTTCATCTAAATCATTTTTACCATGTGTAACATCATTTTCGAAATCTTCACTTTCATTCGAGATATACTGAGCACCAGGCGTTTCATTATTCCCTATAATGAAATCAGTCCATTCCGGTCTATCTAGATTGAAATCTTTAGTAAATTCTTCCCATTTCCATGTTTCATCTTCTTTGAATTTTACATCTCGACTGACGCAAATTCTATTCTTTATTGGATCAAACAGGCGGTATGCTTTTGATCCTGTCTCACTGCCTAAGTATACCATTCGTATACTTCTATCATCTAATTTTGTCAAGTGTTGTGAAGGTACCTTTGCATATGCGATGCATCCAAAAATCCTTAGATGATGTAGACTTGGCTTTCTTCCCTTCAATGCTTCATATGGTGTAATGTCGTCAAGTGACTTTGTTGGTGTGCAATTTAATATGAGTATGGCATGTCTAACTGCTTCTGCCCAAAAATTTTGTGGCAAATTCGTTGCCTTCATCATGCATCTTGTTGCCGAAAGAATTGTCCTATTCTTTCGTTCAACAACTCCATTTTGTTGAGGCGAATATGGTGCAGTTAATTTCCTTGAGATGCCATTATTTTTACAGTATTATAGGAATTCATTTGATGTGAATTCCCCTCCTCTGTCTGTTCTGAACATCTTCAACTTGATTTCAAGTTCGTTTTCCACCCTTTGCTTAAATACTTTGAAGATCTCAAAAGCCTGATCTTTTGATTCTAGAAAGTATTCCCACATATATCTTGAGTAATCATCTACTAGTAGGAATATGTACCTTTTGCCGGTTGGTGTAGGTGGTGATATTGGACCACAGAGATCTCCAAATACTAAATCCAATGGTGCTGCTGACCTTGATTTTTTTTGATGTGGAAATGGAGCTCTGCTGTGTTTTCCTTTTAAACATATATCACAAATATTTGACGTATGTTTGGTGGGAGGTATTCCATGAACCAATTTCCTTGAAACCATTTTCTTCATTGAGTCAAAGTTCAGATGACCCAACCTAGCATGCCATAACCATGCTTTGTCTTGAAGATTGGTTAATAAACAGACGGGTTTGCCTATCTTCAAATTGGCCTTGTAAAGGCGGTTCATTAATCGTGAGATTCTTAATAGAATTTTGTTGCTCGAGTCATATAGTAGTAGTAGTTCGTCTTCCATGACTACCTTACAGCCATTTTCTGTCAATTGGCCTAGGCTTAGTATATTACTCTTTAGGCTTGGTATGTAGTATACATGTGAAATGACTCGTTGTTCTTTATTTTTGCATTCCAACAATATAGATCCTTTCCCTTTGATCTCCACGTATGATCCATCTCCGAATCGTACGTTTCCGGTAGTCCTTTCGTCAATCTCGTTGAAATGATCCTTGACTCCTGTCATGTGATTACTTGCACCGTTGTCTAGATACCATAGACTTTCATCACTTGAATTCATTTTGCTTACTTCGAGATTTCTTTCGTTCAAGAGAATTTTCTTGTCCTCTTCAATAGTCGCCATGAGTAGCGTTGGTTCTAAGTCTTCTTCATTGAGATTAGAATGTTCTGGTTCTTAAGTCTTCTGTGAGCATTGTCTGGCAAAATGTCCACTCCTTTTGCAATTATAGCATAATATCTTACTCTTATCAGGAGTAAATTTCTTTGTATTACCAATAGTTTCTCTTTTGAAACTATTTTGTGAGGGTTCCTAGTTTTTTCTTTCTGATCAGAATCTGTTATACCCTCGTCCTCGTGATTGATTAAATCTGCCATGGCCACGTCCTCTAAAAGGTTGGCCCCGTCCGACATGCTGTGTGAACATTAGTCCTTCCTGACTGTCCACCGGTTTTTCTTTCTTAAATTTTATTCTTTCTTCAAATGTCTTCAATCTCCCGATTGCTTCCTCTAATGACATAGTGTCTAGGTCTGAGTATTGTTCAATGGATGCGACTATTTGAAGGAATCTGTCTGGTACGACATTTAGTAGTTTCCGTACGAGAACAGGGTCATCAAATGTCAATCCAATACTTGTTGCCTTGTTGATAATACTCGTTATCTTCGTAATGAATGAATCTATTGACTCATTGTCTTTCATCTGTAACATCTCAAATTCTGATTTGAGTGTTTGTTGCCTTGCTTTCTGGACACGATCTACCCCAACGTGTCTAGTCTTTAATGCATCCCAGACTGCCTTTGCGGTCTTGTATTTTGAAATGTGAAGCAGTTGATCTTCTGGTAGTGATTGGTAAAGGTATGCGATAACAGTTTTATCCTTCTTTATATCCGCTTTTGTTGTTGGTTGTGGTTTAATCATTTCCCAAAGACCATTTGCTTCCAGTATCACTTGCATTCGGATTGCCCAAATGTTGTAGTCTGAACTTTTCAACATAGGACATTGGAAATGGGTATTTGACCCGATTTCCATAATCTTGGAACTATCTTCAGGTTCCTTGTCTTTTTCCCCGTCATAATTTTATCTGATCTCTTTTAAAAAATTTCAAAATTTTATAATGGCCAGTTATAAAAATTGAAACAAATTTGTTATTTGTTTTCTTTTAAATAAAACCAATAAAACTTATGTTTTTTTTAAATATAAATGTTTTAAAGGAAACAATTATAGATAAAGGGTTAATTTCTTTTATTCCTTTTAATTAACACTAAATTAGGTCAGAATTTGAAAGGGAAAAATTTTGAGACGTGCACCTTTGTGTGCGTGATGTAGGGAACAGAAGACAGGGTCGCGATTCCCTTCTTCATCTTCGTTCGTTTTTGCCGATCTTCCTTCTGAACGACGCTATTTGCCGATCTCCTTCTGAACGACGCTATTTTCTGATCTCCTTCTTCTGGCGGCGGTTGCCGATCTCCTTCTTTCGAGCGGCGGTTTACCGATTGTGGTATCCCCTTTTTCGGTGACTGGTTTGCCAAGACTTATGCTTGCCTTCGATTTTTCCAGCCCATATGGTTGCGATTGAGAGATTTCTTCTCCAATTTCGAGACAGGTATGTTTGCCCCTTTTCTGTTTCGGTGGGTGCCAGTGGTGGTAAAAAATTTTGAAATTTGGCCACCTTAGGTATCCGATTTGAGAAATCTGATTAGCCCCAAATGATCGATGATGATGGTGGTTTATCTCGATCTGATTTTCTTGGTGACTTTCTCTGGTTTGATTTCTGGGTAGATGATGAGAACTTGGTATTATGATAACCAATGCTCTGATACCAAATATTGGATCGAAATACGTTTAATAAACAAAGTATTCTTATTTCTGAGAAATCACACTTGAAACATACATAGTTGATACATATTTATAGATACCGAAAAGGTACCATCGAATCATCGCACCCCTTCGCGTATAACTACCTATAACTATCTATAACTACCATATATATATATATATATATATATATATACTATCTTGCATATTATTTACATAATAATCAAGATTAATCTAACTCTCTTCAACAAACGGTTGCTATTTCTACAATTGAGGCTGAATACATGGCTATTACCGAGGGTTTTAAAGAGGCGATTTGGTTTAAAGGCTTGTTCAATAGTCTTAGCGGTGATGAACTTACTGTGGACTCGGTATTCTGCGATAATCAGAGTGCCATATTTTTTACGAAGGATCAAATGTTCCACGAGTGCACGAAGCATATAGACGTGCACTATCATTTCATAAGAGAAGTCATTGCTAAGGGAGACTTCAAAGTGAGGAAGGTTTCCACTTACATTAATCCGAACCGACATGATGACCAAAGTTCTTCCGACAGCTAAGTTTGGTTTGTTTACAAACTTGGTCGGAATCCGTAGTTTGGAGTAGCCCGTGAAGGGCCGACTGAGGAGGTATGTGCTTGTTAATCCACTTTCGAGAAGTCATATTTAATTTCACTATGTTGTTGACAATGTGTTTTGGAGCTTGCGTTGGAGCTTTGTTTCATGAAGATATATATATATATAGGGGCCTAATCAAATGAGACCCTATTAGATTGTGGTAACTGTGAGATCCAATCTCAGCCATCCATCTAATATTTTTTTGTTTTTTTTAATTAATGATGAAGGTTATTTTAGTCATTTAATAAATTACTTAATATTAAAAAGAAAACTATAATAGAAAGAATCAATCAATGATAAATTAAATATTTTGTTTCCTTCATTATCTCAACCAACAAATTATGAGATATTCTGATTTTGATAATTTGATTTGGTCTAAATGAATTTTAAACATTGTATCGCCTGCATTCATCCCTTCCATCGTTGACATTGTGTTTTTAGCCTGCAATTCTATTCCTTCTTTATTCATCTCGTTCTATGTCATCCAATGAAGTGTAATACATTGTGAAACTTATGGGATATGAGTTGTGTTGCAAATATGATTTGTGATATTATGTGCTACATCGGGTTTTACATGGTGTTATGTTTCAACTAAAACAATTCCATTGGAGGATTTCTATGTTTTTTGAATTTGTATTCATATAGCAATTTTTGTTATCGTTACATAAATTGACCTATTTTTGTTACATATTTGTATGCAAAATTAGATGGAAGTTTATTTTTATTTTTACGTGTTAAGACGTGGTACATGGGTTTATGTAAGCTCTTTTTTCGTAAACACATTCTAACAGGTGGTAGTCAACACGTGTGTATCATATTCAGGTTGTGCACCTTCAAATATTCATCTTCATTGTTGTTGGTTTGCCTTAGCAAGAATAGTCAACCCAAGATTATTCAACCAATCACAAGGTATCACCCTATATATACATATACGAAACCATATACAAGAAAATAATGGAAACCACAAAATAGTCGGTTCTCACAGTTACCATTGATTATGATTTTGTATGATAATCACAATGTCACACAGTTGGTATCAATTATCATAGTGGTATCACAATTGGTATTACCGTCTTATCATAATGGGTATTACATTTGTATGTTAATCACAGTGTAACACAATGTTAATCACAGTGTAACATAATGTTCTTTGAGTGCATCACAATAATAATCACAGTGTAACACAATGTTCTTTTAAAATTGTATCATCAAGGATATCAAATTTTTGCAAGATGATCATAGTGTATCACATCCCATTTGCTGTAACAAAACTCGTTTCCTTTTAAAATTGTAAGACCACAGTGTAACACGGTTTATTATATCATCAAGAAAATATGTATACAATTTCAATATTTTGAGATTATCGCAATTGATTCCATGCCATAATTATTGAAACGCCCAAAATTAGATCACACTTAATTATAGTATTTTTTTTGACAAATTTACCCCTTTTTCCTAATTTAATGGCATAAAATTCTTTTTTTAAGTATTATTTATATTAGTTATTTTAGACCCTTGATTAATTAAATGGATGGATGAGATTGGATCTCATGGTTACCACAAAATACTAGGGTCTCCCATGAAAGACCTCCTATATATATATATATATATATATATATATATATATATATATATACATATATATATATATATATATATAAATATTACCTAATGTGTCTCCAAAAATGCATGCATGAATTTAAAAGGGTTGTATGTAAGCGGTTATCAGACTTACTTTCATTGTGGAAAAATCTCAAAATTAAATTGACGAATTTTCTCCCAACAATTAGCATAGTTACGGTAGCATCAACAATGTAATTTCTTAATCGATTTCTCCATTTTCTCAAGCATTGTAACATCGATCAATTATAGTGGACTTCTCGGTGGTTTCCTCCGCCCGTGGTTTTTCCGGTTTTGGGTTTTCCACGTAAATCCGGTGTCGTTTTCTCCCTTATTTATTTCCGTCAAGTTTTCGATTATTATTTTGTGGTTCATTATTATTCCGTCGAGAGGTTCAAGTTTATCGTTTCCGCATTACAAGCTCGTTTTAGTTTATTTTGGATCTTGGGTTGATTTCGATTAAGTATCTACTCGATTCGATATCGTTTTGTGGGGTTCGATCGAGTGTGGTGTGATCGGAATCTGCAACATCTCTTTCTAAAGAAGGCCATGTTGGATAACAACTTAGTTGCTTCTGAAGGTGACAATTTGATTCCCATGTTCGTAATGAACACTCACAAATCAACTACTTCTCCAAAAGGATATCGAGATGAGAAGTTTCTATCCACATGTATGTTAGAATATATCCCTAAAAACTCTTATTCTTCATTCTTATTTAAAGGACATGGAGGGTTCAAAGCTAGGCATGGCAACAGGGTGGGGATAGGAAACGCCAGCCCCAGCCCCATCCCCGATTTTTAGTAACGACCCTCGACCACGACCTCGATCCCCAGTGGGTAGTGGGTATAGGGATTATCCCGTCCCCCGTCTTTTTTATGGTCAAACCCGGTCTCATTACCCGTCCCCCCTTTCCCACAGCTGTGTTTTTGACTGTTTTTGTTCCTGTTGCAGACTTCCAACAACTTTTTTTACTATTTTAATCCCTATTTTAGACTCAAATGCATCAAACTAACTCAAATGCATGAACTGATGTGACAAAATAACATTAAATTCACTAAATTCAAGTTTCTTTATGTAAGTGCCATGAATAAGAATTGGAATCAGTGTCTTCCATCTTCATCATCAAGGATGGAAGTTCCAAGGCATATTATTTAGTCAACTACCATTTGTCATCATCTTCAACCACAATTCAATGAACTTGAATCCAAAACCTCCATTCAAATGCAAGAAAAAGAAATTAAACACCACCATGTAAAATAGAAAACTGTAGTTCTTACAACTTGTTCTCTCAGATGCTGCAAAGCAAACAATGACTTCATCATTTTCCAACCAAATGCTTATTTTGATAAGAACAAAGTGTATTCCATGGGCAGTGACTTCTCAGAAAATGGTAGTGTTGTCCTAAAAACAAAGTGTGTTCCGTACGCAGTGTATTCCATGGCCTATCTAAACTCATGGAAAAATAAAGTGCATCAAACAAAAACAAAAACAAAAACAAAAACGCTAAAATATAATCCAAGTATCTGACAAAAAACATTCAAAAAATCTAACCAAAAACATTCGAGAAAAGCTAACTAAAATTGCACCTGAGATCTAACCAAAAACATTCAAACCACAAACATAAAAGAACAATGAAATCAAACCAAAAGCATTTGAAAAGCTAAATAGGGAAGAAAAAGGAAGTGTAGAACTATACTTGTGGTGGCCGGCGATTGACGAATGACGGTGTAGGCAGTGGGAATTGGGTGGCCGGCAGTCCGGCGGTGGGCCTGAATGAAGTCGACAGTTGTCGCTGACTCGCTATGGTCGTCTGGAATATACAATGTATGGTTGCCAGAGTCAAGTGAAGAACAGATGAAGTGAAGTCTTCATTATGGTCGCCGAAGTCAAGTAATGATAATTTGGATTAAATATTAATAATACTTAAATATTTAATATTAATATATAACGGGTACGGGACAAGGCGGGGGTTTGTTACTCGACGGCTCCGGCCCAACTCGGACTCTGTACCCGGTTTAGCGGAGAATCTCCGACCCCGGTGGGGTCGGATGAACCGGGTTCCCACCAAGTAGGGGCAAATCAACATGCCTATTCAGAATTGAGAAATCCTACCCCAGTCTAGTCACCCATGTCTTCTCAGAGGTCTGAATCTAAGAGGGGAGAAAAAAGAGGGAACCCTTAAGCATTCTAAATCAACCGAGAGGAAAACTTTGAGGGGTTGAGAGAAGATTCCCAAGAAGGCATAATTGATGAGTGTTTACGAGGGAGGATGCCACAAATATTCTCTTTGACTATCAAAAGTTACCATACACTACAGTGGCTTTTGCTTTTTTTTAAGAGGCGCTGAAGTCCGAAGTCTAATTTCACTTCTGATTTTTAAGAAGTGGTGCTGAAGTCTGAAATCTGAATCAACAAAACTGCTTGTTTTTGTAAAATGAAAAAGTTTGAATATATATAACTGTCTATTTTATCCCTTAAAAATTCAACTTAAATACGTCAATTGAAGTGAGCATCGATATCGAAGGACAAAATGGAAAAAAAAAAAAGAAACAAAAGAAGGATGTTAACAGATTTGCGAGGTTATGGAGTTTTAATCATATCTCAAACACCGAAGCGCTGATTTAAGCGATTCAAGATGTTATGGAAAGCCAACACACATGTTGAAATCGATGTTGAAAATCAAAAGAATGAAATTGGACGGATATGAGAGGTAATTAAGTGGTTGAGTAATCACCTAATTATTTCAGAGGACATTAACAGTTAAAGAGCTCTTAAAAGAAATAAAAAACAAGCGGTCTGAATTATCTTATGTCTGGCTGAATCAGATATAAGTGGCAATTAAGAGCTTATTTTGAAAAGACAAACACTACCTAAAATAGGCCTTCAACCTAGGCCAATTGTGGATGAACCCCCAACTAACCATTTAGGTTCTTCTGAACAAGAATATATCTTAAATTCTTAGCGCTATTTAGCACACAATCTATCTCCCTCTCCTTGATGAGAGGATGATATTTAAATAAGTATCCATCTAACCCACGATATGTTTATTGATAAATAACTAGAAACATGGGTTGCTTTTGAAAAGGTCTAGCTTATGTGTCCACAACAACTCACCACCGCTACCGCTTTGCACCAAATGATTACCTGTTTGAGTGAGATTTCTTGACATTATGCTCACAACTTGGTAGCTTACCGAACCAGGATCTAAGAGTAAACACACTTACTTTGAACTCTCTGACTCATATAAGGAGACTTTATGTAGGTGCCCCTAGAAAAACAAAAGTACAAAAGGAAGCATTTGTTGGTCCATGAAATTTGCTCCTTTTGAACTAGGTGACGGATGACGAGTTCTCATCTCTTGTTGCCTGTATTTAGAGCTCCCTGAATGAGCTTAAAATCCATTTGTTACTACTTCTAGTGGCTTTTAAACAATTCACTTCAGAATCAATTACTCAAATCAAAGGCAATGTGTATTCGCTCCAGCAACCCACTTCTTCCAATTTATCTAAGCTGGCAGAGCTTACGGAGATGATCAACAAGAGAATATCTTCATCAAAGAAAGCATCTACTTCTTGTCCATCTTCTAACGACTTAAGGTCAACAAGAGATGATCAACAAGAGAATATCCTTCAGGTCATTCAGTTAAGTGATTCTTCAGTGACAACATCCCAACTGCTGACTGGTCTTATTCATTTGATAAATAATCTTCTTCTAGCACCTCTTTCTTCTGCTAAATCTCGCAAGAAGAGGCCGGTTACAAATGTGGATTCTGAAGACTGTCAACGACATATAAACAATTAGTTCAAAGAGGTACACAAAAATGCATAGCACACCTATTCTCCAGAGGTCATTATGAAGGATGATCTTATTGAATTCAAATACATCATGATTAAAAATCTCTTGAAAGTAGCTGCTTAATTCATTTATGGACCTTAGAGGGCTTCTTTTGCTCCTGCCTCTAAAGTTCAAAAGTTCATTGAAAATGAGAGATTGTTTGCTAATGTACACTTTGAGGAGATTCAATAAGCCACAGAAAGCATTGGAGATCAGATAAAGACCCTCTTTGAAAAACTATCCCTCTGGCCATGGTTGTTGATGATCACCACTTGACAAAACGACTGGATGCCATTCCGACCTCTGTTGACAACAATGTGAAATTTGTCACTTCACTTAGGAAGCATTACAAAAAAATTTTCAATAGAACCAAGTCTGCTTCTGAGTCTTGTACAGCTGAAGCTTCTAAGTCCAAACGCAAGTTTAATGACTCTAATCCATGTGGCAGATCACATCACCCATGAGAAACAAGTCTTCTTTTGATGTTAAATCCAAACCTGTTGCTGATAGGGCAAAGCAAGCACAATCAGAATTTAAAGCAAGTTTATTTGAAGCAAACTTGTCTACTCTAGCTTTTGTCTCATATCAATCAACAATGCCTAGTGTTTCTACTTCATTACCATTGCTCTAAGTGTTCAAGTTGATATGCCTGCTCAACTCATCATATATGCCGCTACTACTGCTGTTGTTCCAGTCATTAAGGCCATTGTTGTTGATTATTTTGTTATGGCCAATTTTGTTGGGCCATTCACAGTTAATGTTGAGCCTATAACTGCTGAAAAAATGACCATTGAGCCTTTCAAGAAACCATCAATTATAAAGAATCAGACAAAAAAAATTTATATCAGTTGGTGGTCCTTGCAAGCCTAACTTTTCCATCACTCACATTGCCCAATGTTCCGAAGTTCTCATACTCTCAAATGCCAAGACCAAAAAACAAAACCTCACGAGTAGTCAAAATTTATTTATTGATTTTGGTCTTCCAAATGAATGGTATAAAGAGAAAAGTTAAGGTACTTTCTCACTCTAAACCTATATCCAAGAAGTCAGTTTCCATGAATCCTACAAAAGCGCCTTTTGTGCAACCTTCTGTTGCTCACTCTTCTGCTCAACATTCATCTGTTGCACCATCATCTTCTAAGCCCAAGAAATTTGTTGAATTTCATTCAATGAGAAGATTCTTCCGTTCATGTGACAAGAAGAATAAAAATACTGAGCTTACTACATATGATGTGATAAACCCTGCTGAAGATACGCCAAGTGTTGGTGATTTTAGTGTCACAGGGCATTTATGTGTAATTAGATTTAACACGAGTGCTAACGGGTTTCAAACTGTGATCTAATACAAGTTAGGTGGTGCGGAGGGCACACTTGTTATAAGACGAGTTTGATCCCGGACACGACGAAATGGCAGGAGTCAAGGGGTAGCGCCCCTTGCGGGGTCCAAGGGCGGTGGAAAACCTTGTTCAGAGGCTCTAATGCCTATTTTGCAGAGCCTCTTGTTGGATCAGTTATTGTCTTCAAGATTAAAATGTAAAAAGGGTCTCATTTGTAATAATGTTTATTTCCTTAGGGGGTGTTTTGGTAGATGTCTAGTTTTGCCTAGGTCATGTTGACCTACATATAAAAGGCAAGCTTTCTCTAGAATTCAGCGTGCCACAAAATTGTTTTACATGCACAAAAGGTATTGAGAAGTTTTCACCAAGAACACACACATAGTGCTTACGACGATTACAAGAGATTTATGACATATTGATTTGATTTCTTTTCATCTCTTATTCTTATTGTGTTGTGTGATTGATTATCAACTAATACCTGGGCTTAACAAGTGGTATCAGAGCCAAAGAATCAAGTTTTTGGATTAAAAAAGTGTTTTTCGAAAACCTTCACTGTGTGAAAATCGATTTCAAAGTTTATTGTGTTTTTAGGGTAAAAATCATTGGAATAGGTGCGTTTACTGTTATTGAACATCATCAGATTGCTCTATTGCATTTAAAAGCACAAATCGATTGGTATTTTGATGATTTTTTGAAGGTTTTGTTCATGAAATTGTCAAGTACTGTTCCATTAGATTCAATGCACATGACTTGTTGTTATGGGTCTATTTTGATTATGGTATAGTCGATATATGTTGGTGAATGTATTATGTAAGTTTTGCATTGCATTTTAATCAACTACTATGTTTTTGGACCCAAAGTCGATGTACAGGGACGATTTCTTTTAAGAACTCGCAAAGCACCACTAAATCTCGCAGGGTGCTAAATTAGCCTAAGTACAAGATTCGCATGTGTTTGTGTAGCGAAACCTCAGGATTCTCTAGTTCATTGTTTACGAAAGTTTAGGATTCGCAGGGTTCTTAATTCTTGAAAATTTGTTTAAGTGTAAGTTTCACAAACTCCTTGTCTACGAATTCTAAAGAACTCGCAGGTTGATAGTTTGCGAATTTCCTGAGATTCGCGAGTAGTGTTTACGAATCCTTGTCCATAATAATTCCAAAATTATTTTACCTAGTAAAGGATTCGCATTTGCTTATAATTATAATACCTTTCAGGTTGCGAAAGTTGATTCACGAAAGTTATAATGAAAAGTTTAAAGTTTTCTAAGTCTAGGATTCGTGAATCTTTGGTCTGCGAATTCTTGCTTACTAAAGTTGTGTGCGAAAGTTAATGCTTCATGAATTTCTCTAAGGACATGATTCGCTGGGTGCTGTCTTGCGAATTGTTTAGGTTTTGCAGGTGTCTGTTTGCGAATTCTGAAAGGTTTCTCTGTGTTTGCGAATCTCTCTCTGTGTTCATTCATATTTGTTAATTCTGCACTTGAGTATTTTTGGAAATTCTCTTCTGGAAAATTTTGAGTGTAAATTATAATCCAATTCTTGATACAATGATCTTATTAGTTGATTTAATTTGTACAGATAAGTTTGCTTACTAATCCATCTTCCAAAGATGCCTTATACAGATGAAAAAGGAAATCTGGTGCTTACAAACAGAAATTGTGCATTAGCGTACATTCCAGAGATTCCAGCACTGGAAGCTGAGAATAAAGATCTGAAGATTCAGAACTCATCTCTTCTAGAACAGATTGATAGATTGAAAGATGATAAGGACTTAAAGAAAGACTTTGTTTGCTCAGAATGTATCTCTAACTCAAATATTAATTTTGCAGGAATAATTGAGTCTAATGAAAAAGAGATCTAAAATCTTCAAGCAAAGCTGAAGAAGTCTGAAAGTTTTAATTCTAGCTCAAGCTGGTCAAAGAAAGAATCAATGCAAAGAGACCTAGATGAACTGAGAAGAAGAGCAAACATCTCGAGTGAGACATGTGAAGGGCTGAGAAAGTCAAATTCTCAATTTTTTGCTGAAAGAGACTCTTTGAAAGATAAAGTCTTCAGTCTTGAGGTTGAGATTATTATGATGAAGGAAAATGCAACCCAAGACAGAGACAACATAAAAGGCAAAGATGAGATGAGACAGATTGAGAAAGAAAGAAAAGAGTTTGCTAAGAAATTCTCTGAATTCTCCAGAAAAGCTTTTGAAGAGAAGAAAGTTGTGGAGCTCAAATGCATTAAACTTTCTCAACAAGTGACAGATTTCGAGAAAATTAGCATTCTTGAGAGAGACAAGGTTGAGAAAGAGAAGAAGAAGATTGAACAGAAGGATGTAGAGAAAGATTTCAAGAAAGAAAAGAAAGTATTCAAGACTGAGATTGCTAAGCTGACAAGAAAATTATCTGAATTGTCATCAACTATTCTGAAGGAAAAGAAGACGAAATCTGAATTGCAAAAGAAGTTTGATCTGATTGCAAAGGAAAGAAACAGTTTGTCGTCAAAGATAAAGGAACTTGAAGAGATCGTGTTCAAGGTGAAGTTGACTGAGCACAAGACGCCAGACTCAATAGCTCAATCACCGAGAGATGATCTAGTTGCATCCGAATGCTCGTTCATATCAGCTACAAGTTCAATTTTTTACATGTGTTTCTAATAATCCTTTGTTCTGTGTAATTGATAATCATACTTCTGAACATAAAGATCAGATTCTTCCTTCTAACCTTTTCTTTGACAAAAATGTTGATGGTTCAGGTAACTTCAAGAAGAACAAGTCTCGGAAGAAAAGGTTCTGGAGAAGGGAAGATGAGAAAGACAGAGGAAATTGGATCTGGAGAGTTAAAGAATCTTCGGAGGAGAAGAATGAAGAAAAATCATTTGATCATACATTCAATGCTCAAAGGAACAATGCTCCGAAAGGTAAAACTTTTGGCAAACCTGATCTTGCTTACATTATAAATCAATTGATCAGGTTTGCTCAAAAGAAAATTAGTTGTTCCTACTGTGACTCAAATGATTTTGTTAGTAAAAATTATGTGAATAACTGGTATGGTTCTTACTATATTTCCTCCAAAAGAACTGCAAGTAACAAACCAGGACCCAAATACCAGTGGGTACCTAAAGCTAAATTTGTGTTGCAGGCACCCAACGATTAAGGGGGAGAAAGAACAATGGCTCTTGAATAATTCAGTTCAAGACTCGTTCATCAAGGATAGTTCAAGTGACTATGGCTTCTAATCATATCCGATTAGAACCCGTACTTCAAAGATTTTTTTCAAACAGGGGGAGCTTAACTGTCAAACACTGTTGTTTTGAGGGGGAGAATTGCTTTGTTAAACACCTTATATCTTTGATCTCTCCAAATCTTTATTCTTCATGTATAACTGTGCTCCTTTGTGCTTTCATGTACACAAGACTGTTGAACAACACGTTCTTTTAGGACAATACATGGGATTTGATGTGTGAACTTAACAGAACTTCCATGGATTCATGATAACCAGTGTTTCCTACCCAGGAAGTATTCCCTAAGTGATTGAGGGGAGAGGGGTAAAAAGATTAAGTGTTGGTGTGTGAAGAGGTCAAATGAAAATGAGAGATTGGAACAGAAAGAGGGTGAAAGAACAGAGTAAAAGAATATTAAACTCTGCACCAAACATATTTCTGAGTCGGGCAGCCACATAAACTGTTGTTTCACATTTCTTCGTGAACGACATTGAAAAAGGCACGTAGCCCATGCCATCTCTTGCATATAACTCCACCAGCTACTAATACTTTTCTTAAAAAGAGAATGTTTCACATTTTCTGGGGACGGAACACATAAGCTATTGGTTCTTCACTTGGAAAATACTAATATTGAAAAAGAAGGAAAGTTACCCCACCTTCGACCCTTTTCTCATGCACATTGAGTCATTGTATAATTTGTTGCTGTATCAACAAGTTCACATACTTTTAGTTATTTTTCAAAAGCAATCATCTATGCTTAATCCTTTCCTACACATGCACGAGCACACAGAAATGTGTTTTCTGTCAGAACATTCATAGATAACCTTGTGTTACTCGATGATTGAATGGAAGTCCTGGGGCGTCTATATCACAACCATCTCCTTATATAGTAACTTCGTGTTCCTCAGTAACTGTGTGTTACTGACATGCACTTCGAACTGAGTCATTTGTTGATTCAGGGTTACCACTCCTATATTGTTTGAATTTGCAAAGATTCAAACAATTCCACTCTCTCTATCTGGGGGAGATTGTTCTTATTTCCAAAGAGGGAGATTGCTCTATACATGAAGCCTGAGCTTAATTGTTTGCTGGGGAAGTTGATTTTCATGTCTACTTTGAAATGTTTTTATGATGCTGATTCTCACCACTCATAAAAAAGGGGGAGAATACAAGAAGTTCAAATGTTAGATCTGAGTTTGTTTGTTTGTTCAAGAAAGTAAGGTTGTTGAAGACTGCTGAAGAATTCAAAGTTTTTCAAAGATAAAAAAGTGTCTGAACCTATCTGATCAATGAAAAGCCTGACTGAAGATGATCGTCAGAAGGACACTTCATTCAGATTTCAGCAGAAAAAAGAAGACACCTGATACTGTTTTCTAAAGATGTGAAGACCCGAAGTTCATACCAATTTTTTTTAGTCTTGAATCCAAATGGGGGGGATTGTTGGATCAGTTATTGTCTTCAAGATTAAAATGTAAAAAGGGTCTCATTTGTAATAATGTTTATTTCCTTAGGGGGTGTTTTGGTAGATGTCTAGTTTTGCCTAGGTCATGTTGACCTACATATAAAAGGCAATCTTTCTCTAGAATTCAGTGTGCCACAAAATTGTTTTACACGCACAAAAGGTATTGAGTAGTTTTCACCAAGAACACACACATAGTGCTTACGACGGCTACAAGAGATTTATGACATATTGATATGATTTCTATTCATCTATTATTCTTATTGTGTTGTGTGATTGATTATCAACTAATACCTAGGCTTAACACCTCTGATGGATCACGCAGAGCCTCTGATGGCATGACATAGCCTCTGATGACGCGGTAGAGGCACAACCTCTGATGTCACGGCAGAGCCTCTGGTGGGCGTCTCTGGACCAGAGCATCTTTGGTGCCTATTTTTGGACTAAATCTGCAGTTACTGAACATTTAATGCTCAGTTATTTCCAGCCCTTAATTTTAGCTAACTTGTTTGTAACCGATTATAATTGATAGTAATTTGCAATCATTGCCATTTCAGTTAATTTCCTATTTTACGAATAGGACTAGTATATATACCATATATACTCAAGTTTTAGACTCATGATTTTAAACAATCTCTATATACTCTCCAGAAAATTTGCTCCCGTTTTTGTGCCTAAAAACGATTGTGTTCTTGAGTCTTATCCCATATTGGATTTCATGCAACCTAGGCATAGGGTCGAAATACCAATTCGGAAAGTGAGTTACACGGTTCTCAAGAAATCCGGTCACTGATCGATTATTTTGCCCCCTACACTCTAACACCAAGATTGCCCAGTCTCCGGAGAAATTTTGGTCAACACATGGCATCATCAAGGTACTGCAGATTAAGTAGCGTACCTTCTCTCATAAGGCCATTCGATACTTAGAGTATATATTTAGAAGATTAACTGATGATTTTTTTTTATGAACTTGGTGAATCTCAACGTTGGGATCTTCAAGAGCTAAGCTTAGATAGAGATCAGATGCGCAATAGGAGAAAATGTTAAGATAAGAGCACTGGTTGATCTTCAAATTAGCTGAATGTATCAACTAATGATGATGAGCTTGAGGACCTTGAGAATTACTCCTTTAAAGCAATCTTAAAGAATCCAGATCTTGTACTTATCTACAGTGACGAAGAGAGAGTGTAAGGTGGCGTTTGGTTCGCAGATTCTGAAGGAATATGATGTAATTAAAATGTTGAATTCCATTGACCAAATTCCATTTCTTTGTTTGGTTCATTTTTTTTCATGAAAGAAATCTCTAAATTCCATCAAATTCCACAAATGAGGGACTTTAACATTCCTTAGCAACTAAAAGGTATTTTGATGGAATGGATTTTTTTTTTCATAATACCACATATGCCTTCAATCCAATATAACCTAATCACATAAAACCTATCTGATCAAACCATGTCTCCATCGGTTCGTTCTCCAAACCACTGCCGACCACCGTCGATCTGAACCACCGACAACACACTACCGTCGTTCTGAACCATTATCGATCAACCACTTCCGACCATCACTGACCACCGCCAACCACCGACCGCTGCCGTTCTGAACCACCGTCGACCACCATCGAACTAAAACACCGCCGATCATCGACCACCGTCGATCTGAACCACTGCTGACCACCACTGTTCTAAACCACCGCTGACCACCGACCACTGTCGATCTGAACCACCGTCGACCACCGCTGATCTGAATCACCGCCGACCATCGATGTTCTGAACCACCGCTAATCTAAACCACCGCGACCACCGCTAATCCGAACCATTGTCAATCACCATCGTTCTATACCACCACCGACCACCACCAATTTGAACCATCGTTATAAATAAAGTATTTTTAATGGATATTTTATTAAAGCCTTTTTTGTTTAAAAAAGTTAAAATTATCAAAAAGGGTATTTTGGTTACTTATCAACATTTCATTCCAATTTTAAAGTTACGTTATGTGAACCAAACAGAGAGATTCCAATTCTTTTAACAGATTCCATTCCAATTCTGTCAACCAAACAGGTGGTCAAATCCGACAACATTCCATTCCAATTCCTTCAAAGTCAAATTCCTTTGACATATTCCATTACACACAAAAACATTCTGCGAACCAAACGCCAAGAGATTTTTCAGAGTTTTGAAAGTCACAAGTATTTTTAACAATTCTCTAGAGTGGTGATAACTCTCAAATCTTGAGAGTTAATTCCTCTCTTTTCGTATTCTTTTTACCACATTTTCACCCAATTTGTCCCTCATCTCCTTCATTTGGTCTTAATTGTTCAAACATGGTGATGAAGTCTCAAGAATGCAAAAATTTCGGTTTTACTAACTTTTGTGCAGAACGTGGCCACCTTGTCACCACGTTGGGACGTTGGCTGAAATTTTATGGATGAGATTTAGCCATTTCTGGAAAGTTTGCCTTTTGAAGAAAATGAAAGAACTTTATGCTCTTTCACAAGAATAATCAAGGAAGAAGACAAAAAGTGTAAGTCAAAGGAATGTTCAATACTCAATCTTAAAGCTACTTTTGTGTAGTTGTTACATGAACACTTTTCTCTTCCTTGGGCTATAAATGAAGACTTGGAGGCACCATTTCAACATCATCACTTCCAGGAGCACTCAATACCTTCTGTAGCTTAGCATTTACTTTTCATTCTCTCTTCAAAGCTTGTAGTTTAGTTGCATTTAATTTTTGTAAGTTTAAATTCTTTGTAACAGCTGTCGCCAAAGTGGCCACTTTGTCACCACGTTGGCAGCAGCTTTTAAGTTTCATTTATGCAATTTAAGTTTATGTTCTCTCCTTCTTCCTTCATGTCTTTTACTATGAGCTAATCACCTTTTTGGGTGTGGGTATGAGCCAAGGCTAAGACTAGTAGGCAACACGTGGGTGTTGCCATCTTTACTAACTCTTAGACTTGGTCGCTCGAGTCGGGACTTCAACTTAACATGGACAAGCCGATCACTTGTTAGTGTTAATATTAGATCTTAGACCTCGAGAGGGGCGGATCCGAAATATGGCTTGAGTGATGCAAAGAATATTTGAGAAAGTCTTTTATAACCACGTAGAGATACGGGTTTTTGCATGACTTTAACTAAGGTTCAAAATGTCGGTCGATATGGGTGTCACAAAGAGATTTGGGCTTCTATATCCATACTGGTGGAACTGAAATCCTTAGAGGTTTACTTAGTTAAGTCGGCAAGTCTTGAGTTGGCGAAGTGGTGACTTTGTGGGTGCAACGTGGCCACGTTCCGAGGAAGCTCACTTTCGAGAGAAAGTGGTTTTTAAAGATACTGTGTGTCATTTTGTTTCTGACCTTATTGTTACTACCTCAGTCTTAGTTAACGCTTGTACCCACATCCTACCTTTAATCTTGTTAATCCCTTTTTATCGTTGTTTAGTTTGCTTAAATCTTACAAATATTGATATTGTTCTCAAAACTCAAACAAGCACTAGAAGTTCATGAAAAGTTCTCTGATTCTTGTTAATCCCTTTTTATCGTTGTTTACTTTGCTTAAATCTTACAAATATTGATATTGTTCTCAAAACTCAAACAAGCACTAGAAGTTCATGAAAAGTTCTCTGATTCTTAGTTGACTAGTCCCTGTGGAAACGATCTCGGTACTCTACCACTTTATTACTTATAGCGATCATAGTGTTCGGTGTGCACTTGCACCGCCACTGTGGCAACATAGTGGCCACTTTGTGGACCTATTCGATTTTCCGCTATCAAGTGGTCATCAAACAGGTGGGCAAAAGAGTATAATAGGAAAACATTGAGACGACACTTGGTATTGGTACGGAGTTCGGGACAAAGATCAAAAAGTACTTTACTTACAGAGAAAAGATGAGAAAGTTCTGGAAGATGTACAAGATGGCCTCCGATGCTTGCTTGTAAACCGTATGGTTTTCATTTCTTTGTTTGGTTTGTTCTTTTTACGGAAGAAATCTCTGAATTCAATCAAATTCCACAAATGAGGAAATTTTACATTACTTAGTAACTAGAAGGTATTTTGATGGAATGGAATTCTTAATTTTGATAATACCACATATGCCATTAATCCAATATGACCTAATCACATAAAACCTATTTGATTAAACCACTGTTGATCTGAACCATCATCGACCACCGCTGGTCTGAACCACCACTGACTACCTCCGATTTGAACCACTGCCGACCACATGCGCTCTGAACCACCACCGACCATCAATCTAAAGCACTGTTACAAATAAAGTATTTTTAATGGCTATTTTATTAAAGCATTTTTTGTTAACTAAAAATAACATCATCAAAAAGGGTATTTTGGTCATTTAGCAACATTTCATTCCAATTCCAAAGCCACATTTTGTGAACCAAACAGACAGATTTCAATTCCTTTAACAGATATCAATCCAATTCTGTTAACCAAACAGGTGGTCAAACCTGATAACATTCGATTCCAATTCCTTCAAATTCAAATTCCTTTGACAGATTCCATTCCATCCCAAAAAATTTGCAAACCAAACGCCACCTTATTTATGGGTTTTGTATTTTTGTCGCTTAGTATACCAATTTGGGAGCCTATTTATACGTTTTTCTTTTCAGATCTTAATGCCTAGATTTCTTTTCCAATACTTAAAAGGGAGATTATTAGATCTAGAGCCCTAGTTTTCTTATTATGTAAAAGTATTATAAAGAAATCATCCCTCAGAAAATGCAAGTGTTCTTTTGGATTATCATCAAAGATTACTCACAAGGCAACTTTTTTACTCACCTAGAAGACTCCTATCTAATTAGTTGAACTAGAAGGAGAAGCATGTTCTAAACAAACCATTCAGAAGATCAACAACACTTGGAAGATTTATTTACTGCATGAAGCAGTCCTCTCCAAAAATGGTTATTTGTCTTTACACGTGTCCAATACTAATTGGAGCATGATTTCTTAACCTTTTTGACGCCTATAAATAGATATCTCGGGAGCCTTCAGTTGTATTCTTTTAAGTAACTTTCGAGAGAAGTTTTACGGGGAAAATATGTGTGTAATCTTTAGTGTAATTTGTCTAATTCTTGTATTCAACTCTATCTTGTAAAATATGTGATATATGAATCATTTGTATTCGTTTGTAAAATATGTCCAAAATCCACATCTAATGACCTGCAAAAAACACATACATTGAAATTACACACTTAAAACACACATACATATAAACACACACTTAAAAACAAACATACACACACACGTGAATTTTTGTGTGTGTGAGATGTTTGTTGTATGTGTGTTGTGTGTGATGTGTGTAGATAAATATATATATATATATATATATATATATATTTATTTATAATTGGAACATGTCTTGTGTATGTGTTATGTGTCTGTGTGTATATATATATATAAACCAACTATGTGTAGCGTGTGTGTGTATGTTGATCCAAACTCTCTCAGTGATTTGATAACGACCCTCTTCTATACTTAGTGAAAATTACGTTTATTAATATGTATTAGTGTTTCACCATCAGCAATCATGATGAGTCTGTTCATTTGTCGCTGATGATCTTTCTTATAAACGCTCATATGTATTAGTGTTTCACCATCAGCGATCAGAGTGAGTCTGTTCAGTTATCACTGATGTTCTCTGATGTAAATGTAATCCCTGAAGACAAGTTTCGCGTCAACAGATGTTCATAGCTGAATCGAAGACGAAGCTGCTGAACAAAGACAAGTCTACTAGTGACCTGATGCGGATAACAGTGAAGCAAAGATGACTCTACTTATACGCGAAGAAACCTAAGGAAAAGTTTCAGCGATAGCTGAACCTTTTTATATCTCTGAAGGAAGAGATATTCAGCGATCGATGATCACTTAGCTTATGCCTCAAGTCTCTTTTGTCTTTCCCTGCACAACCAGTACGATGTTTCAGAACGGACATACCTCTGCCACAATTGGTACAACAACTTTGTCAACTACACTGCTCATGATACGGCCGAAAGCATGTCTCCCAAAGTCAGACCCTCTCTGCCAATCAATGAATGACACGTGTAAAGTGCCCTGCCATGCATTTAATGCATAGGGTATAAATAGAAATATTACCTCTCCATATGGAGAGTGTGCTCACCTCTAGTCTTCATCTTTCTATCTTATAGAAACCCTTGTTTTCTATATTCTCTAATCCCATTCTCTATATTCTTGTGCAACCATCTTAGTGTTTTCTGAAGTTTGTTTAGATTGAGTTCTACTTAATCTTATTACGCAACAGACTTGTAAATTGTGTTTGATTTATCAATAAACAATTTATTAAACTTTAAATTCTGTGTTTGTATTCAACCCCCCCTTCTACAAATTTGTTAAGCACCTCCGGGACCAACAAGTGGTATCAGAGCAGACTGTTTAATCTGATAAACAAGATCTTGCTTTATTCTCTTCCTTGCTATTCTAAAATGGCACTTAACACAAACACAAACTACTATGATAATGGTTCACTTTCTAAACCTCCTCGATTTAGTAGAGATAACTTTTCTCTCTCTGGAAAAATCGAATGATGCTATTTCTTGAAGGTGCAGATCCCACTATACCTGAGTACGTAGCAAACGGACCCTATGAACCTGTCCAAATCATAGCTGTCGTTCCAGCTACTGCCACCACTCCTTTTATTCATGAAAGCTATATTGCTAAGGAAATCAGACAACGGAGTGATGAAGACAAAAAGAAGGTTGGTATAGATGCAAGGGCAAAGACAATTATCTCTATGGCTCTACCTGATGAAGTTTTCCATTCCATCATGCATCTTAAAACTTCTAAAGAAATGTGGGAAACTGTAACAACTTGAACATTTATAAAAACAATAAAATAACATTTCTATCTGAAAACTGCCCCAGGCTTACATTTCTTAGTAAAATGTTCACATATATCACCTATTACACAACTGAGTCTCAAAAAGTAAACTATTGCAGGAAGTCTTTAGCTCCTGGAAATAGCTCACATCTTCTCCTTACCCTTATCTGAACTAGCTATCTTGCGATAACCTGAAAAAGGATTATAATTTTGAAATAGCCAGGGTTAGACCAATGTTCTAGTAAGTCCCCTCCAATCACTACTGCAACAGTTCAAATATTAATTAAAACATTTAAACCAAAACTTTATATCTCAAAACTTAATATGCTCTTTTAATCAAATTTTAATACATTTTATGCTTCGCAAGCATAACTCAATCTACTGGCCATTTTTGACCACTTTTACGCTTCGCAAGCGTACCTTAAGCTACTGACCAACATTCCCGTCAAAGACGGTATGTCTGTCTCGCACTGCCTTATTTTAGGGATACACCCTAATGGCATAAACGGGCCACACTCCCCGGTACGAGCAGGCGGGTCACACTTCCCGACTTAGGTCAGACTTCTGACTCAAATGTATGCATACACCTAGTCCTGCCTGTATATAAAACAAGTTTATATACACTGAGCATAAACATGCCCAACTGATTAAATCAATCTTTTGAAATAATTCTGTATAACTTTCAATACTATAAATGCGCAGTATATAAAACTCACATTTATCAATTAACTGCTCAAATCATAAAAGATTTAGTTTGAAAGACTTGCCTCTGATTCTTCTTGATTAATTCTGACTTCTTCGGATTAACACCACCAACGATGGTATTAAAAACAAAGGTAAGCTAACTGGTGACTAACACTCTTTCCTTCTATAAACACATCAATTGAAATATACTATTTTTAACCCGATCGAAACCACTCTGATTAAAACCTCTTAGACCGATTAACAAAATACCAGTCGACCAACAACATACCGGTCCTAACAACATATCGGTCAAAAAACTCTTTACCGGTCGAATGATACATTCCGACCGAATACAAACTATCGGTCGAGCAATACCGGTCGATCACTACCGGTCGAACACTACCGTTCGAACACTACCGGTCAAGAGCATACCGGTCTTGTACACTATACCGGTCGAATGAAAACTATCGGTCCTTTACAACCTATCGGTCGAACCTCTACCGGTCCTTTATCATCTTCCCGGTCGAGCTTGAATTTAAGTCGGCTACTTACAGTTCAAACCCAGAAAACTTTTGATCATTAAATCGATCAAATACGCGGTTAAAAGCTTGATTAATAAGACTATTTACTGACTATAACATGCAGATAGAAGTATTAAGCTAAAATCATACCTCTATTTGCCAAAAACGGATCGATCCTCAAGATCTCCTTCTCTTTTCTCTGCCTTCTTGCTTTCTCTCTTGAAATCTTAAGTCGGCTTAACACAAATATCAGAATGAGATATCAATCTCACTTATATGATATTTAAGTTATAAAAACCAAAATTTTCAAATAACCCCTTGCACTTTGGTTCTCGTTTCACTTTTCACCCAACTTCCAAAATTAATAAAATTTCGGACCCGAATATTACAATCTTCCCCCCTTAATAGAATTCTGTCCCCGGAATTCTATCGCTAAACAACTGGGTATACTGAGATTTCATATCTGCCTCTACTTCCCACGTAGACTCTTGTCCTTGGTGAAATTTCCACTGAACTTTCACTAAGCGAATCTCCTTGTTCCTCAACTTCTTTATTTTGAGGTTCGTAATTGCTACGGGCTCCTCAATATAACTTAATTTTTTATCTACCTGAATATCTTCTAAAGGAACAACTATATCTGCTTCTGCCAAACATTTCTTCAGGTTTGACACATGAAATGTGGAATGAATCCCATGCAAACTTTCTAGTAGATCAAGTTCGTAAGCCACTTCACCAACACGTCCCGTGATGATAAATGGTCCAACAAACCTTGGTCTCAACTTTCCTTTCTTTCCAAATCTGATTACCCCTTTCTAGGGCGAAACTTTCAACATTACCTTATCTCCTATCTGAAACTCTATCGGTTTTCTTCGTTTATTAGCATACATTTTCTGACGATCTTGAGCACTTTTTAATCTTGCCCGAATCTGATCGACTTTATCAGTTGTCACCTGTACAATTTCTGGTCCCGCTAACTGTCTTTCACCCACCTCATTCCAACATAAAGGTGTTCTACATTTACGACCATACAAAGCTTTAAACGGAGCTGCTTGTATGCTAGCATGATCACTATTGTTGTAGGAAAATTCAATCAACGGCAAATGAATCTCTCACGAACCTTTGAAATCGATAACACATGCACGAAACATATCTTCCAATGTCTGAATAGTTCTCTCACTCTGACCATCAGTTTGCGGATGATAGGCCGTACTCAGCTTAAGTTGAGAGCCTAATTCCCTTTGCAAACTTCTCCAGAAAGTTGATGTAAAACGAGTATCCCTGTCCGATACAATGGACGAAGGTACTCCATGTCTGGTTACTATCTTGTTGATATACAATCGAGCCAATTTCTCTAATGAGTACGTCTCTTTGATCGGTAGGAAGTGAGCTGACTTTGTGAGTCATCCACTATCACCCAAATGGCATCATGCCCCTTAGGTGATCGCGGTAACCCAGTAACAAGTTCTATCGTAATCTCGTCCCACTTCCAAACTGGAATTTCTAACGACTGAATCTCCCCATAAGGTCTCTGATGCTCAGCTTTAACCTTTAAACATGTCAGACATCGTTCAACGAAGTGAGCAATATCTTTGTTTAAACCTGGCCACCAATAGCTTTGTTTCAGATCTCTATACATCTTGTTGGTTACTGGATGTACTGAGTAACGGGATCTATGCGCTTCTTCCAACACTTTCTGCCTCAGATCTCCTGCTTTTGGGACCCATACTCGTTTATTGAAGCACTTTACTCCACGATTGTCAACTACTAACGAGTCAACAATCCCAACTATTCTTTCACTTTTCAAATTTTCTTTTGACGCTGCTTCTTCTTGATACTTTATAACTTTTTCTAAGAAATTAGAAACAACATCAATTTGAAATGCTACAACTTCTGTTATTTCTCCATGCTCCTTACGACTTAGAGCATCTGCTACCACATTAGCCTTGTCTGGATGATACAGAATATCACAATCATAATCGCTTAACAGCTCCATCCACCTACGCTGCCTCATATTAAGCTCTTTCTAATTAAACAGATATTGAAGGCTCTTGTGATCTGTGTAAATCTGACACTTGATCCCATACAAGTAATGCCTCCAGATTTTTAAAGAAAAAACTACTGCTGCCAACTCTAAATCGTGCGTCGGGTAATTCTTTTCATGTTCTTTCAGCTGTCGAGATGCATTTAGCAATTACCTTGCCTTCTTGCATTAACAGACATCCCAAACCTAACTTCGAAGCATCCCTATAAATTACAAATCCTTCCGTTCCGTTGGGTAGAGATAAGACAGGAGCACTACTTAAACTCTCTTTCAATTTACCCAATGCTTCTTTCTGAACTTCTGCCCATACAAACTTGACATTCTTTCTGGTTAAAGCTGTTAATGGTGTAGCTATCCTTGAAAAGTCCTGGATGAACTTTTGATAATAACCAGCCAATCCAAGAAAACTTCTTACTTCAGATGGTGATTTCGGTGCTTCCCACCCTTTAATGGCTTCAATCTTAGCTGGATCCACCTTAATCCCATCTTTTGACACCACGTGTCCTAGAAACTCAACTTCTTTCAGCCAAAATTCACATTTTGAAAACTTGGCGTACAACTTCTCATGCTTAAGCAATTCTAAAATCGCTCTTAAATTAGTTTCATGATCTTCTTTGGAACGAGAATAGATCAATATATCATCTATAAATACGATGACATATTTATCTAAAAATGGACTACACACTCTATTCATCAGATCCATGAAAGCTGCTGGTGCATTGGTCAAACCAAATGGCATAACTAGAAACTCATAATGTCCGTACCTCGTACGAAATGCAGTCTTAGAAACATCCTCCTCCCTCACCTTCAACTGGTGATACCCAGATCGTAAATCTATTTTCGAAAAGTAACTCGCTCCTTGAAGTTGATCAAAAAGATCGTCAATCCTGGGAAGCGGATACTTATTTTTAACAGTCAACTTATTGAGCTCACGGTAGTCTATGCACATTCTCATAGACCCGTCTTTCTTTTTAACAAACAATATTGGTGCTCCCCAAGGTGAGGTGCTAGGGCGAATAAACCCTTTGTCTAGCAACTCCTGCAGCTGAGTCATAATTTCTTTCATTTCTGCCGGTGCCAGTCTATACGGTGCTCTTGCAATCAGCGCTGCTCCGGGAACTAAATTAATACGAAATTCCACTTGCCGATCAGGAGGCAAAGTGGTTAAGTCTTCCAGAAATACTTCTGGAAATTCACTGACTACCGGAACTGATTCTAAACTCTTCTTTTCCTTCTTAGCATCTATTACATAATCTAAGAACCCCACACACCCTTTTACTAAACATTTCTTAGCCTTAATCGTAGAAATTAAACATGACTTTCTATCCCTTCGATCTCCAAATACTACTATCTCTTCTTTTCTTGGATGTGCTATACGAATCAATTTCTTATTGCATACTATATGAGCATCATTAGATGCCAACCAGTCCATTCCCACAATAACATCAAATTCTCCCATACCCATCGGGTACAATCGAAGTGGAAATGATTGTCCATCAATGACAATACTACTTCCATCATACACTTCCTCCACTAAGATTTGACTATTTTCAGCCACTTCTACTTTCAATTCATGCCTAAGCTTCTTAGGTTTCTCAATTAATTTATGCACAAAATATGGAGACAAAAAAGAACGATTTTCTCCTGAATCAAACAATACTTTTGCATAATTCGAATCTATAAAGAAAGTACCTGTCACTACATCAGGTATCTCCGCCGCTTCTTCTGCTGACATATTGAAAACTCTAGTTCTTACTTTAGCTGGCTCCATCTTTTTCTCAGCTCCCTTTTCTACATTTCCTCCAACCGATACTTTTTTGAACTGTGGACAATTGGTCCTGATATGATCAGGAGATCCACACTGATAACAAGACCTAGAACTCTAGCAATCCCTAGCCAAATGCCCAATCTTTCTGCATTTATAACAGCCCTCCTGATCAATCTTACATTCTCTCTTATGCCTTCGGTTACACTTACTACAAGGCTTACTTTCAAACTTATTAACAGAACGCTGATCAAACTTTGCAGACTTAAACGGTTTGGACTCACGAACTGTTCCTTCCCACTTTCTTTTATCCCCACTTCTTTTAGTGACTTGCCTATTCTTTTCTTTCTCTCTAATTTCCGCTGCATTCACTGCCATTTGAAAAGTAGACGGTTCTTTATTCGAGACAAATTCCCGAATATCACTTCTCAATCCAAAGACGAAACGTTCCACTCGTCTTTCTTCATTAGGTACATAAATTCCTGCAAATAGAGACTTTTCAATAAACTTTGTGGCATATTCTCGAACTGACATTCCTTTCTGCTGTAAACCCAGAAACTCTTCTTCCAACTTTTTAACTACCGCCAGAGGGCAGAACTGTGCTTTAAATCTTTTCACAAACTCACCCCAAGTCATTTCTTTAGCTACAGCCAAACTTTGACCTCCGGATTCTACATCCCACCACATTACCGCTTCATCTTTCAGCATTGACAAAGCATAGACTACTCTATCTTCTTCTGCACACTTACTCGTATCAAACGCTAGCTCCATACCTTTTACCCATCTTGATGCTATAACAGGATCACATTAACCTTTATAAGTAGGAGGCTTGCAAGAAGCAAACTCCTTAAAACTACATCCTTTTCCAGCTACAACTTTAACTGACACAATGGGACCTGACTGAGTATGACTACCCATTCCAGTTACTGGTGATTCTGCTACCTCAGTCACTACTTTATCTTCACTCTTTTCTTTACTAACCGACACTTCATTAGTATGATGAACCAATAAAGCATTCAACGTTTCTTGTAACTTTCCCATTTCTGTAGTGAAGGTTTCTTGTGTAACAAAACCTTGCGTTCTACCTCCACCCCTGTTTCCTGTCTGTTTTCGACCCCTCACAGAAGCCGAACTTTCTTGATTAGAAGTTTCTTGCTCAGATCTTACCTCTACACTTCCAACTTGACGAATACCAAGACTCGTCTTCCCACCTTGAGTTCTGTTAATACACAGTCTCATTGGATTCAAGATCATCCAAACTGAAGATCGCAATCTGAAGCTAAAGCCGAAACGTCGACTCTCGATATTAAAGTCTATGTCATTTGTAATAAATGTCAATGTAATTATTTGTTATTGTATTAGTTAGTTTAGTTAACTTAGTTATATTATAGTTTGTTATTTAATATCTTTGTAATAAATATTATTTAGAAATAATATCTAGATATTAAATCTAGATATTATGTTAGGTAGTGTGTTAGACACACTAGATCTTTAAGCAAGTGTATCTTAGAACTCTCAAGATCAGATAATATCGACACATACAAAAACACACTTAAAGGTGTAAATCATAGAGAAAAACAAAGAACACATCTATAGCTTAAATCGATCAATCCTGTAACCGTTGTTATAATCAATACAGGTTGGTAATCGTTATTGTGTTGTTGTTTCTATAAACTTGATAAACTTTGTTGGACCCACAATTGGTATCAGAGCCTGATTAAGATCAAAATCAAGTTTTGAAGAAAAATGACACTGTGTTCTGTTTTAAAAATTGATTGCGAGTGTTAAGGTGTTATAGGTGCTAAAATCAATCAGGTTGTGATCGATTAAGTTGCTAGATAGAGTTGTTGTTGTTTGATTTCACTATTAAGCTTTAATCGAGTTCCATTTTGGTGATTTAGTGGTCTAAAGTCGAGAACAGAAAGTTACTGTGCCATCAAATTTGTTTTCAAAAAGTATGTTTTATCGAGATCTAATGGTCAAAATCTGTTATAGAAGTGTTTTTAGACTTATTGGTAGAGTTTTGTACTCCTAATCGACGAAAAAACAAGTTTTTAGTTGATTTTCGAAGTACAGGACGAACTTGCGCAAACCAGAAGACGAACACACGCAAAGCTTACTTTGCGCATCTAACGTGATACGCAAACTTCACTTTGCGCATCACACCTGATACGCAAACCCTACTTTGCGCATCTCAAGCAATCTACACACCTCACTTCTCGGATCCAACAGCATACGCAAACACTACTTTTCGCATCACACAGTTTACGCAAAGCTTAAACTCCACTTGTCGCATCGAAGAGCATACGCAAAGCTCAGTTTTCGCAACACTCTTGATCCGCAAAACTCACTTCGCACAACCCAAGGATACGCAAAGCTCAGTTCTCTCAGTTCACATGTTCTTCTCTTCACGAAAAGATCAAGTCTACTTAGCGCATCCAACTTGAAACGCAAAGTTTACTTTGTGCATCTAACGTGATACGCAAACCTCACTTTGCGCATCCCGCTTGATTAACAAACCTCAATTTGCGCTACCTGCTTGATACGCAAACCTTGATACACAAACCTCTCTGCTCCAATCCAGACATAGATTTTTTTTTCAAAATGACATCCAGAGAAGCCCTTGCAATAGGAACTGACACCAAGCCACCAGTTCTCTTTAAAGGAGAATACGAACAGTGGAAGGATCGGTTTCTGAACTTTATTGACAGACATGAGTTGGGTGATTTCATCAGGAAATCTATAGAATAAGGGGTTATGAAACCAGTTAAGACGACTCGCTTGGTTGGAAATGTGCCGATTGAGGTTGACCTTAAGTTTCATGAGCTAGAAGATGATAATCTCATAAGAGCTAAAGGCGATAGATTAGCTAAGTCATACATTCTACAAGGAATTCCAAATGAAATCTATGTAAAGATTGACAGCTACAAAGCCTCCGACAAAGAAATGTGGGATCAGCTCGAGAAGATGATGCTGGGTTCGAAGGTTGGGAATCAACTGAAAATCTCCAACTGCCTAAATAATTATGAAGAAGTTAGAGGCAAGGTGGGAGAAACTTTAGAAGAAACCTATGACAGGTTTGTGACTTTGCTGAACGAACTTAGCAAGAACAAAGTCCACAAATCTCAAATTGAGATGAACGTCAAATTCCTGAGTATTCTTCAACCGGAATGGAAAAGATTTGCTAGGCAGATGAAGCAGATCAAAGATTTGAATGAGATTCCACTTCATGAGGTGTATGAAACCCTCAGACAAAATGAAGAAGAGGTGGATGAAATTCTAGATGAAAAGAGGCAGAAAGGAAAGACAGTTGAAGACAAAGTTGCTCTTGTTGTCAGGAAGAAGAAAAACAAGACAATTGTGTATGAATCAGAAAAAGATGAAGGTTATGCAAACTCTGACATGGATGAAAATGAACAACTAAAGCAAGCAATGATTCTGCTGTCAAACGCTTTTCAGAAAAAGTTCTACACGAAGCCGAGTTCAAATAGTCAGAGATATTCTTCTGGTCCGAACAACTACATCCACAAGTAAAGGGTTGAAGGAAGTAGATATGAAGGAAAGAGATATGAAGGGAAAAGAACAGAGGAAAGGAAACCTGAGGAGAGAAGATTTCTGTCTGAAGGAAAGAGGTTAGAGGAAAGGAAACCAGAAGAAAGAAAGTTCAAAGCTGAAGGATCCAGTCAGACAGAACCACCAACGTGCTACAACTGTGGCAAAACAGGTCACTATGCCAGAGATTGCCGAAGGGCAAAAGTCAGAAACTCCGATTATTACAAGAACAAGATGCTTCTTGCAAAGCAACCGGAGGCCGGTAAGGCACTGATGGCTGATGATGAATACTGGCTTGATCACTCAGATGATGAAGAGAAATATGAAGCCGTCAACATGTGCTTGATGGGAAAGATAGAATCAGATGCTGAAGTTGATTCAGATAATGAAGAAGAGGAGGTATGTAATATATCAAATTCAGATTCCATGAATAAAATGCATGCCATGAGTTTAAAACAAAAAGAGTTAGAATCTAATCTTGAGCAAGAAAATGGTGTCATAACTGACAAAAACCAATTGATACAGAAACTTAGCAATGAAATTGCTGAGAAGAAAGTATTGATTGAGATTTTACATAAAGATAATGACACCAACGCAAAGGAAAAGACAATAATTCTTAGAGAGAATTCTGAACTCAAGTCTCAACTGATAAAAAGTGGGATTGATTTATATGAGCTTACAAATTTTCATTCTTCTTGTACCAAAGAAAACTTTTCTTTACTGGGTAAATTAAAAACTTTGGAAGAGAAGTTATACAAAATGGGTCAAACTGAACAAACTATTCATCTGAACAAACCCAAAGAGGAAATAGAGAGATGGGGAATCGGTTATAAGAATCCTCACTGTTAGCTCCAAATCTTATGTTAAAGTGTTGAAAATACCCGTCCTATTTCAGAGGACTTCAAAGACAGACTTCAGAGGACGAAGACTTCAGAGGACAAACCTGCCTCTGAAGTACTTATCAGAGATTGCAACTTTCAGCAGAAGACATCAGAGGCTCTGAAGACAACGTCAGAGCTCTGAAGACATTCTCTCTGAAGATGGCGCTGAAGACTTTCCTGAAGTATTAGAACATATAACCAATCACTTAGTAATAAGATTTACTTTATAGAGTAGGTTACTGTTCAAGCATGTCTTGAGCTTACCTTTTAGGTAAGACACTGTTCAAGCATGCTTCTATTTGTCAAAATAGTACACTATTTACTTTATGGTCCTATAAATAGGACCATCACTCCTTTGACAAAAGTGTGCTTTTTGATATCTTGTATAAGAAGAATCAACTGAATATATCTCACGAAGATCTTGTTCTTTCTACTTGCTTTATATATGAGCTGTGATATTTGAATCTGCTTTTGATATTAAACTATATTGCTTCCGCTGTTTATACTCTTGTTGTTTATATCATTATTGTTATAAGATTAAATCTGGGATCCAACAATTGGTATTAGAGCCTCCTTTGTTTTCTAAAACAAAGAAAGATCATATCTGGATACTCGGATAGATTTAATTCTTACTGATTCAAGCTTTTATAATCTGTGCATGTTTGTGTAAACCCTGGTTTATTAAACTTCATATGCTCCAGATTTAAAAGTAAATCACAATTACATCATTTAAATAGAAAGATCTTCATAGAAAAGCATCAGTTCTTCAAATCTTCATCTTTTCTTCACAAAAATGGCAAACTCAAACATAAGTGCCAATTATATACAGCCGGATCATTAACCAAACCTCCTACACTTCTAAGGGATGAATATCCTCAATGGAAGATAAGGATGGTAAATTTTTTAGAAGGCATGGACAGGGATCTGTTAAGATCAGTGAACGATGGAACTCACCAACCAATGGTGTTGGTACCAAGAGTTCCAGCAACAGCAGATACTGCTGAAATCCCTGATTACTATAAAAAGAAAACTTCAAACTTTACGAATGAAGAAACTAACATGATGGATAATGATTCAAAAGCTGTTAGATTACTTATAATGGCCATTCCCAATGATATCTTCCAAGAACTTGATTCTTGCGTGACTGCAAAAGAGATATGGGATCAGTTGTTAAATCAACTTGAAGGAGGCCTACAAACTCAAAAGAACAGGAGAAATCTTTGTATCAATGAATATCATGATTTTCATGCATTACCCGAAGAAACCTTACATCAAACATACTCAAGGTTTAACATCCTCATTAACAAATGCAGAAAATTTGGGGTCATGAGAACAAAAGAAGAAAACAATGTTCTCTTTCTTAAAAATCTAAATGAAGAATGGTCACAACTGTCAATGTCGATATAAGCCAATCAAAATCTTGAATCATGGTCATTGACTGACATTTATGGTACCTTGGTAGCACAGGAAAAAGAAGTTGTTAAACAAAAATCAAAAACCTCTTTAGGTGGTCCACTTGCACTCATGTCAAAACAGAAGGGTGTATCACAAGAATGCAGAAATGCAGAAAAAGACAATTGTTCAAAAAGGGAATCTAAAAGAAAATCCAAAAAGGTTCTGATGTCTGAAGAAGTTGAACACTCAGATTCTGACTCAGATGATGACATCAATGCCTTTGCCAAATCTCTTGCATTAATCACCCATCAATTTAACAAGAAATTTGGCAAGAAAATCTTTGAAGGAAGAAGAGATGATGAAGAAAGATGAGGAAATCCAGAAAGAAGATTTCAGAAAACTGAATATCAACAAGAGCCCAGATCTACTCTGCATAGTGATCAAAAGGGCGTTCATTTCACCAATCATGATTCTACTCAACAATCAAGATCTCAACAATCATTTCAGCTGAGGTATCCTCAACTCTCAGAGGTACTTCAAGCCACAAGCACAAGTACAAGCACAGAAGACAGAATCAGACACTGCTCTTCCATCAAACCAAAACGATGGAAGATGTTTTAGATGTGGAAAGCCAGGCCATTACTCCGCCAACTGCAGAGGTAGACTCATCAAGGATGAAGACTACTACAAAAACAAGTACAAATACAATGTCAAAGAAAGAGTACTTGTAGCAGATATGGAAGACTGGCTGTCAGACTCAACAAGCGATGGAGAGGAAGAACCCACCAATCTCTGTGGTATGGCATTCACAGATGATCAAAGTGACAGATCATCAGAGGACTACTCTGAAAAGGTAAACTCTCCTTCCACATCTGAAAGTGATCTTGAATTGGATGTTATTAAACTAACAGATGAATTTCAAATCCTAAAGCAAAAACTTGTTGAGGAAAAAGAAAAAGCAAAACAAATGACAAAAGATCTTAATTTCTACAAAAGGGAAAAAGATCTTCTTGAATCAGAAAAGAGAGATATTTTTGTTGAAAAATCTGATCTTGAAAAAGCTCAGAAACAAAAGAAAAAATCATTTTCAGAAAAATTCAAAGAACTTGAGAAGGTTTTAAAAGTTAAAGAAAAAGAAGTAAAAAAATCTGAGTATGAAAGACTCAATTCTGTTGCCTTAACCAATTTTTTCCAAAAAGAAAGAGAAATCTTACATCAATCTCTGGAACGGAAAGAACTTCAAATCAAAAGTTATCTTGATACTCAGGATGTTCATATAAAGATAAACTCTCAAATGGATACTCAAGGGCTTGGATTCAATGAATTGGATCCATTTACTGGATTGAAGAAAACTTCACTTTCTTCCACTTTCTGTAAAGGAAAGGTCCAGAGCTCTGACTGTCCATCACTGAACAATTTCAAAAGAATAAAACACTCAGAGAGATAAAAAATAAGGGCTCTGAACTTTAAAAATGTAGCATACTCTGAAGTACAAAGTTTTCCAAATTCCATCTTAAAAATAGAAAAGGAAACTTCAGAGGTATTTTTTACAAAACCTCAGAGCAATGATCCTCAAGAGATTTTTAAGTTTAATGCATTCATCAAAGATGAATCTGAGACATCTGAACAAAGTACCTCTGAAGCAAGTACTTATGAAGATGAACCTCAGAGTTCACTTAATCCAGATGCCCCTATGTATTCACCAATCTCTGATGAATGCATCAGAACTACATTTGCGGATGACATCAATAAAATAAATCAAGAAAATATCATAGCTGATATAGAGAAGAAAGAAAGCATGAAAAGAATCATCAAAGTCTCCAGACCTAAGAAAATTGAGAAACCATCAGAGGTAGTTATCTCTGGTAAGACTGAACGAGACATTCTTGACTCTGATTCTGAATCTGATCCAGAGGTAGATGAACAAATTTTCTACAAACCAGAGAAAACAATTCATAAAAAGATAGATACCGTTGGTTCTGGAATTTTGAACATTCCTATTTCCGTTTTAAAAATTAAACCCAGACTACCAATATGTCCTGACTTTGCAGAAATGTGTCTTCAAGCAAAAACTTCTCTGGAACTTGAAAAAGAATTACAAGAAAAGGAAAAGAATAAAACTATCACTTCTCAACTCTACACTTATAAACCAATCAAGTTTACTCTTGGACAAAAAGGAAAATGGCAAGAAATTAACCATTCTGATCCTGTTTGTGCAGTGAGCAACAAAGAGAAGAGGATGTTTCTGAACAAGAGAAGGCAACTTGAAAAGAAGGCTGTCTCTCAAGCTAAAAGAAAAGAAGTAGTTAGGAATACTTGTAATATTCCTAGTACTAATTCAAAAAGGAATCATAATGTATCGAATGCATTTAATGAAATGAAATCCTTTGCTTCTACTTCTTCTTGTTCTGTAAAGTGCAATTGCATCTAACTCTTGATGAAACTAAAAAATCATTTCAAAGGATCTCACTGTTTTCTTAATCAATCTCTGAATAAAAGTTCAGAGACAATGCCTCAAAAGAAAAAGGACAATTTTGCCAAAACATCAAAAGATAAGAAGGCAAAATTTCAAAAAGATAATCAGAAGTCTAACAAAATAGGACCCATAATGAGATGGGTACCTAAGAAAATCTAATCTGTCTTACAGAAACAGTCAATGCCGATCTGGTACTTAGATTCTGGATGTTCAAGGCATATGACTCGAGATAAAAAATTACTATCCTCTTTCAAAGCTAAATCTGGAGGAGCAGTAACTTTTGGAGACAATATGCAAGGACAAATTAAGGGTTATGGTGAGCTTACAAGAGGTAATGTTTCAGTATCAAAAGTTGCTTATGTTGATGGGTTAAAGTATAACTTGATCAGCATACGTCAACTTTGTGACCATGGTTTTGATGTGAAATTTCAAGAAAAACATTGTTCACTACTTCACTCAAAAACAGGTCAAGAAATGCTCAGAGCTGACAGAAAGGGAAATTTATACAAAATGAATTTTTCCAAACACATAAAAACTGACTCAGAGAAACTCTGTCTAGTATCTCTGAACAGTGAAGATGTTTGGCTCTGGCATAAAAAGTTCTCACATCTGAACTTTTCTTCACTTGATAAATTGGTCAAACTAAATCTGGTTAAGGGATTGCCATCTCTGAAGTTTAACAAAGATCATCTTTGTTCTGCTTGTGAAATGGGAAAAATGAAAAGATCTTCCCACAAGACCAAAAGTGATTATAACTGTCCAAAACCTCTGCATATGCTTCATGTGGACCTCTGTGGTCCTATCTCTGTACAGAGCTTGTCAGGTAAAAAGTATATCCTCGTTTTGATTGACGAATACTCTAGATATACTTGGATAGAATTCATCAGAGCCAAGTCTGATGTCCCTGAAATTTTAATAAGATTGTTAAAAAGATTGCAGGTTCTGTTTGATACCAAAGTTCAGAAACTGAGAAGTGATAATGGAACAGAGTTCAGAAATGCAAAAATCAACTCATATCTTTCAGAGGAAGGCATAACTCCGAACTTCTCTGCAGCTAGAACACCTCAACAAAATGGTGTTGTTGAGAGGAAAAATAGAACACTGGTTGAAGCTGCAAGAACTATGCTTGCAGGATCAGAACTTCCCACAAACTTTTGGGCAGAGGCAGTGGCAACAGCCTGTTTCACACAAAACAGAGCTACAATTGTCAAAAGATTTAAGAAAATATCTTATGAACTCATTAACAATAGGAAACCTAATGTTAAATATTTCCATGTTTTTGGATGAAGATTTTATATTCTAAATGATAGAGAGTCTCTTGGAAAGTTTGACAAGAAAGCAGATGAAGGCAAATTCATTGGCTATTCTTTAATCTCAAAAGCTTTCAGAGTGTTCAATCAAAGAACCAGAACAATCCAAGAGAGTATCAATGTGTCTTTTGATGATGACAAAAGTCTGGCCAGCAAAGATATCAATCAAATTGCCAAAAATATCTCTGAATCATCATAGATAAGAGAATCCGAACTCAACAAAATTTTCGAAGACTTCTTTGATGATGAAAATGCAGAGTTTCTTTTCAGAGATATTCATAGAGCAACTTCAGAGGAACCACAAACGTCAGGTACAAATCTCTCTGGTCCCTCTGAAGTTACAACTTCTGCTTCCTTGAATGCAGGTCCAAGAAATGAATCAACTTCAGAGCCTCTGGAATCAACTTCAGAGCCTCTGGAATCAACATCAGAGCCTCTGCTCAGCACAACAGAGATGTCTCCAACTGTCATCTCTGAAGCTCAAACTCCACCTCATGTACATGCTCCGCTCATAAGATGGACAAAGGATCATTCCCATGATCAGATCATTGGATCACCTTCAGAGGGTGTCAAAACCAGATCAGCCACAATCAATGAATGTTTTTTTGTAAATTTTTTAAGCATCATTGAACCAAAGAAGGTAAATGAAGCTCTTGAAGATCCTCATTGGATCTCTGCAATGCAGAATGAGCTTCAAGAGTTTGAAAGAAACAAAGTCTGGACTTTAGTTCCCCTTCCTAAAGGAAAATTTGCAATTGGAACTAAATGAGTCTTCAGAAATAAAACGGATAAGGATGGCATTATAATAAGAAACAAAGCTAGGTTGGTTGCTAAGGGATATTGCCAAGAAGAGGGCATTGATTATGATGAAACCTTTGCACCTGTGGCTAGGCTAGAAGCAATTAGAATCTTCTTAGCCTATGCTCCACATAAAGGGTTCAAAGTGTATCAGATGGATGTTAAATCTGCCTTTCTGAATGGTAAATTAAATGAAGAGGTTTATGTCCAGCAACCACCTGGTTTTGAGAATACAGAGTTTCCAAACCATGTTTATTATCTTGATAAAGCTCTATACGGACTTAAACAAGCTCCAAGAGCATGGTATGCTACTCTATCCACATTTCTGATAAATAATGGTTTTGAAAAAGGTACAATAGATACAACCTTGTTCATAAAAAAATACAAAAATGAGATGCTCTTAGTACAGATATATGTTGATGACATTATATTTGGCTCTACAAATCAAAAGTATTGTGATAAGTTTTTAGAGTTGATGAAGAGTAAATTTGAGATGAGTCGTATGGGAGAATTAACATTCTTTCTAGGCTTACAAGTAAAGCAAACATCAGAGGGTACTTTTATAACTCAATCTAAGTATGTCTCTGACATTTTGAAAAAATACAGACTCAATGATTCAACCTCTATGAAAACCCCTATTGCCACAGGAGTCAAGCTTGACTCTGATCTTTCGGGAAAATCTGTAGATGTCAAAACCTATAGAGGCATGATCGGTTTACTATTATACTTGACTGCAAGTAGGCCTGACATAATGTTTGCAACATGTCTTTGTGCTAGATATCAAGCAAATCCAAAAGAATCTCATTTATCTGCTGTCAAAAGAATTTTCAGATAACTGAGAGGGTCACACGCTTTAGGCCTCTGGTATCTAAAACATTCTAGTTTTGATTTAACAGCTTACACTGATGCAGATCATGCAGGGTGCAAGCTTGACAGAAAAAGTACCTCTGGGTGCTGTCAGTTATTGGGAAATAAGCTGGTAAGTTGGACATCCAAGAAGCAAAACTGTGTTTCAACTTCCACAACAGAGGCAGAATATGTTGCTGCTGCTAGTTGTTGCTCTCAAGTCATATGGATGCAAACTCAGCTCCGAGACTATGGCTTACAATATGACAAAATTCCAATTCTATGTGATTCAAAAAGTGCCATAGCCATCTCTGCCAATCCAGTACAACACTCCAAAATCAAGCACATAGATGTAAGGTACCACTTTCTGAAAGATCATGTTGAAAAGGGAACAATAGAGATGTATTTTGTACCAACTGAACTTCAACTTGCTGATATTTTCACAAAAGCTTTAGATGAACGAAGGTTCAATTTCATAATTAGCAAGTTGGGTATGTTGAACATGTCTGCCTAACACAGGAAAACATCAGAGTCTCTGATCCATTCATCAGAGCCTCTGACATGCATAACATGTTCAACCAGAACTTCTGAAACTAATTTCAAAGCCTCTGAACTTTTTCACAAATGGTAAAAAGAAATCATTCTTTTGTATCTCCAAGCATGTGTCAAGGGGGAGAAGATAAAGACTTCATTATTTGGTCAAGGGGGAGACATAGAACCTTTCATCTTTCAAGGGGGAGAAAGTGAGCTTCTCTGATACTCATCAGAGACTCTGATCTAGTCTCTGATATTTATATCAGAGCCTCTGATCTTGTCTCGGATATTTATATCAGAGCCTCTGATCTTTTCTCATTAAACGAATATTCCAGGAAATTCTTTTAATAATAAATCTTTTGGATAACCATTCGTTTCTTTTCAAAAACCCAATTGGCGGTTTTCTGACACCAAGCGGCTCTCTCCTACACACCTCAACGTGTCACCTATTAATTAGGGGATGATGGAACGTACTTTCTGACATTGGAACTCTTAATAGCCGTTTCCATAACCTCTCCCTCTACCTTTCTTTTTATGTCCATAAAAACCCTTTTTCTCTTCTCATTATTCTTTACGCTCTCAGAATCCCATTTTCCAAATCTTTCTTTCTAAGCTCTCATCTTTCTCAAAAACCTGCAACAATGGCGGCTCATTCCCAAACCTTAGATAACTCAAGCAAACTTGTTCCAAGCTTGAATATGTCACAGTTCGATGTTCCAGTAAAAGGTAATAACTATTTTCTAGACGTTACCTCAACCAAATACGATGAGCAGTTTCGCCCAATCCTCGACTTTTTGACCAACTGCGAACTCAACGATGTCCTCACCAAACATGGCTCAGATATTCTTCTACGCTTTATCCAACAATGGTGGTATTCAAGTGAATACGATGATGAAAAGGAAGGACTAGTTGGGTACATTGACCTAGGTGAACAAAGCATGAACATAAGAATCACCCCACAAACCCTAACTCGCCGATTTAACCTGCTCACAAAAACTGATCTCCAAATAGAAACTATTGAGAAACCACCAACTCAAGAAGTTCTTCTTCAGTTCCTCCACCACTTAGGTTACAACAGGGAAATCACATGCCTAAGTCAATTCAGACGTTAGTACCTGCCTCCCAAGTGGAACTTTATGTTTAGTGTTCTCAACCGAACAATTACCTGCAAGATTGGAAGCCAGGATCAGACCCATCCAGCGATTCTAGCCATAATGTATGCTCTCTTCTTCAACATAAGCATAAATATGGCTCACATTCTCTTCCTTGAGATGCTGACGACGGTGAACAAGAAGAACAAAGACGGTGAACAAGAAGAACAAAAAGGAAAACAACCAATTTCGGTACTGTTTCCCAGATTCATCTCTGTGGTCATTCAACGAGCAATGGAGAAATTCTGTTTATAATAAACTCGTTCAAAGCTACAGAGGTTCCTCCTTATCCAAATGACCGACGTTTCCCACACACAATGATTGAGATAATTCCTGCTAACTCTACTACCCACCTTCTACTTAGTCGTGTTGCCCAATCATCAGAATCGATGATGGGATCCCCAACACACTTAGGTTCTGAGCCTGAGCCTGAATCAGAGAGTGATATCTCTGATACTGCTCAAAACGTTAACAGAGCGCAACCAGAGGGTGGCTCTGAGCGAGTAAGGAAGAGAAAACAAGAGAACCCTCCCTTTGACGAAGAGAATAACTCTGTCAGAGCAGAGGAAGGTAAGGCAGAGAGAATTCTAGAGGGTGAGTTTCTAAGCAGAGAATCAGAGGGCGGTAAGGTAGAAAAAGATGTCCTTGTTGGCACACATGAGAGATTACAAAGCCCAAATCCCCGTGCAAACACATTTACTGTCCATGGTGATCCAGCATCAATGGACATTGAAACAGAGGTGCACACCTCGAACCCTTCCCATCCTAACCGCTCAGAGGCATCTACTTCTGCCTCTGAAGCACGCACCAAAGGGGAAACCTCTGATACGGCTAAGTCCTTCCAACAGGTCTTGGACCAAGATAGAAATACTCATTCACCCCAGAGTATGTCACCTCCACACACACATGATGCCTTTGTGGCTCATAAAAAGTTGGACCGTCCCTTAGATCAGAAGAGACCTACAATCTCTCGTAAGGATTGTCTGTCAGAAAAAGAATGGCATGACCTTCTTGCACATGGACTACTTAGCCTGGACAACAAGGTTTCCACCCACATTCGTTTCTCATCATCAGATTCTGACTCTGATGATCAGAGACCAATCGGAACCATTATAAGGAAATCCTTGAAAAAGGGTTCCCAAGGATTAATGGGAAGTCCTTCCGGAGTCAATATCAAGCCAACTCCGAAAGAAGGCCCCTCTGAACTCAAGGGAAACTTAGAATCATGTGTTGATCCTAAGGTCACCCCCTCTGATTACGTTACCAAAGAGGAGTTCAGAATCTTTGGTGTTGAAATCAGAGAATCTCTGAAGGAGATTAAACCTCAATTAGAGAAGACCTCAGAGGCCTCTGCCTCTCACTCTGAAGTTGCAAAGCTTACTTCATAGGTCTCTGAGCTGCGCACGACCATAATCTCTCAGAACGACAAACTGGCTGTTCAGGAAAGCCTGGTCATCAAAAATGACTCGGTTTAATCCAGAGAAATTCAGAACTCCACAACAGAGATCCTCAAGGCGATTCCAACTCCCTCTGCCCCCACTCCAACACATGCAGACTTTTCTCAATTCAAGGAGGAAGTCTTGCGTTCTTTAGCAGAGGTGCTTGCAAAGATCCCTACCTCCCCTGTTGCTGCTCCTGCTACCTCTGAATTCATTACAAAGGCTGACCTCACCAACCTCACCAACCTCTCCAAGAAAATCACCAGCAATGTAATGAATATCTCCAGCAAGTTTGTCTCCAAGACCACTCAGCAGAACAATAAGATTGAAGACCTTCTGCAAAATGTCAAATCTTTAGAGGGAGCATTGAAGAGAAAGGAACTAGAGGTCGCATGCTCTAAGGAGGCCCGGAAGAAAGCCAGGAATGAAGATTCTGATGACAATGATGACCAACCTCAGGGGTCATCCGATCTTCATAAGGGGGAGAAGACTCCTACTCCAAAAACTGTTGAAACACAAGAGGAGTCCACTCCCTCTGAATCAAATCAAAGAAAGAAAAAAGGAACAAAGAGACGTTCAACCTCAACCTCTGCTGAATATAACCAGGCCACTCTAAAGTCACCAGTACCTGTCATCTTTCTAGCACCATCTACTTCGAGTGCTCCAATAGTTCCAATAATAGCTACAACTCCAGAAACTATTGGAGCTCTGGAAGAAGATGAAGACGAGCAGCTAGTAGACTTCTCTACATCAGAAGATGCATTCTCATCACCAGAAAGACCAACTTATGTGATGAGAGATGCTTACGAATCCGAGGATGAAAGAGCAGAACCAGAATCTGAAAAAGAAGAAAAATCAGATTCTGGAAAAGAAGTTGTTGAAGAACAAATTGAAGTAACTGATGTTGAAGAGTATGTATTCAAGAATGCTCAACCACATCATACTTCAACAGCAACAGAGCTGAGGGAATCACCAGAGATTGATGGCTACATCTCTGAACCCACAACAGAAGATCCTCCACAGACGATGGAACCAGAAACCATGGTTGCTGATGAACAAGCTCCTTCAGAGAATCCTGTTCAGAAGGCAAGCATCGGTCTACCATCCAAATTGTTCACTAAACCTCTTACATTCCTTGAATCAAATCCCGAAGCTTCCATAGAAGACCACTTCAGATACATCTACTGTGAGTTCAATATGGCAGACACTCTAGTCATTCCTCTAAATCCAAGGATCAGAGAGGACATGTCGGACTATGAGCGAAGATTTGTCAGAGATAAAACTAGACCAAGAGCACATATCCTCTTTGATGATCCAATCATCAAAATCAACAAAATCTTAGAGAAGACCTTTGCTTACAACAAGATCATCTATAGGCACTATGTGGTAACTCGATCTGATCAGAAGATTTACGAGTTCAATGATAATGATCTCGTAAATCTAAATCCATATGATTTACCACATTTATATGCCTATTGCTCTGCCAGATATGATCATGGAAGAAGGGAAATCAGGATGGGCATGGTTGAAGTCAGACGGGCAATGGAGGCCTTTGTCAAACACAAAGCAAAACGTGACTTCCAAATTGCTCTGAACCTAGGGGAAGAAAACCTGGAGGTAACTGAACCTGTGGAGTCGTTCGATAAACTTGAGGAACAGAAGACTGGATCAATCGTTGCAGAACCTCTGGGTTTCGTCTACAGAGTAAACCAAGTAAAGAAGATCTTTCTAGCTTCGGAAGTCTTGAAGTACTCTGATGAAACCTTGAGAGGTATAAAGAAAATGATCCATGTGAAGGAAGAAAGGCACAGAGCAGATTTACTTGCAAAGCTTGACTTAGAGATTGACTCGATGATCAACTTCAGAGCTCTGATCATGAAATTCCATGGAATTTGTTCAAGTGACAAACTTTAGTTTGTTTCTTTATTTTTGAATATTACCTTTTCTGTATTAAAACTTCCAAATGTTTAAGTAATATTTAAGGGGATTTTTTTCTCCTCTACGCTTTCTAGTTTAAGTCTTCTAATCTCTGCTATTATTGTATCTTTTATTTTCAACACTTAGGGGGAGATTGTTAGCTCCAAATCTTATGTTAAAGTGTTGAAAATACCCGTCCTATTTTAGAGGACTTCAAAGACAGACTTCAGAAGACGAAGACTTCAGAGGACAAACCTGCCTCTGAAGTACTTATCAGAGATTCCAACTTTCAGCAGAAGACATCAGAGATGGCTTCATCAGAGGCTCTGAAGACAACGTCAGAGCTCTGAAGACATTCTCTCTGAAGATGGCGCTGAAGACTTTCCTGAAGTATCAGAACAGATAACCAATCACTTAGTAATAAGATTTACTTTATAGAGTTGGTTACTGTTCAAGCATGTCTTGAGCTTACCTTTTAGGTAAGACACTGTTCAAGCATGCTTCTATTTGTCAGAATAGTACACTGTTTAATTTATGGTCCTATAAATAGGACCATCACTCCTTTGACAAAAGTGTGCTTTTTGATATCTTGTATAAGAAGAATCAACTGAATATATCTCACGAAGATCTTGTTCTTTCTACTTGCATTATATATGAAATGTGATATTTGAATCTGCTTTTGATATTAAACTATATTACTGCCGCTGTTTATACTCTTGTTGTTTATATCATTATTGTTATAAGATTAAATCTGGGATCCAACACTCACTGTCTACAAAAAGAGATGTCTGAAGTGCCAACACTTTATGACCATCTTTCTATGAAACTAGCTCGAAGAATCCTTGAGTTTAAAACTTTCTGGACTAAACTGTCGGAAGAGGATGAAGCCGACGAAACTGAAAAACGTTTGAAATCGTCTAAAGTTCATCTTCCATTTTATTTTGCGAAAATGAATAATAGTTATAATGAAAATCCAATATATCAAAAGAAGAAAACTCTTTCAAGTGATATCTTTCAAAGTTATTCTGAAAAAGAAATGGAGGCGAAGCCTAGTCAAGGTAAACTATATGTCCCTCCTCTCGTTTTAGAAAGTAAAATTCTGAACTCGAGACTTCTTTAACAGATGAAAGACTTCTGATGAATATTGAGCAAAAAGTTTTTTCAACTGTGTTTTCATATTATGTTATTTCTAGGGCTTCAAACTCTAAGGATATGTTTCGTTTAGCAAATAAAGAGCTTGATTTTCTGAACTCTAACGGTGGTTTAGATGATTGTTCTGAACAATTTGACTTTAATGAAAAACTTTCTAACCATTCATCTTTTGTTAAGAAATCTTCAAGAAAAACCAGTATGCCTGTTAACAGTGCAAAATCAACGAAAGTTGATAACTCAGTCTCTGTGAAAGCTAAAAATGCTAAAGGTAAGAATATATCTCAACATTCACAGAAATCGAACACTACTGGTAATTCTAAAAAGAAGCATTCGCTTGTTGCTCAAAGGTCTAACTAACCAGTTTCACATGTTTTAGATCTGAGCAAACAAAGGCAAGAAGTAAATTCTCAATGGCAACCCGAACGGAAGCTTGACATGACTGTTAAATCGTTTAGTAGTGTTAATTGTAATAAGACTTCGCTTAGTAAAGATGTTTTAATTGCTGATATTCCTATTTTGAACTCAAAACTTGCTGTTTCTTGTAAACAATATACAATGAAGCAATTATTTCAGTTATCTTTATCTGCTAGAAAGTCTTCTATTTATGATAAACATGTTTCTATTTCTTGTCAAGATTCTGAAGATTGGTTTGGCAATTACCATGTTTATTCATCTTATACTAATTCTTCACATGCATTTCAAAAGAAAAGAGGACCCAATTTGAAATGAGTACCAAAATCTTGTGCTAACACAGAAGGACCCAAATTCAAGTGGGTACCTAAGGCTAAATCTGTGTTGCAGGACACAAAGCTTAAAGAGAAATGAACTTCTGATTATGTACAGATTAAGACTCGTTCTTCAAGACAAAATAGGCTTTTGAACAAATCAGTTCAAGACCCGCACTTCGAAAATCAAAGTGTTTATTCCAATGTTGTTGTATGAATATCTAAATTTCCAATTTCTCTTATGCAGATCCATCATATGTGATACTTGGATAGCGGATGCTCCAAGCATATGACTGGACAAAAAGATATGTTGTCCAATTTTAAAGAGAAATATTGCGGATCAGTCAGATTCGGCAACGACCAATTTTCTCCAATCATGGGATATGGTGATGTACAACATGACAATGTCACGATCAAGAAGGTGAGCTATGTAGAAGGCTTACGACACAACTTGTTCAGTACAGGGCAGTTCTGTGACAAAGACTTAGAGGTCAATTTCAAAGCCAAGAGATGTTCAGTTCGCAATGAAGAAGGCGAAGAACTCTTGGTCGGTACACGAGAATAAGACCTCTACACAATCAATTTATCAAATGTCTAGACTGACAAGCAAGTTTGTCTACTGACGAAAGCCTCGATGCAACAAAGTTGGTTATGGCATCGAAGGCTCTCTCACCTCAACTTCAGGTACATCAACAAACTAGTCAGTGGAAAGCTCGTCAAAGGACTTCCAGAACTCAAATATGAAAGAGAACATCTTTGTGCAGATTGTGAAAAGGGCAAGAAGAAGAGGGCACCTCATAAACCAAAGCCTGAACCAAGTACAATCGCTCCGTTAGAGTTATTGCATATGGATCTATGCGGTCCGATGCAAACTCAGAGTCTAGGCGGAAAGAAGTACATACTCGTGATCGTGGACGATTACTCGCGATACACATGGGTCAAGTTTCTACGTTCAAAGGATGAGACACCAGATGTCCTCATCACATTCCTAAAGACGACCAAGGTGAATCTGCAGAAACCGGTCAAGTTTCTACGAACAGACAACGGCACAGAGTTGAAGAACAATAAAGTTGAAGAATATCTCGAATGTGTCAGGATTTCACATCAATACTCTGCTGCTCGTACGCCTCAACAAAATGGAGTGGTCGAAAGAAGAAATCGAACGCTAGTCGAGGTTGCTCGTACTATGCTAAGTCAATCAGACTTACCTCTATTTTTATGAGCAGAAGATGTATCGACCGCGTTCTACACACAGAATCGTTCCATGGTACATCGAAGATTCAAGAAGACTCTTTATGCGTTAATCAACAACCGAACACCGACAATCAAATATTTCCATATATTTGGGTGTAAGTGTTTCGTTCTAAACGATAGGGAGTGTCTCAATAAGTTTAGTGCTAATGCGGATGAAGGAATCTTTATTGGCTATTCCTCGACATCAACAACATTCTGTGTTTATCTAAAGAAGTCAAAGACGGTGATTGAAAGCATCAACGTCTCGTTTGATGAAGAAATGGCTTCCGAACAACAACGTTCAGAACCCGTTATAACAGGAATACTAGCTTCTGGGCAACTCAGTTCAGAACCTACGTCTCAACAGAATAAATCAGATGAAGCATCAACTTCTACTAACCATTTATCTGATTTTGATTTATTATTTGAATTGTTTTATGATGAATTTCTTGGATCTAATGTAAAGAAATCTGTTGTGGTTGACAGGATGGAAGACTTAACGACTACTCATCCAACCAGTTCAGATGTTCCTATTGAATCCAACACCCCGATTCAACAAGAGATTCCAATTCAAATGTCGACTCCAACAGTTGAAGAAGTGAAAAATGATAAAGAGACAGAAGTAACTGAAACAGTAGGAGATACTATTAGGATCAATCTACATCCAGATCAAGCTGTACCTGCTGAGCCTTCTGAACCTACCCCTTCAACTGAAATCATAATTCCTCCTGAACAAACAGAAGAAGGTACAAGTGGATTTGTAGATGATACAACCGACATACATTCATCTAATCCACTGCCTCATGAATATAAATGGACCAAAGAGCACCCGCTAAGCCAGATTATTGGCGATCCATCAAAACCGGTGCAAACTAGGTCAGCATCAATGAACATGTGCATGCATGACTCCTTTCTGAGCAAGTTTGAGCCAACACGTGTATCAGAGGCACTTGCTGATCCAGAATGGGTGATCTCAATGCAAGAAGAGCTAAATCAGTTCGATGCACTTCAGGTCTGGAGACTCGTACCAAAACCTCAAGGTAAAACCATTATAGGTACGAAGTGGGTTTTTAAGATAAAGAAAGACGAAGATGGTACCGTTATCCGAAATAAGGCAAGACTAGTAGCCAAAGGATACAGACAAGAGGAAGGAATCAACTATGATGAGACATATGCTCCTGTGGTGCGATTAGAGGCAATCAGAATGGTTCTAGCCTACGCAACCCACAAGAACTTCACGGTCTTTCAAATGGATGTGAAGACAACATTCCGGAATGGAATTCTGAAGGAGGAAGTCTACGTCTCTCAGCCAGAAGGTTTTCTCAATCAAGAGAAGCCGAATCACGTTTACATTCTTGACAAAGCACTCTACGGTCTGAAATAAGCACCTCGAGCCTGGTATGATGTCCTTTCCAATTTTATAGTCAAGTCTAGAAATCTATGTAGATGATATTATCTTTGGCTCTACAAATCCGAAGTACTGTAAGAATTTTGCAAACCTTATGGTGTATAGATTTCAGATGAATTTAATGGGAGAGATGAATTTCTTTCTCGGATTGCAAGTCAAACAATTTTCATTGGGTATTTTTATCAACCAATCAAAATACATTAGGGATATTCTTCGAAAGTTCCAAATGGAAAATTCAAAATCAATTGGTACCCCAATGGCACCAGGTACTAAGTTTGGCACCGATCATTCGGGAAAGGCTGTTGATGTTAGGACTTATCGAGGGATGATAGGTTCTTTAATGTATCTTACTTCTAGTAGGCCAGATATAATGTTCTCAACATGCTTATGTGCAAGATATCAGGCCAATCCTAAAGAAATCCATATGTCTGCTATGAAGTGCATATTTAGGTATCTAAAGGGCACTGCAGATCTTGGTATGTGGTCTCCTAAAGATACTAGTTTTGAACTAACAGCCTACACATATGCAGATCATGCAGGTTGTATGTTAGACAGGAAGAGCACGTCGGGACATGTACAGTTCCTCGGTGACAAACTAGTAAGTTGGGCATCGAAGAAGCAACTTTGTGTTTCAACTTCCACGGCCGAAGCAGAATATGTAGCTGCTGCTAGCTGCTATTCTCAGGTATTATGGATGAGAACTCAATTGTGCGACTACGGTTTCCACTTCAACAAGATCCCGATATACTGTGACTCCAAGAACGCCATCGCAATATCAGCTAATCCTGTTCAACACACCAAGACTAAGCACATAGACGTCAGGTATCATTTTATTAAAGATCATGTTGAAAAAGGTACAATTGAACTTTTCTTTGTAAAAACTGATTATCAACTTGCTGATTTATTTACCAAACCTTTAGACGAAAAGAGGTTTAACTTTCTTGTCTCTAAGTTTGGTATGCTGAATCTTAAGCTTTAATCAGTAGTTACGTATCAAAGTTTTCTAATTGTCTATTTTTCATCATTTCTTCATTCTTAACTCTGATTGATATATGCACTTCTATATACTGTTCATGATCCAAGGGGCAGAATGAGAAGAAATTGACAAGTGGTCAATATTACTTCGAGGGGGAGCTCATAAAATTTTGCATGTACGTTTTAATGCCAAATTTTTTTTGTAATGAAAGATTTTAGGGGGAGCTCTTCAAGACAAAGGGGAGTACGGATATGAATTCTGATTATTTCTGATCAGAACTCGTACTTTAAAAGTTTTACTACTTTTTGTCTTTTCAATTTAAGTGAATAAATTTTACTTTGCCTTGACATAAGACTTTTGCAGAATTTTTGAGAGATGCTTATAAGTTCATATGTTTATGACTTTAAGCTTAGCTTCATGAGATGTAAAATCGCACGTAAAGGTATAATTCTTCATCTTCATCTTCATCTCATATATGGTTGAAAGAAGGACAACTTTCAATCATAGAAAACATTGTTTTTAATGTTCAAATCACTTCCCGATTCTCAAAACAAATTCATGAATTGGAAGTGTGACTTTAAATGTTTTCAAGAACAATTTTGTGCTTTAACTGAAATAGTTAAACCAATCTGAGCATCATATGCATAATAGGACAACAAGAATCATTGTGCTAGGACTTAACACAACTTCTATGGAATCACATTAACCTGTGATTTCTACCCAAGAAGTTAATCCTTAGTGATTGAGTGTGCAAAACGAAAAGAAATGAGTGTGATTAGAGAGAGCAAAATGTTTAAAAGAAAGAGCGTGTTAGAACAGAGTTAAAAGAATATCACAACTCTGCACCAACTTTTTCTGAGCCGGGCAGCCACATTACTAGTGTTTCACAATTCTTTGGTGAACATTATTGAAACAGGCAACTAGCCCATGCCAACTCTTGATCAAACCTCACTATCTACTCATTTTCTTCTCAACAAGAAAGTGTTTCACATTTTCTAAGGGGATGCAACACATTTGCTATCTGATTTTCATTTGGAAAAATCTAGATATTGAAAAGAAGGAAGTCTGTCCCACCGTCGCACTTCAATCATGCACATTGAGTCTGTGTTTAACTTACTGTTGTCTCAGTGGTTTACACAATTTTGAGCCTAATAAGCAATCATCAGTGCTTAATTCTTTCAAACACAAGCACGAACACACAAGGAATTAGTTTCTTTGTCATAACGTTTATATAAAATTTTTATCTTTGTGGTGTTTCGATGATTAAATTGAAGCCCTGGGGGAGTCAACATCAAACAACTCCTTTCCAATGTGTATTCGTTACACATAGTGACTTAGTGTTACTGACAGGCATGTTAACTGATTCATTACTTTATTCAGGTGTAACACGACTATTTTGTCTGGATTTGCAAAGATCTGGGTAAATATCTATTGAATTGACGGATCAGTGGCTCCAAGTAGTTGACATTTCTTACAAAAAGTTTTGATGAAGTCGTTGCACTTAACATCAAAAAGGGGGAGAATGACTACACAAGAAATGGCAAAGATCACATGTTTCAAGAATCACGTCCAAGATTGAATTCTTCAAAAGCAAGTATTCTGAAGACATGCTGATTTCAAAGCTAGAGAAAGAGATTGCATCTTCTGAGCTGAAAGAGAATACTGAATTGCTAAAATCATTTTCGTAATGATCTTGATCCAAAGGGGGAGATTGTTAAGATACAGTCTCATTGGATTCAAGATCATCCAAACTGAAGATCGCAATCTGAAGCTAAAGCCGAAACGTCGACTCTCGATATTAAAGTCTATGTCGTTTGTAATAAATGTCAATGTAATTATTTGTTATTGTATTAGTTAGTTTAGTTAACTTAGTTATATTATAGTTTGTTATTTAATATCTTTGTAATAGATATTATTTAGAAATAATATCTAGATATTAAATCTAGATATTATGTTAGGTAGTGTGTTAGACACACTAGATCTTTAAGCAAGTGTATCTTAGAACTCTCAAGATCAGATAATATCGACATATACAAACACACACTTAAAGGTGTAAATCAGAGAGAAAAACAGAGAACACATCTATAGCTTAAATCGATCAATCCTGTAACCGTTGTTATAATCAATACAGGTTGGTAATCGTTATTGTGTTGTTGTTTCTATAAACTTGATAAACATTGTTGGACCCACAAGTTCCCACATTGGAAACTCTTTCCTGAGTAGCTGCTTTCTGAACTGTCTTACCTTTAGGTCGACCACGACTCTTTCCTTGGATAGCAGTCGGGTTGACATCAGTCATTCGCTCTGCGGCAATGACTTCATTCTCTGGCTCCATTTTTGGATTCACTATAGATCTACTCCTTGTCACTCGCTCAGACATACTTTTGATAAGAATAAACATAAAATATTCAATCTAACATGCTACACATTACGGCAGTTTAAGCACAAGCATGCACTTGTAAATTCACAATTACACTGGCCAGATGGAATTCCAAATTTACCTTACATGCTAGTCCTTACTACCTTAATGTTATCTTCTTACGATCTTCCTACTACTCAGTTGTGCTTCTACTATCTCAGTTTAAGTCTAGGCCCATCTGGTCACCTATATCCCTTAAACTAATGCTCTGATACCAATTGTAACAACCTGAACATTTATAAAAACAATAAAATAACATTTCTATCTGAAAACTGCCCCAGGCTTACATTTCTTAGTAAAATGTTCACATATATCACCTATTACACAACTGAGTCTCAAAAAGTAAACTATTGCAGGAAGTCTTCTAGCTCCTGGAAATAGCTCACATCTTCTCCTTACTTTATCTGAACTTGCTATCATGCGATAACCTGAAAAAAGATTATAATTTTGAAATAGCGAGGGTTAGACCAATGGTCTAGTGAGTCCCCTCCAATCACTACAGCAACAATTCAAATATTAATTAAAAAATTTTAACCAAAACTTTATATCTCAAAACATAATCTGCTCTTTTAATCAAACTTTAAAACATTTTATGCTTCGCAAGTATAACTCAATCTACTGGCCATTTCTGACCACTTTTACGCTTCGCAAGCGTACCTTAAGCTACTGACCAACATTCCCTTCAAAGACGATATATCTGTCTCGCACTGCCTTATTTTAGGGATACACCCTAATGGCATAAACGGACCACACTCCCCGGTACGAGCAGGCAGGTCACGCTTGCCGACTTAGGTCAGACTTCTGACTCAAATGTATGCATACACCTAGTCCTGCCTGTTTAAAAAACAAGTTTATATACACTGAGCATAAACATGCCCAACTGATTAAATCAATCTTTTGAAATAATTCTGTATAACTTTCAATACTATAAATGTGCAGTATATAAAACTCACATTTATCAATTAACTGCTCAAATCATAAAAGATTTAGTTTGAAAGACTCACCTCTGATTCTTCTTGATTAATTCTGACTTCTACTGATTATCACCACCTACGATGGTATTAAAAACAAAGGTAAGCTAACTGGTGACTAACACTCTTTCCGTCTATAAACAAATCAATTGAAATCTACTGTTTTTAACCCGGTCGAAACCCCTCTGATTAAAACCTCTTAGACCGATTAACAAAATACCAGTCGAACCAGCATACCAGTCCTAACAACATACCGGTCCTAACAACATATCGGTCCAACAACTCTTTACCGGTCGAACGATACATTCCGATCGAATACAAACTATCGGTCGAGCAATACCGGTCGATCACTACCGGTCGAACACTACCGGTCAAGAGCATACCGGTCTTGTACACTATACCGGTCGAATGCAAACTATCGGTCCTTTAAAACCTACCGGTCGAACCTATACCGGTCCTTTATCATCTTCTCGGTCAAGCTTGAATTTAAGTCGGCTACTTACAGTTCAAACCTAGAAAACTTTTGATCATTAAATCGATCAAATACACGGTTAAAAGCTTGATTAATAAGACTATTTACCGACTATAACATGCAGATAGAAGTATTAAGCTAAAATCATACCTCTATTTGCCAAAAACGGATCGATCCTCAAGATCTCCTTCTCTTTTCTCTGCCTTCTCTCTTTCTCTCTTTCTCTCTTGAAATCTTAAGTCGGCTTAACACAAATATCAGAATGAGATATCAATCTCACTTATATGATATTTAAGTTATAAAAACCAAAATTTTCAAATAACCCCCTTGCACTTTGGTTCTCGTTTCTCTTTTCACCCAACTTCCAAAATTAATAAAATTTCGGATCCGGATATTACAGAAACCATATGTATTCAATATGAAGGCACCGCTGAAATCCAAGAGACTCGAAAGATTAACTTGGTAAGACAGTATTAAAGCTTTATCGCTGGTAAGAATGAATCTCTCTCTAATGTTCATTAGCGGTTTAACTCCTTAATCATTAATCTAAGAACCGTTGGTAGGACCTATTCTAATTCTGAGGTGTTAACTAAATTCCTAGAATGTCTTCTTGAAAGATGGGACAATTATTCAATATGTCTTAAGCTGACAAAAGACTTAAATTCTCTTTCTCTCAGCACCTTGTATGGAATCTTGCTCAACTATGAGCAATCAAATCTTTTGAAGAAGAATTTGGTAAAAGATTCTAAAGACTCCAAAAACACTCCTGTTGCTTTAGTCTCTTCAGAGATGATTCCATCTCAGCGATCTACTCTTACCATCACTGAGTTAGATTCTGAATCTGAGGATCTATCAGACACTGATATTTCAGAGTTTGATGAATTCTTAGCACTCTTGACAAACTCTTTTAAGAGATTTTCAAGAAAGAGCAATTTCCGAAAAAATAAGCCTCTCTCTCTTACTGATAAGCCAAAATCAACCCCTGTTGATAAGGCTACTGCTACTTGCTTTAACTGTGAAAATATTGGACACTTTGCAAGTGAGTGCAGGTCGAAGAAAGTCTTCAAACCTTCTACCTCAAGAAGATCCAGCGATGACAAATACGTAAAGCTGAAAGAAAAATATCAAAAATTAAAAACTACAAGTGAAAAGGTAAAGGTCTCATCGCTGAAGGACACGACTGGGCTGAATCAGAAGAATCAAGTTCTGATGAAGAAGAAGTTGCTAATCTCTGCCTCATGGATGAGATTAAAGAAGAAGTGGAAGAACCAACTGAAACTTCTATGAGCTATATATCATCTCAGGTATCTCTCTCTACTAATCCCTCTCTACCTGAATCAGAGAGAAGTCACGCAGTTGATGTGCTGACGATTGATCTTTACAATGCTCTAAACGACAAATCTCTAGCTGAAAGCAAAAACAATGATTTAACTAAACAACTAGAAAAATGCCATGAAAAGATCAGAGAACTGACTCTTTTAGAGGAAATTTTGAAAGATCAAGTTGTTGTAAATAAAATCATCAGCATAGAACGAGAACAAGCCATCGCTGCTCAAAAAGCAGAAAAGGCTACTGTTGAAAAATGGTGCAATTGCTCAACAAAGATCACTGAGATAATAAATGATCAAGCTCCTTGCGGTGATAAAACCGGTCTTGGTTTTTGGAAACCACAAGATGAGCATAAAGAAGAAAGTTCCATGCTTAGGTTTGGAACGTTTGTCTCTTCTATCTCTGACACTTCTTATAATCAGTTTTATCCTTCATCATCTTCTTCTAATCCCATCCCTGAGGAAATATCCGAAGGCTCTAAGTTTGCGGATAAAGGAAAATCCATTCTTCATCCTCACAAGGCTACCAAGAAAGCAAAGCTGAAAGTTCCTTCTAAACCTTCAGCGAATCAATCGTCTAGCTCTGTGATAGAAATCTTTGATCTCTGTCCTCCAAAGTTAAAAGTTGATATTAAGCCTAAGAGATCTGAAGAAATGAAAATTTCTCCCAGATCTCATGATAAAAGCATTCTTGGAGCTAGACCTGCTCAGCTTAAATTCTCAAAACCTTTTATTCATGGTCCCAAAACCACTTTCAAATATAGAAAATACTATCACTGTGGATTTACTGACCATATTGCAAGAAAATGTCCAACTGCCACTAAAGCTGATAAATCAGCTAAAGTGAAGATAAATGCCTCCAAGGATGAGGTCACCAAAGCTGAAAAATCTAACAAGGTGAAAAATACCACTAAGGTTAAGAAATTAACCAAGGTGAAGGTTACCACTGAAGCTGAATCTTCATCTGCTGTGAAGGTTGCTGAACCTTTCATCTCCACTAACCCTAAGGGAAGCATTGAAAAGTGGGTACCAAACAAAGCTTAATCTTCCTTATGTTTTCAGGGATCAAAGGGCATCTGGTACCTTGATAGTGGATGCTCTCATCATATGATAGGACAAAAAGACCTGCTCACTGAATACAAGGAAGTGAAAGGTCCCTCTATGACCTTTGGTGGAAATGGAAAAGGATATACCTGAGGGTTTGGTGTCATCAGCAATGGGACAACTACCTTCAGAAGAGTCGCTTATGTAGATGGACTGAAGCACAATCTTCTGAGCATCAGTCAACTATGTGACAAAGACTATGAAGTTCACTTTACCAAGAAAGCATGATCAGTGGTAAATGAGAAAGGAAAACTTGCTCTCAGTGGTTATCGTAAATAAAATATCTATGTAATAGATATGGACTCTACTACCACCTGAAAAAGTATGTTTTCTCTCTAAAGCCTTTTCTGATGTCAACTGGCTATGGCACAAAAGGCTATCTCATTTAAATTTCAAAACCATGAATTCTCTCTCATCCAAGGAACTGGTTTCTGGTCTTCCTCAGCACTCATATGCTAAAGAATCTCTCTACTCAGCATGTGAAAGAGGAAAATAGACAAAAGCTAGTTTCAAGTCTAAACAAGTTTCCTTAGTGACGAGTCCTCTTCAACTCTTCCACATGGATTTGTTTGGCCCTGCCAACATCAAATCAATAGCTGGAAAGAAATATACGCTTATCATTATAGATGAATACTCTCGCTACACATGGGTTATCTTTCTTCGCTGCAAGAGTGATACTCTAGAAGAACTAATATCTTTTGTTAAAAAGATGGAAGTGCTGAATAATCTTACTGTTCGTTCAATAAGAAGTGATCATGGAACTGAATTCAAAAACAGTTCTCTGAACAATTTCTTTGAGAACAAGGGAATTTCTCATAACTTTTCTTCAGTAAGAACACCTCAGCAAAATGGAGTCGCTAAAAGAAGAAACAGAACGATCATTGAAGCCGCTAGATCAATGCTCAACGATTCTCACCTCCCTACTCAATTTTGGGTTGAAGTTGTAAACACTGGATGTTTTACTCAAAACAGATCGCTGATAGTAAAGCGATTTGGAAAGACAGCTTATGAACTTTTTCATGGAAGAAAACCATCTATCAGTTTTCTTCACATCTTTGGTTGTCAATGCTTTATCTTAAACAACAAAGATCATCTTGGAGAGTTCAACCCAAAAGATGATGATGGAATATTTCTTGGATATTCCTCTACCTCCAACGCCTATAGAGTTTTCAACAAGAGAAGACAATCTGTGGAAGAAACAATTCATGTCACTTTTGATGAAACTCGCTCAACGAACTCTAAACCAATCGCTGACAATGAAGAGTTAAATGCTTGGATGTTTTCTCATTACAGAGAAACAGAACCTTTCTTCTCAAACCATCAGCATTTAGATCCTCCTCCAGCTGCTGATGATGATCCAAACATCATACCGCCGAACGCTGAATCCATCTCATGGGTTTCAGCTGAGCCTCTAAACAGACTTCTTCTATCTGATCCATCTTTGTCTGAACTCCTCTAAAAAAAACTGGTTTGTATGACTCTCAACATTTAATAGCTGATGAACCTCAGGCTTCGTCATCAGTGAACATTCCTATTATTGATTCAATCTCTGAAATGATCGATCATGCTCCTGCTCAGCGATGGACCAGAGATCACCCCATAGATCAAATTCTTGGTAATCCCGATGCAGGTATTCAAACACGACGAAGTTCAGGTAATACTTGTCTCTTTGTCAACTTTATTTCTTTAATAGAGCCAAAAAAGACTGATGATACTCTCAGAGATCCAAACTGGGTCAGCGTTATGCAAGAAGAGCTGACTGAGTTCACTCGCAACAAAGTTTGGAATCTCGTTCTTAGACCATCTGATAAAACCGTTATAGGCACCAAATGGGTGTTTAGAAACAAGTTAGATCAACATGGAACTGTAACCCGTAACAAGGCTCGACTTGTTGCTCAGGGATACAGACAAGAGGAAGGCAATTCGACTATTCTTAGCATATGCAGTCTACAAAGATTTCATTGTGTATCAAATGGATGTAAAATCAGCGTTCCTAAATGGAAAGCTGAATGAAGAAGTCTATATAGAACAACCTCTAGGGTTTTATAACCCTAAGCATCCAAATTATGTTTATAAACTGGATAAGGCTCTCTATGGTCTAAAACAAGCCCCTCGTGCTTGGTATAACACTCTCTCATATTTTCTTATCTCTGAAAATTTTGAACTTGGCAAAATTGATAAAACATTATTTTTTAGAAAGATAAAAGGTCTTATTATTCTTGTACAAATATATGTCGATGACATTATATTTGGTTCTACTAACCCATCTCTATGTACTCACTTCGCTGAAAGAATGAAGAAAGAATACAAAATGAGTATGATGGGTGAGCTGACATATTTTCTTGGTCTTCAGATTAAACAATCTGAGAAAGGTACTTTTATCAGCCAAGGTAAGTATGTTAAAGATATGCTGAAGAAGTTTAATCTAACACAAACTTCAGCGATGAAAACTCCTATGGCACCTCCTTTGACACTTAACAAAGATCCATCTGAAAACCTGTTAATGTCACTGCCTATAGAGGAATGATAGGCTCCCTGCTGTATCTTACAACCAGCCGACCTGACATCATGTACTTTACTTGTTTATGTGCACGCTATCAATCTGAAGCCAAGGAATCCAATCTGATCGCTGTTAAGCGAATTTTCAGATATCTCAAAGGGACTCCTAACCTCGGTCTTTGGTATCCCAAAGACTTAGGGTTCGATCTAACTAGATATTTTGATAGTGATTTTGCAGGTTGTAAACTCGATAGAAAGAGCACCACTGGTGGATTTCAACTCCTAGGAGGAAAGCTGGTAAGCTGGACAAGCAAAAAGCAAAATTCAGTGTCCACTTCCACAGCTGAAGCTGAATACGTAGCTGCTGGAAGTTGTTGTGCTCAGGTCTTTTGGATGAGAAATCAACTATTAGACTATGACCTACAGCTATCAAAGATTCCAATCTATTTCGACAGCACTAGTGCTATCGCTATAGCAAAAAATCCAGTGCTACATTCAAAGACGAAACACATAGAGATCATATATCATTTTATCAGAGATCATGTGATGAATGGTGATATTGAACTTCACTTTATACCCACTGACTATCAGCTTGCTGATTTATTCACCAAACCTGTTGATAAGACAAGGTTCAACTTTCTCATCAGTGAGCTTGGAATGCTGAATCTTGAAAAGTAAATCCTCATCGTTCATGCATTATGTCAGTGATTCTAAGTTCCCCTTTATCACTTAATCTCTGAATAAATGTCTGACTCTCAGGTATGTTCTCTTACACTCAATCACTGAATTTTCATTCAGTAAGACGTTTTTAAAAAATAAAAAATTTAATCACTGATCTTTCTTCAAATGATTAAAAGCTTTTTGATAAACAAAATCTATCACCGATATTTCTCATCAGTGATCGTTTTCTTTTAAAGAAAAATCAATCACTGATATTTCTCATCAGGGATTCTTTCAAAAAGAAAACCTATCTCTGACTTTCCTTCAGAGATAATTTTGAAAAGGACAAATGAAACATTTTTCTCTCTCCTATGACGTCATTTGATCCGACAATCCACGACATGCCTTTCTCTGACACGTTCGTTCGTTGCCCTCTATCCAATCAACTTCGTAGGACGTGTCCATGTCATGATGAACGTTTGTTTTCCCGCCTCATTCTTTCGCACACTCTCTAACATATAAAAAGGATATTTTTTCATTCTTATCGTTTTACGCTTTCTGGAAATCTTCTCAAGAAAGACTCTCTCTCAAGCATTTGCAAACAATTCTTTCAAGCATTTGCATCTTCTTCCTTAAGGATCAACAGGTTATTTTGATATTCTTTGTCTTAAATCTTGTTACTAAATCTTATCTATGTTTCATCATTATGAGTTTTCACAAGATTTTTGTTCTCTAAAATCATTTTTTTATTCATTCAAAACCTTTGGTTTTCTCATTGTTCTTTCTTCTTCGACTAAGAACACTGTTTTAATCTTCAAGTATTTTGTTTTTTTTTCTACGCTTCTTTCTCCAAATAGAAATTGGTAAAAAAAAACTTCTTTATTTTTAGACTCTAATCCTTTCCTGTTGGTTCTATGTGCCCAAGAATGATTATAAAATAATATTGCCGGTAATTTATGATCCTATAGGGTCACACCAAAAACAAGTAGACACCAAATTAATATTTATAAGAATTTTGATTCTTGATAAATATTAATAATTCTTGAAAATTATTATTGAATGTGATTCATAATAATTGATGCAATAAAAGGATTCTAGTTAACTTATAAAATTAAAAGAGGGACTTATAATTATAAAGTTTGAATTGTTAAAATATGGATTTTAACAAATTCAAACTAGAAGGACCAAGAAAGAAAGTCTTGCATGGTCAAGTCCTAAACTAGAAGGTTAAAAAGGAAAATATGCATGGAAGGATGAAAGGTCATTGGTGGATTTGGTGGTTCTTGGATACCATCAAATCTATATCATGGGTTATTAAGAGAGTGTTTTTTCTTAAAAAGAAAGGTGTGTGTATTTTTGGTTCAATGGTTGAACTTTTCTCCTTCTTCCTCCCCTTCTATACTTTCGGCCAAACACCACCAACAAGTGGTGGTTGTTTTTCTTCTACAAAACTATTGTACTTTTGGTGAAGAACCTTTTTGCATCTTCAAGAAGGAACTAGCATTCTATAGTGTTGGAACTTGTTGGTGGATACCAATAGAGGAACTCTATTTTGGGTTCTACATTCATCATCAACGATCAACCTCCCGTGAGGATCCAAAGGCTTCAAAGGTTATAGTTTCAAACTTTTATTTTCAAGTTAAATCTTTACATGCATGTAACAAGATCTTATTGTGGGAGTTAAAACTTGTTTAATTTTGTTTATGTTCAAAATTTTATTTTGCTTCCGTTGCTCAAAATTTATTTTGTGGTTTTTGAAACCCTCTTTTGAACGTAAAATCCCATCAAGTGGTATCAGAGCCAATGTTATATGCATGTTTAGTTTAAAAATATACTTGGTTTTTGGAAGCCATGGGTAATTTTTTTTTTTATGAAATGTTCCATGCATGGCTTCTTTTGGCAATTTTTTTGCTAGTTTTATTTTATATATTTTATGTATCAAAATTTAGATGGATTTTTGAATCCATGGTTTATTTTTGTTACATAAAAGATTGCCATTAGAAAAACAAAGTGTTGTTTTTTTCTATTTTATGTTGCATGTTTTTTGTGCATAAACAAGTCATGGACCCATGTGTTTATATTCGATATGGTTGTAAAAACCTTTTCTTTTATGTTGGCATGTAATAGTAAATAGGTTTATTATTTTTCTCTCTTGTAAGTATTAAATAGTTTTTTTTTGAAAATGTACCAAGAGAGAAAGGCCAACATAAGGTCCAAGATGGAAGCTTTTTTGGCCATATTGGTGTCATCACCAATTTTGGGTTTTGCAAGCCCATATGGGCTAGGTGGACTTTTTCAACACATGAAGAAGGACTTGAACACTTGGATGCATGGAGATGCTGGAGCAAGTGGGAGATTCAAGATTTTTATTTTCTTTTTTGTCCCTTAAGAAAGGACTAGGCATTCTTGTTCGGCTCACAAGAAATGTCATTAGAATTGGCTTGGTTTTTATGCACATTCTTATGCACTTTTTATGCATGTTGTGGTTGCTTATGTTCTTTTATTATATTGCCTTAATATATAGAATATTTTGCATTTAAAAGAACATATAATTGGTCCTATGACATTTTAAAATGATTTAAAATTATAATAAGAACTTTTAAAACATGTTTTAAAAGTGAAATGGACCAAACCTTAAAATGGAGATTTTAGGTTAAGCAAAAGTTTAAAATGGAGATTTTAAATCCATAACATGTAAATTGGTTCAATTGTGTTTTTGAATAAAAAAAGTTTATTAAAAACGCTCTAACTTTAAAATTGGATTTTAAATGAACCAAACAATTTAAAATGAAGATTTTAAATATTTTTGAAGAATTTTTTTTTTCAAAAAAAAAAATTTAAGAGTTCTTTTGACGCGTGTAGTTAGATGGTACTAAGAGTTTGGAAATCAAGTTTTGAAGTTTTTTTTTTTATCATAAGATGCTAAATGGTTTTATAAGTTTTTTTTATAAAATTCCAAACGTCAAAATTTTTGAAATTAGTGAAAAGGGATTAAAATGGAGTTTTACGACTCATCAAAACTCATAGTCTAAATAATAAAATGTTTATTATAAGACTATAAATGGTTCTTTAGTGATCAATCATAAGTCTTAATATGTGATATTACTAAATTGATCAATTTTGGATTGATAAAAAAAAAGGGATTTTATTTTATCCAAAAGGAACCATATCTTAAAAATAAAGTTTTTATAGTACCATGTATTATTGGATGCATGCAATAACTCTTAACACTAAAAATGTTTTCAAAACTATAATTATAGAACATATGAATCCCTCTTATAAGGCAAGTCTATGCCGTCCTTTTGAGAGACACTCATTTCATCACTATGGCACCCTTGTGGGATAAAGGTCACCTAACCACTTGGATTGTCTTGTGATGAGTGAGGTGATTCTTGTGTCCTTGTGGGATAAAGGTCACCTAACCACATTGATATGATTTTCACACGTTGTCTCAAGTAGGATGACTTGATCGAGAATCTTTTGTGATAAAGGTCACCTAAGCAAAAGAGACCCGAGGCAAAGATGGGATCAAACATGCCAAATTGACAAAAGTTGTTAAGGATCCCATACCACTAGAAGTTACATCTTGATGTAATTGGTAAGCGTTGTCTACCTTGTTGGATTGAATATACGGGATAAAGGTCACCTAACCGTTTGTTCGTTTCGCAACTTGGATTCTAGATTTGACTAAATAATGTTTAAGAAACGCAAGAGGGTATTATTTGAGTTAAATATTAAAAATTGAAAATACTAAATGAATTTTGTTATTTTTGTAGTTGAATCAAAATACCACGATTGACCCATCCTTAAGAGCTTTTCTTATGCAAGAAAGGCTAAAAGAACAAAATTTCCCTTCTTTGTTTTCAAGGTTGAGACTTGGTCTCAGACATAAAAGGATATCACACGTACTTTTTGTTCCCCTTCCGGAAGAACCTCCTCTTACCTCCACAGAGGCCCACAATGCATGGTTAAGGCATTGTAAAGATTCATATGATGTTTCACGCCTCATGCTAGAAACCATGGATCCACTTTTACGAGAAAAGGTGCAGAGGTTTCCAGACACAACATATGACCTTATGGAACGACTACGGCATTGCCACAAAGAGTTTGTGATAACTAAAATGCTTAAAATACGTTGGGAACTTCATCATACCAAGATGAAAGAAGACCAATATGTGAGCTCTCATCTTGAAACCATGAGAATGCATTTGCACTACTTGGAGAAACTTGGCTATCCGTATCATGATACACTAGCCAAGAGTGCGATTCTCGGGTCATTGAACAAAAGATTCAATGGTTTTGAAGTGAATCTTGAGGAGTTTTCAATCTCGGAACTGTGTATGTTACTGGAAACATATGAGAGAACTCTTTCCGAATTCAGTGACTTCAAGTGTTGATCTTTAAGGAGAAGATTTTCCTTTGTGAAATAAAATCCTTTAGGTATCTATGAGAGGGACTTATAATTATAAAGTTTGAATTGTTAAAATATGGATTTTAACAAATTCAAACTAGAAGGACCAAGAAAGAAAGTCTTGCATGGTCAAGTCCTAAACTAGAAGGTTAAAAAGGAAAATATGCATGGAAGGATGAAAGGTCATTGGTGGATTTGGTGGTTCTTGGATACCATCAAATCTATACCATGGGTTATTAAGAGAGTGTTTTTTCTTAAAAAGAAAGGTGTGTGTATTTTTGGTTCAATGGTTGAACTTTTCTCCTTCTTCCTCCCCTTCTATACTTTCGGCCAAACACCACCAACAAGTGGTGGTTGTTTTTCTTCTACAAAACTATTGTAGTTTTGGTGAAGAACCTTTTTGCATCTTCAAGAAGGAACTAGCATTCTATAGTGTTGGAACTTGTTGGTGGATACCAATAGAGGAACTCTATTTTGGGTTCTACATTCATCATCAACGATCAACCTCCCGTGAGGATCCAAAGGCTTCAAAGGTTATAGTTTCAAACTTTTATTTTCAAGTTAAATCTTTACATGCATGTAACAAGATCTTATTGTGGGAGTTAAAACTTGTTTAATTTTGTTTATGTTCAAAATTTTATTTTGCTTCCGTTGCTCAAAATTTATTTTGTGGTTTTTGAAACCCTCTTTTGAACGTAAAATCCCATCATTTCCTTCTATTCTCATTCCTTTCATATTCAAAAATGGCACAATCCACTCTAATTGCTTCTAAGTCTGCCAAGTTTGCTCTCTCTGAATCTGAAGTTCCCAAGAACAATCATCTTGCTCGATTGGACTTCGATGGTGTCAAATTCCCATACATGGTGGAAGCAACTAGGTTCCTGAAGCAGTCGTGTATTGCTTACGCAATCACTGTGGATCCTCAACCATCCAAAACTCTTCTTCAACAGTTTTGGTTCACTGCTGAAGAAACCTCCATCACTAACAAGAAAGGTCACCAGGTTCCTGCTATCTCTTTCAGCACTGATATAGGCTCAGGCATGATGACTGCATACAGCCTGAGGAAAGCACTCTGATTCCCTGAAAAACCCAAAAGTGGATTCGATGCCCTTCCAACTGATGCTGAACTCATCCAGTTTCTGGATGATATGGAATATTTTTGGGACAACAAGGCTCGCTCAACCATTCCCAACAAGAAGCTGACAAAGATCCCGAAGGCAAACATGCCTTCCCATCTGAACTACATCTTCTCACACATCATTCAATGTATGAGTGGGAAGAGTGGGTCACTGGATCAGGTAAGAAAAGTTCAACTCCAGATGGCTTACTCTATGATCGCTGGAAAGAACTTCAACTATGCCACTGATATCTTTGACGATCTCAAGTCAAATATAGAGAAGACGGAGAGGGATCCCAAGATCCCATATGTATGGTTCATCTATGCATACCTGAAGTTTCTCTACCCCAACACTTACCCCACTACTCAAGACGGTACTTTCGCCAAAGTGGGTCTGCGATCGTTGGAGGTCAAACCGGTCGACAACGAGGTAAGTATATCCACTCTTCGCTCTCGACTCTCTCTCGACACTTCTTATACTTCAGCGGCCACACAGGAGGTTCTTTCTTTTGCTAGCCCTGCCGCTACCACCGCTTCAAAACGACCATCATCTAGTCTTTCTGGTTCTTCTAAGAAGGCCAAATTGCCTAAGGAGACTATCGCCCCTAGCTCAAGGCCTGAGGTAGTTTCTCAACAAACTACCTTAGATGGTTTTGTGGGAATTTCCTCCACATCTGTAGCTATAATTACATCAACCGTGCCAGCGATCTTGGTCACTGTCACAACATCAGTGACGCCACCACACATCTCAGTTCAACAAACAACTGAGGTAACTACCCAAATCAAAACTTCTTCTATCCCTGTTACTTGTCCTCCCATCTCTTCGGTCTATAACCCTCCTTCTCTCATGCAACAACCTCAAGTTGCATTTATAGACCTGATGCTCAAACCTTTGAAAGAGACATGCAATTTTTCAATTTGTTTGAACCATCAGGTATACCTAAACCCACAAATACAACTCCCATCTCTCCATATAAGCCTGTTACTTAGAAGCTAACTTTTCTTTCAGGTCCTACTATGGCAACTGTTGATTCTCATATCAACAGTTTAGGTGTCAAGGTGAATTCTCTCACCACCTCCATCAACGAAACCACCAGCGCTGTCAATACCGCTGGTGAAGAGCTGAAGAAACTCATGGCTACTTGCTCGTCCAAAGCTGAAGCCTCCCAAATCACAACTCATCAGGGAGAGCTTATCAATGTAAAGGAGGATTCTCAACTCCTTCAGGGACTTGTCGATACTCTAAGCAACGATGTCCAGGGGTTATCTGCAAGGATCGATTCATGCACCTCAATCCTACAGCAAGTCCTTGAAAAACTGAATGCACCAGCTCCAACGCCCACTCCTTCTTTCACAGAGGCTGACCGCACCTCTATGAATATAACTGTTGAATTTAGTCATCAAGCTACTTCAGACATCCCTATGATTGAAGAACGTCTAGAGCCTCTGGAGGCTGATGTCTAGTCCCTGACATCCATAAAAGTTGTTCCTTCCTTTTCTGGCCTCCCCCGTTCTGATAATGACAAAGAGAGGGAGAAAGAGTGTACTGAAGAAAATCTTGAGAAGGATGTTGCTGCTGCTGAAGTTCAGACGGAAGAACCCCCCTCTCAGGTTAAGGGCGAGAAGGTTGCTGACAAAGCCCTTCCATCTTTGCTCGATCAAGTTTTATTTGAAGACGAAGAAGAGGAGGAAGAAGAGGATGAAGATCTTGATCTCCAGGATCAAGATAAAGAGCAACACCATGATGATGATGACGATGAAGAAGACCAGTCTCTATGGTTTTCTGCAGCGACCACTTCATCAGTGATAGCTTCGAAAGAAGTTATCACAATAGGGGGAGAAGTGGAACTTCTTCTGGAATCCCTTCCCAAAGCAAACCAAAGGGTTCAGCTGCTAAGGGAAGCCTGGAAAATGTTTCACCATCTGAGGGGAAGAATCCTTCTCAGGTATGCCTCTCACTTGTCCCTATATCATTCTATAAATCCCCAACCTCTGTTTCTTTCTAGCCTTTATCTCTCTTCTTCCCAAAACATACACTAACTCTTTTCATCTATTTTCTGACCAGACAGTTCTCTATCCTACTTAAGGGTAAGGAACTACAAATAATCCCAGCTTCTATAACTGATGACTCAATAATCTCAATCTCCTTTAATGAGATTGATGAAGAAGATAAAGAAGAAGAAGCCCTGCACCATCCAGGAAGGCCCTATAGACCATCTCACTAGTCAGAGGAAGAGATGAAGAGAAGAACAGAGATGATCTCGCATCTAGAGAGTCAACGGATGAAGGTCCCTCTTCAAATAACATCTACAGAGCTAGACTTCCTGACTGAAACTGAAATTGAAGAATCTGTCAGGGCTGAGAAACTGATTGCCGACTATCAAAGAGATGCCTCTCTAGCTCTCAAGGTTCAGTCCTCTCAAGCCAAAGACAAGAAGCTGAAAAAGAATCCAGTGGAAGTCCAGGATGCTCTACTAACGGAAATTGAAGAAGAACGCTCAAAAGAACAAGCAGTCAGCAATAACGTTGTCGAATGGTGCAAACATAAAGTCGACTATCGCTCTGACCCGTTAAAGATATTAGCTGTTGTCATCTCTGGGAAAAGGAAGAAGGATCGAATTTTTGTAACAATGGAGATAACCAGAGAGGATGGTAGCTCGAAGGCTATGTTTGTTTCAAAGCTTGAAAGCTTCGGCTACATGGAATGTCTAGAGTTCAAAGATGCACTGAAGAAATCCAAATCAACCTACAGAGGCTATGTCGAAGACATCCTAGAAGCCCTCATCAACAGAGTCACTACTGTGTTAAAGATACCATCTGCTCTTCCTTCCATGCCAAGGCAACTCAAAAGAAAGCCTGTCTCCTCCTTATCTGAGAATGATGCTGCAATAAGAAATAAAACCTCCATCAAGTTCTCAAAAGAAGCTCTGTTTGGTCCTCCTCCTGATCTCTCAGTACTTGATCTATCCCTGCCTCCTGGTAGTCCATATATTGTAGGGCAAGTACTCAAAGAGCCTTTTGGAATCTTCTTCAGAGATGATGAGGAACAACTCAGATTCCAAAGAGTCTCTGAAATTCCTATCTGTCCCCTCAGCCATCTCAAGGATCTCCTATGCTTATGGTGTGACTTCTCTCTTTTAGCTGAACCGATCAAGGAAATCATTAGTCAAGAATCTTCTAATCGAAGGCAAATAGGTGAAGAAATACCTGACTATATGGTTAATCCTCCAAAATCTTCTTTAGATAGCTGATAGATTAGTTTTCTATTTCTTGTAATCTATTAGTTAAACTTACAGTCGTTAGTTCCTCACTTGTACTTATAATTTTCATGTCTTGTAATTCTATCTTTGAATTAATGAAAATTTCAGTGATGTACTTAACCCTATCAGTACTGTAAAAGATCCCTCAAAATAGTAATTGGGACATGTATGTTATAAGTCCTGATTATTCCATTATTTTTAACTATAAAGTAATTTTCTTTAGTTACTTTGTCATTATCAAATAGGGGGAGATTGTTGATCCAAACTCTCTCAGTGATTTGATAACGACCCTCTTTTATACTTAGTGAAAAATACGTTTATTAATATGTATTAGTGTTTCACCATCAACGATCAAGATGAGTCTGTTCATTTTTCGCTGATGATCTTTCTTATAAACGCTCTTATGTATTAGTGTTTGACTATCAACGATCAGACTGAGTCTGTTCAATTATCACTGATGTTCTCTAATGTAAACGTAATCCCTGAAGACAAGTTTCGCGTCAACAGATGTTCATAGCTGAATCGAAGACGAATCTGCTGAACAAAGACAAGTCTACTAGTGACCTGATGTGGATATCAGTGAAGCAAAGACGACTCTACTCATACACGAAGAAACCAAAGTAAAAGTTTTGGCGATAGATGAACCTCTTTATAACTTTGAAGGAAGAGATACTCAGCAATCGATGATCACTTCGATTATTCCTCAAGTCTCTTTTGTCTTTTCCTGCACAACCAGTACGTTGTGTCCGAACGGACATACCTCTGCCATAATTCGTACAACAACTCTGTCAACTACACTGTTCATGATACGACCGAAAGCATGTCTCCCAAAGTCAGACCCTCTCAGCCAATCAATGAATGACACTTGTAAAGTGCCCTGCCATGCATTTAATGCATAGGGTATAAATAGAAAGATTACCTCTCCATATGGAGAGTGTGCTCACCTCTTGTCTTCATCTTTCTATCTTATAGAAACCCTTGTTTTCTATATTCTCTAATCCCTATTCTCTATATTCTTGTGCAACCATCTTAGTGTTTTCTTAAGTTTGTTTAGATTGAGTTCTACTTAATCTTATTCCGCAACAGACATGTAAATTGTGTTTGATTTATCAATAAACAATTTATTAAACTTTAAATTCTGAGTTTGTATTCAACCCCCCCTTCTACAAATATGTTAAGCACCTCCGGTACCAAAAGTGTATATATATACCCACTATATGTAGTGTGTTTTTGAACTACAACAATGGGTTTATCCATATCTTCAATGTATCTCAGGATTATGGTGCTTGTTTTTATGCAATGGTGTTGGGCTCCTATCTGTTTAGAAGATCTAATGGATGAAAAACGTTGTAAGAAAACACTTAATTTTGTGGAATACAAAGCATGTGACATTTAGCGTCACTTGAGTGGATAGAAATCAACTAATATGCATATATCAGTTGATTTATCTTCTGCCACTAAAAGCGAGAGTTAAACTTATCAAATAATACAAACCAGCCAAGATCAACATATAGGTATTCAACATCAGATGAAGATATCAAATAGAAGCATACCCCTAATCAATATAAGCTCTTCAACACCAGATGATTAGGAGATGATGCCTTAGTAGGCCTTAATAGATGGGCCAACTCAACAGCAGCTAATACATCATCACCTAGTGATGTTCTTACTGAAGATGTGTATCTGCATATGGGACAAAGGTACAATCTGACATATCTGCTCTAAGGTTCTATTTCCTCTTTTGACAACAAGAACAAAGGTACAACTAGGGGTGAGCATCAGAAGCGGGTACCCATCTTTGGAACTGGAACCTCTTTGAAACTGCCGGTTCTAGAACTGGAACTGACGTGTGATTGGTTCGGTTCTAAAATATGGAACGGATCGGGACCGGTTCCATTTTTTGGAAACTGTTAACCGCTGGTACCCGGGACCGGTTCCGGGGGCTGGGTACCCAGAATCAAACCAACGGGTAGCTTCTATTTTTTTAATAAAAATATTTTATTCATTTATAAAAATTTAATAAACTACGTTTTAGAGAAGCACCGTTTGTAATATTTATTAGCATCAACTAATTTTAATGACGTGAAGTGTTTTGGAAGCACCATTTGAAATATTTATTTGTTTTGGAAGCACCGTTTGAAATACTTATTTGTTTTGTAAGCATGGTTTGTAGTATTTATTAGTTTTTATCGTATTAGTTTTCACGTGCGTGTTATTTTTTTCTTTTCATTGGGGCTTTGTAATATATTAATATTTACTTTTTTATAATATGAATGATAAAAAAACTTTAAAATTAGACAGCAGGTACCCGGTACCTAAACCGGCGGTTCCGAGACTGGTTCCTAAATATAAAGAACCGGTATAACCAGTTCCGGTTCCTTCATTCCAGGAACCGCCAGTTCCATCATTCCAGGAACCGCCGGTTCCGGTTCCGAGAATTTTGGGCGGGTACCCGCCTTTGCTCACCCCTAGGTACAACCCATAAAGGATCGCCAGCATACTTTGCAGTAGATACATTTAGGCTGTAACAACTACAAGGAAGAAACTTGTAGCACACAACTGGATGAACCCTGTCATGAAAGCTATGATAGGAAGCTTTTGCAAACTTTATCATAATGCTACTTCGTCTCATTGAAGAGGATGTTGCCTATATATATCAAGTGAAGCTATGAAGATCTACGTAGAAAATAGAGCTTAAAAGTGAATATCTTGGTATCCTTCAAAGACTTCGAGTTCATTAGCTAATCAACTATAGTCTATGTGCAACATCAGTTCTCGTAAGTGAATATCTATTGATAGAGTACATTTTAATATGTGATCAAGAGAGAATACATCTGCTACTTGAGAGAGATACTTATATGTTGTTGATCACTAGTCATCCTTAGTTTATTTTCTATACCTATCTATTGTTTTGTAAAGATAATTTGTTTTAATAAAAGAATATTAAAACTTCCAAAAATATTGTATTACCCTCCCTCTACTTTGTTATTGCCATATTGCTTGACCTTTGGGACCAATAATTGGTATCAGAGCAATTTTAATTTCTCAATAATCAAAGATCTATACGGCTAACATGGATGTTTCTGATAATGGGTCTACTGGGAAATTACCAGGACTCACAAAAAATAACTACTTTTGTTGGAAAACTATAAGGACTCGCTATATGAATAGTACTAAGAAAATCATTCTCACTACATGTTTAAATGGACCATATGTTCCTATAAACTTTGTTAGAGGTCTTCTAGCTATTGGGACTACCCTCATATCCGACATATATATGAAATAAGAGCAAAAAAAGATTTCACTAAAGATGACAAAAAATATATTTCTTTTGATGACAAAGCGATGAACATTCTTACTATGTCTTTAAATGATGATTTATTCACATCTAGTAAACATTGAAACACTAACAAAGAGGTGTGGGATACTTTTTCAATCATTGAGGAAGTGAACGGAAAAAAAGATCCTTACTTGTTGAACAATATGAACTTTTTAGTGTCTAATTAAGCGAGTGTTTGACTCAAGCACATGACAGGTTCAATACCTTGGTAAATGAGTTAAAAGATCATGAAATTGTCTTCAGAAACAAGGATCTACTTCTTTAATTACTCAAAGTGTTTCTCATGTTTGGTAAAATATTTCCATAGACCTTAGACATTCTATAGAAATGATGGAGATGTCTTTACAAGCTCTATATGCCCTCGAGGACCCGATGTCTCAATTAGCTAAAAATGGGAAATAACTATCCCATAAAACTGACTCAAAAATTACATCACGAGGCCAATAACAGATGTTTGACTCTACAAGCCCGCACCATAAGGCCCTCGATGACCCCATGACTAATCCTGGTCCCAACATGGAAACGATCGCCCCTTTTTTTAAAATAATAAAGACCGAATCATATGTCTATAGATCCATTACATTACAACCTATAACATTACATGACTCCAATTGAATGACCAAATCACTCAAAATATGTAATTCTCAAATGATACACAATAAATGCAATCATACTCAAACTCCACAACGGGCTATTAAAACAGAAAAAATGTACCCAAGACTCATCGTAGTCAAAACTGAGCAAAAGCTCAACAATTTACTTTATTCTACAATGAAAGTCAGCGTAAACAATAAAACACATTTAACCAACGGTTATGAAGACACAACGACCAAAAGTATGATTAACCAAAAACTCATCATTGGTTGAGACAAACCATTTTCCAAAATGAACTCATACTCTTATATTTCCAAAATGTCTCGTAGCACATTAATATGAATTTTCCAAACGGTTTATATGATCAATTACACTAAAATTCATAAATTTCCATATAAACTCCATTTGTACAAATAAGCGCCCAAAGAACACATTTATGAGATTTACTTGTCAGAATATCTAAGGATCCAAATGTATGCATCTCATTAGATTTACCAACCCAAATTTATCAATTATGAAAACTTAGTCAAATATTCAACATATTGATATAAACCAAGTAAAACATATTATTATTTCAAAATACACATTTTGGCATGTACATAGTTTTCACAAAGAAACTAGATTTAGGATAAGTCTAGATTTTCCCCAACTCGAGCTCCTTTGAAGAAATCTGTTAAAGCACATATTTATTGGATTCAAGATCATAACTATCTGAAGATAGAAGTCTGATGTTAAAGCTGATAAAGTCGTCTCAACAAATAGTCTAGGGTCCTTTTGTAATAATTAGTCAAAGTTTGTTTCCTTTATTTAATTTGTTTAAGTTGTTGGGCCAAAGCAAGCCAAGCCCATTAGGCTAATCAAGCCTAAGTATAAATTATCTTAATTTAGTGGTAATTAGGTCAGAGAGAAGAGAGATCTTAATTGAGAATTTATTATTAGAGAGAGGTTGCTTGGTGTGGTGGTGCGCCGTACAGAGAGAAGCAGATAGAGAGAATTCGATTTCAAGCTTGTAACCTGTTGAATCGTTTGGTTAATCAATATCAGGTATGCTTTATTGTGTTGAATATATGTTTACTTGATTGAATGATTGCCTATTGGGACACACAATTGGTATCAGAGCTAAACAGATTGAATTGAATAACTTTTTGTTCGGTTCTATTTTTCTGTCAAAGATTCATAATTTTTATTGTGTAGTCGTTTATTCAAGTTGTTATTGGTTGGATTGTGTTTGTTTTGTCTATTATCGTGATTGGGTATTGGTTGATTTAAATATTGCATCGATTTTGATTATCAATTTGGTGTTTTTGGCAATTCTGGGTTCGTTCTCAAAAACGCACTAACTCTCCAATCGAATCCTTCATAGATGGTTTTTATTGAAATTAATTGATTGGAATCTGTTCTAGTTGGTTAATTGATCGTTTTAGAAAAGTTTGGTAGCTTTATTCGAGATATCGAGTGTTTTCTGGGTTGATTTTGTTTTCTGGGTCGATAGAGTATCAAGAACATATCGGTCTTTGTCATTATCGGTCTTTGTGCTCTATCGGTCTTTCTTACCGGTCAAAGACCAATTCCGGTCGAAGACCACTACCGGTCGAGTTCACCATATCAGTCTAGTCCATTACCGGTCGAGACCTTTAAAAGTATACCGGTCGAATATAGTTTATCGGTCAAATAGAATACCGGTTGAATAGTTATATCGGTCTTTGCAAGTTCCCGGTCGAACGTTATACCGGTCTTTGTAAGTTCCCGGTCGAAAGTTATACCGGTCTTTACAAGTTCCCGGTCGAAAATCATACCGGTCGAAGAAAGTTCCGGTCTATTTCTGCTTTGCGCAACCCAAGTGATACGCAAAACTCCACTTTGCGCAACGACCTTGACACGCAAACCTCACTTTGCGCAACGGCCTTCATATGCAAACCTCCACTTTGCGCTACGGCCTTGATACGCAAACCTTCATTTGCACATTCACTGTTCACACTATTCACTGTTCACTTTTACGAATTTTGTTCCAGGTTTGCACAATTCGATTTTTCAATTTTTTGCAAACTGTAATATGGCCTCTAAATGTCCAATTTTTTTTCTCTAGGGGCGAAGGGGGACAAAGTTCTGTTCGTGATCAGATTTTTCTGAATTTCATTATAAGATTTTCAGTATTGTGTGATTTTATCTAGACTAACAATCAATACCAGTTTCTTATTGCTTATCTATATCAGAATGAATTCTAGTGAAACTCCTTCAATCAGTACTAATAAGAAGCCACCGGTACTTTTCAAAGGAGAGTATGATGCATGGAAAAACCAGTTCATAGATTTCATTGATAAACAAGCATTAAGGGATCATATTAGAATATCTCTGAGGGAAGGGTGTATGACAGCTCCAAGGAATGTTTTTAATCTTATAAAAGATAATGGAGAAAGAGAAGAAAAAGAGCTTCCATTACCACTTGATATGTACTCAGACGAGCAAAGAAAAAGGCATGAAGCTGACAGATTAGCTCGATCTTTCCTAATGAAAGGAATGTCAGAAGAGATTTCAAAAGAGATATTTTTTACATTAGACAGTAAAAAGGCTACAGGAAAGCTGTTATGGGAACATTTTGAAAAGATTGAGACAGGACCAAAGTTGTCTTCAAGAGTAAAGTTTCTGGAATTTGAGAACTCTGAACTAAAAGAAAAGATTTCTGCCTTGGAAGCTCAAATCCAGAAACTAGATTCTGTTGAGAACTATGAGAAAGTTAATGATTTGGAGAGTGCAAATGCTGATCTTCAAAAGAAAATATCTGATCTAGAGAAAAATATGGCCAAAGAAAGATCTAAGTTTGAGATTGAAAAGAAACCATTTATAATGAAATTCTCAGATTTTTTCGAGAAAATGTGCAGACGAAAAGAAGGAAGTTGAGCTGAAATGTTTAAAGCTTTCTCAAAAGACTTCGGAATTTGAGAAAGTAATTATTCTGGAAAGGGAAAAGTTTGCCAAAGAGAAGTATGAATTCAAGAAATAGATTGACCAACTTGTTAAAGAAAGAGACAGCTTTGCTTCAAAGATTAAAGAGCTTAAAAAGATTGTTTCAAAGGTGGTGGTGACTGAGAAAACGACTCCAGAGTCACAAATCTACACACCTAGAAATAATTCAGCTGACTTCAAAAAGACAACCTCAAGTTCACATTTGAAATCTGTTTCTTCAAAAAGGTTAGTCAATTCATTTGATCAGATTCGTACTACTAACATTTTCTTTGATGACAATGTAGATTGTTCAGATACATACAGCAGAAGAAGAAGAAAGAGAAGATACAAAGAAGAAGAACTGGTCTGGAAGAAAAAACCAGTTGAAAATGAGAAGAAAGACGAGAAAGGAAAGAAGTCATGTGTACATAACCATAATGCCGAGAAGAACAATGTGCGTAAAGGTAAACCTGATCATACCTACACGAGAGATCAATTAATCAGGTTGTTAGGTAAGCAAGTCTATTGTTCTTACTGTCGTACACATGATCTTGTTCATAAAACAAGTGATCATTTCTGGTATGGTTCTTACTCTGTTATTCCCATAAGAACTGCATCTAACAAACATGGACCCAAATACCAGTGGGTACCAAAGAAAAAGGATAAATCTGTGTTGCAGGCACTTACTTTAAAAGGGGAATAAGAAAGCGGAGACTTCAAAGCAAATCAGCTTAGAACCTGTACTTCAACAAAGTTTGCCTTCTAAACACAACAGTTTAGGACTCGTACTTCAGTGATCAAAAGACCTTACTCTTGTGCTGATAAGATATTGTACTTCAATACTCCAATGAGGAAATTAACCTTCAAGGCGGAGTACATATTTGTCTGAAATTTTATGCATCCGACATATATGATGATCAACATTTGAGGGGGAGTTAATGCATATCTTTTACACTGATAATTTTTCTGATCCATAATTTCAGGGGGAGTAAAGGTGACGACTTCTGATTATTTCTGATTAGAATTCGTACATTAATTGTTTCACTGCTTTATGTCATTCAATTTTAGTGAATAAAGTTACTTTGACTAGACTTTTAGACTTTTGTAGGTTGAGAGATGCTTTAAAGATCATATCTTTTTTACTTTAAGCTTGACATCGTGAGATGTAAGACTGCACTCAAAAGGTATAATTCCTTATCTTCATCTCATTTATGGTTGAAAGAAGGACAACTTTCAATAATAAGAAAACATGTTCTTAAATGTTCAAACCACTTCCCGATTCTCAAACAGATTTCTTGAATTGGAAGTGTGGTTTTAAATGTTTTCTGATTCATCTTTGAGCTTTAACTGATCAAGTTAAATCACCTGAGCATCATATGCTTCATAGGAAACCATGGGATTAGTGTTCTAGGACTTAAAAGAAACTTCTATGGATTCACGTTAACCAGTGTCTCCTACCCAAGAAGTAAATCCTTAGTGTTTGAGTGTGAGGAGTTCCATGAAATGAGTGTGGGATGTGTGATGAGAGAAAATGTTAAAAGAGAGTTTGGTTAGTTGTGAACTTAAAGATTAAAAAAAGAGGGTGTGAGATCAGAGTAAAAGAAATTCTAAACTCTGCACCAAATACTTTCTAAGTCGGGCAGCCACATTTCTAATGCTTCACAATTCTTTGGTGAACATTATTGAAACAGACAACTAGCCCATGCCAACTCTTGACATTACCCCACCTACCACTCATTTTCTTCTCAACAAGAAAATTTTTCATTTTCAAAAGGGGACGCAACACATATGCTATTTGATTTTCTTTTGGAAAATCTAGATATTAAAAAGAAGGAAGTCTGCCCCACCTTCACACTTCATTCATGCACATTAAGTCTGTATTTAACTAACTGTTATATCAGTGGTTTACACTTTTTGAGCCTTATAAGCAATCATCATATGCTTAATTTATTCTATCACTTGCACTAACACACAAAGAATTTGTTTCTTTGTCATAATGTTCATAGAAATTACCTTTGTGGTTTTTCGATAATTGAATGGAAGTCCTGGGGGAGTGAACATCATAAAAGCTCTTTATATTGTGTATTCGTTACACACAGTGACTTTGTGTTACTGACAGGCAATTAACTGATTCATTTGTTGATTCAGGTGTTACACTTCATTTTCTAAATTGTCTAGATTTCCAAAGATCTGGATGCACATCTTTATGATTTGACGGATAATCAGTGGTTATGTTTGCAAGATCAATGGTGGAAAAAATTTCTTGAAGATCTCTCTTCATCAAAAAGGGGGAGAAGCGTCAATCAAGAAATGGAAGATATTCTGAAGATATGCTGAAATGAAGAAATTTTCTTTGAAGATGATTTGCTAAAGCATTCCGAGCTGAATATGGAGATAATTTCTTTCCAAAAGATATTCTCATCGATTGGGAAGATTGCTACTTTCTGAAGAAAAAGAGGAAGATTGATTTTTCGGAGATTAAAGAATGATCTTGATCCAAAGGGGGAGATTGTTAAAGCACATATTTATTGGATTCAAAATCATAATTATCTGAAGATAGAAGTCTGAAGTTAAAGCTGATAAAGTCGTCTCAACAAATAGTCTAGGGTCCTTTTGTAATAATTAGTCAAAGTTTGTTTCTTTTATTTAATTTGTTTTAGTTGTTGGGCCCAAGCGAGCCAAGCCCATTAGGCTAATCAAGCCTAAGTATAAATTATCTTAATTTAGTGGTAATTAGGTCAGAGAGAAGAGAGATCTTAATTGAGAATTTATTATTAGAGAAAGGTTGCTTGGTGTGGTGGTGCGCCGTACAGAGAGAAGCAGATAGAGAGAATTCGATTTCCAGCTTGTAATCTGTTGAGTCGTTTGGTTAATCAATATCAGGTTTGCTTTATTGTGTTGAATATATGTTTACTTGATTGAATGATTGCCTACTGGGACACACAAAATCTGAATCCTCAAGCCAAATCTTTCAAAAACCTAGATCCATAAGTTTAAACCTCAAGTTTCCTTTTGTCTTACCTTGCACAACTCAGTACGATGTGTCAGAAAGAACATGCCTCTGCCACAATTCGTACAATAACTCTGTCAACTACACTGTTCATGATCCGGCCGAAAGCATGTCTCCCAAAGTCAGACTTCCAAAGCCAATCAGTGAACGCCACGTGTAAAGTGCCCTGCCATGCATTTAATGCATAGGGTATAAATAGGAAGTTCACCCCTCCATCTGAAGAGGTGCTCAATCCTTGAACTCCAAATAGAAACCTTTGATTTCTATATTCCTTAATCCCCCATTCTCTGAAATTCTTGTGCAACCATCTTAGTGTTTCTTAAGTTTGTTTAGATTGAGTCTGTCTTAATCTTATTCCGCAACAAACATGTAATTTGTGTTTAAATTTCTGTGTTTGTATTCAACCCCCCCCCCCCTTCTACAAGTTTGTTAAGCACCTCCGGGACCAACAAGTGGTATCAGAGCAGACTGTTTAATCTGATAAACAAGATCTTGCTTTATTCTCTTCTTTGCTATTCTCAAATGTTACTTAACACAAACACTAACTACTGAGATAATGGTTCACTCTCTAAACCTCCACGATTTAGCAGAGATAACTTTTCTCTATGGAAAAATCGAATGATGCTATTTCTTGAAGGTGTTGATTCTACTATACCTGAGTATATAGAAAATGGACCCTATGAACCTGTTAGAATTATAGCTGCAGTTCCCGCTACTACCACCACTGAAGCTGTCCCTGAACGCTATGTCGTTAACGAAATAAGACAATTGAGTGATGAAGACAAAAAGAAGGTAGGTATAGATGCAAGAGCAAAGACCATTATCTCAATGGCTCTGCCTGATGAAGTTTTTCATTCCATCATGCATCTGAAAACTTTAAGGAAATGTGGGAAACCATATGTGTTCAATATGAGGGCACCAATGAAATTCAAGAGACTCGAAAGATTAACTTGGTAAGACAGTATGAAAGTTTCATCGCTGGTAAGAATGAATCTCTTTCTGACGTTCATCAGCGGTTTAACTGCTTAATCATTGATCTAAGAACAGTTGGTAGGACCTTTTCTAATTCTGAGGTCCTAACAAAATTCTTAGAATGTCTTCCTGAAAGCTGGGACAGTGATTCAATATGTCTTAAACTGACAAAAGACTTAAATTCTCTTTCTCTCAGCACTCCGTATGGAATATTGCTCAACTATGAGCAATCGAATATCTTAAAGAAGAATCTTGTAAAAGATTCTAAAGACTCCAAAAACACTCTTGTTGCTTTAGTCTCTTCAGAGATAATTCCATCTCAGCGATCTACTCTCACCATCACTGAGTTAGATTATGAATCTGAGGATCCATCAGACCCTGATCTTTCAGAGTTCGATGAGTCCTTAGCACTCTTGACAAACTCTTTTAAGAGATTTGCAAGAAAGAGAAATTTCCGAAGAAATAAGCCTCTCCCTCTTACTGAAAATCCAAAATCAACTCCTCTTGATAAGGCTACTGCCACTTGCTATAACTGTGAAAAGATTGGACACTTTGCTAGTGAGTGCAGGTCTAAAAAGGTCATCAAGCCTTCTACCTCAAGAAGATCCAGTGATGACAAATACCTAAAACTGAATAACAAATATCAAAAGCTGTAAAGCTACAAGCGAAAAGGTAAAGGTCTCATCGCTGAAGAACATGACTGGGCTGAAACAGAAGAATCAAGTTCTGATGAAGAAGAAGTCGCTAATTTTTGCCTCATGGCTGATATTAAAGAAGAAATGGAAGAAGCATCTGAACCTTCCATGAGCTACATATCATCTCAGGTATTTATCTCTACTAATCCCTCTCTGCCTGAAGCTGAGAGAAGTCGCGTTGTTGATGTGCTGACGATTGATCTTTATAATGCTCTAAACGACAAAACTCAAGCTGAGAATAAAAATGTTCATTTAACTCAAGAGCTAGAGAAATGTGATGAAAAGATCAGAGAACTAACTCTCTTAGAAGAAAAGTTGAAAGATCAAGTCATTATAAATGAAATCATCAGCATTGAACGCGAACAAGCCATCGCTGCTTTAAAAGCAGAAAAGGCTCATGTTGAAAAATGATGCAAATCATCAACAAAGATCTCTGAGATAATAAATGCTCAAACTCCTGAAAGTGATAAAACTGGTCTTGGCTTTTGGACACCACAGGATGAGCCTAAAGAAGAATGTTCCATGCTTAAGTTTGGAACCTTTGTCACTCCTATCTCTGACTCTTCTTATGATCAATTTTATCCTTCTTCTACAAATTCCATCCCTGAGGAAAAATCCAAAGGCTCTAAGTATGCGGATAAAGGAAAATCCATTCTTTGTCCTCAGAAGGCTACCAAGAAAGCAAAGCTGAAAGTTCCTTCTAAACCTTCAGTGAATCAATCCTCTAGCTCTGTGATAGAAATCTTCGATCTCTGTCCTCCAAAGCTAAAGATTGACCTTAAACCCACGAGATCTGAAGAAATAAAAATTCCTCCCAGATCTCATGAGAAAAGCATTCTTGGACCTGGCCCCGCTAATCTTAAACTTGCAAAACCTTCTTCTTCTGGTCCTAAAACAATTTTCAAATATAGAAAATGTTATCACTGTGGTTTTACTGACCATAATGCAAGCAAATGTCCAACTGCCACTAAAGCTGATAAAACAGCTAAAGTGAAGATCGATGCCTCCAAGGTTGAAAAGGTCACTAAAGCTGAAAAATCGACCAAGGTGAAGAATACCACTAAGGTTAAGAAAATAACCAAAGTGAAGATTACCACTGAAGTTGAATCTTCATCTGCTGTGAAGATTACTGAACCTTCCATCTCCACTAACCCAAAAGGACCCATTGAAAAGTGGGTACCAAACAACGCTTAATCTTCCTTATGTGTGCAGGGATCAAAGGGCATTTGGTATCTTGATAGTGGATGTTCTCGTCATATGACTGGACAAAAAGACCTGCTCACTGAATACAAGGAAGAGAGAGGTCCCTCTGTGACCTTTGGTGGAAATGGAAAAGGCTATACCCGAGGGTTTGGTCTTCTCAGCAATGGATCAACTATCTTTCGAAGAGTCGCTTACGTAGATGGACTGAAGCACAATCTTCTAAGCATCAGTCAGCTATGTGACAAAGACTACGAAGTTCGCTTTACAAAGAAAGCATGTTCAGTGGTGAATGAGAAAGGAAAACTTGCTCTCAGTGGTTATCGCAGAGAAAATGTCTATGTAATAGATAAAGACTCTACTACCACTGAAAACTTATGTTTTCTCTCTAAGGCCTCTTCTGATGTCAACTGGCTATGGCACAAAAGGCTCTCTCATCTAAACTTCAAAACCCTGAATTCTCTATCATCTAAGGAACTGGTTTCTGGTCTTCCACAGCACTCATATGCTAAAGAATCTCTCTGCTCAACATGTGAAAAAGGAAAACAAACAAAAGCTAGTTTCAAATCTAAACAAGTTTCCTCAGTGACAAAAGAACTGGTTATCTTTCACAACACTCATATCCAATCATGTGAAAAGAAACTGGTTTCTAGTCTTCCACAGCACTCATATCCAATCAATAGCTGGAAAGAAATATACACTTGTCATTGTAGATGAATTCTCTCGCTATACCTGGGTTATCTTTCTTCGCTGCAAGAGTGATACTCCAGAAGAACTAATATCTTTTGTTAAAAAGATGGAAGTGCTGAATAATCTTATTGTTTGTTCAATAAGAAGTGATCATGGAATTGAATTCAAAAACAACTCTCTGAACAATTTCTTTGAAAACAAGGGAATTTCTCATAACTTCTCTTCAGTAAGAACACCTCAGCAAAACGGAGTCGATGAAAGAAGAAACAGAACGATCATTGAAGCTGCTAGATCAATGCTCAGCGATTCTCACCTCCCTACACAATTTTGGGCTGAAGCTGTTAATACTGCATGTTTTACTCAAAACAGATCGCTGTTAGTAAAGCGATTTGGAAAGACAACTTATGAACTCTTTCATGGAAGAAAGCCCTCTATCAGCTTTCTTCATATCTTTGGTTGTTAGTGCTTTATCTTAAACAACAAAGATCAGCTTGGAAAGTTCGACCCAAAAGCTGATGATGGAATATTTCTAGGATATTCCTCCATCTCCAAAGCCTACAGAGTTTTCAACAAGCGAAGACAATCTGTGGAAGAAACAATTCATGTCACTTTTGATGAAACTCGCTCAGCGAACTCTAAACCAATCGCTGACAATGAAGAGTTAGATGCTTGGATGTTCTCTCACTACAAAGAAACTGAACCCTTCTTTTCAAACCATCAGCACACAGATCCACCTACTGCTGATGATGATCCAAACATCATACATCCTAACACTTAATCCAACTCATGGGTTTCAGCTGAACCTCTTAACACATTGCTACCATCAGATCTACCTTCGTCTGAAAACCTCTCTGATAACAATAGTCTATCCACTACTCAACAATTAATTGTTGATGAACCTCAAACGTCCTCATCAGTAAACATTGCAAATGTTGATCCAACCTCTGAGTTAAGCGATTATACTCCCGCTCAGCGATGGACCAGAGATCACCCAATAGATCAAATTCTTGGTGATCCCGATGCAGGTATTCAGACACGACGAAGTTCAGGTAATATATGTCTCTTTGTCAACTTTCTCTCTATCATAGAACCAAAGAAGACTGATGATGCCCTCAGAGATCCAAACTGGCCAGCGCTATGCAAGAAGAGCTGACTGAGTTTACTTATAACAAAGTTTGGAATCTCGTTCCTAGACCATCTGATAAAACTGTTATAGGCACCAAATGGGTGTTTAGAAACAAGTTAGATGAACATGGAACTGTAACCCGCAACAAGTCTCGACTTGTTGCTCAGGGATACAAACAAGAGGAAGGCATAAACTATGATGAAACCTTTGCCCCTGTGGCTAGGCTCGAAGCAATTCGACTATTCTTAGCTTTTGTAGTCTATAAAAAGTTCATCGTTTATCAAATGGATGTAAAATCAGCGTTTCTAAATGGAAAGCTGAATGAAGAAGTCTATGTAGAACAACCACCAGGGTTCTATGACCCTAAGTATCCAAATTATGTTTATAAATTGGAAAAGGCTCTTTATGCTCTAAAACAAGCCCCTCGTGCTTGGTATGACACTCTCTCATCATTTCTTATCTCTGAAAATTTTGAACGTGGAAAAATTGATAATACACTATTATTCAGAAAGATAAAAGGTCATATTATTCTTGTACAAATATATGTCGATGACATCATATTTGGTTCTACTAACCCATCTCTGTGTACTCGCTTCGCTAAAAGAATGAAGAAAGAATACAAAATGAGTATGATGGGTGAGCTGACATATTTTCTTGGTCTTCAGATTAAACTATCTGACAAAGGTACTTTTATCAGCCAAGGTAAGTATGTTAAAGACATGCTGAACAAGTTTGATCTTACACAAAATTCAGCGATGAAAACTCCCATGGCACCTCCCCTGACACTTAACAAAGATCCATCTGGAAAACCTGTTAATGTCACTGCCTATAGAGGAATGATAGGCTCCCTGTTGTATCTAGCAGCAAGCCGACCTGACATCATGTATTCTACTTGTTTATGTGCACGCTATCAATCTGAACCCAAGGAATCCCATCTGATCGCTGTCAAGCGAATTTTCAGATATCTGAAAGGAACTCCTAACCTCGGTCTTTGGTATCCCAAAGACTCAGGGTTCGATCTAACTAGTTATTCTGATAGTGATTTTGCAGGTTGTAAACTTGACAGAAAGAGTACCACTGGTGGATGTCAACTCCTAGGAGAAAAGCTGATAAGCTGGACAAGCAAAAGGCAAAATTTAGTGTCCACTTCCACAGCTGAAGCTGAATACGTAGCCGCTGGAATCTGTTGTTCTCAGATCTTATGGATGAGAAATCAACTATTAGACTATGACCTTCAGCTATCAAAGATTCCAATCTATTGCGATAGCACTAGTGCTATCGCTATAGCAAATAATCCAGTGCTACATTCAAAGACGAAACACATAGAGATCAGATATTATTTTATCAGAGATCATGTGATGAACAGTGATGTTGAACTTCATTTCATCCCTACTGTCTATCATCTTGTTGATTTATTCACAAAACCTCTTGATGAGACAAGGTTCAACTTTCTCATCAGTGAGCTTGGAATGCTGAATCTAGAAGAATAATTCTTCAGCGTTCATGCATCATGTCTGTAATCATAAGTTCCCATTTTATCACTCTGATAAACATTCTGACTCTCAGGTATGTTCTCTCCATCCCTACAACTGAATCTTCATTCAGTTAAGATGTTTTTCAAAATATAAACTTTAATCACTGAACTTTTCTTCAAATAGTTAAAAGCTTTTTGAAAAATAAATTTATCACTGATATTTCTAGTCAGTGATCCTTCTTATAAGAAAATTCATCCCTAACTTTACCATCAGGGATACTTTAAAAAAATAAAAAATAAAAAATAAAAACTATCGCTGACTTTTCTTCAGCGATAATTTATGTGTTTGTATTCAACCCCCCCCCCCTCTACAAACTTGTTAAGCACCTTCGGGACCAACACTAAAGTGCCAGTGTCACTTTCGCTTGGCACTTTCGCCCAAAAGGTATCGAGAGCCCTTTTCACCCGTTTTCTCGGTCGTTCCTTGACCGTTTTCTCGGTCATTCCTTGACTGTTTTCTTGGTCGTTCCTCGACTGTTTTCTTGGTACATTGGATGCTATTATGCCAGTTATCGTGACATTGTCATAACTTCCTGGCACATTCGTTGGGACGACCATACACTCGGTAACGCCTGTGCAATTATGACATATGTCACAACTGCATGCCACTATAGTCGTACTCCTTACTTGGTTCTTCCTTTACTGATTCACCCATTTCAACACTTCTCCTCAATTGATATAAAAATCAGGCTGTTACACTTAATGACACATGAACTTGAGCCAATTCAAATGCGTAGGAAAGTCAAGGATAAAAAAATTCTCTTGCACTTATGATGATTATTCCAACTGCATTAAATGAGATCAAGCCAAAAGGTGGCTAGGCATATCATAACTATATGAATGATGACTATAATAATCCCAAGAATAGGTAGTTGAGAGACAAGATGATGAAAGAAATAAAAGTGACAAAGATGATGATGGTGATTTAGAAGTCTAGGGTCTTATTTATTCTATGGCAATGATGATCAAGAGATACAAGCAGTACACGAGAAGGGTGGATTCAAACTCAGGGGAGCTCTAAGCCCTATGTGGAGAAAAACATATGTTAATCATAAAATCCCAATCACAACAAGCAATTACTCAAGATTTATCTAATATACTCAAGAACTAGAGAGAGAATCTAGATAGAGAAAGTAGATATTGTATTCCACAATTACTGAATATTACAATGAAGCATAATCCTCTAGAACGTTACTACAAGTTTACAAAGACAAACCTATATATACCATCTAACTATCACAAAGCCTTAAAGGCTAAGGAAACTAAAACACCTTTGACTTAGACAATGTTGACTTTTACAATGTTGACTTTCCTATTAAATCTTGGATACAATATTTAGACTTAACAATCTCCCCCTTTGTATTCAAGATTTAATAAAAATTTTGATACAGATCTTTAGCTCATGATTCTTCAGCTTTTGTCTCTTTGAAGCTTTCACAATCTTTAAACTTTCAGCTCTTGAAGAATCTTGGAAAGTCTTTTTAAACATTGAAGCACTGAAAGTCAACATGCCTTGAACAAATTTGGAAATTTGAAACTTTGAAAACAACTTTGAAAACTTTATCTCTGAAAATTCTTTCTGAAAATTCTTTCGACTTTGAACAAACTTGTATCATCATTACTTTGATCTCTTGACAGTCTTCAGACAAACAAACTTTCTCGAATCATCTAGCTTCAGAGTCTTTTAAACTTTATATCAGCGGAAGCATTTTGAAATTCTGTCAAGAAATTTGAACTTGGACTCTTGAAATTGATCTTTGTATAATTCTCCCCCTTTTTGATGATGTGAGCATCAGATCATCAAAATTTCTTCAATTTCAAGCTCAGACTTTGATAACCCCTTTGAAACAATCTCCCCTTTGATAGAAGTTGTACTTTTATCTGAAGAGCCGAATCATGAACTGTTTATATCTGAATCTTTGCAAATTCAGACATAGTGAGCGTGTAACCCTGATTCAACAAATGAAATAGTTAGGAATGCCTGTCAGTAACACGAAGTTACTGTGTACAACGGATGTACAATTTAAGGAGCTGGTGTGATGTTGACTCCCCAGGACTTCCATTCAATCATTGAAAAACACAAGGTAATTCTATGAATGTTCTGACAGAAAAACATATTCTCTGTGTGCTCGTGCTTGTGTATGAAGAAGTAGCACAATGATTGTGTTTCATTAAGGCTCAAAGTATGTAAATCACTAAGACAACAATGATTGTACAAGGACTCAACGTGCATGAGAAAGGGTCGAAGGTGGGGTAACTTTCCTTCTTTTTCAATATCAGTATCTTCCAAAAGAAGATCCGATAGATTATATGTTGCTTCCCCAAAATATGTGAAACATTCCCTTTTTAAGAATAGAATGAAACTCAACAACTTTGAAATTCAAACGGGGGTATTACCATCGAAAAAATTGGTTCAAATTTGAGACATGGTAATAATAATTTCAAAGAAAATACTGAACCGGTGTGTGTGAATACTTGACAGTATATTGACAAGATAATACACAAGTATTGATGTTTGGAAACACACGGTCATTTTAACATGAAAACGCAAAAATTTATAAACATTTAAAAATCACACCTCTAAATTCATGAAATCGTTTGAGAATAATTAGTGGTTTGAACATTTAAGAAAAGATTTTTCATGTTCGAAAGTTGTTCTTCTTCAAACAATCAGAGATCTAGATTAGAAGATTTTTACCTTTTCAGCTCCCCCTCAAAACATGATATAATGATTTATGTCTTTTGAGCTCCCCCTGGATATTAGCATAATATCCTTCTTTGATCATTGAGGGACGAGTCCTGATCTGTCATGTGATCAGAAGCCACTTTATTCACATTATTTAAAAAATAAAAGACAGAAAACGGTAAAACGGTTTATAGAGTGAGTTCTGATCTGAAGTAATCAGAACTCATCACCTTTACTCCCCCTTAAATTAAGAACCTGAAATATGTCAGTTAAAACAGGATAGAGATCAAACACTTCCTTTTGAATTGTTAGACCATCAATATCAGAAAAATCTAGCAAAGAAAAAGTATAGGATAGAGATCAGATCACTTCTCTTGGGATGAAGACCATCAATATCCATCGGATGCAATCATACAGGAGTAAGGTCCTTTTGATCGCTGAGGTCCGAGTCTAAACTGTTTGTGTTTAGAAGTCAAACTCCTTTGAAGAACGGGTCCTAATTTGTGTACTTAGAAGCCATTTTCTTGACATTGAGGTGCGGGTCTTGAACTGTGTTATTCAAGAGCCATAATCTTTCTTACTTCCCCTTGACGTGAGGTGCCAGCAACAAAGAATCAATTTTCTTCTTTGGTACCCACTGGTATTTGGGTCCAGAAATGTTAGTTGCAGTTCGTGTGGGGGTTATAGAGTAAGAACCATACCAGTAATGATCAGTTGATTTATAAAGTAATCATGTGTACAACAAATAGAACAATAAAATTTCTTACTATTAAGTGCTTTGTTCTTCTTTGCTTTGTGCACAGGTACACATGATTTCTTCTCTTTCAGCTCATTTTCCTTATCATCTTTGACTGGTTTCTTTTTCCACACCCGTTTCTCTTTCTTGAAACTTATTCTCCTTGGAAAAGTATCTGAACCATCTAAATAATCATCATAGAAAAGGTTAGTACGACGAATCTGATTAAAGGATTTGACTGACCTTTGTGAAGAGATAGATTTCTGATTTGAACTTGAAATAGATTTTTCAAGTTCTTTGATCTTTGATGCAAAATTATCTCTTTCTTTCACAAGATGGTCAATCTTTGTTGTGAATTCAGACTTCGTCCTTTGCTCTTTCAGTGCCGATGCAGACAGTTCAGATAATTTTGAAGTTAGCTTCTTGATTTCAGATTCAAAAATGGATCTTTCTTCCTCAAATCTTTTTTCTGACTCAGTTCTCTGGCCAGATAATTCTTTAAAGAACCCTACATTCTTTTTTTCTATGGCCTTCTTCTCTTTATCAAATTTCTCTCTTTTCATAAGCAGAGCTTTCTCGAAATCGGAGATTTGTTGAGAAAATTTTAAGCATTTAAGCTCAACTGACTTCTTTTCTTCATAGCACTTCCTTGAGAAATCTGAGAACTTAGTTGAAAATACTTTCTTTTCTTTCTCAAAAAAAATAAAAATAAATAAAATCGACAAAGAACAGAACGAGAACTTCGTTTTTCCAGAAAAACACAAAATCACCAAATTGAGAATCAAATCAACGTTTTTTAAGGAAAACTTTGTGAAACAAATACAATCGATTATCACAAACGCAACTAAAGAAATCAAATTCACACAAATTTCAATTCAAACTTTGATCAAATCTTTTCTGAAAAGTTTGGTATGGCTCTGATACCAATTGTTAATCATAAAATCCCAATCACAACAAGCAATTACTCAAGATTTATCTAATATGCTCAAGAACTAGAGAGAGAATCTAGAGAGAGAAAGTAGATCTTGTATTCCACAATTACTGAATATTACAATGAAGCATAATCCTCTAGAACGTTACTACAAGTTTACAAAGACAAACCTATATATACCATCTAACTATCACAAAGCCTTAAAGGCTAAGGAAACTAAAACACCTTTGACTTAGACAATGTTGACTTTTACAATGTTGACTTTCCTATTAAATCTTGGATACAATATTTAGACTTAACAATCTCCCCCTTTGTATTCAAGATTTAATAAAAAATTTGATACAGATCTTCAGCTCATGATTCTTCAACTTTTGTCTCTTTGAAGCTTTCACAATCTTTAAACTTTCAGCTCTTGAAGAATCTTGGAAAGTCTTTTTAAACATTGAAGCACTGAAAGTCAACATTCCATGAACAAATTTGGAAACTTGAAACTTTGAAAACAGCTTTGAAAACTTTATCTCTGAAAATTCTTTCGACTTTGAACAAACTTGTATCTTCATTACTTTGATCTCTTGACAGTCTTCAGATAAACAAACTTTCTCGAATCATCTATCTTCAGAGTCTTTTAAACTTTGTATCAGCGGAAGCATTTTGAAATTCTGTCAAGAAATTTGAACTTGGACTCTTGAAATTGATCTTTGTATAATTCTCCCCCTTTTTGATGATGTGAGCATCAGATCATCAAAATTTCTTCAATTTCAAGCTCAGACTTTGATAACCCCTTTGAAACAATCTCCCCTTTTGGTTGCCTTTCAATAAAGTTGATGAATCTATCCTGCCACTGTTCGAATTCATTCTCATTGATGAGAACTGGTGGACGAGTATCGGACCCTAAAGACATCATGAGGTCATTCTTGTAAAGTTGTGCTTGTAGAGATATCTTGTGAAAAAATCAGAAAATTCAGCAAAATTGTCTAAGTAAGAGAGACCCGCAAACTAGAGGTTTGCGTTTGTAAAGAGGAGCGCAAAGAAGGCTTTGCGTTTGCAGAGGGGAACGCAAACTGAGCTTTGCGTTTGCTGAAGGGAACGCAAACCGAGCTTTGCGTTTGCTGAAGGGAACGCAAACTGAGCTTTGCGTTTGAAGACTTCGCGGGTGAGATACGTTGCGTTTGAAGCACAAAGACTTTGCACTTGAAGAGAGAAACGCAAACTGTTGGTTTGCGTGTCAGACTAGAACAGAGAAACTTGGCTTTGCGTTTCCAAAGATAACCGCAAACCTGAAAAATTTACTAAAACATGTATTAGACACGCAAAGGATACAAATGAAAGAATGAGGCGCAAAGTATATGAATCACATGCAAACTCATATGAATCACACGCAAACTATCATGAATGAAACACAAAGTTCAGGAACACTACTAATTCATGAAGACTATGTAGGACACGCAAAGTATATGAATCACATGCAAAGTCACATGAATAAAACGCAAACTAATATGAATGAAGCGCAAACCAACAAGAATGAAACGCAAACTTCATAAACTCACAGATTTTCGCAAGAACAACTACAACTTCAAAATTTAACCAAGAAAAGCATACACTGAATTTCGAAAACTACTTTCTAACACATTTTATCAAACAATTTTGATTAAAATCAACAAAAACTAAAAAATCGACAAAGAACAGAACGAGAACTTCGTTTTTCCAGAAAAACACAAAATCACCAAATTGTTTACAAATTCCTATTAAACCATCTACTGATGCTTCAAAAGAAAAGGCAAAAGTCATCCGCAACAATTGTGAGAAACTTGTACACTTTACATCTGAACGCAGACCAAAGCCTATCGAAAATAGATATGCTGAGAAAGAAGTTGCTTACTATAAGGCTAAATATCTTGAAGCCATTGGCAAGAGCAAGAAGGCTAAAGGCTTTGTTGCTGAGAACGCAGATTGGACTAATTCATCACCGATGAAGAAGAGCATGTAGTAGCCAACTTTTGTTTAATGGCTTCTATCACAGAGGATGCACCTATTGGAATTTTTACCACATCCAACAACAGAAAATCATCCACCGATCAAGTGGATCAAATATTTAACTTTGAAAATCCCTTATTCTCTGTTGAGAGAACTAGGAAAACTATTTCTAAGATGTCTATTGATCTGTTCCTTGCATTAGAAAAGGTTAAATCCATGGAAAAAATTAATACCAGTATGAAGTCTGAGGTTAAAATTTTTATTTTTGATAAAATATGTCTACTTAAGACTGAAACTGTGAACTTAGAGTTTGTTAATCACTTCCTAAATTGAGAACTTCAACCTAAAAACTAAAGTTATAGAAAAAGATATTGCGCTCAGATCACTAATAAGCACAACTGCGAGTGTAGATAAAAATTTAATGGGAAAAGATATAGCTGGCACAAGTCAGCCATGGGCTATGATTATCTTAAAGAAATCAAAAGGCACATGCCTAACTACAAACCAAGTCCTTCCAAGGTTTCCTCTTGGGTGAAAGTGACTTTGAGGATATTGTATATGAAAAAGTATTAATCACTCTAACATAAAGAAGTCTTTATCAACTGCATTTAAGAAAATGGAGATTTCTAGCACAATTGTTAACCATTCAGATGTTTTATAAGCAGATATTGTATGTGAGCAGAAGAAGGTTTCTAACACTGTTGCTAAATATACAGATGTTCCATCAACTCTTATAGCATCAAAAAAAATTACTTTTTCATGGTCATTAGATGTTAGGTTTTTAAAGAAATGTAACTCCTCCAAGCTTATGCAAAAATTTCCTACAACTGGATCTTCCAAATATCCCAATGTTCTTACTTAGTATTACATTGGAAAATCTATTTTAAGAAAGCCTGCTCAACCCAACATGAAAACAGTTTGTTGTAATGCTGCCAGCTCCACAAAATTAAAATCAAAGGCTAAAATGGCAAAGATGTCTGCTCCCAAAACCGATCCTCACTATTTCATTTGACCTATTCCTCAATGGAATATGACTGGAGAGGAATCTACTGAAACCATGAAGATGAATTCTGAATGAGGCACGTTTGAGTGCAATGCATCCAGGAAAGTTTTGGATGCAGAGAAAAAAAGGACTAAACCTACCTAAAGATTGGCTGAGTTATCATCTTCTGTCAAAACTATGCGACATAAAATTGTGAATCCCTTTGGTAATATTGATGTAAATAAATGCATAAGTCGTAATACACCAAATGCCAAAATTGTTTATGTGTACAAGAACAATAGGTTCCACAATTGTGGGTCTTTAGATCATTTGGATTCACACTGCTAGTAAGAACTTTATTATGAAGTAGAGTTGAAAAAGACCAAATTTGTTAAAAATAAAAGTATGTTTTTCCTTCTCCTTACAAAAAGGGGCCCATTTCACAATAGATACCTAAAAAAACTAATATTTACTTGTGTGCAGGTCTCTTTTATTAATGAGAAATGGTATCTGGAAAGTGGGTGTTCTAGACATAAGATAGGAAATTTGTACTTGTTGACGCAATTCAAGGAAATAAATAGTTCTACTATAATATTTGAAAACAATCACTTTGGTCAAGTTAAGGTCATGATGTGTTAACATATGGACTATTATCCTTCTCAAGGGTTGCATATGTTGATGGTCTCAACTATAATATTTTGCGTATCAACCCACTATGTGACAAAGGATTTTTAGTCAACTTCAAGAAAAATTAGTGCATCATTACAGACTCAAAGGGAAACTCCATCTTATCGTCTGACAGAGTTGGGAACATGCATGTCATTGGCATGTCCATTACAACAACTGATGGTGGTGTGTGTTTCTATACCAAGGAAACGATTGAATAAAGTTGATTGTGGCATAAAAGGTTATCTTATATGAATTTCAAAAAACATTGATGCTCTTCCAAAGGGTGGATTGGTCACTAGATTATCTCAACTCTCTATTGATAAAGATATACTATGCTCATCATTTGAGAAAGCCAAACAAACAAGGGTCTCATTTAGAACCAAAAATAATCATACGCTGATTGTCCCCTTCAACTGCTACATATGGACTTATGTGGTCTTAGGAATAGGCTGAGCATCTCAAATAAGAAATATGTTCTTGTCATGGTGGATGACTACTCTAGATTCACCAGGGTATTATTTCTGAAAAGCAAAGATGAAGGAGCTAGTGAGATAATAAAATTAATCAAGAAGATGGAAAAGATGAATGACACCTATGTCAAGTCACTGAGAAGTGATTAGGGAACTAAATTTAAGAACCAACCTTGATTCTTTTTTTTGAAGACGAAGGTGCTTCTCACATGTTCTTTGCCGTCAGAATACCCCAACAAAATGGAGTGGCTAAAAGAAGGAACAAAACATTGATAGAAGCTACTAGAACAATGTTTAATACATCCATTCTTCCTCTGTATTTTTGGGCTGAAGCTGTTAACACAACATGTTTCACTCAAAGTAGATATATTCTTGTGAAAAAGAAAGGAAAGACATCTAATAAAAATTCCATGACCAGAAAACCAAACATTGGCTTCCTTCATGTGTTTGGTTGCATCTGATTTGTTCTGAACAACAAATATCATCTAGGAAAGATTGATCCAAGGTTTGATGAAGGTATCTTTTTTGGCTACTCCACAATCTCAAAATCCTATAGGGTATTTAACAGAAGGACAAAGTTGGTGGTTGTCAATGTCAAATTTGATGAAGTTTCCACAAGTGAAAGTACTTCTGTTCAAGACAATGTTGAACTCAATCCCCAAAAGGAACACTAAACCTCTAATGAACGTGGTAGAAGATTTGATAAGGTGCAAAAATATATTAATGGTTCTTTACCAGCTGGATTTCCAACATCTAATACTCCATCAGTTGTTAGACCTTAAGTTGGACCATCAAATACAACATCATTTTCTAATCAATATATGCCATTCTTGTAGTTTTATACCCTACTAGTTGCTACCCAGTCCCCTCTAAGTTCATCTTCAAATCTATCTACAACAAATTTGGAGTCAATATACCGGAAGGGTTCAGTTAATAATAATGACTTTCCTGACGCTCAATCTACTCAGTAGCTATACAATAAAAGGGGAGATATTGCTTGCTAATTAATCATCTCTTCCATATACAACAAAGTGGACTAGGGATCACCCTATTAAACAAATCATTGATGATCCTCAAATTAATATCAAGACAAGGATTGCCACTAAGAATGGATGTATTTATGTGAATTTCCCATCCATGATTAAGCCCAAGAATATTAATGAAGCAACTCAAGATCTTAATTGGGTATGTAGGAAGAACTCACACAATTTAAAAGAAACATGGTATGGTCTAGAGACTGGTGCTAAGACATGGTGGAAAAACTATAATTGGTACTAAATGGATTTTTAGAAACAAACTGGATGAAGATGGTATAGTGATAAAAAAACAATGAAAGGTTAGTAGCTCAAATCTACAGACAAGAAGAAGGAGTATTATGATGAAACCTTCATTCCAATGGCCATATTATAAGCAATCAAAAAATTTCTAGCCTATGCTACTTTCAAAGTTTTCAAGGTCTTTAAAATGGACGTGAAGAGTGCATTTCTCAATGGGAAGCTTCAAGAGGAAGTATCTGTTATGCAACCCCCTGGGTTTACAGATCCAATTCATCTAAACTATGTCTACAAACTAGACAAAACTTGTATGAACTCAAACAAGCTCCAAGAGTCTAGTATGACACTTTATCCAAATTCTTAATTAAAACCCACTTCACAAGAGGTATGGTTTATACCACTGTCTTTCTAAGGAAAGTTAAAAGTGATATCATCCTTGTATAAGTTTTTGTTGATGACATTATTTATGGGTCTACAAATGAAAAATAATATGAGAAATTTTATGTTCTCATGCAAAGCAAATATAAGATGAGTATAATGAGAGAACTTACATTCTTTCTTGGTCTTCAAGTAAAAAAAATTCTAAAGCGATTTCCATAAATCAATCCAAATATGATAAAGATCACTTGAAAATGTTTAATTTTGAAAACTACGCATCCATTAAGACACCCATGGTATCAGTTGCCAAGCTTGATGTTGATCTACTAGGTAAGTGAGTGGCTATCACAGCCTTTAGGGGAATGATAGGGTTTCTTTTGTACTTAACTTTAAGTTGACTTGATATAATATGTGCAACATGTATTTGTGCAAAATACCAAGCTGATCCTAAGGAATCACACATGTTCACAGTGAATAGAATATTTAGGTATCTCAAAGGAGGACATAATATGGGACTTTAGTATCCTAAAGATTCAAATTTTAAGCTAACTGGTTGTTCAGATGCAACATGTAGGTTATAAATTAGATTGGAATAGTACAATTGGTGGTTGTCAATTCTTAGGAGGAAAGTCTTTTAGTTGGTTTAGTTAGACAAGTAAGAAACAACTATATATATATATATATATATATATATATATATATATATATATATATCTACCTCAACAGTTGAAGCTAAGTGTGTTGCTGATGGAAGCTGCTTAAAGATTCTATGGATGAAAAAGTAGTTGATAGATTATGACTTTGATCTTGAGAAGATTCCAATCTTCTATAATAAAATGATACCACTCCAGGAAAAGGTAATTTTGTGAGGTATCATTTTATTCGGGATCACATTCAAAAAGGTAATTTTGAACTTTATTTTATTTCAACATATAATCAAGTAGCTGAAATTTGTACTAAACCTCTATATGATTCAAGATTTTAGTATTTGACTAGACAGTTAGGTGTGTTAATTATGGACCCTTAATTTAATACATCCTCTTATAGTTAAAATTTATCCTTTGATGCCTAAGCATCGGTTGATGTCTATCAACTAATATTGTCACAACTAATATATATATATATATATATATATATATACACACATATCATTTGATGAATAGGCATTATCCAAATTTGTTTCACTTTTCACGTATCACCTTTTTTCTCGAGTCTACATATTTTTTGAAATATCATTATTATTTTCTTAATACATTTTTTTGTCTGATATTAATGTAGAAGGAGAGTCATCATCTCATTATAATCTGGCACATGTCAACAAACACCTTATCGGTGACATTTTTCATTGTAACTTTTCCTCACTCCTCCTCTTTCCCAAATTAACCTGTTTCCATTATGACTTTCTCTCTCTCTCTCTCTCTCTCTCTCTCTCTATGTCTCTTACTTTATAACCTAAAAGTATAAGTTCACAAGAGAGAATATTCTTCTATTGCCTTAAACTTTATCGCAACACTTGTGCTTATTTGCTCCCAAAGCATAGAACTCTCATTCATTCCTGTTTCCATGGCCAACCTTGTGTTTAGACCCAACAAATTCACTCATTCCCTTACACCACCTGTAAACTCCCATATCAGTTTTAGGAGATTCTTAAGTCAGTTTTTTTACCTTTGTTGTCATCTCCGAAGATGAACCCTCCATCACAGCCACTGTCTGGGCTCACTATGTGGTTCTAATTGATAAACATCTTAAAAAAGCTCTACAACTTCCTATATGAATCATTTGATTGTCTACCATCTTAAGAATAACTTAGAGAGTTGATGGAGATCATTGGCTACAAAAACCTCTCTACCAAGCTGAGAAAGATCAAGAGGTCTAAAATGACTTCTGGATGGTCCTTTCTATTTGATGTGCTGATCAAGTGCTCTTTGGAAAATCAGGTGGATTGGATCAAGCCTCGTCCCCTACTCTAAACATCATCTATGGTTAATCGTTGGTCAAAACATAGACTACGCTTCTCTCGTTCTAGAGGATCTGATAGCCAAAATTTCTGGAAAGTTTCAGACCAAATCTGGTGGCCTAGACCAAGTTCCTAAGCATGTTCCTTCATTACAAGCTTGGTAGGAACTATCCAATGTTTGGAACCCCTGCATATATGTCCTTGATTAGACCTAAGGTATTTAAATACCCTACTTTCCTGGTCCTGATAAGCCTGTCACCCATGCTATGATGGCTATTGTCACAACACCAGCTACTTGCGCCCAACCTATGGATGCACCACCTATAACACCTACACCTCTTGTAGAAGTTGCACCTCCTACAGTTGCTCTATGTCCTGATAAAAGGGTCATTCGAGTTTCATCATATTATGGTTCTATAGCGTATTCTCCAGAGGCAGACGAAGAGGTATAACCACATTTTCAACCCACAATCTTATCTAGAAGAATTCTTGAATTAAGTTTGTGGCCCCTCAAAAATCCAAATCTTTGATCTTAAAGAGGTTATGGGAACCAAGAATGGATTCCTCTAAACCATCAACTGCCTCTCAACAAGCTGTGGGTGCGAATATTGGGTCTAGCTCTAGAACATATGTTACCACAACTAGCCACTCAACATCCTCTCCACATGATGTTTCTTTACAAAGGGTCCTGACCCCATCTTCCACTGACTCCTGAACAAGAGCCTAGTCATGTATTTGACTTGGTCTCAAGGGTCACTCTTTCACGTGCTTCTAAAAAGGAAAAACTTAATGTATAGATCCACACAATGGCTAGTGATGTTTCAGGGGCTCCTTCAACCCCTTATTGAAACCACCAGTGAGGTTAAAACTCGGGTGCCCCAAAAACAACCTTTTGGGTGGGTGTCATGATTGATAACACCATTGAACTAGTTGTTAATAAAGCTGTAGATACTCATAAACTCAGATAGAAGACTTAGGATATTATCAGGTTCTCAAAAATTAAATTATACACATATTGTACTCTCTTCTTTCTCTAATGAAGTTACTGAGGTTCAAACTTTTGTTGCATCCCACGGTGATATCCATAGGGTATCAACAACAGTTGAAGATTCTATTCAAGTGGAGGACTATTCCAACGACTCAGATAGTGCTACTCCATCTGATTAACCCTCTACAGATTCATCTCTCTTAGATATTGAAGAAACTACCATGGTAGTAGATGATGTCATTATTCTCGTGGATCTATAAAACATACAGACTAGATGTTAGGACATAAAATGTCCAAGTTTGGAAAGTTTTGTAAAGAGTCTACACTTTATATTTGTATTGGGATTTATTATTGTAATTGGGCTTTAATGTAAATGGGTTTGGGCTTTAGGTTAGAACAAGTGAGAGGGGAGGTATATATAGTTTAAGTGTTTAGGGTTTTAGGGATCTAAGTCATTTATTCACAATGTAGCCGTTTTGAGAGATCGTGTCTTCTAGAGAAAGAACTCTTTCTCTCTCTAGGTTTGTGTTCTTAGTTTTACATGAATGGATAAATAAAAGGCATTCTCTCCCAATCTCATCTTGTTTATCTTTATATGATCATGCATTGTTGTTGTGCAAACTGGGATCTACATGTGGTATCAGAGCCGGATCGAAGAATTTTATCTTTGATTCGATCGTATTTCAACAGTTCATGTTCATCAGCCCAAGGTTTTTGGTAATCTGTGTTTTAGCGATTTTTTTATTTGTGATTTGATTGCAAAAATCGATTTAATGTTACTTGCTAATCATAATTGAATCGATTATTGATTTTTATCAATTTTGGAGTGGTTCGATGAAGTAATAAATAATAGGCGGCTGTTGATAGCATCAATTGAGAATTAAATGCTACCATGCATAAGTCGGCGACTATTAATTTGATTCCATCCGTGAAGTTTTTTTTATGATTGGAAACATGGAAACTTAAGTCAAACATGGTATTTTGGTCAATTGTGAATGTCCATGAACTTTTATGCTGACGTGACCAAAGAACAAGTTGTGCTGTTGTGGTCAAATATTTTCATGTAGATCCCAGTACAGTGCAATCACGAACAAAAGTAATCAATCAATGAAGAACAATCGTGCCACAACCTCTAGTCATATGATTAATATTCAAGAAAGGGTTTAGGTTTACAGAGAGAACAATCGTGCCACAACCTCTATTGACTAGAGAATTATGAATGAGATCTTAACTTCTAAAAACTGAATTATGAAACTAATAATGCCTTTATATAATTAGGCGTACAAAACTTAATGGGCTTTATGAGCTTTGGGCCCAACTATCAAATAACAATCAATTAATTACAATTTGAACCCTTATAAATGCTTTATACCACTTTCAACACTCAGGACTTTCAGTCCTAACAATCTCCCCCTAAAATTGAATAAGGCATTTATCTTCTTGAAATCTTCAGACATTGATCTTCTTTAAATCTTCAGGTTTGATCTTCTTTCCCTCTTGAATCTTTGAAGAACTTTGGTGTTGCATGTGTTCATGTCTTTCAAAACTCCCCCTTGAATAAAGCTCTTGGTCTTAATAGTTTCAACTTTGTAACCAGATTCAATGTACAGTAGCCTTGACTGAATGCACTATCAAGCAACTTTTAACTTTAGACTCAACACATCGTATCAGCACACAAGAAAGATAATGTGAGAGTTACGAGACATTCCACGGTGCATCTTCAGTTAAAAAACAAAGAATTTGTCTTTGAACTGGGAGTTGAAAATGCTTTTAGCTTAAGAACTTGTTTCAATCAACTCGTAGGAGGAACAAACTTGTAGCAGACACCACATGATACGGGATAGAAGAACCAATAAAATCTAATCTTTTCTGCTCAGCTGCAATCTTTGAATCCAAAGGTTTGAAATTGAACTTTGTAAATCTCTCCCACTTTTTGATGATTGTGAACAATATGATCATCAAAACTCTTCAATTTCAACACATTCTTTGATCTCCCCTTTATGATAATTTGACATTCTCCACCCTTTGATCTGAGTATCCGTCAATTCATGAAATGTATATATCTGAATCTTTTCAAATTCAGATATAATTGGAATTGTAAACCTGAATCAACAAATGATAAAGTTAGTATGCCTATAAGTAGCACGGAGCCACTTTGTACAACGGATGTACTTTGGAAAGGAGCTTTTGTGATATTCACTCCCAGGGCTTCCATTCAATCATCGAAAAACCACAAAGTAATTTTCTATGAATGTTATGACAAGAAAACTCATTCCTTGTGTGTACGTGCAAGTGTAGAATGATTGAAGCTACTTAGCTTTCTCAAGCTAAAAAATGTGTAAACTGTTGAGACAGCAACAAATATTACACGGACTCAATGTGCATGAAGGAGGTGTGAAGGTGGGGCAACGTTCCTTCTTTTTCAATATCTAAATCTTCTGATTGAAGACTAGATAGCAGATATGCTGCGTCCCCAAAGAAAATGAATTATTTATTTGTTAAGAAAGAAACGAGTGGTTGGTGGGGTAATAACAAGAGTTGGCATGGGATCACTGCCTGTTTCAATGATGGTCACCAAAGAATGTGAACCAATCAGTAGATGTGGCTGCCCGACTCAGAAAGTGTTTGGTGCAGAGTTTTCATATTCTTTTAACTTTGTTCTCACACCCTCTTTCTTTTAATCATTAAATCTCACTTCTAACCAAACTCTCATTTATATTTTACTGCTCAGCACAATGAGAAAAACTCAACCGGATGAGTTATCTCCCCCACTATTTGATTTAAGAACTCTCACCCCTCAATCACTCAAGGATAACTTCCGGGGTAGGAAACACTGGTTAACGTGAATCCATGGATGTTCTGTTTAAGTTCTCACACAAATCCCATGTAAGTCCTATAAAGAATAGTTGCTCAACAGTTTAACTGAACAGGTAAGTACAAAATGTATGATAACATTGTCAAAATGTATGCTCATGAGATTTGAGCAATTAAACTGTGAAGATTTCTCAAAACAAAGATATTGAATGAATGAAATGAAATCAAGAGAATTGTTTTGAGAATCTGACAATGTATCAATCAGATCAAATAAAATGGTTAGGGTATCAAAGAACTGGATATATTGTTCATATGAACAAATATAAACAATTTTAACAATGAAAGCACAAATTTGTTCAATGGCCTTCTTCTCTTTGGCAAACTTCTCTCTTTCCAAGATAAGTACTTTCTCAAAAGCAGAAACTTTCTGAGAGAGATTGATACATTTCAGCTCGACTACTTTCTTTTCTTCACAACTATTTCTGGAAAAATCTGAGAACTTCTTTGCAAAAGATTTCTCTTTAGTCTCAAAATCGGATTTGTCTTTTGCAATCTTTTGCTCCAAATCAGAGATCTTTCTTTTAACCTCAGAATTCTCAGATTCCAATTCTCTTCCTTTTAAAATCACATTTGGCCCTAACATCAACCATTCAGTACAAATCCCACAACTCTTTTCCTGTCATTTTGTAATTATTTATTTGACCAGAAATTTCACTAAAAATGTCACGAAAAAGGTCACCAGAAATACTCTTTATCATAAAATATCGAGCTATATTATTAGCCCTCTGTCTTTTCTCCTGTTCCTCAGAAGAAGCTTCTTTTGGAATTTGGGATTGCATCTCTCTTTCAGTCAATGATAATCTGATATAATGACCCACCTCATGTTCATCCACAAAATTCAAAAAATGAACTTTCCACTCTTCATATTCTCCTTTGAGCAGCAGCCTTGGTGGGTTCATCCTTTTTGATTGAATAGAATTAATTCGATCCGACTTTGAAAAACTTGAAATCCAGGGACTGAACTTGACAAAAGATGAAACTCTAAAGTGCAAGGACCAAAAGTGACAAAGTGTGAAACTTGAAAGTTTAGGGTCACAAATGACAAACGACTGAAACCTTGAAGTACGGGGGCTTAAAGCGACACAATCAGAAACTTAAAACTAGAAGGACTAAAAGTGACACAAATTGAAACTTAAAACTAGAAGGACTAAAAATGACACAAACTGAAACTTAAAATTAGAAGACTAAAAATGACACAAACTAAAACTTAAAACTAGAAGGGCTAAAAATGACATATACTAAAACTACTAACTAGAGGGAGTGAAAGTGTAAAATTTAAAACTTCTAACGGACTTAACTGGACACTAACGAAAATGGATGAAAATTGAAATAAAACTTAACTAAATTAACAAACTAACTGACACTAACTGGACTAACGGAAAATGGACCAAAAAATAAAGAACTTAACGGCAAACTAACGGAATTCGTTAGTTACTATTCATCATCTTCTCCAACGAGACATACTTGCAAAACTCGAAAATGGTTAGAAATTTTCAATGCAAAGCGATCGTTAAAGCTCCTTGATCAGTCCTCAACAGATTAAAACTCAACCGGTCAACCCACGATCACAAACGAACCAACCGAAAACTTTTCGGAAAACGATCGAAAACTTAAAAAATCAGTATGGGATAAAACTTTTCGACTAAAAATGATCATTTAGGTTCTCTTAAGCTCCCTCAACTGATTAAATCTCGAATCAATCTCTCAAACTCTCTAACGAAGCAACCGAAGATTTTTCGGAAACCGAACGAGAATTTAAAAACTTGATATGGGTGAAAAATTTACGATAAAAAACGATCGTTTAAGCTTTGTAAACAACCCTTAATGATTTGAACACGAAAAATTCGTCCACGATCTCTCCGGAATCAACCGAAAACATTTTTGAAAACTGATCGAAACTCTCGAAAACTTGAGATGTTGGTTCGTGGACACCGAGAGCCGCAAGGGACCGGTCGGGGAGACACCGGTCGATGAGGTGACGGGTGACGAGGTACCGGTCGAGGAGAATGTCTGGGAGATGATGGCACCGGGCGATAGATACCGGTCGATTGATGGTCCGGTCGAGACACCGGGCGTTAAATACCGGGCACGAGACACCGGTCGCTTGCAAGGCACCGGTCTCACACCGGTCACAAGGTCCGGTCGAGGGAGTGAGCAAGACACCGGTCCTTTTGCAAGGCACCGGTCGAAGGAAAGAAAGAAACACCGGTCGATTTATGGTACTGGCGTGGGAAGCCGGGCGTTGGAGCCCCGGGCGAGTGATGGCACAGGGAGAGATAAATCTATATGAGAGAATATGTATGTATGTATGTATGCGAAGGATGTATGGCTATATATAACTATATGTATGTGATGAATATATGCGATGCACCAAAATTTTCAAGTAATCAACAATACTTTAACCAATCAAAATTTATCATACCAATTGGACCGGTGTTGCTTCAAATTAATCACGACCGGTGTTGAGTATCAAACTTAAAATACTCAACTCACGGCCGGTGTTGCTTCAACCCGGTCGAAGGACACCCCGGTCAAAAGGAACAACCCAGTAGCAAGGCACCAGTAAGGCACCAGTCAAGGTCCGATTGCAGGGTCCGGTCGATAAGGTCCGATCGAAATCAGTAACGAATAAACACAAATTGATAAAGATAATTCGATTAATAGATCAAATTAATAACAAATAGTCTTCCGATAAAATCGATCAAACAGATGCAATCGATCACTTTGATTAAACTAACAGATAAACACTTTGAACAAACAGATTAATCAGAAGCAATGGACCGAACTTTAAAAAAATTGATTTTTGAAAATCGTTAGAAATCAAGTTAACTCAGAAAATCAATTATTCGACGAAAATCCAGATTCGAAAAGTTAATCGATTTATGCAGAAAACACAAACAATATGCAAACTCAGAAAATTTGCAGACGTAACACCAAAAAAAAAACGATATTCAGATACCTTAACCCATATTTTAGGAATTCGATATGGCAGGAAATCAGATCAATCAATTCAACCAGACTTGATTTTCCAGAAAAAAAAATTTAATCTAGGAAAAATAATCAATCAATAAGAAAAAAAAATTATGCAGACTTCGATCAACAAAAATATTATTTAATAAGCACATAAAGGTTTTAGACAGACCTTTTTGATCGTATCAAATAAACTTAATTCGATCCTGCTCTGATACCAATTGTAGATCCTAGTACAGTGCAATCACGAACAAAAGTAATCAATCAATGAAGAACAATCGTGCCACAACCTCTAGTCATATGATTAATATTCAAGAAAGGGTTTAGGTTTATAGAGAGAATATCTGATAAGTAAAGTAAACCTATTGACTAAAAAATTTTGAATGAGATCTTAACTTCTAAAAACTGAATTATGAAACTAATAATGCCTTTATATAATTAGGCGTACAAAACTTAATGGGCTTTATAGGATTTGGGCCCAACTATCAAATAACAATCAATTAATTACAATCTGAACCCTTATAAATGCTTTATACCACTTTCAACACTCAGGACTTTCAGTCCTAACATTTCCTTTTGGTCAAATATTGTAGATGCATTTATAATTCAAGTGGGTTCCTGATTAAAGTGTTCTACTGGGTCTGTGAGATTTTGACTTGATCCGGGAGTTGTGACAGTGTGGGATCCAGGTGTTGGGATTAAGCCGGATTAGTTTTGATCCAGATCTGATACACGCAACATCCCTTATCCTCCGTGTTTTATTTTTTGTCAACCGGATTTGTGTGTAATGCTGCGGCCTCCACCCGGGACCTTATGTACCGTGGACTAGATGACATCCGGGTTTGATGGATTTTGTTTTTAGGCCACGTTCACAATTGGGCTTATCAACCAATTAATTAATTTTTTTTGGGCTTAAATATTTTGAGCTTAAGTGTCAAATTTTTGACAAGTGATTATGTCGTCGAATTTTTTGAAGATTGTTACTAGATTTTATTTTTGCGCTTTGACGTGTGATCCGTGATACTGATTCTTCAAGAAATAGTTTTCTATCTGTTCCGGGATTTTCTCGTTCGGTTTTTTCTCAACAGTTTCTTATCAGACCGTGATCCAGTTTAATTTTCAACAATTTGTTCAAAGGATTTTCGCTTAATACATATGTGGCATCATTCCGGTATTCAGTCTGTCACATATTTCTATGCAACTGACTCAGATTCAGAGAGCTAATGGTAGTCAAGATTTTTGACATTGCGTGGTTGGATTCAGTCTCTGATTGGATTGGATTAGCAGCTTGAGTATCTACAATCAACATTCTGTAGTTTTCTTGACGATGATAGACCTTTGAGTGATTTGAATCATTTTTTTGACCTGATCAATCAGAATTGTGAGTGCTTGCAATCATTGTTCTGGTGCTTTGGTTGTGATCTAGACTCTTGAGTGCCTATAATCATTCAGCTGATTCGTGAAGATTGGAGGTCCAGGTTTACTCATTCAGTGTTCTAGAAAGTATTATGAAAATGAGCATACTTTTTTAGTTGTTGAACAATTGTTGATTGGTTCTTCTACCCTTACCGAGTAATGTTTGCTACAAGATGCTTCCTGTACGAGTTGATCAATACAAGTTCTTAAGCTGAACTCCTATTCAACTCACGGTTCAAAGACAGATTCACTGTTATAAACTGAAGATGAACTGTGGTTGTCACGCAATCTCACACATTTCTTTCTTGTGGGATTAACGAATGTGTTGATTTTCTAGAGATAAAAGTTGTCTTTAGTGCACTCAGTCGAGGTTATGGCGCACATCGAATCTGGTTACAAATTTGAAACTTTGAAGGATAAGAGCTTTATTCAAGGAGGAGCCTGAGCTATCATTAAGATGCGCAACACTAAATTTTTTCAAAGAAATCAAGGGGGAGAAGAATTGTTGTTTCAAAGACGATGTTTCCTTTACAAAACTTTAGGGGGAGATCGTTAGGACATAAAATGTCCAAGTTTGGAAAGTTTTGTAAAAGGTCTACACTTTATATTTGTATTGGGCTTTATTAATGTAATTGGGCTTTAATGTAAATGGGCTTGGGCTTTAGGTTAGAACAAGTGAGAGGGGAGGTATATATTGTTTATGTATTTAGGGTTTTAGGTATCTAAGTCATTCAATCACAATGTAGCCATTTGGAGAGATCCTGTCTTCTAGAGAGAGAAAGTATTTCTCTCTCTAGGTTTGAGTTCTTAGTTTTACATGAATAGATGAATAAAAGGTATTCTCTCCCAATCTCATCTTGTTTATCTTTATATGATCATGAATTGTTGTTGTGCAAACTGGGATCTACACTAGAGAAGTCCATGTCTATCATTCATTTAAAGTGTTTCTTTTCTTTGAGTCCATTTAGGTTACTCATCTATCTACCTCTTCAACAACCTCATCATGTCCTGTTGTGGAGAATCTGGTAACCACTTATGAAGATATGTCGGTGCCCTTCCTCATTCCATCTAGTGCATCATATGAGGACACCATAGAATTTAATTGCTTTGTGGATAATTTGACTAAAATATTGTATCTTGTCTCCTCAGATAGTTCTACTGGTGAAGGGGTTCTCAATGCCTCAAGGCCCTCAACACAAGAACCACCAATAGTCTAAGCAACATGTACTGATGTAAGGGTTTTGTATACTTCCACACAAGAACCATCAGCAAATGGAAGTCTTGTTCTTGAAGCTCCAAAAGGAGGGAAACTAGGTATAGCAGCTGATGTTGCTATCTAAACAACTGATGGTTTTGAATCCTTACTGATTCATACACAAGAACTATAATTAGTTGGAAATCAAGTATCGCCGTCCATTCCATAAATGATGGACACAGGTAATGGCCCTTCAAAAACATCTAAGCCTCCAAAATTCTTCTCATCTAGTACAATGACTTCTATAATTATTGCTCAATGGATGGAATCTTAACTCTCTCATATAAGTCATTCTTCCCCATTAGCTGAGAAAATAGAAGATGATGAATATGAAGAATATGCTACTATTAATACTGAAATTGAGGTTCCTTTAACCAATGATGACATCATGGAGTCCCTCAACTTCATCAAAAAATAAGGCTCTAGCTCTAAACCTCGGACAACAGCAAAGGGATGAAGACCAGTAATCCCGGTTGGATTACATGTCCACTACCATCATCACTATGTCATTTAAGATGGACAATGTCACTTAGCCCCTTTAGTAGATCAAACAACATGCAGTTGCACTAGCTCCCACTCTGTCCAACATTGCAATCACAGTTTTTTACGGTTTCTCCTAAAGTCCACAAAGCCTCCAACACAACATCTACCTGTGTGAAGTATATAATGAATTACTTGGCTGCCTTTATGGATAATATAAAGGGGGACTGAGGTTGAGCAAACAAGTTCAATCATTTGCCACTACTAGAGTTCCTCCTTTTCCTTCTCCCTCTCTATTAACATAAACTTTAAGTCTCTAAACCCTACTATGGCAAAAAGGCGGAAATAAGCTCCACATCCAAGGGGGATGATAAAGAAAAACCACCTATTGTACCTACCCAAGTTCCATCTACTATAAGGCCTTTAGTTGTACATATCCATGCTTTATTCATCTCAACGATCCCTCTATCTACTGTTGCTACCCCTTCCATCATTGGAACATCTCGTTTTAGAGATGCCAAAAATACAGAAAGAATCTAGTAGGCAAGATCACTAGAAAAAAGTCTATAAGGAATGCAAAGATGACTCTCAAAGTTGGTGTTGTAGATTTAGATGAAGAAATTGATAAGGATGATGAAGAGTTGAATAAAAAGCTATTGGAAGACCAACAGATGATGTTGGAAGAGTTTGAGAAGGCCAAGTACAAGCCTTCTTCTGCTGACTCCTTTAAACATTCTAAGAGCAATAGAACTCAGAAGGTAAAGCTGAAGCGAAGAGGAGGAAACATAAATGGACTTGGGTTGAAAATTACCCTTGTCAGAAGACCTGGATGGCCTCAGGTGATGAGGCATTAGGAAGTATCTACCCTCAGTATCAATAACTTGGATGATGCAGTCAAGTGATTACATGATATCACATCTCAATTCAAAACTGAGAGGAAACGCAATACAAGATGCAACATTCACTGAAATAAACAAGAAAAAAAGGTTTGACTCTACTCAAAGATCAGATTATGTTGTTCCTATACCATCAACAACAACTTCTGATAACCAGATCAACACTAACCTTCTAAAGTTAGAGTTTGAAAGGTTGGTGATGTACTTCCTAGGACAGATGTTGGACTATTTTATGATAGTAGGAGGTAAATGAGGTTCAAAGATCTCAAATATGTACCAACAGATCATCTAGAAGGCTTTCTACCCATAATCAACACTCATACTGTAGTTGGAGCATGATTCCATGAGGATTTCTAAATTTGTAGCAGTTGCATAGAGTCAAGACTCTACTAGTGCCATTACATTTGTATAATATGAGGACTTCAAAGTTATATATTTTTTTTGACATTATAGTTAACAAATCAATGTAGTGAAATTTATGTTTTCCATTCAGTCCAAAGGAACCTAAAAGAAATACAACAGGGTCATGGATTTATCAGTTGTTAAACAATGTTCAAATTCATTAAATTTGTAAGTTTCAATTCTTCCATAAATGTTTTCCCTTTAATATATTAGTTTTGTCATCATCAATTAGGGGGGGGGGATTCATAAGATTTTGTTTCTATAGAAGATTGACGAATGACAAACAATGTAAGAAAGCACTAAAGAGTTGTTTGGTAGTTGCCAAATAATTTGATGAAGGATGATTAAATGGTCAGAATAATTAAGAGGCTCTTATGATATAGTGCAAAATGATATATTGTTGTTTGGCAATTGTTTAGAATGAAATTAGGGCACTGAATGGTTAATGGAGACCCAAGATATCATCAGGTTTTAGAATCATTTAGAGGTAGACTTTATTTTATTTTTTTTGCAAAAACAAGATTCAACTCTTAGCGATTCAGAGGTTGTCTCTTAATGAAACTGTTGGAACAAAAATTGTATTCAAGATTAAATTGTAGATGGGGTCTAGTTTGTAATAGTGTTTAATACCTTAGGGGGTATTTTAGCTAATAGTTAATATTGATTAGGTCATGTTGACCTACATATATAAAGGTATTATTCTCTAGTTTTCGGTAGCTCTTTTGAAGATTAAAGAGGTCGTATTCCTTGCATTATACACGCACAAGAGGTATCTGTACACGAAGAACACACACACGTCTTTTATCTGATTAATCAAGAGATCATTGATATATTGTTTTGATTTATTCATTTCTTGTTCTTTATTGTGTTGTGATTATTTATCAACTAATATGGGTTTAACAAGAGGTATCAGAGCCAAAGAATCAAGCTTTTTGGATTAAAAAGTATTTTTTTTTTCGAAAATTCTACTGTGTGAAAATCGATTTCAAAGGTTTGTGTGTTTTTGAAGCTGAAAATCATTAAACTAGGTGCGTTTATTATTATAGAACATCATTAGATTGCCCTATTGCACTTAAAAACACAAATCGATTGGCTTTTGAAGATTTTTGAAATTTTTGTTCATGAACAAGTCGAGTACTGTTCCATCTGATTTCAAGCACAAAAGTTGTTTTCGGTCATTGATTTTGATAGGGGTTCGTTCATAGTATGTTTGTGGTTGATTTGCATTATTTTTACACTGTATTTTAACCTGTTTGGTGTGTTTCTGGATTCAAAAGTCATGCACAGGGACGAGGTTGTGATGAACTCGCAAGTTCTTTGAAGAACTCGCAAAACACCCATCTCTCGCAGGGTGTTAATTTTTCTAAGTATAAGATTCGCTTGTATGTGTGTAGCGAAAACCTTAGGATTCGCTACTTCTCTACTTACGAAAGCTTAAGTTTCGCAGGTGCTTGGCTAGCGCAAACCTCAAGAACTCGCTAGCTTTAGCTAGCGCAAAGTAAAGTTTTCGCCACAGCCTTTAGCGCAATTCTGAAGTTCGCGCCAGCATCACTTAGCGCAAAGTGTATTTTGCACCAACCACTATCCTAAGCGAGTTTCGCAGATACCTTGTCTGCGAATGCTAAAGAACTCGCAGACCATTAGCTCACGAATTCTCTTAGATTCTTAAGTGGTGCTTACGAATCCTTGACCCTTATCTTCCAAAATTTCTCTCAAGTATAGGATTCGCAGGGTCTTCAAATTATAACTTCATTCAGGTTGAGAAAGCTAATTTGCGAAAGTTAAAAGAAATTTTCAAAGTTTTCTAAATCTAGGATTCGTAAATCTATGATCTGCGAATTCTTGCTTACGAAAACAGTGTTTTGCGAAAGTTACAATATTCTTGAACTCTAAGTCTAAAACTCGCAAGATTCCAAATGTCTAAATCTTCGTTCATAGTATGTTTGTGGTTGATTTGCATGATTTTTACACTGTGTTTTAACCTGTTTGGTGTGTTTCTGGATTCAAAAGTCGTGCAAAGGGACGAGGTTGTGATGAACTCGCAAGTCCTTTGAAGAACTCGCAAAACACCCATCTGTCGCAGGGTGTTAATGTTTCTAAGTATAAGATTCGCTTGTACGTGTGTAGCAAAAACCTTAGGATTCGCAATTTCTCTATTTACGAAAGCTTAAGTTTCGCTGATGCTTGACTAGCGCAAACTTCAAGAACTCGCTAGTTTTAGCTAGCGCAAAGTAAAGTTTTCGCCACAGCCTTTAGCGCAATTCTGAAGTTCGCGCCAGCATCACTTAGGGCAAAGTGTATTTTGCACCAACCACTATCCTAATCGAGTTTCGCAGATATCTTGTCTGCGAATGCTAAAGAACTCGCAGACCATTAGCTCACGAATTCCCTAATATTCTTAAGTGGTGCTTACGAATCCTTGACCCTTATCTTCCAAAATTTCTCTCATGTATAGGATTTGCAGGTTCTTCAAATTATAACTTCTATGTCTAGGATTCGTAAATCTATGATCTGCGAATTCTTGCTTACGAAAACAGTGTTTTGCGAAAGTTACAATATTCTTGAACTCTAAGTCTAAAACTCGTAAGATTCCAAAAGTCTAAATCTTCGTTCATAGTATGTTTGTGGTTGATTTGCATGATTTTTACACTGTGTTTTAACCTGTTTGGTGTGTTTCTGGATTCAAAAATCGTGCACAGGGATGAGGTTGTGATGAACTCCCATGTTCTTTGAAGAACTCGCAAAACACCCTTCTCTCGCAGGGTGTTAATTTTTCTAAGTATAAGATTCACTTGTGTGTGTGTAGCGAAAACCTTAGGATTCGATACTTCTCTATTTACGAAAGCTTAAGTTTCGCAGGTGCTTGACTAGAGCAAACCTCAAGAACTCGCTAGCTTTAGCTAGCGCAAAGTAAAGTTTTCGCCACAACCTTTTGCGCAATTCTGAAGTTCGCGCCAGCATCACTTAACGCAAAGTGTATTTTGCACCAACCACTATCCTATGCGAGTTTCGCAGATACCTTGTCTGCGAATGTTAAAGAACTCGCAGACCATTAGCTCACGAAATCCCTAAGATTCTTAAGTGGTGCTTACGAATCCTTGACCCTTATCTTCCAAAATTTCTCTCAAGTATAGGATTCGTAGGTTCTTCAAATTATAACTTCATTCAGGTTGAGAAAGCTAATTTGCGAAGGTTAAAAGAAATTTTCAAAGTTTTCTAAGTCTAGGATTCGTAAATCTATGATCTGCGAATTCTTGCTTACGAAAACAGTGTTTTGCGAAAGTTACAATATTCTTGAACTCTAAGTCTAAAACTCGCAAGATTCCAAAAGTCTAAATCTTTGTTCATAGTATGTTTGTGGTTGATTTGCATTATTTTTACACTGTGTTTTAACCTGTTTGGTATGTTTCTGGATTCAAAAGTCGTGCACAGGGACGAGGTTGTGTTCAACTCGCAAGTTCTTTGAAGAACTCGCAAAACACCCATCTCTCGCAGGGTGTTAATTTTTCTAAGTATAAGATTCGCTTGTATGTGTGTAGCGAAAACCATAGGATTCGCTACTTTTTATTTACGAAAGCTTAAGTTTCGCAGGTGCTTGACTAGCGTAAACCTCAATAACTCGCTAGCTTTAGCTAGCGCAAAGTAAAGTTTTCGCCACAGCCTCTAGCGCAATACTGAAGTTCGCGCCAGCATCACTTAGCGCAAAGTGTATTTTACACCAACCACTATCCTAAGAGAGTTTCGCAGATACCTTGTCTGCGAATGCTAAAGAACTCGCAGACCATTAGCTCACGAATTCCCTAAGATTCTTAAGTGGTGCTTACGAATCCTTGAACCTTATCTTCCAAAATTTCACTCAAGTATAGGATTCGCAGGTTCATCAAATTATAACTTCATTCAGGTTGAGAAAGCTAATTTGCGAAAGTTAAAAGAAATTTTCAAAGTTTTCTAAGTCTAGGATTCGTAAATCTATGATCTGCGAATTCTTGCTTACGAAAACAGTGTTTTGCGAAAGTTACAATATTCTTGAACTCTAAGTCTAAAACTCGCAAGATTCCAAAAGTCTAAATCTTCGTTCATAGTATGTTTGTGGTTGATTTGCATTATTTTTACACTGTGTTTTAACCTGTTTGGTATGTTTCTGGATTCAAAAGTCGTGCACAGGGACGAGGTTGTGTTCAACTCGCAAGTTCTTTGAAGAACTCGCAAAACACCCATCTCTCGCAGGGTGTTAATTTTTCTAAGTATAAGATTCGCTTGTATGTGTGTAGCGAAAACTTTAGGATTCGCTACTTTCTATTTACGAAAGCTTAAGTTTTGCAGGTGCTTGACTAGTGTAAACCTCAATAACTCGCTAGCTTTAGCTAGCGCAAAGTAAAGTTTTCGCCACAGCCTCTAGCGCAATACTGAAGTTCGCGCTAGCATCACTTAGCGCAAAGTGTATTTTGCACCAACCACTTTCCTAAGAGAGTTTCGCAGATACCTTGTCTGCGAATGCTAAAGAACTCGCAGACCATTAGCTCACGAATTCCCTAAGATTCTTAAGTGGTGCTTACGAATCCTTGAACCTTATCTTCCAAAATTTCACTCAAGTATAGGATTCACAGGTTCATCAAATTATAACTTCATTCAGTTTGAGAAAGCTAATTTGCAAAAGTTAAAAGAAATTTTCAAAGTTTTCTAAGTCTAGGATTCGTAAATCCATGATCTGCGAATTCTTGCTTACGAAAACAGTGTTTTGCGAAAGTTACAATATGCTTGAACTCTAAGTCTAAAACTCGTAAGATTCCAAAAGTCTAAATCTTCGTTCATAATATGTTTGTGGTTGATTTGCATGAGTTTTACACTGTGTTTTAACTTGGTTGGTTTGTTTCTGGATTCAAAAGTCATGCACAGGGACGAGGTTGTGATGAACTCGCAAGTTCTTTGAAGAACTCGCAAAACACCCATCTCTCGCAGGGTGTTAATTTTTCTAAGTATAAGATTCGCTTGTATGTGTGTAGCAAAAACCTTAGGATTCGCTATTTCTCTATATACGAAAGATTAAGTTTCGCAGGTGCTTGACTAGCGCAAACCTCAAGAACTCGCTAGCTTTAGCTAGCGCAAAGTAAAGTTTTCGCCACAGCCTTTAGCGCAATTCTGAAGTTCGCACCAGCATCACTTAGCGCAAAGTGTATTTTGCACCAACCACTATCTTAAGCGAATTTCGCAGATACCTTGTCTGGGAATGCTAAAGAACTCGTAGACCATTAGCTCACGAATTTCCTAAGATTCTTAACTGGTGCTTACGAATCCTTGACCCTTACCTTCCAAAATTTCTCTCAAGTATAGGATTCGCAGGATCTTCAAATTATAACTTCATTCAGGTTGAGAAAGCTAATTTACGAAAGTTAAAAGAAATTTTCAAAGTTTTCTAAGTCTAGGATTCGTAAATCTATGATCTGCGAATTCTTGCTTACGAAAACAGTGTTTTGCGAAAGTTACAATATTCTTGAACTCTAATTCTAAAACTCGCAAGATTCCAAAAGTCTAAATCTTCGTTCATAGTATGTTTGTGGTTGATTTACATGATTTTTACACTGTGTTTTAACCTGTTTGGTGTGTTTCTGGATTCAAAAGTCGTCCACAGGGACGAGGTTGTGATGAACTCGCAAAACACCCATCTGTCGCAGGGTCTTAATGTTTCTAAGTATAAGATTCGCTTGTACGTGTGTAGCAAAAACCTTAGGATTCGCAATTTGTCTATTTACGAAAGCTTAAGTTTCGCAGGTGCTTGACTAGCGCAAACTTCAAGAACTCGCTAGCTTTAGCTAGCGCAAAGTAAAGTTTTCTCCACAGCCTTTAGCGCAATTCTGAAGTTCGTGCCAGCATCACTTAGGGCAAAGTGTATTTTGCCCCAACCACAATCCTAAGCGAATTTCACATATACCTTGTCTGCGAATGCTAAAGAACTCGCAGACCATTAGCTCACGAATTCCCTAAGATTCTTAATTGGTGCTTACGAATCCTTGACCCTTATCTTCCAAAATTTATCTCAAGTATAGGATTCGCAGGTTCTTAAAATTATAACTTCATTCAGGTTGAGAAAGCTAATTTGCTATAGTTAAAAGAAATTTTCAAAGTTTTCTAAGTCTAGGATTCGTAAATCTATGATCTGCGAATTCTTGCTTACGAAAACAATGTTTTGCGAAAGTTACAATATTCTTGAACTCTACGTCTAAAACTCGCAAGATTCCAAAAGTCTAAATCTTCGTTCATAGTATGTTTGTGGTTGATTTGCATGATTTTTACACTATGTTTTAACCTGTTTGGTGTGTTTCTGGATTCAAAAGTCGTGCACATGGACGAGGTTGTGATAAACTCGCAAGTTCTTTGAAGAACTCGCAAAACACCCATCTCTCGCAGGGTGTTAATTTTTTAAGAATAAGATTCGCTTGTATGTGTGTAGCGAAAACCTTAGGATTCGCTACTTCTCTATTTACGAAAGCTTAACTTTCGCAGGTGCTTGACTAGCGCAAACGTCAAGAACTCGCTAGCTTTAGCTAGCACAAAGTAAAGTTTTCGCCACAGCCTTTAGCGCAATTCTGAAGTTCGCGCCAGCATCACTTAGCGCAAAGTGTAATTTGCACCAACCACTATCCTAAGAGAGTATCGCAGATACCTTGTCTGCGAATGCTAAAGAACTCGCAAACCATTAGCTCACGAATTCCCTAAGATTCTTAAGTGGTGCTTATGAATCCTTGACCCTTATCTTCCAAAATTTCTCTCAAGTATAGGATTCGCAGGTTCTTCAAATTATAACTTCATTCAGGTTGAGAAAGCTAATTTGCGAAAGTTAAAAGAAATTTTCAAAGTTTTCTAAGTCTAGGATTCGTAAATCTATGACCTGCGAATTCTTGCTTACGAAAACAGTGTTTTGCGAAAGTTACAATATTCTTGAACTCTAAGTCTAAAACTCGCAAGATTCCAAAAGTCTAAATCTTTGTCGCTTGCGAAACTTCCAGCCTGAAATATTCTGCGAATTCTACTTGTAAAGTCTTACATTCTGAAATTATTCCAAGGGAAGGATTCGCTGACTAATACTTTGCGAATTGTTAAGGTTTCGCAGGTTCATGATTTGCGAAATCTGGGTTTCTCAGTTATATTGTTTGCGAAAAATACTTGTCTGCGAATTCTACTCCTTTCTGCTTGCGAATTCTGAAGCTTTTATCTCTTTTTCGAATTTCTTTGTGTTTTATACTGTTTGCGAATTCTGCATTTGATAATTTTTGGAAATTTATTTTTCTGAAAAATTTTTAGTGTAGTTTTTATCTGATTCTTAATTCTAAGATCTTACAAGTTGATTTAAGTTGTACAGATATCATCATGCCTTACATAGACGAGAAGGGAAATACAGTGCTGACCAGGAGAGATTGTGGTTTAGCGTATATGCCAGAGATTCTAGCACTGGAAGCTGAAAATAAAGATCTGAAGATTCAAAACTCATCTCTTCTAGAACATATTGATAGATTGAAAAATGATAAGGACTTAAAGAAAGACTTTGTTTGCTCAGAATGTATCTCTAACTAAAAGATTAATTTTGCAGGAATTATTGAGTCGAAAGAAAAGGAGATCTTAAATCCTCAAGGAATCAATGCAAAGAGAGCTAGATGAACTGAGAAGAAGAGCAAAAATTGCTTGTGAGACATCTGATGGGCTGAGAAAAATGAATTCTCAAGTTTTTGCTGAAACAAACTCTTTGAAAGATAAAGTTTTCAGTCTTGAGGTTGAGATTAATATGATGAAAGAAAAGGCAACCCAAGACATAAACAACACAAAAGCCAAAAATGAGATGATGAAGATTGAGAAAGAAAGAAAAGAATTTGCTAAGAAATTCTCTGATTTCTCAAGAAAAGCTTTTGAAGAGAAGAAATCATTAGAGCTTAAATGTGTTGAGCTTTCTCAACAAGTTTCAGACTTTGAGAAAGTTATCATTCTTGAGAGAGACAAGGTTGAGAAAGAGAAGAAGATAGTTGAGCAAAAGAATGTCAATAAAGACTTGTCTAAAGAAAAGAAAGATCTAGAGACTGAGATAGCTAAGTTGACAAGAAAGCTATCTGAGTTGTCAACAAACATCTTGAAGGAGAAAAATGCAAAATCTGAGTTGCATAAGAAGTTTGATCTGATTGCAAAGGAAAGAAACAGTTTCTCGTCAAAGATAAAGGAACTTGAAGAGATCGTATTCAAAGTGAAGCTGACTGAGCACAAGACGCCAAAGTCAATAGCTCAATCACCGAGAGATGATCTAACTGCATTCGAATGCTCATTCAATTCAGCAACAAGTTCAATTTTTACTAAAGTTTCTAATAATCCTTTGTTTTGTGAAATTGATGATCATACTTTTTAACATAAAGATCAGATTCTGCCTTCTAACATTTTCTATGACAAAGATGTTGATGGTTCAGGTAACTTCAAGAAGAATAAGTCTCGGAAGAAAAGGTTTTGGAGAAGGGATGATGAGAGAGATAGAGGAAATTGGGTCTGAAGAGTTAAAGGATCTTTAGAGGAGAAGAAGACCGAAAAATCATTTGTGCATACATTCAATGCTCAAAGGAACAATGCTCTGAAAGATAAATTTTTTGGCAAACCTGATCTTGTTTACACTATAAATCAATTGATCAGGTTAGCTCAAAAGAAAATCAGTTGTTCCTGTTGTGGTACAAATGATTTTGTAAGAAAAGATTGTGTGAATAACTAGCATGGTTCTTATTTTATCTCTCCCACTAGAACTGCAACTAACCCATTAGGACCCAATTACTAGTGGGTACCAAAAGCTAAATCTGTGTTGCAGGCGCCCAAGGTTTAATGGGGAGAAAGAACAATGACTTCTAATTACTACAGATCAGGACTCTTGCCTCATTGTCAAAATAATGACTTCTAAGTACAACAGCTTAGGACCCGTTTTTCATTGGTAAAAATGAACGATACTATTCTCACCGGAGAATATCTCATCATGGCCTCTGAATACTAAAGTTCTGAACCCGTTTTCAAATGTTTTCTTCTGATAGGATGCTTAAATGATAACATCTTTTATAGAAGTTTTTGATTTGAGGGGGAACTAACTATTATATCTCTTAGGGGGAGGAGATAAATATGATTTTTACTATCATTGTCATATTTTTCTGATGAATTGTTGTTTTATAGATATAAAGGGGGAGAACACTTAAATAAAAATATTCATTCCAGAGGGAGTTAAGGATTCTGATTTACAGGTCTATCTTTCTAATCCTTACACTCTATCATTTGTTGAAATATGAACAACTTTCACTTGTGAAAAATGGTTTCTTAAATGTTCAAACCACTTCCTATTCTTCAAAGATTTTCATGAATTGTGAAGTGTGATTTTAAATGATTTTTGGATACTTAATTGTCAACCACTTTTTGTTTCGAGGGGGAGAATTGTATTGTCAAAACGAAATGTCTTTGACTTCTCTAAATATTTATTCTTCATGTTTATTTGTGTTCCTTTGTGCTTTCATGTACAAAAGGCTATTGAACAACACATTATTTTAGAAAAATACATGGGATTTGATGTGTGAGCATAACTGAACTTCCATGGATTCACGATAACAAGTGTTTCCTACCTAGGAAGTATTCCCTGAGTGATTGAGGGGAGAGGGGTCAAAAGATTTGAGTGTTGGGGTGTGAAGAGGTAAAGTGGAAAAGAGAGATTGGTTAGAAGTGAGATTTAAAAGATTAAAAGAAAGAGGGTGAGAGAACAGAGTAAAAAAATATCAAACTCTGCACCAAATTATTTCTGAGTCGGGCAGCCACATTATCTGATTGGTTCACATTCTTTGGTGACCATCATTGAAAAAGGCACCTAGCCCATGCCATCTCTTGCATTACACCCCACTAACTACTCATTCTTTTCTCAAAAAGAGAATGTTTCACATTTTCTAGGGACGCAACACATACGCTATTGGTTCTTCACTTGGAAGATACTAATATTGAAAAAGAAGGAAAGTTGCCTCACCTTCGACCCGTTCTCATGCACATTGTATTATTTGTTGTTGTCTCAACAAGTTTACATACTTTGAGCCTACATTGAAAAGCAATCATCGGTGCTTAATTTCTTTTATACACATGCATAAGCACACAAAAATCTGTTTTCTGTCAGAACGTTCATAGATAACCATGTGTTATTCGATGATTGAATGGAAGTCCTGGGGAGCCAACATCAAAACCAAATACTTCTATAGTAACTTAGTGTTACTCAGTAACTGTGTGTTACTGACAGGCATTTCAAACTGAATCATTTGTTGATTCTGGGTTACCACTTATTATTACTTGAATCTGCAAAGATTTAAATAATCACTCTCTCTATCTGGGGAGACTACTCTTATTTCCACATAGGGATCTATACATGAAGACTGCGTTTAGTTGTTGATTTAGGGGAGAAAATTCTTAGTTTGTTTTGAAATGTTTTGATGATGCTGATTCTCACCACTCATCAAAAAATGGGGAGAATACAAGATAATAATTTTTGAAAGACTGCAGAAGAATTCAAAGATATCAAAGTGTCTGAGCTCATTTGATCTTCATTTAAAGAAAGAGGAAGATGAAGACTGTGTAAAGCTACAAGCCTGGAAGCTGTCAACGTCATATCAGATACAACCTGAAGATAATTGAATTTTTTTTTAATCTTGAATCCAAATGGGGAGATTGTTGGAACAGAAATTGTATTCAAGATTAAATTGTAAAAGGGGTCTAGTTTGTAATAGTGTTTAATACCTTAGGGGGTATTTTAGCTAAGAGTTAATACTGATTAGGTCATGTTGACCTACGTATATAAAGGTATTATTCTCTAGTTTTCGGTAGCTTTTGTAAAGATTAAAGAGACCGTATTCTCTGCATTATACACGTACAAGAGGTATATGTACACCAAGAACACACACACGTATTTTATCTGATTAATCAAGAGATCATTGATATATTGTTTTGATTTATTCATCTCTTGTTCTTTATTGTGTTGTGATTGTTTATCAACTAATCTGGGTTTAATAGGAACTATTAAGAGGTAAACAAAAATCCTCTAAGTCTTTTAGGAATACAAAGCATGTGCTATTTAGTGGCACTTCAGTGGATAGAGCTGATATATATATATATATATATATATATATATATATGTATATCAGCTGATAGATCTTCTACCACTGAAAACAGGAGTTGAAGTTATCAATTGATACTGGACAGTCAAGATCAATATACAAGTGTTGAAGTTCAAATGAATATATTAGATGGAAGGCTACCCCTGATAAACATATGCTCTTCAGCATCAGATGATCCTGCCCAACAGATGATCATGTGGAATACCAATTTTCTTAATTGAATATTTGTTGATAGAGTACATTGTAGTGTATGATCAAGAGATAATATATCTGCTATTTGAGATAGATAGTTATAGGTTGTTGATCACTTGTGAGCCTTAGTTTATTTTGTTCATCTATCTCCTATTTTGTAAAGATCATTTGCTTTATTAAAAAAATATTAAAACTTTTAAAAACATTGTTTTCACCCCTCCCCCTACTTATTATTGTCATATTGCTTGACCTTTCGGACCAACATATGGTCACTGACAAAATTGAAATCCTCAATAATTTTGATTAGTTAATCTTAATGCAATCATGGTTTCTCAATATTAAAACTCAATTCTCGTCTTATAAAACCAGGAAGTTGAAGAAATCGAAAACCAATATTTTCAAACTATTTTCTATATTAATATATATGAATTACACACACATATATGTATATATGTGTGTGTGTGTGTGTATATATATATTGAAATTGTATTCCCATGATTAAAATCAAGCAATCTAACATTTAAACTCAATCAAGATTATGACAGTTAAGAACTAGAGAGAGAATAGAGAGAGAAAGCATTCAATAGTCATATATCTAACAGTATGTGTACAATGAACTCTTGTTCATATGATTTCTTACAACAAAAACTATTTATACAAGGACTTAAAACCACATGCCTAAACACAAACATTAAGATTGACTTATCTAGACATTGACTTTGTTGACTTTGCTAGGCTTGACTTTTCACACTAAATATTGGATACAATTTTATACACTAACATTCTCCCCCTTTGTATTCAAGATTTAATAAAAATTTGACACTAGTCTTCAGCGCTTGATTCTTCAATCTTTAACTTTGACGGCTTTGAACTTTGAAGCTCTTTCTGAAGTTGTTGAAGAATCTTGAAAAGTCTTTTGCACTATGAATCTTTGGAAAGTCAACAAGTCTTGAAAACGAATCTGAATTCTTTAAAACTTTTGAAATTTCTTTGATCTTTTAAACTTCTTTGAAAACTTTGAAACATGACTGAAACCTTCATCATTAAACTTTTGAGGAATCTTTCAAAAACTGTATCTTCATCTCTTCTGATCTCTTGACCGCCTTCAGAAAAACAAACTTTCTCGAATCATCTGATTTGACTTTGAATGATCTCAGAATGATTTCTTTGAATCTGACTTGAACTTTCTTGAACTTTGTAGATTTCTCCACAAGTCTTTTCACTTTGAACTTTCTTCAAGACTTTGAAATTGATTTGAAATTGACCTTTGTAAGTTTCTCCCCCTTTTTGATGATTGTGAGCATCATTATCATCAAAACTTTCTCAATTTCATCACTTTCTTTGAATCTCCCCCTTTTACAAATATGCTCCCCCTTTGAGATACATTTGACATTCTTTGCCCTTTTATCTGAATAGCTGAATCATGAACTGTATATACCCGAATCTTTTCAAATTCAGATATAATGAATGTTGTAACCCTGATTCAACAAATGAAACAGTTAGGAATGTCTGTCATTAACACAAAGTTACTGTGTACAACGAATGTACAATTTAAGGAGCTGGTTTGATGATGACTCCCCAGGACTTCCATTCAATCATTGAAAAACACAAGGTAATTCTATGAATGTTCTGACAGAAAAACAAATTTTCTGTGTGCTTGTGCTTGTGTTATGAAAGAATTTAGCACAATGATTGTGTTTCATAAGGCTCAAATTGTGTAAATTGTTGAGACAACAACAAGTATTACATGGACTCAATGTGCATGAAAGTGGTGCGAAGGTGGGGAAACTTTCCTTCTTTTTCAATATCTAACTCTTCCGAGTGAAGATCAGATAGCATATATGATGCGTCCCCAAAAAAAATGAACATTTCTTTGTTAAGAAAGACATGAGTGGTTGGTGGGGTTATAGCAAGAGTTAGCATAGGCTCACTCCCTGTTTCAATGATGGTCACCAAAGAATGTGAACCAATCAGATTTTATGGCTGTCCGGCTCAGAAAGTAGTTGGTGCAGAGTTTTGATATTCTTTTGACTCTGTTCTCACACCCTCTTTCTTTGTAACATTTTGCTCACTTCTAACCAAACTCTCATTTACATTTAACCGCTCCACACATTGAGAAAAACTCAACCAGATGAGTTATCTCTCCCATTCTTTGATTTTATGACCCCTCACCCCTCAATCACTCTAAGGATAACTTCCTAGATAGGAAACACTGGTTTACGTGAATCTATGGAAATTTTGTTTAAGCTCTCACACGAATCCCGTGTAATTTGACCTAAAAGAATAGTTGCTCAACAATTGAACTTGAACAGTTAAGCACAAATAAGATAACACTGTCTAAATGTATGCTCATTAAAGATATGAATGAAATTTGAGCATTTGAACAACGAAAATCTCTCAAAACAAGGATATTGAATGAATGAAATGAAATCAAGAGAATTGTTTTGAGAATCTGACAATGTATCAATCAGATCAAATGAAATGGTTAGGGTATCAAAGAATTGGATATTTTGTTTATATGAACGAATATAAACAATTTTGCAATGAAATCACAAGATTAGAAAAAGATGATTAATGCTCAACAATATTTGAAAGCAAACGGGAGTATTACCATCGAAAAATTTGTTCATTATGAGACATGGTAATAACAAATTCAAATGAAGTACTGAACCGATGTGTGTGAATAGTTTATAGTTATATAGACAAGATAATACACAAGTATTGATCTTTGGAAATACACAGTCAGTTAAACATTAAAGTTCAAAATTGAAAAACATTTAAAATCACACTTCTAAATTTATAAAATCTTTTGAGAATCAGAACTGGTTTGAACATTTCAGAAACTGTTTTTCATGCTTGAAAGTTGTTCTTCTTTCAAACAATCAGAGATCTAGATGAGAAGATACTTACATTTAAGATCCCCCTCAAATCATGATAGAATGATTTAGGTCAGATAAGCTCCCCTGGATATTTGCATAATATCCTTATCTGAACATTGAAGAATGGGTCCTGATCTGTCATGTGATCAGAAGCCACAATCCTTTACATTAAAGTTCGGGTTTTGAACTGTTTTGTTCAAAAGCCATAGTTCTTTATACTTTGAAGAAAGAGTCCTAGACTGTTTTGTCTAGAAGTCAATAGACTTTTAACTTTGAAATACGGATCTTGAACTGAATTATTCAAGAGCCATTGTTCCTGCTCCCCCTAGACCAGTGGTACCTACAAAACAGATTTGACAGGTTTTGGTACCCACTGGTATTTGGGTCCTGGTATGTTAGATTTAGGAATCCACTTCTCATTAGATTTATATCTTTTAAATCCAGAATTCTGAGAAGTAATTCTATAAGAACCGTACCAGTTATGAGCATTTTCTTTCTGAACGAAGTCATTCTCTCCACAGTAAGAACAACAGATTTCTTTTGAGCAATCCTGATCAAATGATTAGTCGAGTAAAACATATCAGAATTACCAAAAGATTTACCTTTTTGTGTTCTGTTCTTTTTGGCTTTGGATGTGGAATTGAATGCTTTGTCCTTCATCTTCTCATCATCTGAAGAACTCTTCACTCTCCAGACCATCTGATTTTTCTTCGAATTCCTTCCAAGAGATTTAACATAAAAATTTGCTGAACCATAAACAGATTTGTCATAGAACAGATTAGATGGTCTGATCTGATTTGATTTGACAATTTATGGTTTGACACTTTTGTTTTTGAAAACATTTTTGTCATGGATAGAACTAGAAGCTGTTTTAAAAGAGCAAACTGATTCGGTTGAATTGTCAACTGGTGATTGATTGATCACATCAGCACAAACTTTTTCTGACAAATCAACATTTGCAGCTTCTAAATTTTATCTTTTTAGATAAAATGTTTCTTTCAGAAGTTAATGTGTCAAACTTTATTTTCAAATCAGATTTGGCCTTCTTTTCTTTTTGGACATCTGAAGATAGAACAGTTATTTTGGATGTGAGCTTCAATATTTCAGATTCAAAATGTAAACGCTCAACCTCAAAATCTTTTTCCAAGCTCTTGTTCTTCTCTGAAATATCTTTGAAAATCCCAGAATTTCTCTTTTTAGTAATTTTCTTTTCAAGCTCATAAGACTGCTTCTTTTCTTTGAAAATATTTCTTTCTTTTTCAAGCAAATCTTGTAGTGTAGAAATCTGTTTAGGAAATTCAGTAATTTTGGTTTCAAGAACTTGTCTTTCTTTCGCAAAAGTGTCTCTTTCTGTTATTATTATCTTTTCAAATTCCGACACTTGCTTAGAAAGTTTAATGCATCTCAGCTCCAAATCCTTTTTCTCTTGTAAAGTTTTCTTTGAAAAGTCAGATGACTGTTGAGTAGAAGATGTCTTCACATTTGGTTTTTCTTTTTCTGCTTGGAGGCTTGTTTTCAGTTCAACATTCTTCTTCTCTAGAGCAGATATCTGATCTTCAAAAGCCTTAAACTTGTTTTGAAGCTTGAATGATTCATCTTGCAATTCTGATGATTTCTGTTCAGTCGTCTTCAGTTGGCTTTGAAGTTTCTCTTTAACTTTATCTTCTTTGATGCTTTTCATCAAGTCATCATTTTTCACTTTCAATGCATATACATTTTCTTCAGAAGCCATATACTTTTGTTGAAGCTTAACTGATTCATCTTGTAGATCTGATGATTTTTGTTCAGTTGTCTTTAGTTGACTTCGAAGATTTGTAACATAAGACTCCTTGAGCTTGATTACTTCTTCAAGAGACTGAATGTTATTATCTTTTATTTCCATCATTTTCTCTCTATCTTTAATATCTTTCTCTTATTCTTTTATCTCTCTCTCTTTTGCACTGATGATACCTGCAAAATTAGATTTATCCATATTAGTACACTTTTTACAGTGAGGAGTTTTATCAGAGTTTGACAGATTAAATTTCAACTCCTGAATCTATTTTAGAAGCACTGAATTTTGATTTTTCTGTTTATCTCGTTCAACTTCTATTTTCGGTATCTCAGGCATATACAATACTGCCATATCTCTTGCAGATAGAACAATATTTCCCTTATCATTAGTCTTTGACATCTTGAATGATTAGCTTGAATATGAAAGATCGTTCAAGAAGTGCAGATTACACTCGCTGTATAAAATTCAAAATTGATCAAATTTGAAACAACTGGCGAAACTTGACTAAGTACTAAAACTCGTAGACCACTGAAAAAAAACTTGAAACTCGCAGACCTAATAAAGTCACAAAATACTGTTTCGAATAAACTCGCAGACCGTAACGTGCGCGTTTCTAGAACTCGCAGAGGCTTACTTGCGCATTTAACAAACTCGCAAGCTAAAACTCGCAGAACACTACTTCACGCAAGTCACTATTCACTGAATTTCGCGCTAACAAGAATTTGCGCGTTTTGGGTTCGTGCAAAACACTACTTGCGAGTTTGGATTTCTTTGCGCGTTTCTGGCCTTTGCGCGTTCTGTCCTTAGAAAAATTTGACGATTTTTATAACTCGCAGGCTTCGATTTGCGTGTTTTGAGAACTCGCAAGCTACTTTTTGCGCATTTCTGTAAACTCGCTAATAACGCCTTGCGCGTTTGAGACCAAATTATTCAACTTGCGCGTTCTTCCGATGAACTTGCACGTTTCACATATCTTGCGCGTTCTTGGGTTTTCCTTGCGTGTTCTTGACCTGTTCGATCAAAAATCAAGTAAAACTTGATTTCTGATTCTGAAAAACACACAATTAATCCACGATACAATACGAAACAAGATTACAACACTGAATTACAAAAGAAATCAAAAATTACAGTGGTTAACTCGAATTACAGTGTACGACTTTCAACTATTCACGAAACCAACATTTTGAACAAATTGATCAATCTAGAGTTGAAATTTTCCTATTTGATCGGAACGAAACTTGATCCTATTGATAAACCGTACACAATCAAATCAAATTCTTGATTTAATTGTGCAAAAACAAGGTAAAACGAAATCAAACAGTAGTTTTTCAGTTCGCCAAAAATTCTTCAAATCTGATCCGAATCTGCTTCTTCTTGTTTGCTCTGATACCAATTGATATTGTATCCCCCTGATTCAAATCAAGCAATCTAACATTTAAACTCAATCAAGATTATGACAGTTAAGAACTAGAGACAGAGTAGAGAGAGAAAGCGTTCAATAGTCATATATCTAACAATATGCGTACAATGAACTCTTGTTCAAATGATTTCTTACAACAAAAACTATTTATACAAGGACTTAAAACCACATGCTTAAACACAAACATTAAGATTGACTTATCTAGACATTGACTTTGTTGACTTTGCTAGGCTTGACTTTTCACACTAAATCTTGGATACAATTTTATACACTAACACATTTATATATATATATATAGTCATAGGTTAAAACGAGAAGTGCTAAGTTTGTGAGAAGTAGAGAAGTGATCCTAGCCCTTCATTTGGTCAACATCTACCTTCAGTAAACGCTTTAGTGAACGCTGCAAACCCAGATCATTTGCTAATACCCCGAACTGCCTCTCTCAAGTTAGAGGCCAACAACCACTCACTGGATTTCAACATGCGGTGTGACCATACAGTGGTGGTAGAGATACTCAAATGGCATCTACTCTGACCAGCTTTGTGTCCATCTGCAACAGTACCACACATCTACCTTCAACAATTTCGATACATGTTGACTTTTGTTCTAGATGCTAATGAATACTACTTCACTGCTATCATTCACCACTTCTAGACGAGATTGACACTGAAACATCTCAGACGGGTTCTCTCTTTTCTATTGATAACTTCATTGTCTAACGGGTTTTTACCCTCCGAATCATAAGTTTACGGCTTGTCTTGAAGTAAGAATTGGCATCTCAGACTAATATTTTGTGCAAGTGTTGTGTAGACATACAAGGTTTCAAGTGGAAGGAAAATTGATTACTTATACTCAATTTATGATGCAACGGATGAAGGAAACGTTGAACCAAGTGAATGAGCGAAGAAAACCAAAATCATGAGTCATGCTAATATGCCATTCGACAATGACAATGTCATAGTCGTAGGGCATAGATGCACCCTTTGTACTGTGAGAGTGTGGATCCGGGCATTAATGCCCAAGCGACTATGACATTATCATTGTCGCGGTCGCGGTTTGAGGGTATAAAAAGCTGAAGATTCTCAAGGTTTAGGGTTATCTTGGGAATGTTGGAGGCTAGGCTTATAAGAGAGCTGGTTAAACCGTTTGGGAGCTGAAAAGAAGACTTGGCATTTATTTGGAAGGTGGAGTCAACATTTGGAGCTATAAATTGGTAGTTGGTATCAATCATTGAGGGAGTTTATCATTCTATTGATATTTTGTTGAGAAATAATGTATTTGGGTGTTGTCATCTTTTTTTCTATGTTGTTATTTGCTGCTAGTAACCTGAGCTAAGCATTTTGAGGTTGGGGGAAGGATGGATTTTAGGTTTATACCGTTAAATATATGATTATTGCATTTATTTAGTCATCACACTAGTTGGTTAAAGTTTATCTTCCTTGTTCTTCTTGTTTATGAGATTGGCCATCTATTCATATTTTGGTTGTATTTCATATAGAGAAATTGATTTTATAACTTGAAAAAAGCTAGATAAACCTAGGGTGAGATATTGGATAGAGATATTGTTAGGATCTAATTCTTAACAAGAATAATGAACTCAAAAACAATATTAAAGGAGTTTACGGAATAACACTTTAATATTCAAAGATCAATGTAACAGTGAATCAGAAATCACAATCTTGTAAACTTTATTGAATGATTCAAAGCTACAAGATTTCACACAAAACCTCAATATTGATGAACAGGCTCACCAATACGAATTCTACTTCTCTAGAACTAGGGTTCTAAACCTTGAGGTTAATTCTCTCTATGAAAACAAAAACTCAGAATAATCTGCTAACTTGATGTGTTTTTTTTAAACTATTCTCAATAAGTCTATACATATACTGAAAATAAAAGATAATAACAAAAAATAAAAGATATTAAGTATAATCTTCCATAGTTATCTCCAAGCTTTCCATGAATATCTTCAATCAATACAGCTGTCTTCATTGCCATATGAAGTCTTCATCTCATAAGCAGCACTATCTTCATGAGCAGTATTAATACACAGCAGCATTAACACTCTGAGCAGTATTAAGTCCAGCAGTATTAACTGTGCTCAGCAATATTAATTCCTTAGCAGTACTAACTCTTCAAGCAGTATTAAATCTACTAGCAGTAGTAATCATGTTGTGCTAGCAGCATTAACCATACTTGTGCAATTCTATAATTCCCAACAATCTCCCCTTAACTTGACTTTTAGGAAGAGAAGTCAAGTTCTTCAATTATTGTCTTCAAGATGCTTTCAACACTACAGCTTAGTTGCCCAAATTCGGATCCAGACCCAGACTTTGATTAATTGTCCTTCTTACCATAATTCTGGCCATTTCTGATTCTTTTGCACACACTAGCTTAGCTTTCAGCATCCTATTCAACTTCTCCTTGCTATGATCATACACTTTGTCCACCAGGTAGTATTCATGATAACAGTTATCTATTGTGATCATGTATACACCACAGTTTTCAAAGAGTATCCACTTATCAATCTTCTTAAATCCATACTCATTATGTAGATCCTTGATCCTGTAAACCACCTTTTCTGGTTCAAACATCATACAAAGATATTCCATTGCAATCTTGAGTAGATTTTCTTCAGTACCTTTCAAAACATGCTCATAAAGCTTCATTCCCACCTTTTGCATCTCTTCAAGATCAGCCCTAGAGCAACTTCTGATTACTTTCCCCTAAGTTGAATATACTTCAAATACATCACCAACTCTTTTAAGCTTGAAGTAATCCTTTCTGTTGTCTCTCAGAATGTTCCAAAAGATGATTTCTGGTGCCTTTATAGAAATGGGAACAACCTGTACTGGTTCTATAATAGTTATGAAAAGACCTACATACTCATCAGATTGCTTATTGGACTGCTCTGGGTTCTTCACAGATTCTGATGAAGGTGTAATTGAAGGTTCTGCCTCTTTTTCAACTTCTTCAACCCTTGGTTTCTTGGACTGTTTCTTGGAAGCTATGGTCTTTACTCTCTTTGCAGATTTCATTTCCATACCAACATTCTCTTCTTTAGTGTCTTCAGCCTTTTCTTTGGTAGGAGTGACTTCCTCAGGGAATGGTTGTTGAATGTTGAGATCATGTCTCTCTTTCATTCTTCTTTCAGCCTCTTCCCTTTGAGAGGAGTCCCCTTGAAGCTTAGCCATTTCTTTCTTATACAACTCCTCAACCTTGCTGTATGCCATGTTAGTGAACATCTCTCCCTTTACACCAATTGAGCCTTTCAGAAAGTTGATCATTTTTCTCCTTTCTTGATTGGCCAAAAAGGTCTTGGAAGGTTATCTTTTCTGCTTTTTGACTGACATTCTTTTGACTGGTATTTTCTTGGCCTCGGCTGCAGTTTTTATGCTCTTTTGATACTCTTCATTGAGCTTTCTGGCCATCTCCAGTGCAAGCTCTCTGTCCTTCTATGATTGGAGTTGTTCCTCCTTTTCCATCTCAGTTTGAAGTTGTTTTGCTACTTCTTCATCTAACTCCACCTGGTTCTTCTTCTTTGAGGGTTGTTCAGATTCAACCATCTTAGCTTTACCCTTTGCATCCTTCAAACCTGCCTCACTTCTTTCTTTTCTCTTCTTTTCAAGGCCTCCTTCATTGATGACCACTCCCTTGGCCTTTTGAGTAGCCTTAGGAGTGTCATTCTTTGCTTTTACCAAAGTTTCTGCTATTTCCAATTCTTCAACAGATAGCCCTGTTACTGCTGCTACCTGTTCTGTTACTGCTGCTGCTTGGACCTCATCTGTTTTTACTGCTTGTGCTTCTGTTTCTGCAACTTTCTCCCCCTCAAAATCAAATCCCATCCCAGATGTACTTTCCTTCTCTGCTTCAGCCTCTTGATTCTCCCCCTTGTTGAAAGCATCATTAGCACTTGACCTCTTCTTCAGAACAAATTGCCTTCTCCTCTTTTTCTGTACCAATCTTGTCACCATTTTCTTCAATTTGGTAATCTGTACTTGTTGAGACAGAATTACCATTTTCATCTCTTCAATGTCTTTGCCTTGCTAGATGATATCCAGATTAATGTTACCCAAAGTTTCCATCAATTCATTGTAGTCATATCTGTCCTCACCTCCTTTGGGTGTTTTTACCACCTTTGGAGGATCATTGGATCTTTTAGTAGTAGAGGTCTTCTGCCTAGCAGAAGCACCTGCTACCCCCTTGGTTTCTTGGCACCTGGGACCTTTGGATGACTGCTCACCCAAAGTTGCCATGGGGAAGGTCTTATTGATGTTACCACTGGCCTCCTCTGTGCTAGCAGGAGTAGTGGCAGCCTTTGCACCCATATGCTCATGCATCTGAGCACCTCCTTGGGGTTGGGAGACACCCCTGTGGTTTCCCTATAGATATTCTCTAATGGAGAATTCTCCATTAGAGGGCTTGAAGGCTTTGTGGGTGAAGGTACAAGAAGGGAAGGAGACTTCTGTACCTTTTTCCTGATGTATGTATTGGTGATTGGTGAAGTTGGTTTTTGAAGAAGGGACTGAGGGAATTATATGCTGATTGAAGGTTGGGATTGGCTTTAAGTGGGATGGTCTAATGAGGGCCTTGACCCTAAAGCCATACCTTCTGGATTGTGGGACACCACCATCATTATAGAGAACAATGGGGTGTCAACTCCTTCCGAGTCCAATGGAGATCTCTTCATATTTGAAAAGACCTTGCCTTTGGGGATTTTAGGTATCTATACCTCATCAAATTGAGGCATATCCGTCAATTCATTGGTTATAACTGCCTGGACAAATCTTGGGTACATATAGAAACTCTTTTTATTTCCCAAGTTTGACACAAGGTCATTGAAAATCATTTCTGAAAATTTGTACTTTCTGGCAGTGGCCAAGCAAACCAAAGCATAAGCAATGGTACTACTGAACTCACTCCATCCAGTAGTCTTTTTGGAAATACAATGCATAAGGGTATGGATAAAGAAACGCCATTGGGGAGAAATTTTGCTTTTGAGAACTTGAAAACACCCAATGGGCCTCCATACCCCATTCTAGTCAGAGTAGAAAATAGTTCATCATTAGAGATAGATGAGATACCTGAGGCATCGTCTAGACGTAGACTGATGCGAATTACCTCTTCAGAAACTGTCAAGGGTTTGTCACACACCCTTGTCCTGATAAATTGCACACCATTTTCAGTAACAATGGTGGCCTTGGCCCAAAATTGCTTCTGGTGCTCAATGTAGATGGATGGTGACACTGTAAGGGCATACGCGATATGGCTTGTTTTGAGAAAATCGACTATCTGGTGAAATCCATCAGCCTGCTTCGACTTTTGAAGCATCGCGATTTCGTTGTGCTCATCAATGAACGCCATGGATGCCATTGAGCTTGAGTGTTTTTGCCTGAAACTTACTAGGTGCTTGAGAGAAAAGGGTTAGAGAGAAGATGAATAGTATTCAAAGAGTCGTTATGATCTTTTAGGCGGGAAAAAATGGTATTTATACGATTCGGGACATAAGCAGTATTAACTCTAACCCACTAGCAGTATTAACTGAGAGCAGTATTAACTGAGAGCAGTATTAACTAACTAGCAGTATTAACTGTGCACTGGTAGTATTAAAACTGCACTGGAAGCATTAACTGCACTTACACTTTTGAAGCTTGTGTCAGACTTAGCAAGGTAATAACTTCCTGAGAAAGATGATTAGTAGCACCAAAGAATAACAAATAACAGGTATGTAAACACTTTTTAAAACATGAGCTCATTCAGAGTTGATCATGCCCACACTTGTGACCAAGAAAGTGAATCTACCCACATCAAAAACTTTAGTGAATAGATCAGCAAACTGGTTGTCAGTATGAACTTTAGCAACTTGAATTAGCTTCTTTTCATTACAATCTCTAATAAAGTGATACCTGATCTCAATGTGCTTTGTTTTGGAGTGCTTGACTGGATTGTTAACAATGCTTATAGCACTGCTATTGTCAATGAAGATTGGAGTGTGAAGAAAGGTTACCCCATAGTCGTTATGCAACATCAATGTACTCAGCTTCTGTTGTAGATAAGGACACTGTGGTTTGCTTCTTACACTGCCAAGATACTAGTCTTGCACCTAAAAGCTGACATCCACCTGAATAGACATTCTATCCATATTAGCACCACCCAAGTCACTATTTGAATATGCAATCAAGTCAAAAGTAGATTCATACGGATACCAAAGACCTAATCTAGGTTGCCCTCTTAAGTATCTGAAAATCCTCTTAACAGCTTGAAGATGTGATTGCTTTGGCTTGACTTGGAATCTGGCACACACACACACTGAAAACATGATGTCTGGTCTTGAGGCTGTGAGATACATGAGAGATCCAATCATTGATCTATATAGATGGACATCGACATCCTTCCCCTCAAGATCAGCAATGATCTGTTTATGAGTCTCCATTGGTGTGCTTGCTGGCTTTGAGTATGTTAAACCATACTTATCCAGGATGTCTTTCACATACTTTGATTGACTTATGAAGATCCCATCTTTCTGCTGTTTTACTTGAAGCCCAAGGAAGAAGGTGAGTTCACCCATTGAATTCATTTTGAAGCTCTTGTGCATCATCTTTTCAAAGTCTCTACACATCTGATCTTTTGTGGATCGAAAAATGATGTCATCCACATAGATCTAAGCAAGTAGGATGTCCTTCTTACTTCTTTTAATGAAGAGATAGGTAGACACTGTATCATACCATGCTCTTGGGGCTTGATGTAGACCATAAAGTGCTTTCTTCAGTTTGTATACTCTGTCAGGATATGATGGATTTTCAAATCCAGGGGGCTGACAGACATATACTTCTTCATCAATAGTATCATATAGAAAGGCACTCTTCACATCCATTTGATATACCTTGAACTTCATGTATGAGGCATAGGCTAGAAATAGCCTAATTGCCTCTACCCTTGCAACTGGAGCAAAAACTTCTTCATAATTTATGCCTTCTTCCTGAGTGTACCCTTGTGCCACAAGACTTGCTTTGTTTCTGATGACTATTCCTCTCTCATCCTTTTTATTCCTAAAAATCCACTTGGTGCCAATAGCTCTATAACCTTTTGGAAGGTCCACCAAGTCCCAAACTTCTTGCAGTTTGAACTGTAGTAACTCTTCTTGCATGGCTTCTATCCAACTGGAATCTTTCATTGCATCATAAACCTTCTTAGGCTCAATCTGAGATAGAAAGCAAGAGAGTACTGTATGTTGCTGATCCTGCAATTCTTGAAGTCTGCTTTGATTCCTAGTTACCATAGGAGAAGAGATGTCTCCTATTACCAAGTCTGGAGGATGGTTCTTTTGAGTTCTAGTCTGATGACTAGATTCTTCATTGATTCCCACTTCTAGATTAAAATCATTTAAGTCAGCTGAGGGGATCTCATCAGCTACTTTTGGCTCTTCATGCTTTGGATTCTCCTCATCTCTTCTTTCTTCTTCACTCTGACTTGGTTCAGTAACAGTCTCCTTTTCACAGATTTCAACAGGTTCCATTGTAGGTATGGGAAAGATCACAGACTAAGGATTAATTTCTTGTACTTGTGCATCCCCTGATCCTCCACTTCCTGAACCTGCATGATCATCACTATTGAAACCCAAAGAGTTAGTTAGTGAATCAATGTCAAACAACCACTGAGGACCTGAACCACTAGGATTTAGTGTGTTCTCATTGCATTTGACATTGTCATTTTCCTCAATTATTCTAGAAGAAGAATTAAACACTCTGTAAGCCTTACTCTAAGATGAGTAATCAACAAGAAAACCATCATCTGCCTTGCTATCAAACTTTCCTAAGTGAGTTTTGGTATTGAGAATGGTACAATGACACCCAAAAGGTTTGAAAAATCCAATAAATGGTTTCCTTTTATTTAAAAGCTCATATGGTGTCTTGTTCTTAGGCTTGACTACTAGAACTCTATTTTGGACATAGCGAGCAGTATTAACTGCTTCAGCCCAGAAAGTAATTGGAAGTTTGGAATCAGCTAACGGTGATCTAACAGCCTCAATCAGTGTCCTATTCCTTCTCTCAGCAACACCATTTTGTTGTGGAGTCCTAGGAGCACTGTATTGCCTCTCAATTCCTTTTTCCTCACAAAAGGTGTTTAGGTCAATATTTTTAAATTCAGTACCATTATCTGACCAAATGACTTTTACCTTTTGATTTGTTTGGTTTTCAATTCTTAGAATAAAGGATTTGATCAGTCCACTTGTCTCATCCTTAGTCCTTAGAAAATATACCCAAGTGAATCTAGAGTAATCATCAACAATAACTAGGCAGTATGATTTCTTGCCTATACTCATAACATTTGTAGGACCAAACAAATACATATGCAACAACTGAAGAGAATTAGAGATAGTGTTCAACTATTTGGACTTGTGAGAAGTTTTGTGTTGTTTGCCTTTGAGACAGGCAACACAATGATCATCACATGAAAAGACTTTTGATGGCAAACCTCTTACAAGGTTGTTTTTAACAAGTTTATTCATTGTTTTAAAGTTCATGTGACACATCCTTCTGTGCCAAAGTGATGATTCATCCAAAGATGCTTTTGATATAAGACAATTTAGGGATGAATCAGTTGAAACATTGTCCATATCCAAACAATAGACATTATCCTTTCTAGGAGTTCTTAGTAGTATCATCTTTTCATCAACTACCTTGAATCCAGGAGCAAGGATAATGCATTCAGAATCTGTGAACAATATACTATGCTTTTTGTCACAAACCTGTGATACACTTAACAGGTTGTACCTTAACTGCTCAACATAGAACACATCCTCAAAGGTCATCTTACCTTTTGTTACATCACCTTTACCACTGATCTTACATCCATCTGGAGTATTACCAAAAGCAACATGTCCTCCATCAATTTTCTTGAAATTCTTGAGGCAAGCCATGTTCCCTGTCATGTGCCTAGAGCAACCACTATCAACATGCTATATGCTTTTTCCTTTGAACTACTGGTTGCCCTGCACAGAGAATAAAACAATTAGTATTGATTGGGAACCCAAGCCAAAGTGGTCTTGGGTCTCCCTTTCTAATCAAAGTATTTACACTCCTTTTTGATGAGGTTTTTAAACTCAGAGCACTCTTTACTGGAGTACTTTGTCAAGATAATTGGCTTAGCAGCATAAACACTAGAAGCAGTACTAACTTTAGAAGTACTAACATAGTTAGCAGCACTAACAGGTTTAGCAGTACTAACCTTGTTAGAAGCACTAACAGAGTTAGCAATATTAACATTTGAAGAGGTACTAACAATGTCAGCAGCACTAACATTGGTAGCAGTAGTATTGCTTCTAGCAGCACTGTCATTGTCAGCAGCACTATTTGTGGTAGCAGTACTAACAGTTTTAGTGCTTTTAGGAATCCACATCTTGACACTTTCTTTCACAGTATTTTTCTTCATGTGGCTTTTAGATTTAACAGGTTTCTTAGCCACATGGTTCTTTTCATTCTTCCTATAACCAAAGGGTTTTTGCATAGATCTTTGAAAAGTCATCCTTTGGTTAACAGGATTAAAGTAACAGTGCTTGGTAAGATGATTCAATTTGCCACATATGAAACACGGTTTTGGTCTGATGATTTTACTCAGATCAACTCCTTGTTTCTGAGCCCACTGATTATTCCAATTCCTTTGATTTCCCCTCCTTTTATCATGTTTTAGGGGCTCATCCTTATTACCTGCACACTGTTTGCAAGGAACAGGATTCACAACTGTGGTCTGCATGTAATGGACCTTTCTAGACTTTCCCTCGGTCTTCTCTATGTCATTGGATTTGATCCAAGCCCTTCCACAGTCCTCATTGGTGATAATATTATTTTCTAAGGGAATCTCACCACTCACAGTATCATTCTTACTCTTACCAGCTTCTTTCTCAGTTTTTTCCTCAACAACTACTTTATCTAAGGGATCTATCTCAGTGGCTCCCTCAGGCAGGTCCTTCCTATCCTTGGTCTCTAGCAAGTTTGATATAGGAGGGATGTAGTTGTTGTTGTATGGTGGTGGTGTGGTATTGTACCCAATTCCTTTTCTCAGTTTGTCATAAACTGAGTTTGTAGTAAAGAGTCCATTGCTTTAGAAGCATTGGAAAACTTTTCCACATCCAGCTGAACCTTGTCTAGTTCTCCTCTCAACTTTTCATTCTCCTCCTTGGACTTTGTCAGTTGGAGTTCTAGATTATTCTTCTCCCATTTCTAGTAATTGTTATCATATGTGTGTTGCAGTTCGTTGGCTTGGAAGCTTTTAATTTGTTCCTCAAACCTCTACACAATTTTCACATAGTCTTTTATATCTTTTTCTAATCTCTTAAGGTCATCACTCATCTTCTGCTTGTGATCCCTGTATCTTTTAACAGTGTCAATGCAAGTTTGAGAACAGAGACTAGAAAGTACCTCAGTTAGGAGATCAGATACCTCTGCCATGAGAGCTTGATTTTGAATAGCCTCTTCTGCTTGATCACTCCAGTCAAACCCCATTCCTTGTTGAGAAATAAGGGCTTGAGCAGAGTTTCTGTTTTGATTGAAGCTTACAGTCTGAGCTTGTTGGTGGTTGTTTTGAGACACTCCATTTCTACATTCTCTGGCAAAGTGTCCCTTCAGATGACATTTATAGCACTCCACCTTTGATTTATCAAAGCCAGCTCCATCTTCTCTTCAGTGGGCGAAGTTGTTCCTCCCAGTCCTCTTGATGAACTTCTTCACCCTCATAGAAAGCATGGTCATCTGCCATTTAATATCCATCTCTTCAAGATCATCAAGATGAAGCTGTTCCAAGTCATCATTGATTAAAGAAGAGTTTCCATGGCTGGACAGAAAGGCTTCAAAAACAGATTCAGTGCCTTTTTCTTGATTTACTCCATTAGCAGCATTAACTGATTCAGGGTTAGCAGTAGAATCAATTGATGCTAATAGGAGTGCAACATTATGAACATATCTAGAAGGCTTCTTCTTTGCCTCCACCTCATATTCAAACACTCTAAGGTCATTGTACAGATCATCAAGTTCTTTTTCTTCCAATTGTTCATTCTGTCTGAATGAAACAGTATACATGGTCCATTCATCTCCAAGGGACCTTAAGAACTTTTTGTTTACATCATCTTGATCAATCTGTACTCCTACAGTAGCTAGTTCACCAATCAGCTTATAAAACCTGTCAAAAGTTTGAGTCATGGACTCATTCTTAGTTGACATAAAGTTTTCATACTGTTGCTTCAATATTGCCTTCTGATTTCTCTCGGTACTTTTGGTACCAGAGAATCTCTTCTCTAGAGCATTCCAAAGCATCTGTGCATCAGTGCAATTGCAGAATTGGTGTTGATACTCATTGGGAATAGCCAAGAGCAGTGTACTCAAGACTTTCATCTCTGTCTGCTTTGTCTTCCTCTCTGCATCCGTCTTTGGTGGGATTCTTTTTCCATCTGCACCAATCTTTCCTTCATCAGATGGCCATTCTCAATGATGTCCCACATAGTATAATCTGTGAGGAGAATGTATTGCTTGATCCTAATCTTCCACATATCAAACTCATTAGATCTGAGCATTGGAACCTTTGAGACAATAGTACTGTTTGATTCAACTATGTTTTCCATGATGAATGAAGGTTTCTGAGAAAACTAGCTCTGATACCACTTGTCAGGATCTAATTCTTAACAAGAATAATGAACTCAGAAACAATATTAAAGGAGTTTGCGAATAACACTTTAATATTCAAAGATCAATGTAACAGTAAATCAGAAATCACAATGTTGTAAACTTTATTGAATGATTCAAAGCTACAAGATTTCACACAAAACCTCAATATTGATGAACAAGCTCACCAATACGAATTCTACTTCTCTAGAACTAGGGTTCTAAACCTTGAGGTTAATTCTCTCTATGAAAACAAAAACTCAGAATAATCTGCTAAATTGATGTGTTTTTTTTAAACTATTCTCAATAAGTCTATACATATACTAAAAATAAAAGATAATAACAAAAAATAAAAGATCTTCAGTATAATCTTCCATAGTTATCTCCAAGCTTTCCATGAATATCTTCAATCAATACAACTGTCTTCATTGCCATATGAAGTCTTCATCTCATAAGCAGCACCATCTTCATGAGCAGTATTAATACACAGCAACATTAACACTCTGAGCAGTATTAAGTCCAGCAGTATTAACTGTGCTCAGCAGTATTAATTCCTTAGCAGTACTAACTACTAGCAGTACTAACTCTCCAAGCAGTATTAAATCTACTAGCAGTAGTAATCATGTTGTGCTAGCAGCATTAACCATACTTGTGCAATTCTGTAATTCCCAACAGATATACCAAGTAAGCCCTAGTTTTGTGTTTTTGATTCTTATGCTTAATGAGTTGAACGTTTATGTTTATGAATTGAGAGATTTCAATATACATTGCATGATGCATTCTTGCTATTACTTGAGAGAGAGTAGTAAGTATTTATGTAATTGCTAAATTTGACCTTGTGTATTGATTTACGGAATGTGTGTTGTTTCTTTGTTGGTGGAATACAAATGAAATCCAACCCCTAGCCTTTCCTAATCAATTAAGTATTCTCTTTGTGGTATTTGAAGCATTGTCTAAATAGTTATCTTGTGCTTGCTTCCCTTGCTTTAGATAAGTTCTTAAATTAATAATACTCAAATAACTTTTTCAACAATCCAGTTAGAAGTTGTGGTAGCCTTTGTGGTACTTAGGGGTTGTTTGGCAGTTGCTGAATGGTTTAGTGGAGAATGATTAAGTGGTCTGAATGATTAAGAGGTTTTTATGATATAGTGTAAAATGAAATATGGTTGTTTGCTAATTGTTCATAATGAAATCAGTGCTCTTAATGGTTAAGGGAGGGCCAGGATACAAAATTATTAAGAGAATTTTAGAACCATTAAGAGGCAACACTTTTTTTTGCCAAACCCGATTTACCTCTTAGCGATTCAGAGGTTGCCTCTTAATGGAACCATTAAGAGGTAAAGAAACAACCACTTAATCTCGTAGTTCCTTGGATTGATACTCTTACTTAGTACGTATTACTTGATTGACACCGTACACTTGCGGTAGATTTAGAGGGTTGCATAAACCTTCTATCAAGTTTTTGACCCCATTGTCGGATATAAATAAAATAAATAAATGAATAAAAGTTGCCTCTGCTGTAGCAAGTTGAAATATGGTTATGATAGATGAAAGCCTTTCATTAGATGTGCGGTTGCTAAATTGCGCAAATCATAGAAAGGAAGACGAGAAGTGTAGAGCCACTATTAGTTTTGATGAACTTTAGACTAATTATGCCTTGACCATTCCTTCTATTCCACTACCCTAAACCATATTACATCCTTTTAAGCCCCGATTGATCTTTTGGAAAGCATGATTGGTGAATAATACATGTTTAATTCGTATCTTACTACTCAATTCCTTTCATGAGATCCTGTTTGATCATTGCGTGTTTCTATACTATCACATGTGGATGACCTTGTTATTTTTTTGTACATTAACTCTCTCGCATGTGTTTGTGATAAGTGTGAACATAGGACTCAAGTGTTAAGAGAGCATCCCGTGAGGCTAGGGTCGAAGTAAAATTCTCAACTAGTTGTGTACATGATGAAATTGATCTTAATAAGCATGTACTTGATAATAATTTCATGTCAATAATAGTTTTGTGTAAACTAAGTTAATCAAGAAGCTAGGAAGTGTATGTTGGTTCTTATTAATTTCGTATTAGTCTTTCCTCATTTGTAGTGATTAAAATGATTGTTCATATTGTTCAGTTTCGAAAATCCATAACTTTGGTAAGCTTGCCAGTTATATAGTTTTTATATTTCCTTACGCCAATTTTTGCTTGAGGACAAGCAAAACCTAGGTTTGGAGTTATTGATGACTTTGTTATCTGATGGGTTTTTGCCCTCTGAATCATAAGTTTACTACTTGTCTTGATGTAAGAATTGGCATCTCGGACTAATATTTTGTGCAAGTGTTGTGTAGACATACAAGGTGTCAAGTGGAAGAAAAATTGCTTCCTTATACTCCATTTCTGACGCCATGAATGAAGGAAACGTTGAACCAAGTGAACGAGCGAAGAAAACCAAAATCATGAGTCATGATACTATGTTATACGACAATGACAATGTCATAGTCGCAGGGCATAGTCGCACCCTTTGTACCGTGAGAGTGTGGATCCGGGCGACAATGCGCAAGCGACTATGACAATCGTCATAGTCGCGGTCGGGGTCTGAGGGTATAAAAAGCTGAAGATTCTTAAGGTTTAGGAATATCTAGGGACTGTTGGACGCTAGGGTTATAGGATAGTTGTTTAATCCGTTTGGGAGCTGAAAAAGGACTTGGCATTGATTTGGTAGTTTGAATCAACAGTTGGAGCTACAAATTGGTAGTTGGTATCAATCATTGAGGGAGTTTATCATTCTATTGATATTTTGTTGAGAAACAATGTTTTTGGGTGTTGTCATCTTCTTTTTTATGTTGTTATTTGCTATTAGTAACATGAACTAACCATTTTGAGGATAGGGGAAGCATGGATTTTGGTTTTATACCGTTTAATATATGATTATTGCTTTTATTTAGTCATTACACTTGTTGGTTGAAGTTTATCTTCCTTGTTCTTCTTGTTTATGAGATTGGCCATCTTATTCATCTTTTAGTTGTATTTCCTCTTGAGAAATTGGTTTTATAACTTGATAAAAGTTAGATAAACCTAGGGTGAGATATTGGATAGAAATATACCAAGTAAACCCTAGTTTTGTGTTTCTAATTCTTATGCTTAATGAGTTGAATTTTATGTTTATTAATCGAGAGATTTCAATGTACATTGCATGATGCATTCTTATATTACTTGAGAGAGAGTAGTACGTATTTATGGAATTTCTAAATTTGACCTTGTGTATTTATTTATTGAATGTATGTTGTTTATTTTGTTGGTGGAATCCAAATGAAATCTAACCCCTTGCCTTTCCTAATCAATTAAGTATTCTCTTTGTGGTATTTGAAGCATTGTATAAATAGTTATCTTGTGCTTTCTTCCGTTTCTTTAGATAAGTAGTTCAATTAATCATACTCAAATAACTTTTTCAACAGTCCTGTTAGAAGTTGTAGCCTTTGTGGTAATTAATCTCGTAGTTCTTTGGATCGATACTCGTACTTAGTACGTATTACTTGATTAACACCATACACTTACGGTAGATTTGGAGGGTTGCATGAACCTTCTATCATCCATCTGCTACATATTTCCCAAATAGAGACAACTGTGACGAGATGGTAACTGAATACCAAGTGTGTGCTGACATATTATCTCGGGGTTACAATGCTAACTTGTTGGCTAATTCAAAGTTCAGGCGCATGCATCTACCACCGATTTACTACACATTATTCTCAATAATAAATCGGTGCCTTACGTCTAAGCATACCGACCTTTACAAGTGCAACATATCAGTTTTGAGAATATTTCATACGAATGTCTTCAACCGCCACTACGACTACGGTTCTATCTGGAATAACCTCATCGATGGTGACAAGAGCAAATCGACCAAAGCCAGAAACTTCATTCCATTTTAGAGGTTCTTGCAATTGTTTTTCAGAATGAGGTTAAAGTCGAACAGAGACATCCCACGACGACATGATGCACCGATCGGTCCATAATTCAGAACTCAATATTTCATGAAGACCGGACCAAGACAGTTTGGTGATGTTCCACACTTATCTCTGGAGCTACATGCCTATGCAGATCAGTTCGCGCTGAGTGTTAGTGAATATAGGTTATAAAATGCACTCATTTTCCAACTAGAACTGGAGGGACCTACCCTGAGTCCCTCCCAATCTAGCAGTGAGGGTAACAGTGCTAGGGGAGGAGCCAAGAGAAAATGATAACGAGAGGGGAATAGATGGGGGTGCGACGGATCTTGCATTCACTGATGATGAAGCTAATAATGCTGATGGTGGAAATCATCATGACTAAAATAATGATGATGATGATGATGATAGAGGTGATGATGTTATTCTTAAACATCAACATATTGGCACATGTGCAGAGATGATTATTGACGACAACACAACTGAAGGTGATACACAATCCATTCCTAAGATGGACATTGATACAATAATTGCTAATATTTTCAGTGATATAAGGTCGGAAAATGGAGTATTTGTTGAAAATGTTGAGAGTGTGTGTGTGAATATGGGGTGAATGTGACAGGGTTGAAATACAAAGATGACTCTATCCAAACTGAGTCTAACCGGGTAGCCACATCATCTACTAACTTGCATGTGTTGCAGTCCAGTATGGAATAAGTCGTTGTGGACCCATCAACGCATATGCACGCCCTCCCTAGCCACTCAACAGTCTCACAAAAGACTGTTGTTTTAGATATGCACGAAGACTTAGCATATCATCTACTTCTTTCTTAATCGGAGATTCCAAGTATTGAAACTAAAAGACAGCAGCTCCAGTCTTCGACTTCATTTGTGAGCACATCGAATCTAGAGCCCATACACTCTAGGACACTCTATGTATCTACCGCTGTTAGTCTTCGTGACTCAGCTGGAACATCTATACTGATACCACCGATTGGTACTACATAAGGATTTGATGGAAATCCTACTACTGTTAACACTATGCCAACAGAAAACGTAGGTGGCATGGTTGATTCAACTATTGTCGTAACTGGAAGTCTAAGTGACCCGAGTGTTAGCTTTCCCATACTACCAGCTTCACAGGAATTTTTGAAAGATGTTTTTCATCAAGCCCAAAATTCTTTGGATTCACAAGTGGATCAATTAAGGAGGATTCTGAAGGGCAAAGCAACGACTGATTATATTTTTGATACGACTCCACCACCCTCCACCACCACTAGTTCAAACACTGGCTGAAGATCTATCCATTGACGTGCTCAAATCACTCCTGTATGCCAAGTTACTATCCCAGGCTGATGAGGGAGGTCTAGGTAAAACTGATTTAATTGGGACTCTTCGTCAATAGAATGAGTCAGACATGATTACAAGGGCTAGTTTACAGAGTTTAAAGCGGAAGTGAGATCAAGTTTCAGAGATGTAACAGAGTTGATCAAAACTACATCAACTACTTTCCAGAAGGCCTTTGATACTCTTGCTGACTATATGACCTCATTGGAGACTACTTGCATAACTCAGGCTGGTACCCTGAAACGTAGACATGATGATCAGGACGATCCTGATCACCATGAGGGCGAGAAAAAAAGGCAGAGAACAGAAGCAAGTACCAGTGCTGCAGTTTAGGCTGAGGATATGGATTCTTAGGAGACAACTAGTGATGATCAGTGTAGGAAACAAATTGATATGGTAGATCTCGTTGTAAATTATAGATATTGATTTTGAGGTAGATGACAGAGTAAAGTTTGCTCAAGTTCAAATCAAAGAAGAGATTGATACTATGTTTAAGTTCTCTGACATGGAGGTCGAGGAAGAAGGTGACTTTGACCACATAAACATGCTCGATGAGGCTATGCCAGTGTCACCTGTCAGAGATACTCCTATTCCAGAATAGCCCGAATCCTCTAGGTAACCTGAGAGTGCACCAACACAATTAGAGATGTTGGCCAGGTGGGAGAGGAATACTATCAGAGTTCCGTTTTAGGAAGACACCGAATACAAGATATATATCACAATAATAAAAGAGCTTGATCTGGTAAGAATGTTGGGAGTCACTCTGTATACTCAATTGTTTATCACATAATATTTACATATATTGAAAGCAGTGATCTAGCCTGCACAGTTTGTAAAGACCAAGATATTGTGGTTATGAAGGAAGTCTACACGAAGAAGTTAGGGATTGTGAGATATCCAGTTTTTGTTGTACAAAGACAAAATACTCAAGACTGGATGTTTACAGAAGATGACTTCAAGAACGTAGAACTTGAAGACTTCGAGTATTTGTATTTTGAGCTTTGACAGAGAACCATCAAACCGAAGGACTTTCAAGTTGCTTTTGTTGACCCAACTCTCTCAGTGATTTGATAATGACCCTTTCTATACTTAGTGAAAATTACGTCTAACATTATGTATTAGTGTTTCATCATTAGCGATCATATTGAGTTTATTTAGTTATCACTGATGATCTCTCTTGTAAACATTCATATGTATTTGTGTTTCACCATCATAGATCAAATACTGAGTATGTTCAGTATCGCTGATGATTCCTCTTGTAAACAGTAAGACGTAATCCCTGAAGACAAGTTTCACGACAAAAGATGTTCACTGCTGAATCGAAGACAAAGTTGCTGAACAAAGACAAGTCTACTCATGACCCGATGTGGATATTAGTGAAGCCAAGAAAAGTCAACACACGCAAAGAAACCTGAGGAAAAGCTTCAGCGATAGCTGAACTTCTTTATATCTCTAAAGGAACAAATATTCAACGATTGATGATCACATAGGTTATGCCTCAAGTCTCTTTTGTCTTACCGTTGCACACATCGTACGATTGTCAGAATAGACATACCTCTGCAGCAATTCGTACAACCACTCTGTTCATCATACGGCCGAAAGCATGTCTCCTAAAGTCATACCCATGCAACCAACCAATGATGGACACGTGTAATGTACTCTGCTATGCATTTAATGCATTGGGTATAAATAGAAAGATCAACACTCCATCTGAGTGTAGCCTTCATCTTTCTAAATATATAGAAACCCTTGTTTTCTATATTCTCCCAATCCCCCATTCCCTATTTCTAGTGCAACCATCTTAGTGATTCTTAAGTTTGTTTAGATTAGGTTTTACTTAATCTTATTCTGCAACAAACTTGTAAATTGTGATTTGATTTATCAATAAACAATTTATTAAACTTTAAAAGTCCGTGTGTTTGTATTCAACCCCACCCCCTTCTACAAACTTGTTAAGCACCTTCGGGACCAACAAGTGGTATCAAAGCAGATTGTTTAATCTCATAAACAAGATCTTGCTTTATTCTCTTCCTTGTTATTCTTTATATGACACTCAATACAAACACAAACTACTATGATAATGGTTCACTCTCAAAACCTCCACCGTTTAGCAGAGATAACTTTGCTCTCTGGAAAAGTCGAATGATGTTATTTCTACAACGTGTAGATCCCACTATACCTGAATATGTAGCAAATGGCCCTTATGAAACTTTCACAATCATAGCTGTCGTTCCAGCTACTGCCACCACTCCTGATGTCCCTGAACGTTATGCTATTAAGGAAATAAGACAATGGAGTGATGAATATAAAAAGAATGTTGGTTTAGATGCTAAGGCAAAGACAATTATCTCTATGGCTCTACCTGATTAAGCTTTCCATTCCATCACGCATCTTAAAACTACCAAAGAAATGTGGGACACTATATGTGTTCAATATGAAGGTACCACTGAAGTCCATGAAACCCGAAAAATTAACTTGTTAAGATAATATGAATGTTTTATCGCTGGTAAGAATGAATCCTTATCTGATGTTCACCAGAGATTTATCTGTCTAACTATTGATCTAAGAACTGCTGGTAGGACCTATTCTAACTCTGAGGTCTTAACTAAATTATTGGAATCTGAAAGTTGGGACAATTACTCAATGTGTCTTAAGATGACAAAAGACTTAAATTTTCTCTCTTTTAGAACTTTATATGGAATATTGCTCAATTATGAGCAATCAAATCTCCTAAAGAAGAATCTTGTAAAAGATTTTAAAGATTCCAAAAGCACTCCCGTTGCTTTAGTCTCTTCAGAGATCATTCCATCTCAGCGATCTACTCTTACTATCACTGAGTTAGATTCTGACTGAGTTATCAGACACTGATCTTTCAGAGCTTGATGAATCCTTAACACTTTTGACAAACTATTTCAAAAGGTTTGCAAGAAAGAGCAATTTCAAAACAAATAAGCCTCTCTCTATAACTGACAAGCCAAAATCAACCCCTGTTGATAAGGCTACCGCTACCTGCTATAATTATGAAAAGATTGGACATTTTGCTAGTTAATGCAGATCAATGAAAGTGTTCAAACCCTCTACTTCTAGAAAGTCAAGCGAGAACAAATACCTCAAGCTTAAAGAAAAATACCAAAAACAAAAAAGTTTTAAAAGAAAAGGTTACGGTCTTATCGCTGAAAAGCATGATTGGGCTGAATCAGAAGAATCTAGTTCTGATGAAGAAGAAGTTGCTAATCTCTGTCTTATGGCTAAGATTAATGAAGAAGTGGACGAACCAACAGGAACTTCCATGAGCTATTTCTCCTCTCTGGTATCAATCTCTACTAATCCCTCTCTCTCCGAAGCTGAGAGAAGTCGCGTTGTAGATGTGCTGACAATTGATTTGTACAATGCACGGAATGGCAAAACTCTAGCTGAAAACAAAAATATTGATTTAACCGAACAACTAGAAAAATGTCATGAAAGGATCAAAGAACTAACTCTTCTAGAGGAAAGTCAAAAAGATCAAGTCATTGTAAATGAAATTATCAGCATTGAACGTGAACAAGCCATCGATGCTTTAAAAGCAGAAAACGAAATAGTTGAAGGATGGTGTAAATCCTCAACTAAGATCACTGAAATCATCAGGTCTCAAATCCCTACCAGTGATAAAACCGGTCTTGATTTTTGGAAAGAACAGGATGAACCTAAAGAAGACATTTCCATGCTTAAGTTTGGAATGTTTGTCTCTTCTATCCCTGATACCTCTTCTACTCAGTGCTCTTCTTCCTCTAATCCTATTCCTGAAGAATTATCAGAAGGCTCTAAGATCGCTGATAAAGGGAAATCCATTTCCCATCCTCAGAAGGCTACCAAGAAAGCAAATCTGAAAGTTCCTCTCAAACCTTCAGTAAATCGATCTTCTAGCTATGAACAGAAATCCTTGATATCTGTCCTCCAAAGCTGAAAATTGATCTTATGCCTAAGAAATCTGAAGAACTGAAAGTTCCTCCCAGATCTTATGCTAAAGGTATTCTTGGAGCAGGCCATGCTCATCTAAAGTTTTCTAATCTAACTGCTCATGGTCCTAAAGCCACCATTAAATATATAAAATGCTATCATTGTGGACTCACTGACCATATTGCCAGTAAATGTCCTAATGCCACAAAAGCTGATAAAATAGCTAAAGTGAAGATGAATGCCCCCAAGGCTGAGAAGGTCACCAAAGTTGAGAAATCAACCAAGGTGAAGAATACCACTAAGGTTAAACAATTAACAAAAGTGAAGATTACCACTTAAGTTGAATCTTCAACTGCCATGAAGATTGCTGAACCTTCCATCTCCACTAACCTTACTGGACCCATTGAAAAGTGGGTACCAAACAAAAATTAATCTTTCTTATGTTTGCAGGGATCAAAGGGTATCTGGTATCTAGATAAAAAGACCTGCTTACTGAATACAAGAAAGAGAAAGGTCCTGCAGTGACCATTGGTGGAAATGGAATAGGATATACCCGAGGGTTTGGTGTCCTCAACAATGGGACAACTACCTTTATAAGAGTCGCTTACGTAGGTGGACTGAAGCACAATCTTCTAAGTATTAGTCAACTATGTGACAAAGACTACGAAGTTTGCTTTTGCAAGAAAGCATGTTCCGTGATGAGTGAAATGGAAAACTTTTTCTCGGTGGTTACCGTATGTAAAATGTCTATGTAATAGACATAGACTCTACTACCACTGAAAATGTGTGTTTTCTTTCTAAAGCCTCTTTTGATGTCAACTGGCTATGGCAAAAAAGGCTTTCTCATCTCAATTTCAAAACCCTGAATTCTCTCTCTACTAAGGAACTGGTCTCTGGTCTTCTTCAACACTCATATGCCAAGGAATCTCTATGTCCAGCATGTGAGAAAGGAAAACAGAGTAAAGCTAGTTTCAAATCTAAAAAGTTTCCTCAGTGACAAGTCCTCTTCAACTCTTGCATATGGATTTGTTTGGCCTTGTCAATATCCAATCCATAGCTAGAAATAAATATACACTTGTCATTGTAGATGAATACTCTCGCTATCCCTGGGTTATCTTTCTTCGCTGCAAAAGTGACACTCCAGAAGAACTGATATCTTTTGTTAGAAAGATGGAAGTAATTAATAATCTTACCATTCGCTCAATAAGAAGTGATCATGGAACTGAATTCAAAAATAGTTCCCTGAACAACTTCTTTGAGAGTAAGGGAATTTCTCATAACTTCTCCTCTGTAAGAACTCCTCAGCAGAACGGTGTCACTGAAAGAGGAAATAGAACGATCATTAAAGCTGCCAGATCAATGCTCAACGATTCTCATCTCCCTGCTCAGTTATAGGCTGAAGCTGTAAACACTTCATGCTTTACTCAAAACAGATCTCTGATAGTAAAGCGATTTGGAAAGACAACTTATGAACTATTTTATGGAAGGAAACCCTCTATCAGTTTTCTACACATTTTTGGTTGTCAGAGTTATATTCTAAACAACAAAGATTCTCTTGGAAAGTTCGACCCAAAGGCTGATGACGGAATATTTCTTGGATATTCCCTTTATTTCTAAGGCCTACAGAGTCTTCAATAAGAGAAGAAAAACTGTTGAAGAAACAATTCATGTCTCCTTTGATGAATACCGTTCAGCAAATTCTAAACCAATCGCTGACAATGAAGAAATAAATGCTTGGATGTTTTCTCATTATAGAGAAACAAAACCCTTCTTCACAAACCATTAACACACATATAATTCAGTCGCTAATGATGATCCAAACATTATACCACCTAATGTTGAATCCACTTCATGAGTTTCAGCTGAGCCTCTAAACATACTCCCTCTATCAGATCTTCCCTCAATTAATAGCTGATGAACCTCAAGCTTCTTCATCAGTGAACATCCCCATTGTTGATCTAACTCCTGAAGTGATCGATCATGCTCCTGCTCAGCGATGGACCAAAGATCACCCCATAGATCAAATTCTTGGTGATCCCGATGCAGGTATTCAGACTCGACGAAGTACAGGTAATATCTGCCAATGAAGACTGATGATGCCCTCAGAGATCCAAACTGGGTCAGCGCTTTACAAGAAGAGCTGACTGAGTTTGCTTGAAACAAAGTTTGGAATCTCGTTCCCATACCATCTGATAAGACAGTTATAGGCACTAAATGGGTGTTTAGAAACAAATTAGATGAACATGGGGCTGTAACCCACAACAAGGCTAGACTTGTTGCTCAGGGATACAACCAAGAGGAAGGCATAGACTATGATGAAACCTTTGCCCCTGTGTATAGGCTCGAAGCAATTCGACTCTTCTTAGCTTATGCAGTTTACAAAGACTTCAAAGTATATCAAATGGATGTAAAATCAACATTCCTAAATTGAAAGCTGAATGAGGAAGTCTATGTTGAACAACCCCTAGGGTTCTTCGACCCTAAGCATCCAAATTATGTATATAAATTGGATAAGACTCTCTATGGTCTAAAACAAGCCCCTCGTACTTGGTATGACACTCTCTCATCTTTTCTTATCTCTGAAAATTTTGAACGCGGTAAAATTGATAATACCTTGTTTTTCAGAAAGATAAAAGGTCACATTATTCTTGTGCAAATATAAGTTTATGACATTATATTTGGTTATACTAATCCATCTCTGTGTACTCGTTTCGCTAAAAGAATGAAGAAAAAATATAAAATGAGTATGATGGGTGAACTAACTTACTTCCTTGGTGTTTAGATCAAGCAAACTGAAAAAGGCACTTTTATCAACCAAGGTAGTATGTTAAAGATATGCTGAAGAAGTTTGATCTTTCTCAAACTTCAAAGCTGAAAACTCCTATGGCACCTCCTCTGACATTAAACAAGGATCTAACAGAAATCCTGTTAATGTCACTTCCTATATAGAAATGATAGGCTCCCTGCTGTATCTTACAGTGAGCCGTCCTGACATCATGTACTCTACATGTGTTTGTGCACGCTATCAATCTGAACCCAAGGAATCCCATCTGATCGTTGTAAAACAAATCATCAGATATCTGATGGGAACTCCTAACCTCGGTGTTTGGTATCCCAAAGATTCAGGGTTTGATCTAAATGGATATTCAGTTAGTGATTTTGTAGGATGAAAACTTGATAGAAAAAGCACCACTGGCGGATGTCAACTTCTAGGAGGAAAGCTGGTAAGTTTGACAAGTAAAAATCAAAATTCAGTGTCCACTTCCACAGCTGAAGCTGAGTACGTAGTCGCTGGAAGTTGTTGTGCTCAAGTCTTATGGATGAGAAATCAACTATTAGACTATGACCTTCAGCTATCAAAGATTCCAATCTATTGCGACAGCACTAGTGCCATCGCTATAGCAAACAATCCGGCTCTACACTCAAAGACAAAACACAACAAGATTAGATATCACTTTATCAGAGATCAGGTGATGAATGGTGATATTGAACTTCACTTCATCCCTACTACTATCAGCTCGCTGATCTTTTTTCCAAACCGCTTGATAAGAAAAGATTTAACTTTCTCATCAGTGAGCTTGGAATGCTAAATTTTGAAGATTGACTCTTTACCTTTCATGCATTATGTCAGTGATACAGAGTTCCCCTTCATCATCTACTCTCTGTCTAATTATCTCTGACTCTCAGGTATGTTTTCTCATTCTCTCACTGAATATCTCATTCAGTAAGACGTTTTTCAAAAATCAAATCTTCAATCACTGAATTTCTTCATGTGGTTAAAAGCTTTTTAATAAATAAATCTTATCATTGATATTTCTCATCAGTGATCCTTTGAAAAGAAAATTTATCTCTGAATTTCTATCAGTGATACTTTCTAAAAACGAAACGTTTTTTCTCTCCTATGACGTCATTTGAACCGACAATCCATGACATGCCTTTTCTTCTGACACGTTCGTGTGTTGCACTTCTATCAAATCAACTTCGTGGGACGTGTCCATGTCATTATGAGCATTTGTTTTCCCGCCTCATTTCTTTCTCTCTCCTCATATATAAGGAATGCCTTTTTCAATTCTTATCTTTTACGCTCTCTTAAAACATCTAAAGTAAGGAAAAAGCATTCAAGGCATTCAAGCAGACAAAAACACTCTAATCTTCAAATCGTCAAGAACATCAGGTTTTTGTTCTTCACATTCTTTTCTCTTCAAAACACTCTTGAATCTTAAATATCATCTTATTTTGGATTTAAAAAGTGTTTCTTACATTAAAATCATTTCTTTTGATTTTAACTTGTTCAAAAACATTTGGTTTTTAAGATTGTTCTTTCTTTTCATAAAGAACAATGTTTTACTTTAAAAATAACTTTATTTTTCTTTGTTTCTTTCCAAAAAGAGAAACTGGTAAAATATTTTCATTGTTTTTAGACTTTAAACCCTTTATTTTACTCTACTTCTTTCTATTCAGAAATGGCCGAAGCTACACTCATTGCTTCCAAAAATGTGAAGTTCACACTAAATGAATCTGAAATTCCAAAGAACAAACATCTGGCTCGGTTGGATTTTGAAGCTGACAAATACCCACATCTGGTGGAAGTTGCTACATTTATGAAACAATCATGCATTGCCTATACTCTCACTATTGACCCCAAGACATCCAAAACACTCCTTCAACAATTTTGGTTTACTGCTGATAAGTGCTCTGTCACCAACAAGAAAGGTGAAGTGGTCCCTGCCATCTCTTTCATGACTGAACATGGCCCCAGAATTCTTACTTTCTTTGGCATTCGTAAGGCTCTTCGACTCCCTGCCAAGACAACACATGGTTTCGACTCTCTTCCCACCGATGCTGAACTCATCCGCTTTCTGGATGACATGGAATACACTGGGACAACAAGCCTCGCTCTTAGATTCCCAACAAAAAGCTTACTAAAATCCTTAAGGAAAACATGCCTTCAGAGATCAACTACATCTTCACTCATATTATTCAGTGTATGAGTGGCAAGATAGGATCGCTGGACCAGGCCAGCAAGATGCAGCTACAAATGGGATATTCAGTACTTGCTGAAAAGCACTATGACTATGCCGGAGCGATCTTTGACGATCTCTTGTCAAAGATCGAGATGCCTGAAAGGGATCCCAAGATTCCTTACGTTCACTTCATCTGTGCCTATCTTCAGTTTCTCCATGCTGAGAAGTACCCCACAACAAATGATGGTACTTTCTCAAGGGTTGGCCAACGAGCGTTGGACATCAAACGAGCTAAAAACGAGGTAAGTCTCTCTACTCTCCACTCTCATCTCTCCCTCTACTCTTTGACTTCAGCGGCCACGCAGGAGGTTCCTTCTTCTGCTATCCATGCCGCTACAACCTCTTCAAAGCGACAATCTATTGCTCTTTCTGGCCCTGCTAAAAAGGCCAAAAAGACCAAGGAGTCAACCCCCTCTAGAATCTTACCTGACGTAGTTTCTCAACAAAATACTTTGGATGCATTCGTGGAATGCTCCTCTACGTCAGCTACAACAACAACCGTGTCAGTGATGCCAATCGCTGACACCACACCGGTGACAACCCCACTTTTCTTAGTTCCTCAACAACAACCAACTGAGGTAATATCTACTATCACCAGTGCTCCATCTACTTCTATCCCCATTACTCCATCTTTTTCTACTATTTCTTTGGTCATTAACCCTGTCAACATTTCCCCGCAATCTCTTACATTTGCGTCCATAGGACCTGGTACTCAAAAAACTCCTCAAAACTTTGAAGGAGACATGCAATTTTTTAATATGTTTGATCTATCAGGTATTCCTAAACCCATATACACTTCTACCACCTCTCCATATAATCCTGAGCATCCTTTTGCTCAACCAATAACTTTTCTTTCAGGTCCTACTTTGGGAACTGTTGACACCAGTATCAACAAACTAGCTGACAAAGTGGACGCTCTCTCCACCTCACTCAACACCACCACCAGCGCTGTAAACCATGCTGGCAAGGAGCTAAAGAAAATCACTGCTGCTTCTACCTCCAAGGCTGAAGCTTCTCACGTCACAGCGCTTCAAGGAGAGATTACCAAAATGAAGGAGGACTTGGTTACTAATCATCAACAAGTTCAAATTCTACAGGGATGACTTGGCTCTCTCACGACTGAGGTTCGCGGTCTCTCTTTAAAGAGTGACTCATGTATAGACCTACTGACTCAGGTCTTGACGAAGCTAAATAAACCAGCTCCTGCTCCGACGCCTTCCTTCACTGAAAATGATCGTACTTCGCTTAATATCGTCGTTGAATTTATTCATCAGGCCACTTCCGAGATCCCAAATATTGAATGTCGTCTGGAAAGATTGGAGGCTAAAGTCCGTTCTAAGCCTGGTATCGAGGCTATAACCAATGCTGCTGAACTCCCCCATGCTGATAATGACAAAAAGGGGGAGAGATCAAATGAAGAAAATTTAGATACAACTGAGGTTCAGGCAACGGATGAACCTCCTTCTCAAGTTGAGGGGGAGAAGGTCGCTGAGATTTCAGCGACAGAAGATCAAGCCCCTCCCACTTCTTCCCTTGCTTTAGTTGATGAAGAAGAGGACGAGGAAGAAGAGGACGAGGAAGAAGAAGATGATGAAGAAGATCTTGATCTCCATGATCAAGAAAATAACAATGGCGCTGATGATGATGAAGAGGATCAGTCTCTCTGGTTCTCAGCCACAAACGTCTCATCAACGCTAACAATGAAAGGTGTTGTTATCTCTAAAGCAGGGGGGAGATAGAAGGATAAAGCTTTAGGTACCCCTTCCCAAAGCAAGCAAAAGGAAATAGTTGCCGAGGGAAACCTGAAACTTATACAACCATCTGAGGGGGAGCATCCTTTTTAGGTATGCCTATCTACTGTCCCTCTCTCCTTCTTTTCCTGCCAAACCCCTCTCTCTTTCTATCCTTTATCTTTCTTCTTCTATAATAAACACTAACTCCCTTTTTCATTTTTTGATCAATTAGTTCTCTCCCCTACTTAAGGGAACTTCACTACAAATAATCCCATCTCTCACAGCTGATGATCAAATAATCCCAACCTTCTTCAATGAGGTTGATGAAGAAGAAGAAGAAGAAGAAGATGAAACCCTGCTCCATTCAGGAAGGCCCTCTCGACCAGCTCAATGGTCAGAGGATGAACTCAAAAGAAGAAATAGATGATCTCTTTCCTAGAGAGTCACGATCCCTCCTCAATCCTCAACAAAAGAGCTTGACTTCCTGACCCAAGCTGAAATTGAAGAATCTGTCAGAGCTGAGAAGCTGATTGTCGAATGCCAAAAAGACGCTAATCTAGCTCTTGAGGTTAATTCATCACTTTTCAAGGATGACAAGATGCAAAAAAATCCAGTGAGCTCTTCCTCCAAAGCCAAGGCAATCCAAAAGAAAGTCTATTTCCTCCTCCTCTGATAATATCGTTGCAATCAAGAACGACACCTCCATCAAATTCTCAAAAGAGGCATTGTTCGGGCCTCCTCCTTATGTATCGATTCTTGATCTATCCCTGCCTCCTGTTGGACCATTCATTCCAGGAAAAGTTCTGAAAAATCCTTTTGGAATCTTCTTCAACGATGATGAAGGTCAGCTCAGATTCCAAAAAGTCTATGAGATCCCTCTCTGTCCTCTGAATCATCTCAAAGATCTTCTGTGCTTATGGTGTACCTACTCCTCTTTTAGCTGAACCGATCAAGACAATCGTTAGACAATAATCAGCTGATCGAAGGCAAAAAGGAGAAGAAGTACCTGATTACATGATCAAGGTCCTGAAATACTATCTTGATAGTTGATAGATTCACTTCTACTTCTTGTAATCTATTAATTGGTCTTACATTAGTTAAATCTTCACTTGTACTTATAATTTTCTTCTCTCTTGTAATTCTTTCTTTGAATTAATGAAAATCTCAGTGAATTACTTAACTCTATCAATACTGTAAAAGATCCCTCAAAATAGTAATTAGGACATGTATGTAATGAGTCCTGATTATCCTGTATTTTGACATTAAAGTAATTTTCTTCATAGTTACTTTGTCATCATCAAATATCATACTGAGTGAAAATTACGTCTAACATTATGTATTAGTGTTTCATCATCAGCGATCATACTGAGTTTGTTCAGTTATCACTGAGATCTCTCTTGTAAACATTCATATATATTTGTGTTTCACCATCAGCGATAAAATACTGAGTTTGTTCAGTATCGTTGATGATTTCTCTTGTAAACAGTAAGACATAATCTTTGAAGACAAGTTTCGCGACAAAAGATGTTCACTGCTGAATCGAAGACAAAGCTGCTGAACAAAGACAAGTATACTCATGACCTGATGCGGATATCAGTGAAGCCAAGACAAGTCTACACATGCGAAGAAACCTGAGGAAAAGCTTCAGCGATAGTTGAACTTCTTTATATCTCTGAAGGAAGAGATATTCAACGATTGATGATCACTTAGCTTATGCCTTAAGTCTCTTTTGTCTTACCGTTGCAGACATCGTACAATTGTCAGAATAGACATACCTCTGCAGCAATTCGTACAACAACTCTGTCAATCTTTCTAAAAATATAGAAACCCTTGTTTTCTATATTCTCCCAATCCCCCATTCTCTATTTCTAGTTGTTGGGAACTGAAGATTCTTCTAAGTGTAGTTACTACTGCTAGTACAAGAGTGGTTACTACTGCCAGAACAAGTTGAAGATTAATACTGCTAAGTGTTACTACTGCTAGTAGAATTACTACTGCTAGTTATAGTTAGTACTGCTAGTAGTTAGTACTGCTTGTAGTTAATGCTGCTGGAAGAGGATACTGCTGCTAAGCTTAGTTAATGCTGCTAAAGAGATACGGATGGAATGTACTACAGCTGGATATACTGAAGATATACTTAGAAGATATACATGGAATATATTCTGAAGATTTATTTATTCTTTGTAATTATCCTTTTATCAGTATATGTATAGAATGTATAGAATAGATAGAATCAACTTTGGATAATTGTTTTTCTCGAGAGAAATCAACCTCAAGGCATAGATCCTAATTCTAGAGAAGTAGAATTCGTATTGGTGAGCCTGTTCATCAATATTGAGGTTGAGTGTGTAATCTTGTAGCTTTAAGCATTTAATACAAGTTTACCGTTTGATATTATATGCTGTGTTTTGATTACTGTTTTATCAAATATCAAAGTGTGAGCCTACCTGTTCTTTTAATGAACTTCTTCACCCTCATAGATAGCATGGCCATCTGCCATTTTATATCCATCTCTTCCAGATCATCAGGGTGAAGTTGTTCCAGATCATCATTGATTAATGAGGGGTTACTATGACTGGACAGGAAGGCTTCAAAGATTGTTTCAGATCCCTTTTCTGAACTTGCTCCACCAGAAGTACTAACTGCTTCAGGAATGGCAGTAGTATCAGTTGCTGCTGACAGAAGTGCAGAATTGTGGACATATCCAGTAGGTTTCTTCTTGATCTCTACCTCAGTTTCAAAAACTCTTAGATCATTGTATAGATCATGAAGTTCTTTCTCCTCCAGATTGTCACTCTGCCTATAAGAGACAGTGTACATGGTCCATTCATCCCCAAGAGATCTGAGGAATTTTCTATTGATGTCATCTTGATCCATCTTTACTCCAACAGTGGCCAGTTCTCCAATGAGTTTGTTGAACCTATCAAAAGTTTGAGTCATAGACTCATTCTTTGATGAAGTAAAATTCTCATATTGCTGTTTAAGAACATCCCTTTGATTTCTCTTGATGCTCTTAGTTCCAGCAAATCTTTTCTCTAGGGAATTCCAGAGAATTTGAGCATCAGTACAGTTGCAGAATTGATGCTGATATTCATTAGGGATTGCCAAGAGCAGAGTACTCAAGGCCTTCATCTCTGTCTGCCTGATCTTTCTTTCACCATCTGTCTTTGGTGGAGGTCTTTTTCCATCTGGTCCTATTCTTCCAGCTTCAGAAGGACCATTCTCAATGATATCCCACATTGAGTAGTCAGTGAGAAGAATATATTGCCTGATCCTTATCTTCCACATGTCAAACTCACTGGGTTTGAGCATTGGAACCTTGGAAACCAAACTGCTGCTTGATTCTGTATGATTTTCCATGATAGCTGTTTCTGATTCAATAGGCTCTGATACCACTTGTCAGGATCGAATTCTTAACAAGAATTAATACTCAGAAACTAATATCAAAGAAGTTGCGGAAAAACACTTTGATATTTGATAAAACAGTAATCAAAACACAGTATATAATATCAAACAGTAAACTTGTATTGAATGCTTAAAGCTACAAGATTACACACTCAACCTCAATATTGATGAACAGGCTCACCAATACGAATTCTACTTCTCTAGAATTAGGATCTATGCCTTGAGGTTGATTTCTCTCGAGAAAAACAATTATCCAAAGTTGATTCTATCTATTCTATACATTCTATACATATACTGATAAAAGGATAATTACAAAGAATAAATAAATCTTCAGAATATATTCCATGTATATCTTCTAAGTATATCTTCAGTATATCCAGCTGTAGTACATTCCATCCGTATCTCTTTAGCAGCATTAACTAAGCTTAGCAGCAGTATCCTCTTCCAGCAGCATTAACTACAAGCAGTACTAACTACTAGCAGTACTAACTATAACTAGCAGTAGTAATTCTACTAGCAGTAGTAACACTTAGCAGTATTAATCTTCAACTTGTTCTGGCAGTAGTAACCACTCTTGTACTAGCAGTAGTAACTACACTTAGAAGAATCTTCAGTTCCCAACACTAGTGCAACCATCTTAGTGATTCTTATGTTCGTTTAGATTAGGTATTACTTAATCTTATTCCACAAAAAACTTGTAAATTGTGATTTGATTTATCAATAAACAATTTATTAAACTTTAAAATTCTGTGTGTTTGTATTCAACCCCACCCCCCTCTTCTACAAACTTGTTAAGCACCTTCGGGACCAACAACTTTGTTTGCGGTCACGGGGTTTATGAAGAGGAAAGTTAAGTATGCCTATATTACAGATCTCAAGATTGGGTAGAGTTAAATCAGAGGAAAGTAAATTTGATGAAGCCTGATCAGAGCTTACCTAGTGTTGCTGAAAGCATGCCTTTATTTTCTTTGTATGAAGAGCCAGAGTCTGGGATTGTTTACCCGAATGACAAGAGTGATCATAGGTTCATGAGATTCAGTGAGTTAGCAAAGTATTCTAACGGAACTTTGAAGATAGTAAAGTTGAAGTTGAACACTATACTTGATTTTGTACATAAGGACATTGACAAAGTTGATATGAAGGAGAGGGTACTGATAGTGAAAGCATTGGATTAGATTCAAGAGAGACTTAGATTCAAAAAGACTATTAGAAAATTTGAGATCTACTTTGGCCTCCAGAAGAGACACAAAAGATTCATTTGATATGTCAACTTCAACACAAAGGGGGAGATTAATAGGGTTATATTTGTAATTATGTTGAGTTGAAGTACTTATCTTGTAAATACCCTAGGGGTATAAATAGATTTTGTCTTTTTTGCTTTGTAGTTAGTTGTTGAAGTTTTATCAGTTTGAATGTATCTTGTAATTTCTCTCTCAATTAATATACAGACTTGTGACTCGTGGCATCTTTGATCTTGATTATTTGATTGAATCATTGTTACATTGCTATTACTTGGATCATCAATATTAAATGAACTCTAGGGACCAAAACTAAGATTTTTGAAAAACCATAGGGAACAAAATTGAAGTTTACTTATAAGTCTGTTTGTATCAATTCAATTGAGTTATGGGATCCTGATAAATGTATCAAATAATTCAAAAATCATGAATTGTGTCACTTTATATAATTATTAAACTACTTAATATAAGCAAAATAATTTAATAACCTCAAGGAAATAACTAATTAAATAATTGTAACTATCTAAAATAAGTTAACATATTCATTTAATAAAAATTTTAAAGTAATATATTTATAATAAAAGTAAAATATAACCAAATAAATAAATAAAGCCTTAATTAATAAAACCCAATATTATAATAAATACCTAATTACTAATTTTAGTCCAAATAAATAATTTATTAAGATCCAATTTACATTATAAACTCATGTACTAATAACTTAGCCTTCTGATGTTGTCTTATTATTGGCTCAACAACAACCAACAAAAGAATAGACCTAATACAGAGCCCATCCCACGAATGGTCGTTGGTCGTGGGAAAACGCGATTTCATCCTATTTTCACGTTTTTCCTTCGTTTCTCCTTATTTCTTAACCTTTTTTGTTGAATGATTTTACAAAATTTCACCAGTACAAGATTCCTCAACCATAGAAACAAAAAACCATTAATTTTTGTGGATTATAGCCTCCACTATTTCGAGCTTAAAATATCGGTTTGCATAATAACAAATATAAACTATCTACGACCAAATTGACTATGTTTTGGGTCGTTTTACCCATTATATTTGCATAATTTCATGATACTTGATAACAAAAACATAGAATCGTTAAAATCAACAAACAACTCAAATTTCGAAATTTTTCCACCCCGCCAATGTAACGATCATTATCATCATTCCTTCTTTTGTCGTAGGTCATGTGTGTAAATAAAAGATAATTGAGGGTCTCTTTGGAAATTAGTATAAGACTCAAAACCCTAGACCCTCCCTCATTGGGTGATTATTGTGTGTGCGGCGCTGAGAAGAGGAGGAGAGAAATTTAGTGTCTAAGTAAGACATGGAATTGGGAAGTTTAGAAGAGGAATCCATTGTTGCAGGTATGTGTTCTTCACCCTAACCTTCTTCTCTCTTTATAGTGGTAAGCATTGATGAAAGCAAGTTGTAGTTGGGATTGAATCCATTATCGACCGAGACATATATATTTTGGGTTTTCTTGGTAGAGTAGTTTAATCGATTAATTCTTTGGGTGTAATTCTTAGTTTATCATCTCTCATATCGATTAGGAGTTAAAACGATTTGAAATTCTGTTTTGATAAAGATTAAAAATCTTTCCCGTTGTGGTTGGTCGTACGCGGCGTTGAATCCGCAAGGGGAAAAACCCCCACCCGGGTGCACCGGGAGTCTCCTTCCCCGGATGCACCAGGAGTCCATGAAACCGGTTACGCCGGGAGTTCCCACATCGGGAGTACCGGGAGTTCACTCAAAAACGGCGCACTGAGAGTTCGCACCCTCGATGTTACGGGGGTCTTCTAACCCGGATAGTACCAGGAGTATGTATACCCAGGAGTCTTAAAGGACCCGGGAGCTGATCTCTCCCAAACCCGGGCGGACCCGGGAGATCCCAAGCGGTAATAGGCCAAAGAGTGTGGGCGCGGGCGTCAGGCCTAGTTAGGCAGCCCGTGACCCTAATTTGTTTGGCCTTTCGTTCGAGTCGGGATTTTAGTCTCTTTACGTTTTAATGGGATCAATAGTTCTATAATTCTGAATTTTGTCATGGTTTGGGATGGACCTTCTAGGGGCTTGTTCGGGATTTATTAATAGGAATTTAATCGTAAGCATTTATCAAATGTAGGAGTTCGGTCCTTCTTGAATTAGCTTATGTGTGTGCTAAGGTTCATTCTGCCAGGTGAGTTCCCTTGTCCAAACTCTAAATAACTGAAAATGGATTTATTTGGTTGGTTGCTACTATGTTCTCTGTAAATGAGTACAGTGTTGTGGGAAATGTGAAATAGTTCGCTTATCATTACTATCGTGCATATGTATCTATGATTTAGTACATGTACGAATGGAATGTTTCTTTTCACCTTGCGGACTATGCGCCATGGCTTGTTGAGAATCATCGGGGATGGTTGAACCGTGTTCCTGGAATTCATTTCCTAAGCACACGGATACGGAATTTACTGTAGGGCAGAATGGGGATCTACTGGGGGACCCGAGTGTGGATTTTTGTAAGTATTTGGGATCTGATTCCGGACGCGGAATTATTCCCTATATGCGATGACTGGTATTTTTCTAAATTGTTGTTTGCCAAATTGATTTCTTAATTATTATTTTTAGACTGCCTGAGAGTGGGAGTTCACTAGACCTTCTAGTCTAACCCTCACATTCAAATGTCTTAAAACCCATTTTCATGTAAGGAAGTCGTTGGTGCTTCATCTAAGAGAAAAGAGAAATGTTGAGAGCTAAGTAAGTGGAGAAACTCAATGTAGAGGCGATGTTAGATGTGGAAACTTAGTATCTCGGTTGTCATAGAGTGCTTTTCTCTTGAATTCATGTCAATCTTATTTTGTTTAGTCTGTATTGGGACCTATTTTGGGATTTAAATCTTTATAAAGTTTTATGTTTGTTTTGGGGTGTTACAAACGGTATCAGAGCCATAGTGTAAGGGATTTAGGTGACTGGATGGCATAAACTTAGACTGTGGAGTAGGGTTGGGGACACAACCGAGATGTATGATGCCTTTAGGAATATCACTCTAGGTGCACTAAATATAAGGTAGTGAGGATTGTCAGTTAAGGTAAATTTACATTACACATAGCCAGTGTAATTGCGAACTTACAGGTACATGTACATGCTCAAATTTCTTGACCATGCATATTAGTCAATAGAACTTTGATTATACGTGGTTAGTTTAGTTTTTGCCATGATCGGAAGGATATTATCGATGTGTTAGTCAATAAAGGGGTGATGGAATGGAGTAAAATTCTAGTCTTGCGGCACTAGCAGCGGTTTTAATGTGATGCATGAGGTCGCATGTGGTGTAATTGTTGACAACCCCTAGAAGGAGTATTATTCAGAGCGATAATAGACTGACTAGAGGTAGAATTTTGTGAGTTCGAAATGGATGAATGACTGGCTAAAGGTAAACTCTTAGTCTCTAGTAAGTCACCATGTTGGGGAGCTGATGTGCCGCTCATTTCAGACAGGAGAAAGAGGATTGGGTTAGGATTTTGAAAGTTTTAACCCAAGGTCAGGGAAAGGAAGTGAGCTTATCACTCTCTGATCAACATTAGAGTGGCAAAGATGTTGGTGAGAAGATATCGGGATTGGATTGAAAATTTTTGGAGGAGCGAAATATGAAGAGAATTAGGTGGTTTATCGATATATATGGATTAAGGGCTGAAACATATAAGTTGTAAATCGTTGCTCAAGATGAGAACCTTACGGGGTGGTCAAACAGGTAGGTTGTGGAACATTTGTTCAACAAGTTGTTGTTAGGGCGAGAAAGAGTCTGATAGTCAAAGGTAGTGTACCACTGATGGCTGAGTAGGTGCATCGGTTGACCTAGATTGAGTGAATAGCCTTCAATTGTAAGTTGAGTTTCATTCATTACGTCTTTAAGGGTATTGCAAGAGCTCATTCATGATTAAGAGTAGATGTGTACATAACAAAATTCATGTTTTGGAAACAATCCGACCCGTGCAAGCATGTATTTAAAGAAGAAAGACAAACCTATATTTAGTTGCATAATAAAATTTTGAACTTAGTGATTTGCGAATTATATCATTTTCTTTATGTTGAGATAAACTTCGTTGCGAAAATCATGAAAACATTTGACTGCAAGTTGTATAACAAAAATGAGAACTGGCACGTTGATCTTTTTTAAATGAGTACGTGAGTCGACTACTGTAATTCGTACATGTGATTTCGTTTAGAAGTTTTCTAGTTATATAGGAAAGGCTTCTTTCTATATTTCTGGTGTAACGATATCGTTTTAGTTGGTCAAGGTTGTGTTTTACCGAAAGATTGTGTGTGAACGATTCTCGAGAACATTGTACATGGGTTTGAAATATGAAAGTGTATGGTCTTGTGTACTCAAGTTGTTGTCAAGTGTTGTACTTATCGAATGTTCAAATATGAGTTGTGATTTTAAATTATCGGGTCGTCATGCATGAAGGCTATAAACTCAGTAGGTCGTGACAGTTATTGTATTTGAAGATAAGGAAGGGCTTCGAGATTAGGTATGTGTCGGTCAAGCCAATGATGGATGATTTATGATCCTGGTATTCTTATTATGGAAGAGAGGTGAATGGTGGAAATGACCGGAATGGACTTTGGCATTGATAGTATCATGGTGGTTTGAAATTTTGCTTAATAACATGAAATGTTGTTGTCAGTGACCGGTGGTATCTGGGGTAAAGACTTGAAGTTGTCAAAGTTCTGAATTTAGTAGTTTGTTGTAGGTTAGAGTTGAGCTGTTGTAAAGAAATGTTCAAAGTATTGAGTCAGAGTTTTTGGAATGGTCTTGCAAGTTAGACCTTGCACTAGGTAAACCTTGAACTTCTTCCAAGTGAGGATGGTGAAGTGCAAAACTAAATGCGATATGTTGGGGAAAGGTAGATTCCGTTAGAAATTCTAGTTGTCGAGGATATTGTGGAGGTATTATCACGTCGTTTCTTTTATGATTAAAGTTAGTAGTTGTTTAAGATGTGTTGAGTTAAGGGCATTGTCAAGAGTTAGAATTTAAGAATTTATCTTGGTGTACATAGACGTAGTAGGTCGTTCAGGATAGATGTATTCTTGCCAGATGTTGGATAACCATGCAGGAGCATTATGATGATGGAAGATTGCTACTTGGAGGAGTGTTTTCCCTGCGAGGTTTTAGCGATTCGTAAATGGATGAAGTATTTAGTGCAATCAAAGTGAGATCATGGATTATAATGGGAAATATGGAGTTTTGGTTCATCTAGATTTGGGAAGAGACGAAGTCATATGATAGATTGGGTTATATATGCATGCAAGTGAATATAAAGGCATGATTGGTAATGAATGCAAATGATCATAAGAACCTGGTCTGCAGTGTTATCGTGGTGTTGTAACTATGAACAAGTTAGTGGCATTGTATGCCAAGGTGGATTTGTAATTCATTGAGGTGATAATGGGTTGTTGTTATGTTGGGTGGTGAATGTGTGTGGTAATGTGGGACAAGGGTAAGTGTAAATCGGTGATTGGAGATTTTGAGGAGAGATTCAAATGTGACGAGTATGTTTGATATAGTTGTTTCGTTATTGGTGTTCTTAAGGTCAAAGGGTTGAGTGATATTTGACGATTATCTATAAGAAGAACTCGTGTTTCTCTCGGTTGCGTTGAGTTTTAGAGAAGCTTACATTAAGCCAATGAGAATGTCCTATTTGATTGGTTGTTGATTTGATGTTTTGCTGGGAATGTTGAGGTACTCATTGGGTAGGAATAGATCTCGGTGGGTAGGTCGACTCTGTTTGAAGAATGAGAGGTGCTTGGTATAGTGGATATTGAGTATTGTTTCGTGACCCATCTAATTGCCTCAAGTGAGAATTGTGGTGAACCAAAGTACGTAATAGGGATATGTTACTGATTAGGGGGAATCGGTGATTCAGGATTACGTGAGAAGATAATGTTGGTATGTTGCAATAAGGGAGTAAGCTGAAGCTAAGAAACTCATCTAGTGAAGCTGAAGAGCTTGGAGTATGTTTAAAAGTTGTTATTTTATGAGGATATGAGAATGAGATTACTGTGTATGTTATGGTTTTGGTGCCGAGAAAGTTAAACCGTTCGGTTGGTCGAAAGCTTGCATTCATTAGTGAGTCAATCTTGGGAACCATGTTTGATGTTTTTGTTGGGAACTGAAGATTTGTCTAAGTAATTACTACTGCCAGAACAACATGGTTACTACTTCTGAGATAAATTACTACTGCTGAGCCAGATTAATACTGCTTGAAGAAATTAATACTGCTAAGCATAGTTAGTCCTGCTGAAGATTAATACTGCTCAGAGTGTTAATACTGCTACAACTTAATACTGCTTATGTGATAATCAAGATACGCGCAGATCAAGGTTTGAAGATAATCATGGAAGGTTGAAAATAATTATGGAAGAATATACTTAAGATCTTTTATGTTTTGTAGTTATCTTTTATTTTCAGTATATGTATAGAATTATTCTGAATAGTTTGATACGAGAATTCTAAGTTTTTGTTCTGAGAGAGAATTAACCTCAAGGTTTACAACCCTAGTTCTAGGGAAGTAGAATTCGTCTTGGTGAGCATGTTCATCAAGATTGAAGTTTTGTTTGAAAGCTTGAAACTTTAATCATTCAATAAAGTTTACAAGTTGTGATTTATATTTTACTGTTACATTGATATTTTGAATATTAAAGTGTTTTTCCGCAACTTCTTTAATATTGTTTCTGAGTTTCATTATTCTTGTTAAGAATCAGATCCTGACAAGTGGTATCAGAGCCTAGTATTCTCAGAAACCTTCATTCATCATGGACAACACAGTTGAATCAACCAGTACCTTTGTTTCAAAGGTTCCCATGCTCAAACCTAATGAGTTTGACATGTGGAAAATTAGGATCAAGCAGTACATCCTCCTTACAGACTTTTCTATGTGGGACATTGTTGAGAATGGTCCCTCTGCTGAAGGTAAAATTGGACAAGATGGAAGAAGACCACCTCCAAAAACTGATGCTGAGAAAAAAGTGAGACAATTGGAGATGAAAGCCTTGAGCACCCTGCTTTTGGCCATCCCTAATGAGTATCAACATCAGTTTCATCACTGCACTAATGCTCAGATTCTATGGAATGCTTTAGAGAAGAGATTTGCTGGCACCAAGAGCACTAAGAGGAATCAAAGGGATATTCTCAAGCAGCAATATGAGAATTTTACATCTTCAAAGAATAAGTCTATGACTCAAACTTTTGACAGATTCAATAAGTTAATTGGTGAGTTGGCTACTGTTGGAGTTCAGATGGAACAAGATGATGTCAACCGAAAGTTCCTCAGATCTCTTGGAGATGAATGGACCATGTACACTGTCTCATTCAGACAGAATGACATGTTGGAAGAAAAGGAACTGGATGATCTGTACAATGATCTGAGAGTGTTTGAATCTAAAGTGGAAGCAAAGAAGAAGCCTACTGGATATGTTCATAATGATGCACTCCTATCAGCATCAACTGATTCTACTGCTAACCCTGAATCAGTTAATGCTGCCAGTGGAGTAAATCAAGAAAAAGGCAATGAATCTGTTTTTGAAGCCTTTCTTTCCATCCATGGTAACTCTTCTTTAATCAATGATGACTTGGAGCAGCTTCATCCTGATGATCTTGAAGAGATGGATATTAAATGGCAGATGGCCATGCTTTCTATGAGGGTGAAGAAGTTCATCAAGAGGACTGGGAGGAACAACTTCTCTCAAAGAAGAGAAGATGGAGCAGACTTTGATAAGTCAAAGTTGGAGTGCTACAAGTGTCATATGAAGGGACACTTTGCCAGGGAATTGAAAAGTGGAATGTCTCAAAACAACCACCAACAAGCTCAGACTGGAAGCTTCAACCAGAACAGAAACTCTGCTCAAGCTCTTGTTTCTCAACAAGGAATGGGGTTTGACTGGAGTGATCAAGCAGAAGAGGCCATTCAAAATCAAGCTCTCATGGCAGAGGTATCTGATCTCCCAACTGAGGTACTTTCTAATTTCTGTACTCAAACTTGCATAGACATTGTTAAAAGGTACAGGGATCACAACCAGAGTATGAGTGATGACCTTAAGAGGTCAAAAAAGGATAGAAAAGACTATGTGAAAATTGTTGAGAGATTTGAAGAACAAATTAAAGGTTTCCAAGCCAATGAACTTCAACACACATATGATACAAATTACTGGAAGTGGGAGAAAAATGATTTAGAAATCCAACAGACAAAGTCTAGAGAGAAGAATGAAAAGTTGAGAGGAGAGCTAGCCAAGGTTAAGCTGGATGTGGAAAAGTTTTCATATGCTTCTAAAGCCATGGATTCAATTCTAAAGGTTCAAATCCATGATAAGCTTAAACCAGGAATTGGGTACAATACCACACCACCACCATATAACAACAACTACATCCTTCCTAAATCAGACTTGCTAGAGACCAAGGATAAGAAGAACTTGCATGAGGGAGCCACTAACATAGATCCTTTAGATGAAGTAGTTGTTGAGGACAAGACTGAGAAAGAAGCTGTAAGAGTAAGGATAACACTGTGAGTGGTGAGATTCCTTTAGAAAATAACATTCTTACCAATGAGGGTGGTGGAAGGGATTGGGTCAAATCTGATGGTGTAGAGAAGACTAAGGGAACGTCTAAAAAGGTCCATTACAAGCAGACTACAGTTATGAATCCTGTTCCTTGCAAACAGTGTACAGGTAATAAATCTGAGCCCCTAAAACATGATAAAAGGAGGGGAAATCAAAGAAATTGGAATAATCAGTGGGCTCAGAAACAAGGAGTTGATCTGAGTAGAATCATCAGACTAAAACCTTGTTTCATATGTGGCAAATTGAACCATCTTGCCAAGCACTGTTATTTTAATCCTATGAACCAAAGGATAAATTTTCGAAGATCTGTGCAAAAACCCTTTGGTTATAGGAAGAATGAAAGGAACCATGTGGCTAAGAAACATGTTAAATCTAAAAGCCACATGAAGAAAAGGACTATAAAAGAGATTGTCAAAATGTGGGTTCCCAAATGCACTAAAACTGTTAGTACTGCTACCACAAATAGTGTTGCTGACAAAGATAGTGCTGCCAGAAGCAATACTACTGCTATCAATGTTAGTGCTGCTGAGAGTATTAGTACTTCTAAAACTAACATTGTTAGTACTTCATCAAATATTAATACTGCTAACTCTGTTAGTGCTTCTAACAAGGTTAGTACTGCTAAACCTGTTAGTCCTGCTAACTCTGTTAGTACTTCTAAAATCAGTACTGCTTCTAGTGTTTGTCCTTCTAGACCAATCATCTTGATAAAGTACTCCAGTCAAGAGGATTCTAAATTTAAAAATCTCATCAAAAAGGAGTGTAAGTACTTTGATGAGAAAGGGAGGCCCAAGACCACTTTGGCTTGGGTTCCCAGTCAATACTAATTGATTTATCTTATGTGCAGGGCAACCAGCAGCTCAAGGGAAAGAGTATTTGGCATGTTGATAGTGGTTGCTCTAGGCACATGACAGGGAACATGGCTTGTCTCAAGAATTTCAAGAAAAATGATGGAGGACATGTTGTCTTTGGTAATACTCCAGATGGAGGTAAGATTAGTGGTAAGGGTGATGTAACAAAAAGGTAAGATGACCTTTGAAGATGTTTTCTATGTTGAGCAGTTAAGGTACAACCTGTTAAGTGTATCACAGGTTTGTGACAAAAAGCATAGTATATTATTCACTGATTCAGAATGCATTATCCTTGCTCTTGGATTTAAGGGAGTTGATGAAAAGATGATACTACTAAGAACTGCTAGAAAGGATAATGTCTATTGTTTGGATATGGAAAATGTTTCAAATGATTCATCCCTAAACTGTCTTGTTTTAAAAGCCTCTTTGGATGAATCATCACTTTGGCATAGAAGGATGTGTCACATGAACTTTAAAACAATGAATAAACTTGTTAAAAACAACCTTGTAAGAGGCCTGCCTTCAAAAGTCTTTTCATGTGATGATCATTGTGTTGCTCGTCTCAAAGGCAAACAACACAAAACTTCTCATAAGTCCAAAAGAGTTGAACACAATTTCTTCTTCTCTTCAGTTGTTGCATATGGATCTGTTTGGTCCTACAAATGTCATGAGTATAAGTAAGAAATCATACTGCTTAGTTATTGTTGATGATTACTCTAGATTTACTTGGGTATGTTTTCTAAGGACTAAGGATGAGACAGTGGACTGATCAAATCCTTTATTCTAAGAATTGAAAACCAAACAAATCAAAAGGTAAAAGTCATTAGGTTAGATAATGGTACTGAAATTAAAAATCTTGACCTAAACACCTTTTGTGAGGAAAAAGGAATTGAGAGGCAATACAGTGCTCCTAGGACTCCACAACAAAATGGTGTTGCTGAGAGAAGGAATAGGACACTGATTGAAGCTGCTAGATCTCTGTTAGCTGATTCAAAACTTCCAATTACTTTCTGGGCTGAAGCAGTCAAGCCTAAAAACAAGACACCATATGAGATTTTAAATAAAAGAAAACCATTTATTGGTTTTTACAAACCTTTTGGGTGTCCTTGTACCATTCTCAATACCAAAACTCACTTAGGAAAGTTTGATAGCAAAGCAGATGATGGTTTTCTTGTTGGCTACTCATCTCAGAGTAAGGCATACAGAGTGTTTAATTCTTCTTCTAGAATAATTGAGGAAAGTGACAATGTCAAATGCAATGAGAACACACCAAATCCTATTGGTTCAGGTCCTCAGTGGTTATTTGACATTGATTCAGTAACTAACTCTTTGGGTTTCAGTAGTGATGATCATGCAGGATCAGGAAGTAGAGGATCAGGGGATGAACAAGTACAATATATTATTCCTCAGTCTGTAATCTTTCCCATACCTACAATGGACCCTGTTGAAATCTGTGAAAAGGAGACTGTTAGCTCCAAATCTTACGTTTGTTAAAGTGTTGAAAATACCCAAGTCTTTTTTCAGAGGACTTCCAAAAATAGACTTCAGAGGACGAAGACTTCAGAGGACAAACCTGCCTCTGAAGTACCTATCAGAGATTGCAACTTTCAGCAGGACATCAGAGATGGCTTCATCAGAGGCTCTGAAGACAACGTCAGAGCTCTGAAGACATTCTCTCTGAAAATGGCGCTGAAGACTCTTGAAGTATCAGAACAGATAGCCAATCACTTAGTGATAAGATTTACTTTATAGAATAAGTTACTGTTCAAGCATGTATTGAGCTTACCTATTAGGTAAGACACTGTTCAAGCATGCTTCTATTTGTCAGAATAGTACACTGTTTACTTTATGGTCCTATAAATAGGACCATCACTCCTTTGATAAAAGTGTGCTTTTTTGAAATCTTGTATAAGAAGAATCAACTGAATATATCTCACGAAGATCTTGTTCTTTCTACTTGCTTTATATATGAACTGTGATATTTGAATTTGCTTTTGATATTAAACTATATTGCTTCCGTTGTTTATACTCTTGTTGTTTATATCATTATTGTTATAATATTAAATCTGGGATCCAACAATTGGTATTAGACCCTCCTTTGTTTTCTAAAACAAAAAAAGATCATATCTGCATACTCGGATAGATTTAATTCTTAATGATTCAAGCTTTTATTATTTGTGCATGTTTGTGTAAACCCTGGTTTATTAAACTTCATATGCTCCAGATTTAAAAGTAAATCACAGTTACATCACTTAATAGAAAGATCTGCTTAGAAAAAGCATCAGTTCTTCAAATCTTCATCCTTTCTTCACAAAAATGGCAAACTCAAGCATAAGTGCCATTTATACAGCCGGATCATTAACCAAACCTCCTACACTTCTAAGGGATGAATATCCTCAATGGAAGATAAGGATGATAAATTTCTTAGAAGGCATGGACAGGGATCTGTTAAGATCAGCGTACGATGGGCCTCACCAACCAATGGTGTTGGTACCAAGAGTTCCAGCAACAACAGATACTGCTGAAATCCCTGCTTACTATGAAAAGAAAACTTTAAACTTTATGGATGAAGAAACTAACATGATGGATAATGATTCAAAAGATGTTAGATTAGTAATAATGGCCATTCCCAATGATATCTTCCAAGAACTTGATTCTTGCATAACTGCAAAAGAGATATGGGATCAGTTGTTAAATCAACTTGAAGGAGGCCTACAAACTCAAAAGAACAGGAGAAATCTTTGTATCAATGAATATCATGATTTTCATGCATTACCCGAAGAAACCTTACATCAAACATACTCAAGGTTTAACATCCTCATCAACAAATGCAGAAAATTTGGGGTCATGAGAACAAAAGAAGAAAACAATGTTCTATTTCTTAAAAGTCTAAATGAAGAATGGTCACAACTGTCAATGTCGATACAAGCCAATCAAAATCTTGAATCATGGTCATTGACTGACATTTATGGTACCTTGGTAGCACAGGAAAAAAAAGTTGTTAAACAAAAATCAAAAACCTCTTTAGGTGGTCCACTTGCACTCATGTCAAAACAGAAGGGTGTATCACAAGAATGCAAAAATGCAGAAAAAGACAATTGTTCAAAAAGGGAATCTAAAAGAAAATCTAAAAACGTTCTGATGTCTGAAGAAGTTGAACACTCAGATTCTGACTCAGATGATGACATCAATGCCTTTGCCAAATCTCTTGCATTAATCACCCATCAATTTAACAAGAAATTTGGCAAGAAAGTCTTTGAAGGAAGAAGAGATGATGAAGAAAGAAGAGGAAATCCAGAAAGAAGATTTCAAAAAACTGAATATCAACAAGAGCCCAGATCCACTCTACATAGTGATCAAAAGGGCGTTCATTTCACCAATCATGATTCTACTCAACAATCAAGATCTCAACAATCATTTCAGCCGAGGTATCCTCAACCTCAGAGGTACTTCAAGCCACAACCACAAGTACAAGCACAGAAGACAGAATCAGACACTGCTCTTCCATCAAACCAAAACGATGGAAGATGTTTTAGATGTGGAAAGCCAGACCATTACTCCGCCAACTGCAGAGGTAGACTCATCAAGGATGAAGACTACTACAAAAACAAGTACAAATACAATGTCAAAGAAAGAGTACTTGTAGCAGAGATGGAAGACTGGCTGTCAGACTCAACAAGCGATGGAGAGGAAGAACCCACCAATCTCTGTGGTATGGCGTTCACAAGTGATCAAAGTGACGGATCATCAGAGGACTACTCTGAAAAGGTAAACTCTCCTTCCACCTCTGAAAGTGATCTTGAATTGGATGTTATTAAACTAACAGATGAATTTCAAATCCCAAAACAAAAACTTGTTGAGGAAAAAGAAAAAGCAAAACAAATGACAAAAGATCTTAATTTTTACAAAAGGGAAAAAGATCTTCTTGAATCAGAAAAGAGAGATATTTTTTTTGAAAAATCTGATCTTGAAAAAGCTCAGAAACAAAAGGAAAAATCATTTTCAGAAAAATTCAAAGAACTTGAGAAAGTTTTTAAAGTTAAAGAAGAAGAAGTAAAAAAATCTGAGTATGAAAGACTCAATTTTGTTGCCTTAACCAATTTTTTCCAAAAAGAGAGAGAAATCTTACATCAATCTCTGGAAAGGAAAGAACTTCAAGTCAAAAGTTATCTTGATGCTCAGGATGTTCATATAATGATAAACTCTCAAATGGATACTCAAGGGATTGGATTCAATGAATTGGATCCATTCACTGGATTGAAGAAAACTTCACTTTCTTCCACTTTCTGTAAAGGAAAGGTCCAGAGCTCTGACTGTCCATCTCTGAACAATTTCAAGAGAATAAAAACCTCAGAGAGATCAAAAACGAGGGCTCTGAACTTTAAAAATGTTGCATACTCTGAAGTTCAAAACCTTCCAAATTCTAACTTAAAAATAGAAAAAGAAACTTCAGAGCTACTTTTCACAAAACCTCAGAGCAATGATCCTAATGAGATTTTCAAGTTCAATGCATTTATCAAAGATAAGTCAGAGACATCTGAACAAAGTACCTCTGAAGCAAGTACTTCTGAAGATGAACCTCAGAGTTCACTTAATCCAGATGCCCCTCTGTATTCACCATTCTCTGATGAATGCATCAGAACTACATTTGCGGATGACATCAAGAAAATAAATCAAAAAAATATCATAGCTGATATAGAGAAGAAAGAAAGCATGAAAAGAATCATCAAAGTCTCCAGACCTAAGAAAATTGAGAAACCATCAGAGGTAGTTATCTCTAGTAAGACTGAACGAGACTTTCTTGACTCTGATTCTGAATCTGATCCAGAGGTAGATGAACAGATTTTCTACAAACCAGAGAAAGTAATTCATAAAAAGATAGATACCGTTGGTTCTGGAATTTTGAACATTCCTATTTCTGTTTTAAAAATTAAACCCAGACTACCAATATGTCCTGACTTTGCAGAAATGTGTCTTCAAGCAAAAACTTCTCTGGAACTTGAAAAAGAATTACAAGAAATGGCAAAGAATAAAACTATCACTTCTCAACTCTACACTTATAAACCAATCAAGTTTACTCCTGGACAAAAAGGAAAATGGCAAGAAATTAACCATTCTGATCCAGTTTGTGCATTGAGCAACAAAGAGAAGAGGATGTTTCTGAACAAGAGAAGGCAACTTGAAAAGAAGGCTGTCTCTCAAGCTAAAAGAAAAGAAGTAGTTAGGAATACTTGTAATATTCCTAGTACTAATTCGAAAAGGAATCATCATGTATCGAATGCATTTAATGAAATGAAATCCTTCGCTTCTACTTCTTCTTGTTCTGTAAAATGCAATTGCATCTAACTCTTGATGAAACTAAGAAATCACTTCAAAGGTTCTCATTGTTTTCTTTATCAATCTCTGAATAAAAATTCAGAGACAACGCCTCAAAAGAAAAAGGACAAGGCAAAATTTCAAAAAGATAATCAGAAGTCTAACAAAATAGGACCCATAATGAGATGGGTACCTAAGAAAATCTAATCTGTCTTGCAGAAACAGTCAATGCCGATCTGGTACTTAGATTCTGGATGTTCAAGGCATATGACTGGAGATAAAAAGTTATTATCCTCTTTCAAAGCTAAATCTGGAGGAGCAGTAACTTTTGAAGACAATATGCAAGGAAAAATTAAGGGTTATGGTGAGCTTGCAAGAGGTAATGTTTCAGTATCAAAAGTTGCTTATGTTGATGGTTTAAAGCATAACTTGATCAGCATAAGTCAACTTTGTGACCATGGTTTTGATGTAAAGTTTCAAGAAAAACATTGTTCACTACTTCACTAAAAAACATGTCAAGAAATGCTCAGAGCTGACAGAAAGGGAAATTTATACAGAATGAATTTTTCGAAACACATAAAAACTGACTCAGAGAAACTCTGTCTGGTATCTCTAAACAGTGAAGATGTTTGTCTCTGGCATAAAAAGTTCTCACATCTGAACTTTTCTTCACTTGATAAATTGGTCAAACTAAATCTGGTTAAGGGATTGCCATCTCTGAAGTTTAACAAAGATCATCTTTCTTCTGCTTGTGAAATGGGAAAAATGAAAAGATCTTCCCACAAGACCAAAAGTGATAATAATTGTCCAAAACCTCTGCATATGCTTCATGTGGACCTCTGTGGTCCTATCTCTGTACAGAGCTTGTCAGGTAAAAAGTATATCCTCATTTTGATTGACGAATACTCTAGATATACTTGGATAGAATTCATCAGAGCCAAGTCTGATGTCCCTGATATTTTAATAAGATTGTTAAAAAGATTGCAGGTTCTGTTTGATACCAAAGTTCAGAAACTGAGAAGTGATAATGGAACAGAGTTCAGAAATGCAAAAATCAACTCATATCTTTCAGAGGAAGGCATAACTCCGAACTTCTCTGCAGCTAGAACACCTCAACAAAATGGTGTTGTTGAGAGGAAAAACAGAACACTGGTTGAAGCTGCAAGAACTATGCTTGCAGGATCAGAACTTCCCACAAACGTTTGGGCAAAGGCAGTGGCAACAGCCTGTTTCACACAAAACAGAGCTACAATTGTCAAAAGATTCAAGAAAACATCTTATGAACTCATTAACAATAGGAAACCTAATGTTAAATATTTCCATGTTTTTGGATGCAGATGTTATATTCTAAATGATAGAGAGTCTCTTGGAAAGTTTGACAAGAAATCAGATGAAGGCAAATTCATTGGCTATTCTTTAGTCTAAAAAGCTTTCAGAGTGTTCAATCAAAGAACCAGAACAATCCAAGAGAGTATCAATGTGTCTTTTGATGATGACAAAAGTCTGGCCAGCAAAGATATCAATCAAATTGCCAAAAATATCTCTGAATCATCAAAGATAAGAGAATCCGAACTCAACAAAATTTTTGAAGATTTCTATGATGATGAAAATGCAGAGTTTCTTTTCCGAGATATTCATAGAGCAACTTCAGAGGAACCACAAACATCAGGTACAAATCTCTCTGGTCCCTCTGAAGTTACAACTTCTGCTTCCTTGAATGCAGGTCCAAGAAATGAATCAACTTCAGAGCCTTTGGAATCACCTTCAGAGCCTCTAGAATCAACATCAGAGCCTCTGGAATCAACTTCAGATCCTCTGGAATCAACATCAGAGCCTCTGGAATCAACATCAGAGCCTCTGGAATCAACATCAGATCCTCTGCTCAGCACAACAGAGATGTCTCCAACTGTCATCTCTGAAGCTTAAACTCCACCTCATGTACATGCTCCGCTCACAAGATGGACAAAGGATCATCCCCATTATCAGATCATTGGATCACCTTCAGAGGGTGTCAAAACCAGATCAGCCACAATCAATGAATGCTTTTTTGTAAAATTTTTAAGCATCATTGAACCAAAGAAGGTAAATGAAGCTCTTGAAGATCCTCATTGGATCTCTGCAATGCAGAATGAGCTTCAAGAGTTTGAAAGAAACAAAGTCTGGACCTTAGTTCCCCTTCCTAAAGGAAAATTTGCAATTGGAACTAAATGGGTCTTCAGAAATAAAAAGGATGAGGATGGCATTATAATCAGAAACAAAGCTAGGTTGGTTGCTAAGGGATATTGCCAAGAAGAAGGCATTGATTATGATGAAACCTTTGCACCTGTGGCTAGGCTAGAAGCAATTAGAATCTTCTTAGCCTATGCTGAACACAAAGGGTTCAAAGTATATCAGATGGATGTTAAATCTGCCTTTCTGAATGGTAAATTAAATGAAGAGGTTTATGTCCAGCAACCACCTAGTTTTGAGTATACAGAGTTTCCAAACCATGTTTATTATCTTGATAAAGCTCTATATGGACTTAAACAAGCTCCAAGAGCATGGTATGCTACTCTATCCACATTTCTGATAAATAATGGTTTTGAAAAAGGTAGAATAGATACAACCTTGTTCATAAAAAGGTACAAAAATGAGATGCTCTTAGTACAGATATATGTTGATGACATTATATTTGGCTCTACAAATCAAAAGTATTGTGATAAGTTTTCAGAGTTGATGAAGAGTAAATTTGAGATGAGTCTTATGGGAGAATTCACATTCTTTCTAGGCTTACAAGTAAAGCAAACATCAGAGGGTACTTTTATAACTCAATCTAAGTATGTCTCTGATATTTTGAAAAAATACAGACTCAATGATTCAACCTCTATGAAAACCCCTATTGCCACAGGAGTCAAATTTGACTCTGATCTTTCGGGAAAATCTGTAGATGTCAAAACCTACAGAGGCATGATAGGTTCACTATTATACTTAACTGCAAGTAGGCCTGACATAATGTTTGCAACATGTCTTTGTGCCAGATATCAAGCAAATCCAAAAGAATCTCATTTATCTGCTGTCAAAAGAATTTTCAGATACCTGAGAGGCTCACCCTCATTAGGCCTCTGGTATCCAAAACTTTCTAGTTTTGATTTAACAGCTTACACTGATGCAGATCATGCAGGATTCAAGCTTGACAGAAAAAGTACCTCTGGGTGCTGTCAGTTATTGGGAAATAAGCTGGTAAGTTGGACATCCAAGAAGCAAAACTGTGTTTCAACTTCCACAGCAGAGGCAGAATATGTTGTTGCTGCTAGTTGTTGCTCTCAAGTCATATGGATGCAAACTCAGCTCCGATACTATGGCTTACAATATGACAGAATTCCAATTATGTGTGATTCAAAAAGTGCCATAGCCATCTCTGCCAATCCAGTACAGCACTCCAAAACCAAGCACATTGATGTAAGGTACCACTTTCTGAAAGATCATGTTGAAAAGGGAAGAATAGAGATGTATTTTGTACCAACTGAACTTCAACTTGCTGATATTTTCACAAAAGCTTTAGATGAACGAAGGTTCAATTTCTTAATTAGCAAGTTGGGTATGTTGAACATGTCTGCCTAACATAGGAAAACATCAGAGTCTCTGATCCATTCATCAGAGCCTCTGACATGCGTAACATGTTCAACCAGAACTTCTGAAACTAATTTCAGAGCCTCTGAACTTTTTCACAAATGGTAAAAAAATCATTCTTTTGTATCTCCAAGCATGTGTCAAGGGGGAGAAGATAAAGACTTCATTCTTTGGTCAAGGGGGAGGCAAAGAACCTTTCATCTTTCAAGGGGGAAAAAGTGAGCTTCTCTGATACTCATATCAGAGACTCTGATCTAGTCTCTGATATTTATATAAGAGCCTCTGATCTTGTCTCGGATATTTATATCAGAGTCTCTGATCTTTTCTCATTAAACGAATATTCCAGGAAATTCTTTTAATAATAAATCTTTTGGATAACCATTTGTTTCTTTTCAAAAACCCAATTGGCGGTTTTCTGACACCAAGCGGCTATCCCCTACACACCTCAAAGTGTCACCTATTAATTAGGGGATGATGGAACGTCCTTTCTGACATTAGAACTCTCAATGGTTGTTTCCATAACCTCTCCCTCTACCTTTCTTTTTATGTCCATAAAAACCCTTTTTCTCTTCTCGTTATTCTTTACGCTCTCAGAATCCAAAATCCCAAATCTCTCTTTCTAAGCTCTCATCTTTCTCAAAAAAAACCGGCAACTATGGCGGCTCATTCCCAAACCTCAGATAACTCGAGCAAACTTGTTCCAAGCTTGAATATGGCGCAGTTCGATGTTCCAGTAAAAGGTAACAACTACTTTCTGGACGTCACCCCAACCAAATACGATGAGCAGTTTCGCCCAATCCTCGACTTTTTGACCAACTGCGAACTCAACGATGTCCTCACCAAACATACCTCAGATATTCCTCTACGCTTTGTCCAACAATGGTGGTATTCAAGTGAATACGATGATGAAAAGGAAGGACTGGTTGGATACATTGACCTAGGTGAACAAAGCATGAACATAAGAATCACCCCACAAACCCTAACTCGCCGATTCAACCTGCTCACAAAAACTGATCTTCAAATAGAAACCTTTGAGAAACCACCAACTCAAGAAGTTCTTCTTCAGTTCCTCCACCACTTAGGCTACAATAGGGAGATCACACGCCTAAGTCAATTCAGACGTCAGTACCTGCCTCCCAAGTGGAACTTTATGTTTAGTGTTCTCAACCGAACAATTACCTGCAAGATTGGAAGCCAGGATCAGACCCATCCAGCAATTCTAGCCATAATGTATGCTCTCTTCTTCAACAGAAGCATAAATATGGCTCACATTCTCTTCTGTGAGATGCTGACGGCAGTGGACAAGAAGAACAAAGACTTGGCCAAAGGAAAACAACCAATATCGGTATTATTTCCCAGATTCATCTCAGTGGTCATTCAACGAGCAATGGAGAAATTCTCTATCACTGAGGAGGGCCCAAGGACACCTTTGTTTATAATGAAATCGTTCAAAGCTACAGAGGTTCCTCCTTATCCAAATGACCTACGTTTCCCACACACCATGATTGAGATAATTCCTGCTGACTCTACTACCCACCTCCTACTTAGTCGTGTTGCCCAATCATCAGAACCGATGATGGGATCCCCAACACACTTAGGTTCTAAGCCTGAGCCTGAATCAGAGAGTGATATCTCTGATACTGCTCAAAACGTTAACAGAGCGCAACCAGAGGGTGGATCTGAGAGAGTAAGGAAGAGAAAACAAGAGAACCCTCCCTCTGACGAAGAGAATAACTCTGTCAGAGCAGAGGAAGGTGAGGCAGAGAGAATTCCAGAGGGTGAGTAAGGTAGAAAAAGATGTCCTTGTTGGCACACATGAGAGATTCCAAAGCCCAAATCCCCGTGCAAACACATTTACTGTCCAAGGTGGTCCAGCATCAGTAGACATTGAAACAGAGGTGCACACCTCGAACCCTTCCCATCCTAGCCGCTTAGAGGCATCTACTTCTGCCTCTGAAGCACGCAAAAAAGGGGAAACCTCTGATACGGCTAAGTCCTCCCAATAGGACTTAGACCAAGATAAAAATACTCATTCACCCCAGAGTATGTCACCTCCACACACACATGATGCCTTTGTGGCTCATAAAAAGTTGGACCGTCCCTTAGATTAGAAGGGACCTACGATCTCTCGTAAGGATTGCCTGTGAGAAAAAGAATGGCATGACCTTCTTGCACATGGACTCCTTAGCCTGGACAGCAAGGTTTCCACCCACATTCGTTTCTCATCATCAGATTCTGACTCTGATGATCAGAGACCAATCGGAACCATTATAGGGAAATCCTTGAAAAAGGGTCCCCAAGGATTAATAGGAAGTCCTTCCGGAGACAATATCAAGCCATCTCCGAAAGAAGGCCCCTCTGAACTCGAGGGAAACTTAGAATCATGTGTTGATCCTAAGATCACCCCCTCTGATTACGTTACCAAAGAGGAGTTCAGAATCTTTGGTGATGAAATCAGAGAATCTCTGAAGGAGATTAAACTTCAAATAGAGAAGACCTCAGAGGCCTCTGCCTCTCACTCTGAAGTTGCAAAGCTCACTTCAGAGGTCTCTGAGCTGCGCACGACCATAATCTCTCAGAACGATAAACTGGATGTTCTGGAAAGCCTGGTCATCAAAAATGACTCGGTTCTATCCAGAGAAATTCAGAACTCCACCACATAGCTCCTCAAGGCGATTCCAACTACCTCTGCCCCCACTCTAACACATGCAGACTTTTCTCAATTCAAATAGGAAGTCTTGCGTTCTTTGGAAGAGGTGCTTGCAAAGATCCCTACCTCCTCTTTTGCTGCTCCTGCTACCTCTGAATTCATTACAAAGGCTGACCTCCACAACTTCTCCAAGAAGATCACCAACAATGTATTGAATATCTCCAGTAAGTTCGTCTCCAAAGCCAATCAGCAAAACAAAAGGATTGACGACCTTCTGAAGAATGTCAAATCTTCAGAGGGAGCATTGAAGAGAAAGGAACCAGAGGTCGCATGCTCTGAGGAGGCCCGGAAGAAAGCCAGGTATGAAGATTCTGATGACCATGATGATCAACCTCAGGGGTCATCCGATCTTCATAAGGGGGAGAAGACTCCTACACCAAAAACTGTTGAAACACAAAAGGAGTCCACTCCCTCTACATCAAACCAAAGAAAGGAAAAAGGAAAAGAGAGACGTTCAACCTCAACCTCTGCTGAATATAACTAGGCCACTCTAAAGTCGCCAGTACCTGTCATCTTTCTACCACCATCCACTTCGAGTGCTCCAATAGTTCCAATAATAGCTGCAACTTCAGAAACTATTGGAGCTCTGGAAGAAGACGAAGACGAGCAGCTAGTAGACTTCTTTACATCAGAAGATGCATTCTCATCACCAGAAAGACCAACTTATGTGATGAGAGATGCTTACGAATCAGAGGCTGAAAGAGCAGAACCAGCATCTGAAAAAGAAGAAAAATCAGATTCTGGAAAACAAGTTGCTGAAGAACAAATTGAAGTAATTGATGTTGAAGAGTATGTATTCAAGAATGCTCAACCACATCATACTTCAACAGCAACAGAGCTGAGAGAATCACCAGAGATAGATGGCTACATCTCTGAACCCACAACAGAAGATCCTCCACTGACGAAGTAACCAGAAACCATGGTTGCTGATGAACAGGCTCCTTCAGAGAATCCTGTTCAGAAGGCAAGCATCGGTCTACCAGCCAAAGTGTTAAATAAACCTCCTACATTCCTTGAATCAAATCCCGAAGCTTCCATAGAAGACCACTTCAGATACATCTACTGTGAGTTCAATATGGCAGACACTCTAGTCATTCCTCTGAATCCAAGGATCAGAGAGGACATGCCGGACTATGAGCGAAGATTTTTCAGAGATAAAACCAGACCAAGAGCACAGGTCCTTTTTGATGATCCAGTCATCAAAATCAACAAAATCTCAGAAAAGACCTTTGCTTACAACAAGATCATCTATAGGCACTATGTAGTAACTCGATCTGATCAGAAGATTTACGAGTTCAATGATAATGATCTCGTAAATCTAAATCCATATGATTTACCACATTTATATGCCTATTGCTCTGCCAGATATGATCATGGAAGAAGGGAAATCAGGATGGGCATGGTTGAAGTCAGACGGGCAATGGAGGCCTATGTCAAACACAGAGCAAAACGTGACTTCCAAATTGCTCTGAACCTAGGGGAAGAAAAGCTGGAGGTAACTGAACCTGTGGAGTCGTTCGATAAACTTGAGGAACAGAAGACTGGATCAATTGTTGCAGAACCTCTGGTTTCGTCTACAGAGTAAACCAAGTAAAGAAGATCTTTCTAGCTTCGGAAGTTTCGAAGTACTCTGATGAAACCTTGAGAGGTATAAAGAAAATGATACATGTGAAGGAAGAAAGGCACAGAGCAGATTTACTTGCAAAGCTTGACTTAGAGATTGACTCGATGATCAACTTCAGAGCTCTGATCATGAAATTCCATGGAATCTGTTCAAGTGACAAATTTTAGTTTGTTTCTTTATTTTTGAATATTACTTTCTCTGTATTAAAACTTCCAAATGTTTAAGAAGTAATATTTAAGAGGATGTTTTTCTCCTCTACGCTTTCTAGTTTAAATCTTCTAATCTCTGCTACTATTGTATCTTTTATTTTCAACACTTAGGGGGAGATTGTTAGCTCCAAATCTTATGTTTGTTAAAGTGTTGAAAATACCCAAGTCCTTTTTCAGAGGACTTCCAAAGATAGACTTCAGAGGACGAAGACTTCAGAGGACGAAGACTTCAGAGGACAAACCTGCCTCTGAAGTACCTATCAGAGATTGCAACTTTCAGCAGGACATCAGAGATGGCTTCATCAGAGGCTCTGAAGACAACGTCAGAGCTCTGAAGACATTCTCTCTGAAGATGGCGCTGAAGACTCCTGAAGTATCAGAACAGATAACCAATCACTTAGTGATAAGATTTACTTTATAGAGTAGGTTACTGTTCAAGCATGTATTGAGCTTACTTATTAGGTAAGACACTGTTCAAGCATGCTTCTATTTGTCAGAATAGTACACTGTTTACTTTATGGTCCTATAAATAGGACCATCACTCCTTTGACAAAAGTGTGCTTTTTTGATATCTTGTATAAGAAGAATCAACTGAATATATCTCACGAAGATCTTGTTCTTTCTACTTGCTTTATATATGAACTGTGATATTTGAATCTGCTTTTGATATTAAACTATATTGCTTCCGCTGTTTATACTCTTCTGTTTATATCATTGTTGTTATAAGATTAAATCTGGGATCCAACAGTATGGTCTATCAGACTCAAAGCCAGCAAGCACACCAATGGAAACACACAAACAGATCACTACTGATCTTGAGGGGGAGGATGTTGATGTCCATCTTTATAGATCAATGATTGGATCTCTCATGTATCTCACAGCCTCAAAACTAGATATCATGTTTCTAGTATATGTGTGTGCCAGATTCCAAGTCAAGCCAAAGCAGTCACATCTTCAAGCTGTTAAAAGGATTTTTAGATACTTAAGAAGGCAACCTAGATTAGGTCTTTGGTATCCTTATGAATCTACTTTTGACTTGATTGCATATTCAGACAGTGACTTGGGTGGTGCTAATATGGATAGAAAGTCTACTTCAGGAGGATGTCAGCTTTTGGGTGCAAGACTAGTATCTTAGCAGTGTAAGAAGCAAACCACAGTGTCATTATCCACAACAGAAGCTGAGTATATTACTGCTGCAAGTTGCTGCTCTCAGGTTCTATGGATTCAGAATCAAATGTTGGACTATGGGGTAACCTTTCTTCACACTCCAATCTTCATTGACAATAGCAGTGCTATTATTGTTAACAATCCACTCAAACACTCCAAAACAAAGCACATTGAAATCAGGTATCACTTTATTAGAGACTGCAATGAAAAGAAGCTTATTCAAGTTGCTAAAGTTCATACTGACAATCAGTTTGCTGATCTATTCACTAAAGCTTTTGATGTGGGTAGATTCACTTTCTTGGTCACAAGTGTGGGCATGATCAACTCTGAATGAGCTCATGTTTAATAAGTGTTTGTATACCTGTTATTTGTTTATTTGTTTGGTGCTACTAATCATCTTTCTCAAGAAGTTTATTGCCCTGCTCAGACTAAAACAAGCTTCAACAGTGTAAGTATTTTTAATGCTGCAAGTGCAAAGTTACTACTGCAGGTTCATTATTACTACTGCTAGTCTGAGTTACTACTTCAGGTATGTGTTAATACTGCTAGTTAGTTAATACTGCTAATTAGTTAATACTGCTTTCAGTTAATACTGCTTTCAGTTAATACTGCTTTCAGTTAATACTGCTAGTTAGTTAATACTGCTAGTTAGTTAATACTGCTTTCAGTTAATACTGATCTCGGTTAATACTGCTCTCAGTTAATACTGCCAGTGAGTTAGTACTGCTTTAACTGAAAATAGGGTTAATACTGCTTCTTTCCCGAATCATATAAATACCCTCTATGCCCGCCTAAAAGCTCACAACGACTCTTTGAATACTGTTCATCTTTTCTCTAACTCTTTTCTCTCAAACAACCAGTGTGTTTCAGTCAAGTATCCTCAAGACCGATGGCATCCATGGCGTTTATTGATGAACACAATGAGATCGCAATGCTTCCAAAGCCGAAGCAGGCTGATAGATTCCATCAAATAGTTGATTTTCTCAAGACCAGTCATATAGCGTATGCTCTTACTGTGTCACCACAAATCTTCATCAAGCACCAGAAGCAATTTTGGACCAATGCCACCGTTGTTACTGAAAACGGTGTGCAGTTTATCAAGACAAGGGTGTGTGACAAACCCTTGATAATCACTGAAGAGATCATTCGCATCAGTCTACGTCTAGACGATGCCTCAGGTATTACCTCTATCCCTAACGAGGATTTGTTTTCCAATCTCACAAGAATGGGGTATGAAGGCCAATAGGGTGTTTTCAAATTTTACAAAGCTAACTTTTCTCCCCAATGGTGGTTCTTTGTTCATACTCTTATGCACTTTATTTCTAGAAAAACTACCGGATGGAGTCAGTTCAGTAGTACCATTGCTTTTGCTTTGGTCTGCTTGTCCACTACCAGAAAGTATAATTTCTCAAAAATGATTTTCAATGACCTTGTGTCAAACTTGGAGAATAAAAAGAGTTTCTATATGTATCCAAGATTTGTCCAGGCAGTTATCACCACTGAATTGACGGATATACCTCAGTTTAATGAGGTATATGTACCTAAAATTCCTAAGGGCAAGGTCTTTTCAAATATGAAAAGATCTGCTAAGGACTCGGAAGGAGTTGACACCCCATTGTTCTCTACAATGATGGTGGTGTCCCACAACCAAGAAGGTATGGCATCAGGGTCAAGGCCCTCACTAGAGCATCCCACTGAGAGCCAAACCCAACCTTCAACCACTATATCACTTCCTCAGTCCCTTGTTCTTAAGCCAACACCAGTTTTAACCAAAACATATACTAAGAGAAAGGTACACAAGGCTCCTTCCCTTGTTTTACCTCCTACAAACCCAGAACCTCAAAGCCCTCTAATGGAGCATTCTCCATTAGATAATATCCATAGGGAAACTACTGGGGTGTCTCCCAACCCCAAGGAGGTGCTTACTAAGGAGATGTATGAGCATGTGGGTGAGAAGGTTGCCACTACTCCTGCTAGCACAGAGGAGGACAGTGGTAACATCACTAACACCTTCCCCATGGCAACTTTGGGTGAGCAATCATCCAAAGGTCCTGGGTGCCAAGAAACCAAGGGAATAGGTGGTGCTTCAGCCTGACTGGAGATCCCTATTAAACATTCCAATGATCCCTCAAAAGGGGGTAACACTCCTGCAGAAGGTGAGGATAGATATGACTACCATGAATTGATTTCTGCCATGTCCAAAATTGCAACTGAACTGGATACTCAAAAGAAGGTTGTCAATGAACTCAAGAAAGTCATCATCAACCAACAAGAAGGGATCAGCAGCTTAAAGAAGTTGGTTCAGAAGGTGGTTCAAAAGAAGAAGAAACAAAGGTTTATGTTCAGAAGAAGGAACCCAGTGGATGATGCTCCCAAAAAGGGGGACTCAGAAGCTGAGGTCAACATGGAGAATGACAAGAATAAGAGGGAGATACATGGAGTTGAGGGGTAGTTTGGTGTACAAGCAGTAGAAACAGATTCAATGTTTGAAAAAGCAGCAGTAACAGAGAAAGCAGCAGAAACAGTTAATGTTGCTGAAGCAAGCAAGGCAGCAGAAACAGTTAATGCTGCTGAAATAAATGAAGCAGCAGAAATTGTTCAAGAGGTATTAACTGACCTCATTAGCAGAAATTTGGAAGAAATTGAGATAGCTGAAGCAATAATCAAAGCTAAACATGATACTCCTAAGGTCACTTCAAAGGCCAAAGGAATTATCATCAAAGACAATGTTGAGGTTATCAAGAAAGATAGTGTTGATAAAGTAGCAAGCAAGGACAAAGGCAAAACCAAGATAGTGGAATCTGATCAACCACTTAAAAAGCAAAAGTTGATTGAGTCAGATGAAGCTTTGGCTAAGAAGATTCAAGCAGAACTTGAGCAAGCAGAAACAGTTCAAGTGAAGAAAGATAGGGAGATGGCAAAAGCTCTAGCTGTAGAGCTGAATGAAGTTTATCAAAAGAGTTTGGCAACAGATATGGCACAGACGAGATTTGCAATTCCAAGGAAGAGACAATCTTTAAAGACCTACCTTGGCACTCAAGAGAGAAAGAAGATGATCACTTTCCTCAAAGGTGTTGTGGGAGTCAAAAAGGAGATGTTCACAAAAATGTCATTTGATCAAATCAAAGGGTTGTATGATGCAGTGATGACTAAGCTACAAGGGAATGACCATGCAAGAGTTGAAGTGGAAAAGAGGATGAAAGAGAGGCATGACCTTCTAATATAAAAACCCTTTCATGATGATCAAGAAACTCCAAAGAAGGAAGCTACTCTAGGTGAAAGTTTGAGGACTTTGAAAAGAACAAAAATGATGGCAAGAAGAAAACAAGTTAAGAAACCTAGACTGGATGAGGAAGAAGCTGAAGAAGAACAAAAGGTAGCTGAAGAAGAAGGGGCACCTAAGTATGATGAAAAGAAAGCTCAATCTCAGGAAGAACCATCCAGTACTTATGATGTGAATATGTACATGGTGGTGATGGAAAAAGTGCATGAACCAATAACAGTTGAACCAGTTGGTGTCAAGCCTCCTGAGATTATTCACTGGGATACCATGGAAGTAGATGGAAAAGAGTATATCAGGCTTAAGAGAAAGGATGACAAGTTTGAAGTGTATCCTACTTGGGCCAAGATTGTAAGAGTATGCTCCAAATCCGATTTAGAGGAAATGTTTGAGGTGGGGATGAAATTATATGCTGATAAGCTGAAAGCTCCACGGATACCAATTACAAAACTTGTGATGGAATATCTGTGCATGTTGTTCAAGCCAGAGGAAGTTCAGCATGTTATCAGAAATGTGTTCAAAACCATCAACAACTGGACTCTGTATGAAAGAAGTGGAGTATATGCACTGGCTATGGATACAAGTCAGTTTGAATACTTCCTAGTGGATAGAGTTTACAACCATAGCAGGTTAAAGTTGCATGCTATGTTGAAGAAAAAGCTAGGTTGTGCACCAGATTCTGCAATGGCAAGATACTTGATCCAGAGAATTATTAATCAAAGTTTGGGGCTGAATCCTAATATAGGTTTATGAGCAATAGAGTTTTGGGAGCATCTGAAGAACTTGACTTCTCTTCTTTAAAAATCAAGTTAGGGGGAGATTGTTGGGAACTGAAGATTTGTCTAAGTAATTACTACTGCCAGAACAACATGGTTACTACTTCTGAGATAAATTACTACTGCCGAGCCATATTAATACTGCTTAAAGAAATTAATACTGCTAAGCAAAGTTAGTACTGCTGAGGATTAATACTGCACAGAGTGTTCATACTGCTACAACTTAATACTGCTTATGTGATAATCAAGATACGCGCAGATCAAGGTTTGAAGATAATCATGGAAGGTTGAAGATAATTATGGGAGAATATACTTAAGATCTTTTATGTTTTGTAGTTATCTTTTATTTTCAGTATATGTATAGAATTATTCTGAATAGTTTGATACGAGAATTCTAAGTTTTTGTTCTGAGAGAGAATTAACCTCAAGGTTTACAACCCTAGTTCTAGAGAAGTAGAATTCGTCTTGGTGAGCCTGTTCATCAAGATTGAGGTTTTGTTTGAAAGCTTGAAACTTTAATCATTCAATAAAGTTTACAAGTTGTGATTTATATTTTACTGTTACATTGATAGTTTGAATATTAAAGTGTTTTTCCGCAACTTCTTTAATATTGTTTCTGAGTTTCATTATTCTTGTTAAGAATCAGATCCTGACAGTTTTCGAGAAGCAATGGGTAGTTGGATGTACTTCTCAGACTGAAAGACCCTTGTGTCAGACTTGGCATTGTGTGAAAAGGATTCTATGGGAGCCTGTCGTCCAGGGTTGTCTATTTGGAATAGTTTGGTGTGAGCATATTCACCCCTTGTTGAGCAAGTGAAGCTTGAATTTGTTGCATGTATGGTCGGACGAATGTTGAATGAGATGAGAAATTGAAGTGTGTATCATTATGATTCGTCCAATTGGAGCTGGTGGACTATGAAGGTGTATGAATTGTGGAAGTTCTCTTTTATTTGTGTGGGAATATGGGGTGAGGACGTTTGGGGCGGTGTATGTGTATTCATAAGAGTTGCGTAACACCGTTGAGTTATGATCGATGTGGTTCGGGAAAGAAAGTACTTTATGCTTTAGTCATATGTAGTGTTTGGGGGGAAATATTTGTAGAATTGCATGTTATCTGATGAAAAAGCTCATAGTAGTGAGCATATGGTGATATACAAGGTGGACCTCGTGTTAAGTTGGCGAATCGAGTAATCGTTATTTTGATACGGGATTCAGGTGGTTGTAGCGTTAACTCCGGTAAAATGTATTATTTGAGGAAGAGAGGTTGTGCTTGAGACCCATCCTTAGACGCTTTTTAGAACCCTGAGTCCAAGTTTGTGGACAAAGCAGACAATATCTGGTACGGTTATCCTGTGTTAAAGCCACCACAGATGAAGTGCTATATGGCAGAAAATGTCGTACTCCCTTGTGTTGGAATGAGGTCGGGGAGAAGTAGTTGGCCGAACCGGAATTAGTACAAATAACCGTGGATAAGATTGTTCAAGTGCGAGAAAGGTTGAAAGTGGCACGCGAGCGGCAAAAGAGTTATGCGGACAAACGGCAAAAGGATATAGAGTTTCAAGTAAGGGATAGGGTAATGTTGAAAATCTCCCCTTGGAAAGGAGTGGTACATTTTGGGAAGAAAGGGAAGCTAAGCCCACGCTACATTGGACATTTTGAAATCATTGAACGAGTCGGGGAGGTGGCATACAAGTTGGAACTACCTGAAAGATTGCGAGCTATCTACAACACCTTCCACGTCCCAAACCTGAGGAAGTGTCTAACGGATATCGATATGGCGGTCCCATTACAATATATGCAGATGGACAAGAGGTTGAATTTCGTCGTAGAACCGGAAGAGATCGTTGATCGTAAAGTCAAGCGGTTGAGGACTAAAAAGATAAATTTTGTTCACTGGAGGTTTTATAAAGGGCACAAAGCAACATGGGAGTTGGAGTTGGAGATGAGGTTGAAGTACCCTTACCTCTTTGACAACGAAATTCTGAGGATGGAATTCTTTTGAGAAGGTAAGTGTTGTAACGATCGTTATCGCCATTTCTTCTTTTGTCGTAAAGTTGTAAGTGTTCGTCATATGTCTAAATAAAAGATAATTGAGGGTCTCTTTAGAAATTAGTCATATAAGGCACAAATCTCTAGACCCTCCCTCATTTGATGATTATTGTGTGTGTGCGGCGCTGAGAAGAGAAGAAGGAGAGAAATTCGGTGTTTAAGCAAGAGTGGGAATTGGGAATTTTAGAAGAGGAATCCATTGTTGCAGGTATGTGTTCTTCACCCTAACCTTCTTCTCTCCTTATAGTGGTAAGTATTGATGAAAGGAAGCTGCAATTGGGATTGAATCCATTATCGACCGAGACGTATGTATTTTGGGTTTTCTTGGTAGAGTAGTTTAATCGATTAATTCTTTGGGTGTAATTCTTAGTTTATCATCTCTCATCTCGATTGGGAGTTAAATCGATTTGGAATTCTATTTTGATAAAGGATTAAAAATCCATTCCCTTGTAGTTGGTCGTATGCGGCACCGAAGCCGCAAGGGGAAAAACCCCTTGTTAGGATCAAGTGCTTACCACTACGCCAAAAGCAATTGTTGATGGAGAAGGCGCAACTTTATTTCCATATAGCGTAGCAGCCAGCTCCATGTTTCGATTTAGGAAGATGTTGGTCAATGACCTAACAATCCCCCCCCCCAACATCTTCCAGCACTAACAAGATCTTCGCTAGAAGTCAATAGCTGCACAACATGCCTTTGGCATTTAAATGCACTCCATGGGATTCAAACCCATGACCTGCTCTAATACCACTTGTTAGGATCAAGCGCTTACCACTACGCCAAAAGCAATTACTGATAGAGAAGGCACAACTTTATTTCCATATAGCGTAGCAGCCAACACCACATTTCTATTTAGGAAGATGCTGGTCAATGACCTAACACCCCCACCCGGGTGCACCGGGAGTCTCCCTCCCCGGATGCACTAAGAGTCCATGAAACCAGTTACGCTGGGAGTTCACTCGAAATCGGCGCACCGGGAGTTCCCTCCCCGGATGCACCAGGAGTCTTCTAACCCGGATAGTACCAGAAGTATGTGTACCCGGGAGTCCTAAGGGACCCGGGGAGCTGATCTCACCCGGGCAGTCCCGGGCAGTTCTAGGCCAAGAGGCGCGAGCGCGGGCGTCAGGTCTAGTTGGGCGGCCCATGACTTTACGTTTTAGGTTCTTTACCTTTAAGTGGGATCGGTAGTTCAGTAATTCTGAGATTTGTCATGGTTTGGGATAGACCTTCTAAGGGCTTGTTCGGGATTTATTAGTAGGAATTTAACCGTACGTATTTATCAAATGTAGGAGCTCAGTCCATCTAGAATTAGCTTCTGTGTGTGCTAAGGTTCATTCTACCATGTGAGTTCCCTTGTCCAAACTCTTAATAACTGAAAATGGATTTATTTGGTTGGTTGCTACTATGTTTTTTGTAAATGAGTACAGTGTTGTGGAAAATGTGAAATAGTTCGCTTATCATTATTATCATGTATATGTATCTATGATTTAGTACATGTATGAATGGAATGTTGCTTTTCACCTTGCGGTCTATGCGTCATGGCTTGTTGAGAATCGTTGGGATGGTTGAACCGTGTGCCTAGAATACGTTTCCTACGCATACGGATACGGAATTTACTGGGGGGCCAAATGGGGATCTACTCAGGGCCGCGAGTGTGGATTTTTGTAAGTATTTGGGATCCGATTCCGGACGCGGAATTACTCCCTATATGTGCTTACTGGTATTTTTCTAAATTGAAGTTTGCCAAATTGATTTCTTAATTATTATTTTTTAGACTACCCGAGAGTAGGAATTCACTAGACCTTCTGGTCTAACCCTCGCTTTCAAATGTCTTAAAACCCATTTTCATGTAAGGAAGCTGTTGGTGCTTCATCTAAGAGAAAAGAGAAATGTTGAGAGCTAAGAAAGTGGAGAAACTCAATGTAGAGGCGGCGTTAGATGTGGAAACTTAGTATCTCGGCTATGATAGAGTGCTTTTCACTTGAACTCATGTCAATCTTATTTTGTTTACTTTGTTTTGGGACTGATATTGGGATTTAAATCTTTATAAAATTTTACGTTTGTTTTGGGGTGTTACAACCAATGAAAGCGCTGCCACAGCGGCGTTTCACTCGAAATACCTGACAAACAACCATTGTGGGTCCTCAACATTAATACCAATCGAAAGATGTTAGATCACAGATTTATTGGATTCAAGATCATCAAGATTGAAGAAGAAAGTTTCAAGAAGTCTAAGTTGCAAAGTCACTCTCAACAAATAGTCTAGGTCCTTTGTAATAAATAGTTAAAGTTATTTCCTTGTATTTTTGTTATTCTTGTCTTTTTCGTAAATAGGTATATGCTATTTAGGTTGCTAGACCATGCTAATTACTAATGTTTCACAATTCTTCGTGAACGTTATTGAAACAGGCACCTAGACCATGCTAACTCTTGATTATAACCCCACCAGCCACTCATTTTCTTCGTAACGAGAAAATGTTTTATTTTTCAAAGGGGAAGCAGCATATTTACTATCTGATTTTCATTTGGAAAATCTGGATATTGAAAAGAAGGAAGTCTGCCCCACCTTCGCACTTCAATCATGCACATTGAGTATGTGTTTATCTAATGTTGTCTCAGTGGTTTACACAATGTTGAGCCTTTTTAAGCAATCATCTGTGCTTAATTCTTTTTACACTTGCACGAACACACAAGGATATTGTTTTTTTGTCAAAACATTCATAGAATTTGCCTTTGTGGTGTTTCGATGATTGAATGGAAGCCCTGGGGGAGTGAACATCAAAAGGCTCCTTTACAATGTGTATTTGTTACACACAGTGACTTCGTGTTACTGACAGGCATTTTTAACTTATTCATTTGTTGATTCAGGTGTTAAATTCCTATTTTGTCTGGATTTGAAAAGATCTAGATGAATACATTGTTCGGATTGACGGTGAATCAGTGGCTCATTATCAAAGATCGGTGGTCAAAAATAATTTCAATGACATTTCTTGAGGAAGTTTTGATGATATTGATGCATTTTTCATCAAAAAGGGGGAGAAGAGAAAGTTTGAAGAAATGTCCATTACAAGTTCTATTTCAAGAGACGTTTGAAAACAGAAGAAGCATTAACTAAGTTGGGGGAGAACACAAGTTTAGAGAAAGTTATCTGAGGATATGCTGAATTGAGAGAAATTTTTCTTTGAATTGGAGATAATTTCTTTCCATCAACTGAAAGATATTTTACTTTCGTCTTTTGGGGAGATTGTTATATTTTGAAGACAAAGAGGGAGATTGCATCTTCTGAGTTTAAAGAGAAGATTGGATTGCTAAACCTTTTTAGTAATGATCTTGATCCAAAGGGGGAGATTGTTAGATCACAAATTTATTGGATTCAAGATCATCAAGATTGAAGAAGAATGTTTCAAGAAGTCTAAGCTGCAAAGTCACTCTCGACAAATAGTCTAGGTCCTTTGTAATAAACAGTTAAAGTTATTTCCTTGTATTTTTGTTATTCTTGTCTTTTCCCTAAATAGGTATATGTTATTTAGGTTGCTAGGGTTGAGAGAATGTTGTTGTTGTGTGTGCAAAAATAAACCATCAGCCGCAACTTTTATTGTAGAGAGAGAGAGAGAGAGAAAATCCTTTCAAGAGAAATCTTGTAACCATTTGTTTTTCAGAAATCATTATCAGGTTATTAATCTCTTGTTTGTGATTATATATTTTCTGTGATAAGAAACTTAATCTACATGGACAATCAAAAGACAATTCAAAAACAAAGCCAATCATATATAGAATATCAATTTTGGTTAAGAAATGTACCTGCAATTGTTATTTTCGTTCAAAGAAACCCTAGCCCGCTCAAAAGTTGATTTCTCCCTCGTTTCTCCACAGTTTCTTGAAATTCCAACGGAGTTTTGTTTCCCACTTTTAGGAACCCATATTCTCTTTTGTTGTAATGCATGATATGAGCATAAACATCAAACAAGTAATCACAAAATAGACTGAAATAATAGACAAATCACAAGAAGAATATAACTTGATTTGGGAGTCATCATCGTCATATGTATTGATCGAATTTTGAGACTACGACATGAAGAACATGAACAACAAACGTGGTAGTGTGTGTAAAATCTATCTAGAATTCTCTCTGTCTAGGTTGTTGCGTAATATTCTCTTAAAAGGTACAAGATATGCAACTGCATGAAATGGTACATAATGCAACAAACGAGTCTCCTATTTATAGCCTAAATTAAAGTAAATACACTATCCATTAGATGAGCATCACTCGTAATGACCTGTATTGGGTCTTGATGAGTTACATTGGCTCTTAAATCAACTATCAAGCCTTGATAAGTCATATTGGACTGAGTGGTTGTTAATGAATTATATTGGGCCTTTATGGGCTTAAGTTACACTAATGAAATGTATTGGGCCTTTATAGGCTTCACTGGCTCTGGCTCGTAATAAATTTTATTGGGCCTTCATGCTCTTCAGTGGCTCTAAATAAATTGTAATTGCCCTTGGTGGGTCATACATGACTTAGTGATTGTAGATGAACCTCACTGGACATTCATGGGCTTTAGTGACTCTCAATGAAGTGTATTGCGCCTTGGTGGATGGTTCTTGATGAATTATATTGAGCCTAGATTAAGCCTTGATAGGTCGTATTGGACTGAGTGGGTAATGAATTGTATTTGGCCTTCATGGGCTTAAGTGACACTTAGGTGGCGTTTGTTTTTTAAAAGGTCTAAAGTCTAAAGTCTTATTTTAGTTATGATTAATAAGAGGTGGTGTGTAAAAAGGTCTGAACGATTCAGACTTAAGAGCCATTAAGAGGTTTAAAAAAAAACAACCCCTTAATAAAATATATTAGGCCTTCACGGGCATTAGTGGCTCTTAATGAACTATAATTAGGCTTGGTAGGTCGTATTGGACTTAATGAATGTTAATGAACCTCACTAGGCATTCATAGGCTTTAGTGTCTCTCAATGAACTGTATTGGGCCTTGAAAGGCGGTTCTTAATGAACTATATTGCACCTTGATGGGCGCGGTTTAGTAACTTAACTATTTATTGTTCATTTTTCGCAAATTTAATTTAATTTTTAATAAATTTTAAATTAATTATAAAAAACACTTGGAGTCCATATGTTATAAACATTTTATTATATATGGATGGATTACGATGGATTTCCATAATTGATTTAAAATTTATTGATTTAAAATTTATTGACGGATTTTTATTTGATTTAGAAATTAATTTTAAAAACATATTGGTGGATCCAGTCGGAAATTCGTACGACAATTCTAAAAATTCCAACGGAGTTTTATTATTAATTTAAAATTTATTTTTTTAAAACATATTGATGATTTTCGACGGAAATCCGTTGACAAATTCTAAGAATTTCCAACAGAATTTTATATTTAATTTAAAATTTAAGTTTTAAAATAGATTTATGGATACCGTCGAAAATCCGTTGAAAATATATTTCCAACGGATTTTTATAATTGATTTAAAAATTAATTTTTAAAACATGATTGTGGATTCCATATAAATCTTATGATTTTCCTACTGATTTCCGATGGATTTTTATAATGATTGAAAATTAATTTTGAAAACATATTGGTGGATTTCATCGGAAATCTGTAGGAAAATTCTAAAATTTTCCGATGGGTTTTTATAATTAATTTAAAATTTATTTTTTAAACATATTGGTGGATTCCATTAGAAATCCGTAGAATATCCGTCGAAATTTTCCATAGGTGAGAGCCATGTTTCTAGTAGTAATAAGCTATAAGAAATTGATTGAAAATCAGTTGAGAATTCATGTTTTTTTCCCAATAGTTTTTTAGTTTACCCCTTTTCTGACACGAGATGTCGTCGGAAATATTTTGAATTCCGTCGAAAATGGTGGCTGGAAAAACTTTACGACCAAAATTTTTACAATGGAAATGGCTATCAAGGACAGTCCTATTTTTAGTAGTTTTTAGCTCCATTCACTGTATAGAAAAATATTGAAAAATAGGCTAAGTATAGGAACCTCAGAAGACTGTCTCAATACACCAAGTTCACCACAGAAGTGTCGAGCTCAGAAGCTCTGTCAACCATTCAACGGAGACGCTCTTAACCTGAAGATCACTTTCAGACCACAAAGCCTCTGTAACCCTTCACAAAGCCTCTGTGGTGGCTACGCTCTGAAGAATGGAAGACTTAAAGATTTGTGAATGCAATGGAGAAGACAAGATCACATGCAGATCACGTGACCCTGCTGTACGAAGATCTTGAAGATCCATAGTACATCCCCACGATGATTTTACTTTCTAGGTGGCATTCCTTATATGGAATGTAAGCCTTTGTCTTGTACTATTGTGTGCTCTCCTCTTGTATATGAAGGGAGCACCTCCTGAACTCACTGTAAGCGAGCACATACAATTCACCGTGCTTTGTCTAGCAATTCAAATATTTTTATAGAGTATTTCTGCACACAGTAGTGTGTGTTCTTGGTGTAACAGTTCAAGTTCATGAAGATAATATTTATGTGACTAATTCTAATTTGTCTATTGATTTCTTTATTGCTTGATTGTGTGTCTACTACCGAACCAAAACCATCTTTCTACATATAAATCGCTTCCGCACATATACATCTCTGTTTGTGTAGATTGTTTGGTTAATCACTGTCTAGAACGCAAAATTGGGATCAACAATTGGTATCAGAGCCATCTTTGTTGATCAAAGAATCCTGTTCTACAATGATTCCTATATGTTTGGTAGTACTTTGAACTAATTCTTAGTTGTGTTTTTCATTCTCAATAGAACAGTCCCTATTTTCTGAGTTTTCTTCAACCAGACTCAGTAATAGGTCACTTTCTTATTCTAGAACAGTTCAATAGCTTGTAAGTTGTGTTGATACACTTCCTTTCAACATATTCATACCATATCTCATCTTATCTCATCCAAACCTGATTGTTTCAGTCTATACTCTGTTTTTGTTATCATTTTCATCTAACTGAAATGGCAAATGTAGTGACCTTATTTAATGCATGATCTCAGTCCAAACCCCCTACTTTACTCAGGGATGAATATCCCCGGTGGGAAATCAGAATGGTTCACTTTCTTGAAGGGGTGGATCCAGGACTAGTTGAGTTTCTTCATAATCCCCCATATGTTCCCATGACCACTGTACCAAGAGTACCTGCTACAGCTACTACCCCAGAGGTTCCTGAATACCAAAAGAACAAACCTATGGTTGAGTGGAGTGAACAAGAAAAAGAGCTACATGAACTTTCTAAGAAAGCCAAAAGGCTACTCATAATGGTCATTCCTAATGATATCTTTTGATCAATAGACTCATGTGAGACTTCAAAAGATCTGTGGTTGGAGTTAGAAAAACAGCTTGAATGGGTTGCTGAGACCCAAAAGAACAACAAAGCTTTATGCATAAATGAATACTATGCATTCAAAGCTCTTCCGAACGAAAACCTTCAGAGCACATATGATAGGTTTAACTCCTTGATCAACAAGTGCAAAAGATATGGAGTCCACAGAACTTTTAAAGAAAACAATGTTATGTTTCTTCAGACTCTGAATGATGAATGGATGCACTTGTCCATATCACTCCAAACAACTTTGGATCTTGATATTTGGTCTTTATCTGACCTCTTTGGGACTCTTGTCAGCCAAGAGAATCGCATCACCAAGGTCAAAACTCAAGTTGGAGAACCTCTTACACTAGTTGGCAAGACCACAGAGGTTCAGGATAAGCCAAAGAAAGAAAAAGTTGTGGAAGAAGGTCTGAGGAAGAAGAAGAAGAAGAAGAAGAAGAAGAAGAAGAAGAAGAAGAAGAAGAAGAAGAAGAAGAAGAAGAAGAAGAAGAAGAAGAAGAAGAAGGTACTGGTTGCGGAAAGTGAAGCAGATGATAGCTCAGAAGAAGAAATGGACATGGCTTTTATGGCCAAAACTCTGGCTATTATGACTAAAAAGTACAACAGAGGTCTAAAGAAGAAATTCATTTTCAACAGGGGAAGAGATGAAAGGGATGAGAGAGGAGATTGCAGAGGATTTGGTGGGTATGAGCAGAGGAAGTTTGGAAGAGAAGATTTTGACGATGAAAGGCAACAAGAGAAAAGAGGTGATGAGAGAAACATCAGAAGACCATCGAGTACCGCAGAGGGGTGCTCAGAGGAGAGATGGCAGAGGATCTGAGAAGACTTTGAACAATACCCCACAGAATGAAGGTTGCTTCAAGTGCAGAAAGCTTGGGCACTTTGCAGCAGAGTGTAGAACAAATGCCCCTAGAGGCAAGCTAGTCAGAGATGTTGCCTTTTTCAAAAAGAAGGCAGAGTACTACATACAAAGGTTTTTGATGGCCGAACAAGACAATCTCGTGACTGATGAATCCTCTGACGAAGGGGATACAAACTCATTGTTTTGTGATATGGCAGATCTCAATTCCTCTAAGGCAAACAGTGAGGTATCCACATCCAACTCTATCTTTCATGAATCTGAAGATAAACTTATTGAACATCAAAATGAATTCCTCGCTTTTAAAACACATGATCAGAGCTTGAAAAGAATCTTGCCTTCTATGAGTGAGAAGCTAGACTTCTTACTCAAGAGAAGGATAAACTTTATGATGAAAAGAAATCTCTTATAGCTGAGCATATTTCTGAAAAGAAATCTTCAAAAGAAAAGGTTGCTTTACTTGATAAAGCTTAAAAATTCAAAATAAAAGAGCTAAGGGACAATGAGAGTGACCGATTAAATGTTGTTTCTTTAAAGAACTTTTTTAAAAAAGAAAGAGAAGTCCTTCACCAAGACTTTCTCAACAGAGATATGTAGATTAGGAAGTATCAAGATGCACAGAAGGTGCATGAAAAGATAAATACCTAAGTTGGCAGAAGAGGTATAGGATTCACTGACATTGATCCCTACACTGGAAATAAAAGAAATATATCTTTAGAAAATATATTTTGTCCTGGGAAATTTTTAAAACCAAATCTTCCAAATCCAACTTCTACATTAAAACGCGCAAAACCTCTGAAGGACCACATGAGAGGAATCCTCTGGTGATGACTAGTGGTTGGTATGAAAACAGTGACTTGTCATCATCACCCTCTGAAAAAAGGAAATCCATTCTGTTAGGACTGAAAATCCTGTGCGTTGAAAGTTGATTAACGCATTTAAAAGGGGGTAAATTGTAATTCTTTGATTGTTGTTTGATAGTTGGGCCCAAAACCCATAAAGCCCATTAAGCCTATGTGCTTCATATATATGGGCTAGTTTAGTTCATTATTCAGGTTAGAAGTTTAGAAAGTTAAGTTTACATTATTCATAATTCTCTAGTCAATAGGTTTACATTTACTGATCAGATATTCTCTCTGTAAACCTAAACCCTTTCTTGAATATTAATCATATGACTAGAGGTTGTGGCTATATTATTGTTCTTCATTGTTGATTATTGTTCGTGATTGCACTGTACTGGGATCTACAATTGGTATCAGAGCAAAGAGACAGAAGATTTGATCCAAAAAGGTTTGTCTAAAACCCTTTAATTTATTATCGTGGTTATTGTGTTTATCTGCAGTAATATTGATCTGTGTTTCTTAAAATCGATTTTTTTCTGGGTTAAGTTAAGTCGATAGTGTCCTGTTTCTGGATTGATTTTCTGAATCGATTGAGTCTCTAAGTTCTTATCTGCATAATTGTTTTTGAGATTAAATCTGCATGTTTGTTTATGGGATTAAGTCTGGTTTCTGCATATTCTTAATCGATTTCTGAGTTGAGTGAGGTCGATTCTTTTCTGAGTTAAATCGTTTTTTTCCTAGAAAACTGTAGTTCGATCGATTCAGTGTCTTCAAAAAAAATTCACTTTTTTTGGTTTGAGTTTACTGGGTTTGCTTTTCGATCTGCAAAATTTGTTGATTGATCGATTGATTTTCTGGGTCGATTGGTTGAATTCGATCAACTCAGATTCATCGATTTTATCGGTGCAATCTGTTAATCAAATTATTTGTTATCGGTTTGTAATTATCTGTTATTGATTTCGACCGTTCTCTTGTTGACCGGTGTTCCACGACCGGATCCTTGTTGCGGACCGGTGTCTTGCTTTGACCGGTACCCATCTCGACCGGTACCTTGACTCAACCGGGTTGCTTTGGAAACCGGTGATTTGTTGACCGGTACACTGTGTAACCGGTACCCGTCTGTGACCGGTACCCTGCGACCGGCATATTGTTGACCGTACTTTGTTTCAACCGATACCTTGTTCGACCGATATCGTTTGACCAGTACATTGTTGATCGGTATATTGTTTGACCGGTACCTGGCTTGACCGGTACTTTGACTTGACCGGATCGCCTTGGCGACCGGTGGTTTGACCGGATTTGTGACTCGACCGGTACCCTGTTCGACCGGATCCCTGCTCGACCGGGTTCCTGCTCGACCGGGTCCTTGCTCGACCGGGTCCTTGTCTTGTCTGCTTATTATATATATATATATATGTATGTATATATATATACTGTTTTTGGATCATCTTGTTTGTCTCACGATCGCTACAGTGCAGTTAAGATTAAAGTTTAAACCCTTTCAAGTTCAGTCCCTGGATATCAAGTTTTTTCAGAGCCGGATCAAATTAATTCTATTCAATCAAAAAAGATGAACCCACCAAGGCTGTTGCTCAAAGGAGAATATGAAGAGTGGAAAGTTCATTTTTTGAATTTTGTAGATGAACATGAGGTGGGTCATTATATCAAATTATCATTGACTGAAGGAGAGATGCAATCCCAACTTCCAAAAGAAGCTTCTTCTGAGGAACAGGAGAAAAGACAGAGGACTAATAATATAGCTCGATATTTTATGACAAAGAGTATTTCTTGTGATCTTTTTTGTGACATTTATAGTGAAATTTCTGGTCAAATAAAGTATTACAAAATGACAGGAAAAGAGTTGTGGGATTGTACTGAATGGTTGATGCTAGGGCCAAATGTGATTTTAAAAGGAAGAGAATTGGAATCTGATAACTCTGAGCTTAAAAGAAAGATATCTGATTTGGAGGAAAAGATTGCAAAAGACAAATCCGATTTTGAGACTAAAGAGAAATCTTTTGCAAAGAAGTTCTCATATTTTTCCAGAAATAGTTGTGAAGAAAAGAAAGCAGTCGAGCTGAAATGTATCAATCTCTCTCAGAAAGTTTCTTCTTTTGAGAAAGTACTTATCTTGGAAAGAGAGAAGTTTGCCAAAGAGAAGAAGGTCATTGAACAAAAGAATGTTGGATTCTTCAAAGAAATATCCAGCCAGAGAAACAATGCTGAGAAGGGATTTGAAGAAGAAAGAAGCATGTTTGAGACTGAGATTAAAAAGCTGACTGTCAAGTTATCTGAACTATCTGAGAATGCACTGAAAGAGCAGAAAGCGAAGTCCGAATTAAAGGAGAAGATTGACCTGCTTGTTAAAGAAAGAGAGAGCTTTGCTTCAAAGATTAAAGAGCTTGAAAAGATTGTTTCCAAGGTAGTGCTGACTAGGCAAACGACTCCAGAGTCACAAATCCACACACCTAGAAATAATTCAGCAGACTTCAAAAAGACAGCCTTAAGCTCACATCTGAAAACTGTTTCATCAAAAAGGTCAGTTAAATCATATGATCAGATTCGCAGTACTAACATTTTCTTTGATGAAAATGTAGATGGTTCAGGTACACAAAGAAGGAGAAGAATAAGATATAAAGAAGAGGAACTGGTCTGGAAGAAGAAACCAGTTGAAGATGAGAAGAAAGATGAGCTGAAAGGAAAGAAATCATGTGTACATACACTCAAATCCAAGAAGAACAATGCACGTAAAGGTAAACCTGATCATATCTACTCAAGAGATCAATTAATCAGGTTGTCAGGTAAGAAACACTATTGTTCTTATTGTCGTACACATGATCCTATTCACAAGACTAGTGATCATTACTGGTATGGTTCTTATTCCATTACTCCCATTCGAACTGCAAATAACATTCATGGACCCAAATACCAGTGGGTACCAAAGACTAAAATTGATTCTGTGTTGCAGGCACCTACTGTCAGGGGGAGTAGAAGAACGATGGCTTCTAAGTAAATCAGCTTAGAACCCGGACTTAAACGAAGTTTGGCTTCTGATCACATGACAGATCAGGACCCGTGTTTCAATGCTTAAAGAAAAGATACTCCCGAGCTGAAATGAGAAGATCAACATTTAAGGGGGAGTACTTATATATATTCTGAAATATGCATTAGAGAGATATGACGGACTACATTCTAGAAGGAATTGTGGATCTCTATCCTGTACCTTTTCTCTGATAGATTTGCTGATGCACAATTTCAAGGGAAGTAAATTTATTATGACTTCTGATTAATTCAAATCTGTGTGTCCCAAAAAGCAATCATTCAATCAAGTAAAAATATTTCAACACAATAAAGCAAACCTGATATTGATTAACCAAACGATTCAACAGGTTACAAGCTCGAAATCGATATATCTCTTTCTCTCTGTCTTGTTCACGGCGCACCACCAGCTAGCACAGCCTTCTTTCCATTAATTAATTTTCTCTATTAAGCTCCCTTAACCTAATTAACCTAAACATAACTAATTTATACTTAGGCAAATTAAGACTAATGGGCTTTGCAAGGCTTGGCCCAAACAACTAAAACTAAACTTATTTAATAATAAAAGACTAATAATAAAATATGGAAAATAAACTTTGATTATTATTACAAAAAGAACCCTAGACTATTTGTTGAGACGACTTTATCAGCTTTAACTTCAAATTTCCATCTTTAGATAATTATGATCTTAAATCCAATAAATATGTGCTTTAACAATCTCCCCCTTTGGATCAAGATCATTCTTTAAGCTCAGAAAATGTAATCTTCCTCTTTGTCTTCAGAAAGTAGCAATCTTCCCAATCGATGAGAATATCTCTCGGAAAGAAATTATCTCCATATTCAGCTCGGAATGCTTTAGCAAATCATCTTCAAAGCAGCATATCTTCATAATATCTTCAGAAATTCTTTCAAAAACTTTTTATCTCCGCATTTCTTGATTGACGCTTCTCCCCCTTTTTGATGAAAAGAGCAAAGAGTTCATCAAAACGTGTCTTCAAGAAATTTCTTCCACCATTGATCTTGCAAACAGAACCACTGATTATCCATCAATTCATAAAGATGTTCATCCATATATTTGCAAATCTAGACAATATATGAAATTAAGTGTAACGCCTGAATCAACACATGAATCAGTTGAAATTGCCTGTCAGTAACACAAATTCACTGTGTAACGAATAGACAATATAAAGGAGCTTATATGATGTTCACTCCCCCAGGGCTTCCATTCAATCATCGAAACACCACAAAGGCAATTTCTATGAACGTTATGACAAAGAAACAAATTCTTTGTGTGTTCGTGCAAGTGATAGAATAAATTAAGCATAAGATGATTACTTATAAGGCTCAAAAAGTGTAAACCACTGATAAAAGTAGTTAAACACATACTCAATGTGCATGAGTGAAGTGTGAAGGTGGGGCAGACTTCCTTCTTTTCAATATCCAGATTTTTCAAATGAAAATCAGATAGCATATGTGCTGCGTCCCCTTTGAAAATGAAACATTTTCTTGTTGAGAAGAAAATGAGTGGCTGGTGGGGTAATGTCAAGAGTTGGCATGGGCTAGTTGCCTGTTTCAATAATGTTCACCAAGAATTGTGAAGCATTAGAAATGTGGCTGCCCGGCTCAGAAAGTAGTTGGTGCAGAGTTTAAAAAATCCTTCTACTCTGATCTCACACCCTCTTTCTTTTAATCGATAACCTCACAGCTAACCAAACTTACTTTTAACATTTTCCCTCATCACACACCCCACACTCATTTCTTTTTTAACTCCTCACATTCAACCACTACAGGATTAACTTCTTGGGTAGGAAACACTGGTTAACGTGAATCCATAGAAGTTCAATTAAGTCCTAGCACATTGATTCCACGTTTTCTTATAAAGCATATGATGCTCAGATAGTTTAACTTTATCAGTTAAAGTGCATAGATGGAGCAAAAAACATTTAAAAGCACAGAAATAATCAGAAGTCATAGCCATACTCCTTTGACTTGAACGCTGTTAATCCCAAATTCAAGTTCTAATCAATACAAACACTCAAGATGAGAATCACAAATCATATGTCATTGAATCAAACAACAAATATTACAAATTTACAACTTTCTCTCTCTAAACTCTCTCACTAGAAACATATTCAATTAGCTCTTCTCTAATCTGCTCTCTCTCTCTCTGATTCGTGTCCATCTGATTACAAAAACAAGAACACAAGGTATTTATACCTCTAACAATTACAAAGAAACAAATTACAATTACATTGACTTCGATTTTATTAACAAAAGACTTTGACTTTGATGAAAGTTGACTTTCCAGCTTTGACTTCTTGATCTTTTGTCTTCAATCTTAATGATCTTGAATCCAACATATTTATGCTCTAACAATCTCCCCCTTTGGATCAAGATCATTACTAAAAGATTTAGCAATGCGATCTTCTTTCTTTAAGCTCGATTGAAGTAACTCCCCCTTTTAACAATCTTTATCTTCTCTTGTAATCTCCCCTTTGATACAAACAAGATATACAAACTCCCCCTTAACACGATGAAATTCTTCTTTAGCTTTGTCTTCAAAAACTTTCAACAATCTTCCCAACGTCTGATCTTCAAAAATAATAACAATCTCCCCCAAGGTTGTACACAAACCTTTTTCAGTCTTGAAAAGAAAATATCTTCAGATTTTCAGATTTATCACACTTTGCTCCAGCAAATTATCTTCAACACTTCTATTGTTTTCATCTTTCAACAATCTTAAATATTTTCTCCCAACTTTAACTCAAACTCTTCATTCGGACAATTCTTTTTCATTCAAACTCTTTCAAACATTTCTTGAACTCTTCTCCCCCTTTTTGATGATTTGAGCATCTGTATCATCAAAACTTTTCACCAAGAAATGTCGTTGAAATTCTGTTCTGATCACTGATATTTCAAACCGAGCCTCTGATTCAATGATCCATAACCAAGTATTCATCTAGATCTTTGCAAATCCAGACAAAATATGAATGTAACGCCTGAATCAACAAATGAATCAGTTAATATGCCTGTCAGTAACACAAAGTCACTGTGTGTAACAAATACACAATATAAAGAAGCTTTTTGATGTTCACTCCCCCAGGGCTTCCATCCAATCATCGAAATACCACAAAGGCAATTTCTATGAATGTTATGACAAAGAAACAAATTCTTTGTGTGTCCGTGCAAGTGTAGAAAGAATTAAGCACGGATAATTGCTTTTATAAAGGCTCAACATAGTGTAAACCATTAAGACAACAGTAGATAAACACAGACTCAATATGCATGATTGAAGTGCGAAGGTGGGACAGACTTCCTTCTTTTTCAATATCCAGATTTTCCAAATGAAAACCAGATAGCATATGTGTTGCGTCCCCAGAAAAATATGAAACATTTTCTTTTTGAGAAGAAAATGAGTAGTTGGTGGGGTTTAGTCAAGAGTTTGCATGGGCTAGTTGCCTGTTTCAATAACGTTCACCAAAGAATTGTGAAACGCTAGTAATGTGGTTGCCCGGCTCAGAAAGTAGTTGGTGCAGAGTTTGATATTCTTTTACTCTAATCTCACACCCTCTTTATTTTAATCATTAAACGCACATCTAACCAAACTCTCTTTTACATGTTACCTCATCACACATCCCACACTCATTTCTTTTAGACTCCTCACACTCAATCACTAAAAGATTAACTTCTTGGGTAGGAAACACTGGTTAACGTGATTCCATAGAAGTTCAGTTAATTCCTAGCACAAGGAACCCATATAATCCTATGGAAACATAATGTTGCTCAAATGGTTTAACTTTATCGGTTAAAGCTCAAATACAAATGTCAGATGAATGTATGCTCAGAATATAATCATAAGTATATTGAATGAATGAATAGGAATACAAAAGACTTGTTTGAAAATCTGACATTGTATGAAAATGATCAGAAATGAATGATATAGCAATCAAGGCTTATGGTCAAGAATAATGGATATTGTCTATACGAAACAAAAATATAGACATTCTTGAAATGACGTTTCGAAATAAAATATCGCTCAAAATTCTTTAAAATACAAGCGGGGTATCTTACCATCGAAAAATTGTTTCAATTTAGAGACATGGTAAGAACAATTTGATCAAAAATTAAACCGATGTGTGTGAATACTTGAAAGTATGTAGAAAAGACAATACGCAAGTATTTATCTTTGGAAACACACGGTTTATTTATCAATTAAGCACAAAAATAAAATGAAAACATTTAAAATCACACTTCCAAATTATAAAATCTGTTTAAGAATCGGGAAGTGCTTTGAACATTTCAGAACATGTTTTCTATATCTGAAAGTTGTCCTTCTTTAAGATATATTTGAGATTAAGATAAGAAGTTTACCTTTTCGCGCAATCTTAATCTCATGAAGTCAAGCTGAAGTCATTAAGATATGATCTTGTCAGCTTCTCTCATCCTGCACAAGTCTCAAAGTCTAGTCAAAGCAAATTTATTCACAAAATTATTCGAAAATAAAATGACATAAAGCAATAAAACGTTGATTGTACGAGTTCTGATCTGAAATAATCAGAAATCATAATCCTTTCACTCCCCCTGAAATTATGCATCTAAAATATGTCAGTTATAAAGCACATGATAGAAATCTACAACTTCTTTTGGAATGTAGTTCGTCATATATATCGGATGCAAAAATTTCAGAAAAAATATGTACTCCCGCTTGAAGGTTGATATCCTCGTTGGAGTCTCGGAGTACAATCCTCATATCAGCTCGGGAGTATCTATTCTCTTTTTTTTTATCGTTGAAGTACGAGTCCTAAACTGTTGTGTTTAGAAGTCAAACTCTGTTGAAATACGGGTTCTAAGTTGATTTACTTAGAAGCCTTACTCCTTATCATTGAAGTGCGGGTCTTGAACTGTGTTATTCAAGAGCCATCGTTCTCTTACTCCCCCTTGACTTATGGTGCCTGCAACATAGAATCAATCTTCGGTTTTGGTACCAACTGGTATTTGGGTCCATGTGTGTTAGTTGCAGTTCGTATGGGAGTAACAGAGTAAGAACCATACCAGTAATGATCACTTTCTTTATGAACAAAATCATAAGTACGACAATAAGAACAATACCTCTTTTTAGATAACCTGATCAATTGATCTCTCGAATAAGCAAGATCAGGTTTACCTTTCAGCACTTTGTTCTTCTTTGCATTTGAGGCAGATAGAAATGATTTGATACTTTTCTTCTCTTCCTTCTTTCCTTTCTTTTCTTCCTTCTTCTCATCATTCTTCTTATCTTCAACCATTGGTTTCACTCTCCATACCAGCTTTTCTTCTTTATATCTCCTTCTTCTATGTGTACCTGAACCATCTATTTTGCTATCATAGAAAAGATTAGTAGTACGAATCTGATTGGAAGATTTAAATGACCTTTTTGTAGAAACAGTTTGCTGATGTGAGCTTGATGCTGGCTTATTAGAACCAACTGAACTATTTCTAGGTGAGTGGATTTTTGACTCTAGAGTCGTTTGCTCAGTAACCACCACCTTTGAAACAATCTTTTCAAGCTCTTTTACCTTTGAAGAATAACTGCCTCTTTCTTTTACAAGAAGGTCAATCTTCGTCTTGTATTCAGATTTCGTTTGCTGCTCTATAAGCACACAAGTAGATAGTTCATATAACTTTGCAGTTAGCTTCTTTATCTCTGCTTCAAATAAGCTTCTTTCTTCCTCAAAGTCCATTTTAGCATTTGTCCTCTGACCAGATATCTCTTTGAATATCCCAACATTCTTTTGCTCTATTAACTTCTTTTCTTTGGCAAAATTCTCCCTTTCCAGAATGATTACTTTCTCAAAATCAGAGATTTGTTGAGAAAGCTTAATGCATTTAAGCTCAACCTTCTTCTTCTCGTCAGCACATTTTCTGGAAAACTTTGAGAATTTCTTTGCAAATTCTTTCTTGTCACTCTCAAAAATATCTTTATCTTTGACCATCTTTTGTTCCAAATCAGATATTTTTATTCGAAGCTCAGCATTAGCATCTTCCATACTCTTAATCGTCTCCTCATAACTTTCAACAGATGCTTGCTGCTGGATTTGGATAATCTGATATTCCAAGTCAAAGATTTTATTTTTCAGCTCAGTGTTCTCAGTTTCCAAACTTATTACCTTATCTTCACTAAGCCCAGAAGTCTATTTCAGAAGATCTTCATTTATCTTCTTCAAAGCACTAACTTCTTCTCTTAGTAGCTTTCTTTCATCTTTGTATCTCTTTGACCTCTTTGTGTAATAATCAACTAAGGAAGTAAGATTTTGGTTCTCCATTTTGAGCTCTTTAATTTTCTTTTCATCATCATCAGAAAAATATCCCATCTTGAATATCTGATTCAAAAAGAACTTGAACTTGATCGTTAATCCAAATGAAATCTCAAAAATACAGAAAAACTTGAAATAAAAATTCAGAGATTTTGATCACAAAAAGAACTATGTCCCCCTCCGCAGACTTAGCACGGGGGTCCTGCTAAGTCTAAGTATTACTGTTTTGAAAATTTCTCAGAAAATATTCTAAGTATAGAAACTCGCAAGTCACTATTAAAATATGAAACTCGCAGACGCATAAAACTCGCAGATCACTATTCACAGATAAACTCTCACGCTTTAGCTTGCGTGTTTGTGAAACTCGCACGCAAAGACTTGCGTGTTCTAAGAAACTCGCAGATCGCTGAAACTCGCTAGACGTTGAAACTCGCAAGAGACTGTTCTCGAAGAAACTCGCTAACGCCTAAACATGTAGATCACTATTCACTTTGAAACGCGCTAATAGAGACTTGCGCGTTTCCAAAACTCGCTAGACACTACTTGTGCGTTTGATTAAACTCGCAGATCAAATGAACTCACTGAAACTCGCAGATAACAGCGTGCGCGTTTCCTGAACTCACAAGTGCCTACTTGCGCATTTTAAACAAAATCAACCCTTCAGCTTACGCGTTCTATCAGATGAGTCTTGCACGTTTGTCCGATGAACTTGCGCGTTTTGCAGATCTTACGCATTCTTGAAGTTTTTCGAACAAAAACTCGATTTTCACTTCAAATTCGAGTCAAATCTTCATCAAATGATCTGAAAATTTGCAGATTTCTTCTAAATCATAATTCGAACCTATTACAATCCAAAGATTACAAACAAAAGCATCAAAAGTACAAGATTGATCTATGTAACAGTGCTCCAAAAACTCGTGAACAAAAATTACAATAAAATCCAAAAATATCAAACAATTACAATGCAATACTGAAATTAAACTATACAAACTTGATCTAATTCACTCAAAGATCATAACCTGATCAAAATCTACTCCAAAAACACACTAAAACTCGAAATCAGATATGGACTTGAAGAACACAGTGTCGACCATTTTTCTTGAATTGATTTCGATTTGGATCTGCTCTGATACCAATTGTTAATCCCAAATTCAAGTTCTAATCAATACAAACACTCAAGATGAGAATCACAAATCATATGTCATTGAATCAAACAACAAAGATTACAAATTTACAACTTTCTCTCTCTAAACTCTCTCACTAGAAACATATTCAATTAGCTCTTCTCTAATCTGCTCTCTCTCTCTGATTCCTGTCCATATGATTACAAAAACAAGAACACAAGGTATTTATACCTCTAACAATTACAAAGAAACAAATTACAATTACATTGACTTTGACTTTATTAACAAAAGACTTTGACTTTGATGAAAGTTGACTTTCCAGCTTTGACTTCTTGATCTTTTGTCTTCAATCTTAATGATCTTGAATCCAACATATTTATGCTCTAACAAACGCTCCCCCTAAAATCAGTAATAAATTGATCAGTAAGTACAATGCATTCAGTATTGCTCCCCCTCAAACTAACATTGACCATCTATAAGATACTTCTCACACTCCCCCTGAGATCATGAACAAACTATTAAAGAGCAGGTATCATGCGGAAATAATAATAAAGATGTGATAAAGAGACACAATAAGAAACTTTAATAGGTAATCAACGATTAGGTCTTAAGATTAAACATACCAAGTCTTGAGACAAGAAAATTAAATCTCTTTTCGTCTAAAGGTTTGGTAAACAAATCTGCAAGCTGATAATCGGTTTTTACAAAGTAAAGTTCAATTGTTCCCTTTTCTACATTATCTTTTATAAAATGATACCTGACATCTATGTGTTTGGTCTTAGTATGCTGAACAGGGTTAGCAGTATTCGTAATAGCGTTCTTCGAATCACAATAGATCGGAATTCTATTGAATTAAAATCCATAGTCTCGCAGTTGTGTCCTCATCCACAAGACCTGAGAACAGCAGCTAGCAGTAGCTACATATTCCGCTTCGGCCGTTGATGTGGAGACACATAATTGCTTCTTCGAAGCCCAACTGACGAGTTTATCTCCGAGAAATTGGATATGACCCGAGGTGATCTTTCTATCTAACACGCAACCAGCATGATCTGCATCTGAATAAGATGTTAGTTCAAAGCCTGTATCCATAGGATACCACAGACCAAGATCTGCAGTCCCCTTCAGATACCTGAAGATCTGCTTTACAGCAGACAAATGGGATTCTTTAGGATTGGCCTGATATCTAGCACATAAGCATGTAGAAAACATTATATCCAGACTACTAGAAGTAAGATACATTAAGGAACCTATCATCCCTCTATAAGTCCTAACATCAATATCCTTTCCCGAAAGATCGGTGCCAATCTTAGTACCAGGTGCCATTGGGGTACCAATCGGTTTACAATTTTCCATTTTGAACTTCCGAAGAATATCCAGAATGTATTTAGATTGATTGATAAAAATCCCCATTGAAAATTGTTTAACTTGCAATCCGAGAAAGAAATTCATCTCTCCCATCATGCTCATCTGAAAACGTGACACCATGAGGTTTGTAAAGTTCTTACAGTACTTAGGATTTGTAGAACCAAAAATAATATCATCCACATATATTTGAATAAGAATGATATCGCCTTTATCCTTTTTAATGAAAAGAGTGGTATCAACCGTACCTTTTGTAAAACCTGACTTGACCAAGAATTGAGATAGAATATCATACCAGGCGTGAGGAGCTTGTTTCAGTCCATAAAGAGCTATATCCAAGATGTAGACGTGGTTCGGCTTATCTGGATTTACAAACCCTTCTGGCTGTGAGACGTAGACTTCTTCCTTGAGTACTCCATTCAGAAAAGTTGTCTTCACATCCATTTGATAGACGGTAAAGTTCTTGTGGGCTGCGTAGGCTAAGAACATCTGAATCGCCTCTATACGTGCCACTGGAGCATAAGTATTATCATAGTCTATCCCTTCCTCTTGCCTATATCCCTTGGCGAAAAGTCGTGCTTTGTTTCGGATAACGGTGTCATCTTCATCTTTCTTGTTTTTGAACACCCATTTTGTACCAATGATGGTTTTACCTTGCGGTTTGGGTACGAGTCTCCAGACTTTCGGTGCTTTAAACTGATTCAGCTCATCCTGCATCGCAGTTACCCAATCTGAATCGGCAAGGGCCTCAGATATGCGTGTAGGCTCAATCTTGCTCAGAAAGGATTCATAAATACATAGATTTGATGTTGCAGACCTAGTTTGCACCGGTGCAGATGGATCTCCAATAATTTGATGTATTGGGTGCTCTTTGGTCCACTTATGTTCATGAGGGAGTGGATTAGATGTAGATTGAGCATTGTCCGCATCTAGGAATCCACTGGTATCTCCTTCAGATGGTTCAGAATTAACGGGGGTTGCAGTTGAAGTAGTCGTTGCAGAAGTTGCAGTAGGTTCATCTTGGTCAATGTGTTGATCAGTCCTTACAGTACATCCTACTAAGTCAGCTACTTCTGTCTCGGCGTTGTTGGTCACAACTTCAACTGTCGGAGTAGGCTTTTGAACTAGAACTTCTTGCCGAATCGGGGAATTTGATTCAGTAGAGATATCGGAAGTGGTCGGATGAGTAGTCATCGAGTCTTCTATCTTGTCAACCATAACAGAGTTAGGCAACTTAGATCCAAGAAATTCATCATAGAACAGTTCAAATAATAAATCCAAATCAGATAAATTAGAAGTAGACGATGAAGCGCCATCTGATTTTTTCTCTTGAGGTGCAGGTTCTGGACTGGTTGGTCCAGAAGCTAGTACTCCGGTAATGACGGGTTCTGAACTGATGTGCTCAGAAGCCATGTCCTCATCAAATGTAACATTGACGCTCTCGATCACAGTATTCGACTTCTTCAAATAAACACGATATGCAGACGATGTAGATGAATAACCAACGAAGATGCCTTCATCCACCTTAGCACTGAACTTGTTCAGATTCTCTCGGTCATTTAGAACATAACATGTACAACCAAAAACATGAAAATATTTAATGGTTGGTGTTCGGTTGTTGATCAATGCATACGGAGTCTTCTGAAATCTGCGGTGTATCATGGAGCGATTCTGAGTGTGACACGCAGTCGATACAGCTTCAGACCACAAAAATAAAGGTAAGTCAGATTGGCTGAGCATTGTCCGAGTAGCCTCGACAAGTGTACGATTTCACCTTTCGACGATTCCGTTCTGTTGAGGCGTGCGAGCAGCAGAGTATTGATGTGATATCCCGACCAATTTGAGATATTCTTCAACTATCTTGTTCTTGAACTCTGTGTCGTTGTCAATCCTGAGAATCTTGACTTGTTTTTGCAGATTGACTTGGGTCGTCTTCAGAAACGTAATGAGAACATCGGGAGTCTCATCTTTAGACCGTAGAAACTTAACCCAAGTGTATCGCGTATAGTCGTCCACGATAACTAGCACATAATTCTTTCCTCCTAAGCTTTGCGTTCGCATAGGACCGCACAAGTCCATATGCAACAACTCTAAAGGAGAGCTGGTACTCGGTTCAGGCTTTGGTTTGTGTGGGGCTCTCTTCATCTTGCCCTTTTCACATGTTGCACATAGATATTCTCTTTCATACTTCAGTTCTGGAAGACCTTTCACTAACTTGCTACTGACCAGCTTGTTGATGTACCGAAAGTTGAGGTGAGAAAGTCGTCGATGCCATAACCAGCTTTGTTGCATCGAGGCCTTTGATAGTAGACAGACCTAATTTTCATCCTGGACCTTTGACAAGTTGATGGTGTAGAGGTTTGACTTGCGAGTGCCGACCAAGAGTTCTTTTCCTTCTTCAGTGCGTACTGAACATGTCTTGGCCTTGAAATTAACCTCTATGTCTTTGTCGCGGAATTGTCCAATGCTGAATAGGTTATGCCCTAAGCCTTCAACGTAACTCACCTTCTTGATCGTAAGATTTTCATGTACAACATCACCATATCCCAGAATAGGTGAAAACTGATCATTCCCAAAACGAACTGTGCCGCAGTATTTGTCCGTATAATTAGACAACATACTCTTCTGCCCGATCATATGTTTGGAACAACCACTATCCAAATACCACATATGACGGGTCTGCACAAAACAAATCAGGAAAGAAGAGGTTTAGGAACCTATTTAAAAATGGGACCTCCACTGTTAGTACTTGATTTTGGCACCCATTTAAATTTGGGCCCGCTTTTTCTTTGAAAACCATAATCATGATAAGATGAATGATAATGATAAGATGAAACATTATATGAACCATACCAAACATCAGAATATTTACGAGAAGCATAATCACATTCACCATAATTTAAAAACTTTTTATTAGATGGAGCTAACTGGAATAATTGCTTTATAGAGTATTTCTTGCGAGAATCAACAAGATTATATTTAAAAGTAGCAACATTCACAATCACATCATCTTTACTAGAAGTCTTTTTATTCAAAATAAAACTAGATTTAGCTTTCTCTTCTATCTTCTGTTTCGGTATCCATGCAGTCTTAACTCCAACCCTTTGCTTTCTCAAATCTGAAACATTTGAAACTTTAAAGTTAGAATGATGAAAATTAAGAGAATGCTTCTTCTTTGGCTTACCAGTGAGGATCGGTTTCCGTGAAAGCTGAGATTTTTGTTTCTTACCTTTTGCTTTCTTTGATTTCACAGAAACTGATTTATCAACTTTCGGTGATGTTTCACCTTTGTCAAAAACACTGGGTAATCCAAAGGAATTAATAACACAAGATGAATGATCAGGAAGTTTAGAAGAAAAATCAAACTGAGAAACACAATCATTTAAAACACCTTCAGAGTTTAAGAAATTAAGCTCATTATCAAGTGAAACAGACCTGTCATCATAATTTAAAGCCTTGGAGAATTTAGGAAAATTAGTATTTTTAAACACTGTTGAAAATACAGTTTGTTCTAAGTCAATTAGAATTCTTTCTTCTGTAAGAGTATTCTCGAGTTCAGAAATTCTACTTTCCAAAACTAGAGGAGGGACGTAAAGCTTACCTTCGATGGGTTTAGCCTCCAACTCTCTTACAGAATAACTCTCAAAATAATCATTTGAAAGAAATTTTGATTTACTAGATCTATAAATGTTATTCAACTTTTCATAGCGAAATGGAAGTTGAACTTTAGATGTGTTCTTTCTTTTATCATATTCCTTGGCTTTATCTTTTTCCGACAGACTAGTCCAAAAAGGTTTGAGTTCCGGATGTTGAGGAGCCAATAATATAAACCCAAAGTTATAAAGTGCAGGCACTTCAGATATAACCTTTTTGAGATGATGTGGGTTTTTGTAACCAAGACCCCAAGTATCAGGTTTCTCTTTAGGTTTGTTCAAATGAATAGTGTGTTTAGTTTGACCAATAGTATGTAATTTTTCTTCCAAAGCATTCACCTTTTCTATTAAAGATTTATTCTCTTTTGAAGTAGAAAAGTATCTTTTAGCAAGCTCTAAAGACTTAAACTCACATTCTTTGTACTTTGAAACAGTTTCAGATAACTCTTTATGAACTATAGTCTTTTCTTTAGCGCTGGTGTCTATATTTTTGTGCAAAGTTTCAATCAATACATTTTTCTCAGCAATATCATTACAAATTTATGTAGAGATTGATTTTTCTCATTTGTGACACCTTTCTGACGCTTCAGTTTACACTCTAATTCTTGGAGTTTAGACATCATGGTATGCATTCGGTTCAAAAAATCAGATTCAGTTGAGTCACATACCTCATCATTATCTCCATCATCAGAATCGGCTTCAGCTTCTTACTGGTTCTTTCCCATCAAGCACAGATGTTCTGTCTCGTCCTTCTCTCCTTCTTCAGATTCTTCGTCCGAATGGTCGAGCCAGTATTCATCCTCGGCCATTAATGATTTTCCAGCCTCTTGTTGCTTGGCTAGAAGCATCTTATTCTTGTAATAGTCGGAGTTTCGGACTTTTGATTTGCGGCAGTCCTTGGCAAAATGACCGAGTCTGCCACAGTTGTAGCACTTTATCGGTTCTTCCTTTTTGGTCTCTTCAGCTCCATCCTTCTTCTTGTCTTCTGGTCTCCTTTCTTCAACTTTCTCTTTATGCTTGTAGTTGTTCGGACCAGACGAGTACATATGACTATTAGAGTTTGGCTTTTCATAGAACTTCTTTTGGAAAGCCTTGGTTAACATAAGCATGGCTTCCTTCAGTTGCTCACAATCATCAGAGTCAAACTTTGCCTCGCTATCAGCCTCTTCTGATTCAGATTCTATCACCTTCTTCTTCTTAGATTTCTTGACCACAAGAGAAACTGGATCAGCAACTGCTTTGTCCGCCTTTTTCATCTCATCCTTGATCTCTTCCACTTCTTCCTCATTCTATCTGAGGATTTCATAAACTTCATGAAGAGGAATGTCGTGCAGATCCTTCAGCTGCCTCATTTGTCTGGTGAATCTCTTCCACTTAGGCTGAAGGTTGCTGAGAAATTTCACATTCAACTCCACGAGAGATTTGCTGATCTTGTTCTTGCTCAGCTCGTTCAGTAATGTGACGAATCTGTCATAAGTGGCTTCAAGTGATTCTCCATCTTTAGCTTTGAATTCTTCATAATTATTCAAGCAGGTGGAAACTTTGAGTTGATTTCCAACTTTAGATCCAAGCATCATCTTCTCCAACTGATCCCACATTTGCTTACCGGTAGCGTTGTAGCTATCAATCTTGACGTATATTTCATTCGGTATACCTTGGAGAATGAATGATCTTGCCAGCTTGTCACCCTTGTGTCTGTTCAGCTGATCTTCCGAATATTCACCAATCGGTAATTTATACTCTGTATCTTCTTCTTGGCCATTTGCTCCAGCTACAGTGAGAACCTTGGTCGGAGGTGTCATGATTCCTTCTTTCAGAGATTTCCTGATAAGATCTCCCAACTCATGTCGATCGATGAAGTCCAAGAATCTGTCCTTCCATTGCTCGTACTCCCCTTTGAAGAGTACTGGTGGCTTCACATCTGTTCCAATGGCAAGAGCTTCCCGAGACATTCTTACTGATACGATTAGTAGACTAAATTATCTGATACGATACAATCAACTGGACGAGATCGTTAGAAATCAAGATAAAATCACACAATACTGAAAATCTTAGAATGAAATTCAGAAAAATCTGATCACGAACAGAACTTTGTCCCCCTTCGCAAACTTAGCAGTGCCCCTAGAAAAAAAAAATTGGACATTTAGAGGCCATATTACAGTTTGCAAAAAATTGAAAAATCGAACTGTGCAAACCTGAAATAAAATTTGCAAAAGTGAACAGTGAATAGTGTGAACAGTACTTGCACAAAGTGAAGGTTTGCGTTTCAAGGCCGTTGCGCAAAGTGGAGGTTTGCGTATCAAGGCCGTTGCGCAAAGTGAGGTTTATGTGTCAAGGCCGTTGCGCAAAGTGGAGGTTTGACCGGACACTTGTTCGACCGATAAATCTTAGACCGATATAATGCTTAGATCGATAGTATGCTTAGACCGATAGTGTGCTTAGACCGATAGTGTGCTTAGACCGATAGTGTCAAATACCAATAGTGTGCGTAGACCGATAGTGTCAAAGACCGATAGTGGATTAGACCGAGATAGATCTTCGACCAGAAATGGATTAAACCGATATTAGCTTAGACTGAAAGAGGTCTTCGACCGGTAAGAAAGACCGATAAAAAGCAATCGACCGATAAAACACAAAGACCGATAGCTCTTATGACCGGGGTGGACTGTGTGTGTATCGGTCGAATGCTATAGCCCGATAAAAGGTATTCGACCGAAAGTGCAAGACCGATATGTTCTTGAAGATTATCGGCCCAGAAAACACAAATCGATCCAGAAACCAATCCAAAACTCAAAATTAAACAACAAAACTTTGCCAAAACGATCTAAAAGATACCTAGAACTGATTGCAAACGATTAATTTCAATAAACTAGCACTTTTATGAAAAATCAAAGAATTGGACAGTACTGTGCTCGTGACGATCGAACAGATTCAAATTCACCAAATAAGCAATCAAATCAATTCAATACTCAAATCAAACATTACCCAACCAAGATATTAATCAAACCGATCACAAATCAATTAATAATTACTTGATTACCAATCACACAATAAAAAAAATTTGAATATTTGACAGATAACAGAACCGAAAAACAAAAATTCAATTCAATCTGTACTAGCTCTAATACCAAATGTGTGTCCCAAAAAGCAATCATTCAATCAAGTAAACATATATTCAACACAATAAAGCAAACCTGATATTGATTAACCAAACGATTCAACAGGTTACAAGCTTGAAATTGATATCTCTCTTTCTCTCTGTTTTGTTCACGGCGCACCACCAGCCAGCACAGCATCCTCTCCAATAATTAATTTTCTCTATTAAGCTCCCTTAACCTAATTAACCTAAACATAACTAATTTATACTTAGGCAAATTAAGCCTAATGGGCTTTGCAAGGCTTGGCCCAAACAACTAAAACTAAACTTATTTAATAATAAAAGACTAATAATAAAATACGGAAAATAAACTTTGACTATTATTACAAAAAGAACCCTAGACTATTTGTTGAGACGACTTTATCAGCTTTGACTTCAGATTTCCATCTTCAGATAATTATGATCTTAAATCCAATAAATATGTGCTTTAACAAAATCAGAACTTGGACTTTTAACTGTTTTTCTGCAGCTGGTTTTTTCAAAGTTAAGAAGTATGGATATTTTGCAAATATCCAGGGGGAGCTTATCAGAGTATAAATCATTACATCATGATTTGTGGAGGAACTTAAAGGTAAATATCTTCTGATCTACAATTGGTATCAGGGGGAGCTTAATAGACCTAAATCATTCTATCATGATTTGAGGAGGAACTTAAAGGTAAATATCTTCTGATCTATATCTCTGATTGTTTGAAAGAAGAACAACTTTCAAGCATGAAAAACGTTTTCTGAAATGTTCAAACCACTTCTGGTTCTCAAAAGATGTTATGAATCTAGAAGTGTGATTTTAAATGTTTTTCAATTTTGAGCTTTAATGTTTAACTGACCGTGTGTTTCCAAAGATCAATACTTGCGTATTATCTTGTCCATATATTGTCAAGTATTCATACACACCGGTTCAGTATTTTATTTGAAATTGTTATTACCATGTCTCATAACGAACCAATTTTTCGATGGTAATACCCCCGTTTGAAATTCAATTTTGTTGAGCATCAATCATCATTTTCAAATTTGTGCTTTCATTGCTAAATTGTTTATATTTGCTCATATAAACAAAATATCCAGTTCCTTGATGCCCTAACCATTTCATTTGATCTGATTGATACATTGTCATATTCTCAAAACAGTTCTTGTGATTTCATTTCTTTCATTCAACATCTTTGTTTTGAGAAATCTTCAAAGTTCAATTGATCAAATCTTATGAGCATACATTTTGACAGTGTTATCATACACTTTGTACTTAACTGTTTAGTTAAACTTTTGAGCATCTATTCTTTGTTAGGACTTACATGGGATTTGTGTGAGAACTTAAACAGCACTCCCATGGATCCACGTTAACCAGTGTTTCCTACCCTGGAAGTTATCCTTGAGTGATTGAGGGGTGAGGGGTCTTAAATCAAAGAGTGGGGGAGATAAATCATCCGGTTGAGTTTTTCTCATTGTGTTGAGCGGAAAAATGTAAATGAGAGTTTGGTTAGAAGTGAGCTTTAATGACAAAAAGAAAGAGGGTGTGAGAACAGAGTTAAAAGAATATGAAAACTCAACACCAAACACTTTCTGAGCCGGGAAGCCACATCTACTGATTAGTTCACATTCTTTGGTGACCATCATTGAAACAGGCAGTAAGCCCATGCCAACTCTTGCTATAACCCCACCAGCCACTCATTTCTTTCCCGAAAAAGAAATGTTTCATTTTCATTAGGGACGCAGCTCATATGCTATCTAGTCTTCATTCGGAAGATTTAGATATTGAAAAAGAAGGAAAGTTGCCCCACCTTCGCACCTCTTTCATGCACATTGAGTACGTGTAATATTTGTTGTTGTCTCAACAGTTTACACAATTTGAGCCTGATGTAGCTAAGTAGCTTCAATCATTTCTACACTTTCACGAGCACACAAGAAATGAATTTTCTTGTCATAACATTCATAGAAAATTCCTTTGTGGTTTTTCAATAATTGAATGGAAGCCCTGGGGGAGTGATCGTCACATAAGCTTATTTCCAATGTACATCCGTTGTACAAAGTGGCTTCGTGCTACTTACAGGTATACTAATTGTATCATTCGTTGATTCAGGTTTACAATTCCTATTATATCTGAATTTGAAAATATTCGGATATATACATTTCATGATTTGACGGATACTCAGATCAAAGGGCAGAGAATATCAACTTATCATAAAGGGGAGATCAAAGAATGTGTTGAAATTGAAGAGTTTTGATGATCATGATGTTCACAATCATCAAAAAGGGGGAGAGTTTTACAAAGCTCAATTTCAAAGTTATAAAGAAAGAAAGTAGTTCAAGTTTTCATTCCATATTCGAGAAAGTTTTGAAGATGATTATAAGATAAATCAAGATTCATGAAAGTTTGCTTTTCTGAAGACAGTTTAGAGATCAAAGAGATGAAGATATGAGTTCAATGTTGTTTCAATATTCAAAGATGAAGATTTCAAAGATTGTATTTCTTCTTTCCCGTATCATGTGGTGTCTGCTAGAAATTTGTGCCTCCTACAAGTTGATTGAAACAAGTTCTTAAGCTGAAAGTCTATTCAACTCGCGGTTCGAAACAAATTCTTTGTTATTAAACTGAAGTTGCACTGTGGAATGTCAAGTAACTCTCACATTATCTTTCTTGTGAGCTGATCCGATGTGATTGAGTTTCTACAGTTGAAAGTTGCTTGATAGTGCGTTCAGTCGAGGCTATTGTACATTGAATCTGGTTACAATGTTGAAGCCATGAAGACCAAGAGCTTTATTCAAGGGGGGGCGTGGAAAGACATGAAGTCAATCAACACCAAAGTTCTTCAAAGATTCAAGAGGGAAAGAAGATCAAACCTGAAGATTGAAAGAAGATCAATGCTTGAAGATTTCAAGAAGATAAATGCCTTATTCAACTTTAGGGGGAGATTGTTAGGACTGAAAGTCCTGTGCGTTGAAAGTTGATTAAAGCATTTAAAAGAGGGTAAATTGTAATTCTTTGATTGTTGTTTGATAGTTGGGCCCAAAGCCCATTAAGCCTATGTGCTTCATATATAAGGGCTAGTTTAGTTCATTATTCATGTTAGAAGTTTAGAAAGTTAAGTTTACATTATTCATAATTCTCTAGTCAATAGGTTTACATTTACTAATCAGATATTATCTCTGTAAACCTAAACCCTTTCTTGAATATTAATCATATGACTAGAGGTTGTGGCTATATTATTGTTCTGCATTGTTGATTATTGTTCGTAATTGCACTGTACTGGGATCTACACATTCCAAGGAAATATTTGTCTCAAAAACATATAGGACTCTTCAAAGGCCTTTGTGTGCATGATGATTCCTGAAAAGGAGTTGTCCCCTGAGGCACCAGAGTTTGTGCCAGCCTCTATAGAAGAAAAGTTATTCAAAATATTTCTGGAAAATAATTTGAAGAGAACTTATGAAAACCACTTTTTCAATCATCTTGGTATGACCTCTGTCTTGCAAAAAATCTTTGAGCAAGACTTGATGAAGAGCTTAAGTGTTCCTGAAGTGGTCCCATGTACTCTCAAAAACTTAAACATTTCAGAGGACGCTAATGATAGAAAGAGTAGTACATGTCCAGAGAATCATGCCTCAACTCACAAAGATTTTCTTGATTCAGATTCTAAATTAGAGTCTGCGTCATCCTCTATCAAATCTGAGACTAGCTCTATGGAGTCAGAAATATCTCCCTTCACTCTAGAGGAATGTAGATTATCCTTTGGCATTCTTAACAGTATGGTTACTCCTAAAACGAGATCTGCAGGGATACCTATTTGCCCTGATTTTCTCGACATATGTCTACAAGCCAAAACTTCTCTTGAGCTTGAAAAGTTAAATAAAGAAAAAGCTCTGTCATCTCAGAAGCCTAAAGCTCTAAAATCTATAAAACCTTTTCAAGAAAAAATCACTTGGCAACTAGGGGTGAGCATCGGAAGCGGGTACCCGCCTTTGGAACCGGAACCGCTTCGAAACTGCAGGTTCCGGAACCGGAACCGATGTGATTTGTTCTGGTTCCTAAAATATTGAACCGATCGGGACCGGTTCCTGTTCTCATTTTCTTGGAACCGTTACCCGCTGGGACTAGTTCCGGGACCGGGTACCCGGTCCTGCTGGGTACCCAGAACCAGAACCGGCGTGTACCCGCTATTTTTTTAATAAAATATATTTTATTTATTTATAAAAATTTAATAAAATACTTTTAGAGAATCACCGTTTGTAGTATTTATTAGCATCAACAAAGTTTTGTAAGCACCGTTTGTAATATTCATTTGTTTTGTAAGCATCGTTTTGTAGTATTTATTAGTTTTTAGTTTTTATCGTATTAGTTTTCACGTTTGTGGTATTTATTTCTTTACGTTTGGACTTTATAATATAATTAATATTTACCTTTTTATAATATGAATGATAATTTTTTTCTTAAAAATTAGACAGTTGGTACCCGGTACCGGAACCGAAACCGGCTTTTCCGGGATCGGTTCCCAAATATAAAGAACTGGTGTAATCGGTTCCGGTTCCGGGAATTTTAGGCGGGTACCTGCCTTTTTGGTCACCCCTATTGGCAACAGAAGGGAAAATGGCTTAAAGATAAGAAGTCTTTTGCTTTTGTGGCAATGATTTTGGAGGAGGAAAACCACAAAAGGAGGGTACATTCCAAGAGCAATCCAAGAAGGAATTTTGAGAAAAACCAATCTAGACTACATAGGAATTTTTGTAAAAAGAAACCCAATGTTAGGAAGGGTTGTAATGAAAAATGCGTTGTACCCACTTTTCATATTTTTAATGAAAAGTTCAAAAAGTTCGCCTTTAAAGTTTCTTATTATAATGCTTTGATCTCATGCATGCTCTTAATCAACATTTCTCTAGCCCACACTGCCTTATCTCTCACCCCAAGCCCAAGAATGCCAAATTCAAGGGTTAGAAGAGGCAAAATGGTTATTCGGTAAAAGAAGGTAATGCCAAACCAAAGAGTGCTAAGGTATCTCTTAAGACCCCTAACAAGAATGGACCTATTTGGAAATGGGTACCTAAAACTCCTTAATTTGATCGCAGAAGAAACAGTGTGTGTCGATTTTGTACCTAGACTCCGGGTGCTCACGACACATGACTGGTGACAGAGGGTTGCTCACCTCGTACCAAGAGAAATCCGGAGGTGGCTCTGTGACCTTTGGAGACAATAAGAAGGGGCAGATTAAAGGCTATGGAGTCATTGCCAAGAAGGACATCGGTGTATGCAGGGTGGCTTATGTGGATGGCCTTAAGCACAACCTACTCAGTGTTAGCCGACTCTGTGACAATAGATTCGATGTGATGTTTAAACAACAATATTGTTCCCTACTCAGCTCTGCAACTGGAACAGAGCTTCTACGAGCCAACAGAAAGGATGATCTTTCAAGGCCACCAATAGAGAAGAAAAGCTCTGCTTGGTATCTAGTAAGAATGAGGAAGCTTGGGTCTGCCACATCAGGTTTTGTCATCTAAACTTTCATACACTTGACAAAATTGTAAAATTAAATTTGGTAAGTGGTCTTCCCAGTATCAAATTTGACAGAGACCATCTATGCTCTACTTATGAGATGGGCAAACTCAAAAGAGTCTCCTATAAGAGCGAGTCAGATGTATCTTGCATTGGGCCTCTGCAGATGCTGCATGTAGACCTATGTGGTCCCATTTCTATGTAGAGCCTAGGTAGCAAGAAGTACATACTTGTACTAATAGATGAATTCTCTCGATACACTTGGGTAGAAGTTATCCGAAAGAAGTCTGATGTTCCTATAATACTAATCTATCTTTTGAATAGAATTCAAGTTCTCTATGATTGCAAGGTTCAGAAGATTCGAAGTGACAATTATACAGAGTTCAAGAACTCAATCATTGATACCTAGCTCACAGAGGAAGGCATTTCACAGAACTTCTCAGCTGCAAGGACTCTACAACAGAATGGTGTCGTTGAACGAAAGAACAGGACACTAGTGGAGGCTGTCAGAACCATGCTCATTGCTTCTAGATTGTCGTCTTCGTTTTGGGCAGAAGCCATTTCTAAGTCCTGCTTCACTCAAAATAGATCACTCATAATGAAGAGGCACTCGAAGACCCTCTACCACCTTCTGAACCAGAGAAAGCCAAATATTAAGTTCTTTCATGTGTTTGGCTGCAGATGTTTTATTCTCAACGGCAGAGAGAACATAAGAAAGTTTGATCGCAAAGCTGATGAAGCCAAGTTCATTGGTTATTCAGCTTCCTCCACGGCATATCGAATCTACATGCTCGATTCAAAACATATACTTGAAAGTATTAATGTTTCTTTTGATGACTCCTTTCAGGTGACTTCTGAGCAAATCAGCTTAGGACTCAAGCTTAAATCGTATGACTCTGGTGAATCATTAAGTAGAGCAAATGAACTTCATCATTTTTTTGAAGAAATGTTCAACGATGATGAACCCTCTGAAGATGATCACATAGCCTCTAAAGCCAAGACCTCTACATACCAAACAGGTACATCCCTAACTGGTCCTAGTGATACTTCACCCTCTTCATCTACTTTTGTAGGATCAAACGTCGAGGGGGAGCATGCAGAGTCTAACAATGTCCAAGGTTCCACGCTCAACCAATCCATGGATCATCTTCCTACAATCTCAGAGGAGTCAATACCAGAGCAATAACTGAACTCTGACTGAGGAACCACAAAGCTCTCTACATCAACTCAAGGAGCTCAATCAAGTCATGTGGTAAGCACAAATGATCAGCCTTCTGCGAGATAAGTTGATCAAGAACAATAAACCTCTCCAGATGTTCAGCTAGAATGTTCCAATGACCACCTTCCCAGAATGACCAAGTGGACCAAGAGTCACCCACATAGCCAAATTATTGGTGACCCATCTGATAGTGTTAAGACTCGTTCTGCTACTGTTAACTTTTGTTTCTTTACAAACTTTGTCGGTATTATTGAGCCCAAAAAGGTCTCTGAAGCCCTTGAAGATCCAAACTGGGTAGAAGCGATGCAAGAGGAGCTTCTGTAGTTTGAACACAATGAAGTGTGGACCCTAGTGCCTCTGCCAAAAGGCAAAACCGCAATAGGGACCAAATGGGTCTTCAGAAACATGAAGGATGAAGATGGGGTGGTGATTAGGAACAAAGCAAGACTGGTGGACAAGGGATATTGCCAAGAAGAAGGGATCGACTATGAAGAAACTTTTGCCCCTATGTCAAGGCTTGAAGCAATAAGGATCTTCCTTGCCTTCACAGCCCACAGAGGTTTCAATGTTTATCAAATGGATGTTAAGTCAGCCTTTCTAAATGGACAAATTCAAGAAGAAGTATATGTCCAACAACCACCAGGGTTCGAAAGATCTAAGTATCCTAACCATGTCTACTTCTTAGATAAGGCTCTGTACGGACTATAGCAAGCCCCCAAAGCCTGGTATGACATACTTTCCAACTTCTTGCTAGCCAATGGTTTCGAAAGAGGTACAACTGATATAACTCTATTTTTCAAGAAGAGAAAAGGTGACATTATGATTGTACAGATTTATGTATATGATATTATCTTTGGGTCCACTAATGAATCATACCGTAAAAAGTTTGAAACCATGATGAAGAGTGAGTGGGAGAATTAACATTCTTCTTAGGATTACAAGTAAAGCAAACTCCAGAGGGAATTTTCTTAAATCAATCAAAATATGTCCCTGACATACTTGAAAAATACAAGCTCTCCGACTCTTCAGCAATAAGGACTCCAATGGCCACTAGATCCAAGCTCTATGCTCAGAAGGTAAATCTGTGGAGTGTAAATTCTACAGAGGTATGATTGGGTCTCAAATGTACTTAACTGCAAATAGACCTGATATTATGTTTGCTACATGCCTATGAGCAAGATTTCAAGCTAACCCCAAGGAATCTTATCTTTTAGCTGTAAAGAGGATCTTTAGATATCTAAAAGGCACCAAGAATCGTGGTCTTTGGTATCCAAAGAACTCTAGCTTTGATCTTGTGGCTTATACATATTCAGACTATGGAGGATGCAAGCTTGACCAAAAGAGTACCTTTGGGAGTTGTCATTTCCTAGAAGGCAAATTAGTTAGTTGAACTTCTAAGAAACAGAATTATGTGTCAACTCTTACGGCAGAAGTTGAATATGTGGTTGTTGCTAGTTGTTGTTCACAAGTTTGTGGATGAGAACACAACAAAGGGACTATGGTCTTGACTTTGACAAAATACCCATCCTCTGTGACTCTAAGAGTGCCATTGTGATCTCTGCCAATCCAGTACAGCACTCAAAAGACTAAACACATAGATATCATGTACCACTTTGAAATTGTAGTTCCTAGATTACAATCAAGCAAATCAAACTCTCTTAATCAAGATATAACAGTATATATTCTAGAGAGAGAGTAGAGAGAGAAAGTCTTCAATCAGATTATCTCTAAAATCAAATATTACAAATGAGCTCTTAGTGTTACATGATTACAAAGAATACAAACTATTTATACCACAAGTCTAAAACAACAAACTACAAGATTGACTTTGCTAACTTTGACATAGAAACATTGACCTTGTTGACTTTACAGACTTAGGCTTTTCCTATTAAATCTTGGATACAATTTATACACTAACATTCTCCCCCTTTGTATTCAAGATTTAAAAAAAATTGACACTAGTCTTCAGCTCTTAATTCTTCATCTTCTATCTCTGATAGTCTTGGACAATGAAGCTTTAACAATCTTCAGTCTTTCAGCATTTGAAGAATCTTGAAAAGTCTTTTGCATTTGGCATTTTTGGAAAGTCAACAAGTCTTGAACAAAACTTTGAAACTCTTTAAAACTTTTGAAACTTCGAGAAACTTTTGAAACTTTGAGGAATCTTTGAGCTTTGTATCTTCATCTCTTTGATCTCTTGACCGTCTTTAGAAAAACAAACTTTCTCGAATCATCTGATTTGACTCATAATGACTTCTTTTCATCTGACTTGAACTTTCAGAATCATCTTTCTTCATAAATCATCTTCAGAATCTTCTGAATTCTTTGACAAAACTTTGATGATTTTGAAATTGATCTTTGTAGATATCTCCCCCTTTTTTATGATTGTGAGCATCATGATCATCAAAACTTTCTCAATTTCAGCACTTTCTTTGAATCTCCCCCTTTTTCAAATATTTTCCCCCCTTTGAGATACATTTGACATTTTCTGCCCTTTGATCTGAATAGCTGAATCATTAACTGTATATACCCGAATCTTTTCAAATTCAGATATAATGAACTTGGTAACCCTGATTCAACAAATGAAACAGTTAGGAGTGCCTGTCAGTAACACGGAGTTACTATGTACAACGAATGTACAATTTAAGGATCTGGTTCGATGATGACTCCCCAGGACTTCCATCAATCATTGAAAAACACAAGGTAATTATATGAATGTTCTGACAGAAAAACAAATTTTCTGTGTGCTTGTGCTTGTGTATAAAAGAATTTAGCACAATGATTATGTTTCATAAGGCTCAAATTATGTAAACTGTTGAGACAGCATGAAAGAGGTGCGAAGGTTGGGTAACTTTCCTTCTTTTTCAATATCTAAATCTTCCGAGTGAAGACTAGATAGCAGATATGCTGCGTCCCCAAAGAAAATGAAACATTTCTTTGTTAAGAAAGAAATGAGTGGCTGGTGAGGTTAATGCAAGAGTTGGCATGGGCTCACAGCCTTTTTCAATGATGGTCACCAAAGAATGTGAACCAATTAGATTTTGTGGTTGCCCGGCTCAGAAAGTAGTTGATGCAGAGTTTTGATATTCTTTTAACTCTGTTCTCACACCCTCTTTCTTTTTAACATTAAAGCTCACTTCTAACCAAACTCTCATTTCCATTTTACCGCTCCACACAATGAGAAAAACTCAATCGGATGAGTTATCTCCCCCACTCTTTGATTTATACCCCTCACCCCTCAATCACTCAAGGATAACTTCCGGGGTAGGAAACACTGGTTAGCGTGAATCCATGGAAGTTCTGTTTAAGCTCACACACGAATCCCATGTAAGTCCTATAAAGAATGGTTGCTCAACAATTTAACTTTAGCAGTTAAGCTCAAAAATGTATGATGACATTGTCAAAATGTATGCTCATGAAAAATATGAATGAAATTTGAGCATTTGAACTTTGAAGATCTCTCAAAACAAAGATATTGAATGAATGAAATGAAATCAAGAGAACTGTTTTGAGAATCTGACAATGTATCAATCAGATCAAATGAAATGGTTAGGGTATCAAAGAACTGGATAATTTGTTTATATGAACAAATATAAACAATGTAGCAATGAAGGCACAAATTTGAAATGATGAATGATGCTCAACAACATTTGAAAGCAAACGAGGGTATTACCATCGAAAAATTTGGTCATTATGAGACATGGTAATAACAAACTCAAATGAAGTATTGAACCGATGTATATGAATACTTTACAGTATAAAGACAAGATAATACGCGAGTATTAATCTTTGGAAACACACGGTCAGTTAAACATTAAAGCTCAATTATGAAAAAAAAACATTTAAAATCACACTTCTAAATTCATGAAATCTTTTTGAGAACAAGAAGTGGTTTGAACATTTTAGAAATTGTTTTTCATGCTTGAAAGTTGTTCTTCTTTCAAACAATCAAAGATCTAGATTAGAAGATATTTACCTTTAAGCTCCCCCTCAAATCATTATGGAATGATTTAGGTCTATTAAGCTCCCCCTGGATATTTGCACAATATCCATATCTTTAAACATTAAAGAACAGGTCTTGATCTGTCATATGAACAGAAGCCACAGTCTTGACACTTAAGTCCGGGTTTTGAACTGTTGTGTTCAAAAACCATAGTTCTTAACATTGAAGTACGGGTCTTGAATTGTATTATCCAAGAGCCTATGTTCTATGCTCCCCCTTAAACCTTGGGTGCCTGCCACACAGATTTAGGTTTTAGTACCTACTGGTATTTGGGTCCTGATGTGTTAGTTGCAGTTCTTGTGGGGGTTACATAATAAGAACCATACCAGTAATTAACAATGTTATTACTTACAAAGTCATTCGTTCCACAGTATGAACAACAAATCTTCTTTTGAGCAACCCTGATCAAATGGTTAGTAGAATAATACATATCAGGATTATTAAAAGATTTACCTTTGTGTGCACTGTTCTTTTTGGCTTTAGATGTGGATGCAGATGCTTTGACCTTCTTCTTCTCTTCATCTGAAGAACTCTTCACTCTCCAGACCATCTGATTTTTCTTAGATTTCTTTCCAAGAGATTTAACATAAAAGTTTGTTGAACCATCAACAGATTTATCATAAAATAAATTTGATGGTCTGATCTGATTTGATTTGACAGTTTGTGGTTTGACACTTTTCTTTTTCAAAACATTTTTGTCATGAATGGAACTCGAAGCTGTTTTGAAAGAACAGACTGATTCTGTTGAGTTATCAACAGGTGATTGATTAATCACATCAGCTGTAATTTTTTCTGACATTTCACTGTTTGCAGCTTCCAAGTCATTTATCTTTTTAGTCAAAATGTTTCTTTCATCTGAAAGTGTGTCAAATTTCTGTTTCAAATCAGATTTGGCCTTCTTTTCATTTTGGACATCTGATGATAGAACAATTATTTTGGATTGGATCTTTGATATCTCAGATTCAAAATGTGAACGTTCAAGCTCAAAATCCTTTTCCAAGTTCTTGTTCTTTTCTGATATATCTTTGAAAATACCAGAATTTCTCTTTTCAGTATTTTTCTTTGCAAGCTCATAAGACTTTTTGTTTTCTTTGAAGATTTGTCTTTCTTTTTCAAGCAAGTCTTGTAAAGTAGAAATCTGTGTGGGAAGTTCAGTTATTTTTGCTTCAAGAACTTGTCTTTCCTTAGCAAATGTGTCTCTTTCAGTGATTATTATCTTTTCAAAATCAGACACTTGCTTAGAAAGTTTGAGGCATCTAAGCTCAAGATCCTTCTTCTCTTGTAAAATTTTCTTGGAAATTTCAGATGTCTGTTGAGTAGAAGATATCTTCACATTTGATTTTTCTTTATCTGTTTGGATGCCTTTTAACAATTCAGCATTCTGTATTTCCAAGGCAGATATCTTCTCTTCGAAAGCCTTAAACTTGTTTTGAAGCTCAACTGATTCATCTTTCTGCTATGATGATTTCTGTTCAGTTTTCTTCAGTTGGCTTTGAAGATTTGCAATCATAGACTCTTTGACCTTGATTGCTCTCTCAACAGTTTTTATCAAATCATCTTTCCTTTGAATATCTTTCTCTTGCTCTATAATCTATTTTTCTCTAGCCTTGATGATACGTGCACAATTAGATTTAGCATGATTAGCACACTTTATACAGTCAGGAGTTTTATCAGAGTTTGACAAATTAAATTTCAACTCCTGAATCTGTTTAAGAAGCTTTGAATTCTGATTTTTCAGATTGTCTCTTTATGCTTCTAATGTCGGTATCTCAGGCATGTACAAGACTTCCATATCTCTAGCTGCAAGTACAGTATTTCCCATCTCATCTGTCGTTGGCATCTTGAATGAAAATGTTAGCTTAAAAAAATGATCGTCAAAAATCAGAAAATTATGACCACTATCAAAATATGTCCCCTCCAATTCAAAAAAGTTGACTGAAAGTCAAACTTGGATCACCACTTGAAAAAAAAAAATCATAAATTTTCTATCTCTGGAACTCGCAAAGCACTAAACTCGCAGACTAAGTGAACTCGCAAAGTACTGTTCACTGAGAAACTCGCTAGACATTATGTGCGCGTTTGAAAAACTCGCAGACCACTGTGTACGCGTTTTGAGAACTTGTAGGACAAACTCGCAAATCTCTTCTAGCGCGTTTCTGAAACTCGCAGATCACTGTTTGCGCGTTTTGTCAAAGAACTCACAGATTGCATGAACTACTTGACTAAAACTCGCAAGTCTTGTCTTGCGCGTTTCTCAAACTCGTACGCCTCACTTAGCGTGTTTAGGACAAAAATCAAATCCTTTGACGTGCGCGTTTGATGATGAATTCGCAGAAGACCCTTGCGTGTTCTTCACTTGAACCTTGCGCGTTCTACAGATCTTGCGTGTTCTTCAGATGAACTTGCGCGTTTTGACAGTTACGTTCACGAAATCGATCCAAATTGCTCTAAACCTGCAAGTTGATTCTACAAATTGTACCAATATACTCGAAATACATTTTAGAACACTTTTCTATCAATTCGAACTCGTTAGAAGCAAGAAATTACAGTGCATTGATCGAGATACAGTGTGTTTGTGTTCGTGTTTTCAAGAAATTACGAAAACCCAAAATTCAAACGATTTAGTGTGTAATTCGTGAACAAATTTCAGTACAATGTGATCAATGATCCTAATCGATCACAATTAAATCAATTTAACAATCTAAGACCAACAAAATAATGCAAAATCAATTCAACGGTGATCGCCTCTGTGTTCTTGAAAATTTTCCGAAATCGATCCAACTTTGATGATCTGATCTTTCTGAATTTGTTTGGTTTGCTCTGATACCAATTGAAATTGTAATTCCCAGATTACAATCAAGCAAATCAAACTCTCTTAATCAAGATATAACAGTATATATTCTAGAGAGAGAGTAGAGAGAGAGTAGAGAGAGAAAGTCTTCAATCAAATTATCTCTAAAATCAAATATTACAAATGAGCTTTTAGTGTTACATGATTACAAAGAATACAAACTATTTATACCACAAGTCTAGAACAACAAGCTACAAGATTGACTTTGCTAACTTTGACTTAGAAACATTGACCTTGTTGACTTTACAGACTTAGACTTTTCCTATTAAATCTTGGATACAATTTATACACTAACACACTTTCTGAAACACCATGTGGAGCAGGGCACCATTGAAATGTATTTTGTGCCCACAGACTACCAACTTGTTGACAAATCCACAAAGGCACTAGATGATAAGCGATTTTCTTTTCTTGTTGGTAAGTTGGGAATGCTTAATATAAGTTGATTCACAGAGCCTCTATACCCTATCATAGAGCTTCTGTTGTACATAATTTAATTTCAGTACTTCTGTATTTGCTTCTGTATGTATAGTTTGCTTTATTATTTGTATAATTATACTTCTTAAGTCATTTTGATGGTCAATGCAATATCATTCCTTGTTCTATGTCTTGTACAAAGCTTATCTTGTATGATTCAAGCATAGATCAAGGGGGAGCATAAGGAGTAAAGCAAAGAAGACCTTGATCATTCAAGGGGGAGCAGAAAATCCAACATTTGAGAGAAGTATGCAGAATCAGGTATGTTATTCGCACATCTACAAGGATAAAAACACTTTTCTCGGACACCAATTTCCAAATCTGTCCTAAATTCCCAACCAAAACATGTCCAAACTTTGGGTGATCAAAAATCTTAATTGAATTTCCTTAATGAGAAATTTTTGGTCAAAGAGCCTCTAAGGCCTCTCACAAAGCCTCTGCGAGACCCATCAGAGCCTCCGAGTCTCACAAAGACACCTCTTGACCTCTAACTTCTCATTCTTATGCCCAAGTTGATCACGTCATCATTTTTCAATGTTTTTGGGTAAGAAAAGTATAATCTTATGCGAAAGAGCCAACCCCTAACCTCAGAAGCTCTTAACCCACAGAGCTTCTGACATTCTCAACCCTTGTAAATTATTCAAAGGTTATGGGGTGCAGGTTATTTTGAAAGTAACAGTCATTTGGGTATATAAAATGCCACGCTCGTGAGAATAGTGGGAGGCGCACGTACTCGATCGTGCATTGCCCCAAATGGTGTGCAAAATATGATTGGGACGTAATTTGTACCATCGTTTTTTAAACGACTCATTACTAGCTAGGCACTAATTACGGATTTCAAATTTTTTTTTTTGCCTAATCTTTTCACCCTCTCACACCCTAAATACCCAAACCCTTTTCACCTTTCATTTCTGATCTGCTATCTTTTCTCTCAAGAACACAAGGCAAAAACCTGCAACTTGCTCTCCATCTTTTTCTTGCGTCAATGGCTTCCAAATCTGCATCCACTGGAAACTCCCAAAACTCGAACAACTCCCAACACTCTATTGCCCAAAAGGATGACTCTGCATCCGTAGACTAACAAAACCAACATACTAGTCGAATGATTTCATTAACTAGAAACCAATACCACTCTACTTCTCTTCAACTTAAACCCAACAATCATTACATTGTGTTGAACCCTAAGGGATATCCTTCTGAAGTCGAACCCCTCATCAAACTGCTCAAGAACCATTTCCTAAACAAGGCCCTAACTATGACCAAGACTGATGTACCTGAAACCTACATCCAACAGTTTTGGCAAGGATGTAGACATGAAAAAATCCCGAACTATGGCCATTGCATAATAGGGTATGCTACCCATCCTGGATATGACAAGGTCCTGGAACTAGGCCTCAACAAAAGAATGGTTCAATACATTTTCAATCTCCCTACTAAAGATCAATTGAACTTGACCAAATACTCAGATGAACCAACAGATGAAGAAGTCTTGGACTTTCTAATATTCATTGGGTATGCCAAACCCATCTCCAAGAGGACAGAGTTTAGGCGTCAGAACTTGCCACCTCTGTGGAATGTTCTATTTTCCATCCTCAATCGGGCTCTGACGTGCAAGGTGGGAAGCCCTGACCAATCGAGCCACAACATCTTGGCCATCATGTGCGAGATCTACTACAATCTTCCTTTGGACTATGCTAAAATTATCTTCAGATAGATCATGAACTCTGTGCTCACCAAAGAAGAAGATCAGAAGAGATAAAAAGGAGCCATCGACTCTTGTCTTCAACAGGTTCATTGCCGTACTACTTGGCAATGAAATGGTGGGTGAAGGTAAGCTACCCTCTGAGGGTAAGATGATGAAGATATATGAGATGAAGTCTCATACCAACCACCCTGGCTACTGGATACCCTGGTGCTCGACCTCTGCCAGCCAAACTTCTGACCTATTTGGGTAGTGAAGAGGATAGGCTAGATTACATCCATGAACACAGGACTCTCCGAGTCCTGCAACCCCCCAACGCATAGGATTCCTTGTGGGAGAGATAGAAATTTATCTTAGGGATGATATAGCAGAGTATTTGTCCCGAAGGTGCTTAACAAGTTTGTAGAAGGGGGGGTTGAATATAAATACGGAATTTAAAGTTTAATAAATTGTTTATTGATAAATCAAACATAATTTACAAGTCTGTTGCGGAATTTGATTAAGTAAAACTCAATCTAAACAAACATAAGAAAACACTAAGATGGTTGCACAAGAATATAGAGAATAGGGGATTTGAGAAGTATAGAAAACAAGAGTTTCTATATTTGAGAAAGATGAAGGCTTGGGGGAGCACACTCTCCAGATGGAGAGGTAATCTTTCTATTTATACCCTATGCATTAAATGCATGGCAGGGCACTTTACACATGTCTTTCTTTGATTGGCAGAGAGAGTCTGACTTTGGGAGACATGATTTCGACCGCATCATGAACAATGTAGTTGACAGAGTTGTTGTACGATTTGTGACAGAGGTATGTCCATTCTAACATATCGTACTAGGTGTGTAGGGAAAGACAAAAGAGACTTGAGGCATAAGCTAAGTGATCATCGATCGTTGAATATCTCTTCCTTCAGAGATACAAAGAAGTTCAGCTATCGCTGAAGCTTTTCCTCAGGTTTCTTCGCGTATGAGTAGAGTCGTCTTTACTTCACTGATATCCGCATCAGATTACTAGTAGACTTGTCTTTGTTCAGCAGCTTCGTCTTCGATTCAGCTATGAACATCTTGTTGACGCAAAACTTGTCTTCAGGGATTACGTTAACTGTTTACATCAGAAACCATCAGCGATAACTGAACAGACTCAGTCTGATCGCTGATAGTGAAACACTAATACATATGAATGTTTACAAGAAAGATCATCAGTGATAACTGAACAGATTCAGTCTTACTGCTGATGGTGAAACACTAATAAATATTAATAAATGTAATTTTCACTAAGTATAGAAGAGAGTCGTTATCAAATCACTGAGAAAGTCTGGATCAACAATCTCCCCCTATTTGATAATGACAAAGTAACTGAAGAAAATTACTTTATAATTCAAAATAAGGAATAATCAGAACTCATAACATACATGTCCCAATTACTATTTTGAGGGATCTTTTACAGTACTGATAGGGTTAAGTACTTCACTGAAATTTTCAATAATTCAAAGAGGGAATTACAAGATATGAAAATGTGAAGTACAAGTGAAGAACTAACTACTGTAAGTATAACTAATAGATTACAAGAAATAGGAAACTAATTTATCAGCTATCTAAAGAAGACTTAGGAGGATTGATCATATAGTCAGGTATTTCTTCTCCTCTTTGCCTTCGATCTGAAGATTCTTGACTAATGATTGCTTTGATCGGTTCAGCTAAAGGAGAGAAGTCACACCATAAGCATAAGAGATCCTTGAGATGACTGAGGGGACAGATAGGGATTTCAGAGACTCTTTAGAATCTGAGTTGTTCCTCATCATCTCTGAAGAAGATTCCAAAAGGATCTTTGATTACTTGTCATGCAAGATATGGACCACCAGGAGGCAAGGATAGATCTAGAACTGAGATATCAGGAGGAGGACCAACCAAAGCATCCTTTGAGAACTTCATGGAGGTGTTATTTTTTATAGCAGCGACATTTTCAGAAGAGAAGGAGATCGGCTTTCTTTTGAGTTGCCTCGGCTTAGAAGGAAGAGCAGATGGTACCTTTAACACAGTAGTGACTCTGTTTATGAGGGCTTCTAGGATGCCTTCGACATAGCCTCTGTAGGTTCATTTGGATTTCTTCAACGCATCTTTGAACTCTAGCCATTCCATGTAGCCGAAACTTTCAAGCTTTGAAACAAACATAGCCTTAGAACTTCCATCCTCTCTGGTTATCTCCATTGTTACAGAAGTTCGGTCCTTCTTCTTTCTTCCAGAGATGACAACGGCTACAATCTTCATTGGGTTGGAGCGATAGTCGACTTTATGTTTGCACCATTCGACAGTATTATCGCTGACCCTTGTTCTTTTGAGCGCTCCTCTTCAATTTCTTTTAGTAGAGCATCCTGGACTTCCACTGGATTCTTTTTTAGTTTCATGTCTTTGACCTGAGAGGACTGTACCTTGAGAGCTAGAGAAGCATCTCTTTGACATTCAGCGATCAGTTTCTAAGCCTTGACAGATTCTTCAATTTCAATTTCAGTCAGGAAGTCTAGCTCTGTAGATGGATTTTGAAGAGGGATTTTCAGCCATTGACTCTCTAGATCAGATATCATCTCTGTTCTTCTATTCAGCTCTTCCTCTGACCAGTGAAACTGTCTAGAGGGCCTTCCTGGATGGTGCAAGGCTTCTTCCACTTCTTCTTGCTCATCAATCTCATTTAAGGAGATTGGGATTATTGATTCATCAGCTATAGAAGCTGGGATTATTTAAGTTCCTTTCCCTTAAGCAGGGGAGAGAACTGTCTGGTCAGAAAGAGATAAAAAGAGTTAGTGTTTATTGGGAAGAAGAAAGATAAAGGCTAGAAAGAAACAGGGGTTGGGAATTTATAGAAAGATATAGGGACAAGTGAGAGGCATAGTTGAGAAGGATTCTCCCCCTCAGATAGTGAAACATTTTTCAGGATTCCCTCAGCAACTGCACCCTTTGGTTTGCTTTGGGAAGGGGTTCCTGAAGAAGTTTCATTTCTCCCACCTGCTGTGACAACTTCTTTCGAAGCTATCACTGATGATTCGTTCACTGAAGAAAACCATAGAGACTGATCTTCTTCATCGTCGTCATCATCATCTTGATGTTGCTGTTCATCTTGATCCTGAAGATCAAGATCTCCATCCTCTTCCTCCTCCTCTTCTTCTTCTTCTACTAAAACTTGATCGTACAAAGAAGATGGAGGAGTTTTGTTAGCAACCTTCTCCCCCTCAACATGAGAGGGAGGTTCTTTCGACTGAACCTTAGCAACTGCTTCCTCTGCATTTTCTGCATCATCTTTCTCCCCCACTTTGTCATTATCATTGAGGGAGAGGTCATCTGTACGAGAGGTAGTTTTTGCAGTGGCCAACGATCGGACTTCAGCCTTCAGACGTTCGAGACGGGCTTCAATCATAGGGATGTCTGAAGTAGCATGATGAATAAATCTAACAGCTACATTCAGAGAGGTGCGGTCATCCTCTGTGAAAGAAGGAGTGAGCGTCGGAGCTGGTGCATTCAGCTTCTCCAGGACCTGTTGTAGGATGGATGTGCAAAAATCAATCTTGGTAGATAAATCCTAGACGTCCTTGCTGAGAAGTTGAGTTTGTTGATGATTGATGGCTAAGTCTTCTTGGACTTTGACAAGCTCTCCATGAAGAGTTGAGACTTGGGAGGCTTCAGCTTTGGAGGAGCAAGCAGCCGTCAATTTCTTCAGCTCTTCACCAACGGTATTGACAGCGCTAGTGGATTCGTTGATGGAGGTGGTGAGAGAATCCACCTTGACACCCAAACTGTTGACATGAGAGTCAACAGTCGCCATATTAGGACCTGAAAGAAAAGTTAGCGTCTGAGAAACAGGCTTATATGGAGAGATGGGAGTTGTATTTGTAGGTTTAGGTATACCTGATGGTTCAAACATATTGAAAAATTGCATATCTCTTTCAAAGGTTTGAGCATCAGGTCCTATAAATGCAACTTGAGGTTGCTGCATGAGAGATGGAGGGTTATAGACCAAAGAAAGGGGAGGAATAGTAATGGGGATAGAAGAAGTTGGAAGTTGGACATTTATCTCAGTTGCTTGTTGAACTGAGATGTTTGGTGGCGTTACTGATGTTGTGACAGCGACCGACATCACTGGCATGGTTGTTGTGGTGACAGCTGAAGATGTGGAGGAGAGACCCACAAAACCATCCAAGGTAGTTTGTTGAGATACTACCTTAGGCCTTGAGCTAGAGGTTATAGTCTCCTTAGTCAATTTGGCCTTCTTGGAAGGACCAGAAAGACTAGTTGATGGTCTTTTGGAAGCGGTTTTAGCGGCAGGGTTAGCTGGAAAAGGAACCTCCGATGCGGCCGCTGAAGAAGAAGAATGGAGAAAGAGTCGAGAGCGTAGAGTTGAAAATACTTACCTCGTTGTCGACCGGCTTGACCTCCAACGAACGCTGACCCACTTTTGCAAAAGTGCCATCTTGAGTAGTAGGGTAAGTGTCAGGGTAGAGAAACTTCATGTATGCACAGATGAACCATACATATGGGATCTTGGGATCCCTCTCCGTCTTCTCTATCTTTGACTTGAGATCGTCAAAGATAGCAGAGGCGTAGTCAAAGTTCTTGCCAACAATCACTGGGTAAGCGATTTGGAGTTGAACTTTGCTCGCCTGATCCAGTGAGCCACTCTTCCCACTCATACGTTGAATTATGTGTGAGAAGATGTAGTTCAGTTGGAAAGGCATATTGGCCTTCAAGATCTTTGTCAGCTTCTTGTTGGGAATGTTGGTGCGAGGCTTGTTCTCCCAAGAGTATTCCAGGTCATCCAGAAACTGGATGATTTCAGCATCAGTGGGAAGGGCATTGAATCCACCCTTGGGTTTGTCTAGGAATCGTAGTGACTTCCTCGGACTGTATACAGTCATCATGCCCGGACCTAAATCAGTGCGGAAGGAGATAGTTGGAACCAATTCACCTTTCTTCTTGGTGATGGTGGTTTCGTCTGCAGTGAACCAAAATTGTTGTAGAAGGGTTTTGGATGGTTTAGGATCCACAGTGATGGCGTTAGCAAAACATGACTGCTTCAGGAATTGAGCTGCTTCCACCAGGTGTGGGTATTTGACACCATCGAAGTCCAAGCGTGCAAGGTGATTGTTCTTGGGTATTTCAGATTCAGTGAGAGCAACCTTGACGGTCTTGGAAGCAATTAGAGCTGATTGTGCCATTTCTGAATATGGAAAGAAGGAGAAAAGATAGATAGAAGGTTTAGAATCAAAAAAAATTTAACCAGTTTCTGTTTTCAGAGAGAAACATAGGAAAATTTTAAATGATTTGAGAATAAACATTGTTCTTGAAGAAGAAGAACATGAAGAAAATCAAAAGTTTGCATCATTAAAATCGAAAAAAATTGATTTTAATATTTAAGAAATCTTGTGAAAACCCATAATAATATAACATATTTAGGATTTTGTAACAAAATTTACGAAGAAAAGAAGAACAAAGTAACCTGTTGATCTTGAAAGAAGAAAATGCAAATGCTTGAAGGAGGTGTTTGCTGGAAATGCCTTGAGAGAGGATTCTTGCTCGAAAAGATTTCCAGAAAGCGTAAAAGATAAGAATGAAAAGAAACATTCCTTTTATACGTAGAGAGAGAGAGAGAGAGACGGGAAAATAAATGTTCATCATGACATGGACACGTTGTTCGAAGTTGATTGGATAGAAGGACAACGGACAAACGTGTCAGAAAAAAGGCATGTCGTGGATTGTCGGTTCAAATGACGTCATAGGAGAGAGAAAACGTTTCATTTGTCCTTTTCGAAATTATCTCTGAAGAAAAGTCAGAGATAGGTTTTTCTTTTTGAAATAATCCCTGATAAAAATTCAGAGATAGATTTTTCATTTCAGAAGGATCAATGATGAGAAATGTCAGTGATAGATTTTGTTTATCAAAAAACTTTTAATCATTTGAAGAAAAATTCAGTGATAAAAGTTTTATTTTTGAAAAACGTCTTACTGAATGAAGATTCAGTGATTGAGAGTGAGAGAACATACCTGAGAGTCAGACATTTATTCAGAGATTGAGTGATAAAGGGGAACTTAGAATCACTGACATAATGTAGGAAGATGAAGAGTTACTCTTCAAGATTCAGCATTCCAAGCTCACTGATGAGAAAGTTGAACCTTGTCTAATTAAGAGGTTTGGTGAATAAATCAGCAAGCTGATAGTCAGTGGGAATAAAGTGAAGTTCAATATCACCATTCAACACATGATCTCTGATAAAATGATATCTGATCTCTATGTGTTTCGTCTTTGAATGTAGCATTGGATTATTTGCTATAGCGATAGCACTAGTGCTGTCGCAATAGATTGGAATCTTTGATAGTTGAAGGTCATAGTCTAATAGTTGATTTCTCATCCGTAAGACATAAGCACAACAACTTCCAGCGGCTACATATTCAGCTTTAGTTGTAGAAGTGGACACCGAATTTTTCTTTTTGCTTGTCCAACTTACCAGCTTTCCTCCTAGGAGTTGACATGCACCAGTTGTACTTTTTCTATCGAGTTTACATCCTGCAAAATCACTATCAGAATATCCAGTTAGATCGAACCCGAAGTCTTTGGGATACCAAAGACCGTGGTTAGGAGTCCCTTTCAGATATCTGAAAATTCGCTTAACAACGATCAGATGGGATTCCTTGGGTTCAGATTGATAGTGTGCACATAAACAAATAGAGTACATGATGTCAGGTCGGCTTGTTGTAAGATACATCAGGGAGCCTATCATTCCTCTATATGCAGTGACATTAACAGGTTTTCCAGATGGATCTTTGTTAAGTGTCAGAGGAGGTGCCATAGGAGTTTTCATCGCTGAAGTTTGTGTAAGATCAAACTTCTTCAGCATATCTTTAACATACTTACCTTGGTTGATAAAAGTACCTTTGTCAAATTGTTTAATCTGAAGACCAAGAAAATACGTTAGCTAACCCATCATACTCGTTTTGTATTCTTTCTTCATTCTTTCAGCGAAGCGAGTACATAGAGATGGGTTAGTAGAACCAAATATGATGTCATCGACATATATTTGTACAAGAATAATATGACCTTTTATCTTTCTGAAAAATAATGTATTATCAATTTTGCCACGTTTAAAATTTTCAGAGATAAGAAAAGATGAGAGAGTGTCATACCAAGCACGAGGGGCTTGTTTTAGACCATAGAGAGCATTATCCAATTTATAAACATAATTTGGATGGTTAGGGTCATAAAACCCTGGAGGTTGTTCTACATAGACTTCTTCATTCAGCTTTCCATTTAGGAACGCTGATTTTACATCCATTTGATATACAATGAAGTCTTTGTAAACTGCATAGGCTAAGAAGAGTCGAATTGCTTCGAGCCTAGCCACAGGAGAAAAGGTTTCATCATAGTCTATGCCTTCCTCTTGTCTGTATCCCTGAGCAACAAGTCTAGACTTGTTGTGGGTTACAGTCCCATGTTCATCTAACTTGTTTCTAAACACCCATTTGGTGCCTATAACAGTTTTATCAGATGGTCTACGAACGAGATTCCAAACTTTTTTGCGAGTGAACTCAGTCAGCTCTTCTTGCATAGCGCTGACCCAGATTGGATCTCTGAGGGCATCATCAGTTTTCTTTGGCTCTATCAAAGAAATAAAGTTGACAAAGAGGCACATATTATCTGAACTTCGTCGTGTCTGAATACCTGCATAGGGATCACCAAGAATTTGATCTATGGGGTGATCTATGGTCCATCTCTGAGCAGGAGCATGATCGCTCATTTCAGAGGTTGGATCAACAAAAGGAATGTTCACTGAAGAAGAAGCCTGAGGTTCATCAGCTATTAATTGTTGAGTGTCATACAAACCATTGTTTTCTGATAGGTTTTTCAGAGGAAGATAGATCTGATGGAGGAAGTGTGTTTAGAGGTTCAGCTGAGACCCATGAGTTGGATTCAGCGTTAGGAGGTATGATGTTTAGATCATCATCAGTAGCTGGAGGATTAGAGTGCTGATGGTTTGAAAAGAATGGTTCTGTTTCTCTGTAGTGAAAAAACATCCAAGCATTTAACTCTTCATTGTCAGTGATTGGTTTAGAGTTCGTTGAGCGAGTTTCATCAAAGGTGACATGAATTGATTCTTCCACAGATTGTCTTCTTTTGTTGAAAACTCTGTAGGCTTTGGAGATGGAGGAATATCCAAGAAATATTCCGTCATCTGCTTTTGGGTCGAACTTTCCAAGTTGATCTTTGTTGTTTAAGATAAAGCACTGACAACCAAAGATATGAAGAAAACTGATAGATGGTTTTCTTCCATGAAAAAGTTCATAAGTTGTCTTTCCAAATCGCTTTACTATCAGCGATCTGTTTTACGTAAAATATGTAGTGTTTACAGCTTCAACCCAAAATTGAGTCGGGAGGTGAGAATCGTTGAGCATTGATCTAGCAGCTTTAATGATCGTTTTGTTTCTTCTTTCAGCGACTCCGTTTTGCTGAGGTGTTCTTACTGAAGAGAAGTTGTGAGAAATTCCCTTGTTCTCAATGAAATTATTCAGAGAACTGTTTTTTAATTCAGTTCCATGATCACTTCTTATTGAACGAACAGTAAGATTGTTCAGCACTTCCATCTTTTTAACAAAAGATATCAATTCTTCTGGAGTGTCACTCTTACATCGAAGAAAGATAACCCAGGTGTAGCGAGAGTATTCATCTACAATGACAAGTGTGTATTTCTTTCCAGCTATTGATTGGATGTTGACAGGGCCAAACAGATCCATGTGCAAGAGTTGAAGAGGACTTGTCACTGAGGAAACTTGTTTAGACTTGAAACTAGCTTTTTTCTGTTTTTCTTTTTCACATGTTGAGCAGAGAGATTCTTTAGCATATGAGTGCTGAGGAAGACCAGAAACCAGTTCCTGAGATGAGAGCGAATTCAGGGTTTTGAAGTTTATATGAGAGAGCCTTTTGTGCCATAGCCAGTTGACATCAGAAGAGGCTTTAAAGAGAAAACATAAGGTTTCAGTGGAAGTAGAGTCCATGTCTATTACATATACATTTTCTTTACGATAGCCACTGAGAGCAAGTTTTCCTTTCACATTTACCACTGAACATGCTTTCTTGGAAAAGCGAACTTCATTGTCTTTGTCACATAGCTGACTGATGCTCAAAAGATTGTGCTTCAGTCCATCTACATAAGCGACTCTTCTGAAGGTAGTTGTCCCATTGCTTAAGACACCAAACCCTCGGGTATATCCTTTTCCATTTCCACCAAAGGTCACAGAGGGGCCTTTCTCTTCCTTGTATTCAGTGAGCAGGTCTTTTTGTCCTGTCATATGATGAGAGCATCCACTATCAAGATACCAGATGCCCTTTGATCCCTACAAACATAAGGAATACTAAGCTTTGTTTGGTACCCACTTTTCAATGGATTCTTTTATGGTTAGTGGAGATGGAAGGTTCAACAATCTTCACAGCAGATGAAGATTTAGCATCCATGGTTACCTTCACCTTGGTTAAATTCTTAACCTTAGTGGTATTTTTCACCTTGGTAGATTTTTCAGCTTTGGTGACCTTCTCAGCCTTGGAGGCATTCATCTTCACTTTAGCTGATTTATCAGCTTTAGTGGCGGTTGGACATTTGCTTGCAATATGGTCAGTAAATCCACAGTGATAGCATTTTCTATATTTGAATGTGGTTTTAGGACCAGAAGTAGAAGGTTTTGAGAATTTAAGATGAGCAAGTCCAACTCCAAGAATGCCTTTAGCATGAGATATGGGAGGTATTTTCATTTCTTCAGATCTCTTAGGCTTAAGATCAATCTTCAACTTTGGAGGACAGAGATCAAAGATTTCTATCATAGAGCTAGAAGATTGTTTAACTGAAGGTTTAGAATGAACTTTCAGCTTTGCTTTCTTGGTAGCCTTCTGAGGATAAAGAATAGATTTTCCTTTATCTGCAGGCTTTGAGCCTTTAGATATTTTCTCAGGGACAGGATTAGAAGAATATGAAAAAGAGCACTGATAATTAGAAGTGTCAGGGATAGAAGAGACAAACGTTCCAAACTTAAGCATGGAACTGTCTTCTTTGGGTTCATCCTGTGGTTTCCAAAAATCAAGAACAGTTCTATCACTGGCAAGGATCTGAGCACTTATAATCTCAGTGATCTTTGTTGAGGATTTGCACCATCCTTCAACAGTAGCCTTTTCTGCTTTTAGAGCAACGATCGCTTGTTCGCGTTCAATGTTGATGATTTCATTAACAATGACTTGATCTTTCAAACTTTCCTCTAAAAGAGTCAGTTCTCTGATCTTTTCATGACATTTCTCTAGTTGTTCAGTTAAATCAACATTTTTGTTCTCAGCTAGAGTTTTGCCGTTTAGAACATTGTATAAATCAATCGTCAGCACATCAACAGCGCGACTTCTATCTGCTTCAGGTAGAGAGGGATTAGTAGAGATAGATACCTGAGATCATATGTAGATCATAGAAGTTTCAGTTGGTTCTTCCACTTCTTCTTTAATCTTAGCCATGAGGCAGAGATTAGCGACTTCTTCTTCATCAGAACTTGATTCTTCTGATTCAGCCTAGTCGTGTTCTTCAACGATGAGACATTTACCTTTTCGCTTGTAGTTTTTCAACATTTGTTATTTTTCTTTCAGCTTTAGGTATTTGTCATCGCTGGATCTTCTTGAGGTAGAAGGTTTGAAGACTTTCTTCGACCTGCACTCACTTGCAAAGTGTCCAATCTTTTCACAGTTACAGCAAGTAGCAGTAGCCTTATCAACAGGGGTTGATTTTGGCTTATCAGTAAGAGAGAGAGGCTTATTTCTTCGGAAATTGCTCTTTCTTGCAAATCTCTTAAAAGAGTTTGTCAAGAGTGCTAAGGTCTCATCAAACTCTAAAATATCAGTGTCTGATAGATCCTCATAATCAGAATCTAACTCAGTGATAGTGAGACTAGATCGCTGAGATGGAAGTATCTCTGAAGAGACTAAAGCAACAGGAGTGCTTTTGGAGTCTTTAGAATCTTTTAGTTGAGCAATATTCCATACAATGTGCTGAGAGAAAGAGAATTTAAGTCTTTTGTCAGCTTGAGGCATAATGAATAACTGTCCCAGCATTCAGAAAGACATTCTAAGAATTTTGTTAGGATCTCAGAATTAGAATAGGTCCTACCAACAGTTCTCAGATCAATGATTAAGCAGTTAAACCGCTGATGAACATTAGAGAGAGATTCATTCTTACCAGCGATAAAACTTTCATACTTTCTTACCAAGTTAATATTTCGAGTCTCTTGGATTTCAGTGGTGCCTTCATATTGAACGCATATGGTTTCCCACATATCTTTAGAAGTTTTAAGATGCATGATGGAATGGAAAACTTCATCAGGAAGAGCCATAAAGATAATGGTATTTGCCCTTGCATCTATACCAACCTTCTTTTTGTCTTCATCACTTCATTGTCTCATTTCCTTAACAACATAGCATTCAGGAATAGCAGGAGTGGTGGTAGTAGCTGGAACGACAGCTATGATTTGGACAGGTGCATAGGGTCCATTTGCTACTTCAAAAAATGGACAGGTATAGTGGGATCTGCACCTTCAAAAAATAGCATCATTCGATTCTTCCAGAGAGAAAAGTTATCTCTGCTAAATCGAGGAGGTTTAGAAAGTGAACCATTATCATAGTAGTTTGTGTTTGTGTTACGAGCCATTTTAGAATAGAAAGGAAGAGAATAAAGCAAGATCTTGTTTATTAGATTAAGCAGTCCGCTCTGATACCACTTGTTGGTCCCGAAGGTGCTTAACAAGTTTGTAGAAGGGGGGGGGGTTCAATAGAAACACAGAATTTAAAGTTTAATAAATTGTTTATTGATAAATCAAACACAATTTACAAGTCTGTTGCGGAATAAGATTAAGTAAAACTCAATCTAAACAAACTTAAGAAAACACTAAGATGGTTGCACAAGAATATAGAGAATATGGGATTTGAAAAGTATAGAAAACAAGGGTTTCTATATTTGAGAAAGATGAAGGCTTCAGAGGAGCACACTCTACAGATGGAGAGGTAATCTTTCTATTTATACCCTATGCATTAAATGCATGGCAGGGCACTTTACACGTGTCTTTCTTTGATTGGCAGAGAGAGTCTGACTTTGGGAGACATGCTTTCGGCCGCATCATGAACAGTGTAGTTGACAGAGTTGTTGTACGATTTGTGACAGAGGTATGTCCGTTCTGACATATCGTACTAGGTGTGCAGGGAAAGACAAAAGATACTTGAGGCATAAGCTAAGTGATCATCGATCGCTGAATATCTCTTCCTTCAGAGATACAAAGAAGTTCAGCTATCGCTGAAGCTTTTCATCAGGTTTCTTCGCGTATGAGTAGAGTCGTCTTTGCTTCACTGATATCCGCATCAAGTCACTAGTAGACTTATCTTTGTTCAGCAGCTTCGTCTTCGATTCAGTTATGAACATCTTGTTGACGCGAAACTTGTCTTCAGGGATTACGTTAACTGTTTACATCAGAAACCATCAGCGATAACTGAACAGACTCAGTCTGATCGTTGATAGTGAAACACTAATACATATGAATGCTTACAAGAAAGATCATCAGTGATAACTGAACAGACTCAGTCTTATTGCTGATGGTGAAACACTAATACATATTAATAAACGTAATTTTCACTAAGTATAGAAGATAGTCGTTATCAAATCACTAAGAGAGTCTGGATAAACACAGAGGGAGTACAGGTGGATGTGGCTGAAGTGGCACAAGAAGAGAGATTAGTTGAGAGAAAAAACCAAGAGAGTGGGGAAAGGGGTGAGACTACCAAGGCAGAAAAGAAAAGAAAACATAAAAAGAGGACCGCAGAAGTAGAGGTCCCAAACCCTAAGGCTGAAGTTACAGAGGTTCAATCACCTCTTAAGAAGAAGAAAAAGAAGAAGAAGGCCAAAACCTAAGGCCGATGTTGCAGAGGCAAGAGTGGAAAAGGACTTTATACTACCTCCAGAGGTACAACCCTCTGAGGAGCTTTCCAAGAAGGCTACGAAGAAAAAGACTTGTAAAGCAAGTCGAAAAGGCCAAAACAAAGGCCTCTGAAGAGGCTAAGACTAAAGTTCCTCTGAAGGAACCTGCAGATGAGAAGGAAAATCCTCTGCAGAGGAGAAAAAGGAAGGTGATAATCGAAGAAACTCCTATCTCTGAGATGGACACTACCGAAGAAACCATTAGGCCTCCGAGCCCTCTAAAGTTGGCTATGGAAGTAGCTAAAGAGGTGGTGGAACAACTCAGTTCCCCACCTAAGGATGATGAAGGTCAGAAGCCGCCAACAGAGGGTTTAGGGTTTCTAAACACCACAGTGGAGGTAGAGGATGTGACTGGGCTCCCCAATAGTAGTGAAGAAGAAGGTGAGGGTGAGAAGAGAGAAAAATCGTTGGAGAAGATTGAGGGTGTAAAAGATGCCGATGGCACACAAACTAAGCCCACTCCCAGTGCAAGCCACCCATCCATCCCTGCAGATCTAGTGCAGAGGGATGTTGAAGAAAGAGTGCATACTCTGATCCCAACCCAAGCCAACCTGACAGAGGAACCTCATTCCTCCTTTGTGCCAATAATCGCCAGGGAAGCCAAAACAACCCCATCATCTCAAAAGGATGGTGGTGAAGTTAAAGTGTTCTTTTTCCCCAGAACACGCCACCCACTTCTACAGACGCATTTTTTGCCTCTGCTTCACACACGAGCGATATCCCAAACACTTCAGAGGTGTGGGTGAGGATACACATTGACTCTGAGGGTCTAGATCACCCCCAGAGTACATTCGTTGACATTCAAGTGTTAGACTCTGGATCTTCACTTGAAAAGATCAATGACAGAACTTCTGTAGATGATTCCCCTTCAAAGGGACAAAGAGGATCAGAAGGAAATCCTGAAGAGCCCATCGTAAAAATAAGCTCTCCAGGTGTCAAATGCTCATTGGCAGAATCTGGAACATGTGTTGGTCCAGAGGTTACCCCCACACATTTGTCACGAAGGATGAGCTTAAAACCTTCAAGGATAATGTGTACAGAAGATTGAATTATTTGCAAAGCTATATCCCAACCAACGCCATTACCAAGGAGGATCTTCAACAATTCACAGAGGCTCTGAAGACCAACACATAAGTTCTGGGTGAATTACAGAAAATCACTTCCCAGAATTCTCTGGCAATCGAGAAACTGGTTCAGGCCTCTGCCACCAATGCCACTCACGAAGACTCCAACAAAATTATCAAAGTTGTGGACACTCAAACAGATGCATTCAAAGTCCTAGGCGAGATAGTTATGGATGAAGCTCAAAAGACCGCTGCATATACCTCAGCCTCTTCAGTCAATGATCTCACCAATCTGAGGAATGAAATCAAGGACATGACTCGCAGTGTCATGGTCCCTCTGTAACAAAACAACCAAATATAGGGTGTATAAATCGATAATTATTCGGACGCACCACTCAACCACAGAACCTTGCAAAATTTAGTTATCCTTCAACTCTCGCCACCAAAGCCGAACTACATAAGATGGGGGAGAGGCTTCTGCAGAAAGTAAATAAGATTGGCGAATCTATGACATCTAAGGACCAGTCTGTATCAAAGGAACTGAAGCGGACCGTAGCTCTGATGAAATTCAAAATATACTACGAGGTTACTAAAGATAGAATGGCGGCCCAAGATATGATCTCTGTCATTTCATACCATGCCAAATCCAACCTCTGCCGAAGGAAGAAGCGCAAGGAACATTCCTCTTGCCAGGATGAGGCAGGGCGGAAGAAGACCAAACACGATGACCAAGAGCCCGATGTCTCTGGTCCCTCTAGGCATCGTGAGGGGGAGAAGGTTATGACATCCAACTCTGATCCTATTGCGGCCACTCCCCTCAGAGCCATATCTCAAAAGAAGGGAACCTCAGAGGGCACAACCCAACGTTCAACATCCTATGCCTTTGAGATGAAAAATCTTAAAGCTGACATTTCTACACCAATCACCTTTGATGGACCATCAACAAAGGTAAAGGTCAATGTTGGCACCAAAACTATTGCAGAAGGGCTTGAGAAGTTCGTAGAACCATCAAGTCCTGAACTTATGCCCATTGCCCTTACACCTTCTGTCCAATTTTCTACTCTGGAGTCGATTAATACCACAGATGATGCAGAGATTCCACAACAAACCTTGCCACAGAAGAAACCTTCAAACCCAAAGACAAAGCTAAGACACCTTCTGCAGCTGCTACTTCTGAGAGCAAGAAACCAACTGAAGATCGAGTGAAAAGCATAGTTGATTCAATGGATGTTATGAGGATACCCTTTCCAAGGTCACCAAAGAAGGAGTTATCTTTCCATGAGAACATTATAGTTACTTATATAGTGTAGAGTATGAAGAAGTGTTCTTACAACCCAATATGCACCCTCTGATAAAGGAGGATGTAAGAAGAAGGTTCTTAGAGACTGCGCAAGAAAAGTCAAAGGTTTGGTCTCTCTTGGATATAAAGCAAGTTCTAGGACTCTCTTTGCATTCATTTGCCAACAAGACGATAATGTACGTGAAGTATATGGTTGAGAGAAAGGATGGAAAGAAATATACATTCACAGATGTAGATCACAAAAAATCTTTATGCCTATGATATGCCTTAACTGCATGCCTTCACAGAGCAGAGATTGGAGAAAAGGAAAGAGTTCATGATCGCCAACGGATGCATCAAAGAGGTCATGCGAGAGCACATCAAGTATCACAGTAAGATGGACTTCGAAGTTGCTCTGCAACTTAGAGTCGAGAAGTTGTCGATCACAAGACCAGATGACCTTATTCCGGGCATATAGGACATACCTTCTAAGTCTCTGATTGTTGAACCTGAAAACGGATTAGTCTACAAGGATGATGATGGTAAGAAGAAAATTTTCAAGCCTCATCAGAGCCACAAATATTCAAACAACACCCTGTTGAAAATCAAAAACACTATCCTAAGGAAGATTGGTACAGAGAAGGTGCAGAGCGGACCAACAGAGAGGATGATTGGTAATATTGATGCGTAGCTAAAGTATAGGGAACTCATTCTTAGCATGCACAAGACATTAGCTGAGAGCTTCACTCAGCCGATCAATGATTTCCCTATGTAATGTTTGTAATCCATTTTCGTTCATGCAATGTAATTTCAATATCATGTACTTGCCTTCTGCATTTCCTTATAGATGAATGGAAATTTTGTCTTCATAGGTTGAGTTCATTTCACCTCTTAAGTTTCTTACTTAGCCATACACTCACAATTCCAAAAAAAAAATCAATACTTAGGGGGAGATTGTTAGCTCCATTCACTGTATACAAAAGTATTGAAAAATAGGCTAACTATAGGAACCTTAGAAGACTGTCTCAATACACCAAGTTCACCACAGAAGTGTCGAGCTCAGAAGCTCTGTCAACCATTCAACCGAGAAGCTCTTAAACTGAAGATCACTTTCAGAACACAGAGCCTCTATAACCCTTCACAGAGCCTCTATGGTGGATACGCTATGAAAAATGGAAGACTTGAAGATTTGTGAATGCAATGGAGAAGACAAGATCACATGTAGATCACGTGACCCTGCTGTACGAAGATCTTCAATATCAATAGTACATCCCCACGATGGTTTTACTTTCCAAGTGGCATTCCTTATATGGAATGTCAGCCTTTGTCTTGTACTATTGTGTGCTCTCCCCTTGTATATGAAGGGAGCACCTCCTGAACTCACTGTAAGCGAGCACATACAATTTACTACGCTTTGTCTAGCAATTTAAATATTTGTAGAGAGCATTTCTGCACACAGTAGTGTGTGTTCTTGGTGTAACAGTTCAAGTTAATGAAGATAATCTTTCCATGACTAATTCTCATTTGTCTATTGAGTTCTTTATTACTTGATTGTGTGTATACTACCTAACCAAAACCATCTTTCTACATATAAATCGCTTCCACACATATACATCTCTGTTTGTGTAGATTATTTGGTTAATCACTGTCTAGAACGCAAAACTGGGATCAACAGTAGTGTTGTGGAGCTCGAACACGATGAACAAAAGTATGATAGGAGAGACAAAAGATCTATTTAAATAAAAATATGAAGTTGTTGAGTATCCATAACTGAAGTCCAAGTATGGAATTTTGTTTTGTGAGGCTCTGGGAGTTCAATCGTCAAATCGGGAACAAAAGATGATTGAATTATAGAGACGGTGAAGAGACATATTACTTTTATTTTTTGATATAAATTATGGAGACACTGAGTATACTATAGATTAGGTTCTCACAGGTTGACGAAGGACACTAAACTAATAATTTTGAAATCTGCCGGAAAAATCAATAAAATAATAATTTTGAGATATATTTTCAGACGGATTTCCGACAGATATGTTTTTATATTAAAAATAAAAATCTGCCGAAAAATAAATCTAGAAATTATAATTTTTATTGATTTTTTCCGGCAGATTTCCATCAGAGAATTTTTTTTAAAAGAAAATTATATTTACGTCTGCTAGAAAATGCAATATAATTTGTTTTTATATTTTTTGGCGAATTTCCAGTGGATTTTAATTTTTTTAAATAAATTATAAATTTAAATAATTTTCAAGATTTAATGATAAATCAAATGAAATTTATTTACTTGACTAAATATATTTTGCGTTCATATATATAGACTGTTTAGGGCTTTAGTAGACCGTTTAGGGCTTTAATGGATCGTGATAGGCTTTAATGGACCGTGAGGGGCTTTAATGGACCGTTTTAGGCTCTAATGGACCGTTTTGGGCATTAATTAACCGTTTTGGGTTTTCATTGATTCAAATTGGCTTAATGGGTTATGTTCGGCTTTAATGTACCGTTTTGGGATTTAATGGACATGTTCGGGTTTAATGGAACTTTTTGGTCTTTAATTGACCGTTTTGGACTTTAATAGACAGTTTTGGGCTTTAATGAACCATTTTGGGCTTCAATGAATCGTTTTGGGCTTTGATAGATCCAATTAGGCTTTAATGGATCCAACAGGTGTTTATTGGATCCAATTGGCCGTTAATGGATCCAATTGGGGTTTCATTGATCCAATAGGTATTTAATGGAATCAATTGGACTTTAATGGGTTACGCACGAGTTTAATGGACATTTTTAGGCTTTCATGGATTGTTTTGGGCTTTCATGAACCGTTTTGGGCTTCAATGAACCGTTTTGGACTTTAATTGACCATTTTTGGGCTTTCATTGATCCAATTGGACTTTAATGGGTTATGTTCAGCTTTAATGGACCATTTTGGGTTTTAATGGACCTTGTTGGGCTTTAATGGACCATTGTTGTCTTTAATGGACCAGCATGGGGTTTAATGGATTATTTTAGGCTTTAATGAACCGTTTTGGGCTTTCATTGACCCAATTGGGCTTTAATGGGTTATGTTCTGCTTCAATGGACCATTTTGGGCTTTAATGGACCATCACGGGCTTTAATTGACCTTTTTGGGCTTTCATTGATCCAATTGGGCTTTGATGATGTTCGGCTTTAATTGACTGTTTTGGGCTTTAATGGACTGTTTTGGGCTTTAATGGACCGTTTAGGGTTTTCATTTATCCAATTGAGCTTTAATGGGTTATGTTGGGCTTCAATGGACCGTTTTAGGATTTAATGGACCGTTTTGGGCTTTCATTGATCCAATTAGGCTTTAATGGACCATTTTGGACTTTAATGGGCCGTTTTGGGCTATCATTGATCTAATGGGTTATGTTCGACTTTAATAGACCATTTTGGGCTTTAATGGATCGTTTTGTGCTTTAATTGATCATGTTGGGCTTTTGGGCTTTAAGGACTGTGTTGGGCTTTAACGGACCGTGTTGGGCTTTAATAAACCGTTTTGGGATTTAATGAACCGTTTTGGGCTTTAATGGACCGTTTTGGGCTTTCGTAGATCCAATTGGGCTTTAATGGGTTATGTTAGGCTTCAATAAACCATTTCGGGATTTAATTGACCATTTTGGGTTTTCATTGATTTAATTGGGCTTTAGTGGGCTATGTTGGGGTTTAAATAGACCGTTTTTATGCTTTAATGGGTTTAATTGACTTTAACATCATAATAATAATAATAATAATAATAATAATATGATGATGATAATAATAATAATGATAATAACAATATAATAATAATAACAACAACAATATAATAATAATAATAATAATAATAATAATATAATAATAATAATTCAATAATTAAAATAACATTTTCGGTGTATTTTCGGCGTATATAACCTTACCAGCCGATATATCCGTCGGAAATTCAAAAGTTTAGAAATTCTTTTAAGAAAAGGTGGAGTATTTAAAAAGTTTTAATTAAATAATTTTCCGGCCGATATATCCACCGGTAATCCGCCAAAAATTAATTGAGATTTAGGTCTCCATTGGGTAAACAGACAACAGATCCCTCTCTTCACTCTCAAATCCTCATCGCCACACAGCCTTGTTCCCTGACCACACCGATGATCCCCACCCCTTCGATGACCTCCACCGACCATCCTCACCATCCGGCGACCGTCCCTCCCCCCTCCAGCCGACTCTCCCTCTCTTCATCCCTCTTCATCCGGTTTTTGGTAAAAAAAAACTATTTTTTTTGTCATTTTTTTCTAATTTTCACCATTTCTGTTTGTATTTGTGTATATATGTCAATTTGTGAAAGTATGTATGAATGTCAGTTTGTGTATGACATTTGTTTATGTATGTGTGTATTTATGTCTATATCCATATGCATTTATCTATGTATGTATGTCAATTTGTGTATGTATGTGTATGAATTTATGTATGTATGTGTGTGAATTTATGTATGTTATTATTATTGTATGGATATGTATGAATTTGTGTATGTATGTATGTGAATTTTATTATGTACGTATGTATGTGAATGTATATGTATATAATGTGATTGTCTATGTAAAATATGTGTATGTATAAAGTGTGATTGTGTATGTAAAATATATGTATGTATTTATGTATGTGATTGGAAATAGATTTTGACTTAGAATTGTTTAGATTTTGGGAATATATATATATATATATATATATATATATATATGCATATAGGGAGAGGTTCATTTGAGAAATGCTAAATGTATGAGAAATAGAGAAGTGATCATAGCCCTTCATCTGGTCAACATTTGTGACTTTGACCGTGAAGCACCGGATAAATCCTTATGTGGTATGTAGAAGATAAAGTGGTAGTTTCGTACGAGTTCATATGTGAACCTATGTGATTAACATATGAACTATATGTTCATATATTAATCAGTTAATTAGTTCAACTGGTTCACATATGAACCTACAATTAATTTGTTCATATGTGAATCAGTTAATTAGTTCATATATGAATCACAAATATTCATATATGAATCAGTTAAAATAGTTCATATGTGAATTACACTGGTTTACATATGAACATATAGTTCATATGTGAATAATACAGGTTCATATATGAACTCGTCCAATGTATTTGTAAAAATTACGAAACTGTCCTTCTATTTTTGGAATAGTCGCAACTTTTGACCAGTCAAAGCCACAATTGTTTACCAGTCAAAGACGCAATATTTGACCAGTCAAATGTGATATTTACCATATTAAAGGCTAGGATTACTTCTCTATTTCTCATACATTTACCATTTCTCAAATGAACCTACGACTATGCATATATGTACAAATATAGCATAATTGTGTATGAATTTTAGGAATATGCATATTTGTAGTATGATCTCTAATGAGTTATGTTGGTTGTAAGTTTTGATATGTGTATATATGGAATATGTAAGATATGGATAGATATGGAATGTGGCATAGTGTTGAATATGTATAGATATGGAATATGCTATAGTGTTGAATATGGATAGATATGGCATGTGCCAGAGTGTTGAATATGTATAGATATGGAATGTGCTATAGTGTATAAATTTTGATCTTGTATAGTGATACAAATTAGTGTATGGCCACTTGGTTGTTGAATTTCTACCTTACTGCACTTTATATTCGATTTGTAGTTATGTCGACTAATACTGATAGAGGCTGGATGTATAAATGAGTAAATAAGAGTGGTGAAATGAATCTTGCTTTCAGTGTTGAAGTAGAACGATTTTTGGATTTTGCTTTCACTAATGAGCAATCTATTCAACCGAGTGTCACAGATGAGGGGGTAACATTATTTGTAAGATGTCTTTGTAAGAGATGTCAAATTATTAAGTTAAAAGTAGAGAGGTGATTCATTTAGACTTATTTAGAAAATGATTCATGCTTTCTTAAACTCACTGGTATGCACACGGAGAAATAGCACCCTCAGTTCAACAACCATAATATACAATAGTAGACGATGATTATAATGAGTTTGATGGCGTTCAACAAATGGTGATGGACCAAAATATTCCTAGTACATCAAATACCTCGGAGGAGAAATAACCGAATCTACATGCACGCCATTTCTATGAGATGTTAGAAGCTGCAGACCAGCCGTTGTGGTAGGGATGCCAGAGATTTTTGAAGTTACAGGTAGCGTCAAGGTTTTTGAATTGGAAGGAAGATTGCAATGTACCAGAGACAACCTACAATCATAACATTGCTATGGTGAAATAAATGTTACTTGACGGTGAACAATTGGTTGGTAGTTTTTACAAGACAAATAAGATGTTGAAGCAACTTAATCTTCCGAAAGTGCAGATCCATGCTTGCAAAAAGCACTGCATGCTATTCTATAAGGAATATGTCGATGATGACACTTGTCGAGTGTGTGGGGAGCCTCGTTACAAGACAACAGGCCGAAATAATAAGGCGCCTCAGTTGGGTTGACGTATTTGCTGCTTACACAAAGATTACAACGATTGTATTTGTTTAAGAAAACAACAAAGAAGATGACTTGACACCGTGAACATCAGACTCAGTCGGGAAAGATGGTACATCCGAGTGATGGAGAGGCTTGGAAACATTTCTATTGGATCCCAATCTAAGCAACAAAAAAAGAATTCCATAGAAATGTAGGGATAAGATGAAAATTAAGAACATAATTATCAAGAACTCATCTCATATGCTTTGATTTTATAAATGGAGGGGAAATTGGGAAGAAGACCACACTAAACATGTAAACGACTCTCATGAGAATCAGTCTGTGTGTGTAAAAGGTGTATTCCTCACCAAGTCTCTCCAATGAAAAAAATGAGCCATGGGCACCTATTTATAGGGCCCATTTAGAAAACAAAGGCTCAAGCCCATAAACTAATTAAAAATCCCAAATACATTTTATTTATAAAACATTCAATTAAAATGGAGGCTAATTTAAGCTAATAATCTCCCCCTAATATTTTATAAAGAAAGCAACATCATATAGTCTCCCCCTTGCTTTCTTTAGAAGCTTTGGTGTGCCATTCTTCGAGTCTTTAAAGCATCACAAGCTCCCCCTCAAATGTAGGCCCATCTTCTTGAAAGACTTAGACAAATTACCCCATTTTGTCCAGCTTTCATGTCTCAACTTCACTGCTGTTTTTGACCATCAAGGAGCTTGATTGAGAGAAAACATAAAGCATGCATATTGAACTCCAACCTTTTATATTTCTAATGAGCTTTGATTCATCCATTTTGGATGAAAAATGAGTGAGTTGTGTAAGTTTTCCATCAGCTGCGTAGAACGGTCGTCAAAACAAAAAAAAATTGACTCTTAAGATCCCGTTGAGTAAGCATTCAACACCGAGCCTTAAACTTGAATAACAGAGGAGGGAGTTACAATCAATGCGTCACATATGTAGCTTGAAACCATGAAGAACCATTGAGAGAACACCGTTCTTGAAAGCCGAAAGAGCACGAGTGAAATGCAATGTTTTTGGTCCAACACCCTTATGCAGACTTTGACCCGGATTTTGGCAGATCAGCACAAGGAATTTGAGAAAACTCAAAACTTCAAAGACGTTCATCTATGTTCTATCAATCCAAAGCAACTGGACTAATGTCATTTGGAGCACCGGGTAAAAAGTTGTTCGCATATTTCTGAAACAATGCAATGCTGTCAGAAAATTCAAAAGATTCGGGCTCCGGGCATTTGGCTTATTGCGCGCACAGAGGCTCTGCACATCAGTACAGAGGCTCTGCTCAGCCTCACAGAGGCTCTGTGATCTGCCTAAGTCAATTATCTTTATACTCCATCAAATTGAATCATATTAACATCCTCTGTAAATGCACATCTTTTGGATAACCTCTGTGATTTGCTTCTGTTTCATTGAATGTATCTGAGTGGAGTTTGATTGTTCCATATCTCTGATAGCTTTTGTATGTCCACAGAGCCTCTGGAAGCCTCTGCGTTTCTTTGGATAGCCTCTGCACACAGTTTTGATCGACCTCTCTGATGATCTACACATAAACACAGCAGCGACTTCTGTGATTTATCTCTGTATAGAAGTTGTGTAAGGCTGTTTTTGATTATGGACACCTTTTGATCGAGATCTGCATCTGCTGAATCTGCAACAACAACTTTTGTATTTTTTAGAGGCTCTGATCGTTTTCTGGACAACATCCTTTGCACATCTTTTATCAACCTCTGGAAACACAGATGGTTTGTTGATCTGTAACAGCAACTTGTTTTACTTTCTATTTTGCACAATAGGGACATCAACATATCTGTTTGTATCTTCTGCATGTATACATTGTTCCCACAATAGAACAACATAGCTGCAGATCCTCTCTGGAAAGAATCTGTGTACAACCAGAGCACCTCTGGACATCTTCATAGAGGCTCTGCACGTCACTGATCAACCTCTAATCTACACTTGTTCGAATGGACATATTCTCGAACTTGCTGTCCTAATTCTATATCAGTCGTTGGAGCTCTGATTACACAAAGGATCAAGCTCTCTATACAGTTCGAAACATAGCATATGATAAATATGAGTAGGCATAGAGTAAACTATGAACACACCATCAAATTTGAACTCGAACAATCACCAAATTCTACTGCAAGTTGACAGGTTATGCACACTCCAACATGAAATCTGGAAAGGTAAGCTTTATGCACATGGATAGATCTTTGAATAAACAAGAACATCAGCTTACATCTTCCATTATAATCTTTCAAGATAAACACAGTCACAATTTTGTACCCAAATGGCAAAATTCATTCTGTCATAACACAACTTAACCACCATTAATTTCTGCACAAAAACCTTTTGCACAGACTTTCAGTTCTTAGTTGTTGCACGTTCATAATCTAGAAACACCCCAGCTTCATAATGCTCTTAAAATTATGTCATATCACTTGAAATCTGGATTAGCAAGCAATAAATTCTGGATTGTCCTTGACAGCAGATTTGAAATTGTTAAAAACTTTAAACAATCATGACAGTAAGTCTATACAATTGAAACTCTTCAATTTTCGAACTTTGTCCATCTTCAGCATCCCAACGACCATGACTTCTCCTTTTTGAGTTGATTCAGTAATAGTGATACCTGCTGCTGATAAATTGTTGTCCCTTTCTGTTTTAAAACTTAACAGCAACAAATCTGTTTAGACAGCAGAAAAAAAAAACTTTGTTTTTATTCTAACAGCAGCAACTGCAGATCTTCTGCTTCATAGTTTGAACACAAACAACAACTTTTCGAAAATAATCTCATTCAAAGCTCTTGCACAAATTTGTCTTATTATTTGTTGTCAAAAAAATTATGCACAAATCTGAGTTCAAACACAACAACTAGCTTTCTGTTTGACAACAACCAGATGAATTTGTTGTATAACCTGTTGCACTTCAAAATATAAAAGAACATGGACATGACACAGATCTTTTTCGAGCTTCTGCTTTGAACTGAGTAACAACACAAATCTGAAAACCATTATCTTGTGTGAGTACTTTCATAATAAAGACCAACAACCTGAGCATCGTAAGCATATTCATTCAAGTGATCCATCAACAATCGTGTCAAAATATCAGTAAGAACGTTTGCTTCAGGAGAGTTGCCACCAAATGGACAGTAGATATCAAACTTAATATATGCTTTGAGGTTGGAAAACGTTGTATCACCCTTGTACCACAACTTCGAATATGTTGATTTTCTCAACAGAACTGGAAGATTCACCATCTCTCGGATATTCTTAATTTACAGATCAGTAGGTATAAGCATATTAACTGTGGGAAAATGTAGGTGCTCATCAGAATCTCTTTTCATTCATTCCTGAATGACGGAACAAGTGATTTTCTTAACTGAATATGCAGTTCTATACTATGGCTCAGTCCCAACAGCTCATCTAACAGTCCTGTACAATTGAGTGTGTTTGTCATTCTTTTAAGAAATCTACAAACTGAGAAAACTAAAATCATTTCACAAATTGATTCAACTGGACCTGTCAAATGTCTTCCGTTGAACTCAACATCTTTCTTTTAATTTCCAATTGATCAAGATTAGGATTCCAAGACATCCTATGCCGTACACTGGAATGGAGCAAATAAAAATGGAAGCTCAAACCAGTCGTGTTGATAAACCAACAAGCAACTTGACTGTGTGGTATGTCTTGTAGTTTTATAGTTTTGTAAGTCTTTTAAATTAAAGAAGATATCTGACACTACAAACTAAAAGGGCTTTACTGACGAAAAATTATGTCGTGATGCGCCAAAGTCATCACTGTAGATCTCACAGTCAGAAAAAATGTGGCCGATGATCGTGAAATATCGGCAAATTAGTGATCCGTCACAAATCTGGAGAAGATCTTTGAAGAAAAAATATGTCAAAACAATTCGTCGCTGAAGGCCGATTGTTTTATAGCGTGAATAAATGGCATTTGTTACAATAAGGTGTCGTTTGTTTTTTAAGTGGTCTAAAGTCTGAAGTCTTATTTTAGTTATGATTAATAAGAGGTGGTAAGTAAAAACGTCTAAATGATTCAGACTTAAGAGTCATTAAGAGGTTTTTAAAAAAAAAAAACAACCCCTAATTAAACAATAGTGGTGATAGTAAGAAACCCAACGATAGTTATTATGATAAGTTGTACCATCATAATGAAAAATAATGCAAAATAATTTTTTTAATCCATGCTTCCAATACATTTTCTTTCTTTAAAAGAAGAATTAAATGAATGTATACTAAATTAAATACAGTTATAATATTACTGCAACAAAATTGGATTTGTATGTAAGACGTTAAAAATGTATAAATATTTCAAAAACTTATACAGTATAGGACTAAACATTGTTCGTCTTTTTTAAAATGTTACGATAAATTTAAATGACAATTTTGTATGTAAACTAATTTTATTAAGACACTTTTGAGAATAAAAATGTTGTATTAGCTTTTTTATAAAACATTTTTGAGAATTGCTTTATGTACACGTTATTTTATAGAACACTTGTTTTTATATGATATTTTTTCAAATAACTTTATAAAAGTGTTAATAAGATGTTTTGTTTCAAAATTGTCTTAAAATACTACGTCCAAAAATGTAAACTTTTTCATCTATACTATATTATAAAGCACGGATAAAAAACTCTTAAAAACAACTTCTAAAGCATAATATACTGTTATTTAATCCTAATTACTTATAATCTTTTAAAGAAAACATTAAAGCTTTATATAATACATTTAATGTTATTTATTAATTTTCACTCGTTATCTCTAACCACTTTAACTGTAACAACCCACCTTAAAACATAACATGTATCATATAATACATGCAAACATTTACATTACAAACATCCACATATTACATATAGGGTCCCGAAGTCTAGAGTGTAATTCTTGCATAATACTACATCCAACAAAAACCGTTGACATATAATATTGTTCAACTAGAAGTATTAACTCATAATGGCTTCCCACGTACAACACATTTCTTCACATAACATCATAGCTTATCTTTTCCTTTTGCCTTACCAGTCATTTGTCCTGGAATACAGATTCGGAAAACAATGAGGGTTAGACCAATTGGTCTAAGTGAGAAAATCCCAAACATTTTAATAACAATATTATGAAAACACTGATATGAAATCGTTATCAACAAATCACAATTCAAATCTCATGCAATGTACACAACACACTCCGTTGGCCTATAACACCAACAACCCATGGCCATATCAGAATTAGTTGGCCGCTAAGCACAACTAATTAATTTACTCCGAAGTACCTCAAGTATAACCAACACCGTTGCCCCTTTCGGTACAACCAATATCGTTTCCCCTTTCGGTACAACCAACACCGTTGCCCCTTTCGGTACAACCAACTCCATCCGGTCTCTACGTCCGGCCAAAATACAATAGTGTAATGCAATGCTCAAACATATGAGATTCATTTCAATAATCACATTCCATATAACTTACAACCATTATTACACATATCACATATAAACCATTTTTTAATATAAGTATTCCAGTTCGAAAATGGTTAAAAGAAAACTCACCTTATGAAGAGTTCGAAGTCACGCACGCGCAAACGACACAACTGAACACCACTTATATCAAACTTCACTGACGAGTAACTGAGCCTTGATTATTCCTAGCTTTTCCTTGATCTCTTACTTTAAGCTTAGTAGTGTATTAAGAGAGAGAGAGAGAGAGAGAGAGAAACTTGGTAACATATAAATATTCTTTGCTTCTACCTCTATTTATAGCTAAACATAAGGCATTGACAACTTGTTTCTATTGCTTTCAAGATTGCACTCTTATAAGAACTTGACACCTCGTGCTTATAGGGATAGGATCGACACCTCGTGCTTATAGGGATAGGATCGACACCTCGTGCTTATAGGGATAAGATCGACACCTCATGCTTAAAGGGATAAGATCGACACCTCCTGCTTACAGGGATAAGATCGACACCTCCTGCTTACACAGGGATAAGATCGACACCTCGTGAATAAGGTGACTCGTCATAATTATGAATACATTAATACTAAGGGCCTCTAATTACTAATTAGTGACAATAAGACCCTTAAACATATAATACCTAAACAAAAAGTCCCCTTTAACATTATATCATGACATAAAAGAATAGACATAACTTACCAGGTTATAACAATATCTCCCCCTAAAAGGAATTTCGTCCCGGAATTCGGTCAATCAAACAAATTGGGGAATTAGGTTCTCATATCGGATTCCAGTTCCCACGTAGCATCTTGCCCTTTGTGATACCGCCACTGTACCTTTACCAGACTGATTTCTTTACTTCTAAGTACTTAAACTTTCTGATCAATAATCACTTCCGGTTTTTCGATAAATGATAATTTTTCATCAACATGAATTTCTGGTAACGGTATTGATCAGGAGTGACTGAACACTTTCGAAGATTTGAAACATGGAAAGTATTATGAATACCACTTAGCTCAGATGGAAGCTCTAACCGATACGCCACTTCACCGATTCTTTCAATAATCACAAATGGTCCAATATACCTCAGACTTAGTTTATCCCGTTTCCCAAACCGAACTACTCCTTTCCACGGTGAGACTTTTAACATAACATTGTCCCCAATCTGAAATTCTAACTGTTTTCGGCATCTGTCAGCATAGCTTTTCTGTCTGTCTTGAGCCACTTTCAGTCGTTCCTGAATCTGTCCAATCTTATCAGCTGTTAACTGTACTATTTCTAGCCCAGCTAACTGTTTCTCTCCAACTCCGTTCCAACACAAAGGAGTTCGACATTTTCGACCATACAATACTTCAAAAGGTGCTGCTTGAATACTGGAATGATAACTGTTATTATAAGAAAATTCAATCAAAGATAGATATCTTTCCCACGATCCACCAAAATCAATAATACATGTCCGCAACATATCTTCCAATGTTTGAATAGTCCGTTCGCTTTGACCGTCTGTCTGAGGGTGATAGGCGGTGCTTAGCTTTATCTGTGACCCCATCTCTCGCTGAAAACTCTTCCAAAACATTGAAGTAAATCGACTGTCACTATCAGAAACGATTGACAACGGCACACCATGTCGAGTTACTATTTCATCAATATATAACTTAGATAATCTTTCCAAGGAATACGATTCTTTCATCGGTAAGAAATGAGCGGACTTTGACAATCTATCAACGATTACCCAAATAGCATTGAAACCTTTTGGAGTTCTCGGCAACTTCATGATGAAATCCATTGTGATGTGATCCCATTTCCAAACTGGTATTTCTAACGATTGGAACTTACCAAATGGTTTCTAATGTTCAATTTTAACCTGCAAACATGTTAAACAACGATCCACATACTGAGCAATGTCTTTCTTCATACCCGGCCACCAATAGAAGTGTCGTAAGTCCCTGTACATCTTGTTAGTGCCAGGATGAATAGAAAAACGAGACTGGTGAGCTTCCTTTAATACTCTATCACGTAGATCACCCAAACGAGGTACTCATATTCGATTTTCAAAACATAGTAACCCACGATCATCTGTTAGCAGTAAAGATGACATGCCTACAAGACGTTCCCGTTTCAAGTATTCTTCTTTGAAAGCTTCGATCTGACATTTCTTCAATTCTTCAAAGATGTTTGGTAGTAACTCGGCTCGTAATGCGATGGCTTTTATCATTCCACTTCTTTCTTTACGGCTTAATACATCGGCCACCACATTTCCTTTCCCCGGATGATACATAATTTTACAATCGTAATCACTCACTAATTCTAGCCACCTTCGTTGTCGCATATTCAGTTCCCGCTAATCTATACACATTCTCATTGACCCATCCTTTTTCTTAATAAACAAAACCGGTGCACCCTATGGAGAAGTACTCGATCTAATGAAACCCTTATCAGAAAGTTCTTGTAACTAAGACTTCATTTCTTTTATTTCAGAAGGAGCTAGACGGTAAGGTGTACGTGCAACAGGAGCGGCCCCGGGTGACAAATCAATACTAAACTCTATCTTTCTATCGGGAGGAAGACTAGTCAAGTCATCAGGAAAGACTTCTAGGAATTCATTGACTACCGGTATGTTTTCAATTTTACCCTTTTCTTTCTTGGTGTTAATAACATAAGCTAAGAAACTCTGATAGCCTAACACATTTAAGGGCATTTAACATAGATATTAGACAAGAATGATGGTTTCTACGATCACCATTTATTATAACCGGTCCCTTCCCAGGCAAGTCAATATTAATCAATTTTTTATTATATACGATATTGGCCTGGTTTTTAGCTAACCAGTCCATTCCCACTACCACATCAAATTTAGTTAAAGACATAGGGAATAACTGAATTGGTACTTGACACCCTCCCACATCAATATAACAATCATCAAATACCTCTCTAACCGATACTTGATTATCATTAGCAGTTTCTACTACTAATGCATAATCTTAACACTTTTGGTTTCACATGCAAACAGTTAACAAAAGAAGAAGATACGAATGAACGGTTTGCACCGGAATCAAATAACATCTTAATCACATACCCACTATAATAAGGTATTCTAGTTCAAACATGCACCTGTAAGCTAATAATTACATTGGTGAGATGTAATTTGAAATTACCTTACATGTCGTTCTTTCTACCCATTATATTTAACATTCCAAGGTTCTAGACATAATAGGGACATCCTACATCACAGAACAATATGCAGTTTAAGTCTAGGTATGGATCCGAATACCTAAATCCCTTAAACTTAGCCTCTAATACCAACTGTAACAACCCACCTTAAAACATAACATGTATCATATAATACATGCAAACATTTACATTACAAACACCCACATATTACATATAGGGTCCCGAAGTCTAGAATTACACTTGTATAATACTACATCCAACAAAAACCGTTGACATATAACATTGTTCAACTAGAAGTATTAACTCATAATGGCTTCCCACGTACAACACATTTCTTCACATAACATCATAGCTTATCTTTTCCTTTTCCCTTACCAGTCATCTGTCCCGGAATACGGATTTGGAAAACAATGAGGGTTAGACTAATTGGTCTAAGTGAGAAAATCCCAAACATTTTAATAACAATATTATGAAAACATTGATACGAAATTGTTATCAACAAATCACAATTCAAATCTCATGCAATGTACACAACACACTTCGTTGGCCTATAACACCAACAACCCATGGCCATATCAGAATTAGTTGGCCGCTAAGCACAACTAATTAATTTACTCCGAAGTACCTCAAGTACAACCAACACCGTTGCCCCTTTCGGTACAACCAATATCGTTTCCCCTTTCGGTACAACCAACACCGTTGCCCCTTTCGGTACAACCAACTCCATGCGGTCTCTACGTCAGGCCAAAATACAATAGTGTAATGCAATGCTCAAACATATGAGATTCATTTCAATAATAACATTCCATATAACTTACAATCATTATTACATATATCACATATAAACCATTTTTTAATATAAGTATTCCAGTTCGAAAATGGCTAAAAGAAAACTCACCTTATGAAGAGTTCGAAGTCACGCACGCGCAAACGACACAACTGAACACCACTTATATCAAACTTCACTGACGAGTAACTGAGCCTTGATTATTCCTAGCTTTTCCTTGATCTCTTACTTTAAGCTTAGTAGTGTATTAAGAGAGAGAGAGAAACTTGGTAACATATAAATATTCTTTGCTTCTACCTCTATTTATAGCTAAACATAAGGCATTGACCATTTGTTCCTATTGCTTTCAAGATTGCACTCTTATAAGAACTCAACACCTCGTGCTTATAGGGATAGGATCGACACCTTGTGCTTATAGGGATAGGATCGACACCTCGTGCTTACAGGGATAAGATCGACACCTCCTGCTTACGGGGAGATAAGATCGACACCTCGTGAATAAGGTGACTCATCATAATTATGAATACATTAATACTAAGGGCCTCTAATTACTAATTAGTGACAATAAGACCCTTAAACATATAATACCTAACCAAAAAGTCCCCTTTCACATTATAACATGACATAAAAGAATAGACATAACTTACCAGGTTATAACATTAACTCCGCTAAAATCACTCCTCATTTTAATCCCCTAAAATCACTCTCATGCATAATATAAAAAAATTAAATATAATTAAGAAAATCTAACAGAATATTTAATGTTTATTTAAAAAAATATTATATTATTAAATCTAAAATAAATTACATTATTATTAAACTTCTATACTAACCACTTTAACTTCTCTAAAATCACTCATCATTTTAATACCCTAAAATCACTTTACTGCATAATATAAAAAAATCAAATATGATTAAGAAAATCTAACAGAATATTTAATGTTTATTTTAACAAAACATTATATTATTAAATCTAAAATAAATTACATTATTATTAAATTTCTATACTATATTATAAAACACGTATAAAAAACTATTAAAAACAATTGATAAAGGTTAATTACCGTTATTTAATGTTAATTACTTAAAATCTCTTAAAAATAATCATTAAAGCTTTATGTACTACATTTAACGTTATTTATTAACTTTCAATCCTTATCTCTAACCACTTTAACTCCGTTAAAATCATGATGTATCTCGCTGCATTGTACGAGTACGATTCTAATAATATTATAAAAATGTGTTGAATCTTACTCAAGTCTCATAAAACAATCTACTTCGACACTTAAGATAATTTTATCAAAATAATTTCATCCAAGACTTCATTTCTTTCTTTCCAACAGGGCCAACGAATAAATAAATAAATAAATAAATATATAGGGTATTCTTGTAAAAACTTGCTAATTTGTCAGATAGTAAGACCCAATTTAAATAAACCACAAAAAATTAGTTGAAAAAAAAACTAATATAAATTAAAACATCTTCCTCTTTCTCCTCTCTCCTATTTATTCTACCTTCTCTCCTCTTTTTTTTCCCCTCATATTTTCGCTCTTATCTCTCGATATCATACACACACACACACATATATATATATATACATAATTGCATATAAACTCAACATGAATACATTATGAACATTTTTTAATTAGAAATAATATTATAGTTTGTGAACACACTTTAAATTTATAAGAGAGTTGATATAGTTTTTGAACATATTATGAAACCAAACTAAATTTAAACATATCACTTGTTACCACAATGTGAACCTTGTAAACACCCTAGTATAAAAATTTAAGGTTATTTACATTGTGTTTACAATGTGTTCACTCTTTGTGCACGATGTATATAGTAATTTTTAATACGGGTATATGAGAGAGAAAAATAGATAAGTATGACATTTTCTAAAAAATGCACTAAGTTTTATTTAATAAATAATTATAATTATTTCTTTAGTTATCTCATTAATTAATCAAATTAATTATCTTAAATTAGTGGTTTAGGATGGATCACACACACACACACATATATATATATATATAGTTCTCAAATGATGAAATCCATATATATATATATATATATATATATAGAGAGAGAGAGAGAGAGAGACAGAGACAGAGAGAGAGAGAGAAGTTCAATTGTAAACTCCATTTTCGATGTAAACGTGAGGATTGATCTCGGCCCTCCATCTCTATCGATCCAACAACTCACATTAAATAGAGTTTTTAATTAAAATTATTAATAAAGATGATTAGGGTAAAAAATAAAGTTAATTTTCAATCTCACGCCTACCTTATTTGACTTTTATTTTAATTAAAAGCTTTTACCCCTTAAAATTTAAAGTAAATTATCTTAAAATTTTAATATTTTAATCAAACAAATTACATCAAAAAACGAGAATTTCGTGTTCTTCGATATGACATCCATCTTGATATATTTTTTTTTCTTTTTAACCGTTTTTTACGTGAAATGCTATATATTTGTTATATTCATTATGAATATTTATGTACGTTCAAGTGTGTACAACAGCACGACACCGTAAGTCTGTAATTGACATTACCTTTTTCAATACTTTCTTCAATGTTGTAAGGCACAACGTTCTTTATCACTGTAACCAACACCCATCGAGACCAATCAAGAACCCATCTAAACCGAGTGAGAACCTATCGAGATATATCGAGGACCCATCAAGAACCTATTGAGAAAGGTCAAGAATCCATCCATTGACTTGTGCGTGTTTATATGTATTAAACCATAACCTACCACCTTCATTTTTCATCGAGACCGATTGATAACCTATTGATGTATTTATTGTGTGTTTGTTTGTGTAAAACCATAACCTACCACTTTTAACTTTTATTGAGATGCGTCATGAGATCTATCGAGACGAATCGGGAACTCGTTGAGATTAATCGAGGACCCAAAAAAGAAAAAGAAAGAAGAAGAAAGAAAAATTAGAGTATGTAGAGTTGAAACTATATTATATTCATGATGAATATTGTAATGAACCCCGTCCCGAGTGATCTAGGACAGTTTTCGTTACACCCATATATAAACACATAAACTCAAAATAGTCTCATTCGTAGAAAGAAGTTGGGAAAGTACAGAGCATGCTAAGTATTATTTACATTACACTATACAAATCCAAAAACTTAGCATAACTACGAATTCATAACCAAAAGATAAAGCATCACTAGGAAGGATTATCCCAAAAAGTCGCTTGTGTCGCTCTCGTCACTTTGCCCCAATCCCGATTTTACATCATGTACCTGCCGTGCAAAGAAAACACACGGATGAGCGATATGCTCAGTGAACGGATTATATATTAAAAAATAACAGTAATCCAAAGAACAAATCAATACAATTAGGTACAATGAAAATAAATTAACCATTGGAAACAACTTGTTTGAAATATATACATTCAATGAATCGATACACCGAAATCATGATGATCCAAAATATAATTCGAAAACAACTACAAATCCAAAACAACGGAAGTCAATCATCAAAGTCTCAACTCATATAAGTTCTTAATTCCGTGCAACAAGGACACGTTGTCCGATGGTCGGCCAAACCATCCGAACGGTTGGAATTTAGGGGTACGGGCACACACCGCCTAAGTCCCACCGTGGATTTAACCACGGCCTCAAGTTCTGGAACTAATTCTAGGATCGATCCATACGTCCTCGGGTAGCTTGTTCCGTAAAGGCTGAGTACAAAGTACCGTTCTACGACGACGCCATAGTCTTTGTAGCCACTATGGTAGCATCCTAGACAAAGGTGCCCCCAATTACGGTGTTCGGAAAACAAAGTCCAATATGAAATTTAATTTCATTAAATTGAAGAATAACCCAAACACAATTTCTAGTTTCTCAACATATTTTGATTTCAGAAAGTCATATAAAAGTTCATGTAATGAGCAATTGGATTAAGACATATAAACTCATATCCGATAGAAGTTCGGTTCCAAAATGATAAAGGTTATCCAGCAAAATTCATAATAGGAATCACAAACGGATCAAAAAGCATGTTATATAATCATAACACAACAACTAAAAACAAACTGATCAAGAATTGAAAACAATATTCCGGATAACGAATACACATGCCCACTTTTGTGGATATTATGATTCATATTGAATCTTGTGGATGAAATGACCACATCAATAGGTCATTACCGTATCAAAGAAGTTTGAATCCATACCTGAGATGATCCTTTTCCTATCTTTATAGTCTCCTACAAATCCAACACCAATTCTTTGAATTATCGTAACGGAATTCGCAATTGTAAGCTTACACAAGACACAAGGGTCCTAAAATTATCTACGAACCTCCCAAAGTGATAATAATATCCTTAGGACACTTTAAACATGATAAACATGAATTTATATGCCATTTAGAACAATAGATTTTATTTCAAAGAAGAACGCATTCTGAAAATTTATCAGTGAGTTATCAACTTTCTGATACCTCAAGTTTCTGACATTCCTCCTATTTAGAGGCCAATACAGTAGTTATCATCTAAATGAAAGTTGTTATGTGATCTCTTAGGAATCTAGTCGTTTTGGATTCATCTCATTTGGATAATCCATCGATTTTCTATGAATTTTACAAAAACAACATGATGATCCCAAGTACAATGTGACCAGTCTAAAAAACACACTGTTTTGGGCCATTTAAAGTCAGAACTTGATCTTGGGGTCACTAAAAAGTTGTTCTAGACATCTAACCATTCCAACGATGTATCATACACCTCATTTGGATCATCCATTTATTTTATACGAATTTCTGAACTCACTAGACAGAATCTGTTGACACATGCATTTCTATTGAAGCATTTCATCAAACACATGGAGAACACAACTACAAATTAGAACTCAAAACTATATCCATGGTTCCAAATACCAATCCTTGAACATTTTGAACCAACATAACATAGATTAACCATTACTTGAACATACAGCTTCATGCAAAACCTAATTTCAAGATTAAAGACCCAAAATCAAAACATAACTTCAAATTATAAAGGATTTTAGCTAAACTAAGATAATCAAACCACTTTTAACAACCTAATTTTAATAAAACAAATAGAATACACATATTTAGTTTTTCTAACATAAAAACCAAAAATTGAAGGTATCAAAGGATTACCTTTGTATTTTGTTCTCCAAAACTTCAAAATTACACTTTATCTTCTTCCAATCTTCTAAAAATTTGTTGATTTCTCCCTTTCTCTCTCTAGTTCTCTTTTCCCCTCTCTCTCTACACGATTCAACTTGTAGAACAAATAACATTTGATTTTTTTTATTATTATAAATACAAGGTTTAAACATTGTTTAATTTGGTCCCCTCAACTTCTAGAAATTCAAAAATCTATCCTAGTCATACATTTTCTTAAATCTCAAGTTTAATATAAGTTTTAATTGACTAGTTTTGGCCCCTCAACAAGGTTATTCTTAATCTAGAGTCTGAGGTACAACTAAGTAATGCATAAGGTACAACTTAATTATGCACACAATTATATATAATTCGAATAACGGATTTTGGGGTATTATAATCCCCCCCTAAAAAGGATTTCGTCCCCAAAATCAAGTTATGGATTGAAGGACTTACTTTATACGAAGAGCTCAGGATATTCACTTCGCATAAATTCTTTGGTCTCCCATGTTGTTTCACGCTTCGTATGATTTTTCCACAACACTTTGACATACGGAATTATCTTTCTATGTGTCCCTCTCTCCTCTCGGTCTATAATCTCTTCCGGTTCTTCTCGGTAGGAGAGATCTTTTTCAATTTTATTAAGAGGATAGTCTATCACGTGTAGGGTGATAATGATATCCGCGTAATGCAGATACCTGAAAAACATCATGCACATGCGATAACTAAGGGGGCAGTGCTAGCCGATATGCGACTTGACCGATCCTTTCCAAGACTTTGAATGGACCGATATACCGAGGACTCAGCTTGCCTTTAATTCCGTATCGATGAGTACCACGATTCGGTGAAACTTTGAGGAATACGTGGTCACCCGGTCGAAATTCGAGGTGTCGACGATGTTTATCAGCATAACTCTTCTGACGAGATTGTGCTTCCTTCATTTTCTGTCGGGATACCTCGATCTTTTCAGTCGTAACTTGGATAAGATCAGGACCTTCGATCACTTTTTCTCCGACTTCGTTCCAATAAGTTGGCAATCGACATTTTCGGTCGTACAATGCTTCATAGGGAGCCATGCCAATACTTGATTGCCAACTGTTGTTATAAGAGAATTCAATAAAAAAGAGATAATTATCCCAACACCCATTCCACTCCAAAGCACAGGCTCGGAGCATGTCTTCTAATGTCTGTATGGTGCATTCAGACGGACCGTCTGTCTAGGGATGAAAAGCGGTACTAAAATTTAATCGAGTACCCCAGGATTTTTGTAGACCTTCCCAGAATCGAGAAGTGAAACACGGGTCTCTATCAGAAGTTATAGAAACTGGCATGCCATGAAGTCGAATAATATTATGCTAGAAGAGATCAATCAGTTTAGATATAGTCCAAGTGTGACGAATAGGAAGAAAATGGGTTGATTTCGTCAAACGGTCGACAATCACCCAAATCGAGTCATGTTTAGAAGATGTTATGGGCAACCTAACTACGAAGTCCATCGTGATATGTTCCCATTTCCATACTGGAATTTCAAGAGGTTGAAGGAGTCCACTAGAGCGTTGATGCTCGATTTTGACTTGCTGACAAGTTAAACAACGTGAAACATGTTCTGCGATGTCTCGCTTCATACTGTTCCACTAGAAATTTTGTTTCAGATCTATGTACATTTTGGTAGTACCCGGATGAATAGAGAAAGGGGAGTCATGAGCTTCTTTCAAGACAACTTCTTTTAACTCGGTATCGTTTGGGACACAGAGTCGATCACGAAACCATAGAGTGCCATTGTCATCAATTCAAAATTCAGAATTTGTTCCATTCTGAATGTGATCATGAATGGTCCACATTTCACCATCATTCTGTTGGGCGGCTTTTATCCGTGATATAAGAGTCGGCTCTACTATCAAACTATATAGCAAACTTTGATCATTATGCGGATAGATTTCCAAACCGTACCGATTAATCTTTGTAGCCAACTGTGTGGGGACTAATAAAGAAGAGATTTGTCCAACAACTTTTCGACTGAGTGCATCTGCGACTACATTTGCTTTGCCCGGATGATATTGAATCCGGACGTCATAGTCCTTAAGAAGCTCAAGACACCGCCTATAGCGCATGTTTAGCTTCTTCTGAGTAAAGATATACTTCAGACTCTTATGGTCTGTAAATATCTCACACGTCTCACCATACAGATAATGGCGCCATATTCTGAGAGTAAAGATGACCGCAACCAACTCTAAATCATGAGTCGGATAATTTACCTCGTAAGGTTTCAACTGTGGTGAGGCATATGCGATCACTCTGCCATGTTGCATTAATACACAACCCAAACCTTGCTTTGAGGCATCACTGTATATCTAGAAACCGTCGGTGTCTGTCGGTAAAACAAGAATCAGTGCAGTAACTAAGCGATGCTTTAGTTCTTCAAAACTGGCTTCTCGATCTGAGCCCCACTCAAACTTAACACCTTTTTGTAATAATCGAGTCATAGGTAGAGTTATTTTAGAAAATCCCTCGACAAAACGTCGGTAATAGCCCACGAGACCTAGAAAACCACGGATTTCAGATATATTTGTCTGTCTTGGCCACTTTGTGACAACTTCAATTTTAGTAGGGTCTACTGTCACACCCTCGGCAGATATAACGTGACCCAAAAATGTCACTTGTTTAAGCCAGAATTCACACTTGGAGAACTTAGCATAAAGTTGTTTCTGTCTGAGTGTCTCCAATGCTATACGAAGGTGTTGTTCATGATCTTCGTGGGATTTAGAATAGATTAGTACATCATCGATGAAAATAATGATAAACTCATCCAAATAGTCCTTAAAGACTCGATTCATAAGAACCATGAAAACCGCTGGAGCATTCGTAAGACCGAATGGCATAACTATGAACTCATAGTGACCATAACGTGTTCTGAAAGTGGTTTTGGGGATATCACAATCACGGATTCTAAGTTGATGATATCCTGAGCGAAGGTCAATTTTTGAAAAGTATCTTGCCTCTTGTAGCTGATCGAACAAATCACCGATCCTGGATAATGGATACTTATTTCGGATGGTAACACGGTTTAGCTCACGATAATCTATAAAGAGCCGAATGGAAACGTCTTTCTTTTTTACAAACAAAACAGGGGCTCCCCAGGGAGAGACATCGGGACGAATAAAATCCTTGTTTAGAAGTTCTTCAATTTGAGCCTTCAACTCTTTCATTTCAGTAGGGGCCATACGATAGGGAGATTTAGAAATTAGTGCAGCCCCTGGAATTAATTCGATAGAGAACTCGACCTCTCTTACCAGTGGAATACCCGATAAATCATCTGGAAAGATATCTGGAAATTCTTTGACAATAGGAATAGAATCAAGGGAAAGCGGTACCTGGTCTGGATCTTGTTAAGATGCAAGAAATCCCTCGCAACTTTGCCACGTCAATTGCTCAACTTTAATGGACGATATAACTTGGGTTCCCTCTTTCGGAGGTACACCCTGAAAAATGAGCTCGGGGTGGTTGACGTCTCCGAATATAACTTGCTTCGACTCACAATCAATAGTAGCTCTGTTTCGAGCTAACCAATCCATGCCCATAATTAAATCAAAGTTCGATAACTTCATAGGGAGTAAAGTTGCCTCTCAAATACAGTTCTCGATCATCAATGGGCAGTTTTCAAATTTTGAGACAATGCATATAGAATTACCCATCGTGGTTGAAATCTTGACAGGGAAGTCAGTTGACTGCTCATAAGGCTTAAGATGTGACTCCAGATGGTCAGAAGCAATGAAGTGTGAAGCCCCGGTATCAAACAATACATATACAGATTGGTCAGCTAAAGTTAGGATACCCGAAACCATACCAGTCGTGGACTTGTCACCAGATATTGCAAACACACGCCCGCTGGTAGTAGGTTGTTTTCCCTTGTCTTTTGATTTGTCAAACCGACCTTTCTTACAGTATCTGGCCAGGTGGCCTTGCTCATGACAAATGTAACAGGCTCCTGTCATTTTTAAACATGGTCCGGGTTGATGCCAGTTGTTGCACTGATTACATTTGACACGATTGCCGGTAAGAAATTGATTTTCATTGACTATCGATTCTGAATTTTGAGATTTGGAATTATTGGAGACCTTTAGACTTCTACTGCTTGATTTAGAGCACATCGAACGCTGATTACTAGAACCCTTTTGCAAACTTTCAGAACCTCGTTTCTTTGACTAAAGTTGACGAGTTATACGCTCTTCATGTGCTCTGTCGATGTTTTTGGTTGCATCAACAGCCTGCGAAACACTGTCAAAATTTGAATTGATTAGCTTGTCTTTGTACCTATAGTTTAATGACCACTTGAAATTTATCAATTTGGTGGGTTGCGGTACCCGCGGTAACTCCTGCAAATCGAGCCAATCTGAGAAATCGAGCCAGATAGTTGGCAACAGATTTATCGTCACGTTGTTGGATGTTAGAATACTCGCATACATACGCGTCTTTATCAGCTGGAGTAAAATACTGATTATAGAAAAGCTCCTTGAATTGTTCCCAAGGGAAGTCTCGGACACAGAGGTTAGATTGTACACAAGAATCCCACCAGTTGTGAGCGTCATTTTTGAATTTGTATGTTGCAAGTCTAACTTTGAATTGATCAGGACAGTCAAGTGCATAAAAGATTTACTCTATATGCCTAATCCACTTTTCTGCTTCTACTGCCTCAGTTGCAGAAGTAAAAACATGAGGTTTCTGCTTGTTGAAATGTTCCAGCCACACATGAGCTTCCGCAGTTGGGTTATGTGAACTGGAACAGGGATTTGCATTACTAGGACCAGTTTGTAACGTTGGCCGGGGAGATTGATGAGAATCATGAGCAACTTTGCGCATAACCTCTACTGCATGCGCAATAAAATCAGGCATCATACCTGACATAGCTTGGTGGACTGCCGCTGTGATGCTCGGGTCCACTCAATCCCCTGTTAGAGGAGGATCTGGTTGACTACCCGATCCGGATCTCACATTTCGAGGTCTACCACGTCTTGACATACTATAGGAAAAAATATACGAATTAAGACTTGAATATCAAATAGATAGGAAAGCAACAATTAGGAATAGAAATAACCAACCTAGACAAATCCTACACTACCCATTCCTTACAGGTCAAGCCTATAACGGACTACAAGACAAAACCTAAGCTATGATACCATAACTGTAACGACCCCCGTCCCGAGTGATGTAGGACAGTTTTTGTTACACGCACATATAAACAAATAAACTCAAAACAACCTCATTCCCAGAAAGAGGTTAGGAAAGTACAGAGCATGCTAAGTATTATTTACATTACACTATACAAATCCAAAAACTTAGCATAACTACGAATTCATAACCAAAAGATAAAGCATCACTAGGAAGGATTATCCCAAAAAGTCGCTTGTGTCGCTCTCGTCACTTTGCACTAATCCCGATTCTACATCATGTACCTGTCGTGCAAAGAAAACACACGGCTGAGCGACATGCTCATTGAATGGATTATATATAAAAAAATAACAATAATCCAAAGAACAAATCAATAAAATTAGGTACAATGAAAATAAATTAACCATTGAAAACAACTTGGTTGAAATATATACATTCAATGAATCGATAAACCGAAATCATGATGATCCGAAATATAATTCGAAAACAACTACAAATCCAAAACAACGGAAGTCAATCATCAAAGTCTCAACTCATATAAGTTCTTAATTCCGTGCAACAAGGACACGTTGTCCGATGGTCGGCCAAACCATCCGGACGGTTGGAATTTAGGGGTACGGGCACACACCGCCTAAGTCCCACCGTGGATTTAACCACGACCTCAAGTTCTGGAACTAATTCTAGGATCGATCCATACGTCCTCAGGTAGCTTGTTCCATAAAGGCTGAGTACAAAGTACGGTTCTTTGAAGACGCCATAGTCTTTGTAGCCACTATGGTAGCATCCCAAACAAAGGTGCCCCCAAGTCCGGTGTTCGGAAAACAAAGTCCAATATGAAATTCAATTTCATTAAATTGAATCCTAACCCAAAAACAGTTTCTAGTTTCTCACCATATTTTGATTTCAGAAAGTCACATAAAAGTTCATGTAATGAGCAATTAGATTAAGACATATAAACTCATATCCGATAGAAGTTCGGTTCCAAAAAGATAAAGGTTATTCGGAAAAATCCATAATAGGAATCACAAACGGATCAAAAAGCATGTTATATAATCATAACACAACAACTAAAACAAACTGATCAAGAATTGAAAATAATATTCCCGGATAACCAATACACATACCCACTTTTGTGGATATTATGATTCATATTGAATCTTGTGGATGAATGACAACATCAATAGGTCATTCCCATATCAAAGAAGATTGAATCCATACCTGAGATGATCCCTTTCCTATCTTTATAGTCTCCTGCAAATCCAACACTAATTCTTTGAATTATCGGTAACATAATTCACAATTCTAAGCTCACACAAGACACAAGGGTCCTAAGATTATCTACGAACCTCCCAAAGTGATAATAATATACTTAGGACACTTTAAACATGATAAACATGAATTTATATTCCATTTAGAACAATAGATTTTATTTCAATGAAGAACACATTCTGAAAATTTATCAGTGAGTTATCAACTTTCTGATACCTCAAGTTTCTGACATTCCTCCTATTTAGAAGCCAATACAGTAGTTATCATCTAAATTAAAGTTTTTATGTGATCTCTTAGGAATCTAGTCGTTTTGGATTCATCTCATTTGGATAATCCATCGATTTTCTATGAATTTTACAAAAACAACATGATGATCCCAAGTACAATGTGACCAGTCTCAAAAACACACTGTTTTGGGCCATTTAAAGTCAGAATTTGATCTTGGGGTCACTAAAAAGTTGTTCTAGACATCTAACCATTCCAACGATGTATCATACACCTCATTTGGATCATCCATTTATTTTATACGAATTTCTGAACTCACTAGACAGAATTTGTTGACACATGCATTTCTATTGAAGCATTTCATCAAACACATGGAGAACACAACTACAAATTAGAGCCAAAACTATATCCATGGTTCCAAATACCAATCCTTGAACATTTTGAACCAACTTAACATAGATTAACCATTACTTGAACATACAACTTCATGCAAAACCTAATTTCAAGATTAAAGACCCAAAATCAAAACATAACTTCAAATTGTAAATGATTTTAGCTAAACTAAGATAATCCAACCACTTTTAACTACCTAATTTTAATAAAACAAAGAGAATACACATATTTAGTTGTTCTAACATAAAAACCAAAAATTGAAGGTATCAAAGGATTACCTTTGTGTTTTGTTCTCTAAAGCTTCAAAATTACACTTTATCTTCTTCCAATCTTCTAAAAATTTGTTGATTTCTCCCTTTCTCTCTCTAGTTCTCTCTTCCTATCTCTCTCTCTCTCTCTCCGTCTACACGATTCAACTTGAAGAACAAATAACATTTGATTTTTATTATTATTATAAATACAAGGTTTAAACATTGTTTAATTTGGTCCCCTCAACTTCTAGAAATTCCAAAATCTATCATAGTCATACATTTTCTTAAATCTCAAGTTTAATATATGTTTTAATTGACTAGTTTTGGCCCCTCAACAAGGTTATTCTAATCTAGAGTTTAAGGTACAACTAAGTAATGCATAAGGTACAACTTAATTATGCACACAATTATATATAATTCGAATCACGGATTTTTGGGGTATTATAAATATTATGGTGAAAACTAATATTTATGATAAATGTCATACTAATATAAATACTAGAGAGTTATTGTATACATGTGATCATACATAAATATTCATGATGAATAATATGTATATACATGATGAACATTATGGTGAAAACTAATATTTATGATAAATATCATACTAATATGAATACTATATAGTTATTGTATACATGTGATTATGCATTCATAAATATTCATGATGAATAGTATTATATTTATGATGAATATTATAGTGAAAATGTATATTCATGATGAATATCTAAAAGTTGTTATATACAAATGAGCGTACATAAATTTTCATGATGAATATCATATTGTCATATGGATACGGAAGAGTTATTATATACACATGAACACACACACACACACACACACACACACACATATATATATATATTAATGATGAATGTTATAGTGAAAACGTATATTCATGATGAATATCATACTAATGTGTAATATTAAAAAGATGTTCTCACTAGTACAAAAAAGGTCTTTAGTGATGGTTAAAAACCGTCACCATAGGTATACGGTAACGGTTTTCGTGGACATAAAAATCGTTACCTTACTTGCCGTCACTTTTGATACACTTTTGGTTACGTTTAAAAAACGTTACGAAATCACATAAAAAACGTTACAATAACTTAAAAACCGTCACTTTAGGTCTATAAAAAATTAATGTTTTTCCTTAAACCGCACCGTAGCATACCATATAGTGACGTTATATTTTCAAAACCGTCATAATAGCATGATATATAGTGACATTTCTTTGTCAAAACCATCACCATAGCATGACATAGAGTGACATTTCTAAGTCAAAATCGTCACTGTAGTATGACATACAGTGACCTTTATTTGTTAAAATTGTCACGGTAGCATGACAAACAGTGACGTTTAATTTTTATAACCGTCTCCATAGCATGACATATGGTGACATTTATTATTCAAAATTGTCACTATAATATGACATACGGTGACGTTTATTATTCAAAACAGTCATTGTAACATGACATACGGTGGCATTTATTTTTCAAAACCGTCACCGTATAATGATATACAGCGACGTTTATTAGTTAAACATGTCACTTAAACATGATATACAGTGACATTTATTTATCAAAACTGTCATTGTACCATGACATACGGTGATGTTTATTTAACAAAAATGTCATTGTAGCATGACATATAGTGACTTTTTTTTTAAACCGTCAACTTTTCATGACATGGCGACGTTAATTTTTTAAAAACCGTCATTGTAGAATATCATACGATGACGTTTATTTTCCAAAACCGTCACTGTAGAAGTTCATATGGTGATGTTTATTTATTAAAACCATCACTGTATCAAGACATACGGTGACATTTATTTCTCAAAATCATCATCGTAGACTGACAAATGGTGATGTTTATTTGTTAAAACCATTACTGTAGCATAATATATGGAGATGTTTATTTTTTAGAATCGTCACTATAACATTACATACGGCGACGTTTAATTTTCAAAACCATCTTTATAGTATGAATACAAGAACGTTAATTATTCAAAATTGTCACCGTAGAATGACATATGGTGACGTTTATTTTTCAAAATCGTCATCATATAACGACATATGATGATGTTTGTTTTTCAAAATCGTCAAGATAGCATGTCACACAATGACGTTTATTTTTTAAAACTGTCACTGTAAAATGACATACAGTCATGTTTATTTTTCAAAACCGTCACCGTAACTTAACATACGGTCACTTTTAGTTTTCAAAACATCACTATAGAATGACGTTCAATAACGTCTATTTTTCAAACGTCACCATAGTAGACATAAAATAACGTTTATTTTTCAAAACCGTCGCAGTAACAAGACATGGTGATGTTAAATCATCAAAACCGTTGCCATAAGCTACCTTTTAGTTACGGTTTTAATCATTTTAGGGTAAAATGAATATAAATTTAAAAACTCAAAATTTGAATCAAACGATTAACAAGACATATAACAATATTGAAATAATAATATACATTATATAATTAATGTATGAGAACAACAACAACAACAAAAAGTACTAAATATCTTAAATAAATGTTTTCTTATTTAACCTATAATCCTCGTTTGCCTAGATCTCTTCATCATCTCGAATGTTTATTTCGCTTCGTATATTTTTACTTCACGCAATTATTTCTACAAGTTTGTGATACCTGCAAAAAGATAAATTCCGTTAGATTGGAAAACTACAATCGGTGAATACAACAAATCACCAAAAATTGATAGAGTTTTAACATATTATCAATGAAAGCATAAGACAAAACAAGTTCAAACTTATAAGAGCATCTCCAAGGCATATGTTATATTTTTTTTTTATCTAAAATAGAGTATCAAAGGTCAAAATCTAAAAAGAAACTTCCACCTTCAATAGCTATTCTATTTTAGAGATTGTAGCATTGATTATATTATTAAAATAATTAATACATTTATCAAATATTATCTCCCTCCTAAACATATTGCTTCAGTGTTATTCGTGGAAAGAATAAAATATTACATCTCCTTCTTAAATAGTGGGTTTTAGAGATTTCTCTAGATTTGGAGATTTTATCTTCTCACTCCTCTTTTTTTCTATTAGCATACAAGATAACATAGTTATTGGAGCAAAAAAGTTGTTAAAATCTCACTTTTCTCCATTATGACATAGTTGTTGGAGATGCTCTAAATATCTAATCCAAAACTATAGGGAAGATCAATGATTTGTGCGTAACAATCCCAGTAAATTGGTTCTAAAAGTTAATCACCAAAAATTTGAGGCTGACAAGTTATAGAATGAGGAACGATATGCAAAACAAGTTACATACTTTGTACCTAATATAGTGCCCCTAGTCCATGATTACAAAAATATAATTATAGCTGAATTGGAGAAATATTTATCGATCTATATTTAAGAATTGACAATCTTAAGGGTCCCAACAAGACAGTCTGGGCTCTTTAACGGGTCCGGTGACCGGTCTGAGCTCTTTAACTGGTCCGGTTTTTATAAGATGATAAAAATGTTGAAAAGTCGCAACGACAAAATTTGGTTTTATAGGATGTCAAAAATATTCATTTGTCTCAATTGGTTACTTTATAAGACTTAAGTTTACAGGATCAAACAGTATAATGTTCCATCTCAAAAGCGTCCTATAAGCTTATTATAACACTTTTAGATAAGACTATACAATTAAGTCATATAACGTGATCTACCTACAACAAAACCTGCAAAAAATTTTATTTGCATAGAAGTGTAAACAAATTAAAAGATTGAAGAATATAAACTTACCGACCCGAGCAAGAGGAAGCTTGGCTGTTGGGTTTAGAGGTCACCGCCCACGCAATTTCTTGCCTCCACAGACCACAGCCGGCAACAACCGCAGGCAGAGATCAACCTGGTTTGGTGTTGCCTATTTTCAACACAATAAATGAATTTCATAAATTAAAAACTGGTGACACCTTTATTTAAATCCAACTATAGCCAAAAAATTTAATTACTTCATTAACTTTCATCAATCTTCTATTCTTGAAAACCTAGTCCCATTTCCTCATGGCTGCATAAACATTAGCAAGTTGAACATAACCTGCTACATTTGAAGGGTCACAATCAAGCAAATTCCTTGTGGCAAATTCGGCTAGTTGTAAGTTCTTGGGACCTTGCAAGCGCCTAAAAGAGTTCCAAATATAACTGGATAGGGTTTAAAAGGCATACTTTTTATCAAATCTAAAGCTTCAACAAGCTTACCTGCTCGACCAAGAAGATCAACCATACAAGTGAAGTGATTTGGTTTGGCATTTATCTTGAAGTCTCTCTGCAGTGAATCAAAGTATTGAAACCCAAGATCAACTAATCCAAATTAAGTGAATCAAAGTATTGCAGTAGATGCTAACCAAAGAAGATTAAGTGAAGAACATACACCACTCACACTTATGCATTACCAAAGCAGTAATTGTCAAAGTCAAGTGAAGAACAAAAATAAGGATGATTTGTTTAATGTTTGAGACGAGAAAAACACTGGTCAAACAACCATTTTACACTTATGTAATAGCAAATTATTTAAGCATACATTGTTGCACAAAGTTCGAAAAAATAGTCTCATGTTGCGGACTGTAAATGAATTTAATTGCCTATCTTTTTTTGAACTATATGACATGTTAACTTACATTGCATTTTCTTGGAGAAGAGGTATTTGATTAGTCAAGTCCTATATTGTAGTTCTGCAAGACAAATTAAATAATGTTTGATGATAGTTCCACACATGTTCAAATGAAATAAGAGTTTTTGCACGCTTAAATTTCATGTGTAATGTAATTAAAGAGTGTGGCACATAGATAGCATACCTCTTTTGCCATGCCATCCAGGCAAAAAAAATTGGAAAACTATTGAGACCAATTTGAATTAACCTGTAAATAACACATGAAAACATACATTTATCTAGAAAAGTTAGTTCAAAATATAACAACTCTAGATTTAAGTCAAAAGAATTACAATAAAAATAAAAGAAAGGCAGCTCATAGGTATCTTCTTAAACTGAATATGGATTCTACAACAATATTTACTACATGACCATTATAAAAAGATGGCAGTGTAGCCAAAAGAGAAATCTTCAAGCAGAACTACAAGTTAATACAAGGGGATAAAAGATGATCAAGTGTACTATGGCTTAAAATGTTTAGCCAAGGATATTTCATTAGTGTCCGAATAAATTATGTTTTCTTAATTATTGTTTTATAAAAACCATTACATTATTAAATATAAAATAAATAACATCATTATTAAATATAAATTAAGTTAAAATAAAATAAAAATAAATTAAACAAATTTATAAAAAAACATTATCTTTTTTTTCTCAAAAACACACAAATTTGTGCTATAAAATCGACACACACAAAATAAAACGAAACATTAAAATGAAGATGTATCAACCTGCATTGCATAGTTACACATCTAGTAATTTATTAATGTAAATACCTTAAAGAGTAAATTACAAATTTGGTCCTTGTGGTTTTTTGGAATTTTGGATTGAGTCCCCCAAACAAAGTAATTGCAACTATGGTCATCATGGTTTCACTTTTGTTATGGATTGGATCCCTTACCTTAATTTTGTTAACTTAAACTCCATTAAGCAAAGAATGTTTCACTTTTGTTATGGGTTGCAAAGAGTCGTATAGTCAAAATGGGTCATGTTGTGTCATAATGAGGTATGTCTGGTTACAAACTTACAATTAATTATTTTGAGTTAAACTTAGGCATGTTATGTTACAATGGGACATAGTGAGTTATATTAGGTCATATTACAAAGAGTCATATCGTCAAAATGGGTCATGTTGGGTTATAGTGGGGTATGTTTGGTTACAATGAATCACATTGGGTTAACTTGATCATGTTATGTTAGAATGGGACATGGTGGGTTATGTTGGAGTCATATGGGCTAGAAAAAAATCATATTGTCAAAATGGGTCATGTTGGATTACAATCGAGTATGTTTGGTACTTATAGTGAATCGTATTGGGTTAACTTGGTCTTGTTGTGTTACAATGGGACATGGTGGGTTATGTCGGGTTGTATTGGGTTACCTAGAACTATACTGGTCATTTGAGTTACTCTACGTAATATTGGGTTATAATGGATTATGTTGTGTGACATTTGTTCATATGGTTTACAATTGTCCATATTGAGTTATAATGGATTATGATGTGTGACATTCGTTTATATGGGATACAGTTGTCCATATTGAGTTATAATGGATTATGATGTGTGACATTCGTTCATATGAATTACAATTGTTCATATTAAGTTATAATGGATCGTACTGATCATAGTGGATCATCTAAGGTTACATTTGGTCATATTAGATTACATTGGGGCATGTTGGGTTAAATGTAGGTCATCTTGATCATAATAGTCAGGTTGTGTTACATTAGATCACCTTTGTCTTGAATACAAACATCAATATAAAATAATAACCATATATATTATACATGAGAAGTAATTCTAGAAAAACCAATAATATATAGTTATTAAAATTTTATCTATACAATTAAAGAATTTTGTCTATTGTTCATCTAGTTTACAATTGTTTTTTTTTTTTGATAAAACATAAAATATGAAACAAATAAATGTTCACTTAAATTTGAGATATTATCTTAAAAAAACAATTTATTGTAAGCAAACAAATTACAAATTTATATCATAATGTGATTTAAAATGTGAATCAATAACATACAACTCATGATACTTATATAAGCATATCTATACTATATAATGAAAAAACTAAAACGGTTATTGTACAACATTTTGTATAATTACATTTACCACTCTTACAATGTTACATTTATCACCCTTACAATTACTTATTTAATTTACTTTATATCTCTTACTTTTTCATTTTTCATTTTACATCATTATCATATTAACACAAATAATCATATATTAACAAAAATGCAATGAAAAAATAAGTTCATTTTTCTACAAATTATACCATTATAATCGTCTCGTCAATACCTTCAAAACGAGTCCAATATTGAATATTTTTTAAATTTAACCGTACTATTAAATATCATGAATATCTACGAAATAATTTGTTTTCTATCCATACGTTTTATTTTATTTTCCCACCGTTAGCACATTAAAAATACATAATCGTAAAATACGTTTCATTCTCATTATAAATTATATCACTATAATTTTTTTTGTTAATAATTGTAATATAAACTAATTATTGAATATCTTTATGGGTTTAAGTTTCATAAGTTGTGATTCTTAGGTCATGGTTAATTGTTGATGACATGTATATAAGAAATATCATTAATTGTTCATTATTTACTTATATTTCGCTGCATCGCACGGGTATATGCCTAGTTAAAAAATAAAACTGTTGCACATCTCAAACCTATTAAAATAAAAATAGATAATATCATCAAATTTAATAAATAAGATTACAAAATATAAATATCTTTATTGCTTATTGTATTATAATCATATTAACTAGGGGAGGGAAAACCTATAATTAATGATACATGTAAATACTATAATTAAAATGAAATACAAAAATTTATAGCTGCCGTTTCTTTGAGAAATCTCCCCCAAAATTGTTAACGCAAAATTGCGCCATTGTTTTCCCCCCCTTTCTTTCCCAATTTTACTTCCCAATTCTTAATCATACACTCCTCGCTCATCTTCTTTAATTCTTATAGGTATTCTTCTTCCCTTGAATCGTGTCAAGAAACATGGAAACCGATTCAGAGTCACTGTTTCCCCCATTACCCTTGTTTCTCTAGCAGCAGTCTAGCGGCTCTACTCGTCGTTACTGGTCCGTCTCTTCATTCGATTCGATTTCTATCTCAACTGCTTCTGTGATTTCTCTCGCTACCACAAACTGTTTCACCATTTTGCTCTTCTTTTGGGATTACATTAATTTTAAGCTCAGGAAGAGTTTTCCGATCCCTTTCAGAGACTTCAAGGTAAAAATCGTAAAGAAATATATACTATTTTGCGTTTTGATTTTTGCTATGCATTTTTCGAAGATATTGGGTGTAGGCTTTTATATTGTCACTGCGGTTGATTTGTGGTTTGCTATTGTGATGACTGGTTTCAACGCCGGTTTTCGAGTAAACTATGAAACACGATTTTGTTTGTGATTATTATTCTTGTTTGGATGAAAGAATTTAAGATGATCATTGATGCATCCTTTACCTAAGTAAGTTCAAAACAATTGCATCGGTGAAATGCTGGAGAATCTACTCTTCTAGTTTGGATAATTGTATATTACTTCTCTTCTAAATTGTGTTCCCACTTCCGCCATCATGAAAATACCACTTATATAATTGATGAAACCTGTCATTATATATCTGTAAAACCTGTCACTCTTTTGAAAGGATCTCTATTTACCATAACGCAGTTTTACCATCATGAAACTACCACTAAAGTAATCAAGGACTACTTAGGCATAGACATATAGTCATTTATAATCTATATAAGATAGCAGTCTTTTTAAAACATATCTATTTACCAAAAAGTGTTATTAAACTTGCATAAAGTCATTCCCTACAGATTACAGAAGAATATAAGAATCCCCAGACAGCAAGGGAACATACAAACCAAATGGTCGAAGTATAGGTTGTCGAATGGAGCATTGTCCACAATTCTCATAACAGCTGAGTTAAAGATTTTGGTTGCCAATAGCTTTTAATCGTAAGTCATGCATCTAAATTTATGTCAAAATGCTAGAACCAATGCACTCCATAATGCTTTTGATGATTACTGCCTTGCTAACAAAAAGTATATTACCCATACAAATATAATATGGGTGACTCATTTGTTCTTGGTTCAATACACCAAAAAGGAGATGAATCATTCAACGTCCATAGTCGACTATATATTTCCTGTTGTAAAGAACTCCCTCGCTCAATCTAGAAAAGCACTACTTTGTCTTTGAACGTCAAACAGGCAAATTTTCAACTCCTAAACTGACATGGAATATAATATTTTATACAACACTTGCTGATTAAATTATGCTTTATAACAAGTATCACAGACAGAACAATAATGGCATATAATTCAATTTATAATAACCTTTTATCTTTTAGCTTTTGTGTTTGCATTTTTGTCCACTGTCCAGAAACACATGCAGAATATTGTTCTTTGAAAATATCCAATTGAACATTTATACTAGAATGTTAAACTAGTTTTATTTTAAGCAGAACAGTGAGTTGCTCTTGGAGATGGAAATGTGAGAGTACATGGTTATATATATATATATATATACGACATTCATTCAGATGCAATCCCTTTCTTCAGTCATGGTTGTCACAAGGTACTAGTTTCTAACTCCAGTTGTGTCATTATGTGAGGTAGAACACAATATTCCCTTCTCATTTAACAGCTTTAAAGACACGGGAAGTCCACAAAACCTTTCTTTCTAAAAGCATTTACCATGAATCATGAAAACTGCAGGTTCTTTTTGTATTTTGGCTCTGTTTTCATGGTGTTAGTGTGGAGATTCGCAATACTGGTACATATTGGTCAAAATCTCTAAAAAGAATTGGTCACATTGGTTAATTATTACCGGTCTTATTGTATTACATTGCTTCACATGCAGCCCCATACTACACCCACGCCTTCGTACGACCATTGTCCCGCTGCAGCTTCTATCCCACAAACACAACCCTAAGGCTGTTGCTTTGTTGCTTTGTTGCTGCCATGGTGCAACTTCTAATACACAACCTTTTAGCCGTAAGGCTATTGCTTTAAGTGAGTCACTTCATTCGTTTTAATTGAGTAGTCTCATTATATTTTTTACTCTTTGCTTACAAGCATATCTTATATCCCACTGCATTGTGCTGGTAGATAACTAGTGTATTTAACCTACACGATGTCTTGATTTGGGTAAGGAACCCGAGATGATTACTTTCGGAGAGTAAGCAAAGCAAATTGCCCCGCTCTACCTCTATGAATATTTAGATCTAGGTCTAAATATATGTTTGGAGCATGCACCAATAGAATTGATAGTTTCAGTTTTATACTTAGTTTAGGATCATTTGAATCAAAAAGAAACTTGGCTTTGTTGATGACAAATTGACAAGGTTGAAATCTATCGGATTGATGATTGTTAGCTTAATATAGCGTCAATGCTGAACTTCTTGATCTATTTATAACTGTTGCCCCAAAATGGCTTTATGAATTATGAACACTTAACTGTAGTTAAGTCCTCCAATTTACTATGGCAGTTTTGATGGCAGGAGGATTGTTAAGCTAAAAGGGTGAGGATTGCAGAACTTTAGATCTTGAAGATGATAAGTTTTGGGTGGAGAGCAGACTGAAGTTATTGGGAGGAAACCAGACTTCAGTGTCACCAATAATTGGGCCACAACCAAAATCAAGCATGTCAGATCTTTGCCAAATCTATACAACATATTTTTTTGGTTGTTTCTTAACTTTTTGGCAAGAAAGTCCCAAGTGGCTTGAAATGTGCTCACATATATAATAAGTATACGTGTCATTTTTTGATATTGTTATCAAATTTTCGGTGGCTTCAATGTTCTCTCAAAGCCCATAAACTTATTTCAAGTCATATATGCTTATGTGTTTCTTTTTTACTTCACGTGAAACTAATTATGTTTATTGTGTTTGAATCAAACGATTTACTTTGGCAGGATTTGAATGTATAAATTGATGGTGTATTCTTGTATTATTTAATTGCTAGTTTATAATTTACATATAAATCTTTTAATGATGATGAATAAACAAATGAAACTGTATAAATGCATATAAATTCAATATTATAACATTCTAAAGGGTAAAATAGACAATTATATAGATTCATACATTTCTCAGTTTACAAAAACAAATTATTGATTTTGTTTTCAGACTTTCGCACCACTTATAAATCAGAAGTGAAATAAGATTTCAACATTTGTGTCTTATATTGTAATTTAGGGGGTGTTTGGGATTCCTTATTTTAAACAACTTATGCTTTTAAATAAAAATCCTTATTAACTTATGTGGTGTCAAATCAGAGTTCTGTAAAAAGTGTTTGGATTAGCTTATGGTGGTATTAAAACGTAATAAGCTAATAAGTTGTTATTTAAGAGGTGTTTGAGATTGCTTATACATGTAAAATAATCAAAAACTCGTTATATCAAATAAGTTAATAAGTTAGAATAAAATGACTTATTTAAACCTCCTTTTTAGCGGTGACAAAAAGATATAAGCAGTTTTTTTTCTCCCACCCAAACACTAAAAACTGCTTATCAGCGGTGAAAAAACGAAATAAGTCAATAAGCTCTTTAAATAAACAATCACTTAGGTGACATTTGGTTTACAGAATAGAATTTGATGCAATTGGAATCCAGTGAAAGAATTTTGACTTTGAAGGAATTGTAATGAAATTTGGTGGAATTTGACCACACGTTTTGTTGTTAGGAATTCAATTCATCCACTTAAGCCAAATGATGAATTCCTTAAATTGTGGAATTGACCATTCCAATTCCTACTAATTCCATGAACCAAACAACCCTTTAGATTGACAAAGTGCATTCGTGTCCGAATTTTTCCTTGATGTTCTATTTATTTTAAAGATTTTTAATGACGTATATTATTCAAAATTGTCACCTTAGCATGACATATAGTGACATTTTTTTATTAGAAACATCATCATAGTAGAACATACGGTGACATAAATTTCTCAAATTTGTCACCACATCATGACGTACCGCGTACGGTGACGTAACTTTATCAAATCCGTCATTGTAAAATGACATATGGTGACATTCATTATTCAAACTTGTCACCGTAACATTACATATTGTGACGTTTATCATTCGACACCAGTACCATAACATGACATATGATAACATTTAGATTTTAAAACCGTCATTGTAGCATGACATAAATGACGTTTATTTTTCAAAACCGTCATCGTAGAATGACATACGATGACATTCATTATTCAAAATCATAACCTTAACATGATATACATTAACGTTTATTATTTGAAAACATCACCATATGACACGACACAACATGACTTCTTTTTTCAAAACTGTCACCATAGCATGATGTACGGTGACATATTTTCCAAGACCGTCACCATAGCATTATGTACGATGACATTTATTTTTCTAAACATCACCATAACATTATATACTATGACATTTATTTTTCTAAATGTCACCATAGCATGATATATGGTGACGCAAAATTTTTGAAACTGAAAACGTAACTTGACATGCGGTGATGTTTATTTTTTTTATAACTGTCACCGTAACATATCGTACGATGACATTTATTATTGAAAACCGTCATTGTAGCATGACGTACACTAACATCTATTATTTAAAATCGTCACCATAACATGACATATGGTCACATTTATTATACAAAAACGTCATCGTAGCATGACATATGTTGACGTTTATTATTCGAACCGTCACCATATCATGATATATAATGACGCTTATTTATACAAGACCGTCACCGTTGTGACATATTTTTTTTTAAAATTGTCACCATAACATGACATACAGTGATATTTATATTTCAAAACCGTTACCGTAGAATGACATATGGTAACATACTCAAAACCGTCACCATAGCATGACATATGGTGACGTAAATTATTTCAAAACCGTCAATGTAGCTTGAGATAGGGTGACGTAAATATTTTAATACCGTTAACAAAACATGACATATGGTGACGAAATTTTTAAAAAAACTTTGCCATACACTACTTTCAGGGACGCAAATTTTTGATAACCGTTGCCATAAAACGTGACTTTTGGAAACGGTTTTCAAACAAACATTGCTATATATATTTTTAGTTTCGGTAACGGTTTTTTAAAATCGTTACAGCATAAAGCAACGCTTTAGACAAAAACTGTTACTAAAGGGTCTTATATGACAACGGTTATTAAAAAACGTCACAATATAAAGCAACGTTTTTTCAGAAACATCACAAACCGTTACCTTCGGGGGAATTTTATTAACTTTTTTATCTAAAATGTTGCTTTATATTTTTAGGTTTTTGGTAATTGTAACGTTCTTTTATGAAAACAGTTACTAAAACAATTCTCTAACTTTTTCTATGTTTTTTGGTAACGTTTTTTTATCAAACCGTTACAAACTTGTATTTTTAAAACCGTCACAAAAAGTCATTTTTGTACTAGTGTCTATATACGTGCGTATTAATGATTATTCATGATGAATAGTATTTATATATTTATGATGAATGCCATATTGAAAATGTATATTAATGATGAATATCATAGTGATGTATGAATAATGAAGATTTGTTAAATATATGTAAAAACACATAACAATTCATGATGAATATCATACTGATGTATTAAAGAGTTGTTGTATATATGTGCATGTGCATAAATATTCAAGGTGAATATTACATAGATGTATTATTTCACGTAAAAAACGGTTAAACAAGAAAAAAAAAACTATATTCGAGATGGATGTAAATCGAAGAGAATGAAATGCTCGTTTTTTTTTATGTAATTTCACTACAGAACAGAGGGCAATCACCGACGACAATTTCCGTCGGTAATCCGTCGGTGAAAGTACATAGATGTACCTTATTAAAGTACACATAACAATTAATTCATGACGAATATTAAAGAGTTGTTGTATATATGTGCACGTGCATAAATATTCAAGGTGAATATTACATAGATGTATTATTTCACGTAAAAAACGGTTAAAACAAGAAAAAAAAACTATATCGAGATGGATGTAAAATCGAAGAGAATGAAATGCTCGTTTTTATGTAATTTCACTATAAAACAGAGGGCAATCACCGACGACAATTTCCGTCGGTAATCCGTCGGTGGAAGTAAGATCCGTCGGAAATAAGCCCTCGCAAATAATATGGTCGGCGTTAGAATTTCCGACAGACCTTACCGACGGATCACCGACGGCATGGTTGTTCCTACGGATCATTGACGACACCATATCACGGATGGATTACCGATGGCTGAATATCACCGGAATTACCAATGAACATGTTTTCCGATGGATCATTTCCGACGGATTTAGCGACGGATTTCCTATGGAGTAATTAGATATTTAGAAAATTAAAATTAAAATTAAAAACATTTACCGACGGATTAATCCATTGGTGAATTAATTGTTTATTAAAAAATAATTAGAAATTGATAATTTTCAGTTTAAAACTTGTACAAAACCTGCCCAGTTTTCAATTAATATCCAAAAATTAAAAATAAAACGTAATTCCAAAATGTAAAATTATCTAAAAAAATATATACAAATATCGCTAGTACATCTAACTATCCCAAAACGGGGGAGAGGGTTGATCTTGAAACTTCTTCATAAAGGTCTCAACCGCCTTCATTTGCTCCTGCAACCGGAGCCTTACTGTTGTCTCTTCTTCTAACTTCTGTTTTAGCTCATTTATATGAAATTCAACATTTGACAAACATATAACAATGTTAGACAACATTTAAAAAAACATATAACAATGTTAGACACATTTGACAAACATACCTCCATATCGCGATGGTCGTGCGAGCTCCCACTCGTACCGACACCAGAATCACCGGACATAGCATAATAGGGATACTGACTGGTCCCAAATCCAAACAGGCGGCCTTTATTCGTCCTCTGACACTACGCTCCTACAACTCGGCGTCATTGGGAGGAACAGTGTCAGGATCTAAGTCTGGGTACTCCTCCTCCCTAATCTGTGAATATTTACCCTATAGTTTACGAAATTAGACATTGTTAACTAACCTATAGAAAATTCGGCAGCATTTCAACTGTAATTTGAACATATCCATTACCTGCTTTTATCAAAACAATTCTATCGTCTGCCCAACAATGGCAGCCCAAACTAAATTTGCTATAATTTCTATCTTATAAAACAAACAAAAATCTAGTAATATATTGAACTTACCGCTACATGGGCCGCCTTCGGGTAAACGTAGATCGGAGGATCTATGGGCGGACAAGTCGCACCCGGTACAGGCTTCCTATTGGTGCAGTGTATTCTCTCATAAACCTCCCCAAAAGTAGGCTCACGGCCCCATGCCTCTCTCTACAATAGACAACTTACATTGTTAGTAGGTAACCAAATCATGTATATATATATATATTCATCAACTATATGCATTTAATCTAGTGGATGATAAATTACGATGTCGTCCCAATGCTGAGCGGTAGTAATAGATCTGCACATTTGTCTGGATGTCATCCCCTCATACGTACGTAGTTGCACGATCGGCCGCATTGACCCTAGATATACACCCAAACGTGTCGGTGCTCCATACCTGTTAAAAACAAGACATAAATCAATATAAATCCTAGTACAACCAGATACAAGTATTCAAAACAAAACAAACCTTCTCAATCGTCTGGACCCAAAACTCATGCGGGATCCACTCTGGGGTGTGCGTTAAGAACTGTGTTGTCATGATGGTCGAACCGGACATCATCAATAGCTAAAGCCCTCGCAATGGCCAATTTATGGGCATCTCTTATCATGTCCGGGTACCTATTATTCATCAGGGTACGCCGGAATGCAAGTAATACCATCGGCCTCCATATCAGGAGGCCAACTATAATACATCTGCATACACATTATTTGGATTAAGTAAAAATAAACCCACCCAATTAGTTAAGTGGAGTAAGATACATACATGTAAACGCTCCAACATCAGTGTAAAGTGCTACTCAGGGACATGCCCATAATGAGCCCATGGACCAACGAACATGGACCGAAAGATGTTAGTGGCTCTCCGGACCACTTGCATATCCTTAAACCTTCACAATTGCAAAATATACAACACAAAAAACATAGGGATCGGTCTATTATGTACTAGAATAAATAATATATCACATCTACTTACCCGTCGGTAGACAACACAATCGTCGATCGCTGACTTGGATGACAAGGCATCTGTGATGCACTATTGAGGCCTCTAACCCTCGAGCCTGATCTAGGCGACGGCGTCGCAAGCACGTCCTCATGTTGGATCTGATCTAGTCTCTCATCGCTAGCTAGAACGAACTCGGAATCGTACCTAAGCTCATCGGTGTGGGGGTCACCACGCCCGGCGGAGCTGCTACTACCCCTGCTAGAGCCTCTATCCCTACCCCTACAAGCGCGTCCTCCCATCTAAAAATAGAGAATGCTTCGCACACAAAGATATAAGTGTACATAAATCATAAGACACAAAGATATATGTGTATAAACATATAAGGATATAATTATTGTGAATAATGTCTACATAACAAAGGCACAATCATCAGATAAGTGATCAGATAACATAGGTTCATTTTCGCTATCTGAATCATCGTCCATGTCTTCAAATTCTTCTTCCTCTTTGCTAGCTTCGTGATCTGATGCATCTTCCTCGTCGCTAGATTCGTCATTTATGGCGACTATGTTGACCTCCCTAGTGACAAGAGGGACGAAATCGAGGTCCTCATTTACCCAATTGTTTGTATTATGAGTTACCAGTTCGTTGATTTGAAAGAACGGTTCTCCATCCATGTTATCATCATCCAAGTCATCGATAGCCCTTTCTGCAACTTCATATATTCCACGGGCTTTGGTCTTCACAACAGCCCACCAGTCCTTTAAATTCTTACTGCCTGAAGGATAGGGTGTGTAATACACTTGTTCCGCTTGTGATGCTAGGACGTAATAGTCCTCACCTATGAGTCTGGACTTATATTTGATATCAACCAACCCGTGTTTAGGGTCGACTCTAACTCCCCCTGAACTATCAAACCATGTACACTTGAACAAAACTACAACATGATAGCCTACACCATAATATTCCACCTCTAACACGTCGCCCAACAATCCGTAATAGTCAGACTCGGAATCGTCATAACAAGATCCTCTCACACATACACCACTATTATCTGTGACATGCCCAGCAGCATGTGTTACCGTATGAAACTTGTAACTATTGAAAAAATATCCCTTATGCGACCAAGCATATCAGCCAGTCCACGTGCTAGGGATTTCAAATGATCTGAGAAGTCGGCTGATCCAAGCATGACCTATAAAACCACAAATAAGAAATAAATTACATATGTGTAACATTACATACGTAAATTTCATATTTCTATACTCACGTGTTGTTCGAACCAAGTAGAAAACCTTTCATCCCGAGCTTTATCTCGTGCAACTACATCAAGATGAGGTTCTCTTTGTCGTATCTACTCATCAAAGGTCCATTGGAAAGGTCGAACTTCATCACAATTCAACAACACATATGTGTAGATCTTGTGAATCTCGGCTTGAGTCAAGATAGGCTTTTTCCTGCCCTTCTCGAATAATCTGCGAGAAGGAAGCTTGAATATGCTCAATCGATTGTCTATTCCTGAAGAACTAGGAATATCTGGGGCAAAGTTTCTTGACTCGCGATTATGCTGAGTTTCTATCCGTGGATCAAAATACAGGGAACAATAGGTGGAGAGTTCATTTACTAGATAAGACTCAACGATAGACCCCTCCACCCTTGCTTTGTTTCTAACGGTCCTCTTCAACGACCTAAGCTTCCTAAACAACGATTGAAATATGTGTTAGAAATAAATGGGTGATATACCAATTTTAAGGAAAAGTACTTGAATGAAAAGTTCATTTACCACTCCTGAAGATACATCCACCTATATTGGACCATCCCACCATTTATGGCTTCTCGTGTCAAATGTATCACTAAGTGTTCCATAGAATCAAAGAATCTGGGCGGAAAGACTTTTTCCAACTTACAAATTATTTGAACGATACTTGTTTGCAATGGAATCAAGTCTTCTATGTGTAACACCTTTGAGCAGATTGCACGAAAGAATGTGCACAACTCCGTTATCGCATCCCATATTGGAGTCAGTATCATCCCTCGTAAAGCAATAGGGAGCAATCGTTGCATAAACACTTGAAAATCATGACTCTTGAAGCTATAAAAACTAAAGTCTGCCATGTTTACACACCCCCAATATTCGAAGCATACCCGTTCGGAAACTTCAGCCTCTTCAACCATTCACATACTCGTTTTACTTGTTGTTTGTTTAAAGTGTACGACGACTTCGACTTCACTACTTTATTGTCTGATGTGGCAATGTGCAACTCCGATCGGTTGCAATAAATCTCTACATCCCTCCTTGCTTTTATTCTGTCTTTCATTTTTTACGTGTCCATGACAGTGTTAAAGAGATTCTCAAAGACGTTCTTCTCAATGTGCATGACATACAGGTTGTGTCGGATTAACAACGTCTTCCAATATGGCAACTCCCAAAAGATTCTTCTCTTTACCCAATTATGATTGATTCCAAAGCCGGTAATTTTTATATTGGTCGATCGAAATGGGGAGCCATCGTAAACAGTTGGAAGACGACGGAACTGCTCGCATATTTCTTCACCGGTTAATTCGGGTGGTGGATCCGCTAACACCCTTGATCCGTCCAAAAATCCTGTTTGATCACGTCAGAAGGGGTGTGCACTAGGTAACCATCTCCGATGACAGTCAAACCAACAAGATTTTCCTCTATTTTTTAACTGAAACGAATCGACTATACCCATGCAGTACGGGCAGTCTAGCTTGTCGTGCATGTTCCAACCCGACAAAATTGCGTAGGCAAGGAAGTCGCTGACGGTTCATAGAAGTATAACCCTCATCTCAAAATTATTCTTACGATAAGCATCATATGTAAGAGCGCCCACTGTATACAACCTCTTGAGATCATCTATTAGCGGCCTAAGAAACACATCTAAATTATAACCGAGGTTCTTTCTACAAGGAATGACCAATACAAGTTTAACATATGAATCTCTCAAACTCAACCAATGAGGTAAATTGTAAGAAAGATTGGTCATAGTCAATACGGATTCGAATTTGAATTATTCGGGTTGAAACCGTCGGTGCATAAGCCAAGACGCACATTCCAGACCTCAGAAGCGAAGTCAGGATGTACCATGTCGAAATGCTTCCAAGCCGCACCATCACTTGGATGTACCATCACACCCGGTTCTGTCTGATGATCCTTGTACCAAGTTATCTCTTTAAACGTCTTCTTTGACATATACAATCTTTGAAGTCTAGGAACAATAGACAAGTACGTCAACACCAAGTTTGGGACCTTGCTTCGTCCACTAGTCTTGTAACGAATTTAGTGCAATACAGATAATGGGTCAACTCATAATCATGCTTGTAAAATAGCATGCAATGGTTTTTGCAAGCGTCGATCTTTACTTTTGGTAGAGCAAGCTTTTTCAAATTATTTTTCGTCTTGTAGAAGTTACCGGGTAGTTTGTCACCCTCTAGTAGTATCTCTTTAATTATAGGAACAACTCGATTATAAGTCGTCTCAGGTACATTACATTATGCCTTCCAATTCAACAATCTCGTCGCAACTCCTAATCTTGTGTAATTTGGACACCCATCCCATAATGGCTCGTCAGCAGCTTGTAACATGTCATAAAATCCTTGGGCAGAAGGATTAGGGGTTTCTTCTTCCCATGTAATGCCATCATGTATCATGTGATCATTCACCATTTCAACATACCCTTCATTATGATCTACTACCGGAGTAGAAAATTGACCCACGTTTTAATGCGGTGCATCGTAATAGGTTTCACCATGTGCCCACCATATGGTATAATAAGGCATGAAACTGTGCTTCATCAAATGCAGCCTCACGTCATCTCTTTCTTTATGGCTTAAGTTTTGACACTTTTTACAAGGGCATCTGATATGAAGCACTATTCCATCATGTGTAGGTTTCCTTTCAACAGTCCCTTCATTGGCATAGGCATAGTCGAAAAAACTGTCCATTGCAACAATATAATCGACCCTAAGAAACCCCTGATTGTCGTTCTTTCTACACATCCATCCTCTATCTGTCGACATATTCAACCACTACAACAAAGAAATAAGTAGTTGGTCGACATAATCAAGATAGAGGTGGTGTAGAGGACTTTAAAACCCTACGTGTAAGGGTTTGACTATTTCAAAGTCAAATCGTAAGTGTGAATGAAGTTAGAATTCTATTGAATGACTTGAAAACACTAAATGTAATGGTTTGCCTACTTGAAAGCCAAACCGTAGGTTTAAAGGAGTTTTGGATGAATTTAAAACTCTAAGTGTAATGGTTTGACTATTGGAAAGTCAAAACCGTAGGTTTAAAGCAAAGAAAGGTGTTTTGATGAGCTTAAAACCCTACGTGTAAGGGTTTGACTATTTCAAAGTCAAACCGTAGGTTAAAATGAAGTTAGAAGTCTATGGAATGACTTGAAAACACTACATGTAATGGTTTGCCTACTTGAAAGTCAAACCGTAGGTTTAGAGGAGTTTTGGATGACATTAAAACTCTAAGTGTAATAGTTTGACTATTGGAAAGTCAAAACCGTAGGTTTATAGCAAAGAAAGGTGTTTTGATGAGTTTAAAACCCTACGTGTAAGGGTTTGACTATTTCAAAGTGAAACCGTAGGTTAAAATGAAGTTAGAAGTCTATTGAATGACTTAAAAACACTACATGTAATGGTTTGCCTACTTGAAAATCAAACCGTAGGTTTAGAGGAGTTTTGGATGACTTTAAAACTTTGAGTGTAATGGTTTGACTATTGGAAAGTCAAAACCATAGGTTTAAAGCAAAGAAAGGTGTTTTGATGAGTTTAAAACCCTACGTGTAAGGGTTTGACTATTTCAAAGTCAAACCATAGGTTAAAATCAAAGAGAGGTGTTTTGGAATGAAAGAAAAGAGTTTAAAACACAAACATATGCTTTTTAAAATTTCGGTAGCATAACGACTATAAATTGAATATTTCCATTTATCAACCTAATGTTTGTCAACAATTGGCAACCCAACTAAAATAAATAAATAAATCAAGCATAATAAATGTTTGCCCAATAATTGACAACCAAACTAATTAATTTCACAAGTTTATCAAACCAAATCATACAAAAACATTTGATACATTCGTGCTCATAACAATGGTTTTCATAAGCTACAAGAACTCATATCAATTTCAATCTACAATATACTCATATTAATTTCAATCTACAATATACTTGTATCTCATTACATGTCTAAATTGTCATAATTCACACTTATCCATAGCTGTCATATATCCCAAAAACAAACATAACGAAAAACAAACATAACAAACAAGTTTGGATTTACAAACATAACAAATAAAAACACTAAATAATTCCATTACTACTCACATTTTCCAATTAAATGACAACATAAACTAATTAAGTAGTAACATCTAAAATTATTTTGGTATCTTAAATCACGTCAAAAAGTCGGGAGTCGATCGTGTGTATGTGTATGTCTCTGAATCGGCACCAAATTTCACTCAATTTCAATCTACACACACACAAAAACACATATTCATTAACAAAAACACAACAAATTCATCAACATTTCAATCAATTTCAATCTACACACACACAATCAACATACGTTTATAGACATACATACACACACACACACACACAAAAACATTTAAATCGATTTCAATCTACAAAAACACACACTACATCTTCTGAACAAACAAACAAACACACACACACACACACACACACACAGAGATTCATTAACACACACACACACACACACACATATTCATTAACACACATACACACACACACACACACATTCCAATAGATTCATAGAGACACAGATTCATACGCATTTTAGGGCTCAAATCAATACATGAACAAGAGTGGTCGACAATGGAGGTGGTCACGTACGGTGGTCAACAGTGGAGGTGGTCACGTACGATGGTCAACTGTGGAGGTGGTCACGGTGGCAACCGGTGGCGAGGGTTGTGGTTTGCGATGGGAAGGTCATTGTCTATTGGAGTGCCGGCGATGGGAATTTTGGAGTCGGGAGTCGACAGTCGGCGATGGGAGGGAACGAATTTTAGAATTTGGGTGAAATGATTTAGGGCTATAAGGCCCGCTCTTTTTTTTTAGAAATACCAGTAACTCACCGATGGATTGCCGACGAAATTCCGTCGATAATTACCGAGAGAATTTAGTCGTCGGTGATCACCGACGGATTTCCGCTTTTTAAAATTAAAATTAAAATAATTACTATTTTAAATTATTAATAATTATTAAATTATATTGTTTTTTAAATTATTAATATTTATTAAATAAATTATTATATAATATTTAATATTAAAATTATTAAATAAATTATTAATTTATCAAATTATATTTAAATTGACTAAAATAACCCTGAACTAACTGGACTTAACGAAAATAATTAACGACCGTTAGGGGAAAGGACCATAAGTGTTATGAAATTGTGTCATTTTATAATAGTTTTGGTCCATCCTTCTAACGGCCGTTATCTTTTCCCGTTAATTCCAGTTAGGTTAGGGGTATACATCTATATACACACATACATACATATGTAGAAATGTACATGACATACACACACATAAATATACATATATAGACATGCACCTGACATACACACACTTATATGCATACGACATATACATATATACATGATATATACACACTTATATGCATACGACATATACATATATACATGATATACATATATGTACTATATACATACAAGCAATACATATGTATACATATATATACATATATATACACATATACAAACATCTATAGACATACATACATACATATATAGACATGTACATGACATACACACACACACACACTTATATGCATACGACATATACATATATACATGATATACATATATGTGCTATATACCACATACAAGCAATACATATGAATACATATGTATACATATATATACATACATGCATATATACATATATAGATATACATATATACTTATATGAATACAACATACACACACACACACACACACACATATATATATATATATATATATATATGTACTATATACATACAAGCAATACGTACATGATGTATAATATATACACACATACATACATCTATAGACATACATACATACATACATACATATATAGACATGTACATGACATATACACACAATTATATATACATACATACATGATATACATATATGTGCTATATATACAAGCAATACATACCTATACAATACATCTATATAGACATACATATATACATACATAGACATCTACACACATATAAAAATGTACACACACTTATATGCATATGACATACACATATATACATGATATACATATATATGTACTATATATACATACAAGCAATACATATGTATACATATATATATACACATATATACTATACATACATCTATAGACATATACATACGTACATACATATATAGACATGTACATGACATACACACACATACATACGTACATCAACGGATCACCGACGAATTTCTTGGGGAAAAAAATTCATATATTTATCGACAGATTACCGACGGACGATCAAATGGCCGTCGGAAATCCGTCGATAATTTGCGATGGATCACCGACGGATTATTGGAATTAAAAAGTAATAATTAAATTTATAAGAACGGAATTCGATATTTCAAAAAATCAAAAATAAAATTATTTTCGGCCCATCGGTGATCTGTCGGAAATATTTATATTTACCGACGGATATGTTATTCGTCGCAAATAACTTCAATCCGTCGGAAAGTGGCCGGTGCGTCGGTGATTACCGACGGATTTTTGCTGTCGGTAATAGTTGGTCGGTATTAAGGGTTTTCCTAACAGCGTTTGTTTGATTAAAATAGTAGTTATTTTTAAAATAGTTTAATTTAAAATTTAAGAGGGTAAAGGTTTTTTAATTAAAAATAAAAATCAAGAAAGGTAAGTGTGTGATTCAAACTTCCATTTTTGACTCTAATCACTATCAATTAATCATTTTATGTTCTAACCATTGGTTAGTTTTCTAAATTTTGATCAATAACCAAGATTAATCCTCACACTCACGTTCACAATGAAAATGTGGTTTTTATTTGAATCTACTCATATATATATATATATATATATATATATATATATATATATATATTATATGTAACGCCCAAAAATCTCTGTAAGTTGTGATGTCATCTCATTCCTTTCGTCGCATTTTAAGTCATGAAAATGAACTACCACCTTATGTCCATGTCTAAAATCGAACCGTGCATCGTTAGCTCAAAAATCAACTTCGGTACCCGTGGGGCGAGAGTGCTCGACGACTATGCCCTAGGCATAGTCGCGGTGTCACAATCACGGCTTGGATGTGGCTCTCGGTACAAGCTGGGCGACAGTGGCCGACGATTATGTCTAGGTCACTGTCGCAGTGGCATTATCACGGGGATCGTACTGCAAGCACCTTCGAGCGGGCGACTATGCCCGACGATTATGCCATGGGCATAGTCGTGAGTCACTATCGCTGACGGGGTCTGTGAGTTTAAAATCCGATTTTGACCTCTCCTTCATTCATTACTCTCACCAAACTCATTCAATACTCTCCCAAGAAACCCTCTCATCATTAAATTCGAATCTAGGGTTTTCCAAAGCTCTTCTTCATCATTTATTACAAGGATCAAGGTTTACCATCCAAGGAATCAAGCTAGGAACTTTTATCCATCATCTCCATTGTCATCTTCTCCAAGAAGAAAAATCTAGGGTTTTGGGTTTTCATCAAAACTCATATTTGTGAGTTCATCCTTACTCTTCTAAAAGCATATACACACATAAAAAACTTTCCATTTATGACTCTTGAAATTATTACATCACTTTGATTTATTTGAGCATTTTACTTAATGGGTCAAGAATTAGGGTTTGGTCATATTTGTGAAATCTTGAAATATGATGTCATAAAATGGTTGTACAGTTGCAAATGATGATTCTTTTAAACTATATGGAGTATTGGAACCCAAATGGAAATATGTCTTACTTTATGGTCAAGGTAAATACAGGTAGAATGAGACAAAATACATAATAGTTGGAAATACTTATGATGGAAATGTATATTGTGTGACTTGCATTTTTTGGGTTGTCGCTAAGTGCAAGCTAAGAAAGGATAAATCATGAAATGTCAAGAATGGTGAGGTTTCAAGGTAAAAACCTGGATAGGATTGAACTTGGAACTATTTGGGCTAAAGACTTGGATAGAGTTGAACCCATGTTTACATTGAACTAAAGACTTAGATATAGTTGATATTCAAATGGCTAAAGACTTGGATAGAGTTGATGTCGGTAAACATCCATTATTGTTAAAGGCACCATAGCTGTTGTGGCCTACTTCTGTGTTCCGTCACAACCCATGGTGGGACGGGTCTCCCCTGTCTTACATAAGGGAAGGAAGCTTTGGAAACTCTAATAAACGTTCTCATTGGCATTGTTTATTTAAATGTTATTATGCTTGTCTTATATTTTCATACTAACCGGTTGTTCTCACTAGGCTCCAAGCCTAACACTTTTTCTAAATTGGTGTGTATATCAGGTTCCTTTAATTGTGGGATGGCGAAACCTTGAGTGGAGATTTGGGTCCCGCCGTGGACGACCTTTTTGGGGATGTAGCAAGTCTTTGAGATATAGAGCATGCATATTTCTTGATGATACCTTTTGGGAAACGATGTTGACACCCGAGTGTAATCTAAGCTAGAAGGGTTTAGATTAGTTGGTTGTTGAATATTGCTTCCATTACTTTTCAAAGTGTAAACACTTATACATTTCCCCCTTTTTGGGTGATCTCTTTTATTGATGTCAACACTTCACTTCCAGGTTTAAATTCCTTCAAATTATAAACGTCCTATTGCAGAGATTTCAAGTTTTTTTGTTCACTCAAATTTTAGGGTGTTACATTATATAGGGGTTAAATCATGTGAGAACCATAAAAAGTCGAGAACCGTGAGAATCAATTTAAGCTCTAATTCGGTTTTGATCCTATGGTTTTTAATTGAAAGTTGTTTTTAAATAGAAAAATGGCATAATCATCATTTTGGTAATAAAGATTCACCAAATGAAACACTTACTCACCATACTATTTCACCTCATGAAATAAAACACAAATTTATTTATATGTTATTTCACCTAATGAATAAAACACAATTTCATTTATACGCTATTTCACCTCATGAATCTAAAATAATTTTCATATACATGTTATTTCATCACATGAAATCAATACAATTTTCATCTATAACATATTTCAACTCATGAAATCAAACACAATTTTAATCTATAATCTATTTCACCTCATGAATTTAAACTAGGAAAAAAAGGAGATTCGAAGAATTAAAGGAACCCTAATCGATCCAAACACTAAACCAAAATCAAATTTACCTTACCCAACGAACTAAAGAAAGCTTGAATCTCTATCATCCAAAAACGAGATTCGAAGAATGAAAGGAAGCCTAAATCGAATCCAAACACTAAACCAAAATCAAATCTATCTTACCAAACGAACCAAAGAAAACTTTTTTTCTATCATCCTTTTTATTGAAAATTCATACAAAATCATTACTTTGCGGTTCACAAAATCATGGGAACCAAAACGCCCGTCTAATGACTAACCAAACTAGAAGACCCGGTCTTCAAGTTGTTTCCAGTCTCAATTAGGACCCGAGGTTCTTAACGACGGCGTCACGAGACTCTCGAACGGGATTGCCAATATTGTGGAAGTTGTTAGATTGATTGATGGATCAAAAAAGACGAAACTCTCAGACTCAATGAATGAGTTCTTGAAGATGGCACAAACGGACGTGATTTGCATTCAAGAATAAGAAAGGGTTTCAAAATCCAGAGATGAATAGGTACCAGGAGAAAGGGAGTGGACCGATGAAGCTTAGTTTAATCATTGATTGGATTAAAAAAACCCAATATGTCCTTCCAATTTGAATTTTAGTATATAATAAATTATAAAATTAAATTTTAGAAAGGGAGTGGACCGATGAAGCTTCTCGTTTCAAAATTGTCATTGTCTTTAATATTCATAGATTAAAATCATTAAATGGTTTAGATCGACTAATTTTCACGGTTCACAATCTTATTTTGGTTCTCATTTGATTGCCGTCTCATCACTGAGATGCAACATATCAATTTTTCCGTCTAAGCCGCAATTCATGGGAGGACCTTTGATTAAAAGTGATCAACGGTTTAGATCCAATTCTCACGTTAACCTCAACTTCTTACACGATCATTCGCCTATATATATGTATATATATATAGGGGCAGGTTCAAACGAGAAGCTAAACATTTTGCGAGAAAGCGAGAAGTGTTTAATCATATATGATACACAAGTTTAATCATATATGATTAAACACATGTTATATTTGCAATTCATAGACGTTTAATCATATATGATTAAACACACCTACAAGTCGTGTAATCATATATGATATTACACTTCTCGCCTTTTCGCAAAATGTGTTAACTTCTCGCATGATCCTTCCTCTCTCTCTCTCTCTCTCTCTCTCTCTCTCTCTATATATATATATATATATATATATATATATATATATATATATATATATGGGTGATTTACTTTGCAAACCAAACCATTTGTACAAACCTTACAAACGATCCTTATCCGTCGATTTCATTGATCAATGGTCATGATTAAAGGAGACTATTTATGTTAAAAGAAACAATTCATATGCTTTATTAATTAAAGAGGCCAGAAGGGTAAAAACATCCAATGATTTAATTATGGCAATTATGAAAACCATTTAATTATGGAAGCTGTTTAATTATAGTTTTTTTATTATGACTAGTGTTGGGTCCGTGCATTGCACGGGAGGATAAATTTTTTGTTGGAATATTGAACCGAGTTAAAATGAAACCTAATTTCTCTGTTAACAGTTAATGAAATACAATGTGAAAAACGAATGTATTTTCATAAATGGTTAACTTGCATATATTCCTAATCGTTTGTTGTTATGAGTTTGTGCAATAATATTGGTAATAGTTTTGTATTATATTATTTAAAACTCAAACGACATGTCTCACAACATATCACTATTATTTAAATAATTATAAATATGAACATACGTTTTTACAGATTTTGCAATTTTTCTGAAACCTCCTCGACAACACTTGACAATCACTTTGAACGTATAAATCTGTAGATTAATTAACAACATTCAACCCACATCAAATATGACAAAGAAAATAAATGATTTCTATCTTTTGTAACCGGCAACTCAACTGGTATAGTTCAAATTCACTCAGTACCACTTGAAAATTTATCTGACTATTGACTTCAACACCTCATAGTATTAGTCGATAAAAATAAAGATATGTATATATATATATCTTATTCCCCTACTTCGAAAAATATGATTGTGGGTTTTGAAAAATATAAACAAATCCTCAGTAAATAAAATAAAATATAAAAAAATAGTTTTTCAAAGAAACAAAAATATAGTGGAATACCTTTTGTTCAGTTGCAGGCTCCGCCATTGACACCCCACCGTTCGTTTTCTTCTTGTACTCGGATGATATATAGAGAAGCTATATATATTTATAGTGAATGTAGAGAATATTTTAAAATCTTTTATTTTCATTTTCGATTTTACAATTAAATGTAAATATATTAAAAATATGGAAGAATATTTTTATATCTACATTGTTTCTATTTTATTTCTTTACACTTGGTTAATTTGGAAAGTATTGAGGAATATTTTTATTTTAAAGAATACGATAATTTATTAGTGTATCTCGTTATTTTTTATTTTTAATTCATATCAATCTTCTTTTTTCTTCTTCTAATGCTCGTGAAAAAAAAAATATGTGTAAATTTTATATTAGCAAAAAAAATACGTGTAGATTTTATATTATGCTAATATAAAATATGTGTAGATTTTATAAAATAAAATAGATTTTATATTAGCAAAAAAAATACGGAAGAAAAAAGAGTTTATATTACATCTCATTATGTAAAAAGATTTTATAAAATAAAATATGGAAAAAGATTTTATAAATTAAAATATGGAAAAATCATTATGAGATGTAATATAAAAAAATACGGAAGAAAAAAGATTTTATATTACATCTCATTAATATAGATTTAAATGTAAAATCTACATTTAAAATATATTATGGTAATATAAAATCTATTTTATAAAATCCTCCATCAAAAAACAAATATTTATATTAATAAATGAGTATTCATTTCACAAATAAATGATTATGTAAGATATTGTGCTTGGAAAGGTTGTATCAAAACATTAAGAAATTGTAAATTAAGTAATTGACTTTAATTAGTTGTACCTTGTGCTTAAAATATTATAATTAAGAGTTTTTTATGTCATTTTTATAATATAGTATATATATAGATAACCGTTTAATTATGATTTTTTTTCCTATTTTTTAAATGTGTTCTTGTATTTTTTTTGTCAATAATTTAATTATGACAATTATTTTTATATTATGTGAAAAATGCATTTATTGTAGTTCTTATCTTGATGAAATTATTTCATAAAATTATTTAATCAGATTAAATTATTTTATGTCATTCTTATTTTCTTTGTGTGTGTGTGTTCAGTGTGTTGTGGTTTGGAAAGAAGGAATTGAAGTTGTAGATGAATTAGATTTGGACTCTTTATCTACGTTTGAAATTTCTCTTCTTTTCTTTTAAAAGTAACTTAATTCATTCCACAAAAAACCATACATGTCTTTGCAACTAATAAATAATAATTTAACATTGTGAAGTTGTAGTACATATATAAATTAAAGCCAAATAAAAACATATTATTGCATATCGATCCACGACAAAACTACAGGCAAATTAAAGTTTGTATACTCGAAATAATATTACGAATACCATACCATATATAATTAAGAAGAAACACACCCGCCGGAGAACATGGCCGCCGGCCGGCCAGTTAAACCCTGAACTCCTTTTCATTACTTGGCTAACGACTTGGGGATTGGGACGATTTTCAGATGATGTTTGAGTGATGTCGAAATCCCTGTGATCTCTGTGATGTCAAGCTCATGGGGTTTTAATCCATTTGGAAGCTTCCAATCAAAATGATACAAGAAATTAGCAAGTGGAAACTCAACCATACTCAGCCCAAAAGTAAGTCCAGGGCAAATCCTCCGCCCGGCACCGAACGGAATGAACTCGAAATCCGCACCCATGTAAGTGATGGGACTGTTTTCGAATCGCTCCGGGATGAAGGTTTCGGGATTTTCCCAACTCTCGGGATCGGTTCCGCATGCCCAGGCGTTTACGATGATCTTAGTCTTGGCCGGAATATTATATCCGGCGACGTTGCAGTCCTGCCGGCATTCTCTGGGTACTAGCAAGGGTGTAGGAGCATGTAACCTCAGTGTTTCCTTTACTATCAACTTGAGGTAATGCAAGCTTTGTAAATCGGTCTCTGTGATTACATTTCCCTTCACCACTGATCTAACTTCTGTTTGTGCTCTCTTCATCATCTCAGGGTTCCTCATCAGCTCCGTCATCGCCCATTCAAGTGTTGTTGAAGATGTATCAGTCCCAGCAGTCAACATATCCTGCATTCATCCAAAATTACCATTTTTATAAACATCTTTTTATAAGTACTTGTTTTCAAAAACATCATATAAACTTACATTCTTAAATATGAACGTTTTATTGTTTTTTTCTTAAGTCCTATAAAACAATCTATTGGTGGAACATTTAGACATATTTTACGTCGATAGATAGATAGATACCAGAACAACGGCTTTGACATCGTCATCTGTGATGTGGAAATCCAGCTCACGGGCCTCTTTGACCCTCAAGAGAACATCAACAAGATCTTCTTGCTCGTTGTTCTTTCTTACTTTAGCTCTGTGTTCCTTCAAGACGTCTTCCAGTATGCCATCAAGCTGTTTCTGCATCTTCAACCACTTGGCTTTCTTTCCAGAAATGACATTAAGAAACTGGAGACGGGGAAAATACGACGCCAGATTGAAAGCACTCAACGTCTTCAACACATCGTACAACAGTTCTATCAGTCTCGCCTGGTCTTTGCAGTTATCCCCCAACGTCGCCTTGCAGATCACATTATTCACCATCTCTATCGTCATCTCCGTGAAGTCGATAGGTGTTCCATATTTCGATTCAAGAACCTTACCAATACGACTAAGCTCCTCTTCTCGAATAGAGCTAAACGATCGAACCTTTTTGGCACTGAGAAGCTCCAAGGTACAAATCTTCTTCATCTGCCTCCAGTATTCACCGTAAGGAGCCCAACCGATGTCCTGAGCTTTGTAAAAGAATATTTGGGAGGTTGTGGTGGTGGGTCTGTCGGCAAAGCTGATATCGTTGGTTTTCATGATCTCACGAGCCATTCGTGGTGTAGACACCACGACTGTAGAAACTTGGCCAAGCTGTAGGTGCATAATGGGTCCGTATTTCTTGGCCATGTTTCTGAGAACTCGATGTGGGGTTGGGGTTTTGAGTTGGTGGATGTTTCCGATGATGGGTAGTTTTGGTGGTCCTGGTGGCAAGTTCTTGGAAGTCTTGGGTGTTGCAAAAGCCCAACAGGCGAACAGAAATAGAGAAGCCAGAAGGAGGGAGAGAATGGTAAGAGGATCCATGAGTGTATGTTGTGGTGGTTGGGTTTGTTGTCATCGGGTTATGGTGGATCTCATATTTATAGTGGCACAACATTGATTATAATCTAAGAATCCCTTATTTTTTATATATTTTTTATTTGTTTCATAGAACGCCATCTTAGGGTTTCAATTTTGAAACAATAAAATGTGTTAAAAGTAGCATTAATTAATTATCGTAAATAATTCAACAAGTCAGGGACGGATCCAGAAATTTTTTCATACGGTGACACCATATAATATAGACAAAAAATAATTACAAAAAACACGGTTTTTATCGACGTGTTTTCATCTTTTCACCGACGTTCAATATTACCCGATGTGTTTTTAGCCTAATTCCACAATTTCGAGGGATTTTTAAATTTGTTTGCTTGATTTCGAGGAATTTTTAAGTTTTTTTTATCGATTTCAAGAGATTTTTTCGGTTTTTTTGGTTGATTTCGAGAGTTTCTTTTGGTTTTTTTGGTTGATTATGAGGTATGGTTGCACCTTCTTGAAGTATTCAAAATAATACGGTATCACCTTTCAAAACGATACGGTTGCACCTTATACGAACCTAAAAATTTTACCCTTTGTCGGATAAATAATACGGTGACACGTGCCACCGTAGCCACCATACTAAATCCGTCCATGCGACAAGTTAACAAATTACTATTATACTTAAAATGTTTATCTAATGTTTCTTTGTTTTAAATAAAAAACAAAGTTTTTAATTTTAAATCTATTTAATTATTAAACTATATTTAAAATATTAAATTAATATAGTTTTATTATTAAATGTTACAGAACAATCAATATAGAGAGAATAACAATAAGACAAAGAGAATTAGTCTGTAATTCTCATTAATCATAAGACCTTTAAATAAGAAAGAATTTACAAAGAAAATGAAACATTTATTATGGTAATCTAATACTAAGAAAATATTCTGTCAATCACTTCCTTTTGATGATGACACATAATCCTTCAACACTCCCCCTTGTGCTGAGTCAAATGAGTGATGACGCATAGTTCTTGCCTCATTAAAACCTTACACCAAATAAACAAAACTCAATGGGAAAAATAAAAACTTTGGACAAAGGAAAGAGTACAAGTCACCAATAAACAATTTATTTAGTTTATTATATTTCTTAATTTGTACATCAATCAAGGGATTTATAAAACAAGATGATTTATAAATTGTTGTCTCGCTAAAACCTTGCACTAAGGAACAAAACCCAGTGGGAAAAATAAAACATTGGGTGAATGAAAGAGCACAACATATCAATGTCATATGTATAGTAGACTCTCCCTTTTCTCTACTACTCCCCCTGATTCGTACATTAATCACGGGAGTTTGAAAGCATTTGCATTTTAATACTTTCTACATGTTTCCAAAATATGGTTTTAGGTAATGATTTGGTAAAATATGTCACATTCTCCTGACATCTTACTTGATTCTCTTGAATCTAGAGGAGAGTTTGTTACTACTAATTGTAGAGAAACTAGCAGAATATGCTTTGTGTTATCACCCTTGATGTATCTTACTTTCATTTATTCGATACATGATGCATTATTTCCATATATGCATGTAGGATAGTGGTTGAACTCAAAATTACTAGCTCCTCTAATATGTGTAATGACAGTCCATAATCATATACATTTCTTGAAAAGTCTCATGGAGAGTAATATTCTTGGATCGTTCAAGGTGGTAGTTACAAGGGTTAGCTTAGCTTACTTCCAAAGAATTGGAGTGTTCCCCGTGGTAATTCCTTATCAAGTTTGGGAACAACCTTTGTATGGATCAGACACATACCTAATGTTAGCAAAGACATACCAAGATATTGTTTGGTATTTTTCTATAAGAGCTAGTACTTTTGCTGCTTATATTCTAAGTAGGTATTGAAGTTTCATTATCAATCTCATTTTTCCTTTTATGGGGAAAGTATATAAGCCTATGTCAATGGTTTCAAAAGATTAATTTGATACCATTCCAATGACGTTGCATTGGCGCTGAGCTAAATCTAGCTAACAAATTCACTGAGAAATACACTATACGGTCAAGTGTATTGTGCTAAGTACGATAATGCGCATTGTACTTAGATAGGGAATTCCAGCTCCCCAACACTTTTTCGTCATCATCCTTTAGACGAAATGGATCTTTCCTTATATCCAACACTTTGACTAATCATAGGAGTGCTAGCCGGATGCGCTTTGTCCATATTAAATTGCCTGATTATTTTATAGACATATGCGGTCGGTGAATTAATATTTCACAAACTCGGTGTTCTAGCTCAAGTAGTTAGACAAAACCAAGTTTCCCAAGATTTTCCATCTCAAATTTAGATTTCAAGTAGCTTGTAGTTTCTCTTAGTTTATCAAGAGTGTCTATTATGTTCATAACATCGACATATAAAGCTACTTTGAAGATCTGGAACTTGTTTTCCTAAATAAATACGTAAAGACACAGTTCATCGTTCTTATATACCATTTCCCAATCAAGTATTCACTTAGGCGGGTATACCACACCGCATAGATTACTTTAATTTATAAAGTGAGTGTTTTAATTTTATTGCAAATGTATTTTGATGTTTAGAGTTACTTGATTTTGGTAATGTAATATCATTAAGCACTTTTATATATCTCTGAATCTAGATCCCCGTAGAGATATGTGGTAACCACATTCATGAGCTGCATTTCCAGTCTTTCGAAAACTACTAGGCTAATTAATTAGCAGAATGTTATAACGTCTATAATGGGAGAGTAAGTCTTCTCGTGGTCAATCCAGGGCGTTGTGAGAAACCTTACGCTAAAAGAGAGTCTCATACATTATGACTTAATTATTCTCATTACGCTTTACGACAAATGATTTATCTATGTCTTACAAGTTTTACACTTGGTGAGTTAGCATTACCAAACCAAATACCTGCTCATTTGTCAAATAATATGATTCTCCTGGATTGCTTATTTAGGCCAATTTGCTCTTTGTTGATATTTTTCAACTGTGCATGGTTCGATGTCAATGTGCTCTATCACCTCATAAGCAACAATATATGTGAAATATATCATCAATGAGTATGTATGATTTGTCCATCGAGTCATATGCACTCTTGTCACACCCGTAGTTCGGTTTAGAACTTGTATATATATATATATATGCATGCTTGTGTGTGTCCTTATACTTTTAAAATCTAAGTTAAAAGAATGAGGCAGTGACTTGCGCGGCTTGGGGCGCGACATCTAAACCGCGAGCAAAGCCGCGAGACTCTCTAGAGTTCAGACCTTCGGACACACGTGCGGCTTGGTGCGCGGCCTCAAAGTCACGACCGAAACCGCAGGGCTTCCTGCAGGTCCTAAATCGGGGTTTAATGTTATTCTTCACGTATTTCCCTTCATAAATCACAAATCAGATATCGTTAGTGGGAGGGAACCCTAGTAGTCGATTTTTGTGCATCTCCACACCTCTTCCCCTTTATTTTCTTGCAAAGCATTGATTGTTGGTGGTTGGGTAAGAATTCAAGATTTGGAAGCATTTATTGAGGTTTATTTCAAGGTTAAAGTTGCAAGGGCTCAACCATTCAACCACTTCTTTTCTACGGTTTTGTATAAAACCTAGATAGTGAGTTCTTTTAACCATTTTCAACTGAGATACATGTCATGTGTGTTATATGTTATTACTTCATATACATGAATATATATCTGATCACCTGATAAGTTTAACCTAACTACTACATTTATGATTATTTGGGGTTTTGACTAATGAGTAACATATTGACTTTGATGGGTATATTGTTAGCATTATTTTGTCATGATTGTGTAATATCATGGGTTTTATGAAAATCATTGTTGAACCTACATGTGTTAGTGTTTTAGGCCGAATATGGGATTGAAATCATGGTAGTCTTATACATGTACCTTAATGATATGGAAATGTATAGAGATGGATGTTATATATATATATATATATATATATATATATTAGAGGAACCGTGAGTATGTGCTAGGAGGATGTAGTCTTAGGTGCCACCTTGTCGGTATGCACCTAGACCTCCGCCATTTGAAGTAATCCCTGAGAGGTAGTCTTCAAGTGTGTCGGGCCTTTGGGATGTTGTTCATACGAGCGAACGTCAAGGTACATTGACTTGAGGTAAAACTCATTGGTGTGATGGGTCTCCCCCATTGATTCCCTTATGGCCCATGTCGAATATTACGTTCTATAATTGTTCATACCATGTTCTATAAATGTTATGTCATGCTTTTATACAACTCACTAGGCTCGTTTCGCCTAACACTTGTTTGGTTTGGATGTGTATCTCAGGTTCTAGTGGTGCGACCGCTAAGAAGGTGTAGTTGACTTTGGTTGCGAGCTTGGGGGATATTTTGGGATGCCATTATAGAAGATAATTATTTTTGGAAGTAGATGACAACTGATTGTAATCTTATTTCTTGCCTACAATTTAGATTAAGAGGTTGTTATCTCTCATTGGTTGTTATTACACACTTATAATTAAACAAGCATTATTGTTCCCTTTTTGGGCGAGCTCATGCTTTGGCATTCTTATGATTACCACATTTCCCTTTTTCGGAATTTTTTGTTTGTCCCAAATTTTGGGGTGTTACAACTCTCATAATTCATTTGAGATTTCTTTGATCTCTGGAATCAATATTAACTTCGGAGCGTCCTCTAGTAATGATTCATAGACATAGTTTAATCAGAGACAATCTCATGAGAGGTTTATGTATTGATGACAAATAGTTGTGTCTTACTCTTCTCTTCCTTTAGATGAGTATCTATCGAACCAAGTAGCTTCCCCCATTTCTGTTTGGGAGTTATGACCTCAACCACACCTCCACCATGTATGATTGCAACACACTTTCCAGCGACGTTGTGCATTTGTTTGGGGACTTTAACCTTGCGAGTATATTTGCAGCTCGTATATGTGATCTTGTCACTTCTGGAATAACATTAAACGTATCAGTTATCGAGTCTGATTCGTTTGACTTCAACTTTACATTATGAAGTTTCAGGATCAAAATGAGACAGAGTGGGAATATTTAATGACACTTCCTATCGTTCCTACAGAAAATCCTTTTTCTTATCTCCCCCTAACGACGTGAAGACTGTCTCATCAAAGTGACAATCCACAAATCTAGCGGTAAAAAGATCACCCGACAAGGATTCTAATTAGCAGATAATATTTGGAGATTCATATCCAACAAATATACTTAATAATTTTAAAGACCCATTTTGGTGCGTTGTGGGGGCGCAATTGACACATATACTGCACAACCAAACATGCGTAAATGTAAAATATCAGGCTTATATCCAGTTACCAACTGGTACACATGAGACTGGTTAGCTACTAATAGGTCTCAAAATGAAGAAGTAAAGTTGCGTATAGTATTGCATAACCCCAAACATATGTAAGTAGATCGGTACGCATAACTAATGTCTTAGCTACCATCTATATTCTTTTGATGACAACTTCTACAAGACCATTTTAGATATACATATGGGGTATAGGAAACTCTACATTGATCCCAATACATATGCAATAATCATCAAATCCTTATGATGTAAATTCTCTAGCATTCCAAGTCATGTTGACTTGATGAGATAATCAGGGTGGTGAGCCCTTAAACGTATAGCTAGTGCTAGGAGTGCAGCATTTCATGTGGACAATAATACAACATACATTCATCGTGTCGAAACTAGAACCATAACGTACTTTAATGGCCCACATTATTGATATTTATGTCCATAAATATCATTTTGTATTCGTTGTAAGAATGGCATACCAGGGTATACAAAAGTTTTAGGTATTCGAGAGGGCATATTATGATAATCGTGTTGCTTCTTATGCTGCAGAAGTCAACATTTGCAATTTGTCTCATTTTTTCCTTTTCCTTTCACTCGAAAGAGAATGTGTTTATGTGTATTTTGCAAACACGGATCACTATGTCATGACCATGGTGTCCCATGTGAAACATCTATGTGTCATTGTCCAAAAATTCTTTATTGGTGACAAAATATGATTTAGTTGATGTACATATACTCAATTTCATTCTTAAATATGATTTCTAGTTGATATGAATATTTTAACAAGGTTTTCATTAATATAGTGCTTTAATGACTATTAATCTTGTACCAACAAGAAAATGACAGTACATGGTCTAAGTATTTTGATTAAAAAAAATGTTAGTCAATCTCTTTAGATTGTGTGAAATGTCCTACAAAAAACTCAAGTTCTCCTCGATACATTCCTACATGAAACGGAGAATATTAAGAGTTTTGTATTTGTCTTTGATGTATTTCTTTACATCTATAATGGTTATCAATTTGAGTGTGTATATTAATTTTATGCTTAATACAAATTTCAAGGAAGCATATGCTTAATCAATCTTAAATTAATATGATATAGTTTATTTTCAATTTGTTCCTTTCTCAAAAGAACTAGTGATTAATTTATTTCTTCTTTGACTATCCAATATCAACTGGCAGTAGTTGCATCTCTGCTCCAAGGATTAGAAAATCCTTCCAACTATTGTCATGACCCTGACCCTTTCCACGGTTTTGTCCACGTGGTACATAGATGCCACGTGTGAGAAATTGTCTTTCAATAACTATTTTTTGGAGTTGTTCCACCTCTAACACTTTCATTATTGATCTCGGGAATTTTCTGTGTCCCGACATATCTGGTGTTGTTATTTGAAAGAACCTTGTTGTGTCTCTCAACCACTTGCAATAGGTTGATGAGTTTGTCTAAAGATTGTGTTCCAACTTATATTGGTTCATTAATATTTACTGATATATGAAAGGTGGAAATAATGTTATAAATCATGTCATGTTCTGTGAGTTCCTTGCCACAGAGATTGAGACGCGTTTTGGATATAACATTTCTTTGTTGAGATCAGTTACCTTTTTGTAATCGAGTAAGTGAGTTTCATTCCGCTGTATGATTAGTTCTTGAAGTACATATTCATGAGTACTCTTGATTCTCCCTTTCGGGGCATCCTACAGTTCTTGGGGGGTTTTCTAGTAAAGGTATTCCTACGTCTCAAAACATGATGTTTGCACCTTATTAGAAGATTGGTTTTAGGGTCAATAGGAAGATGATGGACTTTAGGTATATATTCTTGTGTCTTTTCGACAAAAGTAGTTTTTACATTGGATATTCATATTTGTACTCAAGTTCTCTTGAGTTTAGGACATTGAATCACGGATGGATTGTTTCAACCATTTACGTATATAAGGGATAACGTATGGTTTTCTAAAACAATGAATCACGATCTATAATCATTATATTATGTATGAAATTTCATCATCATAATAATATTGGAGTATGTATGCTTACATTTTGTTGATAATACTTCATTAATATTTCAATTTACGAAAAGAAATCACTCAATCTATTGGATTTCCAGGTAGTAGGGGAATCACATGGATTTCTTAAGTCCCTACAAACCTTGGGGATATTTACACCCGTTTGACAAAATCCAATCGATATTTTACGATTTACTTAATTTCAAGATAACATTGTTAATTATAGAGGTTTTGGCATGACACTACTAGAAAACTGTGAAATACCGACGACAATAACAATCGATATTTACCGACGGCTCACCAACGGTATCTTTTTAATTTTATTTTTTATTTATTTTTAATAAGTCGTCGGAAAACCGTCGGAAAAATTAGTGATATACCAACGGCTTACCGACGGTTGTTTTTTTCATTTCATTTTAGATTTATTTTTAATAAGTAAATACCGTCGGAAAACTGTCGGTAACTGGAACCGTCGGTAAACTGTCGCTAGTTGTCGTCAGAAAACCGTCGCTAAATATTACCGACCAGCTTTTTACCAACGGTCATTCCCGTCGAAAAACCATAGCTAAAGCCTTTTTCCGACGGTTTACCGAATATTTCAGCCGTCGGTAATACGATTAATTTTAGTAGTGTGAGGCCAAAATGAATATTGGTTTGGCATATGAAGCCAATTTCAGTGTTTTAATATCTTAATAGTATTTTAGTAGATTTTGTCATTAGAAAAAAAATCAATGCTTAAATAAACATTTGAATAATGTATACATAAATCAATACAAAAAGTAATACACGATTAAATTAATAAACATTTAAACACAATAATTAAATACTCAAATATTTTCTATCAAATATGATCATCCTTTAATAATTTTATATATGGTTGCCAAATGAGTTCATGTATAAAAAAACGATTTAAAAAAATAAATTTTTTTCAAATCTACCAATAAATTTGTTAAATAACATTTAGGAAAGAAAAACGTAAAAAAAATATATTTTATAATTGGTTAAAATCTTAAAGATATACATACCAAAAGAAATAATTAACCAATTTAAAAGAAAAATAAAAATAAGTAAAAGATATTTGGCTATCAATTCCTAATAATAAAGATCTCATTTTTTCTTTTTAATTAAAAAAATAATAAAGATCTTAAAAAAATCATAATGAATAGATGACTTATGTTGATTAATTGATAAAATTAAAATCATAGTTAGAAAGTGTAACATAAAATTTAAAAATAATTTTATAATTATGTTTAGAGACACGAGTTGACCTTTTTTCTAAAAGAAATAAAATAATTAAAAAGAACACATCGAATTTCATCCTTTTTTTTTCAATAAAATTGTATCTCCTTATAAATCAATCGGTAGAAAAAAAGGTTTCTCTTTTATTTTTTAAGACTCACTCAGATGAATAAAAGAATAAAAACAAAAATATATTCATATAAATGTCATGTACATTTATCACCATATTTGATTGTCATCATATAAATATTAACCATAAATTTAAATAGAAGCAAATAAATTTATATTTAAATTTTGTAAGTATACAAAAACAATACATCAATTACGATATCATAAGATGACAAAGCAACAACATCAATATACTAGATTATCTATATTATATCATCAAAACATATGTTTTTTGCCTTATGTCATAACCATTCTGATGAAAGCAAAGACCATATTTATTTCTTATGATATTAATTTTGAAGATTTATGTGGATTTAAAACAAGTATATTAACAATATTCGAGTTAGAAGTCGAAAAATTCTTACTTGGATTGTAGAAGTATTCGAGACTGATTGATGAAGTTAGAAGCCAAAAATCTATCCTTGAATTGACTGAACGTACGTGTTGGATTGTAGAAGTATTCGGGACTGATTGATGAAGTTGGAAGCCAAAAATCTATCCGTGAATTGACTGAGCGTACGTGCTGATAACGTGTTACAGAACAATCAACATAGAGAGAATAACAATAAGACAAAGAAAATAAGTCTGTAATTCTCATTAATCATAAACCCTTTAAATAGGGAGGAGTTTACAAAAAAAAAGAAACATTCATTATGGTAATCTAATACTAATTTCTGTCAATCACTTCTTTTTGATGATGGCATATAATCCTTCAACATTAAACTATATATTAACTAATTATTAAAAGGGAAAATTGCATCAAAATGGAACCAACTTTACCCTAATTTCTATTTTGGGGAACTAACTTCTAAAATTATCATTGAAGGGTCTAAACCAAAGTTTACGTTTATTTAAGGGTCTTGTTAACTTACTAATGATGACTTGGCCTAGGTATTTTGCCAACTAAATTCCATGTCATTATTAAATTTAACAAAAAGAAAAAGAAAAAAATATGAGATGTCACCATATCTTACCGGATACCAAAATTCTTTTTTGATGCTCTTTCCCTGCAATCATTTTTGGGGCCACTCCGGCACCTTTTTTTTTTTTAATCTTTTCCGGCCCTTTTATTTGATCTCAAAATAAGTCCTTAATAAAGATCTGATTGTAAAATTACGAAAATTTAAAACAAAAATTTGGAAATCATAACCTAATAAAACAAAAATTTGGAAGTCATAATCTAAAACAAAAATTTGGAAATCATTACTTAATTTGGAAATCAAGAAGAACAACGAGCTTGGGGTTTTGGTTTACAGTGGTTAGGAAAGATGAAAAACACCGAGGGGTTCGGTTTCGATTTACAGTGATTGGGGTTCAGTCTCGATTTACAGTGTCGCTCTCGGTTTCAACAGGGGTTCGGTTTCGATTTACAGGTTTCAAACTTACGGTCGATTTCGTGAACTCCAGACCGGCGTCGGCGTCGTCATTGAAGAGGAGGGCGTCAGATGAGGACGTAGATAATTTAGGAGGGTGGGAGTTGGAAAAAGTGAAGCGGTAGTGGTGGATTTGCTTGTAGTGACGAAGAAGAAACTGGGTCATAGCCTAACCGGAAAAAATGGAGGACAAGTGGGTTGGTTGGAGGAGAAGAAGGGGTTAAACGAGGGATGTGGGTGAGTTAATTTAGGAGAGTTTTTTTATCTTTTAAATCCTTAATTATTTTATTGACATCTACATAATATTTTTTTTTAATTTATAAATTGCCATGTCATATTTAGATGACCGGTTACCTCTTCAACCGATTAAGTAGACTCTTAAATAAACATAAACTTTATTATAAACCCTTAAATGATAATTTTAAAAGTTGGTTGCCCAAAATTGAAATTAGGGTAAAGTTGGTTCCATTTTAAAGCAATTTTTCTTTATTAAAACAATATAGTTTATATCATTAAAGATTAAGTATAAAACGATGAAAAGTTGTGATTGTTAATTGATTATTTATTTTTTATTAAAATAAATTTAAGTTTATATTTTGAAAAAGAAAATAGTAATTGTATTGTAAAGTTTTTTTATTTGATACATATTTAAAAAAATATAATTAAATGAAATATCTAAAAGCGATAATTTTTTTATAGCTAGACATTGATAAATGGTGATTTTTATATATCTTATAGATAAGAAAAAAAAACGATAAATTTTTTAAAAACCCAATTTAATAGATTTTTTTGGGATTAGTGTAGACCGATTTACAGATATATATCGGATTAAATGCACAAAAGTTTAAAAATATTCAATATTTAACTCGTTTTAAAGGTATTGACAAGAATTTTTCTGATGGTGTAATTTACATAAAGTAAATTACGTTTTTCATCCTACTTTATTTCTATCCTTGTGATTTTGAAATTACGATTGTCATCCCCATTGTTTATACTTCACTATTATTCACGTTCTTATGGTTTATACTTGATTGTTTTTTTCGTTCTTATGGTTTACAATTCGTTTCTATTTTAGTTTTCTCATACTTAAAAGTAGTAATTAACCTTAGAGACGAATTAAAATATAAATGAAATGGAAACTATAGGGATGAAAACAAAATATTGAAACCATAGGAACGTAATCCACAGTTTTTAACAAACCACGTAGACCAAAAACGTAATTTACTTTTTACAAACAAAATATGTATTTTTAATATATTTTTAGTTAAAATTATCATTAATTAATTGATATAATAAGAGTATAAAAGGAAAAATAAAAATGAGTAGGAAAAACAAAAAAAAAAGAAAAAGAAAAAAGATAAACCACATGGACCAAAATAGTAATTACAATCTAATAAAACAAAAAAGATAAAAGATAAAATTAAAAAAAGATAAAATTTCCAAAATACCCTTAAGTTATCTAACTTTTAAACTAGATTTAGGGGTCGTTTACCAAAATGCTTACCGAGTAAGCCCTTATCGATAAGGACATTACCCTCGCGTACCTTATCGTATAACATTCCCGACCATCAAAATTAATTGTTGGTAAGCATCTTAAATCCGGTAAGCGCTTATCGGGTAAGAGTCATTTCTCTCACTTACCAGGTAAGACCCTAGGTCCTTGTTATGGCTCTTACCGGGTAAGATTCTAGGTAGTTAATTTCCATGCTCAATAGGTAATGATTATAAGACAACTAATACCGGTAAGCGCTTATCCGAGTAAGTATTTAGTAAACGGCCCTTAGTCAAATGGATCAAAATTGAAAAATAAAATGACAACTATAATGACCAAAAATATAATTAGTTTTAAAGAGGGGCCAGATTTGATAATGAGTGTTAACCATAAAGACAAAATGTAATTTAATTTCTATTAGATATATAGATGTCGTATACTTGGATTGTATAGATTTTTTGTTGTCACTATTATACATAAGAAAACACATATATTTGGTGATAAATCATTGATATAATTTGTAAGGATGTTGATAACTGTTTTCATATAGAATATTTAATGGTGGTTTTTGGTTTATTAAATCAATATATAGAAGCCTTATAATATTTTTTATGATAAAGTTGAACAACTTACAACTTACAAATTATATTTTTATCAGAAACTAGAAGTGTACTTGCGTAATGCAGCTAGATACTTCACGATTTTAATGTTTCATTTTATTTTCTGTTTTTTGTCGATTACATTACGATTTTGGATGGTTGTGAGAGAGTGATAATGTTTTTTTTATATAAATTTGTTTAATTTAGACTTAATAATATAATTTAATTTATTTTGGTTTCATAATATAAATTTTTTTATAAAATATTATGTTAGATTTTTTTAATTATATTTTATATATTTAAAATTTGATTTTTATTCTATATTAAATTATGCTAAAAATTATTTTAGGGAAGTTAAAGTGGGAAATGATTTTAGGAGAGTTAAAATTGTTAGAGATAATGATTGAAAATTAATAAATAACATTAAATGTAGTACATATAGCTTTAATGGTTGTTTTTTAAGTAATTAGCATTAAATAGCGGTACATTAAGATTTAAGATTTGTTTTTTAAGAGTTTTTTATGTCTTCTTTATAATATAGAATAAATTAAAGAATTATGTTAAACAATATAAAGAGGTCCAATAATAAGATCTTATTATTAGTTTTTCCCCCTCCATATCAAACTGTTTAAAAAAAGTTATGTCTTAAAAACTACATTTTCTAATTTTTTGTGTATCTCCAATCATGCTCCACATATGTGAGTTAGGATTTTTGTTGTATTTTTGGTTTCGATTTTACATTTAGATTTAGAGATGTTAAAATGTTTCTCATGACAATGGTTTGGATTAAATATGAGTCCCTTTTTTCCTTCATGATTTTTGATTATGATGGAATTCGTTTTAGAAGAAATATATAACTAAATTGTTGGTTTTTATGTGGATATAGAGAGAAATCTAGGTTATGTTTTTGTTCTTCTTCTAGTAAATGTTTTTGGGCTTGAATAGTTGTGGTTCCAGGTGGTGGTGGTGGGTGGCGAATGTTCTTTAGGATTTAGGATGAATTAGGGGATGAAGATGTAACACCCTGGAAAATGAAAAGAGCAACTAATTTAAAACTTTCAAATATAAACTAGTTAAGGATATAATCTATTCTTCAAAACATCAATAGAGTCCCCATGAATAGTAATCTAGGTTAAACTTCAACAATTAATAGGTCGAGTCTGGTATAGAGGCTAATTAAAGTCGGGTGTTACTAAAACACAACAACAGTTGCTCTTCTCAAAGACTAAAGCAGAAGACTTCATCAAGCCACTCACCCTTGCATATACTCCTAACACTCAACACTTCACCAAAATGCTATAACCATTTCCCCCATCCGGAACCTGATGCACATGAAGACAAATAAAACGGTTAGGCTAATGCCTACCGAGTTCAAGAGTTTACAACATGAAATAAATATATTTGTTAAAGGGAAATAATGCAGTTTAAATCATAGACCTTCAAAAAGATTTACTTTAAATATTAAACGACATTATTTTCCAACAGCACACCTTTAAAACAAGGAACCCAACATGAACCTTCTTTCGTAAAACCACTTTAATCCGAAACTCACCAAAAACGTGAATAGTAAGCAAACTCCCAAATTTATAGTAATACGAATAAAACTTTACTTCTCGAAACACCCAAACGTGGGCGGGGCATGGTACACAACTCCTAAATCTTGAGTAACCAAATCCGCATATGCAAAACGTTACCGAAAACATGGATAATAAAATGATACAATTAAATACCCAAATAATACCTTCTGGTGATGGGGGAGACCCGATTCCATTGTACGTGGCGGAACACAAAGTTAAGCCACATAACCATGTTGCCGAACTACACCTCAGATCATGACTGTATTGCCTGCTCCGTCGAGCTACACCTACAGTCGGACTTTATTTCAAGTCCCAACCATTGTATCCCCCATTGCCTGTTCTGCCGAGCTACACCTCAAGGATACACGATCTTATTGCCTGTTCGATCCCTAGCAGAGTTTCATCCTCAGCACACTCATTCGACCCCTAGTGCCTGCTCCCTAGCATTCAAGATAGGGGCATTAGCTCCTTACTTGATAACTCCCGATGTCTAACCCTCGTGCACAAGAATTAGACACCCAATCAAAAGACCCATGGTCTCGAAGTACAACCCATAAAGGTTCCTCTTCGCCAAACAACCAGGACGACATTAATGCCAACACGACATCATTTCCCAAAGTGAGAATTCCAAAAGTCCTCACCATTAGTTACGACTGACTTACATGCCTATGGATCCAATGCATTACAATCTAAGATACATGACTCCAAATTAATGACACATGCACTCAAACATGTATTCTCCAAAATAAAGCGCAATAAATGTAGCACTCACCCAAAGCTCCTCTTTAAGCTATTAAACCGGACAAATGTCCCTTAGTCTCAGTGATTACAAAAACTGAGCCTTAAGCCCAACCAACAATTGACCATATGCTAAAATCCACAAAATGCAATAAAATGCAACCGACCATGACTATGCAACTACATACTCCAATAATGTATGAATACAAGAGAACATTTATTTCTTATAATGAGGTTTAGAAAAGGGATATACTTACCACTTAGGTTTTGATGAAAACCTAGAAACCCTAGCCACAACCATGGAGAAAAAGGTGAAGATGATGAACCCTTGCCTCTAGCTTCCAATCTTTACCACATGATGATGGAATACCTTGAGAACTAAATGAATGGACCCAAAATTAGTTAGGGTTTGAGGGGAAAGAAGGAGAAACGATTTGGGAGAGAATGGGAAAAGTTTGGAGAAGAGAAATGAGGAAGAACGCTAAATTTTCGCACTTAACAATAGTCTGGCCCCTTTGTGCGACATTGACTGGAAATGTCACCAACTCCCCCTTGGCTTCTGACTTTAGCTGCGACAATGACAGGTGAGTCTATGACAGTCATTGTAGCCGTGCCCATACCAAGCCCTAAAACTCGACTTTTTCAATGCCAATACCCCCGATACTCTAAGGGACTTTAAATAATGGTTTCCCACTAAAAATCCAACCATTAACAAGATACAAAAACATCCAGGTGACCTTTACTTACCGAAAATTACGGGTGTTACAATCCTCCCAACCTTAAAAGAGATTTCTTCCTCGAAATCTAGATTTCCATGAAACGTTGCCCGTAGGATAGATTGTCTCTACTCCGCTTGCCAGAACTACCACCATAACCTTTTGCTGGTCCTCACGATAAATGTCCCCTTGGGCACATCACACTTATATCCGAATGAACAATTATCTTAATAACGTGGCCTTTAACCATGAGACTAAAGTTGCCTCCCAACCTTGGGTGACACGTACTACCTCAAGGGTAGTTTGTGATCTCAACTTCTCACCGGCCAATTCACCACAGATCCATATGTTTCTGAACCTAAAACCAAAGATCGACGTCAAACCCCAAAGAATTCTCAAAAATTCTTAATGATCCATTCTTGAATTTGATAAAGTCGTCCTTCTAAGGGCGTACCAATACGCTCTCCGGTTAGCTGGTTAATGTACATCCGACTATCACTCAACTCCGATCTACTCTCAAACCTCAAAACATTCCCTCAATAAGATCTTTACCACATCAGAAAAACCTATACACATCAATACTTAATTACCAACATCTAATCTTCCTTTAAATTCCACCACCGAGAGGTCAACATTTCTCATGATCTAACGGGAACACTTCCTAATATTCCCAGATTCTAGTTTCTAAACACAAACAAATCAACAAACAAGATTTATGAATCAATTACCCGTTTGATTAATCTTTCAAATCCAACGATTACAACTTTCTCTCTCTAAAACTCTCTTTCTCTCTCTACAGATTTTCTCTCTCTCTCAAATTCTCAATCAGACAACTGAATACAACTTCTACTACTAAAAATAGAAAATACAAGACTATTTATACCTACAAGAATTACAAAGAAACAAACAAAATACAAAAGAATTGACTTTGACTTATTACAAAACAACTTTGACTTTTAATGAGAATTGACTTTCTTCAGCTTTGACTTTCTTCAACTTTGACCTTCAGTCTTCATGATCTTGTATCCAACATATTTGTGCCCTAACAATCTCCCCCTTTGGATTCAAGATCATTATTGAAAGATCTAGCAATTCAGTCTTCACTTTAAGCTCTGTCAATACAATCTCCCCTTTTTCTTTGATGGTATTCTTTCCAAAACTGTCTTCAAACGATTAACAATCTCCCCAAAACTTTCACAATAATACTTTCAGACTTTGGAAATAAATTATATTCAGAATCAGCTCGAATTGCTTTAGCAGATAATCTTCAAAGAAAATTTTCTCAAATCTTTACTTTGAACTTTTCTGACTTGGACATTTCTGAAAATCATCTCTCAAAACTTTATCATTTCTTGATACCATCTCCCCCTTTTTGATGATTTGAGCATCTATATCATCAAAACTTTTCCTCAAGAAATGTCTTTGACCATTCTGATTTGTCAAACTGAGCCTCTGATTCTGTAATCCCTAACCAAGTATTCATCTAGATCTTTGCAAATCCAGACAAAATAAGAATATGTTACTTGTAATACCCGTATAAGACTCGGTTAAAAGTCATATAATTATTTCTTACCCGAATTGAACCGTAAATAAAAAAAATGGTAACCAAAGGATAGTTAAGGGTTAAAATTGTCGTTAACCTAAACTCTTTATATATATGTATATATATTATTATATATATTACATATATATATATATATATATTACGGTTTATATATATATATAATATATATATATTAAAATGTCAATTAAAGATTGTTGAGGGATTAAAATTGTCAATTAACCAAACTCTTAATAAAAATTAAAAAAATATATATAAATACATACATATAACAAATGTGTTCTAAGAGTAAATTACACTACAATCGTCCCTGTGTTACATTCTTCACCGTCTTATCTCTCTCTCTAATCTCAATCATCTCTCTAAAATAATTTGTAAATCGTTGAAGAAATCCCGGTAACAATTACATATTCGGAATCTACTCGTCGAGCCCTTCCTAGAGGTATAAATTTCTTCTTAAGTTATTTAAGTTGGTAAGTTAGGGTAGTTAAAGTTGGTTGGTATATTATGTTTAAATATTGTAAAATTATAATCATTTACATGTATAGAAATGTTTGTTTTTGTCAAAATTACAAACGGGTAAAGTTTAGAATCATAATGGTGATATTTATATCTAGATATTTAACCGCACACCAAGTGATCGGTTTAATGTTTAAGAGAATATAAATTTGTGTTTAAGCTAGTATAATAAGCTTTGAGTTTTAGGGTTGTGCGATTAATAATAATTGGTGGTTTAAATAGGCAATCGAATGGGTTAAAGTTCGTCATCGGTCTCGATTAATCACGTGTTGCATCTCAATTCGATAAAGGTACGGGTTTCTTTCTTTGTTTGATACTTGGACACGTATTTATATATACGTGTCTACTCCTTGAATATGGTACACCATGTATTACCTATCGCATAAGTGAAATGGTAACTTTCCGTATTGAACTTTTGGAAATCGTTGATTTTGAGTTATTATATGACTTTATTATTTTGTCAAAGATTAATTGATTTATGATTATATGATACTTCTTTACTTCGAATCATGAGTCATTGGTAAACATTTGAACTAAAACCTTTAAGGTTTATTGGATTTTGAATTTGTTTCCATGAGGTCGCATGTGTTGTAGACCTATGATTTCCATTTTCGATTTTATAGAATACTTGACCATTGGGGGCACCAAGGTCGGGATGCTTCCACGGTGGCTATACAATCGTGGCGTCCTCACTTAGAATGGACACGTATGGGGTCTGGCCAAGTAACGGCTATCGAGGGCGAATGGATCGATCCTAGTTGCACGAGTCGGGTCGTGAATTATTCACGGCAGGGGTTAGATGGTGAATGTGCCCACACTGCTACCCATGGGACTTACGTGGTTTGATCAACCTGTAAGAATGACGTATCTTCGTGATACACACCGGTCTTTGTGACCCTTGTTACATCTTTGTGATGTTTGATTGGTTTTACAGTTTTTACTCTTTTATAAATACATTCTTTTTATATATTTTAAATGATGAATCAGATAGGCCTTGGTGGTCTACATTTATTGAATATTTGTTTGATATCTACTAATATCAATGTTCTTTATTTCATTTCCGCTTCCACTCGTTAGATTATCGTTTCTTTTATTTTTATTAATCCGTTCACTGGGCAAAGTTGCTCAGCCGTGTGTGTTTTGTTGGCACGGCAGGTACTTAGATGATAGACAGGGGACGGGAATATAAAGAAAAGAAGACAACTATTTTGGGCTTCCTTTTGTTTGAAGATCTTCGGATAATCTGCTTTTTGTTTTTTTGTTTTTATGACCATGTAAATATATCTGTAAAACTTAGTTATAGTTGTCTTCATATGATGGTTTGTAATTTCGTGTTTATGTGGTTTAGTCGTGCTCTGAATTTTATAAGTCTACTAAGTGGATTTATTTTTGTTTTGATGTCCCCTGAACTGTGACATCGCCCCGTTCTTAACCACGCGGGACAGGGGGTGTTACAGATATTGTATCAGAGTTATAGGTTTATGATCTTGTAGTTCTCTAAGTTGTGATTGTGAGGATTGGGTAGGTTTAAGAATGGGTAGTCCTAGACTATTTACGTAATTACTACCTGTTTATAAGTTAAATATTCTGTCAACTTTGAACTCTAATTATTCCTTTGTTCCTTATAGAATGCCTCCAAGGAGGGGTAAACCTCGCAAGAATCCACCTCCTGAGTCTCGAAGTGGGGCGAATCCTCCACCCGAACATCCAGTAAATCCTGATATTGCTGCTATCGTACAACAAGTTCTATCATAAATGATGTTGGGGTACATAGCTCAACTCGTTGAGGCATCACGGCAATCTAGTGGAAACCCTCCTCCTCAATCTAATGAACTTACGAATTCCAATACTCCATCTGAGAATATCGGTACATGGCTCAGGGAATTCAACAAGCAAAAACCAAGGATATTTACTTCAGCTTCAAATCCCATTGAAGCAGAGAATTGGATCACTCATCTAGAGAAAAATTTTCGGGTAATGGGTTGTCCTGATCAGATAAAAGTGGAGTTAGCCACCTATAAACTAGAGAATGATGCTCATAATTGGTGGTATGGTTGTTTACAATCAAATCAATCTGAGTTATCTGCAAGTCCGGTCAGTTGGGCTTGATTCAAAGAGTTGTTTTTATCAGCAATATTTCCCTGCATCAGACAAAGACGTATATGCTCGTGAATATTCATCTATCCAGCAGAGGGATGATGAATCTATTTCAGACTTTCAGACTCGATTCTTTCGACTAGCCAGATTCGCGGGTGCTACAGCAGGTACTACGGCCCAACAAATCGATAAATTCAAATGGCCGTTGAACGACATATTTAAGGATCAACTTTTGAATCTTCCTTTTTCTTTTGTCTCTCAACTGGCTGATGCTGGTAAGAATATTGAAAGATCTCGTCAAGCAGCTTTGGATCGAAAGGCAAACAGTAACAAGAAGCGGGAACGTGATTTTCAATCTGGTCGTGCGGATAGTAAAAGTTTTCATAAATCAAGATTCAATAGTGACAAGAATCAATCAAAGTTCAGTTCAGGTAAGTCTCAAGCACCAGGTTTTTCTGCTAGTAATAATCAAGGTTCTTCAGAAGCGTCCTTTGCAATCAAGTGTAATCGTTGTGAAAAGTGGCACCGACCAGGGCCTTGTCTTCGAATGACTGGGGCATGTTATAAATGTGGTAAGCAAGGTCATCTAGCCAAAGATTGTAAGTCGGATCAATCAAGTAAATCTCAAGAAAAACAGAAGCCATCAACAGCCGGAGGTCGTGTATTTGCATTATCTGGTGAAAAGTCAACTGCTGGTATGGTTTTCGGAATTCTTTCTCTTATTAATAGATCTATATATGTGTTATTTGATACTGGTGCTTCACATTCTGTTATGTCTGAGAATTTAGAGGAACATCTTAAACAATTTGAATCACCAACAGATTCTCCTATACTCATTACAACTCCGGTAGATGGTTCAGTGTGTGTTGTGACTGAATTCAAAAATTTTCCTCTAACTATCGGTGACCATGTTCGAGAAGTTACGTTACTCCCGATGAAAATGAAGCATTTCGATATTATCCTTGGAATGGATTGGTTGTCTAAGCATCAGGCAACGATCGATTGTAATTCAAAAAATATTTTCTTTGGTGATAAAGATCATCCTGAATTCATATATCAAGGGATAGAACCGGAGGCATGAACTATAGCTGTATCATCTTTAAAAGCCAATTTGTTTACTTTGCAAGGTTGTGAAGGTTATCTCGCATCGTTGGAAGATCCAGACGAGGTACCTTCTAAACTTGAAAATATCCCTGTAGTTAATGAGTTCCTTGATGTATTCCCTGATGAACTTCCCGGAGTTCCGCCGGAAAGAAAAGTTGAATTTACTATAGAACTTGTCCCGGGAGCTAGTCCTATTTCAAAAGCTCCTTACCGAATGGCTCCGACTGAAATGATGGAACTAAAGGATCATGTTCAGGAATTGTTGGATAAGGGATATATCTGACCCAGTGTTTCACCTTGGGGAGCACCGGTCCTATTCATTAAGAAAAAGGACGGCTCGATGCGATTATGTATTGATTATCGTGAAATTAATCGAGTAACGGTACGGAATAAATATCCCTTTCCCCGTATAGACGATTTGTTTGATCAACTTCAAGGGGCCACATACTTTTCCAAGATCGATCTGAGATCTGGATATCACCAGCTTCGAGTAAGAGAGCAAGATATTCCAAGGACTGCATTCCGAACGCGTTATGGTCATTATGAATTTGTAGTTATGCCGTTCGGACTGACTAATGCTCCTGCAGTCTTTATGGATCTCATGAACCATGTCTTTAAAGATTATCTCGACGAGATCGTGATCGTTTTCATTGATGATATTTTGATTTATTCTAAAACAAAAGAAGATCATGAAACTCATCTTCGAAAGGCACTGGAAACACTTCGAGAAAAGAAACTTTACGCTAAATTTTCGAAGTGTGAATTATGGTTACAACAAGTTAGTTTTCTAGGCCACATTATATCGGCAGAAGGTATTAAAGTCGATCCTGCTAAAGTTGAAGCTGTTGCTAAATGGCCAAGGCCAACTAATATTTCCGAAGTTCGTAGTTTCTTGGGACTTGCAGGATATTACAGGCGATTTGTTGAAAATTTATCTAGAATTGCATTGCCGTTGACAAAACTCCTTCGAAAGGGAGTTAAATTTGATTGGGGTCCAGAACAAGACCATATTTTTGTAGAACTGAAACAAAGGTTGATTTCAGCTCCAGTTTTGGTATTGCCGTCAGGATCAAGTGGTTTTCAGATTTATAGTGACGCTTCTCAAACTGGACTCGGATGTGTTTTGATGCAGAACGGTAGAGTTATTGCATATGCCTCGCGTCAACTCAAACCTTATGAGGTGAACTATCCGACTCACGATTTATAGCTGGTTGCGGTTATTTTTGCTTTAAAAATCTGGCGTCATTATTTGTATGGTGAGACCTGTGATATCTTTACTGATCATAAGAGTCTAAAATACATCTTTACCCAAAAAGAGTTGAATATGCGTCAGCGACGATGGCTCGAACTTCTAAAAGATTACGACGTTCGTATTCAATACCATCCGGGTAAAGCTAATGTGGTTGCCGATGCCTTGAGTCGCAAACATTCTGGTACTATATCGAGTTTGATTGCTCAACCTCAATTGGTATCCGAATTAGAAAAATTGGGTATTGAGTTAGTATCTCGTAATGGGGTCGGATCTGTAGCCAGTTTGAAGATTGAATCGACATTGATTTCAAGAATCAAAGAAGCACAACAACATGATGGTGAGATTTGGGCTATCCTTGAAAAATCAAAAGATGATCCAAAATCAGATTTTCGGGTAGACGACAAGGGTACCATCTGGTATCGAAACCGAATCTATGTACCTGACGGTCCTGAAGTCAAGGAAGCTGTGCTAAATGAAGCACATAACTCATTATTCTCAATTCATCCGGGATCTACCAAGATGTATCGTGACTTAAAGCAATATCCGTATCTATTTTAAGGTATGAAATATATATCCCTAATTTGGTTTCGGGGACGAAACCTTCTTTTTAGAGGGAGAGAAATGTAATACCCGTATAAGACTCGGTTTAAAATCATATAATTATTTCTTACCCGAATTGAAACGTAAATAAAAAAAATGGTAACCAAAGGATAGTTAAGGGTTAAAATTGTCGTTAACCTAAACTCTTTATATATATATATGTATATATATTATTATATATATTACATATATATATATATATTACGGTTTATATATATATATATATATATAATATATATTAAAATGTCAATTAAAGATTGTTGAGGGATTAAAATTGTCAATTAACCAAACTCTTAATAAAAATTAAAAAAATATATATAAATACATACATATAACAAATGTGTTCTAAGAGTAAATTACACTACAATCGTCCCTGTGTTACATTCTTCACCGTCTTATCTCTCTCTCTAATCTCAATCATCTCTCTAAAATAATTTGTAAATCGTTGAAGAAATTCCGGTAACAATTACATATTCGGAATCTACTCGTCGAGCCCTTCCTAGAGGTATAAATTTCTTCTTAAGTTATTTAAGTTGGTAAGTTAGGGTAGTTAAAGTTGGTAGGTATATTATGTTTAAATATTGTAAAATTATAATCATTTACATGTATAGAAATGTTTGTTTTTGTCAAAATTACAAACGGGTAAAGTTTAGAATCCTAATGGTGATATTTATATCTAGATATTTAACCGCACACCAAGTGATCGGTTTAATGTTTAAGAGAATATAAATTTGTGTTTAAGCTAGTATAATAAGCTTTGAGTTTTAGGGTTGTGCGATTAATAATAATTGGTGGTTTAAATAGGCAATCGAACGGGTTAAAGTTCGTCGTCGGTCTCGATTAATCACGTGTTGCATCTCAATTCGATAAAGGTACGGGTTTCTTTCTTTGTTTGATACTTGGACACGTATTTATATATACGTGTCTACTCCTTGAATATGGTACACCATGTATTACCTATCGCATAAGTGAAATGGTAACTTTCCGTATTGAACTTTTGGAAATCGTTGATTTTGAGTTATTATATGACTTTATTATTTTGTCAAAGATTAATTGATTTATGATTATATGATACTTCTTTACTTCGAATCATGAGTCATTGGTAAACAATTGAACTAAAACCTTTAAGGTTTATTGGATTTTGAATTTGTTTCCATGAGGTCGCATGTGTTGTAGACCTATGATTTCCATTTTCGATTTTATAGAATACTTGACCATTGGGGGCACCAAGGTCGGGATGCTTCCACGGTGGCTATACAATCGTGGCGTCCTCACTTAGAATGGACACGTATGGGGTCTGGCCAAGTAACGGCTATCGAGGGCGAATGGATCGATCCTAGTTGCACGAGTCGGGTCGTGAATTATTCACGGCAGGGGTTAGATGGTGAATGTGCCCACACTGCTACCCATGGGACTTACGTGGTTTGATCAACCTGTAAGAATGACGTATCTTCGTGATACACACTGGTCTTTGTGACCCTTGTTACATCTTTGTGATGTTTGATTGGTTTTACAGTTTTTACTCTTTTATAAATACATTCTTTTTATATATTTTAAATGATGAATCAGATAGGCCTTGGTGGTCTACATTTATTGAATATTTGTTTGATATCTACTAATATCAATGTTCTTTATTTCATTTCCGCTTCCACTCGTTAGATTATTGTTTCTTTTATTTTTATTAATCCGTTCACTGGGCAAAGTTGCTCAGCCGTGTGTGTTTTGTTGGCACGGCAGGTACTTAGATGATAGACAGGGGACGGGAATATAAAGAAAAGAAGACAACTATTTTGGGCTTCCTTTTGTTTGAAGATCTTCGGATAATCTGCTTTTTGTTTTTTTGTTTTTATGTCCATGTAAATATATCTGTAAAACTTAGTTATAGTTGTCTTCATATGATGGTTTGTAATTTCGTGTTTATGTGGTTTAGTCGTGCTCTGAAATTTATAAGTCTACTAAGTGGATTTATTTTTGTTTTGATGTCCCCTGAACTGTGACATCGCCCCGTTCTTAACCACGCGGGACAGGGGGTGTTACAAACTCCTGAATCAACAAATGAATCAGTTAAAATGCCTGTAAGTAAAACGAAGTCACTGTGTGTAACGAATACACAATATAAAGGAGCTTTTTGATGTTCACTCCCCTGGGGCTTCCATCCAATTATCGAAACACCACAGAGACAATTTCTATGAATGCTATGACAAGAAAACATATTTCTTGTGTGCTCGTGCAAGTGTAGAAAGAATTAAGCACGAATAATTGCCTTTTAAGGCTCAACATAGTGTAAACCACTGAGACAACAGTAGATAAACACAGACTCAATGTGCATGATTGAAGTGCAAAGATGGGGAAGACTTCCTTCTTTTTCAATATCCAGATTTTCCAAATGAAAATCAGATAGATTATGTGCTGCGTCCCCAGAAAATATGAAACATTTTTTTTTGAGAAGAAAATGAGTAGATGGTGGGGTTTTATCAAGAGTTGGCATGGGCTATTTCCCTGTTTCAATAATGTTCACGAAATAATTGTGAATCATTAGTAATGTGGATGCCCGACTCAGAAAGTAGTTGGTGCAGAGTTTGATATTCTTTTACTCTGATCTCACACCCTCTTTCTTTTAATCATTAAGCTCACATCTAACCAAACTCTCTTTTCCATTTTACCTCATCACACCCACACTCATTTCTTTTTGACTCCTCACACTCAATCACTAAAGGATTAACTTCTTGGGTAGAAATCACTGGTTAACGTGATATCATAGAAGTTCATTGAAGTCCTAACACAAAGAACCCATATTTCATATGAAAGCATAAAGTTGCTCAATATGGTTTAACTTTATCAGTTAAAGCTCATATACAAATTTCAGATGAATGTAATCTCATAAAATATAATCATGGATATTTGAGCATTTGAAACATTGAAATATTTTCAAACAAGTATATTGAATGAATGAATATGAATGCAAGAAACTTGTTTGAAAATCTGACATTGTATTAAAATGATCAGAAATGAATGATAAATCAATTAAGGCTTATGGTCAAGAATAATGGATATGTGTCTATACGAAACAAAATATAGACATTCTTAAACTAAACGCTTCAAAATGAAAATACGCTCAAATTTCTTTGAAGTACAAGCGGGGTGTCTTACCATCGAAAATATGTTTCAATATGAGACATGGTAAGAACAATGTGAACAAAAAGTCAAACCGGTGTGTGTGAATACTTGAAAGTATAAAAAAAAGACAATACACAAGTATTTATCTTTGGAAACACACGGTTTGTAAGCATTTAAGCACAAATAAAATGAAAACATTTAAAATCACACTTTCAATTCATGAAAAACTGTTTAAGAATCGGGAAGTGGTTTGAACATTTAAGAATATGTTTTCTATGATTGACAGTTGTCCTTATTTCAACCATATATGAGATTAAGATAAGAAGTTAACCTTTTCACACAATCTTAAATCTCATTAAGTCAATGCTGAAGTCATAAAGATATGATCTTGTCAGCTTCTCTCATCCTGCATAAGTCTCAAAGTCTAGTCAAAGCAAATTTATTCACAAATTTATTTGAAAAATAAAAGACATAAAGCAATGATTGTACGAGTTCTGATCTTACTCCTTTTGACTTGACTAATATGCATGCTCCCCCTAAAATCATGCATCATGAACAAATTTTGTCAGTTAAAGAAAAATGCAGAAATTAGATATGCTCCCCCTCAAAAGAATAATGATTCATCTTTAATCTTCCATATCCTAAGATTGGTGAAAGCTGATCGTTTCCAAATCTGACATTTCTGCTGAATTTCTCTGTATAATTAGACAATAAAGCTTTCTGCCCAGTCATATGCTTGGAACATCCACTGTCCAAATACCACATATGCCGGGTCTGCAAGAGAAATCAGGAAACAATAGATTTAGGTACCCATTTAAAAACGGGTCCTAACAGATTAGTACAAGATTTTGGTATCCATTTGAAAATGGACCCTCTGTTCTTTTGAAAACCTTTAAAAATATTTGTTCTTGAAGAATAAACATGATAAGATCCAAACCAATCAGAAGAATTATGAGAATAAACAAAATCATTTTTCCGATAATGATAAGATTTTGTAGTAATAGGAGATAATTGAATCAATTGCTTTATTGAATATCGTTTGTAAGAAGTTACAAGGTTTTGTTTATGTGAAGCAAGTTGTTCAACTACATCATTATCACTACTAACTAATCTATTACAAGAGTTATCAGAAACTGATTCAGCTATCTCATCATCCTTCCTTTTTGGTCGCCATTCAGTTCGAGCTTTCGACCTTTTCTTGCTTATATCTGAAACAAAAGATTTAGATTTATTAGGAAAAGCAGATTTCTGAGATTGAATTTTCTTTTGTGTACCAGTGTATTTCTGTTTCTGTAATCGCTGTTTCTAATGTTTCTTACCTTGAGTATAGTAATCAGCAGTTACAGAAACTGATTCACCAACCTTAGTTGATGACTCATCAGTTTTAAGAACACTTGGTAACACTTTTCCGTTTATAAGACAAGTAGAATGATCAGGAAGAGGAGCATTGAAGTCACACATATCAATTTCTTCTATGCACCCATCATCAGAATTAAGAAAGTCATTTGTACACTCAAATAAGTCATCAAAATTATCAGACGAAGTTTGAGGTGCCTTTGAAACTGTAGAACACTTTGTAGGTTTAGATTGAAAAACAGTGTTCTTTAAAACTGTAGAAACACACTATATTCAATATCTACCAAAAGTCTTTCATTATAAACAACATTTTCAAGTTCAACTATTTTGCTTTCAAGAATGAGTGGAGGAACATAAACCTTTGCAATTGCAGGTTTTGCCTTCATCTCAGAAACAAAATAATTAGCAAAATAGTCGTTTGAGAGAACTTTTGGTGTTTCTGAAAGATAACTATCATTTAACTTTGCATAGTTAAATGGTAGTTGCATTTTCTTAACATTCTTTCTATTTTCAGTTTCTTTGGCCTCAACTTCTTCTGGTAATTTGGTAACAAATTTGGGTTTTAAATGAGTATGTTTACCAGCACAAGCAGGAAAATCAAAATTATAAAGTGATGGTTGTTTTCTGATGGCTTTCTTAAGGTAATGGGGGTTTTCAAAACCAAGTCCCAATTTTTCCTTAACATCAGCCTCTTCGTTAGGTGCATTGAGAAAAATGGTTTGATCTGTTTGGCCTCTTGCATAGAGTTTGGCTTCCAGACCATTTACCTTCTTGTTCAAAAACTTGTTCTCAACCTGCAATTTATGAATAGTTAGTGCAGATTCTTTCTTTTCAAACTCATACTTAGAAATTTTAACTTCAAAATCAGAAATCTTCTTTTCAAAACAATCTACTTGAAGTTTAGAATCAGAAGCAGACTTGCGTAAAGAATCAATTAGATATTTGTTCCCAATAACAGACTTATTAAGCTTAAAGATCTTGTTGTTTCTTTTAGCAACTCTGTCTTTTTTTTTCTTCAGTTTTACTTGAAGATCAATAAGCTCAACCATCATAGCTTCCATTTTGGTTATAAAATCTTTTTCAGTTAAGTTTAATACCTCATCAGCTGTCTCGTCATGTGACTCATCATACTTCACTTCTTTTCCCATTAGACAGAGATGAGCAGTTTCTTCCTTCTCTTTGTCATCCTCTTGATCAGAATGATCCAACCAAAATTCGTCCTCAACCATTAATGCTATGCCTGCTTCTTGCTGTTTGGCCAATAGCAGTTTGTTCTGATAATACTGGGAGTTTCGAACCTTTGGCTTTCTACAATCTTTAGCAAAATGTCCAATCTTGCCACAGTTGTAGCATTTTATTGGATCATTTGCTGGCTTTTCAGCAACAGTGTAATCATTCACAAACTTCTTCTTTTCTTCCGACTTCCTTTTCAAATACCGGTTCTCTTCATGTCGCTTTCCTTCAACTTTTTTTCGGTGCTCATGGTTCTTAGAGCTGGATGAAGAATATCTTTGTGAATTTGATCCCGACTTCTTGTAGAATTTCTTTTGAACTGCACGGGTCAGTAACAACATTGCTTGCTTCAGACTTTCTCCATCATCACCATCTGATTCAGATTCTGACTCAGAACTTGTAAGCACTTTCTTCTTTTTCTTCTTCTCTTTCTTTTCTTTCTTCTTCTCTCCAGCTACCAAAGCAATAGGACCAAGAACTTTTTCTGCCTTCTTTTTCTCAGCTCTTTTCTCTTCCACTTCTTCTTCATTTTGCCTCAGAGTCTCATAAACCTCATGTAATGGTATATCATTCAGATCCTTCATCTGTTTCATCCTACGCGTATGCTTCTTCCATTCTGGCTGTAGGATACTCAGAAATTTGACATTGTTCTCAAGCTGCTTCTTTTTGACTTTGTTCTTTGACAATTCATTTAACAGCAAGACAAACCGTTCATAGGTATCTTCTAAGCTCTCATTCTGTTTGGCTTTGAATTCCTCGTAGCTATTGATGCAGTTAGTTACTTTCATCTGATTCCCTACTTTGGATCCCATCATCATTTTCTGCAACTGATCCCACATCTTCTTAGTATTTGCCTTGTAGCTGTCTATTTTAACATAGATGTCATTTGGGATACTTTGAAGAAGAAGAGATCTTGCTTGCTTATCAGCTTTATATCGGCTTTTCTGTTCCTCTGAATATTGACCATACTCTACTGGAACTGTTTTCATCTTCTGTTCTCTTTCCTCAGTACCATCTTCACTATTAGATGATTCATCATCAGGTATTTGAACTGTGATTGGTACCATAGGACCTTCCATGATGGACAGAAGAATATTTTCTCCATTTGTGTGATGGTCCACAAAATCAAGGAATCTGTCTTTCCATTGTTCGTATTCTCCTTTAAACAGTATAGGAGGCTTGACATCAGTGCCAATGGAGAGAGCATCTTTAGAAGTCATCTTGATTAAACCTGTTTGAAAAATATATGCAATAAAAAACTAGAACTGATCGTTAGTCCAAAATATGAAATCACAAAAATACAAGAAATCTTGAAATAGAAATTCAGAAATTTTGATCACAATCAGAATTTTGTTCCCCTCTGCAGACTTTGCGCGACACTCTGAAGACGCAAACCACAGCTTTGCAAGACACTCTGAATAAGCAAACCACACTTTGCATGATGAACGTCTTACGCAAACCTCACTTTGCGTGATGAATTGCTTGTGTGTCGAGTAGATTTGCGTGATGAGAGACTAACACAAACCTGACTTTGCGTGTCTAGTTACTTGCGCAAAGCTAACATTGCGTGACAAGTTAGTAGCGCAGAGCTATCTTTGCGTGACATGTGAAATACGCAAACATGAACTTCTCTTAAACCACTGATTGCGCAAAGTAGACTTGTCTATCTGAACCCAAACTCCAGCTTTTCGTTTCAAGTTGAATACGCAAAGCTCACTTTTCATTTCACGTTGATTACGCAAACCTTAACTTGCGTTTCTCGTTGAATACGCAAACCTCAATAATGATCACGATGAATTTTCTCGATGAATCTTGTGCAAACCTCGGATGAACTTGCGCAAAGTTTGGATCTTGCGCAAACTTCAAAAATCTTTCAAATCTTCACCAAAAACCACTCTAGACCTCGAATTACAGTACAAAAATTTGACAATTTGCTCGCCTAAACATCTAGAACACAATTCTAACAACTAATTTCGATCAAATACACAAAACACTACAAATTGATTTGAATACAGTGCTCTCGACTCGTGAACTTCAAACTCAACAAAAACCAAAATCAAAGATTGATTACAATGCAATTCTTGAAATTACGTATACAGACTCGATCGATTATGCTATATGAACAAAACTTAATCGATTACAACTTCAGATTCGCACTAAAACTCAAAAATTGATCTGACATCGACGAGCACAGTTTTGAACTTTATGTATTTTCTTGATTTCGATCTGGATCTGCTCTGATACCAATTAATATTCCCAGATTCTAGTTTCTAAACACAAACAAATCAACAAACAAGATTTATGAATCAATTACCTGTTTGATTAATCTTTCAAATCCAACGATTACAACTTTCTCTCTCTAAAACTCTCTTTGTCTCTCTACAGATTTTCTCTCTCTCTCTCTCAGATTCTCAATCAGACAACTGAATACAACTTCTACTACTAGAAATAGAAAATACAAGACTATTTATACCTACAAGAATTACAAAGAAACAAACAAAATACAAAAGCATTGACTTTGACTTATTACAAAACAATTTTGACTTTTAATGAGAATTGACTTTCTTCAACTTTGACTTTCTTGAACTTTGACCTTCAGTCTTCTTGATCTTGTATCCAACATATTTATGCCATAACACTTCCAAACATCCCAAGATTCATGGACTTCAAGAAAACAAGTCGACGCCTAAAACCAAAATGGTGATATCGAAAACGTGGACATCCCGTCCAATATTTCATTCCAGACGCATGGTCGCATTAAAGTTGACACCTCACGGGGACTAAGATTTCCGAATCTTACATCCCTAACAAACGAATCACACTATTTTTTTTGTTCACCAAAACCAATTAAGACGGTACACCGTCAACATATAACCTGATGTTGAACGGACAAGCAACCCATCAAATTAAACCCAACCAGGCACAAATAATCACAAAAGACCCTATCCCGCAGGTTTACCGAAGCAGAAAGGTCACCCCTTAATTAACTGGGAAGACATAAATCTAATACCTCAATTATTTATGCGCACAAATCCAAAAACTGAAACCCAAAATTCAAGACTGACCATAAGTCGAATCATCCGACGCTTCAATTCCCAATGACTCCTCTATTCCCTAATTAAAAATTCTTTAAAGATAGGGTTTCAAATCTATAGCCCTAATGACTTCAAGGTTTTTCAACTAATATGCCAACTTAAAGTTTTATAAACCTTCAAATGCAAAAGTTCCATAACATTTAATCGTACGTGTAAAATCTACTACCGTTTACTCGGTAGGTGTGCAAAGTGATCACCAATGCCACACATATAAAACTATTTCAAAATTCATTTGATCAATACTCACGTTAATAATAACAATAACAAAAGATGCGCAACAAAATTTTTAAATGGACTACCATGGTGTTGGGTCTGAAATGAGCTAAGGATGATTAATACTGCCAGATACTACTTCTTGTGTAATTAATACTGCTAGTTCAATATTACTACTGTTGGTGAGATTAATACTGCTGAAGGAACTTACTACTGCTAGACAAGTTAATACTGCAAGAAAAGGTTACTACTGCTGAGATGGTTAATGCTGCTGGGAGAATTAATACTGCTTATGAAGATTAAAGCTGCTGAGAAGATAATGATGGAATGATTTGATTAATGCAAAAGTCAAGGAGATTTGAAGATAATTATGGACTGGATCATGAAGATTAATTTTTCCTTTATAATTATCTTCTAATCTGTCTTGTATATATACTGTATAGAAGGCATAGTTTAGAATATACATTGATAGAGTTTTTGATATATGTTCATAGAGAATTAACCTCAAGATTCATTGTAATCCTTTCTTTAGAGAAGTTCAGAACGTCTGTTGAGCCTGTTCAACAGATTGATGTTGAGTTTGTAATCATTAAGTTAATCAATGTAACTTGTCATTTGCATTCAAGTACTGTTTCATTGATTGAGTGTTAAAGTGTTTTTCCACAACTTCTTTAACATTGTTTCTGAGTGTGTTAATTAAATTCTTCATTAGAATTTTTCGATCTTGACAAGTGGTATCAGACTAAGAAAACTCAGAAACCTATAATCATGGACAGTTCAAGCGAAAGCGTTTTGGTATCAAAGGTTCCTATGCTCAAACCCAATGAGTTTGACATATGGAAGATCAGAATCAAACAATATATTCTTCTCAAAAACTTCTCAATGTGGGATATCATTGAGAATGGTCACTCTGATGGAGGAAAGATGGATGCAGATGGCAAGAGACCTCCACCAAAGACTGACGGAGAAAGAAAGATGAGGCAGACATAGATGAAAGCCTTGAGCACTCTGCTCTTAGCTATACCTAATGAGTACCAACACCAGTTCTGTAACTGCACGGATGCACAAATTCTATGGAATGCACTGGAGAAAAGATTTTCTGATACCAAAAGTACCAAGAGAAATCAGAAGGCCATCCTGAAGCAGCAATATGAAAACTTCATGTCTACAAAGAATGAGTCCATGACTCAAACTTTTGATAGATTTAATAAGTTAATTGGTGAATTGGCTACTGTTGGTGTCCAGATAGATCAAGATGATGTCAACAAAAAGTTTCTAAGATCTCTTGGTGATGAATGGACTATGTACACTGTTTCCTTCAGACAAAATGACCAACTGGAGGACAAGGAACTGGATGACCTCTATAATGATCTAAGGGTGTTTGAAGCAGAGGTAAAAGCAAAGAAGAGGCCCTCTGGATACTCATACAATGCTGCTCTTTTATCATCTTCTACTGATTCTGCTGCTAATACATAATCAGTTAGTGCTGCCCATGGATCAAAGCAAGATGGATCTAATGACTCAGTTTTAGAAGCTTTTCTAGCCAGTCATGCTAATTGCACTCTAATTAATGATGACTTAGAACAGATAAATGCTGATGATCTGGAAGAGATGGATATCAAGTGGCAGATGGCTATGCTCACAATGAGGATAAAAAGATTCATCAAAAGGACTGGAAGGAACAACTTTGCTCAGAAAAGAGAAGATGGGGTTGGATTTGATAAATCCAAGGTTGAATGTTACAAGTGTCACAAGCTGGGGCACTTTGCAAGAGAATGCAGAAGTGAAATGCCTCAACAGCATACTAGCAACCAAATACCATCACAGTCCACTAGCTTCAACAACAGGAACTCTTCTCAAGCTCTTGTTTCCCAAGAAGGAATGGTATTTGATTGGAGTGACCAAGCAGAAGAAGCAGTTCAGAATCAAGCTTTAATGGCTAAAGTTTCAGAGTCAGCAAGCACTGATATTCCCACAGAGGTAAAATCTAACCTTTGCTCAAAATCTTGCATAGAAATTGTTAAAAAGTATAGGGATCACAATCAAAGCATGTGTGATGACCTAAAAAGGTTAGAGAAAGATAGAAGAGAGTATGTTGTGATTGTTGAGAATTTGGAAGAACAGATTAAGGCATACAAAGCCAATGAACTTCAACACACATATGATACTAACTACTGGAAGTGGGAAAAGAATCAGTTCGAGTTTAAGCTTAAAAAGTCTGAAGAGGAATGTGAGAAGATAAGGAGTGATTTTGAGAAAGCCAAGCTAGACATTGAGAAGTTTTCCAATGCCTCTAAAGCAATGGACTCACTTCTAAAATCTCAAGTCCATGACAACCTGAAAAGAGGTTTAGGATACAACAGTACCCCTCCACCCTATAACAATAACTATATCCCTCCTACTTCAGACCTCTTAGAAAGACAAGGGAAAATAGACTTACCTGCAGGAGCCACAGATGTAGATCCTCTTGACAGTGTAGTGATTGAGGAAGAGGCTAAAGAAGAGACCACTAAGGGTAAGAATAAGGACGACCTTAAAGAAATCCCTTTAGAAAATCATATCCTTACTAATGAAGGGGGGGGGGGTAAACCTTTTGTAAAGAGTGAGAAGGCTGAAATTTCTAAGAGAGGGAAGGGAAAGGTACAGGGAGTCCATTACATGCAAACCACTGTTGTTAATCCCTGTACTTGTAAACAGAATCAACCCCAACAACATGATAAAACAAGGGGAAATAAAAAAACAGATATAATCAGTGGGCTTTAAAACAAGGAATTGATCTGAGAAAAATTAACAGACCAAAGCCGTGTTTTATCTGTGGCAAGTTAAATCATCTAGCCAAACACTGTTATTTCAATCCTATTAACCAAAGGATCACTTTTCAAAGAAATATACAAAATCCTGTTGGTTATAGGAAGCAAATAAGGAATCATATGGCTGAGAATGTGAGAAGGGCACCTATAAAATCTCATGCTCAGAATAAGTTTGCTAATTCAAAGAAAAATACTCCAAATAAGCCAAGGAGTAACTTAAAGAAAAAGAAAGCAAACAACTTTGTCCAGGTTTGGGTTCCAAAAGTAAAGAAATATGTTAGTACTGCTACTTCAAATAGTACTGCTGACAGAAATAGTGTTGCTACAAGCAATACTACTGCTAACCCAGTTAGTACTGCTAACAAAGTTAGTACTTCTAACCCAATTAGTACTGCTAATGATGTTAGTACTGCCAATCAAGTTAGTACTGCTTCCAGTGACAGACCCATTCTTCTGACAAAGTATTCAAGCAATAAAATTCCTCAGTTTGATAATCTCATCAAGTCTGAATATGAATATGTTGATGAGAATGGTAAACCCAAGACCACTTTGGCTTAGGTTCCTATTAAAAACTAACTGCTTTATTATATGTGCAGGGCAACCAACAGCACAAGGGAAGGAGCATTTGGCATGTTGATAGTGGTTGTTCCAGGCACATGACAGGTAACATGGCATGCCTTCAAAACTTCAAAAGAATTGATGGAGGACATGTTGCTTTTGGTGATAATCCAGCAGGTGGAAAGATAAGTGGAAAAGGTAATGTGTCAAAAGGTAAGATGACATTTGAGGATGTATACTATGTTGAGCAATTGAGATACAACCTGTTAAGTGTATCACAGGTCTGTGACAAGAAACATAGCATATTATTCAATGATACTGAATGTATTATCCTTGCTCCAGGGTTCAAGGTAGTTGATGAAAGTACGATACTACTTAGAACTCCTAGAAAGGACAATGTTTATTGCTTAGACTTGGAGAGTGTAGCTTCTGATTCATCTTTAAATTGTTTATTTTCAAAAGCTTCATTGGATTAATCATCTCTTTGGCACAGAAGGATGTGTCACATGAACTTTAAAACAATGAACAAACTTGTGAAAAACAAGCTTGTAAGAGGTTTGCCACAAAAGGTATTTTCATGTGATGATCATTGTGTTGCATGTCTTAAAGGCAAACAACACAAAACTTCTCATAAGTCCAAAGAGATAAATACAATCTCTTCACCTCTTAATTTATTGCATATGGATATGTTTGGTCCTACAAATAGGATGAGTATTGGTAAGAAATCCTACTGCTTGGTTATTGTTGATGATTTCTCTAGATTCACTTGGGTCTATTTTCTGAGGACTAATGATGAGACAAGTGGACTGATCAAATCTTTTGTTCTTAGAGTTGAAAATCAAACAAATCTAAGAGTTAAAGTCATCAGGTCTGATAATGGATCCGAATTTAAAAACCATGACCTAAACAACTTCTGTGAGGAAAAAGGCATTGAGAGACAATACAGTGCTCCTAGGACTCCTCAACAGAATGGTGTTGCTGAAAGGAGAAATAGGACTCTGATAGAAGCTGCTAGATCTCTGTTGGCAGATTAAGAACTTCCAATTATTTTTTGGGCAGAAGCAGTTAATACTGCCTGCTATGTTCAAAACAGAGTTCTAGTAGTGAAATCCCAAGCAAGACACCTTATGAGCTTTTTAAAAAGAAGAAACCTTTTATTGGATTTTTCAAACCATTTGGGTGTCCATGCACAATTATCAATACCAAAACTCACCTAGGCAAGTTTGATAGCAAAGCTAAGGATGGGTTTCTTGTTGGATATTCATCTCAAAGTAAGGCCTACAGAGTTTTCAACACCTCTTCTAGGATTATTGAGGAAAGTGACAATGTCAAATGCAATGAGAACACACCAAATCAACTTGGTTCAGGTCCTGATTGGCTATTTGACATTGATTCACTGTCTAATTCTTTGGGTTTCAGTAATGAGCATAATGCAGGAACAAGGACAGAAAAGGTACAAGTACAAAGACAAGAGTTTATGCTGCTCCCAACACCTACTGCTGATCCTGTTGAATTCTGTGATCAAGATAAGAAAGATACTTCAGATTCAAAGGACACTGAACCAGCTCAGAATGAAGAAGATAGAGGTGAAAAGAAAGATCAACCCTCAAACTCAGGAATCAAAGGTCCTAAGATGCCATGTTTGGAAGAAGATGACACAGATGATGATAACTCTTCAGTTTTTGGTGGCAGCACTCCTGAAAAGAATGACTCTAATCTGGAAGCAGATATTAATGAAGAGGCTGTTCATTAAACAAGAGTTCAGAAAAATCATCCTCCTCAATTGGTGATTGGTGACATCAATTCTCCTATAATCACAAGGAATCAAAGCAAGTTGGGAGGATTGAAGGACATACAATCAGGATTACTATCTTGCTTTCTATCACAGGTTAAACCCAAAAAGGCATATGATGCAATGAAGGATCCAAGCTGGATAGAAGCAATGCAAGAGGAGCTACTGCAGTTTGTGCTGCAGGATGTATGGGATTTGTTTGACCTTCCAAAAGGAGACAGAGCTATAGGCACTAAATGGATCTTCAGGAACAAGAAAGATGAGAGTGGAATAGTAATAAAGAACAAGGCCAAATTAGTGGCACAGGGATATACTCAAGAAGAGGGAATTGATTATGAAGAGGTATTTGCACTAGTGGCCAGGATTGAGGCAATCAGGCTATTTTTAGCCTATGCTTCTTTCATGAAGTTCAGGGTCTACCAGATGGATGTAAAGAGTGCTTTCCTGTATGGGAGAATTGAAGAAGAAGTGTATGTCTGTCAGCCTCCAGGGTTTGAGAATCCAAATTATCCGGACAGAAACAAATTGAAGAAGACACTCTATGGGCTACATCAAGCACCAAGGGCATGGTATGACACTTTGTCTACCTATATCTTGGAAAATGGTTTTCAAAGAGGAATCATAGACAAGACTCTGTTCATTCAGAGGAAGAAGAAGGACATCCTTATAGTGCAAATCTATGTGGATGATATTATCTTTGGATCCACAAAAGATCAAATGTGCAGAGATTTTGAAGAATTGATGCACAAGAGATTCAAGATGAGTTCTATGGGTGAACTTACTTTCTTCCTTGGGCTACAAGTTAAGCAGAAGAAAGATGGGATATTTATAAGCCAATCCAAGTATGTGCAGGACATTCTTACTAAGTTTGGATTCTCAGACTCAAAGCCTGCAAGCACACCCATGGAGACACACAAACAGATCACTGCACATCTTGAGGGGGAGGATGTGGATGTTCATCACTATAAATCCATGATTGGCTCCCTCATGTATCTCACTTCTTCAAGACCAGATATCATGTTTCCTGTTTGTATGTGTGCAAGATTTCAAGTAAGGCCTAAGCAGTCACACTTTCAAGCAGTCAAGAGGATATTCAGATATCTCAAAGGCCAACCTAGATTAGGTATTTGGTATTCTCATGACTCACCATTTGACCTACTTGCTTATTCAGACAGTGACTTGGGTGGTGCAAATTTGGACAGAAAGTCAACTTCAGGGGGAGGTCAGTTTTTGGGTGCAAGACTAGTGTCATGGCAGTGCAAGAAACAAACCACAGTGTCCACATCCACAACAGAAGCAGAGTATATAGCTGCTGCAAGCGGCTGTTCACAAGTACTCTGGATTCAGAATCAAATGCTGGACTATGGTATGACTTTTCTTCACACTCCAATCTTCATAGACAATAACAGTGCTATTAGCATTGTTAATAATCCAGTCAAGCACTCCAAAACAAAGCATCTAGAAATCAGGTACCATTTTATCAGAGACTGTAATGAAAAGAAGCTAATTCAGGTTGTGAAAGTCCATACAAGTAACCAATATGCTGATCTATTCACTAAATCTTTTGATGTGGGTAGATTCACATTTTTGGTCACAAGTGTGGGCATGATAAACTCTGAATAATTTTCATGGTCCTAGCATGCATCAATTTACATCATGTACGTGAAAATAATTTTCTGTACGAAAACGTATGCAACAAATGTTTGTACAACTCCAAAAGGGACCTTCATAATTTCACTTCAAAATTCTATCCTTTAAACCACAAAACGTCGTGAAATAAAATTCCAACAAGGCCCATATACATCAGTTTATTCACCAAAAGTTAGTAAAACAATAGGGGTGTGTGATTTGGTCGAATGCAATTAAATTTTTTGATCGAGTTCACACCTTGGGCCGTGCAAATAAAATGCACTTGTCCAAAAATAGTATCTATAATGACGTGTATACCGATAACTCATTTAATGCATTGCGGAAAATTTATAACAGTAAAATCAGCAACTGCAACATTTCCAAAGTAAAAGTTCTATACGAGACAACATAAATCTTTCATATGCTTACTCACACCAACAACGTAAATTAATTCAATACTAAACAGTATATAATGAATAACACTCGTATAAAACCCAAAAGTAAGTTCACATGATAATGAAATTTTCCAAAATAACATATGGGATTACATCTACTAACAAAACTCTCAAGACGTCCCTTACGATTGCGAAAAATACCGGTGCAAAACTCACATGAGACAAAAATATTAAACGAGGATTAATAAGTTAACGCACACAATAATGCAAGTATACTGTTACACCCTAAAATTTAGAGTAATTTAAAATTTTGAAAATTTGGCAATATGACGTTTGTATTTGGAATAAACCACCCATAAAAGGGTAAATGTATAAAGCATTTACAAAAACCTGTGAACGGATATGGTAATCAACAACAAACTAATCTAAACATAAACTATCTAGATTACATCGATTGTCAACCCAAAATCACCAAAAGATGGGACTAAATCAAATGCCCAATGCCAAATACTAAATATTTCAAAAATGCCTCAAGATGATGCTCGTCACTCAAGCCCTTGGAAACCCACCACTAAGGGAACCTGTTATTGTTGGTCCCGAAGGTGCTTAACAAGTTTGTAGAAGGTTGTTTATTGATGAATCAAATACAATTTAGAAGTTTGTTGCGGAATAAGATTAAGACAGACTCAATCTAAACAAACTTAAGAAACACTGAGATGGTTGCACAAGAATTTCAGAGAATAAGGGATTAAGAAATATAGAAAGCAAAGGTTTCTATTTTGGAGATCAAGGATTGAGCACACTTCAGATGAAGGGGTGAACTTCCTATTTATACCCTATGCATTAAATGCATGGCAGGGCACTTTACACGTGGCGTTCACAGATTGGCTTTGGAGGTATGACTTTTGGGAGACATGCTTTCGGCCGGATCATGAACAGTGTAGTTGACAGAGTTGTTGTACGTATGGTGGCAGAGACATGTCCGTTCTGACACATAGTACTAGTTTGTGCAAGACTTGTCTTTGATTCAGCAACTTTGTCTTTGATTCAGCTATGAACATATGTTGATGCGAGACTTGTCTTCAGGGATTACGTTAGCTGTTTACTTCAGAAACTATCAGCGATAACTGAACAGACTCAGTCTGGTCACTGATAGTGAAACACTAATACATAGAAATGTTTATAAGGACTATCAGCGATAACTGAACAGACTCAGTCTGATCGTTGATGGTGAAACACTAATACATATTAAAACGTAATTTTCACTAAGTATAGAAGAGGGTTGTTATCAAATCACTGAGAGAGTTTGGATCAACAATCTCCCCCTATTTGATAATGACAAAGTAACTGAAGAAAATTACTTTATGATTCAAAATGATGGAATAATCAGGACTCATAACATACATGTCCCAATTACTATTTTGAGGGATCTTTTACAGCACTGATGGAGTTAAGTACTTCACTGAAATTTTCATTAATCCAAGAAAAAATTACAAGGTATGAAAATTACAAGTACAAGTGATGTACTAACTACTGTAAGTTAAACTAATAGATTACAAGAAAACTAATCTATCAGCTATCTAAAGAGGGTTTAGGAGGATTGATCAAATACTCAGGTATTTCTTCTCCTTTTTTCCTTCGCTCTAAAGATTCTTTGCAGATAATCGCTATGATTGGCTTAGCAGCAGGAGAGAGAGTACACAATAGGCACATGAGATCCTTGAGAAGAGCGAGGGGACAGATAGGGATTTCAGAGACCCTTTGAAATCTGAGTTGTTCCTCGTCATCTCTGAAGAAGATTCCAAAAGGTTCTTCAAGAACTTGTCCCGCAACATATGGTCCACCAAGAGGCAGAGATAGATCTAGAACTGAAAGATCAGGAGGAGGACCGAATAGAGCTTCTCTTGAGAATTTGATGGAGGTTTCATTTCTGATCACTGCGACATTATCAGAAGAGGAGGAGACAGGCTTTCTCTTGACTTGCATGGATCTTGAAGGTAGAGTAGATGGCACCTTTAGTATAGCAGCGACTTTGTTGATGAGAGCATCATTTACCCTTTCAACGTAGCCTCTGTATGTTGACTTTGATTTATTCAGCGCATCTTTGAACTCAAGCCACTTCATGTAGCCGAAGTCTTCCAGCTTTGAAATGAACATTGCCTTGCAGCTTCCATCCTATCTGGTAATATCCATGGTGACAGAGAGTTTATCCTTCTTCTTTCTCCCAGAGATAGCAACAGCTACGATCTTCATTGGGTCAGAGCGATAGTCAATTTTGTGCCTGCACCAATCGATTGTATTATCGCTGACCGCTTTTTCTTTGGAGCGTTCCTCTTCAATCTCTTTCAACAGAGCTGCCTGGACTTCCACTGGTTTGCGTTTCAGCTTCTTGTCTTTGACTTGAGAAGACTGAATTTTGAGAGCCAGAGAGGCATCTCTTTGACAGTCAGCAATCAACTTCTCAGCCCTGACGGATTCTTCAATTTCAGCGTCAGTCAAGAATTTCAGCTCTGATGATTAAGAGGGGACCTTTCGTCGTTGACTCTCCAAATGAGAGATCATCTCTGTTCTTTTCTTTCTCTCTTCCTCTGACCAGTGAGATGGTCTAGAGGGCCTTCCATGATGTTGCAGGGACTCTTCTTCTTCTTCTTCTTCTTCATCCTCTTCATCAATCTCTCTGACAGAGACTGGGATTATTTGGTCATCAGCTTCAGCAGCTAGGATTATTTGGAGCTCTTTACCCTTAAGCAGGGGAGAGAACTATCTGGTCAGAAAATGAAAAAGATTAGTTTATTTTAGGGAAAGAAGAGAGATAAAGGCTAGAAAGAAACAGGGGTAGGATTTTTAATAATAAGATAAGGGAACAAGAGTAAGGCATACCTGAGAAGGATTCTTCTCAGTTAGTGAAATCATCTTCAGGATTCCCTCAGCAGATGCACCTTTGCTTTGGGAAGGGGTTCCTGAAGGTTTCACTTGTCTCCCCCTGCTTTGATAACTCCTTTCGAAGCTATCGCTGATGAAGTGACGGCTGACGAACACCATAAGGATTGATCTTCTTCATCATCATCATCATCATCATCATCATCATCTTCATGAGGTTCTTCCTCTTGATCTTCAAGATCAAGGGCTTCATCATCTTCTTCCTCTTCTTCCTCTTCTTCATCATCTACTAGATCAGCTATGAAAGGAGGGGCTTTGTCAGCAGCTATCTCCCCCTCAACCTGAGAGGGAGTTTCCTTCAGTTGTTCAGCAGCATCAGCTTCTTTCTCCTTATTTTCTTCAGATGCTTTCTCCCCCTCTTTTTCATTATCACGAAGAGAGAGATCTTGGGAAGGAGTAGATGTTTCAGCGGTGGACAACTTCTAGACGTCAGCTTCCAGTCCTTTGAGCCGAATTTCAAGTACAGGGATGTCGGACGTAGCTTGATGAATAAACTCCACAGCTACGTCTAGAGCGGTTCTATCGTCTTCTGTAAATGAAGGAGCAGGAGTTGGAACTGGTTCCTTCAGGCGGGAAAGGACCTGCTGAAAAAGGACTTCACAAGCATTAATCTTCGTAGACAGAGCTGCAAGCTGTTGCTGTGAGTCTTCCTTGACTTTGTCAATTGCTTCTTGGAGAGTAGCGAGTTGAGAAACGTCAGATTTGGAGGTGCAGGTGGCAGTCAGCGTCTTCAGTGCTTCACCAGCTGATTGAACAGTGTTGGTGGTGTTGTTGAGAGAGGCAGTCATAGAGTCCACCTTTGCACTCAGATTGTTGACATTTGTGTCAACAGTCTCCAAACTAGGGCCTGAAATATAAGTTAGTTGTTGAGAAACAGGCTTATATGGTGAGTTGGGAGAAGTTTTTAAGGTTATAGGGATACCTGAATTATCAAACATTTTGTAGAATTGTAAAGATTCCTCAAAAGATTGATGTTCAGGTCCTATGGGTCCAAACTGTGGAGTAGAGATAGATGGAGGGTTAGAGATCAAAGAAATAGAAGGACTAGAGATGGGGATAGAAGATGTAGGGATTAGGGTAGTTACCTCAGGTTGTTGAACTGATATCGTAGGTTGTGTCACTGTTGTTGTGACAGCGACCGAGATCGCTGGCACGGTTGAAGTGGTTGTAGCTGATGATGTGGAGGAGAGACCCACGAAAGCATCCAAGGAAGTTTGTAGAGAAACATCCTTAGGTATAGAGCTAGAAGTAGCTTTCTCCCTGGTCACCTTGGCCTTCTTCGAAGGACCAAGGGAGCCAGTTGATGGTCGTTTGGAAGGAGTAGCGGCAGGGATAGCAGAAGAAGGAACCTCCTGCATGGCCACTGAAGTAGAAGAAGTTAGGAGAGATAGTCGGGAGCGAAGTTCAGAGATACTTACCTCGTTGGGGAGCGACTTTACTTCCAGAGATCGCTGACCAACTTTCGGAAAAGATGCATCCGAGTTGGTGGGGTAAGTGGTAGGGTAGAGGAACTTCAGGTACGCGCAGATAAAGTGTACGTAGGGAACTTTGGGATCCCTCTCGGTCTTCTCTATCTTTGACTTCAGTTCGTCAAAGATAGCTGTTGCGTAGTCGAACTTTTTCCCAGCGATCACTGAGTAAGCCATATGGACCTGAATCTTGCTGGCTTGGTCCAGTGACCCACTCTTCCCACTCATACACTGGATGATATGAGAGAAGATGTAGTTGAGCTGGGAAGGCATCAGTGCCTTCTTCACAAGAGTCAGCTTCTTGTTGGGAATCGTAGTCCTTGGTTTGGGTTCCCAAGCGTATTCCATGGCATCCAGGAATTGGATGAGTTCAGCGTTAGTTGGCAGGGCGTCGAATACATTCCTGGGCTTGTCAGGAAATCAAAGAGCTTTCCTTAGTCTTAAGGCAGTCATCATCCCTGAGCCAAGTTCAGTGCTGAAGGAGATGGAAGGGACTAGATCACCCCTTTTGTTGGTGATCGAGGCTTCTTCAGCAGTAAACCAGAATTGCTGGAGAAGAGCTTTAGAGGGTGTTGGATCCACAGTGATAGCGTAAGCAATGCAGGATTGCTTCAGAAACATTGCGGCTTCCTTCAGATGAGGGTACTTGACACCATCAAAATCGAGGCGAGCAAGATGATTGTTCTTTGGGAGCTCAGAGTCAGAAATGGCGAACTTGACGTTCTTTGAGGCGACAAATGCATATTGAGTCATTCTGAATTAGGAGTAGATAAACGAGTAGAAAAAAAATTTTAGTCTAAAAATAAAGAAGATATGCTAGTTTCTATTTGAGGAAAGAAACGTAGAAAATCAACATATTTGCAGATTAAAACAGTTTATCTTAGAACAAGATTTAAGAACAAAAGAAAAACCAAAGATTTTGAAGAAAGCAAATCAAAGTAAAATGGTTTTGAAAGAATAAAATAAAAAATGAAGATGATTTTAGAATCTTATAAACTCATAAATTGAGTTTTATGTAACAAGATTTAAGAAAAGAATAAGAAGAAGATCAAGAATAACCTGTTGATCTTCAAAGAAGATGATGCAAATGTTTGAAAGTGCTAGAATGCTTGAGAGTAAATTCTTGCTTTGAAAGTATTTGCAGAAGGCGTAAAAATGATAAGAATGGAAAAACATTCTTTTTATACGTGAGAGAGAGGAGAGAGAGAGAGAGAGTGTGAGAAGAAGCGGGAAAACAAATGCTCATCATGACATGGACACGTTCCACAAAGTTGATTGGATGGAAGGGCAACAGTCGGACATGTCAGAAAAGGCATGTCGTGGATTGTCGGTTCAAATGACGTCACAGAAGAAAGACTGCTCATTTTTCCGTTTTGAAAGTATCACTGAAGAAAAGTCAGCAATAGATTTTATTTTTGAAAATATCCCTGATGGTAAAGATAGGGATATATTTTCTTTTTAAGGATCACTGACAAGATATATCAGTGATTAATGTATTTTTCAAAAAGCTTTTAATCATTTGAAGAAAATTCAGTGATTAAAGTTTATATTTTGAAAAACATCTTAACTGAGTTAAGATTCAGTTGTGGGGATGGAGAGAACATACCTGAGATTCAGAATGTTTATCAGAGAGAATGATGAAAAGGGAACTTTTGATTACGGACACAATGCATGAACGCTGAAGAATTATTCTTCGAAGTTCAACATTCCAAGTTCATTGATGAGAAAGTTGAACCTTGTCTCATCAAGAGGTTTGGTGAATAGATCAGCAAGCTGAAAGTCATTAGGGATAAAGTGAAGTTCAATATCACCATTCATCACATGATATCTGATAAAGTGATATCTGATCTCAATGTGTTTTGTCTTTGAATGTAGCACTGGATTATTTGCTATAGCGATAGCACTAGTGCTGTCACAATAGATGGGAATTTTTGACAGCTGAAGGTCATAGTCTAATAGTTGATTTCTCATCCACAAGATCTGAGAACAACAGCTTCCAGCGGCTACATATTCAGCTTCAGCTGTGGAAGTGGACACCGAATTTTGCTTCTTGCTTGTCCAGCTTACCAGCTTTCCTCCCAGGAGTTGACATCCACCAGTGGTACTCTTTCTATCGAGTTTACAGCCTGCAAAATCACTATCAGAATAACCAGTTAGATCGAACCCTGAGTCTTTGGGATACCAAAGACCGAGGTTAGGAGTTCCTTTCAGATATCTGAAGATTCGCTTTACAGCGATCAAATGGGATTCCTTGGGTTTAGATTGATAGCGTGCACATAAACAAGTAGAATACATAATGTCAGGTCGGCTCGCTGTAAGATACAGCAGGGAGCCTATCATTCCTCTATAGGCTGTGACATTAACAGGTTTTCTAGAAGGATCTTTGTTAAGTGTCTGGGGTGGTGCCATAAGAGTCTTCATAGCTGAAGTTTGTGTAAGATCAAACTTCTTCAGCATATCTTTAACATATTTACCTTGGCAGATAAAAGTACCTTTGTTAGATTGTTTAATCTGAAGACCAAGAAAATATGTCAGCTCACCCATCATACTCATTTTATATTCTTTCTTCATTCTTTCAGCGAAGCGAGTACACAGAGATGGGTTAGTAGAACCAAATATTATGTCATCGACATATATTTGTACAAGAATTATATGACCTTTTATCTTTCTGAAAAATAACGTATTATCAATCTTGCCACGTTCAAAATTTTCAGAGATAAGAAAAGATGAGAGAGTGTCATACGAAGCACGAGGGGCTTGTTTTAGACCATAGAGAGCCTTATTCAATTTATAAACATAATTTGGATGCTTAGGGTCATAGAACCCTGGAGGGTTTTCTACATAGACTTCTTCATTCAGCTTTTCATTTAGGAACGCTGATTTTACGTCCATTTGATAAACGATGAAGTCTTTATAGACTGCATAAGCTAAGAATACTCGAATTGCTTCGAGCCTGGCCACAGGGGCAAAGGTTTCATCGTAGTCTATGCCTTCCTTTTGTCTGTATCACTGAGCAAAAAGTCGAGCCTTGTTGCGGGTTACAGTTCCATGTTCATCTAACTTGTTTCTAAACACCCATTTGGTGCCTATTACAGTTTTATCAGATGGTCTAGGAACGAGATTCCAAACTTTGTTTCGAGAGAATTCAGTCAGCTTTTCTTGCATAGCACTGACCCAGTTTGGATCTCTGAGGGCATCATCAGTCTTCTTTGGTTCTATTAAAGAGAGAAAGTTTACAAAGAGACAAATATTACCTGAGCTTCGTCGTGTCTGAATACCTGCTTCGAGATCACCAAGAATTTGATCTATTGGGTGATCTTTGGTCCATTGCTGAGCAGGAGCATGATTGCTTAACTCAGAGGTTGGATCAACAATTGGAATGTTTACTGATGAGGACGTTTGAGGTTCATCAACAATTAACTGTTGAGTAGGTTCATCAGAGAGGTTTTCAGACGAAGGCAGATTTATGGTAGTAGTGTGTTTAGAGGTTCTGCTGAAACCCATGAGGTGGATTCAACGGTAGGATGTATAATGTTTGGATCATCATCAGTGGCTGGTGGATCAGAGTGCTGATGGTTTGAGAAGAAAGGTTACGTTTCTCTGTAGTGAGAAAGCATCCAAGCATTTAACTCTTCATTGTCAGCGATTGGTTTAGAGTTCGCTGAGCGAGTTTCATCAAAAGTGACGTGAATTGTTTCTTCTATGGTTTGTCTTCTCTTGTTAAAAACTCTGTAGGCTTTGGAGATGGAGGAATATCCTAGAAATATTCCATCATCAGCTTTTGGGTCGAACTTTCCAAGTTGATCTCTGTTGTTTAAGATAAAGATCTGACAACCAAAGATATGAAGAAAGCTGATAGAAGGCTTTCTTCCATGAAAGAGTTCATAAGCTGTCTTTCCAAATCGCTTTATTATCAGCGATCTGTTTTGAGTAAAACATGCAGTGTTTACAGCTTCTGCCCAAAATTGAGTAGGTAGATGAGAATCGTTGACCATTGATCTAGCAGCTTCAATGATCGTTCTGTTTCTTCTTTCAGCGACTCTGTTTTGCTGAGGTGTTCTTAATGAAGAGAAGTTATGAAAAATTCCCTTGTTCTCAAAGAAATTGTTCAGGGAACTGTTTTTGAATTCAGTTCCGTGATCACTTCTTATTGAACGAACAGTAAGATTATTAAGCACTTCCATCTTTTTAACAAAGGATATTAGTTTTTCTGGAGTATCACTCTTGCAGCGAAGAAAGATAACCCAGGTATAGCGAGAAAATTCATCTACAATGACAAGTGTATATTTCTTTCCAGCTATTGATTGGATGTTCACAGGGCCAAATAGATCCATATGCAAGAGCTGAAGAGGACTTGTCACTGAGGAAACTTGTTTCGACTTGAAACTAGCTTTTGTTTGTTTTCCTTTTTCACATGCTGAGCAGAGAGATTCTTTAGCATATGAGTGCTGAGGAAGACCAGAAACCAGTTCCTTAGATGATAGAGAATTCAGGGTTTTGAAGTTTAGATGAGAAAGCCTTTTGTGCCATAGCCAGTTGACATCAGAAGAGACTTTAGAAAGAAAACATAAGTTTTCAGTGGTCGTAGAGTCCATGTCAATTACATAGACATTTTCTCTGCGATAGCCACTGAGAGCAAGTTTTCCTTTCTCATTTACCACTGAACATGCTTTCTTAGAAAAGCGAACTTCGTAGTCTTTGTCACATAGCTGACTGATGCTTAGAAGATTGTGCTTTAGTCCATCTACATAAGCGACTCTTCGAAAGGTAGTTTTCCCATTGCTGAGAACACCAAACCCTCGGATAATTCCTTTTCCATTTCCACCAAAGGTCACAGAGGGACCTTTTTCTTCCTTGTATTCAGTGAGCAGGTCTTTTTGTCCAGTCATATGTCGAGAACATCCACTGTCGAGATACCAGATGCCCTTTGATCCCTGCACACGTAAGGAAGATTAAGCGTTGTTTGGTACCCACTTTTCATTGGGTCTTTCAGAGTTAGTGGATAAGGAAGGTTCAACAGTCTTCTCAGCAAATGAAAATTCAGCTTCAGTGGTAATCTTCACTTTGGTTAATTTCTTAACCTTAGTGGTATTTTTCACCTTGGTTGATTTTTCAACCTTGGTGACGTTCTCAGCTTTAGAGGGATTTTTCTTCACTTTAGCTGTTTTATCAGCTTTGGTGGCATTTGGACATTTACTTGCAATATGGTCAGTAAAACCACAGTGATAACATTTTCTGTATTTGAAAATGGTTTTAGCACCAGAAGTAGAAGGTTTTGCAAGTTTAAGATGAGGAGGTCTAGCTCCAAGAAGGCTTTTCTCTTGAGATCTGGGAGGAATTTTCATTTCTTCAGATCTCGTTAAGGTCAATCTTTAGCTTTGGAGGACAGAGATAAAAAATTTCTATCACAGAGCTAGAGGATTGCTTAGCTGAAGGTTTAGAAGGAACTTTCAGCTTTGCTTTCCTGGTTGCCTTCTGAGGAAGGAGAATGGACTTTCCTTTATCCGCAGACTTAGTGTCTTTGGATTTTTCCTCAGGGATGTGATTTGAAGAAGAACAGGGATAGAATTGATTATAAGAAGTGTCAAAGAAAGAAGTGACAAACGTTCCAAACTTAAGCGAGGAACTTTCTTCTTTAGTTACATCCTGTGGTTTCCAAAAACCAAGACCAGTTCTATCACTTTCGGGAATTTGAGCATTTATTATCTCAGAGATTTTTGTTGATGATTTGCACCATTTTTCAACATGAGCCTTTTCTGCTTTTAGAGCAGCGATGGCTTGTTCGCGTTCAATGCTGATGATTTCATTTATAATGACTTGATCTTTCAACTTTTCTTCTAAAAGATTTAGTTCTCTGATCTTTTCATGACATTTCTCTAGCTCTTGAGTTAAATGAACATTTTTATTCTCAGCTTGAGTTTTGTCGTTTAGAGCATTTTAAAGGTCAATCCTCAGCACATCAACAACGCGACTTCTCTCAGCTTCAGGCAGAGATGGATTTGTAGAGATAGATACCTGAGATGATATGTAGCTCATAGAAGGTTCAGATGGTTCTTCCACTTCTTCTTTAATCTCAGCCATGAGGCAAAGATTAGCGACTTCTTCTTCACCAGAAGTTGATTCTTCTGATTCTGCCTAGTCGTGTTCTTCAGCGATGAGACCTTTACCTTTTCGCTGATAGCTTTTCAGATTTTGATATTTGTTCTTCAGCTATTGGTATTTGTCATCGCTGGATCTTTTTGAGGTAGAAGGTTTGAAGACCTTTTTCGACCTGCACTCACTAGCAAAATGTCCAATCTTTTCGCAGTTATAGCAAGTGGCAGTAGCCTTATCAACTGGAGTTGATTTTGGCTTTTCAGTAAGAGAGAGAGGTTTACTACTTTGGAAGTTATTCTTTCTTGCAAATCTCTTAAAAGAGTTTGTCAAGAGTGCTAAGGACTCATCAAACTCTGAAAGATCAGGGTCTGATAGATCCTCAGATTCAGAATCTAACTCAGTGATGGTGAGAGTAGATCTCTGAGATGGAATTATCTCTGAAGAGACTAAAGCAACAGGAGTGCTTTTGGATTATTTGGAATCTTTTACAAGATTCTTCTTCAAAAGATTCGATTGCTCATGGTTGAGCAATATTCCATACAAAGTGCTTAGAGAGAGAGAATTTAAGTCTTTTGTCAGCTTAAGACATATTGAATAACTGTCCCAGCTTTCAGGAAGACATTCCAAGAATTTTGTTAGGACCTCAGAATTAGAATAGGTCCTACCAACAGTTCTTAGGTCAATGATTAGGCAGTTAAACCGCTGATGAACGTCAGAAAGAGATTCATTCTTACCAGCGATAAAACTTTCATACTGTCTTACCAAGTTAATCTTCCGAGTCTCTTGGATTTCAGTGGTGCCCTCATATTGAACACATATGGTTTCCCACATTTCTTTAGAAGTTTTCAGATGCATGATGGAATGGAAAACTTCATCAGGCAGAGCCATTGAGATAATGGTCTTTGCTCTTGCATATATGCCTACATTCTTTTTATCTTCATCACTCCACTGTCTTATTTCCTTAACGACATAGCGTTCAGGGATAGCTTCAGTGGTGGCAGTAGCGGGAACCGCATCTATAATTCTAACAAGTTCATAGGGTCCATTTTCTATATATTCAGGTATAGTAGGATTCGCACCTTCAAATAATAGCATCATTCGATTTTTCCATAGAGAAAAGTTATCTCTGCTAAATCGAGGAGGTTTAGAAAGTGAACCATTATCATAGTAGTTTGTGTTCGTGTTTAGTGCCATTTTAGAATAGCAAGGAAGAGTATTCAGCAAGATCTTGTTTATTAGATTAAACAAACCGCTCTGATACCACTTGTTGGTCCCGAAGGTGCTTAACAAGTTTGTAGAAGGGGGGGTTGAATACAAACACAGAAATTAAAATTTAATAAATTGTTTATTGATGAATCAAATACAATTTACAAGTTTGTTGCGGAATAAGATTAAGATAGACTCAATCTAAACAAACTTAAGAAACACTGAGATGGTTGCACAAGAATTTCAGAGAATGAGGGATTAAGAAATATAGAAAGCAAAGGTTTCTATTTTGGAGATCAAGGATTGAGCACACTTCAGATGAAGGGGTGAACTTCCTATTTATACCCTATGCATTAAATGCATGGCAGGGCACTTTACACGTGGCGTTCACAGATTGGCTTTGGAGGTATGACTTTTGGGAGACATGCTTTCGGCCGGATCATGAACAGTGTAGTTGACAGAGTTGTTGTACGTATGGTGGCAGAGACATGTCCGTTCTGACACATAGTACTAGTTTGTGCAAGGATAGACAAAAGGAAACTTGAGACATAAGTATTGTGATCGATTGATCGCTGAGTATCTCTTCTTTCAGAGATAAAGAGGTTCAGCTATCGCTGAAGCTTTTCCTCATGTTCCTTCGCGTATATGTAGAGTTGTCTTTGCTTTACTGATATCCGCATCAGGTCACTAGTAGACTTCTCTTTGTTCAGCAGCTTCGTCTTCAATTCAGCTATGAGCATATGTTGACGCGAGACTTGTCTTCAGGGATTACGTTACTTGTTTACTTCAGAAACTATCAGCGATAACTGAACAGACTCAGTCTGGTCACTGATAGTGAAACACTAATACATAGAAATGTTTATAAGGACTATCAGCGATAACTGAACAGACTCAGTCTGATCGCTGATGGTGAAACACTAATACATATTAAAACGTAATTTTCACTAAGTATAGAAGAGGGTCGTTATCAAATCACTGAGAGAGTTTGGATCAACAGTTATACACATCATTTGAGAAAAAGTGTTAGGCTTAAAGCCTAGTGAGAACATACAGTTTATAATTTACAGAAATATTGACAATGTAACGAAAGGAAATCTCTTCAAGACAATATAGTTTACAATTGAAATATTTGCCACGAAAGGGCCTTTCGATCCATAACTCATCTTACGATGACAAGGGATACCCGATTTACCAAGGATTGTAGTGGAACAAAAAAGTAGACCACAATCCGAGTTATGAGTTAACCACTTGGAATCCATGGCCACGTACAACGCCGGTCCGTACTACGATGTGAGGGAGGGCTCCCGAGGAATCCGAGTCATACTCGTTCACTAGAATTACACTATGATCCAGGGCTAGTAACCGGTCTCACATAACCATACTAAATAGCCCCCGAGGATCAAATGTCTCAACTAGCTACAAGGGGAATAACATCCCAAAAGTAAGCCGACTCAATACCCATGGATCCACTAGTAATAGTCTAGACTTGTCACAATTTCATTTGTGACTATCATTAATAACACATCAAGTTCTCAATAACCTTTATTTCCAATTATACATTTCCAAGCTCAACTGTTGATAAGAATGAAATTCGTACATGAGATTATATACTTTCTTTCAAGTACCTCACCCTAAAGAGTGCAAGTAGTACTTTATTTTACCACATATGAAAATAGAACTTTTCCCTTTAACAAAATAGTAAGAACCCTAAAATCTCCAAAAATCCCATTTTTAGGTCAAAATATAATAAACACCAATCCATAGCCAAGGAGATATGTAGGAGTTTAAAATGCTAGTTTTGACATGTATAAGGTTTGGAAAGAGGTTATATGAAATCAACAAGTGGGTTTTTGAAGAAAACCCAAAATCCTAGAAATGGGGAAAGAGACTTGCACAATGAAGATCCTTCACCAAGAATACTTAAGATAACCTAAACAAGATCAATAAATGCAAAAGTGTTGAGTAGATGAAGGAGTTAATGAAGAGGGAGGAATGGAAGAGAGGGAACCTACGAAAATCAGAGAGGAAAAATCGCCCAACAGTAGCTCAAATCAGATAAAAAAGAGATAATTATCGGATTTGTCCAATAAAAGGGTCTGACCCCACTCGCGATAGTGCCCGGCGATAGTGACATTGTCACTATTGCGTAGCACAATCGCGCGGATTGTATTGCGGGTAAGATCCTCCCCACGATAGTGCCCTTGCGATAGTGACACTGCCACTATTGCGTGGCACAATCGCGCCACATGTACCGAAGCCCAAAATGCCCAAAAACCCGCGATTATCGTATTAGTCGATTTAAGGCTCGAAAGTACAACATAACTCACCAAAAAGATAAACGGAAGACGGAGAAATGACCAACTAAGGACGGAACCTACATTGCAAAAATATCGGGTGTTACAATACTCCCTAACTTGGAGATGATTTCGTCCTCGAAATCTTGATCACACGAACAAGTGAGGGTATCTTCGCTTCATGTCCTCCTCGGCTTCCCATGTCACATTGGCCCCACGATGATGCCTCCACTACACCTTGATCATAGTGACCTCCTTGTGTCGCAATTTCTTAGACTTCTTTTCTAGGATAGCGTCGGGTTCTTCTACACAGCGGTTACCCTCATCCACTCTTAACTCGGAGAGAATAATGACTATTTATTCTTCCGCCAAACACTTCCGAAAGTAACATATATGGAACGTGTTGTGGATTCTACTCAACTCCGGTGGCAGTTCCAATTGGTAGGCTTGCAAACACACCCGCTTAAGCACTTTGAAAGGTCCAAGGAAATGGGGACTCAACTTCCCACGTTTTCCAAACCTGATAATGCCTTTCCATGGAAAAACTTTAAGCATCACGTGGTTGCCCAATTGAAACTCCATCGGCCGCCTCTTCTTATCGGCATAACTCTTCTACCGATCCTGAGCTGCCTTGAAGCGATCTCAAATGCTTTTCACCTTATCGGCTGTTTCTTGCACAATTTCGGGTCCGAAGAATTTCTTTTCTCCCGTTTCTAGCCAACACACGGGAGTCCAACACTTTCGCCCGTACAACGCTTCAAATGGTGCCATTCCGATGCTCGAGTGGTAGCTATTGTTGTAAGTAAACTCCACCAAAGGTAGGTGAGAGTCCCAACTACCCCCAAAATTGATGACACAAGACCTTAACATATCTTCAAGCATTTGTATCATTCTCTCGCTCTAACCGTCGGTTTGTGGGTGGTAAGTCGTACTCAACTTCACTCGTGTACCAAGCTCCTTCTGAAAACCATCCCAAAAGTTTGAAGTGAACCGACAGTCGTGATCCGACACGATCGACAAGGGTACTCCATGCCTCGAGACCACTTCATCGATTTAGAGTTTTGATAACTTGTCCATCAATAAGGTCTCGCACATAGCCAAAAAGTGAGCGCTCTTAGTCAACCGATCGACTATTACCCAAATGGTATCGTGACCTCGAAGAGTTTTAGGAAACTTTCTCACGAAGTCCATGGTAATATGTTCCCACTTCCAGTCGGGGATCTCTAAGGACTGAAGACTCTCATACGGTAGTTGATGTTCGGCCTTCACTTGCGAGCACGTCACACAACGCTCCACATAACGCGCCACATCAAGTTTCATCACCGGTCACCAATAATGCAACTTCAAGTCCCGGTACATCTTTGTACTTCCCGGATGAATGGAATAGTTGGACTTGTGGGTATCCTCAAGGAGTAATTCCCGATTGCCTCCAACCTTGGGCACCCAAACACGACCGTTAAATAGTTTTACCCCACGACTATCTTTCGTTAAGAGCAACCGTTGCTTTGTCATGACTTCATCTTTGAGATTTTCTTCCAATAAGGCTTCCACTTGAGATGTCTTGATCTTCTCAACAAGACTTGACACTAACTCGATTCTTGAAAGGGTAGCCCGAATACTTCCGCTATAGTCCTTCCGACTTAACTCATCGGCCACTACGTTCGCCTTACCGGGATGGTAAAGCAACTCACAATTGTAATCCTTGAGCAGCTCGAGCCACCGCCTTTGCCTCATGTTTAACTCTTTTTGATTAAAGACATAATTCAGGCTCTTATGATCCGTGTAGAGTGTACATTTCATGTCATAGAGGTAATGTCGCCAAAGTTTCAAGGCGAACACCACCGCCGCTAACTCCAAATCATGGGTAGGGTAATTCTTCTTGTGAATTTTAAGTTTCCTCGAGGCGTAATCGATCACCTTGCCTCTTTGCATCAACATGCATCGTAATCCCATTTTCGAAGCGTCATTATAGACCAAGAAGTCTTCCGACCCTTCGGGTAGTGAGAAGATTGGAGCTTCGCACAACTTCTTTTGTAGGATCCGAAACGCCTTCTCTTGCGTTTCGGTCCAAACGAACTTTACATTCTTCCGAGTCAACGCCGTCAAGGAAGAAGCGATTTTTGAAAAGTCTTGAATAAATCTTCGGTAATATCCCACCAATACCAAGAAACTTCGGATTTTGGACGGACTCTTGGGAGGCTCCCAATTCATTATGACTTCAATTTTGGAGGGGTCCACTTTCAATCCGTCTCGAGTGACAACGTGACCCAAGAATTGCACCTCTTCAAGCCAAAAATCGCACTTGGAGAATTTGGCGTACAATCTTTCATTTCTCAACACTTCTAGAACTTCACGAAGATGTTGCTCGTGTTCCAACTCGCTCTTGGAATATACAAGTATGTCATCAATGAACACGATGACCGACTTCTCGAGGAATGGTCGACACACCCTATTCATCAAATCCATAAACACCACCGGTGCGTTCGTTAGGCCAAACGACATTACATGGAACTCATAATGGCCGTAACACGTTCTAAAGGACGTCTTCGAGACGTCTTCTTCCCTCATCTTCACTTGGTGGTAACCCGAACGTAAGTCGATCTTGGAAAAACACCCCGCTCCTTGAACTTGATCGAACAAGTCGTCTATCCTCGGAAGCGGGTACTTGTTCTTCACCATTACTTTGTTCAACTCGCGGTAATTGATGCACATTCTCATCGTGCCATCCTTCTTCTTGACAAACAAGACCGGAGCTCCCCAAGGCGATGAGCTCGGTCTTATGAAACCTTTCTCCAAAAGCTCTTGGAGTTGAGCCATCAACTTTTGCATCTCCGATGGCGCCAACTGGTAAGGAGCTCTAGCAATAGGAGTCTCTCCCGGTACAAGGTCAATCCGAAATTCCACTTGACGATCGGGTGGTAACCCGGGCAAGTCGTCTGGAAAGACATTGGGAAACTCCCGCACTATCTTCACATCTTCAAGCTTTGACTTCTCTATCTTGGCGTCGATAACGTAGGCTAGGAAAGATGAGCATCCTTTTACCAAGCATTTATGCGCTTTAGCCATGGTGATTATTGCCACATCACCTTTCCTCTTCTCATCATAGATCACAACAACTTCACCACTAGGATTGGGAAGTCGGATCAATTTCTTGGAACATACAATCTCGGCATGATTGTTCGCTAATCAATCCATGCCGACCACTGCATCAAAACCCCCAATGATCATCGACATCAAATCGATCAAGAATTTTCTCCCTTCGATTCCGAGAGTACAGTTCTTCGGAACATCGCGGATCAAAACTTGACTACCATTCTCTATCTCTACTACTAACGCATTCTTTAGACTATTAGTGGGCATAGAAAGCTTTTGACGAAACAACTCAGATATAAAAGAGAAACTGGCACCTGAATCGAACAGTACACGAGCAGGTACGGAGTTTAGAAGAAACGTACCCGATATCACATGGGCGGATGCCTTGGCCTCCTCGGTCGTCATCTAAAAAGCTCGACCCGGAACCCTAGATGGGTTCTCTCTCTTCTTCGGCGCCCTACCCGACTTGAGCTTCGGGCAATCTCTCTTCATATGCCCCGGTGCCTTGCACTTGAAATATATAATCCCTCTGATCAGGCAATCCCTGGCGGCGTGATCAGCCTTCCCACACTTGAAACAAGTTTGAGGAGTGGTGCTACAGTTACCGCGGTGCTTGGTGCGGCATTTCTGGCACCACCTAGCTTCTTGATCATTGTTGAAGTTTCGGTTCCTGACAAAAGGTCGAGTTCTCTTGGGAGGTACGGAATTGCTCTCCCACTTTATCTTGTCAACAACCACCACAACCTTCTCTGGTTTACCCTTCGCGTAAAACTCTTCCATAAACTGGGCTTCCTCGATCGTCTCTCGAAGGTTAGAAGCCTTCGAGTTGCTGACCATGGACATCATGTCCGCCGGTAGGCCATTGAGATAGGCCTTTATCTTTTCTTTCTTAGTTGGGGCCATGTGCCCCACCAGTCCCAGCTTCTCCATAAACTGACGGGTGTACTCCCTCACTGTCATGTTTCCTTTTAACAGGGACCGGAAGTCAACTTCAATACGGTCCATAGATCTCTCACTGCAGAACTCTTCTAAGATTTTCTTCTTGAACTCGACCCAAGACAACTGAGCCAACACGGTAGGAGAGAGAGTGGACTGGGTGACATTCCACCATGTGAGTGCCGTATCTCTAAGCAACTGGGTACCAAACCTCACTCTCTGATCGTCCCCGCACTCAAACGAGCCAAAGGCCTGCTCGATAGCTTGAATCCATTTCACACACGCAACCGGGTCGTTAGAACGGGAGAATTCCGGTGGCCCGCAACCCAGAAAGGATTTATAAGAGTAGCTTCTTCCACTTTTCTAAGCACCAACAATCTTGTTCTCTTCAGTTCGGATCCCATTACCGGTGCCACCAGAACCAACCACGATGTTCTCTGTAACCGCCTCATTTCTGTTGAGGCATACCTGGAGGAATGACGGTTGCCGCCCTAACCATTGGATTTCGTTCGGGTGAGCTATCTTCGTGAACATTTCCGTCGGCTAACGGTCTACTGTGAGTGTTCACCATAAAGGAGTAATGGTTGCCATACAAGCACGAAGAAGAGGTAAGAGAAAGATTTACCGAATAAGCACGAAAGAAATGTACTAAAACGTTTACCAATTGTCATAACATAAGCATACCAAGCACACTCACGTAAAATATCCTCATAATAGCATTAGCTAAGTGATATTATGAACATATAATACATAAGGGTTCTCGTTACCGTTATTGCAACGCTTGATGAACATAACTTCCGTCAACTCTAAGACCAACCCATCTTAGAAGTTCTACCCAAACTCACAAATCATTCCTCAAAATACTCAGTCTAAGTCTAGACATCCTACATTCATGCCTAGTTCACTTAAACTAGAACTCTGATACCAACTTGTAACACCCTAAAATTTAGAGTAATTTAAAATTTTGAAAATTTGGCAATATGACGTATGTATTTGGAATAAACCACCCATAAAAGGGTAAATGTATAAAGCATTTACAAAAACCTGTGAACGGATATGGTAATCAACAACAAACTAATCTAAACATAAACTATCTAGATTACTTCGGTCGTCAACCAAAAATCACCAAAAGATGGGACTAAATCATATGACCAACGCCAAATACTAATCATTTCAAAAATGCCTCAAGATCATGCTCGTCACTCAAGCCCTTGGCAACCCACCGCTAAGGGAACCTGTTATACACATCATTTGAGAAAAAGTGTTAGGCTTAAAGCCTAGTGAGAACATACAATTTATAATTTATAGAAATATTGACAATGTAACGAAAGGAAATATCTTCAAGACAATAGAGTTTACAATTGAAATATTTGCCACGAAAGGTCCTTTCGATCCAAAACTCATCTTTCGATGACAAGGGATACCCGATTTACCAAGGATTGTAGCGGAACACAAAAGTAGCCCACAATCCGAGTTATGAGTTAAACACTTGGAATCTATGGCCACGAACAACGCCGGTCCCTACTACGATGTGAGGGAGGACCACTGAGGAATCTGAGTCATACTCGTTCACTAGAATTACACTATGATCCATGCCTAGTAACCGGTCTCACATAACCGTACCAAATGGCCCCCGAGGATCAAATGTCTCAACTAGCTACAAGGGGAATAACATCCCAAAAGTAAGCCGACTCAATACCTATGGATCCATTAGTAATAGTATAGACTTGTCACAATTTCATTTGTGACAATCATTAATAACACCTAAAGTTCTCAATAACCTTTATTTCCAATTATACATTTCCATGCTCAACTGCTGATAAGATTGAAATTCATACATGAGATTATATACTTCTTTCAAGTACCTCACCCTAAAGAGTGCAAGTAGTACTTTATTTTACTACATATGAAAATAGAACTCTTCCCTTTAACAAAATAGTAAGAACCTTAAAATCTCCAAAAATCCCATTTTTAGGTCAAAATGTAATAAACACCAATCCAAAGCCAAGGAGATATGTAGGAGTTTAAAATGCAAGTTTTGACATGTATAAGGTTTGGAAAGAGGTTATATGAACTCACCAAGTGGGTTTTTGAAGAAAACCCAAAACCCTAGAAATGAGGAAAGAGACTTGCACAAAGAAGATCCTTCACCAAGAACACTTAAGATAACCTAAACATGATCAATAAATGCAAAAGTGTTGAGTAGATGAAGGAGTTAATGAAGAGGTAGGAATGGAAGAGAGGGAACCTACCAAAATTAGAGAGGAAAAATTGCCCAACAGCAACTTAAATCAGATAAAAATGAAATAATTATCGTATCTGTCCAATAAAAGGGTCTGACCCCACTCGCGATAGTGCTCGGCGATAGTGACATTGTCACTATCGCGTGGCACAATCGTACGGATTGTACCGTGGGTAAGATCCTCCCCGCGATAGTGCCCTGGTGACAGTGACACTGTCACTATCGCGTGACACAATCGCGCCACATGTACCGAAGCCCAAAATGCACAAAAACTCACGATTATCGCATAGGTCTATTGTGGGGTTAGGTTCGGAATGTGTACTCCTGCTTCAACACGCTGCTGCACTAGACCTGCAGAGATGGATGGGTGATTTGAACTGGGAGGGGGGTTGGTTTGTGTGCCTTCAACATCGTTTTCTCTCTTCTCTACTAACTCTTCCTCTTATTTCTCAATGTTTTATCTACCAGTCATGTACTCTACCAGAACCTCTTCATTAAATGGTTCTTTTGCTGGATAAGGTTCTGCGATATCATCATTGGGTGGACTTAGGCTTTCCATCACTTCGTGGCCAATGTCCACTGCCAGGTTCAGTGGGCTTTGAGGCCATATATCTTCTGCATGAGTGGCCTCTACTTCTGTGTTTAAGGTTTCCTCGATGATAATCCTCCTCCTTTTTCTCCTTTGCAGAGGCATCTCCTCTACCTCTACAGGTTCCTTTTCAAGCACATTTGCTTGTGCCACTTTAGTGGGCATATAGGCAATATCAGTCATGGCTCTGTCAGCCAACTTCACCAGCTTCCTCTTCTTTCTCTTTTTAGAGGGTCTTCTTCAGCATGTACCCTAGAAGACGGTATAGAGGCTGTATCGACATTTGGCTCTTCGAAAGTAGCTTTCTTAGAGGATTTCTTCTTTTTCTTCTTCTTCAGAGGCTCTTGGACCTCAGCTAGCTGAACCTCTGGTGGGTTTGGGTCATCTTCTTCTCTCGTCCTCTTTTGGGTTTTATTTTTTTTTCTTCTTGGATTTCTCACCCCTAGTCCCACTCTCTTGGTTTTCTACTCGTTCTACTTTCCTATCACTAGTCCCTCCTTATTCTCCTTCATCTATGCAAGGCCTAAGGAAAACAACAATCTCACCTACTTCGGCTCCTATGCGTGGAGGGGTTGTAAGAATCGGTTCCGGAGTCTTGTTTCTGTGAATGTAACCCATCCTAGCTTCATCACTACCCAAGTAGGTTAGGATTGATGTTGACAGAGGGCTTGCATTGGGGTATCCAAAGGAAAGGATTTTGGGCTTGTGGGTTTTCATTTCATAGAGTTTGATCAGGTTTCCTCTTGCGAGTAATTTGTTGGGGCCAATCATTTCATTCCCAAGTAGAACTGCTATGAATATATTGTAAACTAGAGCCTTAGGAGCTTTGTCTCTCTTCTTTTCCTCTTGCTTGTTGATCATTTCCTGTAGTATAAGTTTGGCATAGTCCAGAGGCAAATCAAAATACACTCCGTACATGATTGCCAGAATATTGTGGTTAGATTGGTCTGGACTACCCACTTTTCCAATCAAGGCTCTGTTAAGGATAGAGAAAAGGACATTTCACATAGGAGGGAGGTTCTGTCTACGGAATTCAGTCCTCTTGGAGATGGGTTTAGCATAACCAATGAACCTAAGGAATTCAACTATTTCTTCATCTGTGGGTTCATCTGAAAAATTAACAAGGTTCAGTTGGTCTTTTGTGGGAAGTTCAAAGATTGTGGAAACTGTTCTCTTGTTGATTCCAAGTTCAAGGATTTCATTTACAGATGGTGATGTGGCATTGCCCATGATGTACTGTCCAAATTTCTCGTATTTTTCATATCTGCAGGACTGCCAAAATTGTTGGACATATGATTCAAGGATGTTAGTTTGAGTCATGGTTAGGGCTTTGTTCAAGAAATGGTTTTGTATAAGAAGAATGAGGGGTTCAACATCTTTTGGGAATCCTTTTGGTTCAAGAACCACATAGTGGTTGTTGGGTTTCAGGGGAAGATCATTTAAGTAATAGTCATGGCAAGTAAAGGAAGCATTCGACTAGTTAAGGATTTTTGATCGACTGAGTCCGAGTTGTTCATGCTTTGGGCAATAGAATGTTGAGTGTTCTCGCCAAATTCAGATTGGGATGCCATTGACTCGAAGTGTAGGAGAAAGAAGTTGCAGGTTTTTGCCTTGAGTTCTTGAGAAAGAAAGATTGCAGGTAAAAAGTAAAAAGATGAAAGGGTTTCGGTATATATGGTGTGAGAGGGGTAAAGATTAGGCGGTAAAAGATAAATATTTAAAATCCGTAATGAGTGCCTAGCCATGTAGTGAGTCGTTTAAAAAAATGACGATACAGTGTCCATCCCAATCACATTTTGCCACGTCATTAAGGACAGTGCACGATTGAGTACATGCGCCTCCCTCTATTCTCACACGCATGGCATTTGCTATACTCAAATACCTGTTACTTTCAAAAATAACCCGCCCCCCAGAATGTATTTGAATTATTTTTCATAAGTGTTGAGCATTACAGAGGCTCTATGGAGTTGAGAGCTTCTGTGATCTGGGGGTGGTAAAGAACTTCGATAGATATAACAACTTTTCCTTACAAAAAAGATTAAAAGACAATGAAGTGATCAAATATGTCTCTTTTGAGCATAGAGGATCTGGTACATCTCGCAGAGGCTCTAAGATAAAAAATATCTAATAAAAGAAAGTTTAAGAGGAATTTTGACCAATCAAGTTTTTGATTTGATTATTCTGGTATGTTTGGACGTATTTGAAAGTTGGTGTCCGAGAAAATTGTTTTTGTCCTTGTTTATGAGCGAAGTTCTTACCTGATATTGCAAATTTCTCGATAGAACTGGCTTCTTTGGCTCCTCCTTGAATGATCAACCTCTGTGATCAGATTTAGGGTCTTCCTCTGCTTCCCCATGACCTATGCTTGGATCAAATGTGATAATCTTTGCACAAGACATAGATCAAGGAACCACATGATTTTGAACAATAGGATGTATTAAAATAACAGAACTATACATGCAGAAATAAGAACTATACAGACAGAAGTGGAAACTATACATACTGAAAGAGGATTATACACATCAGAAGCTCTGTGCTTGGTCTCAGAGGTTCTGTGGATCAACTCAAGTTGAGCATACCCAACTTACCAACAAGAAATGAGAATCTTTTCTCATCTGAGGCTTTTGTGAATAGGTCGGCAAGTTAATAGTCTGTGGATACGAAATACATCTCTATTATGCCATGCTCTACATGATGTTTAAGAAAGTGATACTTGATATCGATGTGTTTTGTCTTAGAGTGTTGTACAGGATTGGCAAAGATCACAATGGCGCTCTTTGAGTCACAGAGGATGAGAATCTTGTCGATATCTAGACCATAGTCTCTTAGTTGTGTTCTTATCCACAGAACCTGTGAGCAAGAACTAACAGCAACAACATATGCAGCTTCTGCCATAGAAGTAGACACGCAGTTCTGCTTCTTAGAAGTCCAACTTACTAACTTTCCTCCTAGAAATTGGCAACATCCAGAGGTGCTCTTTTGGTCAAGCTTGCATCCTTCATAATCTTAATCTGTGTATGCCATGAGATCAAAGCTAGAGGTCTTTGGATACCAAAGGCCAAGATTCTTGGTGCCCTTTAGATATCTAAAGATCTTCTTAACATCAAGAAGATGAGATTCTTTTGGGTTAACTTGGAATCTTGCATAAAGACATGTTGCAAACATTATATCTTGTCTACTAGTAGTTAAGTACCAAAGAGACCCAATCATGCCTCTGTAGAGCTTGCACTCTACAGATTTACCCTATGGATCTGCATAAAGCTTTGATCTAGTGGCCATGGGGGTTTTCATTGCTGAAGAGTCAGAGAGTTTGTATTTTGTAATTATGTCAAAGACATATTTTGATTGATTGATGAAAATACCCTTTGGAGTTTGTTTGACTTGAAGCCCAAGGAAAAATGTTAGTTCTCCCATCATGCTCATTTCAAACTCACTCTTCATCAATGGCTCAAACTTTTTACAATAATATTCATTTATAGAACCAAAGATAATATCATCTACATATATTTGCACAAGTAGAATGTCACATTTTCTCACAGGTGGAGAAGATAAAATTTACTTATACTTTAACTGTCATATTTTTCTGATGAATTGACTTTTTACAGATATTAAGGGGGAGAATATCTGAAGTTTTGTTGAGGAAGCTTAAACGAGGATATTCATTTTAGGGGGAGTTGAGAATTTCTCTGCTACATGTATATGTTTCTAAATTCTTAAACTCTATCACTTGTTGAAAGAAGAACACTTTCGCTTGTGAAAATTGTTTTCTTAAATGTTCAAACCACTTTGCGTTCTCAAAATGTTTTATGAATTTCGATGTGTGATTTTAAATTTTTTGGATACTTTGATGACTAACTGACCGTGTGTTTCTTAAAGATAAATATTTGTATATTATCTTGTCATATACTGTCAAGTATTCTTACACACATCGGTTCAGTACATTTATTGACTTTGTTATTACCATGTATCAAATAGGTAAATCATTCTATGGTAATACTCCCGTTGTTTGAACTCTAAATTGTTTGAGATCAGACGTCATTTCTTACTATAAATGTGCTTTCATTGGAAATATGTTTATATATCGTTCATATAAACAACATTCGTTCTTTGATATCCCCAAATTATTTTTCTTCATGACATTTGATCTGATTAAATAATTGTCAGATTCTCAAAATCATGAAATTGAATGATCTTAAATGTTCAAAGTTTTGAGAGATCTTAAATCTTCAAATTGCTCAAATTCCATTCTTATCTGTTATGAGCATACATACACTGATCATGATTTCTTGTGCTTAATTTTCAAGATAATCATTGAGCAACACATTCTTTTAGGAGAAAATACATGTGATTCAGTGTGAGTGCTTAAATGACTTCCATGGATTCACGTTAACCAGTGTTTCCTACCCCAAAAGTATTCCTAAGAGTGATTGAGGGGAGAGGGGTCAAAAGAATTGAGTGTTGGTGTGTGCTGAGGTAAAATGGAAAAGAGAGGTTGGTTAGAAGTGAGCTCAAACGATTAAAAGAAAGAGGGTGTGAGAACAGAGTAAAAGAATATTAAACTCTGCACCAAACTTTTTCTAAGTTGGGCAGCCACATAATCTGTTGGTTCACACTTCTTCGTGACCTTCATTGAAAAACGCAACTAGCCCATGCCTTCTCTTGCAAACAACCCCACCAGCTACTCATTCTTTTCTTAACAAATGAATGCTTCATATTTTTCTGGGGGAAGCAACACATACTTTATTGGATCTTCATTTGGAAGATGCTAATATTGAAAAAGAAGGAAAGTTGCCCCACCTTCGACCTTTTCTCATGCACATTAAGTCTGTGTATAACTGTTGTTGTCTCAATGGTTTACATAATTTTGAGCCTTATAAAAGCAATCATTGTGCTAATTCTTTCATACACACAAAAAATTGGTTTTTCTGTCAGAACGTTCATAGATTAACCTTGTGTTTTTCGATGATTGAATGGAAGTCCTAGGGAGTGAACATTACTCAAGCTCCTTATAAAGTACATTCGTTGTACTCGGTAACTTTGTGTTACTGGCAGACACTTTAACTAGTTCATCTGTTGATTCATGGTTACTATTCAAAATTTGTCTGAATTTAAAAAGATTCGGATAAATACATCTTATGAATTGACGAAAAATTATCAGATCAGTTGTGGGAGATTGTTCATATCCTATCAAAAGGGGAGATTGTTATTCATGGAGACTGTGCTTATCTAATTATTTGGGGGAGTTCATTCAAAGACAAAAATGACATTGAAAATTATCATTAACTCCCCCTAAAAGAAAAAACTTCGTTAAAGATGTTATCTATTAATCATCCTTTAGAAGAAAAACATTTGAGTAAGGGTTCTGAACTGATTTATCCAGAAGCCATAGTTACATATTCTTCGGTGAGAATAGTAATTTTCATCTTTACCATTGAAGAACGAGTCCGAAACTGCTGTGTTTAGAAGTCATCATTTGATCTTTGAAGATCGAGTCCTGATCTGTATATGATCAGAAGTCATTGTCCTTTGGCATTGAAGATCGGGTCCTGATCTATTGTAATCAGAAACCATTGTTCTTTCTCCCCTTAGACTTTAGATGCCTGCAACACAGGTTTAGCTTTTGGTACCCACTGGTATTTGGGTCCTGATTTGTTAGTTGCAGTTCTATTAGGAGAAATGTAGTAAGAACCATACCAGTTATTCACATAATTTTTGTCAACAAAATCATTTGAACCACAATAGGAACAACTAATTTTCTTTTGTGCTAACCTGATCAATTGATTAACAGTATAAACAAGATCAGGTTTGCCAAAAGTTTGACCTTTAGAAGCATTGTTCCTTTTAGCATTTGATGTATGCATAAATGATTTTTCTTCCTTCTTCTCCTCTGAGGAATCTTTCACTCTCTAGATCCACATTTATTTTTCTTTCTCATCTTTCCTTCTCCAGAACATTTTTTGCTGAGAGTTGTTCTTCTTGATGTTACCTGAACCATCAACATGTTTATCATAGAAAAGATTAGAAGGACGAATCTGATCTTTAGATTTAGAAGTATGACTATCAACTGAATCAAATAAAGGATTATTAGCAACATTAGTAAAATGTGATCTCGAAGCTGTTTTGAATGAACATTCTGAATCAACTTGATCATCTCTTGGTGATTGAACAATTGATTCTGACGTCTTTGGCTCAGTCAACTTCACCTTGAACATGATCTCTGCAAGTTCTTTTATCTTTGAAGACAAATTGTTTCTTTCCTTTGCAATCAGATCAAACTTCTTTTGTAAGTCAGACTTCGTGTTCTTTTCCTTTTGTATAGTTGATGACAGTTCAAATAATTTTCTTGTAAGCTTCTCTATCTCTGTCTCAAACACTTTTCTTTCTTCTTCAAAGTCTTTCTCCACATATTTTCTTTGACCAAATATTTCTTTAAATATACCAACATTCTTCTGTTCAGCTAACTTCTTTTCTTTCTGAAACTTATCTCTCTCCATGATGATAACTTTCTCAAAGTCTGACACTTGTTGAGAAAGTTTAAGACATTTCAGTTCAACGGATTTCTTTTCTTCAAATGCATTTCTTGTGAACTCAGAAAATTTATGTGAAAAGACTTTTCTTTCCCTTTCAAATTCAACTCAATCTTTCTTCTCTTTATTCATTTGATCTTCCAATTCAGAAATTTTCTTTTTCAGCTTAGCATTATCTTTCTCCAATTCATTTCTTTTCTTCTCAACCTTCTTCATATCCTCTTTATCTCTTGAGTTGTCCTTTTCTTTCATCATGTTGATTTCAACCTCAAGACTGAACACCTTATCTCTCAAGTTATTTCTTTCAGCAAAGATTTGAGAATTTATCTTTTTCAGCCCATCACACGTATCTACAACAGTGTTCGATCGTCTTCTGAGATCATCAAGCTCTTTTTGCATCAACTCCTTCTTTGACCATGTAGAGTTTGCATTTAGTCCTTCAAACTTCTTCAACTTTGTTTGCAGATTTAAAATCTCTTTTTCTTTAGATTCAATGATCCCTGCAAAATTGATTTTGGAGTTAGCAACACAATCTGAGCAAATAACATTCTTTTCTAAAACTTTAGAATTATCTTTCAATTTAATGATCTGAGCCTGATGAGATGAATTCGGAATTTTCAGATTCTTGTTCTCAGCTTCGAGTGCTGGAATCTCTGGCATATAAGCTAAAGCACAGTCTCTTTTGGTTAGAACTGTATTTCCCTTTTTGTCAATGTAAGGCATCTTGAAATCTGTAAAAATATAAGCTAGTAATGATCGTTAGTCCGACAGATCTAGATAATAGATGCAAGACTTAATTTTTTTTTTCAGAAAATGAGATTTCTAAAAACTTCAAGTACATAATTCACATACACTGAGACTAAAGAGTAATTCACATTAAAAGTGATAGAATTCGTGTATCACACAGAATTCGTATAAGCAAGTTACAATTCGCATGCAAGAGACACTCAAAACAAAGCAATTCACATGAGCTTATATGCGAATTCTTAAGAATTCGTATAAAGCTTTATGCAAGTTCTTTACAATTCGCAAGTATCTGTTATGCGAAATCCAACCTTAGAAATTTTTTGACTTCAAGCTTTTCGCACAATAATTTTTCGCAAACAGAATTCATATAGCAAGAGGATGCGAGTCCTTTACTTAGAAATTTTTTGTGATTTCACAATCTTTTCGCCTCTCATACGAATTCTGAACTTATAAAGAATTTTAAAGATTTATGCGAATTCTTATGAATTCGTACAAAGCACCCCTGCGAATACTTCAGGATTCGTACATAACTATGTGCGAATTCTGTGCAATTCGAATGTAGTTGCTTACGAATTCTTTCCTTGAATTTTCAAAAATAAACTTTTCGCACAATAAACCTCTGCGAATTCTTGCTTTTCGTATATAGAGGTATACGAATTCCACACTTTAATTGATTTTTCAATATGTTTTATGCGAATTACTCTACTTTTCGTACATCACCGTTGTACGAATTCTATACTTGATGATTCTAGATATAATTAAGCGAATTCTTTCTGCAAAATCTTAGATCTGCGAGTTCTTCGTACGAAATGTACAGATCTTGTGAGTTCTTGAGTTACGGTCCTAAAAAACAGATTCTAGTCCAAATTTCAATCTAAAACTTCGATCCAGTGGCTGTAGCTTCACAAAGATCATCAGATTAGTAAATAGAGCAATCCAATTCAATATCTAATCCAAATTCACATTCAAACACAAAAATTTTGATCAAACAGTGTGATAATCCAAGAATCCTCTAAATCTTTAGAGAGAGAAAGTAGAGAGAGAAACAATGTAAAGCGCAACGAGTAATTCTATTGAATGTGCGTGAATGTCTTACACGACACAAGAACCAAAGGGACTTAAATACCCTTGGCTTATACAACATTGTATGAGACTCTAAACACAGTATAAGACCAAACCTATAAATACAATGATTACTATAAATACAGACTTAACAATCTCCCCTTTAGTAATCATTGGCGCTGTGGTCTTCAAAATCAACACTGACCATCTAAGCGACTTTGTGAAGAAGCTTCTTGACTTAAAAAAAATCTTCTCAACATCATTCATGCTCAATTACTTTTGCTGTCTTGACAAGACTGGACCTGTTTGTAACTATCTTGAAAGAACAATCGGTTCATCATCTTGTGCTCTAGACGATTCACCTCTTTCAAATAAACTTGAATGAACTGTGGTGATCGAAGCTGGAACAGCAAAAGACTAGTATGGCTGAGAAAAATAGAATCTTGAGTGAATCTTGATCAACAGATAAACGTCTGAACTCTTTGTCTCTTTATCATCTCCTTAACTTCTCCCCTCATGACCTTGATGATCTGGATCAACTTGGTCATGCAAATGTTGGAGACGAGACAACTTAAGATCTGCAAAATCAGAATAAAGGAGAAAGAGGAGAGGTTTGCGCGACACGAAGGTGGCACAAAGTGAGGTTTGCGCTACCAACTGTTGGCGCAAAGCTGACTTAAAATCAGAAACTTTTACCTGATAAGCTCTTTGACTCCCCCTACACAAATGCACTAAAATATGACAATTCAAATTAGCATTTGTATAGAAAATCAGATACTCCCCCTCGAAAACAGATTTTATCTTTTCAGAAATTTATCCTTATTCACTCCTCCTTGAATAATGAACAAACCCATTTATAAAGATATGAGAACACAAGAATTGAAACATCAATGTAGAAAGAAAAATAAGCTGAATATGTATTTTGAAACGACTAAATATATAAAAAAATGTAAACACTAAACATATAAAATTCTACTTTGTAAAATATCACAATAAAATCCATCAAATGAAATCAAATATATGTGTTTGGATACAGAAACAAGTTTTATTGCATATCAAGTTAAGACATGTTTAGTTTCAAAATCTTTCATCAATCTATTCAGTGTGCTCTCATGCGAACATTGATTAGCTCCAAGAAAAATGCAATTCTAAAAATATAATAGAGAACTTTGCAAATATTCACACTAAGCCATCAATAATTCAGACTTTCACAAATTTATAGGTTTATTGCAACTCAAACATATCACCAAGTGTCAAGAGATGTGTGCTCATTGGCATCTTTTAGCATTGTGCTCTATTGCATCTTTACATGAGTGTGCTCTTTTGCATCTTTTAAGCTTGTGCACTTTGGCATTTTTTTAATCAAAAGTTTGATAGGTAAAGAACAAGCCGTAAATGTAACTTTCTATCTGACCCTATTCCAGGATTTGGGTCAACCACTCCCAGACCAGTTGGCCTTAGGGAACTAGGTGTCAAGCACCCCTTGGAACTTACTCTCCCAGATCAGAAAGGCTACATCGACACATTCTAAACCCATTCATACCAGTAGAACATGACTTTCGATCTGATTCCATAGAAGGATTTGGGTTCGATCACTCCCAGATCAAATGACCTTAGGGGACCAGATGACAAGCATCCCAGAGAACTTACTTTCCCAAACCAGAAAGGTCACAGGTACAAAATTTTAAACTCAGAGATTTCTGATTTATAAGAATTTAATAACCATCTCAATCACAAGGTTTTACATCTAAGTGCTTAGCCCATATTTTCATTACGATCCAAAATTATTACTTTTTAGGTTTTCTAAGCATTGTAAACTATAAATATTCCGAATCACACAACTTTAAAGCAATATCAAAAGCTACCAACATGTTGCTGACTTTTCGACTTTTGTTAGAGCTGAAATTTGAACATATAAAAACTTTAATATAAACAAAGCAACTTGAAAATTTATCCTAGACACACATTTTATTCAAAAGAAAGAAAAATTGTAAAACTTTTACTTTATAGAATAAAATTTGTGAAGATTTAAACTTTTAAATTCAACATGCCGAGATTTGAAAATAAAAACATTTGATCGACAAGTTTATATTCAGTTGAAACAAAATATAATTCAAAAATATCATCTTCCACATGATGTAAAATGAAATTTGTGTGTCTTTTGAAAAAAAATTGGGTTCAACAAAATCAGGGTTTGACTAAGATTGCTCAGATTCTTTATTTTTTTTTTTGAGAAAACTGGAACAACATCATTATCAGAGATAAATGCAGCGGAATTAAGTAGATGTACTCACAGTTTCTCATTAGTCAGAAGCTAAATCTTTGAAGAACATTGAATAACGAGTCCTACATTGACATATCTAGAAATCAATGTCTTTGAAGCACGGGTTCTGAGCTGAATTACTTAGAAGCAAAAATTTTCTCTTACTCCCCCTTGACATTAGATGTTGGGTCATAAATAACTAAGTCTGGTTAGTACTGCTAGGTGATGAAATATTACTACTGCTAGTAGAAGTAATACTGCTTGAAGAGTTAGTACTGCTAAAGATTACTACTGCAAGTGAGGAGTTAATACTGCAAGAATGGTTAGTACTGCTATCGAGTTAATGCTGCTTCTGAAGATAAAAATGGATTGATGCAGAAGAATAGGAGATGAAGATAATTATGGACTGGATTCTGAAGAATAATATTTCCTTTGTAATTATCTTGTAATTAATTATGTATATATAGTCTAGAAGTTCTTGATAGAAATATATACATTCATAAAGTTGTTTTTGTTTAGAGAATTAACCTCAAGACTAGTATTGATCCTTTCTATAGAGAAGTATAGAACGTCTATTGAGTTTGTTCAACATATTGAGGTTGTGTTTGTAATCATTAAATTTTATGCAATATAAACTTATGATTTGAGTTCATTTTCTGTGTTTTGATTAATTGTTAAAGTGTTATTTCGCGACTTCTTTAACATTGTTTCTGAGTTTGTATTAAATTCTTGTTTAGAATTTTCGATCTTGACAAGTGGTATCAGAGCTAGAAAACTCAGAAATTTATAATCATGGATGGTTCAAGCGATAGTGTTCTGGCCTCAAAGGTTCCCATGCTCAAATCCAATGAGTTTGACATGTGGAAGATCAGAATCAAGCAATATATTCTTCTCACAGACTTCTCAATGTGGGATATCATTGAGAACGGTCCCTCTGATGGAGGAAAGATGGACGCAAATGGCAAGAGACCTCCAACAAAGACTGATGGAGAAAGAAAGATGAGGCATACAGAGATGAAAGTCTTGAGCACTTTGCTCTTGGCAATTCCTAATGAGTATCAACATCAATTCTGCAACTGTTCTGATGCACAAATTCTATGGAATGCACTGGAGAAAAGATTTTCTGGAACAAAAAGTTCCAAGAGAAATTAGAAGGCCATCCTGAAGCAGCAATATGAAAACTTCATGTCTACAAAGAATGAGTCCATGACTCAAACTTTTGATAGATTTAATAAGTTAACTGGTGAATTGGCTACTGTTGGTGTCCAGATAGATCAAGATGATGTCAACAGAAAATTTTTAAGATCTCTTGGTGATGAATGGACTATGTACACTGTCTCCTTCAGACAAAATGACCAACTGGAGCACAAGGAACTGGATTACCTCTATAATGACCTTAGGGTGTTTGAAGCAGAGGTAGAAGCAAAGAAGAGGTCCTCTAGATACTCATACAATGCTACTCTTTTATCTTCTTCTACTGATTCTGCTGCTAATACAGAATCAGTTAGTGCTGCCCATGGATCAAAGCAAGATGGAGCTAATGACTCAGTTTTAGAAGCTTTTCTAGCCAGTCATGCTAATTCCACTCTAATTAATGATGACTTAGAACAAATAAATGCTGATGATCTGGAAGAGATGGATATCAAGTGGCAGATGACTATATTCACAATGAGGGTAAAAGGATTCATCAAAAGGACTGGAAGGAACAACTTTGCTCAGAAAAGAGAATATGGGGTTGGATTTGATAAATCCAAGGTTGAATGTTACAAGTGTCACAAGATGGGGAACTTTGCAAGAGAATGCAAAAGTGGAATGCCTTAACAGCATACTAGCAACCATCAACCATCACAGTCCACTAGCTCAACAACAGGAACTCTTCTCAAGCTCTTATTTCCCAAGAAGTAATGGGATTTGATTGGAGTGACCAAGCAGAAGAAGCAGTTCAGAATCAAGCTTTAATGGCTAAAGTTTCAGAGTCAGCAAGCACTGATATTCCCACAAAGGTAACATCTAACCTTTGCTCTAAAACCTGTATTGAAACTGTTAAAAAGTACAGGGATCACAATCAGAGCATGTGTGATGACCTTAAAAGGTTAGAGAAAGATAGAAGAGAGTATGTTTTGATTGTTGAGAGGTTTGAAGAACAAATTACGTCATACCAGGCTAATGAACTTCAACACTCTTATGATACCAACTACTGGAAGTGGGAGAAGAATCAGTTAGAGACTGAACTAGAGAAGACCAAAACAAAATGTGAGAAAATTAAGAGTGAGTTTGAGAAAGCAAAATTAGATATTGAGAAATATTCCAATGCTTCTAAAGCTATGGACTCTTTACTCAAAACTCAAGTGCATGAAAAACTAAGAAGAGGAATAGTCTACAACACCACCTCTCCACCATACAACAATAACTATATCCCTCCCACTTCAGATCTCTTAGAAAGACAGAACAAGAAGGAATTACCTGAGAGAGCCACTGAAGTAGATCTTTTAGACAAAGTAGTGGTTGAAGCAGATTCTGAAGAAGAGGACTCTGAGAGTAAGAAAGAGGAAGACCACAAAGATATTCCCTTAGAAAACCACATACTGACAAATGAAAGGGGGGGGGGTAAACCTTTTGTCAAGAGTGAGAAAGTGAAGTTTGGGGAAGAGATTGTTAAGAATGAAACAACTGAGACCTTTGGAAAAGGGAAGGATAAGGTACAGGGAATTCATTACATGCAAACCCCTGTTATAAATCCTTGTACCTGTCAACAGAAGAAGTCCCTAACAATGATAAAATAAGGGGAAATCAAAGAAACAGAAATAATCAGTGGGCTTTAAAACAAGGAATTGATTTTAGAAAAATTAACAGACCAAAGCCTTGTTTTATCTGTGGCAAGTTAAATCATTTAGCCAAACACTATTATTTCAATCCTATTAACCAAAGGATCACTTTTCAAAGAAATATACAAAATCCTGTTGGTTATAAGAAGCAAATAAGGAATCATATGGCTGAGAATGTGAGAAGGGCACCTATAAAATCTCATGTTCAAAATAAGTTTGCTAATTCAAAGAAAAATACTCCAAATAAGCCAAGGAGTAACTTAAAGAAAAAGAAAGCAAACAACCTTGTCCAGGTTTGGGTTCCTAAGGTAAAGAAATATGTTAGTACTGCTACTTCAAATAGTACTGCTGACAAAAATAATGCTGCTGTAAGCAATACAACTGCTAACCCAGTTAGTACTGCTAACAAAATTAGTACTGCTAATGATGTTAGTACTGCTAACAAGTACTACAAATCAAGTTAGTACTGCTTCCAGCGACAGACCCATTATTCTGACAAAGTATTCAATCAATAAGATTCCTCAGTTTGATAATCTCATCAAGTCTAAATATGAATATGTTGATGAGAATGGGAAACCCAAGACCACTTTGGCTTGGGTTCCTATTAAAAACTAACTGCTTTATTATATGTGCAGGGCAACCAATAGCTCAAGGGAAGGAGCATTTGGCATATTGATAGTGGTTGTTCCAGGCACATGACAGGTAACATGGTCTGCCTTCAAAACTTCAAAAGAATTGATGGAGGACATGTTGCTTTTGGTGATAATCCAGCAGGTGGAAAGATATATGGAAAAGGTAATGTGTCAAAAGGTAAGATGAGCTTTGAGGATGTATACTATGTTGAGCAATTGAGATACAACATGTTAAGTGTATCACAGGTCTGTGACAAGAAACATAGCATATTATTCAATGATACTGATTGTATTATCCTTGCTCTAGGGTTCAAGGTAGTTGATGAAAGTATGATACTACTTAGAACTCCTAGAAAGGACAATGTTTATTGCTTAGACTTGGAGAGTGTAGCTTCTAATTCATCTTTAAATTGTTTATTTTCAAAAGCTTCATTGGATAAATCATCTCTTTGACACAGAAGGATGTGTCACATGAACTTTAAAACAATGAACAAACATGTGAAAAACAACCTTGTGAGAGGTTTGCCACAATAGGTATTTTCATGTGATGATCATTGTGTTGCATGTCTAAAAGGCAAACATCATAAACCTTCTCATAAGTCCATGGAGATAAATACAATCTCTTCACCTCTTAATTTACTGCATATGGATCTGTTTGGTCCTACAAATGTGATGAGTTTTGGTAAGAAATCCTACTGCTTGGTTATTGTTGATGATTTCTCTAGATTCACTTGGGTCTATTTTCTGAGGACTAAGGATGGGATAAGTGGACTGATCAAATCCTTTGTGCTTAGAGTTGAAAACCAAACAAATCTAACAGTTAAAGTCATAAGGTCTGATAATGGAACTGAATTTAATAACAATGACCTAAATAGCTTATGTGAGGAAAAAGGCATTGAGAGACAATACAGTGCTCCTAGGACTCCTCAACAGAATGGTGTTGCTGAAAGGAGAAATAGGACTTTGATAGAAGCTGCTAGATCTCTGTTGGCAGATTCAAAACTTCCAATTACTTTTTGGGCAGAAGCTGTTAATACTGCCTGCTATGTTCAAAACAGAGTACTAGTAGTGAAATCCCAAGACAAGACACCTTATGAGCTTTTTAAAAAGAAGAAACCTATTATTGGATTTTTCAAACCATTTGGGTGTCCTTGCACAATTCTCAATACCAAAACTCACCTAGGCAAGTTTGATAGCAAAGCTGAGGATGGGTTTCTTGTTGGATATTCATCTCAAAGTAAGGCATACAGAGTTTTCAACATCTCTTCTAGGATTATTGAGGAAAGTGACAATATCAAATGGAATGAGAACACACCAAATCAACTTGGTTCAGGTCCAAATTGGCTATTTGATATTGATTCACTGTCTAATTCTTTGGGTTTCAGTAATGAGCATAATGCAGGAACAAGAATAGAAAAGGTACAACTACAAAGACAAGAGTTTGTGATGTTCCCAACACCCACTGCTGATCCTGTTGAATTCTGTGACCAAGATAAGAAAGATAAGAAAGATACTTCAGATTTAAAGGACACTGAACCAGCTCAGAATGAAGAGGACAGAGGTGAAAAGGAAGATCATCCCTCAGATTCAGGAATCAAAGGTCCTGAGATGCCATGTTTAGAAGAAGATGACACAGATGATGATAACTCTTCAGTTTTTGGTGGCAACACTCCTGAAAAGAATGAATCTAATCTGGAAGCAGATATTAATGAAGAGGTTGTTCATCAAACAAGAGTTCAGAAAAATCATCCTCCTCAATTGGTGATTGGTGACATCAATTCACCAATAATCACACGGAATCAAAGTAAGTTGGGAGGATTGAAAGATATACAATCAGGTTTACTTTCTTGCTTTCTATCTCAGGTTGAACCCAAAAAGGCATATGATGCAATGAAGGATCCAAGCTGGATAGAAGCAATGCAAGAGGAGCTATTGTAGTTTGTGCTGCAGGATGTATGGGATCTGGTGGATCTTCCAAAAGGACACAGAGCAATTGGCACAAGATGGATCTTCAGGAACAAGAAAGATGAGAGAGGAATAGTAATAAAGAACAAGGTCAGATTAGTGGCACAAGGGTATACTCAAGAAGAAGGAATTGATTATGAAGAAGTATTTGCACCAGTGGCCAGGATTGAGGCAATCAGGCTGTTTTTAGCCTATGCTTCCTTCATGAAGTTCAGGGTCTATCAGATGGATGTAAATAGTGCTTTCCTGTATGGGAATATTGAAGAAGAAGTGTATGTCTGTCAGCCTCCAGGGTTTGAGAATCCAAATTATCTTGACAGAGTATACAAATTGAGGAAGGCACTCTATGGGCTACATCAAGCACCAAGGGCATGGTATGACACTTTGTCTACCTATCTCTTGGAAAATGGTTTTCAAAGAGGAATCATAGACAAGACTCTGTTTATTCATAGGAAGAAGAAGGACATCCTTATAGTGCAAATCTATGTGGATGATATTATCTTTGGATCCACAAAAGATCAAATGTGCAGAGATTTTGAAGAATTGATGCACAAGAAATTCAATATGAGTTCTATGGGTGAACTTACCTTCTTCCTTAGGATACAAGTTAAGTAGAAGAAAGGTGGGATATTTATAAGCCAATCCAAGTTTGTGCAGTACATACTTAATAAGTTTGGATTCTCAGACTCAAAGCCTACAAGCACACCCATGGAGACACACAAACAGATCACTACAGATCTTGAGGGGGAGGATGTGGATGTTCATCACTATAGATCCATGATTGGCTCCCTCATGTATCTCACTGCTTCAAGACCAGACATCATGTTTCCTGTTTGTATATGTGCAAGATTTCAAGTAAGGCCTAAGCAGTCACACTTTCAAGCAGTCAAGAGGATATTCAGATATCTCAAAGGCCATCCTAGATTAGGTCTTTGGTATCCTCATGACTCACCATTTGACCTACTTGCTTATTCAGACAGTGACTTGGGTGGTGCAAACTTGGATAGAAAATCAACTTCATGGGGATGTCAGTTTTTGGGTGCAAGACTAGTGACATGGCAGTGCAAGAAACAAACCATAGTGTCCACCTCTACAATAGAAGCAGAGTATATAGCTGCTGCAAGCTGCTGTTCACAAGTACTCTGGATTCAAAATCAAATGCTTGACTATGGTACGACTTTTCTTCACACTCCAATCTTCATAGACAATAACAGTGCTATTAGCATTGTTAATAATCTGTTGGGAAATTCAGAAATGCTTACGTATGGTTAATGCTTCTACAACAGAATTTTTACTGCCAGTACATCATGATTACTAATGCTAGTAGATTTTAATACTGCTTGAAGAGTTAGTACTACTAGTAGTTAGTACTGCTGGAGTTAGTACCGCTAAAGAGTTAATGCTGCTGGATCAACTTAATGCTGCTGAATGTTATTAGTACTGCTCATGAATTTAATGCTGCTTATGAGATATTGAAGACTTCGGATGGAATGAAGACAACTGGATTATTTAAAGATAATATGGAAGGCTTGAAGATAAATATAGAAGATTATTTTGAAGATCTTTTATTATATGTAATTATCTTTTATCTTCATTATATATTGAATAGATTAGAGTTGATAGAGATTAACTTTAGAATTATGAGTTTTAGCTTGCAATAGAGAGAATCAACCTCAAGATTAGAAATCCTAATTCTAGAGAAGTAGAATTCGTATTGGTGAGCCTGTTTATTGAGGTTGTGTGTTGAATCTTGTAACTTTATAATCATTCAATAAAGTTTGCAAGTTCTTATTCTAATTTACTGTTTTCCATTACATATTGAATATCAAAGTGTTATTCCGCAAACTCCTTTGATATTGTTTCTGAGTGTTTATTCTTGTTTAGAATTAAGATCCTGTCAAGTGGTACAGAGCTAGTATAACTGAGAAATCAACCTCATCATGGCTAAAGGATCAGAGTCTTCAAGCACAGAAATTCCCACAGAGGTAATGTCTAATCTTTGCTCTAAATCCTGTATTGAAACTGTTAAAATGTACAGGGATCACAACCAAAAGATGAGTGATAACCTTAAGAGGTTAGAGAAAGATATAAAAGACTATGTGAGAATTGTTGAGAGATTTGAGGAACAAAGTAAGGGTTTCCAAGCCAATGAGCTTCAGCACATGTATGACACAAATTACTGGAAGTGGGAGAAAGATCAGTATGAGTTTAAGCTTAACAAGAAAGAAGAGGAGTGTGAGAAGATAAAAAGTGAGTATGAGAAAGCTAAGCTTGACATTGAGAAGTATTCATATGCTTCTAAAGCCATTGATTCAATTATAAAAGTCCAAATCCATGATAAGCTTAAGCCAAGAATCGGGTATAATACCACACCACCACCATACAACAACAACTACATTCCTCCTACTTCAGACCTGCTAGAGACCAAGGATAGGAAGGACTTGCCTGAGGGAGCCACTAAGGTAGATCCATTAGACAAAGTGGTGGTTGAAACAAACTCTGAAGAAGAGAACTCTAATGGTAAGAATGAGGATGATTACAAAGAGATTCCCTTAGAAAATCACATAATTACCAATGAGGACTATGGAAGGGCTTGGGTCAAATCAAAGGACATAGAGAAGACAGAGGGAAAATCTGGTAAGGTCCATTACAAACAGACCACTGTTGTGAATCCTGTTCCTTGCAAACAGTGTGCTTGCAATAAGCCTGAGCCCCTAAAACATGATAAAAGAAGGGGGAATCAAAGAAATTGGAATAATAAGTGGGCACAAAAACAAGGGGTTGATTTGAGTAAAATCAATAGACCAAAACCTTGTTTTATCTGTGGCAAATTGAATCATCTTGCCAAATACTGTTATTTCAATCCTATTAACCAAAGAGTCACTTTTCAAAGACAACCACAAAACTCTTTTGGTTATAGGAAGCAAAGAAAGAATCACATGGCTGAGAATGTGAGAAGGGCACCATTAAAGTCTCATGCTCAGAACAAGTTTGCTAATACAAAGAAAAATACGCCAAATAAGCCAAGGAGTAACTTAAAGACAAAGAAAGCAAACAACTTTGTTCAGGTTTGGGTTCCAATTGTAAAGAAACTTGTTAGTACTGCTATCTCAGATAGTACTGCTAACAGAAATTGTGCTGCTAACTCAGTTAGTACTGCTAACAAGGCTAGTGCTACTTTTAGTAGTAATGCTGCCAAGCCTATAATCTTGACAAAGTATTCCAGCCATGAGATTCCTAAACAACTCATCCAGACCAAGCTTACAGATTATATTGATGAGAAAGGACAACCCAAGACCACTTTGGCTTGGGTTCCCCCCAAAACTAACTGATTTATCAAGTGTGCAGGGCAACCAACAACTCAAGAGGAAGAGCATTTGGCATGTAGATAGTGGTTGCTCTTGGCACATAACAGGTAACATGGACTGCCTTCAAAACTTCAAAAGATTTGATGGAGGACATGTTTCTCTTTTTGTGATACTCCAGAGGGAGGTAAGATCTATGGTAAGAGAAGTAGTAAAAAGATGGTGGCAAAATGGAGAGAAGGAATAAAAAAATTGGGTTAAAAAGAAAGTACAAGCTTAAAAAGTGTAAGTGGAGTTAATGCTGCCAGTGCAGTTTTAATACTGCCAGGGCAAAGTTAATACTGCTAGTTAGTTAATACTGCTAGGAGTTAATACTGCTCTCAGTTAATACAGCTAGTTAGTTAATACTGCTAGGAGTTAATACTGCTCTTAGTTAATACTGCTAGTTAGTTAATACTGCTAGGAGTTAATACTGCTAGTTAGTTAATACTGCTTATGTCCCGAATCGTATAAATACCCTGTTGCCCGCCTAAAAGCTCATAACGACTCTTTGTATACTGTTCATCTGCTCTCTAACCCTTTCCTCTCAAGAACAAGTGTTTCAGTCCAGCATACTCAAGTTCAATGGCTTCCATGGCTTTCATTGATGAGAACAACGAGATTGCGATGCTACAGAAGCCGAAACAAGCTGCTGGATTCCACCAGATTGTGGGTTTTCTCAAATCCAGCCACATTGCCCATGCTCTTACTGTGTCGCCAACAATATACATAGAGCATCAAAGGCAATTCTGGGCGAATGCCACCATAGTCATAGAGAATGGTGTGGAGATTCTGAAAACAAGGGTGTGTGGCAAACCCTTGTCTGTCTCTGAAGAGGTGATACGCATCTGTCTACGTCTAGACGATGCTGCAGGTATTACTTCTATTCCAAATGAGGACTTGTTCTCAAATTTGTCAAGAATGGGGTATGGAGGCCAATTGGGTGGTTTTAAATTCTCAAAAGCAAAATTTTATACCCAATGGCGTTTTCTTGTTCATACCCTGATGCACTGTATTTCCAAAATGACTACTGGATGGAGTGAGTTTAGCAGTACCATTGCTTATGCTTTGGTATGCTTTGGCCACTGCCAGAAAGTACAATTTTTCAAGAATGATTTTCAGTGATCTTGTATCAAACTTGGGAAGCAAAAAGAGCTTTTATATGTACCCAAGATTTGTACAGGCAGAATAACCCATGAATTGACGGATATGCCTCACTTTGATGAGGTATATGTACCAAAAATCCCCAAAGGTAAGGTCTTTTCAAACATGAAAAGATCTCCATTGGACTCGGAAGGAGTTGACACCCCATTGTTCTCTACAATGATGGTGGTGTCCCACAATGAAGAAGGTATGGCAGCAGGGTCAAGGCCCTCATTAGACCATCCCACTGCTAGCCAATCCCAACCTTCATCCTCCATATCTATACCTCAGTCCCTACTTCAAAAGCCAACTTCACCTATCACCCAAACTTATGCAAGGAAAAAGGTCAAGAAGGCTCCTTCCCTTCTTGTACCATCACCCACAGAGCCTTTAAGCCCTCTAATGGAGAATTCTCCATTAGAGAATATCTACAGGGAAACCACAGGGGAGTCTCCCAACCCCAAGGAGGTGCTCACTGAGGAGATGTTTGAGCATATGGGTGCTAAGGCTGCCACTACTCCTGCTAACACAGAGGAGGTCAGTGGTAACATCAATAAGACCTTCCCCATGGCAACTTTGGGTGAGCAATCATCCAAAGGTCCCTGGTGCCAAGAACCCACGAGGGTGGAGAGTGCTTCTGTTAGGCAGAAGTCTCCCACTACAAAAAGATCCCATGATCCTTCAAAAAAGGGTAACACTTCTGGAGAAGGTGAGGACAAATATAACTATCAAGAATTGATGGATGCTATGGGAAATATCATCTTGGATGTCATCAACCAAGGAAAAGACATAGAAGAGCTGAAACTAATAGTTCTGTCTAAACAAGCTCAGATTTCCAAACTGAAGAATATGGTAAAGAGATTGCTCCAGAAAAAGAAGAGGAGGCAGTTTGTGCTTAAAAAAAGGGAACAAGTGACTGATGCTCCCAAAAAGGGGGAGTCAGAAGTTGCTGTCAACAGGGAAGATGCTCCAGAAAAAGGGGAGAAAGTTGATGTTGAGGGGGAGAAAGAAGCAGAAATAGGAAAAGAAACAGATTCTGTACAAGCAGCAGAAACATCAGATCAAGCAGCAGTAAAAGAGCAAGCAGCAGAAACCATTAATGCTGCTGGTTCAAGCAAAGCAGCAGAAATGGTTAATGCTGCTGAACTGAATGAAGCAGCAGAAATGGTGAAAGAAGTACTAATTGATCTTCAGAGCAGAAATAAGGAAGAGCTTGAGACAGCTGAAGCATTAATCAAAGCCAAACATGATACTCCCAAGGTCACTTCAAAGGCAAAAGGAGTTGTCATCAAAGAAAATGTTGAAGTTGTCAAGAAAGTTAGTTTTGATAAAGCAAAAAGCAAGGACAAAGGCAAAGCTAAGATGGTGGAATCTGATCAATCAATTAAAAAGCAAAAGTTGGTTGAGTCAGATGAAGCTTTGGCCAGGCACATTCAAGCAGAACTTGAGTAAGAAGAAACAGTCCAACTGGAAAAAGATAAGGAAATGGCTAAGGCTCTAGCTGCAGAGTTAAATGAAGTTTATCAACAGAGTCTTGCAACAGAATTACCAAAGAAGAAAGCAACATCTCTAAAGAAGACTGGAAAGATCAAGATGGTTCCAAAGAAGAGACAACCTTGAAAGACATACCTTGGTGCTCAAAAGAGAAAGAAGATGATCACTTTCCTCAAGGGTGCTGTAGGTGTCAAAAAGGAAATGTTCTCAAAGATGTCTTTTGAGCAAATCAAAGGGCTGTATGATGCGGAGATGACAAAGCTTCAAGGGAATGAAACTGCCAGGGTGGAAATGGAGAAGAGAATGAAAGAAAACAATGATTATTTGATACAAAAGCCATTCCCTGATGAGCAAGAAATACCAGAGAAGGAAGCCACTTTAGGTGAAAGTCTAAGGACTTTAAAAAGAACTAAGATGATGGCCAGAATAAAATCAGGCAAGAAGTCTAGAGTGGATAAAGAAGAAAGTAAAAAAGTTGCTGAAGAAGAAGGGGCATCTGAATCAGTTGATCAGGTAGAACCATTAAGAACTGATGATGTGAATCTATACATGGTAGTGATGGACAAAGTGCCTGAACCTATAGCAGCAGAACCTGTTGGTGTAAAACCTCCAGAAGTCATTCACTGGGATGTAATGGAGGTTGATGGAAAAGAGTACATAAGGCTGAAAAGACAAGATGAGAAGTATGAAGTCTACAGTACTTGGGCCAAGATTGTGAGAACATGCTCAAGGTCATATATAGAAGAAATGTTTGAAATAGGAATGAGATTGTATGCAGATCAACTAAAAGCTCTAGAGATTTCAATTACAAAATTAGTGATGGAGTATCTGTGTATGATGTTCAAACCTGATGAAGTGGAGGGAGTGATAAGGAATGTGTTTCAAACTGTCAACAATTGGACTCTATATGAAACTAGTGGAGTATATTCAGTGACTTTGGATATAAATCACATAGAATACTTCCTAGTGGATAGAGTGTACAATCACAGCAGACTGAAGCTTCATGCAATGTTGAAGAAGAAGCTAGGATGTGTTCCAGATTCAGAGATGGCTAAGTATTTGATTCAAAGAACCATCAATCAGAGTTTGGGGTTGGATGCAAATACAAGTGTAAACTGAAGTTTTGGGAGCATCTAAGAAGATCATATGAAGAACTTGACTTCTCTTCCTAAAAGTCAAGTTAGGGGGAGATTGTTGGGAAATTCAGAAATGCTTAAGTATGGTTAATGCTGCTACAACAGAATTTCTACTGCCAGTACATCATGATTACAAATGCTAGTAGATTTTAATACTGCTTGAAGAGTTAGTACTTCTAGTAGTTAGTACTGCTGGAGTTAGTACTGCTAAAGAGTTAATGCTGCTGGATCAACTTAATGTTGTTGAATGTTATTAGTACTGCTCATGAATTTAATGCTGCTTATGAGATATTGAAGACTTCGGATGGAATGAAGACAACTGGATTATTTAAAGATAATATGGAAGGCTTGAAGATATATATGGAAGACTATTTTGAAGATCTTTTATTATATGTAATTATCTTTTATCTTCAGTATATATTGAATAGATTAGAGTTGATAGAGATTAACTTTAGAATTCTGAGTTTTAGCTTGCAATAGAGAGAATCAACCTCAAGATTAGAAATCCTAATTCTAGAGAAGTAGAATTCGTATTGGTAAGTCTGTTCATCAATAGTGAGGTTGTGTGTTGAATCTTGTAACTTTATAATCATTCAATAAAGTTTGCAAGTTCTTATTCTGATTTACTGTTTTCCATTACATATTGAATATCAAAGTGTTATTCCGCAAACTCCTTTGATATTGTTTCTGAGTGTTTATTCTTGTTTAGAATTAAGATCCTGTCATAATCCAGTCAAGCACTCCAAAACAAAGCATATAGAAATCAGGTACCATTTTATCAGAGACTGTAATGAAAAAAAGCTAATTCAGGTTGTGAAAGTCCATACAAGTAACCAATTTGCTGATTTATTCACCAAAGTTTTTGATGTGGGTAGATTCACATTCTTTGTCACAAGTGCGGGCATGATAAACACTGAATAGGCCTCCTTTGATCTGCTTTATGTACTATTTCTGTATAGAATCCTTTCTGTCTACTTTCTCATATTGTATTGTGCATGGTACTGCTAACCTTGTCTGTTTCAGTGTTTCAGATTGCTTCAAATGGATTCTTGGTACTTCTAATTCAGTTAATACTACTCTCTATATTTCTCATGATAACTTTTCAAAAATGGTTAAGTATGGTTACTACTGCTAGGTAGTTTATACTGCCAGTGCAAAGTCACTACTACTTACCTTGTTTCTACTGCTAATCAGTGTTACTACTGCTGGCATGTGTTAATACTGCTAGTCTGAGTTAATACTGCTGGTCTGTGTTAGTACTTCTAGTATGTGTTACTACTACTAATATGAGTTAATACTGCGAGTTGGTTAATACTGCTAGGGTACTTAGTACTGTTTCTAACTGAAACCCTCCACCTATAAATACCCCTTTGTGACCTCCAAAATACAAATGGCTCTTTGAACTTCAATTGCTTCTCTTTCTCTCTCTCTCTCGATTTCTTGCTCACCAGTGTAAACCACTAGTTGCGATTCGAACCCTAGAATCAATCAGAAGATGGCAGGACTAGAATTCTTTGATGAACACAATGAGGTTGCTATGCTACAAAAACCCAAACATGCTGAAGGCTTTCATTAGATTGTGATTTCCTACAATCCTCACACATCGCCCACGCATTAACTGTCATTCCCACAATCTATGTGGAACATCAAAGACAGTTATGGGCCAATGCTGCTATTCAAACTGAAGATGGCACTCAGGTCATCAAAACAAGGGTTTGTGATAAACCTCTAACCATCACAGAAGGCTGTATTCGCATCCATCTACGCTTAGATGATGCCTCAGGTATTACCTCTATTCCTAAGGAAGATCTCTTCCAAGTTCTTAATCGAATGGGGTATGAAGGTCCCACAGAGGTATTCAAGTTCTTCAAGAACATATTTTCACCTCAGTGGAGATTCTTTGTTCATATCCTGCAACACTGAATTTAAAAAAAAAACAACTGGCTGGAGTGAGTTCAGCAGCACCATCGCCTAAGCTTTGGTCTGCTTAGCGACCTCTAGAAAGTTTAATTTCTCTCAAATGATCTTAAATGATTTAATGTCAAACCTGGATATCAAATCCAAAAGCTTTTTTATGTATCCAAGGTTTGTACAAGAAGGACTTGATAAGGAATTGACGGATTTACCTACCTTCAAGGACGTATATGTACCAAAACTCCCAAAGGGAAAGGTGTTCTCAAATATGAAGAAGTCCAGTAAGTATTTCTCAGGTAATGACACTCCATTGTTCTCTACAATGAGGGGTGTGTCTCATTCCCATGGTGAGGCATCAGGGTCACAACCCACATCTGACCACCCAACTGATGACCTACCCACACCACTCATTTCTATCAATAACCCTCAGATTCCTATTGACAAGCCACAATCCCCCATCACCAAAACTTACACAAGGAAAAAGGTACAGAAGGTTCCTTCACCCCCAAAGCCTAAAAGCCCTCTGATGTAGCATTTTTCATCAGAGAATATCCAAAGGGAAACCATAGGGGTTTCTCCCAACCCCAAGAAGGTGCTCAATAAGGAGGTGGATGAGCATGTGGGCAGTGAGGCTCACACTACTGACTTTGCACAAAGTGCAAGGCAGGACAGTGTGAACATCTTTAAGACCTTACCCACGACATGTTTGACTGAGCAATCTTCCAAAGGTCCCAGGTGCCAAGAAACCAAGGGGTAGAGGGTGCTTCTGCTAGGCAGAAGACTCCTACTAAAACTTCCAAGGATCCTTCAAAGGTGGTCAACACACCCAAAGGAGGTGAGGATAGATATAACTATGAGGAATTGATGGAAACTATTGCAAATGTCAATCTGGATGTACTCAAACAAGGTGCAGAAATAGAGAAGATGAAACTGGTGATTCTTTCACAACAAGTGCAGATAAGCAAATTAAAGAAGATGGTTCTGAGGTTGGTACAGAAAAAGAAGAGAAAACAGTTTGTGCTAAAGAAGAGGAGCATAAATCATGATGCTTCCAAAAAGGGGGAGACAACTGAAGCTGAAACTGAAAAACAAAGTCCTGTTGGCATGGAATCTAAATTTGAGGGGGAGTCAGGTACAAAAGCAGAAGGTAAAAAAGCAGCAAAAACCTTTAAGCTAGCAGCATAAATAGGGCTAGAAGCAGAAAAAGGTCAAGCAGCAGAAACTGAGAAGGCTGCAGTAGAAACTGAAAAAGTAGCAGCAGAAACAGGGTTGACTATTGAGGAAATACAAATTGCAGAAAGTCTAGTGAAGGCCAAAGCTGACACTCCCAAGGCTACAAAAGGCTAAGGGAGTGGAAATCCAAGAAGGTGGTCTAGCAAAGAAAAGAAAAGAAGCTAGTATTACTGAGATTAAGGGTAAAGTCAAAGAGAATGTGGTTGAATCTGCAAAGGTATCAAAGAAACAAAGTCAAATAGCTCTGGATGAAGAATTGGCAAGGAAGATGCAAGCAGACCTGGAAAAGGAGGAAGAGATTCAATCTGCAAAAGACAGAGAGATTGCTTTGGAGATGGCTGCTAAACTTAATGAAGAATATCAAAAGAGTTTGAAGTCTGCAGCTGCTGCTAAGAAAGTCACAAAGAAGGCGAAGGCTACAAATGAACACTAGACAAAGACAACCTTCCAAGACATACTTAGCCAACCAAGAAAGAAGAAAGATGATAAACTTCCTGAAAGGAGCTATTGGAGTTTCTGAGGGAATGTTTACAGGTATTTCTTTTGGAAAGCTTGAAAAACTTTACAAGAAGGAAATGGAAAAGCTGCAAGGAGACTTCATTCAAAGGGTTGAGGTTGAAAGAAAAATGAAAGAAAGGCATGATCTGCATATTCAAAAACCTTTTCCTGAGAATGAAGAAACCACTCCTACAAAAGAAGTGGAAGAAGAGCAGAAAGAAGAAACACTTGCTCAAACAGTCAAAGCTGTCAAAAGAATGAAAACCATAGCTTCAAAGAAACAGACCAAAAGGCCAAGGATTGAAGAACTTCATAAAGAAGTTGAACCTGTTATTGCAATCCCTGAATAACAATCAAGTCAACAAGGTGCAGAACAATCTGAACAATCTGAAGTACATGTTGGTTTGTATAGGATAGTGACTGACAGTGAATCTGTAGAAGCTGACCCAATATCAGTCCAAGCCCCTGAAATTATCCATTGGGATATCCTGGAAGATCAAAGGAAGAAATACTTCAGGATTAAAAGGATGGGAGACAAGTATGAGGTTTACTCTACTTGGGGCAAAATCATCAGAAGTTGTTCCAGATCAGACTTAGAAGAAATGTTCAAGGTTGGAATGAGCTTTTATGAAAAGGACTTGACAGGAGAAGGAATGAGCTTAATAAAACTAGACATAGAGTACTTATGCATGATGTTTGATCCTAGCAAAGTTCAACATGTTGTTAGAGATCTGCATCTGGAGAATAAATTCCAAAGAATAGACAATTGGATGCTATTTGAAAGGTGTGGAGTCTATGTCATCACTATTGACAAATCTTATCATGAGTACTACCTGGTGGATAGAATTTATAAACACAGCAAAGCCAAATTGCAAGGTATGTTGAATGCTAAGCTGGTGTGTTCAAAGGATTCAGAAATGGCCAAGATAGTAGTCAGAATAACTATCAGTCAGAGTTTGGGCCTGGATCCTAATCTATGCAATTGAGAAGCAGTTTTGAAAGCATCATGAAAACAACAATCTTGCTGAGGAACTTAATGTTGGGAACTGAAGAATCTACCAAGTATGGTTAATGCTGCTAGTTCAGAGTTACTACTGCTAGAAGACTTCAAGGATAATACTGCTGAGTATTACTACTGCTAGTAGTTAATGCTGCTAGTCAAAGTTAGTGCTGCTTGAACAAAGTTAGTACTGCTTAGCTAGTTAGTACTGCTAGTGGTTAGTGTTGCTTGTCCTTAATACTGCTCTAGGTTAATACTGCTTATCTCCCGAATACTATAAATACCCTTTGCCCGCCTAAAAGTTCATAACGACTATTTGCATACTATTCACTTGCGCTCTAAACCCTTTCTCTCTCAAAGATTCAAAGTTTTCAGGCAAGCTTGTCGCACAGATCAATGGCATCCATGGCATTCATCGATGAACACAATGAGATCGCGATGCTACAAAAGCCAAAGCAAGCTGCAGGATTTCATCAGATAGTGGATTTTCTCAAAACAAGCCATATTGCCCATGCTCTTACTGTATCACCTACAATCTATATCGAGCATCAAAGGCAATTCTGGGCAAATGCCACCATTATTACTGAGAATGGTGTGCAAATGATCAAGACAAGGGTGTGTGACAAACCCTTGATAGTTACTGAAGAAGTTATTCGCATCAGTCTACGTTTAGACGATGCCTCTGGTATAACTTCTATCCCAAATGATGAACTGTTCTCTTCTCTTACAAGAATGGGGTATGGAGGCCCATTGGGTGTGTTCAAGTTCTCAAAAGCCAAATTCTCACCCCAATGGCGTTTCTTTGTCCATACCCTTATGCACTGTATCTCCAAAAAGACTACTGGATGGAGTGAGTTCAGCAGCACCATTGCTTATGCTTTGGTGTGCTTGGCCACTGCCAGAAAGTACAACTTTTCTAAAATTATTTTCAGTGATCTTGTCTCAAACATGGGAAACAAAAAGAGCTTCTTTATGTACCCCAGGTTTGTCCAAGAAGTTATTACTCATGAGTTGACGGATATACCTCATCCTGTTGGGGTATATGTACCTAAACCCCCCAAAGGCAAGGTTTTCTCAAATATGAGAAGATCTGCTGGGGACTCGGAAGGAGTAGACACCCCATTGTTCTCTACAATGATGGTGGTGTCCCAAACCAATGAAGGTATGGTAGCAGGGTCAATGCCCCCATTAGACCATCCTACTGCTAGACAATCCCAACCTTCCCACTCTAAATCTATCCCCCAGTCCCTTCTTGAAAAACCCACCTCACCAATCACCCAAACATACAAGAGGAAACAGGTAAAGAAGGCTCCTTCCCTTCTTGTACCATCAACCCCCAAGCCTTTAAGCCCTCTAAGGGAGAGTTCTCCTTTAGGGAATATCAATAGGGAAACCAAAGGGGTGTCTCCCAACCCCAAGGAGGTGCTCTCTGAGGAGGAGGAAGAGCATATGGGTGCTGAGGCTGCCACTACTCCTGCTAGCACAGAGGAGGACAGTGGTAACATCAATAAGACCTCCCCCATGGCAACTTTGAATGAGCAATCATTCAAAGGTCCCTGGTGCCAAGAAACCAAGGGGGTGGATAGTGCTTCTGCTAGGAAGAAGACTTCCACGACAAAAAGATCCAATGATCCTTCCAAAGAAGGTAACACTTCTGGAGAGGGTGAGGACAGATATTCTTACTATGAATTGATGGAAACAATGGGCAACATCAACCTAGATGTTCTCAAACAAGGAAAAGAACTTGAAGAAATGAAATTGGTAATCTTGTCCCAACAAGTGCAGATTACCAAAATCAAGAAATTGGTGATGAAGCTAGTACAGAAAAAGAAGAAGAGACAATTTGTGCTCAGGAGGAGGAAATCTGAGAATGATGCTCCCAAAAAGGGGGAGATCAACATGGAAGAAGCTACAGAAAAGAGGGAGCCTGATGAGATGAAATATGGTGATAAGGGGGAGAAAGTTGATGTTGAGGGGGAGAAAGTTGATGTTGAGGGGGAGCAGGAAGCAGAAACAGAAAGAGAATCAGTGCAAAGAGAAACACAAGAAGCAGCAGAAATGGTTAATACTGCTGAAATTAAACAAGCAGCAGAAACGGTGAAAGAAGTATTAACAGATCTTGAGATTGCAGAAACCTTACTTAAAGCCAAGAATGATACTCCCAAGGTCAATTCAAAGACCAAAGGAGTAATCATCAAAGAACAAGGTGAAGTGATCAAGAAAGATAACAGTAAGAAGGCAATGAACAAAGACAAAGGAAAAGCAACGATGGTGGAATCTGATCAACCAGTCAAGAAGCAAAGGTTGGTTGAATCAGATGAAGCCTTAGCCAGGAAGATGCAGGAAGACATTGAAAAAGAAGAAAGAGTTCAGGTTGAAAAGGACAGGGAGATGGCAAAGGCTCTAGCTGCTGAACTGAATGAAGCTTATCAACAGAGTCTGGCAACTGAAATTGCACAGAAGAAAGCTGCAACTCTGAAGAAATCAGTGGTGAAAACAGCTGTAAAGAAGAGACAACCCTCAAAGACTTTTCTAGGTACCCAAGAGAGAAACAAGATGATTATCTTTCTCAAAGGTGCTATAGGAGTCAGAAAGGAGATGTTCTCCAAGATGTCCTTTGAGAAGATTAAAGAGCTGTATGATTCTGAGATGAGAAAGCTTCAGGGGAATGAAACTGCTAGGGTGGAGATGGAGAAGAGGATGAAAGAAAGTAATGACTTTGATTTCCAAAAGCCCTTTCCAGATGAGCAAGAAACACCACCTAAGAAAGAAGCCACTCTGGGTGAAAGTCTAAGGACTTTAAAGAGAACAAAGATGATGGCTAGGAGAAAGTCAACTAAGAAGCCTAGAGTATCTGAAGGAGAGGCTGAGAAGGTTTCTGAAGAAGAAGGGGCACCTGAGTCATCTAAACAGAAAGAGCCATCAAACACAGATGATGTAAATTTGTATATGGTAGTGATGGACAAAGTGCCTGAACCAATTTCAGCAGAACCTGTTGGTATAAAGCCTCCTGAGGTCATTCACTGGGATACATTGACAGTGGATGGAAAGGAATATATAAGGCTGAAAAGGAAGGATGAAAAGTATGAGGTGTTCAACACTTGGGCAAAGATTGTAAGAACATGCTCGAGGTCAGATCTTGAAGAGATGTTTGAGATAGGAATGAAGTTGTATGCAGGTATACTGAAAACTCTAGAGATTACAATTACAAAACTGGTAATGGAGTATCTGTGTATGATATTCAAACCTGAAGAATTAGAGCATGTGATCAAGAATGTTTTCAAGTCAGTCAACAGTTGGACTCTATATGAAACTAGTGGAGTATATGCGGTGACTTTGGATCTGAATCATACTGAATACTTCTTAGTGGATAGAGTGTATAACCATAGCAGGTTAAAGCTTCATGCCATGTTGAAGAAGAAGCTAGGGTGTATTCCAGATTCAGAGATGGCTAAATATTTGATCCAAAGAACCATCAATCATAGTTTGGGGTTGGATGCAAATACTGGAATTTAGGCCATTATGAAGTTTTGGGAGCATCTTGAAGAGCATCTGAAGAACTTGACTTCTTTTCCTAAAAGTCAAGTTAGGGGGAGATTGTTGGGAACTGAAGAATCTACCAAGTATGGTTAATGCTGCTAGTTCAGAGTTACTACTGCTAGAAGACTTCAAGGATAATACTGCTGAGTATTACTACTGCTAGTAGTTAATGCTGCTAGTCAAAGTTAGTGCTGCTTGAACAAAGTTAGTACTGCTTAGCTAGTTAGTACTGCTAGTGGTTAGTGCTGCTTAGTAGTTAATGCTGCTTGAAGAAGTTAATGCTGCTGAGCATAGTTAGTGCTGCTTATGTCTTGAAGATCCGAATGAAAAGGATGACAGCTGGAAAGAATAAAGATATTCATGGAAGGCTTGAAGATAATGATGGAAGATATACGGAAGATATGTTTATTTATTGTAATTATCTTTTGATTCAGTATATGTATAGAATATATAGAATAGTTTAGTTTTTTGATTGATTAATTCATTCTAAGTGTTAGAGAAATATCAACCTCAAGGCATAGATCCTAATTCTAGAGAAGTAGAATTCGTCTTGAAAGAGTCTGTTCTTCAAGATTGAGGTTGAGTGTGTAATCTTGTGATTTCAATTATTCAATACAAGTTTACAGTTTGTTCTTCATATTTTACTGTTTTGGTTTACTGTTCTATTGAATATCAAAGTGTTATTCCGCAAACTTCTTTGATATTGTTTCTGAGAATTAATTCTTGTTGAGAATTCGATCCTGACACTTAACTTATCAATCTGAAAAGTTAAGTTAGGGGGAGATTGTTGGGTCAGAAATAACTAAGTGTGGTTAGTACTGCTAGGTGATGAAATATTACTACTGCTAGTAGAATTAATACTGCTTGAAGAGTTAGTACTGCTAGTAGTTAGTACTGCTGATGATTACTACTACAAGTGAGGAGTTAATACTGCAAGCATGGTTAGTGATTTAATGCTGCTTCTGAAGTGAGGAGTTAGTACTGCTATTGATTTAATGTTGCTTCTGAAGATAAAAATGGATTGATGTAGAAGAATAGGAGATGAAGATAATTATGGACTGGATTCTGAAGAATAATATTTCCTTTGTGATTATCTTGTAATTAATTATGCATATAGTCTAGAAGTTCTTGATAGAAATATATACATTCATAGAGTTGTTTTTGTTTAGAGAATTAACCTCAAGACTAGTATTGATCCTTTTTATAGAGAAGTATAGAACGTCTGTTAAGTCTGTTATACATATTGAGGTTGTGTTTGTAATCATTAAGTTTTATGCAATATAAACTTATGATTTGAGTTCATATTCTGTGTTTTGATTAATTGTTAAAGTGTTATTCCGTGACTTCTTTAACATTGTTTCTGAGTTTGTATTAAATTCTTGTTTAGAATTTTCGATTTTAACATTAGATGCCTGCAACTTAGAAGCAATTTGAGATTTTGGTACCCACTTGAATTTGGGCCCATGTTTGTTAGTTGCAGTTCTTATAGGGATAAACTTGTTAGTTTTAACATATATAGCACGAGAAAGATCATCATAATAATAAGTACAACCATCATAAAAAGATAAAACATTATCATCTGAACTAGAATCAGAGGAAGAATATGAGACATGTTTTGAAATTCGAATCATTTGTTTTATAGAGTATTTTGAAATTTTATTACAAGTAGCAAATGAATCACTTTTATAAAGTATGTCTACACATCTATCCTCATCAGTCGTAGAATCATCTGATGTCCGCTTCACTCTCCATATCTGCTTTGAAAACTTGTTCAAAGTCCGGTCTGAAAATTTTGAATTAGAAGAATTAGAATTATCAGAAATGACTGACTCTTGTTTCTTTTACTTCTTTGACCGTCTTCTTTTACGCTTAGTTTTATAATAATCATCATTTAGCGTAAAAGAATCATCAAGAATTTTCGTTTTAAGATTGGAATCAGAAGAAACAATTTTACCTAAGGCACTCAACTGATCAACCAATAAATCTGAACTAACCTCGGAGTCAGAAAAATTTTGAGAAAGGTTTTCAGATTTTGGAAATTCCTTTTTGTTTTCTTGAAGAACAGAAGAAAGGATAGAAATAGAATCTTGATTTTGAGAAAATAAATTTTCTTCAAGACTTGAAGTCATGAAAGAAAGAAAGATATCAGATTCAATTTCTTTTAGAATATTTTTATCTTCCATTTTATCTGCAAGGTCAATGATTTTGCCTTCTAATACTAAAGGGGGAATATATCTCCTAGAATCATAAGAAACCAGAGATACATTTTCATTATCATAATTATTGGCAAAAATATCAACAATATCATCAGACATCGAAGACTTGACGGGAGATATATCATTTAAACCTTTTCTGCCTCTCTTTGATTTGCTAGGAAAATATTTTGCATTTTCATGCATATAAACAAAAGAAATTTCCTTTTTCTTGTTATTCGTCCTTTTCTCATTTTCGATTTCTAACATTTGCTTGTCATTCATCCAATCAATATTAAATTGAGAAGCATATTGAGCAAGAGTTAGATAATCGTATTTATATAAAGTAGGGGATTTTTCTATCGCATTGTTTAAACAATGAGGATTTTCAAAACCAAGTCCCCATTTTTCTTTTATAGACTCATAACTCCTTGGTTTGTTCAAATAAATAGTTTTCTCAGATTGGTTCCTTCGATATAACTTTTCTTCTAACTTATTTATTTTATCCGAAAAATTGTCTTTTAAAGAGGTCATATCAGTCAAAGATTCAAGATAAGACTTATTTGATTTTTCCAAATCATCAAATTTCGTTTGAAAGATGTCTTTTGTATTTTCCAAAATAGATTTTTCATCTTTCAAAGAAAATTTCAATTTGTCAATCAATTCTGACTTTTCTGCATTTAAGTTCTTTTCAGATAATAACTTTAAGCGAAGATCATGTAAAGCATATATGATGATATTCATTTGTGAGGCAATAAAATTGTAATCAAACTCAGTGATTACCTCATCTTCATCTGTATCAGAATCATCATCATTTGACTGATCATCTCCAATGAAGCACATTTGAGCAATCTCCACATTACTTGTTTCATCATCTGAGTGATCCAACCAAAATTCTTCTTCTGCAAGCAAAGCAGTTCCATTCTCTCTCTTTTCAACCAGTTCCAATTTCTTTCGATAATAAGCTGAGTCCCGAACTTTCTTCACTCTACACTCCTTAGAGATGTGACCAGTCTTTCCACAGTTATAGCATGCAACAGGTTTCTTAGCCTCAGGCACTTGAACAGTCTTAGAGCCAGAAGTGAAGCGAAGATTGTTTAAACCCGACCGTGGTTGGAACTTTTTCTGATAATGTTGAGAAAGAAGGATCATAACTTTCTGCAGTGCCTCACCATCATCATCAGTTGCCCCGTCATAAGCATTATCAGACAATGCTTGTTCTGCCAGTTGTTTCGTGAGGAGAGCAACCGGGTCCATTGATTTCTTGTTCTTCTTGTCCAGTTTGGCCTTCTTCTCAGTTACTATGCACTCATCTGTCAGCAAGATCTCAAACATTTCTTGGATTTGCATGGAAGATATTCTGACATCATTCCTCAAGCGATGGCAAGATTTGTTTCATTCAGGTTGAAGTGCATTGAGGAATTTCAGATTTGTTTCACGCTCAGTCTTTTCAACTTTAATTTTCCTCAGATCATTAATCACGTCACATAATCTGTCATACACAGTTTTCAATGGCTCCCCATCCTTGGCTTTGAATTCTTCAAAGTTGTTCATGTAACGAGTATGTCGAAGTTGAGTAGCAACTGAAGAACCAAGCATAATCTTTTCTAGTTGTTGCCACATAAGATTAGGATGATTTTTGAAACAATCAATCCTGTTGTAGATAGAGTTTGGCAAGGCTAGCATCAGATTTGCCTTTATATCACGATCAGCTTGATACTCCGATAACTCATCAGGTGTATATTCTTTGGTAGGCTTATATAATCCAGAAGCCAACATGGGTTTTTCAAAAGGTCCTTCAGATAGAATGTTCATCATGTCATTTCCATTCTTTTGACGCTCTATAAAATTCAGAAACCAATCTTGCCACTGAGTTAACTCGTTTTCATCTATCAGAACTGGAGGACGATTTTCTGTGCCTAATGACATCATGAGATCGTTATTGTAGAATTGAGCTTGATAAGCAAACTTAGCAGAATCCATATTTCAGAAATCCAAAAAAATTCTAAGTCTTGATTGAGATGACGCAAACTTGAGGTTTGCATAAGAGACAGATAGCGCAAACTATGATTCTCGCGAGCAGTTGATGACGCAAACTAGATTTTGCGTGAGAAGGCAATTGCGCAAACTTGATTTGCGTGAAATACTAATGGCACAAACTTAAGTTTGCGTCAGAAGAGACTGACGAGAATCTGACTTTTCATGAGTTAGAGGTGACGCAAACGAGATTTGCGCGATACGATGCTAACGCAAACTTAACTTTGCGTGATGCTCAGGTGACACAAAACAGATTTTCGTGAGCTGAAGCAGACGCAATCTGATCTTCTCGTTAGATGAAGGTGACGAGAACCAAGAAAACTTGAACTTTTCTTCAACAAACACTGGTGCAAAGCTTGATGAACTCGCGCAAATCAAGATGAACTCCCGCAAATTGTAGATCTGGCGCAAACCGCCTGAAAATCAATAAAAATCACCAAAATCGATTTAAGCCATGAATTTGATAAAGGTTTTTTCACACAGAATTGATCGAAAAACATATTCTAATACTTTTCAACAAACAATTTCGATCAAAAACCATAAAATCGAGATTTCAAGATATGAACAGTACGTGAAAAAATCGGTTTCCAAAACCGAAAATCTTCAAAATCAACCAACAAAACTTGATTTTCTTGAAAAATGATGTGAATCAAAAATTATTTACTTGAAAAATCGGATCCAACCAACCAAAATTCAGAGAAATTCGATCAAAAACAAAGTCGAATTTGATGAAAAATCCAAAAACGAGATTTTCTTGAAAAATTCAAGAAAATCGATCAAATTTTCAGATTAAATCACAAATTCAGTATACGAAAATCAAATCTCTCAGATTTAGATTGGCTCTGATACCAATTGATAATCCAAGAATCCTATAAATCTTTAGAGAGAGAAAGTAGAGAGAGAAACAATGTAAAGCGCGAACAATAATTCTATTGAATGTGTGTGAATGTCTTACAAGACACAAGAACCAAAGGGACTTAAATACCCTTGGCTTATACAACACTGTATGAGACTCTAAACACAGTATAAGACCAAGCCTATAAATCCAATGATTACTATAAAATCAGACTTAACACAGTGAATACGACTTTCATTCGAACACAAACTTCCAAAAATCACAAATTGATAATCAAAATCGATTTTTTTCAGTGAAACTCACTCACACAAAGATGTTCTAAATCATATTTCGACCACTTTACAATTAAAAGATTTATCAAATACTCGTTTTCACACAAAAATTCACTCAAGACTTGAAAAACAGAATACGAACTCAAAACTCTCAAAATTGTTGAATCTGTGCTTTGATACCAAATGTGATCCCAGTATACTAGCAATATATCAAACCCAGATTATCAAAACAATCTTTTATATTCAAGTCACGAGATTACAAAGTGCCACAGATCTCACAAGGTACAAATCTCACTCTGGAAGTTATGCGAGTTCTCTGTGTTCTCTTAGAATGTATGTGTGCGTGACTTAATGATTACAAGAAAACAACTAGCTATATATACTAAGTCAACTAAAGTTGACTTTACAACACAAACCCTTTGACTTAACAACAATTACACAATAGACCCTCTATTTTAATTTTGAATACAATTCATATCTAACACTTTTAAAGAATAAGGTTGTATCAGTTGTACCTCTTTCAAAACCATTTTCAAGCAAGAAGTTTGAAAGCATTTCATACCAAACTCTGGGGGCTGGTTTGAGTCCATACAGAGCCTTGTCCAGATACTACACATGGTCTGGGTACTTTGAGCTTTCAAACCGTGGTGGTTGTTGGACATAGAATTCTTCTTGTATTTGTCCATTTAGAAAGGATGACTTGGCATCCATTTGGTATACTTTAAAACCTCTGTTGGCTGCGAAGGCTAGGAAGATCCAAATTGCTTCGAGCCATGCAAAAGGGGCAAAAGTTTCTTCGTAGTCAATCCCTTTTCTTGTCAATATCCCTTTACCACCAATCATGCTTTATTCCTAATGACCACTACATCTTCATCTTTCTTGTTTCTGAACACCCATTTGGTTCCTATTGCCATTTTTTCTTTTGGCAGAGGCACTAGGGTCCATACCTTGTTGCGTTCGAACTACAGAAGCTCCTCTTGCATAGCTTCTATCCAGTTTGGATCGTCAAGGGCCTCATAAACCTTCTTGGGCTCGATAACACTTACAAAATTTGTAAAGAAACAAAAATTTGTAGTAGTAGAGCGAGTCTTCACTTTGTCAGATGGGTCACCAATGATTTGGATCTGTGGGTGACTCTTGGTCCATCTGGTCATTCTTGGAAGATGGTCATTGGGTGCATCATTTTAGACTTCGGTAAAGATGATTTCTTGATCATGTGCAACTTCTGTAGTAGAAGGCTGATCATTTGTGCTTTCCACAGGAGTAGATTGTTCTTCTTGAGTTGAGGTATAAACCCTTGTGGATCCTTGGTTGGAGTATTTCTCTGAAATTGTGGGAAGATGATCTTCAACTTGGTTGAGCGTGGAGCCTTGGTTGTTATTGGTCTCTGCTTACTCCCCCTCGACACTTGGCCCTACAAAAGTAGTTGAAGAGGGTGAAGTAAGGTTAGGACCGGTTAGGGATGTACCTGTTTGGTCCGCAGAGGCCTTGGCTTCAGAGGGTATTTGATCATCTCCAGAGGATCATCATCATTGAACATTTCTTCATTTACTCGAGTAGATGTTTCACTAGAGTCTTGCAATTGAAGATTGAGTCCTAATCTAATCTGCTCATAAGTCACCTGAAAAGAGTCATTAAAATGAAATATTAATACTTTCAAGTATAAGTTTTGATTTCAACACATAGACTCTGTGTAACACCCTCAAATTTGGAAAGAGTGACTAATTTAAAAACTTTCAACAATACCTTAAAGGATAATAAAATCTCTTACTACCAGTCCAATCTTTGAATACATTTCTAGGTTGAACCATCAACAAATAATTAAAGTTTTACATAAAGACTAACTAAAGTCGAGTGTTACTATATCACAATAACAATCACTATCTCTAATATAAGTGTGGAAGACTTCATCAAGCTAATCACCTCTTCGAGCACACAACTAGCACTCATCTTTTCACAGTGTCGCTAGAACTAATCCCGAAATGGAACCTGATACACATGCCGACAAATAAAAAGGTTAGGCTAACGCATAGTGACTTACGAGTAACTTACGACCTTATTCAGTAATTTCCACCAAGAATACCCTAAAGCAAACTTTTCCCTTAGATACCTCTAATTACGACACATCAAGGTCTCCTCAATAATTGATTCATACTTAAAGTCTACCTCGACATTCTCACCAAATGTCTCCAATAATCATTACCACCAAAGAGTTATCGTCCTCAGACAAAATTTCCTAACAACTAGTTTGGTCTGATCCAACACAATCTTAAATCCAATCCTCAAAGCTGACACATACACGATGTCTGCAAGGCTCCCAAACTTCCATATATCCAAGCATTAGCCTGATGTTTCCCCCAAAAACGTACCATCACACTCTGCAGATAGTCGCTTAACCCAAACTCCAAGGTTACACAACTCCCGTCATGCACTCAAGCATCAATTACCAAATTAGCGAAAGTCTTGACAATTATCGAAACACCATTGATTGATTCTTAATTATCAACATCTAATCTCCTTAAGGTTACCGCTTGACATGCAGACACACCAAATCTAACGAAAGTGAATTGAAGCACACCAACAGTTATTGTTCTCAAAATAGAGTGTCGACACCTATCCTTGGAATGGCCATTTTGCAAACGTGGGTATACCACCAAATATTTCGGTCCCGAGTTGAAATGTTTGAATAAGGTTGACACCTACTCATGGAAATTAAACCCCAAATCATACCGCTTTATTAGCCAACCATAATATCATCATTATTCACCAATACCTAATAAGGTGGCACACCACCGATAATTGGTATACCGTCGAACCAATAACCCACAAATTCAAAAGCAACCATACCCAAACGACCGTACACGGTTTTAACCCGTATGTTTATCGAAGCATATAGATCATCACTTAACTAACTGGGAGAAAGCATAGGTCTAACGCCTCAAACTCCGAGGACTCCATTATTCCTTAATCTCTACCTCTAACACGAGGGGCTTACATCTATAGCTCTAATGAGTTCAAGGTTTTTCACACTACTATGCCAATTTGAACTTTTATAAAACCTCTAAATGTAAAAGCTTTATAACGATTAATCATACGAATAAAATCTACTACCGTTTACTCGGTAGGTGTACAAAGTGGTCTCAACGTCACACAGATAAGAAAATATTTCGAAATCATTTGATCATTACTGACGCTAATAACGACAATATAAAAATACGCGCAACAACCTTTTCAAATGGACCGCTATGGTCTGAATATGCAACACTTCATGTTATGTACGTAAAATGATTTCCCACATTAAAGCGGAGTGCAACAAACATTTGTATAAGTTCCGGAAGAAGAAATCTACGAAATCAAGTTCCAAAATTTCCCATAAAACAACGCATGCAAAGAACTTAGACTGTGCATTTCAAGGTTCACCCATAACGTCGTGAACGTCGTAAAACGATACTCCATAAAACTTAGCAAAACTCACACAGAACATAATACCCAAGAAACTCAAACACTAAAATAGTGGAAGAGAACTCTTCGTCCAAGGCCTTAACATATGTGGAGGAGATCCAATATTAAGGTCATAAGTAGTAGTTACTTGTCCAAGACTCTACGCAACGTCAAAATACGAACATTACCCTACTCGAAAATAGTGTTAGGCAACAATGAGAATAAACAAAGCCTACAACCACATGCAATAAAATAATTTTATGCATGTTTAAGATCATGGTCTAAAACTTGTTTGTGCTAAACATTTCAAGATTTCATGATATGATCCACGTGGTGATTTGGAAACATGAGAAATAATTGATGCAATTTATTTCAGAAATAAATTTCGTGCATGAATTTGATCGACACTCAACACCCCAAAACCACGCTCCTCAATTTCTTAGTCACACTATCATCAACCGGATGCTTAAACATCTTAAGGGAAGATCAAAGATTTCAAAGGTTCACTTCACAATTTCTCCTCGAAATACATTAGTTTCAAATGTCTATGATTCTAATCCAACCAATCAATCCGACCCAAAACGGTCTAAGTAATGCAATCACCGTGCTTACCGTGACTCCAAGGAACGAATACTAAAATCATCAACTCCTTCTAATGGCTACCCATTTAGAAATCTCTTCACTGCCCCAACAGTCATCATACTAACACAGTTCAAGCATACACATGTAACTCGTAGGTTCACCATAACACTGGCCAGGTGCTATTATGAACGTATTGTACATGATCATCCTTGCCACCTTCGACGTGTTTCCCGTTCCTAGTGACTCCAACCACCTCGAATCATCCAATCTTAAAGTGTCTATTGGTACAACTTCACGTTCAATCACTTAAATTAACGCTAGTTTGAGTCTAGGCATCCAAAATCAATACCTAATTCTCTCAAACTTAAGCTCTGATACCAACTTCTAACTAATTAAAAACTTTCAACAATACCTTAAAGGATAATAAAATCTCATACTACCAGTTCAATCTTTGAATACATTTCTAGGTTGAACCATCAACAAATAACTAAAGTCTTACATAAAGACTAACTAAAGTCGAGTGTTATTATATCCCTATAACAATCGCTATCTCCAATATAAGTGCGGAAGACTTCATCAAGCTAATCACCTCTTCGAGCACACAACTAGCACTCATCTCTTCACAGTGTCGCTAGAACTAATCCCGAAATGGAACCTGATACACATGCCGACAAAATAAAAAGGTTAGGTTAACGCCTTGTGAGTTCAAGGAAAACGTAAAATGGAAATATACTAACTTATAATCATGATCCTTTAAAATGATTTACTTTAAAACAAGAGAACAACTCATTTACCAATAATATGCATTTTATAGATGGACGCCTCAACGTCAAACCATTCTTTCATTAAATAATGCAATCCAACACTTACTCAAAACGAGGATAATGGTAATGCTCGAATAATGAAATTTGAATAAACTTTATAAAACAAACGACCAAAATATGAGTAAAATCAAGTCTCCAAAATTATAGCATAAGGGAGATAACCCAAACTCAAAGCGTCACCGAAAACAAGGATAAAACTAAATACCCCAAAACAACACCTCTCGGTGACGGGGGAGTCCCGAATTCCAAGGCTAGTGGCGGAACACAAAAGTAGGCCACATTCCAAGTTACTGAGCTCACCATAGTAGGAACCTATGGCCACGAGCTCGCCGACTCGTACTATGATGTGTGGGAGGGCACCCGAAGATTCCTAATCATGCTCATTCATTAGGATTACATTTACGGCCTATGGCTAGTATCCGATCCCACATAACCGTACCAAGTTGCCTCCAAGGACCCAATGTCTCAACTAGCTACAAATGGGAATTGACTATCCCATAAAAACAGGCTCAGAAATTTAATAACGGATGCAGGTTCGGGTATTGGACTCCACGAGCCCTCACCGTATTATCCTCGAAATCCCATAACTAATTCTGGTGCCAACATATAAATAATAGCCCATTTTCCTTTTTAAATAATAAAGACCTGCTCATATGCCTATGGATCCACTGCATTACAGTCTAAAACAGTACATGACTCCAACTGAATGACCAAAACACTCAAAACAAGTAATTCTCAAATGATGCGCATTAACCGCCATCATACTCAAAACTCTACAACGGGCTATAAAACCAGACAAATGTCCTCAAGACTCATTTATGTTTAAATATGCATTTCCATGTTTAACTGTTGATAAGAATGAAAATCATAAAATGAGACTATATACATTCTTTCAAATACCTCACATAAATGTTTAAGTAGTACTTTATTTAAATACTTTCTTTCAAGTACCTCACATAAATGTGCAAGTAGTACTTTATAAAACATCCCATTTCATGAATGATGCATAAAACCCGACAAACACTTAAAAGTGTATTTTTGACCAAAGAACTACTTATGCAATAAATCATCAAAACCCATTCATTTGTGACACCTTTATCAAAATGCCCAAAAATCCCAAATGTGTGTGTTTTACAAAGTTTATAAAGTTAAATACTTCAAATAATCAAAGATTACCAAATAACTCAACATTTGATAATTTCATGTAAAACACATAAACACTTTATAATGGCCATTTTGGCATGTACAACGTTTTCACAAATCAACTTGAACTCACCTTGCTATATTTAGGCTAAATCTAGGTTTTACCCCCAAAACTTGAATCTCCTTTGATGAAGGCTTGAATCTCCATGAAATCTCCCTAGATCTTAGATCCAACACAACTACAAGGTCACCTTCACTACACAAGTCATCAAAATCACACCCAAGTTGAAGGATGAAAGGGAAAATGATGAAATCATCAAACCCTAGCTTAACATTGAGAGAGATTAGAAGCTTACCACGACAAATCGGGTTTTATGCTCGAACAGAGCGTTTTGCGTCTTACCACACGGCCATAAGTCGCGGCATAAGTCGCGTAGTGCACTGTTTTCCCGGTTCTTCCCGTTTACTGTTTTGGGCGTAACTTCTTCGTTATAGCTCCGATTTTGCTCCAGAAAGAACCGTTGGACTCATAATTCAATCCTTCATCCACCAAGACTATAAAATCTAGGATTCAAGTCCAAAATCCTATATCTTATTTTTCCTTTAAAATACCGATTTTTGTATTAACTTGAAATGATACTTTTCGAAATTTGGGTTGTTATAATCCTCCCAACCTCAAAAGAGATTTTATTCTCGAAATCTGGCACCAACCAAGCACCCAACATCACACTTGGAAAGATCGATTGATTTCCTATCCAAAAGGAATGCCTTCACGAAAAATTACCTCACATACGAACCCGATTACATCCGGTTGAGGTTGTCGATGCGTTTATCATAACGAACCATCACAAACTCAACCTCAACGTTCGATATATCTCATCGATGTCGGGATGAACGTTGAGTCCTTGCTTAATCATTTTCTTAAAATTAAATCTTGGTTGCCTCCCAACTTTATGTTGTTCATATTACCTCAAGAGTAACTTACGACCTTATTCAGTAATTTCCACCAAGAATACCCTAAAGCAAACTTTTCCCTTAGATACCTCTAGTTACGACACATCAAGGTCTCCTCAATAATTGATTCATACTTAAAGTCTACCTCGACATTCTCACCAAATGTCTCCAATAATCATTACCACCAAAGAGTTATCGTCCTCAGACGAAATTTCCTAACAACTAGTTTGGTCTGATCCAACACAACCTTAAATCCGATCCTCAAAGCTGACACAGACACGATGTCTGCAAGGCTCCCAAACTTCCATATATCCAAGCATTAGCCTGATGTTTCCCCCAGAAACGTACCATCACACTCTGCAGATAGTCGCTTAACCCAAACTCCAAGGTTACACAACTCCCGTCATGCACTCAAGCATCAATTGCCAAATCAGCGAAAGTCTTGACAATTATCGAAACACCAATGATTGATTCTTAATTATCAACATCTAATCTCCTTAAGGTTACCGCTTGACATGCAGACACACCAGATCTAACGAAAGTGAATTGAAGCACACCAACAGTTATTGTTCTCAAAATAGAGTGTCGACACCTATCCTTGGACTGGCCATTTTGCAAACGTGGGTATACCACCAAATATTTCGGTCCCGAGTTGAAATGTTTGAATAAGGTTGACACCTACTCATGGAAATTAAACCCCAAATCATACCGCTTTATTAGCCAACCATAATATCATCATTATTCACGAATACCTAATTAGGTGGCACACCACCGATAATTGGTATGTACGTAAAATGATTTCCCACACTAAAGTGGAGTGCAACAATCATTTGTATAAGTTCCGGAAGGAGAAATCTACGAAATCAAGTTCCAAAATTTCCCATAAAACAACGCATGCAAAGAACTTAGACTGTGCATTTCAAGGTTCACCCATAACGTCGTGAACGTCGTAAAACGATACTCCATAAAACTTAGCAAAACTCACACAGAACATAATACCCAAGAAACTCAAACACTAAAATAGTGGAAGAGAACTCTTCGTCCAAGGCCTTAACATATGTGGAGGAGATCCAATATTAAGGTCATAAGTAGTAGTTACTTGTCCAAGACTCTACGCAGCGTCAAAATACGAACATTACCCTATTCGAAAATAGTGTTAGGCAGCAATGAGAATAAATAAAGTGTCAACAAAGCCTACAACCACATGCAATAAAATAATTTTATGCATTTTTAAGATCATGGTCTAAAACTTGTTTGTGCTAAACATTTCAAGATTTCATGATATGTTCCACGTGGTGATTTGGAAACATGAGAAATAATTGATGCAATTTATTTCAGAAATAAATTTCGTGCATGAATTTGATCGACACTCAACACCCCAAAACCACGCTCCTCGATTTCTTAGACACACTATCGTCAACCGGATGCTTAAACATCTTAAGGGAAGATCAAAGATTTCAAAGGTTCACTTCACAATTTCTCCTCGAAATACATTAGTTTCAAATGTCTATGATTCTAATCCAACCAATCAATCCGACCCAAAACGGTCTAAGTAATGCAATCACCGTGCTTACCGTGACTCCAAGGAACGAATACTAAAATCATCAACTCCTTCTAATGGCTACCCATTTAGAAATCTCTTCACTACCCCAACAGTCATCATACTAACACAGTTCAAGCATACACATGTAACTCGTAGGTTCACCATAACACTGGCCAGGTGCTATTATGAACGTATTGTACATGATCATCCTTGCCACCTTAGGCATGTTTCCCGTTCCAAGTGACTCCAACCACCTCGAATCATCCAATCTTAAAGTGTCTATTGGTGCAACTTCACGTTCAATCACTTAAATTAACGCTAGTTTGAGTCTAGGCATCCAAAATCATTACCTAATTCTCAAAAACTTAAGCTCTGATACCAACTTCTAACTAATTAAAAACTTTCATCAATACCTTAAAGGATAATAAAATCTCATACTACCAGTCCAATCTTTGAATACATTTCTAGGTTGAACCATCAACAAATAATTAAAGTCTTACATAAAGACTAACTAAAGTTAGAGTGTTACTATATCCCTATAACAATCGCTATCTCCAATATAAGTGCGGAAGACTTCATAAAGTTAATCACCTCTTCGAGCACACACCTAGCACTCATCTCTTAATAGTGTCGCTAGAACTAATCCCGAAATGGAACCTGATACACATGCCGACAAAATAAAAAGGTTAGGTTAACGCCTTGTGAGTTCAAGGAAATCGTAAAATGGAAATATTCTAACTTATAATCATAATCCTTTAAAATGATTTACTTTAAAATAAGAGAACAAATCATTTACCAATAATATGCATTTTATAGATGGACGCCTCAACGTCAAACCATTCTTTCATTAAATAATGCAATCCAACACTTACTCAAAACGAGGATAATGGTAATGCTCGAATAATGAAATTTGAATAAACTTTATAAAACAAACGACCAAAATATGAGTAAACTCAAGTCTCCAAAATTATAGCATAAGGGAGATAACCCAAACTCAAAGCGTCACCGAAAACAAGGATAAAACTAAATACCCCAAAACAACACCTCTCGGTGACGGGGGAGTCCCGAATTCCAAGGCTAGTGGCGGAACACAAAAGTAGGCCACATTCCAAGTTACTGAGCTCACCATACTAGGAACCCATGACCACGAGCTCGCCGACTCGTACTAAGATATGGGAGAAGGCACCCGCGGACTCCTAATCATGCTCATTCACTAGGATTACATTTACGACCCATGGATAGTATCCAGTCCCACATAACCGTACCAAGTTGCCTCGAAGGACCCAATGTCTCAACTAGCTACAAATGGGAATTGACTATCCCATAAAAACAGCCTCATAAATTAAATCACAGATGCAGGTTCGGGTATTGGACTCCACGAGCCCTCACCGTATTATCCTCGAAATCCCATAACTAATTCTGGTGCCAACATATAAATAATAGCCCATTTTCCTTTTTAAATAATAAAGACCGACTCATATGCCTATGGATCCACTACATACAGTCTAAAACAGTACATGACTCCAACTGAATGACCAACGCACTCAAAACAAGTAATTCTCAAATGATGCGCATTAACCGCCATCATACTCAAAACTCCACAACGGGCTATTAAATTGGACAAATGTCCTCAAGACTTATATATTTTTAAATATGCATTTCCATGTTTAACTGTTGATAAGAATGAAAATCATAAAATGAGACTATATACATTCTTTCAAGTACCTTACATAAATGTGCAAGTAGTACTTTATTTAAATACTTTCTTTCAAGTGCCTCACATAAATATGCAAGTAGTACTTTATAAAACATCCCATTTCATAAATGATACATAAAACCCGACAAACACTTAAAAGTGTATTTTTGACCAAAGAACTACTTATGCAATAAATCATCAAAACACATTCATTTGTGACACCTTTATCAAAACGCCCAAAAATCCCAAATGTGGGTGTTTTACAAAGTTTATAAAGTTAAATACTTCAAATAATCAAAGATTACCAAATAACTCAACATTTGATAATTTCATGTAAAACACATAAACACTTTAAAATGGACATTTTGGCATGTACAACGTTTTCACAAATCAACTTGAACTCACCTTGCTAGATTTAGGCTAAATCTAGGTTTTACCCCAAAAAATTGAATCTCCTTTGATGAAGGCTTGAATCTCCAAGAAATCTCCCTAGATCTTAGATCCAACACATCTACAAGGTCACCTTCACTACACAAGTCATCAAAATCACACCCAATTTGAAGGATGAAAGGTAAAAGGATGAAATCATCAAACCCTAGCTTAACATTGAGATATATGAGAAGCTTACCACCACAAAATACTCTTTTATTCTCCAATAGACTTCAAATATATTTCTATATACTTGAATATCTCTCAAAAATGAAACCATGGCAACTTGAATCACCAAAAACGGAGTTGAGATGCAAAAGTTATGAAGAAATGAAGTTCTAGGGCTGAAAATCGGGTTTTATGCTCGAACATGGAGTTTTGCGACTTACCACGCGGCCATAAGTTACGGCATAAGTCGCCTGTTTCCTCTAAGTCGCACGGGTGGCTCTAAGTCACGGCATAAGTCGCGTAGTGGACTGTTCGTCCAGTTTTCTTCTCGTTCACTGTTTTGGGTGCAGCTTCTTCGTTATAGCTCCGATTTTGCTCCGGAAAGAACCGTTGGACTCGTAATTGAATAATTCATCCACCAAGACTATAAAATATAGGATTCAAGCCCAAAATCCTATATCTTATTTTTCCTTTAAATTCCCGATTTCTGTATTATCTTGAAATGATACTTTTCGAAATTCGGGGTGTTACACTCTGTAAGCCTTAGATGTCACTGAATATCCAATGAACTTGTCCTCTTAATCTTTGCAATAAAACTTTCTAATGTGTTCTTTGTCGTTCAGGACAAAGCATCTGCATTCAAAAACGTGAATGAACTTTTTGTTTTGCTTCCTCTAATTGATCAAATGGTTTGGGGTCTTTGAGTTCCTCTTCACAATCAGAGATTTATTCTGAGTGAAGCATGCAGTTGATATTGCTTTTGCCCAAAAAGAAGTAGACAATCCTGAAGCAGTGAGCATGGTTCTTGCAGCCTCCACAAGTATTATGTTCTTACGTTCAACAACACCATTTTATTGTGGGGTCCTTGCGGCAGAGAAGTTCTGTGATATTCCTTCTTCTGAAAGATAGGATTCAATAGTAGAGTTCTTGAACTCTGTTCCATTGTCACTTCCCAGCTTTTGGACCTTGCTGTCATAAATAACTTGTATTCTCTTCATAAGATTGATTTATACTAAAGGAACATCAGACTTATTTCGGACAAATTAGACCCAAGTATATCGAAAGAATTCATCTATGAGCACAAATATGTACTTCTTGCGACCTAGGCTCTGCACTGATATTGGACCGCAGAGGTCGACATGAAGCATGTACAGAGGCCTAGTACAAGACACATCTGACTTACACTTGTGGGCAACTCTCTTGAGTTTGCCCATTTCACAAGTAGAGCATAGATGATCTCTGTCAAACTTGATGTTCGGTAGACCACTTACTAGGTTTAGTTTAATAAGCTTGTAAAGATTATGGAAATTTAGATGACATAACATGTTTTGCCAGAGCCAAGCCTTTTCGTTCTTGCTTGACACCAAACATAGTTTTTCTTCTCTGTTGGTCTCTTTAAAGTTCATGAGGTATAGGTCACCTCTTCTGTTGGCACACAGAAGCTCTATGCTAGTTTCTGAACTTAGTAGAGAACAATATTGTTGTTTAAACATTACATCGAACCCATTGTCGCAGAGTTGGCTAATACTGAGTAAGTTGTGTTTAAAGCCATCCACATATGTAACTCTACAGACATCGATGTCCTCTTTGGAAATGACTCCATAGCCTTTGATTTGCCCCTTTTATTGTCTACAATGGTCACAGAACCTCCTCTAGATTTTTCTTGATACGAGGAAAACAACCTTCTGTCACCAATCATGTGTCTAGAGCACCCAGAGTCTAGGTACCATATGGGCACATGCTTCTTCTTCTGCGAATAGATCAAGGAGATTTAGGCACCCATTTCCAAATGAGTCCATTTTTGTTAGGGGTCTTTAACGTTGCCTTTGCATCCTTAGGTTTGGCATTACCTTCTTTGACAGAAGAACCATTTTGCTTCTTCTCACCCTTGAATTTAGCATTCTTAGATTGGGGTTGAGAGAGGAAGCAGTGAGGGCTTGAGAAGTGTTGATTTAAAGCATGCAACAGATGGAAATATTTGCAATATGAGACTTCAGAAGGAAGTTGTTTGAACTTTTCATTAAAAACATCAAAGTTGGGTATAGAGCAATGTTTATTACAATCTCTCCTAGCATTGGAATTCTTTTTACAGAATGACCTATCTAGGCTAGATTTATTTTTGTCAAAAGTCCTCTTCGGATAACCCTTAAATTGTACCCTTCCTTTGTGGGATCCTGTTGGTCCCGAAGGTGCTAAACAAGTTTGTAGAAGGGGGGGGGTTGAATACAAACACAGAATTTAAAGTTTAATATATTGTTTATTGAAGAATCAAAATACAATATACAAGTTTGTTGCGGAATAAGATTAAGACAGACTCAATCTAAACAAACTAAAGAAACACTAAGATAATTGCACAAGAAGTTCAGAGAATGGGGTTTAGAGATATAGAAAACAAGGGTTTCTATATTGGGTTCAAGGATGAAGCACACCTTTAGATGAAGGGGTGAACTTCCTATTTATACCCTATGCATTAAATGCATGGCAGGATACTTTACACGTGGCGTTCACAGATTGGCTTTGATAGACTGACTTTTGTGAGACATGCTTTCGGCCGGGTCATGAACAGTGTAGTGGACAGAGTTGTTGTACGAATGGTTGCAGAGACTTGTCCGTTCTGACACATCGTACCAGGTTGTGCAAGGATAGACAAAAGGAAACTTGAGGCATAAGCTTTGTGATCGTTTGATAGCTGAGTATCTCTAAGTTCAGAGATAAAGAGGTTCATCTATCGCTGAAGCTTTTTCTCATGTTCCTTCGCGTATTGGTAGAGTTGTCTTTGCTTCACTGATATCCGCATCAGGTCACTAGTAGACTTCTCATTGTTCAGCAGATTCGTCTTTGATTCAGCTATGAACATCTGTTGACGCGAAACTTGTCTTCAGGGATTACGTTGGCTGTTTACTTTAGGAACTATCAGTGATAACTGAACAGACTCAGTTCGATCACTGATAGTGAAACATTAATACATAGAAATGTTTACAAGAAAGACTATCAGCGATAACTGAACAGACTCAGTCTGATCGCTGATGGTGAAAACACTAATACATACTAAAACGTAATTTTCACTAAGTATAGGAGAGGGTCGTTATCAAATCACTGAGAGAGTTTGGATCAACAATCTCCCCCTATTTGATAATGACAAAGTAACTGAAGAAAATTACTTTATGATTCAAAATGATGGAATAATCAGGACTCGTAACATACATGTCCCAATTACTATTTTGAGGGATCTTTTACAGCACTGATGAAGTTAAGTACTTTACTGAAATTTCATTAATTCAGGAATAGAATTACAAGGAATGAAAATTACAAGTAAATTACTAACTACTGTAAGTACAACTAATAGATTACAGAAGATAAAACTAATCTATCAGCTATAAGAAGATTTAGGAGGATTTATCATATACTCAGCTATTTCTTCTCCTTTCTGTCTTCGTTCCAAGGATTTTTGGCTGATGATTTCTTTGATTTTCTCAGCAGCAGGGAAGAAGTCACACCATAAGCATAGTAAATCCTTGAGATGATTCAGAAGACAGATAGGAATCTCAGAGACTCTTTGAAATCTGAGTTCCTCATCATCATCTCTGAAGAATATTCCATAAGGATGATCAATTACTTGACCAGCTTGGAAAGGACCACCAGGAGGCAGAGATAAGTCTAGAACTGAAAGATCAGGAGGAGGACCAAACAGTGCATCTCTTGAAAATTTGATAGAAGTTTCATTCCTGATGATGGCGACGTCTTCAGAGGAGGAGGACCCAATTTTTCTTTTGAGTTTCTTGGGATTGGGAGGGATAGGAGATGGCAGGTTCAGTACAGAAGTGACTCTGTTGATGAGAGCTTTAAGAAGTCCTTCAACGTAGCCTCTGTATGTAGATTTTGATTTCTTCAGCGCATCCCAGAATTCTATCCACTCTGTAAACCCGAAACCTTCAAGTTTGGAAACGTACATAGCTTTCTGAGTTCCATCCTCTCTGGTAATCTCCATAGTCACTGAGAGTTGATCCTTCTTCTTGCGACCAGAGATAGTCACGGCTGATATTGGAAGAGGATCAGAGCGATAATCCATCTTCTGTTTGCACCATTCAATGGACTTATCGTTGATCTCTTGTTCTTTGGATCGCTCCTCTTCAATTTCTTTCAGAAGTGCAGCTTGAACTTCCACAGGCTTTCTTTTCAGCTTCTTGTCCTTGACTTGAGAAGATTGAATCTTTAAAGCGAGTTGGGCATCTCGTCTGCATTCAGCGATCAGCTTCTCAGCTTTGGCAGATTCTTCTCGTTCAGCTTTAGTGAGGAAGTCGAGCTCTGAGGATGTTTGAAGAGGGACTTTCAGCCGTTGACTTTCTAGTTGAGCGATCATTTCAGCTCTTTTCTTCATCACTTCCTCTGCCCCATGAGATGGTTTAGAGGGCCTTCCTGGATGGACCAGGGAATCTTCTTCTTCTTCATCATCAATCTCAGCGATAGAGATTGGGATTATTTCTTCAGCGATTGCAGCTGGGATTATTTGTAGTTCTGAACCCTTAAGCAGGGGTGAGAACTGTCTGGATAGAAAAAAATGAAGGAAAGAAGGGATAAGTGTATATTTAGAAAAAGAAAGATAAAGGCTAGAAAGAGATAGGGGTTTGGAAAAAATAGGAGTGTGGTACAATTGAAAGACATACCTGAGAAGGATGCTCCCCCTCAGATTGTGATCCAGTCCTCAAGCATTCTTCAGCGATTGGTTGCTTGTCTTTGCTCTGCGAAGGAGCGCTTGAAGATGTATCACCTCTCACCCCTGCTTTGACAACCTCTTGTGAAGTTGTCCCTGATGAAACGTTCGGCTTGGAGAACCACATAGATTGGTCTTCTTCATCGTCGTCGTCATCATCGGAGGGTTGATCCTTTTCTTGATCATCAAGATCTGGATCATCTTCCTCTTCATCGTCTTCTTCCTCATCATCTTCAAAGAGAAGAAAATGAATAGATGAGGAGGGTTCTTTCGCCTTCTCCCCCTCAGATTGAGAGGGAGGTTTCTTTGAAGTCTTAGCTTCCCCAGCAGCAGCGATAGATGTTTCTTCAGCTTTCTCCCCCACTTTGTCATTATCAGCGGTAGGGGGTTGCTCAACTGCTGGAGTAGCTGCTGAAGGTTTTAGCACTTGAATGTCAGCTTCCAGACACGTGATCCGTTCTTCAACTGCAGGGATGTCGCATGTGGCATCATGGATGAATTCCACAGCGATGTTGAGATTTGTCCGATCATCTTCAGTGAAGGAGGGAGGCAGCGCTGGAGCTGTTTCAGATACCTTTTGGAGAAGTTGTTGTAGAAGCGACGTGCAGAGATCAACCTTAGAAGAGAGATCTCGAACTTCAGTGGTAAGAGACTCAAATCGTCCCTGAAAGAGTTGAGAGGACTCTTTGAGTTGGACGACTTGTTCTTCTACAGCTGAAAGTTTGGAGTTCTCAGCTTTGGATGAGCAGGTGGCTGTCAACCTTTTCAGCTCCTCACCAGCCTGATTAACGGCGCTGGTGGTGTTGTTGATGGTGTTGGTGAGAGCGTCCACCTTTTCTCCCAGATGGTTGACATGCGTGTCAACAGACGCCAAACTAGGACCTGAAAAGGATATTAGTTCAGATATGGGCTTATTTGGAGAGATGGGAGAAGAAGTGTTTAGGATAATAGGGTTACCTGAAGTATCAAACATTTTATAGAACTGCAAAGATTCCTCAAACGTTTGATGTTCAGGTCCTATAGGTAGAGAGGTGGTAGCGGGTTCAGAGACCAAAGAAGGAGAGGGAAGATTTATGGGGATAGAAGGAAGGTTGGGATTAATCTCAGCGAATGAGATAGTAGGTGGGGTCACTGATGGTGTGACAGCGATTGAAATCGCTGACACGGCAGGTTGAGTGACTGCGGGAATTGTGGAGGAAAGACCCACAAAAGCATCTAAGGCAGCTTGTTGAGAAGCTTCCTCAGGTATAGTACTAGAAGGTGTACTTTCCTTAGTCTTTTTGGCCTTCTTAGAAGAACCAATTGGACCAGCTGATGGACGTTTGGAAGTAGTGGTAGCGACAGGGATAGCAGACGAAGGAACCGTCTGCGTGGTCGCTGAAAAAGAAGAATGGAGAGAGAGACGAGAACGAAGGAGAGATATACTTACCTCGTTGGCGAGTGGCTTGACCTCCAGCGATCGCTGACCTATCCTGGCAAAAGTGCCATCATCTTTGGTGGGATAGGTGTTGGGATAGAGGAACTTGATGTACGTACATATGAAACGTACGTACGAGATCTTGGGATCTCGTTCAGGCTTCTCTAACCTTGACCTCAGGTCTTCAAAGATGGCAGTGGCGTAGTCAAAGTTTTGACCAGCGATTACAGAGTAGGCCATTTGCAGTTGTATTTTGCTGGCTTGATCCAGCGAACCACTCTTCCCGCTCATGCACTGAATGATGTGCGAGAAGATGAAGTTCAGTTGTGAAGGCATCTGAGCCTTGAGAATCTTGGTGAGCTTCTTGTTGGGAATAGATGATCTCGGTTTGTTTTCCCAACAATAACCCATTGCATCCAGAAAGGAGATCAGCTCAGCATCAGTGGGGAGTGCGTCGAACCCACTCTTTGGTTTGTCAGGAAATCTCAAGGATTTCCTGAGGCTAAGAGCGGTCTTGCTCCCTGGACCCAAATTCGTGCTGAAGGAGATAGCAGGGACTCGCTCACCCTTTTTGTTGGTGAGTTCAGTGGCATCAGCAGTGAACCAGAACTGCTGGAGTAGAGTCTTTGACGGCTTAGGATCCACAGTGATCGCGTAAGCTATGCATGATTGTTTAAGAAAGTTAGCAGCTTCCACCAGATGTGGGTATTTGTCAGCTTTGAAGTCGAGTCTTCCCAAGTGATTACATTTCGTAATCTCAACTTCAGTGATAGCGAATCGCACATTCTTGGAAGCAACGATTGAAGATTGTGCCATTTCTGTTATGGAAAGAATCATAATAGAAGAAATGATTATGGTTTAAAAATAATATGATTACCAGTTTCTCTAAATGAGGGGAAACTGGAAGAATATCAAGTTATTTTTAGGAAGAGAAAAAAAATAGTGTTCTGGGTAGAAAGAATGAAGAACACTTTAAAAACCAAAAGGTTTTTATTTAAAAAAAACATAAAATCAGAAAGAATGATTTTTAGTTTTTTTAAGCAAAATAAATTTTAAAATCCATGATGAACAAGAACTAGTAGGATTTTAAAAAATAGAAAGCAGATAAACAAAGCACATAAACATGAAATAAACCTGTTTATTTCGAAGACGAAGATTTGCAGATTCAAAATTCTGGTTTAACTTGCTTGAGTGTTCTTGAGAGAGAGTTTCTTGCTTAGAAAGTTTTGAAAGCGTAAACCGTATAAAGGAGAGAAGAATTCCTTTTATACAAAGAGATAGAGGAGAGAGAAGGAATGAAGCGGGAAACCGTAAACCGTATAGGCTGTTTACTTTAGGAACTATCAGTGATAACTGAACAGACTCAGTTCGATCACTGATAGTGAAACATTAATACATAGAAATGTTTACAAGAAAGACTATCAGCGATAACTGAACAGACTCAGTCTGATCGCTGATGGTGAAAACACTAATACATACTAAAACGTAATTTTCACTAAGTATAGGAGAGGGTCGTTATCAAATCACTGAGAGAGTTTGGATCAACAGATCCTTCCTTCGGATTCACTGCCACAAAAGTAACCATTTCTGCTTTTATTGCCATGTGACTTTTTCTTGAAAAGGTTTTGAAGGTCTTGGAGTTTTGGGCTTCTGATGTGACAACTTCTTTTGTTTATTTAACTCTTCAAGCTCAAGATAAGTCTTAGCTTGTAGACACATTTCAAGGAAATCAGGGCAAATAAGAATACTTGTAGAGCTCCTTTTGGGAGTTATCATTCTGTTAGGAATGCCAAAGGGTAATTTACATCCCTTTAGTGTGCAAGGTACTATTTCTGGCTCAGCATAACCAGTGTCCATATCGATAGAGGATGATTCACTCTTAGAGTCTGAATCAAGGAAGTCTTTGTGACTAGAGGCATGATCTTCTGGACATGTACTACATTTTCCATCATCAAGGGACAACTTCTGAAACTTGTAGGCTCTCCATCAAATCTTGCTCGAAGATTTTTTGTATGACAGAGGTCATATCAGGATTGTTGAAGAAATGGTTTTCATAAGTTCTTCTAAAATCATTTTAAAGGAAAATTTTAAACATTTTATATCTATAGAGGAAGGAATAAACTCCGGTGCCTTAGAGGACAACTCCTTTCAGGGGTTATCATGCACACAAAGGCCATTTGAGTTTGAGTCTCTAGATGACCAAACTTGAAGAGTCTTATCTGTTTTTGAAACAAATATTTCTTTGGAATAGATTTTCTCTTTGCAGAGGTTGATGATGAAAAATCATTGTTTTTATACCAAACATTTTTCATATCCAAAGGATTCCTCTCGTGTGATCCTCCAGAGGTTTTGTGCCTCTTAAATGTAGAAGTTAAGTTGGAAAACCTGTTTTTTGAACCTTCCCAAGGCAGAAGACGTTTGATAAGGATTGATTCCGTTTACTTCCAGTATAGGGATCAATGTCAGTGAACCCTATACCCTTATGCCGACTTGGGTATTAACCTTTTCATGCACCTTCTGTCGAGCAAGTCCTGATATTTCCTGATAAAAAAATCTCTGTCGAGTAAGTCTTTATAAAGGACTTCTCTTTCTTTTTGGAATTTTTTTTTTCAAGGCAAGATTGTTTAATCTGTCACTCTCATTATGTTTTAACTCCTTGATCTTAATCTTTAAAGCTTTATCACGGGAAGTGACCTTTTCTTTCAAAGCTTTCTATTCTTTCAAAGCTTTCTATTCTTTCAAAGCTTTATTTTCTTTAGCATGCTCTGCTTCTAGAGTTGATTTTTCAAGGTACAACTTGTCCTTTTCCCGAGTAAGAAGTCTAGCTTCTTGCTCATAAAAGGCAAGTCTCTTTTCAAGATCTAAGCAGGTATTTTTGAATGCATGAAATTATTCTGTTAGTTTAACCAATTTGCATTCTGAGTCATTAGAGTCTGAGTTAGATGTGGATACCTCACTATCAGCTTCAGAGGAGTTGAGTTCTGCCATCCCATAGAACAAAGCATTTATGTCCCTTCATCAGAGGATTCGTTAGTGATGAGATTATCCTGCTCAGCCATCTAGGACTTATGTGTATAGTATTCTGCATTCTTTTTGTAGAAAGCAGCATCTCTGACGGGTGGTCTTTAGTGGACATTGCTTCGACACTCTACAGCAAAGTGTCCTGGCTTTCCGCATTCGAAAAAACCAGTGTTCTGCGAAGTATTTGCAATTGTCTTCTCTCCTCCTTTGCCATCATCTCTCTGAGCACCCCTATGTGGGTACTCGATGGCCTTCTTCTAATCCATCATCCTTCTCTCATCTCCTCTTTGGTCATGCATCCTTTGTTGATCTCCAAAGTCTTCTCTCCCATAGCTTATGTGCTCATATCCTTGTGGTGGTCCATATCCCCTCTGATCATGGAACCGACCACTTCTCTCATCTTCTCTATCATCCTGTCTTCTGCCGAACATGGGCTTCTTTTTGAGTCCTCTGTTATACTCTTTTGTCATTAATGCCAAAGTCTTGGCAAGAGAAGGCATGTCCATTTCTTCATCAGAATCATCTTCGTCTTAACTTTCAGCAACCAGAACTTTTATCTGCTTCTTCTTCTTCACACCTTCTTCCACATCCTTTTCCTTCTGAGGCTTGTCATCCACCTCTGTGGCTTTGCCGACCAGTGCCAGAGGCCCACCTACTTGGGTTTTGGCCTGAACAATACATTTTTCTTTGCCAGCAAGAATGCCAAAAAGGTCTGACAAGGTCCAAGTATCAACATCTTGTGTTGTCTGAAGAGACATTGATAGTTGGAGCCATTCATCATTCAAACTTTTCAGGAAAATGACATTGTTTTCCTTTGAGGTTCTATGGATTCCATACCTCCTGCACTTGTTTATTAGATAGTTAAATCTATAGTAGGTGCTCTTTAGGGGTTTGCTTGGCAGAGCCTTAAATGCATAATATTAATTTATGCACTGAGCTCTGTTGTTCTTTTGGGTCTTAGACCCCCCTTCAAGCTGTTTCTCTAACTCTATCCATAAATCCTTAGAAGTTTCGTATGAGTCTAGGGATTGGAAGATGTCATTAGGGATGGCCATAATAAGTAGCCTTTTGGTTTTTTGGCCAACTCATGCTTTTCCCAGTCCTGTTCTCCACATTCATCGATTGGTTTGGGTTTTAAGTACTCAGGAACTTCTGGAGTTGTAGCAGTTGCAGGGACCCTGGGAATGGTGACCATGGGCACGTATGGAGGATTGTGAAGGTACTCAACAAGTTTTTGATCAACCCCCTCAAGGAAATGAACCATGCGGATCTTCCACTAAGGATATTCATCCCTCAGTAGAATGGAGGGGTTTGATTATGACCTTGCAGTGAAGAAGTTGGCAATATTTGCCATTTTGAAGTTTTGAAGAAAGAACAGAGTATGATAGATGACTGAAGTTTTTAATGAACTTGAATGAGATAGGATGAGAATGGGTTTTGTATATGAAATACAAGAGTACTGGAACACTAATATCAAGCTTTTGAACTATTCAAGACAAGAAACTTTCCTATTACTGTGTCTAAATCAAACTAGTTAAAGAAAACGCAGAAAATAGGGACTGTTTGTTTGTGAATGAAAAATGAAGCAGAAAATAGTTCAAAACACTACCAACTAACTTTGAATCATTGTAGAACAAGATCCTTTGATATTGAGCAACAAAGTTTGCTCTGATGCCAATTGTTGGTTCCCAATTGGGGTCAAACAATGATAAACCAAAAACAACTACAAACAGAGATGTATGCGGAAGCGATTTAGATGTAGATGAATGGTTTGGTTTTGGTAGTGAACATGCACAAAAAAGAAACAAGGACAACTTATAATAGTAAGAATGATTCACAGAAAGTTAATCTTCATAAACTTGCCAAAACACCATGAACACGTAGTAGTGTGTGTACAAAGTTTGCTCTCTACAGATTTCTCTCTTGCTAGACAAGCAAGGGTGAATTGTGTGCGCTCAATATTGAAATCAGGAGGTGCTCCCTACATATACAAGAAATGGAGCACACAATCGCACAAGACAATGGCTGACATTCCATAAACGGAATGCCACATGGAAAGTAAAGTACAACATGTGTGTACTATTGATCTTACGAATCTTCGTACAACAGGCAAGCACCTAATCTGCACATGGCGTTGTCTCTTTAAGCAATTCTTCAAGTCTTCCATCTTCCAGAGCTAGCCACCACAGAGGCTCTATGAAGGGTCACAGAGGCTCTGCGGTCTGAGGTTTATCTTCAGGTTAAGTTCTCTCGGGTTGATGGTCGATAGAGCTTATGAGCTTAGCACTTCTGTGGAAACTTGGTGTATGGCAGATGTCTTGTGAGGTTCCTAAACTTAGCCTATTTTTCCATACTTCTATGTACGATGATTGGAGCTAACAGCTTGGCACAAAGAATGGATTTTAGTTCATCTACTGAAAGATTTTCATTCTTCCTTAGAGGTGGTGGTAGTGGTGGAAGATTCTATGGTGTAGACAAATGCTCAGCCACTGGTTTACCCTTTAATAATCTCTTCATCTCGTCTACTTGATTTGCCATGGATAGTTGGATGGCCTTCAGAGCATCATACAAGCGTTCTTTGGAACCAAATTCAAGGAGTCTAACACCTGTATCACTTTGATTTCCAGCTGACACAATGGTTGAATAGACCGTATGACCTACGCTCAATGTTGGCGTAATGATAACACTGGTAGGATTTCCATCCTGTCCTCGTGAAATATAAATAGATGGTATAACTCGGATGTTCCGGTAATGTCACGAAGATGAACAACTAAAGACTCATAACGTGTCCTAACGCGTATCGGCTCTAGACTCGATTATAATCGGATAAAAAAGTCGGCGACTGGAGATGGAGTTTTCCTGTTTTAATATCAACACTCTCCGAATGAGAGGCTGATAGATGATGTGGTATATCTCCGTGTATATGTGAAACAAATAGTTTTTGGGAGATAGTTAAGTGTCCGAGAAGGGTTTGTGATTGAGTCACTGGTCCATAATGTCTATTTCAATACCAGATCTCAACACATGAGATCCGGAGTAGATGTCGCAACCCGGTTTACTGATGTGGATAAAACCTTTTTGTTCTTTTGACCTTTTCTTGCTCTCTCCATGTTCTTTTTCCGTCCCATCACTCTCCCTCTCAGTATTTTTAACCAACACACCCTCATCCTCCAGTTTAGTGATTATTATGTTTCTATCAACACTAGAAACAATCATGAAGTCATCAGTTCCATCATTCGAATCATCATCATCAGAACTGTCATTACCATCTCCAGGTATTGCTTCAGTTGTGCTTTCATTATCAGAATATGTATGAGCTTAAGGAATTTGCTTAAAGATATCCATCGTCATGGTGTCAGTTGTCTCTTCCTGATATAGAGTTGCAAAACCAGGAGCACCCCTTCTCCATTACCCCTCTCAAATGCATTTTCCCTCCACACTCCCCGATTAGGAACCCCAGGTTCCTGACCCCGCTCACCTAGACCTAGACCCTCATTATGCTTATATGAGGCATGGGTGGCTCCGTGGGTAGGTCCCTCCAGTTCTGGACCACTGGAGCATTATGTGCCTATATGCTAACACACTTGGTGCTCTCTGATTTGCATAAGCCAACAGATATTTTGTAGTGGCTTTATCACAGCTGCTGGATCATCAACTTTGTTATGTAGGTAATTCATCGAATATTCTGGGTAGGCTTCAGCAAGTATTCGTTTGGGTATCTCATTGTTTGTCCACGTCATACTATGGATGATCAGCTGCAAAATTCTATGGAATATAACAAACGTCCCAGCCTTGGATGGCTTACGCTTATCCCCGACGAGTTCGACCAGATCATTCCAGAAAATGATTGAGTAATCTAGTGCTTATTGAAAGCAACACCATGAAACAATTTTAGTGTGTGTGCTACATCTGTCTATGCCGATAGTCTTTGAAGTAAGACATCGATTCAGGATTGAAAATAAAGGTTCATCCTCTTAAACTATGTAGCCCTGTTTAATTCATCTGAATATCCCAATGGCCTAATATCAACACAAAACTCAGATTCAGAGACAAAGTCCTCATAAGTATTCTTCCCTGGAAAACCATCTTCTACAAGTAGTTGAAGAGTTCATTGTAATCTCTTCTTTGTAAGTTTGGTGTTGAAGTGATCAAAATATTGTTCAAAACGATAATCTCCATCTTGAGGCACATAAGTCAATGTATTCCAAAATTATGGCAGATATATGAATGGTATGTTGACTATTGTAGATAAAGCAAGCATCAGTGGGTGTCCATCTCCAAGATAACTAGATATTGTGTCTTCGTGAGTTCAAAGTCAAGGTGGTGATTGTTTGGCCTCAGGTAAAAAAATTCAGATTGTAGGATCAGCTGGTTGTCTGAATTTTGTGCATTAAGAGAATTAGACCTTGATGGAAGGGCAAATCTCACAGGAGGCATCGGATTCTCATCATCAGATAGGTGATGAGAATCATTTGTTTAATTGAAGCCATTTTTCACCAGAAAAAAATAAACTATTAGCCAAAACCCTTTTGAAAACATTTTTGATAATTTTTTTAAAAATTCAAAAAAAAATTCTAAGTCATGAACTATCACACAACCTTACAAGTATCGCACGATACATGACCATCTATCACAAAAAAAGACAGTTTAGTGCACAAAAGACGTGCAATAGTTCGAACCATCACACAAGAGTCCTGCGATAAAAGCAACTATCGCAAAAAGAAGGTGCGATAAAGTCGACTTATAGAATGGTGCGACACTTTCACCAAGAACACGCAATACTTTTCAAAAAGTAAGTCAAAATTCAGATTTCCAAAAATCAAGTTCAACCAAACAAAATCCAAACAAAAGTTGATACCATTAGGCTCGAAAAACATATTTAAGACAAACCCAAGATTCAATTTCAACAAAAATAGATTCTAAAACCCTAATATGAAAATACATGAAATAATTTGAACATTTAACATCAAGTACACGATAAACACATCAAGAACAACGTAATCAGATACATGAGTGCAATCAGATGCAAAAATGAGGTACTGATGTAGTTCAAACAAAGAATAGAACAAAGATTGATGAAGAATCGAACACACACTCGATCAATGAAACGATATTTTGAGAGCAAAATATTGGAGGTCAAAGAAAACATAAAGCAAATGGTTCGAAGGGGGGAACCATTTAAACCCTTAGAGTACACGTGTCAACACGTGATTAGACCAAAGAGTTAACAATTTTGACGTTGAAAAGTCAACTATCGCACACAAGATCGTGCGATATTGTTTAGACAATTATCGCATGAGCTTTGTGCGATAGTTTACTGTTCATGGCTTTATTGTACTAGGCATGTGAAACTATTGCACAACACTACGCGATAAAACACCAACTATTGCACAATTCATGAGCGATACATCAAACTATTCCACACCACTCGCACACCAAGGGTGCGATACTTCAAACTATCTCACAACAAGGTGCGGTAGTTTAATCTATTTTACACAAGTATGCGATAAAAAACAACATTTTTGAAAATATTTTGACATTTTAAGATTTTTCAATAAAGCTCAAATATTTGATCAAGTTAAAAGATGTCCAACTTTTAACTGGTTTTAAGCACCAGGTTTTCAAAAAGAATTTTACTCCCCCTTAAATGATGCATATTTAAAATCACAAATTATTTTCATCATAAATGGTTAGTACAAATATTTTAAAAACCACTTTTATCTACTTATCCCCCTTAATATATGCATAAAAAACAATTTGGAATAAAAACTTTGCATACAACAATTTCTCACAGAAAAATAGTTCTTTAAAAATTGAGAGCTACCCCTTGAAAAATTATCCCAAAAATGATTTACTCCCCCTGTAAACATGAACAACCATTAAAAGCATATATCACAAAATTACATAAACATGAAAGAAACAAATACAAATAATTAAACATTGAAAATACATAATTTTGACAAATATGAATTAAACATAAAGAAGATGAAAATAAGATGAAAATTTAAATTTGTCAATCAAAGAAGAAATCTTTGAACGAAAAAATGAAAATTTTCGTCATTTTGAATGAACTTTTATACATAATTCATATAATTTGAAAAATCTATGTTCTCAGATACAACAAACCTAACTTGGACACCAAGAAATTAAAAAGTTTTTCATCTAAAGCTTTGGTGAACAAAGTCTGCTATTTGAAATTTTGTATTAACAAAATATAATTATATATTTCGTCTATCGACGTGATCTTTAATAAAATGATATCGGGCATCAATGTCTTTGTCTTGGTATGCTGCACTGGATTGCACGATATTGCAATAATACTCTTCGAGAATATATTGGGATCTTTGCATATGAGAAACTGTAGTCCTTTAGTTGAGTGCGGATCCATATGACTTGAGAGCAACGACTTGCGACAACAAAGTACTCAGCCCCAGTAGTTGATGTAGATACGCAATTATGTTTGTTTGACGCCCAACTGACTAACTTGTCTCCCAAAAAATTGGAAATTGCCAGATGTGCTCTTCCTATCCATATTGCAGCCAACATGGTCAACATCTAAATAAGCTATGAACTTGTACCCTGTGTCATTAGGATACCAGAAGCCAAGATCAGTAGTACCTTTCAAATATCTCAAGATTCTTTTAACGATAGGTAAATCAGATTCCTTAGGTTTTGCTTGATAGCTTGCATAGAAACATGTGGAAAACATAATATTCGGCCTACTTGCTATCAAATATAGTAAAGAACCAACCATCCCTCTACAAGCCTTAAGGTCGATCGCTTTTCCGTTAGGATCTTAATCAAGCTTAGAACCTAGTGCCATCGGAGTTTTCATAGGACTACAATTTTCCATTTTAAATTTCTTCAAAATATCATGAATATATTTTGACTGATTTATGAAAATCCCGTTGAAAGTTGTTTAACATGAAAACCAAGGAAGAAATTCATTTCTCCCATCATGCTCATTACAAAACGAGACACCATAAGGGCTGAAAAATTCTTACAGTATTGAGGCTTCGTAGATTCGAAAATTATGTCGTCAACATAAATCTGTATACGGATTATATCATCATTCTGATTTTTAATAAAGACAGTTGTGTCGATCTTAAATTTGGCGAAACCAACTTTAACAAGAAAATTTGTGTGTCCCACAATGTGTTCTTATTAATAATTACCAATCAAGATGACAACATATTTTAACAAACAATTTCAGTTAACTTTCAATTTCAATTACACTTAGTGTTCTCAATATTTCTCTCTGTACAAACACGCTCAACTCTTAGTCATATGAGTCTATGAACGAAAAACTATTTATACTAAGAATACACTTATACCACTAAACACTTATAACATTGACTAACTTTGACTTTGACTTTATTACAAAGACTTTGACTTAGCTTGAGAGTTGACTTGAGCTCTTTGACTTGACTTTTATCTTCATTCTTCATGATCTTGTATCCAACATATATTTATGCACTAACAATCTCCCCCTTTGAATTCAAGATCATTTTCTAAAAAGATTTGCAATACAATCTCCCCCTTGTAGATTTCTTTCAACAAGTTTAATCTTCCCCTTTGATTTAGAAACAAATCATCTCCTCTTTTCGGATAAACAAAATTATCTTTCAGCGTCATAAAACAATCTCCTCTTTTGTTTAAGCAGTCTTCAAACTTTCTGTAATCTCCCCAAAGTCTGTGAGTATGTTCTTCAAGAATCTTTATCAATCTCTCTGAAAGGTTGTAGAAACCTCTTTCAGACTCTAGAAAGTAATTATCTTCGGATTTACTCTCTTTTTTTCATCAGATAAAAATCAAAGAAAATTTCAGTAAATTTCAGCGAACATTTTGAATTCTTTGAACTTTCTCTTTCAAATTTGTCCAATCCTTTCATAACTTGCATTCTTTGACAGAATCTTGCAACAAACTTTTTCCAAATCATCTTGCTTGAAATAATTTCTCCAAAAACCGTTACACGCTTTTCTTCAACTAACATTTATGGAAATTAGCTTCTCCCCCTTTTTGATGATGTTGAGCAAAGAAATCATCAAAACTTTATCAAGAAATATCATGAATCTTTCCTGACCATTGATCTTTATCACATGATCCATCGAACATCCGTCAATTCATAAGGTATTCATCTGAATCTTTTCAAATTCAGAAAAATAATAGTGTAACACCTGAATCAACAAATGAATCAGTTATTAATGTCTGTCAGTAGCACAAAGCCATTGTGTGTAACAAATACACATTGGAAATGAGCTTTTTGATGTTCACACCCCCAGGTCTTCCATTCAATCATCGAATAATACAAGGTTAAACTATGAACGTTTTGACAGAAAAACAAATTCTCTGTGTCCCACAATGTGTTCTTATTCAGAATTATCAATCAAGATGACAATAGATTTTAACAAACAATTTCAATTAACTTTCAATTTCAATTACACAGAGTGCTCTCAATATTTCTCTCTCTACAAACACGCTCAACTCTTAGTCATATGAGTCTACGAACGAAAAATTATTTATACTAAGAATAAACTTATACCACTAAACATTTATAACATTGACTAACTTTGACTTTGACTTTATTACAAAGACTATGACTTAGCTTGAGAGTTGACTTGAGCTCTTTGACTTGACTATTATTTTCATTCTTCATGATCTTGTATCCAACATATATTTATGCACCAAGAAAATTAGACAAGACATCATACCAGGCTCTTAGAGCTTGTTTTAAACCTTAAAGAACTTTGTCAAGGACATAAACATGATTTTGTTTCATCTCATCTAGAAAGCCTTCAGGTTGAGAAACGTACACCTCTTCTTTTAAAATGTCATCGAGGAACGCAATCTTCAAATCCATTTGATAAACTATGAAGTTTTTATGAGTTGAGAAGGTCAAGAAGATTATGGTAGCTTCAATTCTTGCTACCCGTGCAAGCATCTCATCATAATCTATTCCTTCCTATTGTATGTATCTGTTGTTCCATATTTCAAGCAATAAAGGCCAAATTGTATGAATCAATCCAGAACACAAAGTAATTGTAGAGAAAGAAACTAGAGAAAGAAATCCATTTGTATTAGTCACAGGTTTGAAAGAGTTACAATACTTGAGTTACACAATGACATACGCTTAAAAACTCTGTCGGTCCTTTAACAATACTACTACTATCAAGTTTTATAGAAACAACAACACAATAACGATTACCAACCTGTATTGAATATATCAAACGATTACAAGGTTGATCGATTAAGTTCTTGATGTGTTCTCTATGTTTTTCTCTCTTTTTCACCTTGATGTGTGTGTTTGTGTGTGTGAAATTATGATCTGATCTTGAGAGAGTCAGATACACTTAATCTAACAAAGTGTGTTGAACACACTATCTAACATAATATCTAGATATTAAATCTAGATATTATTTCTAATATAAAGATACTAGAAACTAACTAAACTAAATAATAACTAACAAAGTTAACTAAACTATTACAATACAATAACAACTAACTTTGACTATTTTATTACAAACGACTTAGACTAATATTAATGAGACGACTTTTCGGCTTTAGCTTCAGATTGCGATCTTCAGTTTGGATGATCTTGAATCCAATGAGACTGTGTCTTAACAATCTCCCACTTTGGATCAAGATCATTACGAAAATGATTTAGCAATACGATCTTCTCTTTCAGCTCAGAAGATGCAATCTCTTTCTTAGTCTTCAAGATATAGTAAACTCCCCAAAAGATGTAGATTATCTTTCTTGGATGTTGGGAAGAAATTATCTTCAGTTTCAGCTCGAAATTCTTCACTAAAGTATCTTCAAAAGAAAATTTCTCTTGAATCAACATATCTTCAGAATACTTGCTCTTTGAAGAATTCAATCTTGGACGTGATTCTTGAAACATGTGATTTCTTGGTTAGCTCTTCTCCATTTCTTGGGTAGATCTTCTCCCCCTTTTTGATGAGAAGTGTAACAAATTCATCAAAACTTGATGACAAGAAATGTTGTTCATAAAGAGCCTCTGATTCGTCAATGCAATAGATATTTATCCAGATCTTTGCAAATCTAGACAAAATAGTCATGTAACACCTGTAGCAATAAACAAATCAGTTAGAAACGCCTGTCAGTAACACTAAGTCACTGTGTGTAACGAATACACAATGGAAAGGAGCTGTTTTGATGTTGACTCCCCCAGGCCTTCCATTTAATCATCAAAACACCACAAAGGTTATTTCTATAAACGTTATGACAAAAAAACAAATTCCTTGTGTGTTCGTGCTTGTGATAGAAAGAATTAAGCACTTGATGATTGCTTATAGGCTCGAAATTGTGTAAACCACTTAGACAACAGTAAGTTAAACACATACTCAATGTGCATGAGTGAAGTGCGAAGGTGGGGCAGACTTCCTTCTTTTCAATATCTAGATTTTCCAAATGAAAATCAGATTGCATCTGTGCTGCTTCCCCTTTGAAAATGAAAATTTTCTTGTTAAAAAGTAAATGAGTAGCTGGTGGGGTAATTTCAAGAGTTGGCATGGGCTAGTTGCCTGTTTCAAAAATGATCACAAAAGAGTTGTGAAACACTAGAAATGTGGTTGCCCGACTCAGAAAAAGTTGGTGCAGAGTTTTGATATTCTTTTAACTCTGTTCTCACACCCTCTTTCTTTTAAACATTTAGCTCACTGCTAACCGAACTCTCTTTTTCATGATAGCTCATTATCCAATCTACACTCATTTCTTTTGATTTCTCACACTCAATCACTATGGATTAACTTCTTGGGTAGAAATCACTGGTTAACGTGATTCCACAAAAGTTGTGTTAATTTCTAGCACAAAGAAATTCATGTTTTCCTAGAAAGCATGTGATGCTCAGAATGATTTGTAATCATGTAAGCTCAGTAGAACATTTAAAGTACACTCCCGAAATATAAAATCTTATGAAAAAATCAGGAAGTGGTTTGTACGTTTAAGAATATGTTTTCAATGATTGAAAGTTGTCATTCTTTCAATCAAATATGAGATTAAGATAAAGGAATATACCTTTAAGTTCGATCTTACATCTCATGAAGCTTATCTTAAAGTCATAAACATATGATTGTGTAAGCTCTTCTCAAAAATTTTGCAAAAGTCTTAAGTCAAGTCAAAGAAACTTTATTCACTAATATTGAAAAGACAAAAAGCAGTAAAACAAAGAAATTCTATTACTCCCCCTGAAATTATGCATTTGAAAAAAATTATCATTGAAAAGATATGCATTTAAAAATTCAGAAATAAATATGTACTCCCTTTGAAGGTTGAATTTCTCGTTGGAGTATCGGAGTACAATCTCTCATATCAGCATTGGAGTAAGGTCTTTTGATCATTGAAGTGCGGGTCTTGAACTGTTGTATTCAAGAGCCATTGTTCTGACATTGAAGTCCGGGTTCTGAACTGAAGTATTCAGAAGCCTTTCTTTTCCTACTCCCCCATGACAGTAGGTGCCTGCAACACAGAGTTAATTTTCTTTGGTACCCACTGGTATTTGGGTCCATATGTGTTCGTTGCAGTTCGTATGGGGGTTATGGAATAAGAACCATACCAGTAATGATCTTTCATCTTGTGAACAGGATCATGTGTACAACAGTAAGAACAAGAATTTTCCTTACCTGATAACCTGATCATTTGATCTCTCGTGTAAACATGAGCAGGTTTACTTTTCAGCACATTGTTCTTCGTTTCATTATGTGTATGTACACATGAGCTTTCATCTTTAACTGGTTTCTTCTTCCAGAAAAGATTTTCTTCCTTGTAGCTCCCTTTCCTCTGAGGTGAACCTGAACCATCTAACTTTCTGTGAACAGGAAAGTTAGTAGTATGAATCTGATTTGAAGATTTAGATTTATCAGGTAATTCAGATTTCTGAGATTGGATTTTCTTGCTTTTACCAGAGGTGTTCTGTTTCTTTGAACGCTGATGTTTAGAAACACTTGGTAAAGCCTTTCCTTTTTCAAGAAAAATAGAATGATCTGGAAGTGAAGCATTGAAATCAACCATCTCTACTCCATCTATACACCCTTTTTCAGTATTTAAAAAGTCATTTGCAGGCTCAAATAAGTGATCAAAGAAATCAGTAGAAGTATGAGGGGTTTTTTAAACTGTAGAAGACCTTTTAGATTTAGAATGAAAAACAGTCTTCTTCAAAACAGTAGAAAACACATTTTGTTTTAAATTCACCAAAATTCTTTCGTCAGACAGGATATTTTCTAACTCAATTATTTTGCTTTCTAATACGAGTGGAGGTACATAAGTTTTAGCTCGAACAGGTTTTGCCTCCATCTCAGTAGAAGAATATGTAGCAAAAAATTCTTTTGAAAGAAATTTTGGTTTTTCTGAAAGATAACTATCATTCAGTCTTGCATAACAGAATGGTAGTTGCATTTTCTTCAAATTCTTTCTATTTGTATCTTCTTTTGCCTCGACTTCTTCTGATGCTTTGGTAACAAATTTTGGTTTCAAATGAGGAAGTTTACGAGCAGCATACATATAATCTGCATTATATAAACCAGGCTTTTTCTGATAACATGTTTCAGGTAATGAGGATTATTACAACCTAATCCCCATTTTGCTTTAAAATCAACCTCTTCATTTGGTGTATTCATGAAAATATTTTGATCTGTTTGGCCTATTGAGTAAAGTTTGGTTTCCAGACCAGTTATTTTCTTATTTAGATTCTTGTTCTCAGACTGCAGCTTATAAACAATTACGGCAGTTTGTTTCTTTTCTAAATCAGACTTAGAAATTTGAGAAACAAAATCAGAAAACTTCTTTTCTAAACAATCGTTTTTAAGATTAAAATCAGAAGCAGATTTGCGTAGGGAATCCATGAGATTTTTGTTCCCAATAACTGACGTATTTAGCTCAAAGATCTTTTGATTCCGCTTAACAACTCTGCCTTTTTCCTTTTTCAGTTTCGACTGAAGGTCTTGAAGTTCGACCATCATCGCATCCAATTTAATCATAAATTTATTTTTGGTTAAGTTCATTACCTCTTCAGTTGCTTCAGTATCTGAATCATCATACTTTGCATGATTGGCCATCAAGCACATGTTAGCAGCTTCTTCATTCTCTTCTTCTTCATCTTCCTCTTCAGAATGATCTATCCAGAATTCGTCTTCAGCCAATAATGCTTTGTCGACTTCTTGTTGCTTGGCTAACATTAGTTTGTTCTGGTAATACGCAGAATTGCGAACCTTTGGCTTTCGACAGTTTGAGGCGAAATGTCCAGTCCTGCCACAGTTGTAGCATGTGATTGGGATATCGGTTTTCTTGTCTGTACTGGTGTAGTCATTCCCATATTGCTTCCTTTCTCTTGGTTTCTTCTCTTGAGATCTACTTCCTTCTACTCTTTCTCTATGCTCACGGTTCTTGGAGCTTGATGAAGAATATCTCTGTGAATTTGATTCTGGTTTCTTGTAGAATTTTTTTGGAATGCACGGGTCAGTAATTGCAGTGTTTGCTTGAGACTTTCTCCATCATCTCCATCAGATTCAGTTTCTGATTCAGAACTTGTAATTACTTTCTTCTTCTTCTTCTTATCTTTCACAACAAGTGCAACGGAATCAGGAACTTTCTCAACTTCCTTTTTCTTCTTTCCATTCTGTTTCTCTTCTACTTCCTCTTCGTTTTGCCTTAGTGTCTCATACACTTCGTGGAGTGGAATGTCAGACAGATCTTTCATCTGTTTCATTCTTCGTGTATGCTTCTTCCATTCTGGTTGAAGAACACTGAGAAACTTGACGTTGTTCTCTATCTGTTTCTTTTTAACTTTATTCTTTGACAGCTCGTTCAGAAGCAGAACATATCGTTCATAAGTGTCAACTAGGCTTTCATCTTCAAAGGCTTTGAATTCTTTGTAGCTGTTTATACAATTTGCGACTTTTATCTGGTTTCCAACTTTAGATCCCATCATCATCTTTTGAAGTTGATCCCACATCTTCTTAGCAGTAGCTTTGTAGCTGTCTATTTTGATATAGATATCATTAGGGATACTTTGAAGAAGTAAAGATCTTGCTTGCTTATCAGCTTTGAAACGGTTCTTTTGTTCATCAGAAAATTGGGCATACTCTAGCGTAACAGTTTTCATCTTCTGTTCTCTTTCCACGTTCCCATCCTCACTGTCAGAAGAATCATCTTCAGCATCATTATCATCATCATCAGGTACTTGGACAGAAAGTGGTGCCATGGGACCTTCTTTTATTGATAAAAGAATGTTATCTTCGTTTGAGTGTCGATCCACATTGTTCGTAATCCCCTTTGAATAGAACTGGGGCTTGACATCCGTACCAATGGAAAGAGCGTCTTTTGAAGTCATCCTGTATTATATCAAAATAAGAACTTGGATTTGACCGTTAGTCCAGATAAAATTTGATCACTCAAGAAATTTTGTCCCCCTAGGCAACGCCCTTGCGGGGGTATGGGGGCAGCGCTCCTAGAGAAAAAAATTATGACAATTAAAGACCCTATTATAGTTTTGCAAATTTTGACAAAGTGTGAAATTTGCGTTTCAAGGTAAGTGCAAAATAAGGTTTGCGGGTCTAGTTGGAAGCGCAAAGTAGAGGTTTGCGGTTCAAGTTGGAAGCGCAAAGTAAGGTTTGCGTTTCTGAGGTTTGCGTTCCTGACTTGATCCGAGAAGAGAAGTTGAGGTTTGCGATTGCTTTTTGAAGCGAGAAGTGTGCTTTGCGTTTGGATTGAGAGGCGCAAAGTGAGGTTTGCGGGTCACTTGAGGAGCGCAAAGCGGGCTTTGCGTTTCACTTGAGACGCGCAAAGTGGGACTTTGCGTTTGATGTGAGACGCGCAAAGTGGGACTTTGCGTTTCACTTGGGACGCGCAAAGTGGGACTTTGCGTTTGCTTTGGGACGCGCAAAGTGGGACTTTGCGTGCTATTCTTCCTCTGCTTTGCGGGTGTTCGTCCTGAACTTCTAAAAATCTTCTGAAATCTGTTCCTGAAACGATTTAGCAATACCAAACTCTACCAATGTGTCTAGAAACACTTTTAGAATAGAATGTTAGCACTCGATCTCTCTAAAACACACTTTTTCGAAAATAAATTGATGACATAGTGAACTTACCCACTTCGACTGTTTTCACTCAAAATCCACAAATTGGAACTCGATTTAAGCTTAAAAGTGAAATCAAATAGCAACAACTCGATCTAGCATGTAGTACGAACACAACCTGATCGATTCTAACACCTAAAACACTCAAAATCCCAAAGTCGAATTTTCTTGAAGAACACAGAGTCGTTTTTCTGAAAACTTGTTTTGATCTTAATCAGGCTCTGATACCAATTGTCGGTCCTTTAACAATACTACTACTATCAAGTTTTATAGAAACAACAACACAATAACGATTACCAACCTGTATTGAATATATCAAACGATTACAAGGTTGATCGATTAAGTTCTTGATGTGTTCTCTGTGTTTTTCTCTCTTTTTCACCTTGATGTGTGTGTTTGTGTGTGTGAAATTATGATCTGATATTAAGAGAGTGAGATACACTTAATCTAACAAAGAGTGTTGAACACACTATCTAACATAATATCTAGATATCAAATCTAGATATTATTTCTAATATAAAGATACTAGAAACTAACTAAACTAAATAATAACTAACAAAGTTAACTAAACTATTACAATACAATAACAACTTACTTTGACTATTTTATTACAAACGACTTAGACTAATATTAATGAGACGACTTTTCGGCTTTAGCTTCAGATTGCGATCTTCAGTTTGGATGATCTTGAATCTAATGAGACTGTGTCTTAACAAACTCAAAGCAAGGAAACCTATATATATGGTTAAACAATCCTTGACCACAATACAAGCTAGGAAATAACAAAGACTTACAAAAGAACAAATTGATTGAAACAAACTATCTCTAACAATCTCCCTGTTTTGGATCAATTTGTAAAACGTCTAGTTCTGGTATCTCTTATACCCAAATAAGTTTCAAAACGTCTGAGAACTTTTCTGAACTCAATTATGTCATCCAAAATTTCAAGCGCATTTACCATATCCACTCTTGCTCTTCTAGGAACAAGAGCACCTCCAGCTAACCTTGAACTTTCATTCTCATTCAGTCTGCTTTGAACTTGTAGCTTTATCAACTTTAATATTCCATCTGAAAATTTTGCTATCTCTGAAAACCTCAAGAATCTCTTCTCATTCTTGTCATTCTTTTAGACTACCCCAAACTCTGGTTTTCTCATAATATTGAACAACGGATAATCTTCTAAGTATGGTATTGTCAACTTAGGCTTCTTCATGTTGATATTATTTTGATTGCTTTTAATCCCAAGTTGAAAGTCATAGCAGTAATTAAAGTTGATATGCCTTCTCGGAAACCTTTTAATCGCTTCCAGTGCAAAAGTGATATTCTCCATCTTGATTGTCACATTTCTGAATTCATGGTACATGGTGTCAAAGTCATCAATTTGAAGATGGTGGAAATCTTCTTCTGTGAATGAGTAATCCAAAGTATTTTTTCTTTGAATCACAAAGGATGGATACCATAAAATACCATACTTCTTCAAAGTGACTTCTTTGACAAGGACAATCTTACTCTTAGACTTCACAAGATCTTCTATTTGTTTGAGCTCATTATTCATATGAATGTAGTGATCTTGGAATGCCTTAGACCTGTCTTTGATTCCCAAGACTGTATGAATATCAAAGTTTCGAATATGGTGCACATAGATCGTATTGTTCTCTTCAAGAAAAGGCATTCTGAGAGCATTTCTTAAGAATCTTTCATCAGCTTGAGAAAGGTTAGGCTCAGCTGCATTTGAAGGACCGGCTTGGTCCAAAGGATTGGCTTGGCTAAAAGGTTCTAGTTCTTCTGTAGGTGGATTGGCTGGCTGAACTGGTTCATTTGGTAGGTTTGATTGAGAAGCTAGAATCTCTTGACTTATAGGCACAAAGGTAGGAAAAGTAGAAACATGAGGAACCTATGGAATCTCATCACAGAGAGGACTAACATGCATATCCTCTGGTGAATCATGAGCATACAGAACATGTAAGGCATCAGTATCAACGTTTTCAAATAAATCATCCAAAATGTTTTCTCCATGGCCAACATCATCAGCAACTCCTTGATCTTGCTCATTATTTGAACAACCAACTGCTCAATATATTCTTCTTTATATTTCCAAAACTTATCATACTGGGCTTCTTCATTATCAGTATCCTCATCATCAGAACTTAACTCAATAACATCAAAACTTCTTCCTATAATCCTTAAGATCTCTTCATATGTAGCCTCAGGCTTTTCAACCATTGTCTATGAGTTAGGATCAACATATAGAACTAACTCCATGCAACTTTATTTTCTTTGATTTTCATCTCGAAATTGATTCTGAGTTGCATCTCCTGTATCTCCTTGACTAGCTGAGTCAGAACCATGATCAAAATCTCCTAAAGTTCTCTGCCTCTTAGATCTCTCCCCCTCATGGTCATGATCGGAATCATGATCATGCCTATTCCAAAAACTTTCTTCTTGAACCTTACAAGAAGTTTGAACAATATTTGCCAACTCTTAAAATTCTTGTTGCATTTCATGAATAGATTGTAGAACATCATGTATGAAAGAATTAAACTCCGTAGCACGAATAACATCTGTTGGGACCTGGGGAACCGGGGGAACCGCTGGTGTATCTGGCGGTTGCTAGATCTTAGAAGACCAACTAATGTAGCATCTGTTTGATCCACTGGAGCTTGAGACAATAACTTTGCAAAAAGCAAGGTCTTCAGCTCATCAACAATTGGATCCTTCCCCTTTAACAACCTTTTAATACTTGAGATTTCTTCGGATATGAACTTGCATAAACTGGATTCAACAGCCTTTAAGGCGCCGTTGAGATGTTCGTTAGACACAAAGTCTGGTAAGGTAACTCTGGAGACATTTAGTCTTTCCGTTGACACAACAGTTGATGAGGCAACCGTGTGGCATGTGTTCATTGTTGGAATATCGTTAACAATGACAGGACTTCCACTCAATCCTCGTATTGTTGGAGACAAATGTGTCCTAGAAATAATGATTGGTAAATCAAAAGGCACTAGACTCAATGGTGCATACAAAGAAGTCAAGAAACGGGGCTGGTGTTCTCTGTTTTCAATATCTATACTTTCCGAATGAATTCTAGATAGTCGTTATGCTAAATCCCCGTGCATTGTTTAGACTATCACCTGTTGTGAGGTGGTAGAATGGTTGGTTGAGGTGTCCAAGTGCATTAGTGGGCTACTAATATTTGTTTCAATACTGGTACTCAACACATGAGTCCGAGTAGTGTATGTGGCTGCCCTTTTGGATTGGTAAGTCTATGTACACACTGTCTCACGATGTTCTTTTCTTTCCCTTTCACTCAGTCTCACATTATCTGAATTATCAACTTGATCTCCCTCATTACTCCTTATATCACCTACCAATTTTTGAATTGGGGCATCAATATCCATCTCAAGAACTTGATCATCTTGATTTTGATCATAATAATCATCATCAGCAGCAGCAACATTAACAGAAGCATCATCATCATTCTCTTCTTCACCACTTTCAACAGTAGCGATGTGAACACTTTCATTATAATCATCATCATTGCTTGTCGCTCGATCCATCTCAGTTTCAGACTTTGTACTTTCCTTGGCGTTCTCTTACTGAAGGCCCGATTGATGAATGATAGCCATTTCAGGTTGAGATGTGGAACCAACTTGACGTGTGGCAAAAGCCTGTGATCCCACAACCTCCGGTCCAGAAGTCCGACCCCCTTCCAATCCCCTCTCGGAATTTTCTCTCGGCACTCCCCGTTCAAGTACCCCTATGATAACATGAACCCTTACCCACTCCGCTCGCTTAGGGAGCCTTGGGCAGGAACAACCGGCTCTGTTCGTTCCATAGATTCTCTATAATCTTTTACGCACTCAGAATTCGGATCGATGTATGACAATAAAGCTTCAGGAACTGGCATGCTGAAATTGAAAACTCTCTTTTATTTCTTTAAGTATCTCATCGGGAACTCTGGGGCATAATCATGTCAGGGTCTCCTAGGAATCTCTGTGTTTGTTCTTAGCATACTTCTGATGATCAGCTGTAGAATTCTTTGATACGGAACAAAGATTGGTTCTTTGGTAGTACGCTTAGCCATGACCCTTTCATAGAGTCATTCCAGAAGATGAATGAGTAGTCGACATGCAGATCGTACACGACGGCATGAAACAACTTTAGTATATGCATGCTGGCATTATCTGTTCCCTGATGCTTGGTAGTGAGGCATCTGTTGATAACTGAGAACAAAGCATACCAAAAACGTGGTAAGTTGTTCTTCTTGAACTGGCTTATCTGGTTTAGATCTCCAACAAATCCCAGTGCTCTAATGCCTTCGAACACTTCATAATCAGTGGGATAGACATCAAAATAATTTCTTAAATCAGCTTCCGATAGCCTCAGAATGACTCTTAATCTCTGTAGTCCAAGATTGAAATGTAGTAATCAGTCTGGATCTCAATAGTGGTTCATCACCCCGACGAATGAATCTAATGGTTTTCCATTCTTACTGTAGGTAAATAAGAGGCACAGTAGATCTTCCACTCAAAGCATAGCACAGTGGATGGCCATTGAGAATCTCTAGTACAAGTGGCTCTATGTTAAGGTGATCAAAGTCAACATAGTGGTTATTTGGAGAAAGCAACTTGTGTTCATTTGGATAGATGAGTGATAGATCAGGGTTTTCTCCGGGTTGAGCTTGGTAATCAGATCTAGATGAGGGCATTGATCCATCCCTTGACACTTGAGGTGTGTTCTCATCCATCTGAACATCTTGTTGAACTGATTGATCATCAGCCATTGGAAACCTAAAAATTGAAAAATCATGGACAGATGTCCATTTTGTCATTTAAAGCATAAAATAGATTTTTTAGAGATAATGTTTAACTGACCGTGTGTTTCCAAAGATTAATACTTGTGTATTGTCTTTTCTATGTACTATCAACTTGTCAAGTATTCACACACACCGTTTCAGTATCTTCTATTGACTTTGTTATTACCATGTCTCTAAAAGAAACATATTTCGATGGTAATACCCTCGTTTGATTTCACTGTTGTTGAGAATCAATCATCATTTCAATATTTGTGTGTTCATTGCTAAATTGTTTATATTCGTTCATATAAAAACCTGTCAAGTTCTTTGATACCACAACCATTTCATGCTTATATTTCAAGATATTTGATCTGATTGATACATTGTCAGATTCTCAAAACATGTCTATTAATTTCATTTCACTCATTCATTATCCTTGTTTTGAGTGATTATCAAAGTTCAAATGTTCAAATCTCATTCATATTCTTGATGAGCATACATTATATGACAATGATATAATGTGCTTAATTGTTCAAGTTAAATTGTTGAGCAACACCATTCATTTTTAGGACAAAAGTTCATGGGATTCTTGTGTGAGCTAACCGAACTTCCATGGATTCACGTAATCCTGTGTTTCCTACTTCGAAAGTTATCCTAGATTGATTGAGGGGTGAGGGGTCATTAATCAAAGAGTGGGGTAGATAACTCAATGGGATGAGTTTTTCTCGGTGTGATGAGATAAAATGTAAATGAGAGTTTGGTTAGAAATGAGCTTAATGATAAAAAGAAAGAGGGTGTGAGAACAGAGTGAAAAGAATATGAGAACTCTGTACCAACTACTTTCTGAGTCGTGCAACCACATCTACTGATTGGTTCACATTCATTGGTGACCATAATTGAAATAGGTATTGAGCCCATGCCAACTCTTGCATTAACCCCACCAACCACTCGTTTCTTTCTTAACAAAGAAATGTTTCATTTTCTTTGGGGATGCAACATATTTGCTATCTTATTTTCATTTGGAAAATGTGGATATTGAAAAAGAAGGAAAGTTGCCCCACCTTCGCACCTCATTCATGCACTTAGAGTCCGTGTAATACTTGTTGTGATAACAAATTACACATTTTGAGCCTGAAAAAGCTAAGTAGCTTCAATCATTCTACACTTGCATGCTGTTGGTCCGACAATACTTATCAAGTTTATAGAATACGACACAACAAACGATTACCAAACTGTATTGATTAATATTCAAACGATTACAGGATTGATCTATTTAAGCTTGGATGTGTTCTCTGTTTTTGACCTTTTTGTGTTTGTGAATGTGTGTTCTAATGATCTCTGATATTTTCGATTAGCTTCTTAGCTTCTAGTACACACAACTTAACAACTAACATAATATCTAGATTTAATATCTAGATATTATTTCTAAATAATAATATCTAACTAACTTAGATATTAACTAACAAACTAATAACAAACAAACAAACTTTGACTATTTTATTACAAACGACTTAGACTAATATTAATGAGATGAGTTTTCTGCTTTAGCTTCAGATTGCGATATTCGTATTGTATGATCTTGAATCCAATGAGACTGTGTCCTAACAATCTCCCCCTTTGGATCAAGATCATTACGAAAATGATTTAGCAATACGATCTTCTCTTTCAGCACAGAAGATGCAATCTCTCTCTTAGTCTTCAAGATATAGTAAACTCCCCAAAAGATGTAGATTATCTTTCTTTCAGTTCATGGGAATAAATTATCTTCAGTTTCAGCACGAAATTCTTCATCAAAGTATCTTCAAAGAAAATTTCTCTCGAATCAGCATATCTTCAGAATACTTGCTCTTTGAAGAATTCAATCTTGGACGTGATTCTTGAAACATGTGATTTCTGCCATTTCTTGTGTAGTCATTCCCCCCCCCCCCCCCTTTTTGATGAGAAGTGTAACGATTACATCAAAACTTGATGACAAGAAATGTTGATCATTAGAAGCCTCTGATTCGTTAATGCAATAGATATTCATCCAGATTTTTGTAAATCTAGACGAAATAGTCATGTAACACTTGTAGCAATAAACAAATCAGTTAGAAACGCTTGTCAGTAACACTAAGTCACTGTGTGTAACGAATACACAATGGAAAGGAGCTGTTTGATGTTGACTCCCCCAGAGCTTCCATTTAATCATCGAAACACCACAAAGGTAATTTCTATAAAGGTTATGACAAAGAAACAAATTCCTTGTGTGTTCGTGCTTGTGTTGAAAGAATTAAGCACTTGATGATTACTTATAGGCTCAAAATTATGTAAACCACTGAGACAACAATAATTTAAACACAGACCCAATGTGCATGATTGAAGTGCCAAGGTGGGGCAGACTTCTTTCTTTTCAATATACAGATTTTCTAAATGAAAATCAGATAGCATATGTGTTGCTTCCCCTTTGAAAATGAAACATTTTCTTTGTTAAGAAGTAAATGAGTAGCTGGTAGGGTAATTTCAAGAGTTGGCATGGGCTAGTTGCTTGTTTCAATAATGATCACAAAAGAGTTGTGAAACACTAGAAATGTGGTTGCCCGTCTCAGAAAAAGTTGGTGCAGAGTTGTGATATTCTTTTAACTCTGTTCTCACACCCTCTTTCTTTTAAACATTTAGCTCACTGCTAACCGAACTCTCTTTTTCATGATATCTTATCACTCTTCCACACTCATTTCTTTTGACTCCTCACACCCAATCACTAGAGATTAACTTCATGGGTAGAAATCACTGGTTAATGTGATTCCATAGAAGTTGTGTTAATTCCTAGCACAATGAAATTCATATATATCCTATAAAGAATATGTTGCTCAGAATGATTTATAATCATGTAAGCTCATGTAGAACATTTAAAGTACACTCCTAAAATATAAAATCTTATGAAAAAATCGGGAAGTGGTTTGAACGTTTAAGAATATGTTTTCAATGATTGAAAGTTGTCCTTCTTTCAATCACATATGAGATTAAGATAAAGGAATATACCTTGAAGTGCGATCTTACATCTCATGAAGCTTAGCTTAAAGTCATAAACATATGATCATGTAAGCTCTTCTCAAAAATTCTACAAAAGTATTAAGTCAAGTCAAAGAAACTTTATTCACAAATATTGAAAAGACAAAAAGCAGTAAAACTAATAACTTATCTTACTCCACCTGAAATTATGCATTTGAAAAAATTATCATTGAAATGAGATGCATTTAAAATTTCAGAAACAAATATGTACTCCCCCTTGAAGATTGATTTCCTCGTTGGTGTATCGGAGTACAATCTCTCATATCAGCATTGGAGTAAGTTCTTTTGATCTTTGAAGAACGAGTCCTGATCTGTACATAATCAAAAGTCGCTGTTGACATTGATGTCCGGGTCTTGAGCTGATTTACTCAAGAACCATTCTTCTTTGAAGTGCGGGTCTTGAATTGTGTTATTCAAGAACCTTTCTTCTTCTACTCCCCCTTGACAGTATGTTCCTGCAACACATAATCATTATTTTTCTTTGGTACCCACTGGTATTTGGGTCCATATGTGTTAGTTGCAGTTCGTATGGGGGTTATGGAATAAGAACCATACCAGTAATGATCTTTGGTTCTGTGAACAGGATCATGTGTACGACAGTAAGAACAAGAATTTTCTTTACCTGATAACCTGATCATTTGATCTCTCGTGTAAACATGAGCAGGTTTACTTTTCAGCGCATTGTTCTTCGTTTCATTATGCGTATGTACACATGAGCTTTCATCTTTAACTGGTTTCTTCTTCCAAAAAAGATTTTCTTCCTTGTTCCCTCTTCTCTGAAGTGAACCTGAACCATCTAACTTTCTGTGAAAAGGAAGGTTAGTAGCACGAATCTGATTTGAAGATTTAAATTTATTAGAAAAGTCAGATTTCTGAGATTGGCTTTTCTTGCGTTTACCAGAGGTGTTCTGTTTCTGTGAACGTTGGTTTTTAGAAACACTTGGTAAAGCCTTTCCTTTTACAAGAAAAATAGAATGATCTGGAAGTGAAACATTGAAATCAACCATCTTTACTCCATCTATACACCCTCTTTCTTTAGAATTTAAAAAATCATTTGCAGACTCAAATAAGTCATCAAAGAAATCAGTAGAAGTGTGAGGTGCTTTTGAAACTGTAGAACACTTTGTAGATTTAGAATGATAAACAGTGTTCTTCAAAACAGTAGAAAACAGGTTTTTCTATTTTCACCAAAATTCTTTCGTCTGACAGGACATTTTCTAACTCAATTATTTTGCTTTCTAATACGAGTGGAGGTAGATAAGTTTTAGCTCGATCAGGTTTTGCCTCCATCTTAGTAAAAAATATGTAGCAAAATATTCTTATGAAATAACTTTTGGTTTTTCCGAAAGATAACTATCATTCAGTCTTGCATAACATAATGGTAGTTGCATTTTCTTCAAATTCTTTCTATTTGTATCTTCTTTTGCCTCGACTTCTTCTAATGCTTTGGTAACAAATTTGGGTTTCAAATGAGAAAGTTTACGAGCAGCATACATATAATCTGCATTATATAAAACAGGTTGTTTTCTGATAACATGTTTCAGGTAATGAGGACTATTACAACCTAATTCCCATTTTGCTTTAAAATCAGCCTCTTCATTTGGTGTATTCATGAAAATAGTTTGATCGGTTTGGCCTATTGAGTAAAGTTTGGTTTCCAGTCCATTTATTTTCTTATTTAGATTCTTGTTCTCAAACTGCAGCTTATAAACAATTAAGGTAGTTTGTTTCTTTTCTAAATCAAACTTAGAAACTTGAGAAACAAAATCAGAAATCTTCTTTTCTAAACAATCGTTTTGAAGATTAAAATCAGAAGCAGATTTGCGTAGGGAATCCATGAGATTTTTGTTCCTAATAACTAACGTATTTACCTCAAAGATCTTTTGATTACGCCTAGCAACTCTGCCTTTATCCCTTTTCAGTTTTGACTGAAAGTCTTGAAGTTCGACCATCATCACATCCATTTTGATCATAAAAGTATTTTCGGTTAAGTTCATTACCTCTTCAGCTGCTTCATCATCTGAATTATCATACTTTGCATGATTGGCCATCAAGCACATGTTAGCAGCTTCTTCATTCTCTTCTTCGTCATCTTCTTTAGAATGATCTAACCAGAATTCGTCATCAGCCATTAACGCTTTTCCAGCTTCCTTTTGCTTGGCTAACATTAGTTTGTTCTGGTAATACGCCGTATTGCGAACCTTTGGCTTTCGACAGTTTGAGGCGTAATGTCCAGTCATGCCACAGTTGTAGCATATGATTGGGACATCAACTTTCTTGTCTGTACTGGTGTAGTCATTCCCAAATTGCTACCTTTCTCTTGGTTTCTTCTCAAGAAATATACTTCCTTCTACTCTTTCTCTATGCTCACGGTTCTTGGAGCTTGATGAAGAATATCTCTCTGTATTTCATCCTGGTTTCTTGTAGAATTTCTTCTAGAATGCACGGGTCAGTAATTGCAGTGCTTGCTTGAGACTTTCTCCATCATCTCCATTAGATTCAGTTTCTGATTCAGAACTTGTAATTACATTCTTCTTTTTCTTCTTATCTTTGACAACAAGTGCAACGGAATCAGGAACTTTCTCAACTTCCTTTTTCTTCTTTCCATTCCTTTTCTCTTCTACTTCCTCTTCGTTCTGCCTTAGTGTCTCATACACTTCGTGGAGTGGAATGTCAGACAGATCTTTCATCTGTTTCATTCTTCGTGTATGCTTCTTCCATTCTGGTTGAAGGACACTGAGAAACTTGACGTTGTTCTCAATCTGTTTCTTTTTAACTTTATTCTTTGACAACTCATTCAGAAGCAGAACATATCGTTCACAAGTGTCGGCTAGGCTTTCATCTTCAAAGGCTTTGAATTCTTCGTAACTGTTTATACAGTTTGCGACTTTCATCTGGTTCCCAACCTTGGATCCCATCATCATCTTTTGAAGTTGATCCCACATCTTTTTAGTAGTAGCTTTGTAACTGTCTATTTTGATGTAAATATCATTTGGGATACTTTGAAGAAGTAAAGATCTTGCTTGCTTATCAGCTTTGAAACGGTTCTTTTGTTCATCAGAAAATTGGGCATACTCTAGAGTAACAGTTTTCATCTTCTGTTCTCTTTCCACGTTCCCGTCCTCACTGTCAGAAGAGTCATATTCAGCATCATCATCATCATCAGGTACTTGGACAGAAAGTGGTGCCATGGGACCTTCTTTTATTGATAAAAGAATGTTATCTCCGTTTACGTGTCGATCCACAAAGTCAAGAAATCTGTCTTTCCATTGTTCGTAATCCCCTTTAAAAAGAACTGGGGGTTTGACATCCGTGCCAATGGAAATAGCGTCTTTTGAAGTCATCAGTTTTGAAAAATTCTCAGAAAAATATTCTAAGTATGGAACACTTTGCATTTTGAGAAGGTTTGCGCGAGAGGTTGATTGCGCAAAGTTGAGTTTGCGTTTCACGTGGGATGCGCAAAGTTGAGTTTGCGTTTCAGGTTGGATGCGCAAAGTTGAGTTTGCGTATCAGGTTGGATGCGCAAAGTTGGGTTTGCGTAATAGGTGATGCGCAAAGTTGAGTTTGCGTTTCAGGTTGGATGCGCAAAGTTGAGGTTGCGTATCAGGTTGGATGCGTAAAGTTGGGTTTGCGTATCAGGTTGGATGTGCAAAGTTAGGTTTGTGTTTCAGGTTGGATGCGCAAAGTTGGGTTTGCGTATCAGGTTGGATGCACAAAGTAGGTTACGCAAAGAGGGTCATTATTGTAATTGTTGTAATAGTTGTTTGTGTGTGTTGTAAGATGAGCTTAGAAGATTTGACCTTGCTTGGTCATGTTGACCTATATATAAGCAAGTTCTTGTGTTGTTTCTAAGAGAGAGACTTGTGTAAGCAATAGAGTAAGCGTGTGAAAGTGAAGGTGTAATAATGGTGGTTGTTGAGAGAGAGTAAGAACACACACACAAAGAACACACACATACGTGAGATCTGTGACTAGATGTTAGATCTGTGATTAATTGTAATTCATGTAATTGATCTAATAAAAGTGTTTGTGTCAATCTAAATGTGTTTATGCTAGTAATTCTTGGGCCACAATTGGTATCAGAGCCAAATCCGTTTGAAAATCAAGAAAATGTTTTGAGTCGTACTGTTCACGTCACTGTTCATAAAAGTTCAAATCGATTTTGAGTTTTAGTGAAAATTCTGAGTTGAAATCGATTAGATTATGTTCGTTTTGTGAAATCGATCGAGTTAGTATCTTTTAATTCTTGAAATCCATGTGATTTGATCATCAATTTGAAGATTTGGTGTTTTTCGAGTTCTTGAGTTTCACGTACTGTTCTTGAATTAAAATGTGATGATTTGTGTTTTTTAATCGAAATTGCTTGTTATGATTGTGTTCGAAATGTGTTTGTGAATGAATTGTCAAAATTTCAGATTGAAATTCGAGGTCTAGATAAGTTTTTGATGCAAATTTGTTGATTTTAGAAGTATGCGTTTCATTCATCTGAGATGTGCGTTTCATTCATCAGATGTGCGTTTCATTCATCTGAGATGTGCGTGCCATTCATCTGAAGTTTGCGTTTGATTCATCCAGGTTTGCGTGTGATCATCAGAGTTTGCTGGTGTTCATCTTGGTTTGCCTGTGATACTGGTTTGCATATCAAATGTTTCTTTGTGCTTGATTTGTAGTTTGCGTATCACTTCACAAACGCAAAGTATCATTTGCGTTTCACGGCACAAACGCAAACTGCGTCTTGCGAATCATGGCACAAACGCAAAATGGTGTTTGTGTTCCACACTACACACGCAAATTGTAGGTTTGCACTTCTCGACACAAACGCAAAGTGTCGCTTGCGTTCCACTCTATAAACGCAAAGTGTCATTTGCGTTTCACAAACTGAACACGCAAAGTAAACCACATCACAAACGCAAAGTACCGTTTGCGTTTCACAGCACAAACGCAAAGCTAAGGTTTTCGGTTCACACTACAAACGCAAAGTCTGGGAGGGGGACAAAAGTTCTTTCTGTGATAAAAAATCTCTGAATTTTTTTTAAGATTTCTGTAATTTTCTTGATTTGATTGGATTTAAAGATCTTTACTAGCTAATATTTTTCATCTTGTGAAGGTACATACATCTTTCAATCATGGCAAATGAATTTCTCTCTATGGGATCTCATATAAAGCCTCCGGTCTTATCTGTTGGAGATTATTCACAATGGAAGAAAAGAATGATTCAGTTCTTAAATCTAAAGAACAGAGATTATATGACATCTATCATAGATGGTCCGGGAAATCCACAATCATTTGTCCCTGGACAAGCAGCCACAGCTACATCTCCAGCAATCGCAGATCGATACATGCCAAAACCATATCAATTCTTTACTGATGTGGAAAAGGCAAGACACAAGATAGATGAAGAGGCACTTATCTATATTACTATGGCAATTCCTAATGACATTTACAATCACGTAGATAGTAGGGAATCTGCAAAAGATTTATGGGATGAATTGGAGAGACAGTTTCAAGGATCAAAGAAGTCAATTCAGACAAAGTTGAATCAGAGTATAAATGCATATGAAGGTTTTCATGCGAAAGAAGGAGAGACTTTGTTGGAAACATACAATCGTTTCAATGTGATATTGAATGATCTAAGGAGAAATGGAATGAACAATTCAGAATCGGAGATCAATTATAAGTTCATCAAGAACTTAAACCCATAATGGAAAAGCTATGCTATCAACATTCAAATGACTAAGGACATGGCACAAGAAGATGTCAATGATATCTTCACAACTTTATCTCAACATGAGGATGAAGTAAAGCAGCTGGGTGCTGAAAAGAAGATGGTCAAAGATTCTCTAGACTTAATGTGTGAACGTAAGAAAGGGTCAAGTTTCAAGTCCAGTTCTTCTTATAAGACAAAGTCAAGGAAATCCAGAGCTCTCCTAACTGAAGTTATTGATTCAAGCACTGATAAATCTTCTACTGAAAGTGAAGAATATTCAGATGAGGATATGCAACGATTCGCTGAAAATATGGCTCTTCTCACAAAGCAGTTTAAAAGTTTTGGAAAGAACAAGTACAAGCCGAAATATGAGAGTTACAAGAAAGACAAGTACAAACCGAGATCTGAAAAGAAGTATGAGAAAATAGTAGAGAAAAGAGATGAAAAGCGAGAAGAGAAGAGAGAAGGAAAGAAAGAAGAGACTGAGCCGAAATATGGAAGATGCTATAACTGTGGAAAACCAGGTCATTTTTCCAAGGATTGCAAGTTCAAGTGTAACAAAGAATTCTGAATATTATGCTCGGAAAACACTGTTAGCAAAGAAGGTGGAAGAAGGTCAGAACTTAATGGCGGAATAAGAGAATTGGTTGTATAAGAGTTCTGATGACGAATCTGCACACTTTACTCAGGTGTGTATGATGGCCAAAGTAGATGAAGACATTGGATCATCTTCTGATCATTCTGACTGTGGTTCCGAGGTACGTATTCAATCCTTAAAGGCTCAAGTTAAGTTCATGAAAGAAGAATTTAAATCATTAAAAAGGGGGAGAATAATGAAAGTTCAAGATCAGATTGAAGAGGAGATAAAGTTTTCAGATGATTGTAGTCAAAGGTTAAAGAAAGCTTATCAAAGAGAAAGTCAAAAGTTTGAAAGAAAGTCAGAGTTTGAAAGAAAGTCAGAGTTTATGCAAAAGTTAATTCAAAGGAAGAGACAAGTTTGAAGAATTGTGAAAGTTTTCAAGATGTCAAAGTCGAAAAGATTTGAAGTTGAAGATTAATTCTGAAGATAAGAAGACCTGAAGATTATTGCCAAAAAAAATTTTAATCTTGAATCCAAAGGGGGAGATTGTTAGACAGTAATTGTATTCAAGATTAAATGAGGGTCATTATTGTAATTGTTGTAATAGTTGTTTGTGTGTGTTGTAAGATGAGCTTAGAAGATTTGACCTTGCTTGGTCATGTTGACCTATATATAAGCATGTTCTTGTGTTGTTTCTAAGAGAGAGACTTGTGTAAGCAATAGAGTAAGTGTGTGAAAGTGAAGGTGTAATATTGGTGGTTGTTGAGAGAGAGTAAGAACACACACACAAAGAGCACACACATACGTGAGATCTATGACTAGATGTTAGATTTGTGATTAATTGTAATTCATGTAATTGATCTAATAAAAGTGTTTGTGGCAATCTAAATGTGTTTATGCTAGTAATTCTTGGGTCACATTCTTCCTCTTGTTTGCGCAAGTTCGTCTCTGTGTTCGAAAAAACAAACTGATTTCGATAAAAACGACCTCTATTGGATGATTAGCTGTCCCAATATGTAATAAAATGACCACTAACAGTTCTAGAACAGACTGTAAACACTTGATCTTGAAAGCAAACACTTTTTGAAGTTTAAATCGATAGCACAGTGAACTTGAAGTTGTGAACAGTAATATTTCTATAATCACAAAATGAGAGTCGATTGAAGTGTTATACTAAAATTAAACACTACAAACTCGATCTAGCACCCTAATCGATCACAAACTGAACGATTTTAACACCTAAAACACTCAAAATCTCGAAATCGATTTTGAAAAATAAGAACACAGTGAACACAGAGTCGTTTTTAAAACATGATTTTCAATCTATTATCAGGCTCTGATACCAACTGTCGGTCCAACAATACTTATCAAGTTTATAGAATAAGACACAATAAACGAATACCAACCTGTATTGATTAATATTCAAACGATTACAGGATTGATCTATTCAAGCTTGGATGTGTTCTCTGTTTTTCACCTTTTTGTGTGTGTGAATGTGTGTTCTAATGATCTCTGATATTTTCGATTAGCTCTTAGCTTCTACAACACACAACTTAACAACTAACATAATATCTAGATTTAATATCTAGATATTATTTCTAAATAATAATATCTATCTAACTTAGATATTAACTAACAAACTAATAACAAACAAACAAAGTTTGACTATTTTATGACAAACGACTTAGACTAATATTAATGAGATGACTTTTATGCTTTAGCTTCAGATTTCGATCTTCATATTGTATGATCTTGTATCCAATGAGACTGTGTCCTAACACATGCATACACAAGGAATAAGTTTTCTTGTCATAACATTCGTAGAAAATTCCTTTGTGGTTTTTCAATGATTGAATGGAAGCCCTGGGGGAGTGAACATCAAAAAGCTCCTTTCCGAAAGTACATGTGTTGTACAAAGTGGCTCCGTGCTACTTACAGGCATTTTTAACTGTGTCATATGTTGATTCAAGGTTACAGCATTCTATTTTGTCTGATTTTGAAAAGATTTCGATGAATATATATATGAATTGACGGTTATTCAGATCAGATGGAGATACTATTTTCTTCGGGGGAGATTATTTACCATATTCCTTAGGGGAGATTGTCTCTATATATCATGAAGGGATTGCTTATTGGTATATATGGGGAGATTGTCATCAAAGATAGTGCTGAAATTGACAAAGTTTTGATGATTCTGATGTCTCATAATTCATCAAAAAGGGGCAGAATATTTGAGTATTTCATAGTCAGATATCTAGAAGAAGTTTCTGAAGCATTTATCAAACAGAGAGAAGTTATACGTTTTCAAAGTTTTCGGGAGAAGATTTCAAAGCAAATTCAGATGTTCATAAGGTGTTTCTGAAGATGTTTGGGATGAATAATGTTTTGATCCAAAGGAGGAGATAAAGAAATGTTTCAAGTGTTGAAGAAACAAAATTTGTAAAGAAAGATATAGCAATTTTGTTGAGAAGAATTCCAAAGGGGGAGAATTACTCAAAGTGTCAAGCTATGAAAGTTGTAAATGTGAAAATTATCCAAGTTTCAAAAAGGCTGAAAGCTACAATGTTGAAGAATTTTCAAGAAAAAGAAGAGCTGAAAATTTGTGTCAATTTTTTTTAATCTTGAATCCAAAGGGGGAAAATGTAGAGCCTAAAATTTTGTATTCAAGATTAAAAGGGCCTAAAGTGTAAATTTGTGTAAAGTGTTGTAAGGTCAAGAATGTTTGACTTTCCTTTAATACTTTAAGTTGTAATAGTTAACTAGTTTGACTAAGTATACATAGTTCTTTGTTTCTTGTAAAGCTTGTAACCACGCACACACATTAATAGAGTATTGTTAGTAATATACTTGTGGTTCTAGAGAGAGTCTGAGTGCTTATAGAGAGAAAGTGATTGTAAATTATTTTAAATCAATACAAATGACTTGTGATTAGATCTGTGTTTGTTAATCTGATTGAACTTGAATATGTAACAACAATATCCCATCGCCACTAATCTAGCCTTATTAAGAACCACAATACCATCTTCATCTTTCTTATTCTTCAATACCCATTTGGTACCAATGACTGAATTATCCTTCGAACGAGGTACTAGTAGCCAAACTTTCAATCTTTCAAGTTGATGCAACTCTTCATGCATAGCTACTATCTAGTCCAGATCTTGTAGAGCTTTAGAAACTTTTGTCGGTTCAATCTTTCTTAGAAAGGTTGCAAATAAACACTCATTCGCAGACGCAGATCTTGTACGCAAAAAGATAAAGGGTCTCCTATGATTTGATGTAAAGGATGATCATTTGTCCACTTATAACTGTGGGGAAATGGTTGATAAGATGATTTATCACTACTAGGATTCACATAGGTATTGAGGGGGTTATTTAAAATAGACTCAAGGGAAGGTTGTAAGTCAGAATTCAAAACAGATTGATTCACCGCTGAAGAAACTTCCTCTTGTACTGCTGAAGATTGGACTATTGGAGTTTCTAAGATGGAATCAACAATAGGAACTTCTTATTGAACTAGATTAGGAGATTATTAACTTGAACTTGTAGTCTCTTGAATAACATCTTGAACACATTCAGTCATAGGCGTTGTATTTGATTCAGTAGAAACTACAGCCTCGAAAGGACCAGATATTGACACCGGTTCTTCCTCATTTGCAACCCTATCAATGTTCTGAACCAAAGAATTTGAATTATGAGTTCTGAAATAATCATCGTAAAAATTCTCAAATAATAAATCCAAATCAGAAACATGAGCTTTTGAAGTAGAACCATGATTTGGATTATCTGATTGTGCTACTGGTCCTGAACTGATTTGTTCAGAAGCTAACATAGCAGATAAAATAAATTCGGGACTGACTTGTTCAGAAGCCAAAGCTGCTAACTCGTCAAATTATACATTAACACTCTCATTATTTAGTTCGTTTGTTGTAGACTCTGTATGCAGAAGATTTTTTTGAATATCCGATGAAGACTGCTTCATCAGCCTTAGTGTTGAACTTGCCAAGATCATCTTTATCTTTCAATACAAAACACCTACAACCAAAAACATGAAAGAATTTGATATTAGGTACATGTTGATTTATGATGTCATACGGAGTGACACTTTTATAATAGTGAAATTGTCTTGCACTACATCACCATATCCAATTATTGGAGAAAAAATGATCGTTACCAAACCTTACTGTCCCACCATATTTGTCTACGTAGTTGGTGAGAATATCCATTCTTCCAGTCACGTATTTAGAACATCTAGAGTCTAAATGCCACACATGACGAACCTGCAAAACAGATTATGCAGTTTCAGGTACCCATCGAAACATGGGTCCTTTCAAGTTAGGTGATGCGTTAGATTTAGGCATCAATTTCAAAACGAGTCCTTTTATTTTTAATTGTGCAAGAAATTTATCTTTTGCATTTGAAACTTTATAAGTGCCAACCAATCACAAGAATGGGACAATCGATCAATTGCTTTATTGAATAAACTTTGCAAAGAAATTCAACATCACTGTCAAAAGTAGAAACATTGCCATTTACATCCTGAAAAAATTTGTTTTTCCTAACATTTGAAATAGATTTGAATGATTTTGTCTCGTCTACTCATCCATAGACTTCTTTACTTTCCACCCTTACTTTAATCTTTTGCTTTTCAATTGCGTATCTGAAAAATCAGAAAAACGAGAGTCATAATAGCTAGACTGGTAAGCATGTTGGTTTGAGAATTTTTCAGTCTTTCTCTATTTCTTAGAATAGTTTTTAGATTTATTTTTTGAATAATAGGTATTAACAGGAACATTTTGAGAATCATATTTTGAAGATTCAGCCTTAAAAAACTTAACTTAAACTTCTTTCTCCTTACAAATGTTTTTCAAATCAATAGGACTCTTGAGTTTAGAAGAGAAGTCAAAACGATCAATCTCTTCTTTAAACAAACAGTATAATTCATTAAGGCTGAAAATTCCAATTCCTCATCCGATTTTACACAATCATCTGAGGATTTTGAATTAAAATATCATTACCAAAGAACGCTTTACATGATGAAAATTCTGAATAAGTTGAAGAATTTTCAGTTGAAGTCACTTTTGGTTCTGAAATTTCTTCAAGTTGAACTGAAGTTTTAACCTCATGTTCCTTGATTTTTGATAAAAGATGATCTCCTTCTTCCTCAAAGTTATTCCTTTTATTTTCAAAAACCTTTTCAAGAAGAAATATTTTCTTTTCAAGGACTAGAGGTGGAACATATGTTTTATGTTCAACTGATTTTGTAGAAATTTTCTCCTGAGAATAACTATGAAAGTAATCATCCGAAAGAGTTGGCTCTCTCGTATTATAACTTTCATTCAGTTCTGCATAAACGAAAGGAAGTTGCATTTTGTAAGCTCATTTTCTATTTAAATCCTCCTGTTCCACAACTTCATCAGATGGCAGGATCAATATCTATATAATCAAACTCATACAAAGTAAGAGCTTTAGAATAGCTTTTTCCAACTATTTAGGACTGTCATATCCTAAACCTTCTTTTGGATCAAAATATTTAAATTCTTTTGTCATATTCAAATGAATCGTATGAGAAGTCTGGCCTCTTTCAATAACAATAGACTTATATTTAGAAGCATATTCACTACTCTCACTTTCCGAAGTGAAAAGTTTTTCTGTTAAATCAGATACAATTATTTTCAAACATTCATTGTCTTCTAAGATCTTTTTCTGGCCTTCTTGCAAACTGTTTGCCTAACTTAAATTTTGAGCACTTTCTTCAGAAATTCTCAAAATTACAATATCTTTCTTTTTCAATATTGCCTCAACCGTGGAAACTAATTTTTTTTCTTTGTTTAATTTTCCTTCAAATCTTGAATTTTTAACATCATAATACTCATATGTTCTTCAAAATCAGTAAATTGGATGGAGTTTACCTCAGGAAAATATTTTGAATAGCACGAGACATGATCATCATTTTCTGAATTTTATTCCTCAGATTATCTTGCCATAAAGCATAAATCTACATGAGCATCCTCTTCCTCATCACTATCCGAGAGATTAAGCAAGTGATCATCCTCTGCCATTAAACCTTTCCCAGCCTCCTTCTGCTTTGCTAAAAGCATTTTATTCTTATAGTAATTTGAGTTCCTCACAACACGTTTCCGATACTTAAGCGCATAGTGCCCAGGCTTCCAGCAGTTGTAGCACTTCACTACTTTCTCAATTTCCTTTTCATCAGATTTCTTTCGATCAAATTTTTTCTTGCCCTCGTACTTATCCTTATACTCAAACATCTTAGAGCTTGGAGAGTATCTTTGTTTATTTGAGGAAGACTTCTTGTAGAACTTCTTCTGAAAAGCCTTGGTTAAAAGCACCATTTCCTACTTAAGATCCTGTAGTTCAGAATCTTATTCACTTCTATGTTCCTCTCCTTCCACGGACTCACTCTGCTTTTTTTTTCTCTCCACGAGTTCCTTGATGAAAACCCTTGTCTTTTATTTGCTACCAAAGCCAAAGGATCTACCGATGGCTTTTCTATCTTCTTCCGAACTTCCATTAACTCCAAAACCTCATCCTAATTTTGCTTAAGAATCTCATAAACAATATGTATATCAATCTCTGATAACTCCCTATTCTGAATCATCACATTCCTAACATCAAGTTATTTCATTCTTTTGGATGCATGTGTTTTGTTCAAAACGACAAGGAATATCGACAAGTTCAACCCTAAGGCGGATGAAATAGTCTTCACTGGATACAGAGTGTACAATAAGCGAACCAAATCTGTTTGCGAGAGCGTAAATGTGACTTTTGGTGAATTAGTAGTTTTGTCTTCTAATCACGTCTGGTCAAAACCCATTTTATTTGGCGTATTAGCTTATGAATAATTCAGTTCAGGACCTTTACAAAAACCAATTGATCCAAATCATGCTTCTACATACGGGTGTTACTCAGTCGGTTAAATCGGTTTTTGGTTTATTCAGTTTGGGTTAATTGTTTTTCAAGTTTTTTAAAACTAACCGATAACAAAATCAAATAAGGTTCGGTTTAATCGATTTCGGGTAATTCGGTTTTCGGGTTATTCGGTTCGGTAATTGGTTAAACCAAATAAGGATTTATATATTTTCGTTGCACTTTTGCTTAAATAGTTTTCCCAAATTATGTGTATATTGCTTCTAATATATAATTATATCATACAATTCATCTCAAGAATTGACTTTATATTAAGTGAAAAACACAATCTATTAAAAACCAACATCTACCAAATGACATTATTTCTTTTTTTCATAAGACAATGTAAATAAAGCAAAAAACATAATATAATAAAAACACATTATCTACTATCAATTAAAAGAACATTATATAACAAAAAATATGTAAAATAATAATAGTATAACATGGATTTGGTTTATTTTTATAAACAGGAAATATATAAATATTGGTAGAATATGTTATTCGAGCTATTTGGTTTAACTGAATTAGAAAAAATTTAACCGAAGAACAAACTGAATAAGGATCCTTATTCGGTTAACCAAACCGTTTAACTTGATAACTGAATAACCCGAAACCTTTTAACCCCAAATATCATTCGGTTTCCGGTGGGTTATTCGGTTTCAGTTATTTTTGACACCCCTACTTCTACATCAAAAGCTCATCTTTCTAATTTGGACTTATTTATTTGAAAATTTCTATGATGAAATACTCCGGGACTTATAATGCTAAAGTGGCAGAACCGATATCTTTATCTAGTCCTTCCACCTTATAAGTCTCTACTGAATCCACAACCACTTCAGTTCCAATATCTCCTTATCCAGTAGTCAAAGAGATTACTCAATTGAGTGAAATTTTACCCACTCCGGAATCGTCGGATGTTCCGAGTGTTGCTTCCACCTCCGAAACTCCAACAGTTCTGATTTCCCTAGAACTAGCGACAGTTAATTCGATGTTGAATCCCACCATAGAATCATCTAAAGTACATCCTTCACTGGAGTCCGTACAAAGATATACCTCCGAGTGGTTATCTTGATCTTGCTAATGATCAATCTACATATAACCCGCTTCTTCACACTCATCGGTGGACTAAGTCTCATCCTCTACATCCAATCGTTGGAGATCCTTCGACTCCTATTCGTACAAGATCGGAATCTACCAAAGAGTGCCTATTCGCGACCTTCTTCAGCAAGATCGAAGCGACTAAAGTCTCTAAGGCTCTTGAATATTTGGACTTTGTAGTGGCAATGCAAGAGGAACTCAATCAATTTGAGAGTCTGAAGGTGTGGCGACTTGTATCTGACCACAGAAGAAGACAATGATTGGTACTAAATGGGTTTTCAAGAACCAAAAGGATGAAGATGGAGTTGTCGTTCAAAATAAATCTGGACTCGTAGCTAAGGGATACCGACAACAGGAAGGCATAGATTATAATGAGTCGTTTGCACCAGTTGCAAGAATTGAAGTGATCAAAATGTTCCTCGAATAAGATGCTCATAAGAACTTCATGGTCGTTCAAATGGATGTGAAGACGGAGTTTCTGAACGACGTTATGAAAGAAGCTCCACGGGCCTGTATGATGTCTTATCCAAATTCTTAGTTTGAGTTGGATTTTCAAACGGTAAGACTGACAAAATTCTATCTATTAAAAAAAGATGATATAATTCTTATACATATTAATGTAGATGATTTAATATTTAGATCTACAAACCCTCAATAATGTAAGAATATTTCAGCCCACATGATGTCAAAGTTTCAAATGAGTATGATGGAAGAAATGAATCTTTTTCCTGGGTCTTAAAGTTAAACAACTTTCGACACGAATTTTCATTAATCAATCTAAGATATCTCTGATATTTTAAAGAAATTTAAAATGGAGAACTGTACTCCCATGAAAACTCCTATGGCACCAAGTTCTAAGCTTCACTCTAATCCTAACGGAAAAGATGTTGATCTCAAAACTTATAGAGGAATGATAGGGTCTTTGATGTATCTAACGACAAGTAGTCCAAATATTAGGTTATCAAAATGTCTCTATGCAAGGTATCAATCCAAACCTAAAGAGTTTCATCATATAGATGTCAAAAGAATCTTGAAATACCTGAAAGGTACTGCTGATCTTGGCTTATGGTATCCTAAGAAAACAGGGTTTGAGCTAACTTCTTAATCACATGCGGATCATGCGGGGTGCATGCTGGACATGAAAAGTACTACTAGTCACGTACAATTTTTAGGAGATAAGCTCGTCACTTGGGCTTCAAAGAAGAAAATTTGCGTCTCCACATATACTGCCGAAGCGGAGTATGTAGTTGTTGCTCCCAAGTCATCTAGATGTGCAATATCTAGTAACCTTATTCAACACACTAAAGCCAAGCACATCGATATTCGGTATCACTTTATTAAAGATCATGTTGAAAGAGGTACTATATAGTTATATTTTGTTAATAAAAAAGATCATATTGCGGACCTATTTACAAAGGATTTGGACCAAAAAGCGTTTTAACTTTTTGGTGTCCAAGCTGGGTATGTTGAATCTGAAAATCTAAAATTTGCAAGTTGTAAGACTTTTGCATAATGTTCAATTAGACACATAAAATTCTCACTTTCTCATTTAATTTCTCATTCTTTGATTGACTAAGTTGAATTTTCATCTTACTTTAACGCGCCTTATGCTTCTTTCAAATACTCTTAAATTTCTGTATTTTCAAACTCTAACTATGTATATTTATTTCTTCATGTTTTTGTTAGTCTTTCATTTGTTCATGATATCCGTAAATTGATATGTACTTATGGTTTGAGGGGGAGTGTCTGTTTCAAATAAGATCATTTGTTAAGGGGGAGCTCTCATAGGTTTTTCAAATGCAGTATTTTTTTTATCTTGTGAGACATTTCTTAAGGGTGTACGCTTTTCAATAAAAAATGTTTTTCTGCACATTTATAGGGGGAGAGAGGTGTTAAAACTTGACTTTCAACATTTTGCATCATTTCAGGGGGAGTAACAAAGTTGTGTTTAATGTCAGTTAAAAGTTGGACATCTTTTAACTTGATAAAATTTATGAGTTTAATTGCAAAATCTTAAAACGTCAAAATATTTTTCAAAGTGTTTCATTTATCGTATACTTATATCAAAAAGATCAAAATATCGCACCTTTGTTGTAAGATACTTGTAACTACCACACAAGAGGTGTGCGATAAATTGATCTATCACACGTGTGTTGTGCGATAGTTTTCTTTATCACATAAGTATTGTGTGATAGTTTCAACTATCATACATGCTTTATGCGATATACACCATGAACAGTAAAGTATCGCACGACACATGTGCAGTTGGTCTATTGTTTATCACACGATGTGTTGTGCGATAGTTTGACTTTCCAGGTCAAATTTTTTTAAAAGGTTGATGGGTCCAATTACGTGTTGCCACGTGTCCTCTAGAATTTAAATTGTTCCATCCTTCGAACGATTTGCTTTCTGTTTCCTTTGATCACTGATTTTCTCTCTCTAGAATCATGTTCATTGTGCAAGTTCCCTGTTTGATCTCTTGTTAGTATCGTTGTCGATTTTGTGTGTTCAATGCTTCAGGTAACTCGATTTCCTTCTATATTCGTTTTAGGGTATCTTTTTTTTCTTTGATTCCATTTCCTATTAGCATTGTGATAGTTTTTCCTCGCTAGACTGGTCATCTTCTTATATTAGTCGATTAGGTCTTAATAGGGACTCCGTGTTTGAAATCTTTGCATCATGCTTGATATCTAGGTTAGATGTCGGTTTTCGACTTGGTCTGTTTAATTTTCATTTTATTATGATCGATTTTAGGGTTTGATTTTGAAATTTTCTAATTTTTTAACTAAGTGTAAATCTATCGCATGTTCTTGAGAGGGTTATCGCACAAATTGTCTCACTTAATGTTTATCGCATAGAGTTCTTCTCAGTGTCATGAGATAGTTTGAAATATCTCACAAGAGTCGTGAGATATATTCAACTATCGCACAATACTATGCGACATATGTTTTCTCGTTCTGCGATAGTTGAAACTGTCGCACACCTCTTGTGCGATAGTTAGTCCTGGTTTGTGCGATATACCCTGTATCATGTGATAGTTCCAAACTTAGATTTTTTTTGGAAATGAGTGGTCAATGTAGTTTCCAACTATCACATAAGGGTTTTTTGCTAACAGTTAAATCTCATGTATACAAATGGCAGTTGCTGAGCAAAATGAATCTCACCACCTTTCTGATAATGAGGTACCCATTCCATCTGTCAGAACACCCCTACCATCAAGATCTCAATCCATCAATGCTCAGAATCTGGATGAGCAACTAATCCATCCAAATGAGTATCTGCAGTTGTGGCCAAACAATCACCACCTGAACTTTGATCACATGAAGTCCTAACATCCGGTCATCCTCAAGATCTTGAAAGGCCATAATCTATGATATGCACTGTTTGCCACCGCTAATGTCCCTGACATCTACCTAAAACTACTACATAACAACATCACCTATGTACTGAAAGCACGAGACTACCGGTTTGAAGGTTTCGTCCATCATTACAACTTCCGGTTGACAAAGAATTGTCTTAGACTAATTCTTCAGCTACTAGAGGCAAATGCAGTTTCGGGAAAGGAGACCTTTGATGACTTTGTCTCCGAGGCAGAGCTTTGTGCTGAAATCCGCTCTTTGGGATACTCTGAAGGTCTGCCTAAAGCTACTGATTTCAAGCGGATGCACCTGACTCCGATCTGGCATACCTTATTCTCAATCCTGAATCGGTGCCTCACATCAAAGACTACAGAAATTAATAGATGCAATATCAGGGTTCTACGACTCTTTCATGGTGTGGCTTTTAACTATCACTCTGGCTACTGTGTCATCTTTTGGAATGATCTCACCGAAGTGGTTTGTGACAAGGAAAAACCAACAAAGGCTATGAAGTTTCTGCCTTTCGAGAGGTTTTTTTAGCTCGTCATTCATAGTGTCATGCACTCCAACCCACAATTAATATGCAACTACCATTCTGCTATGACAAGCTGAATGATAGTTACCTGTCTGAACAACCAAATTTTTTGTCAAACGATTATTTTCAAAGTTATTCTACTGAGAAGATGGAGGCAAAACCTGTTGAAGCAAAAATTTATGTTCCTCCACTCATCTTGAAAAGTAAAATTTATGTGCTTGAGAATACTTTAGTATATGAAAGGATTTTGGTTGATCTAGAGCAAATTGCATTTTCTACCGTTATGTTGAACACTGATTTCAAATCTGAAGTTACAACTGATAAATCAGAATCAGAAAGAGCATGTGAAAACAACTCTACTGATTCAGATGCTTCATCTTGTAAAACTTTCATGGGCAATGTTTTTGCAAACCCAAAACCTTTAGATTTTGAACAAACGCCTTATCAAAAGCAGTGTTCAAAAGAGTTTAATGACTTTATGTTTCCCAAATCTTCTAAGGCTTCTCAATCTGATGATGATGATGATCTATTTGAGGATGAAGTTGATTTATTAAATTCCGAAGAGTGTTTTGATGAGTGTATTGAAAAGTTTGATTTCAATGCTAAACTTCCTGGTCATTCTGATTTTGTTATCGAATCTGATGCTTTACCAAGTGTTTTTTAAGTTGGTGAATCATCAACCAAGGTTGATGAAACAGTTCATGTGAGTACTTACTATGTAAAAAGTAAGAAGCAAAAGAAAAGACACTCACAGAAACGAACCAACACTGGTAAGCCTAAGGAAAGACAAACTCTGAAATCTCAAAGTTCTAACAAGTTAAAATCTTATGTTTCCGATTTGAGATGTAAAAAATCTTAAGTAAAGCTTGAGTGGAGACCAAAGAAGATTGAAGAGTCGACAAAATCATTTTTTGTTTCGGATTGTAATAGGTCTACTGTTAGTAGTACTGATGTAGTTGATCACATTGCTTCAAATAAATCAAAACTTGTACTTCCATGCAAGGTTAATACAATAAAGCAAATGATCCAATTATCTCACTCTACTATTCAGTGTTCCATATGTGGCCGGAATGATTTTGATGCAAGACAATATTTTGATAATTGGTTTGGATCTTATCATATATATTATTCAAATGGTTTTCAAAATAAAAGAGGACCCAAATTCAAATGGGTGTCAAAATCTGAGACTAACCCGAAAGGACCCATTTACAAGTGGGTACCTAAACCTGTTGTTGTTTGATTTTTCATATGCAGACCCGTCATTTGTGGTACTTAGATTCGGGTTGTTCCAAGCATATGACTAGGAGGAAAGAAATTATGTCTAATTATACAGAGAAATTTTGTGGGAACGTGAGATTCGGAAATGACCATTTTTCACCAATCTTAGGATATGGAGATGTAGTTCAAGAGAATGTCAGGATTAGGTAGGTGAGTTATGTTGAAGGACTCGGACACAACTTATTCAACATTGGTCAGTTTTGCGACAAAGATCTAGAGGTTAGGGGTGTACAAGAAACCGTCAACCCGCGAAACACGCCCAATCTAACTTGCTAACAACCCAATTAAACCCACCCCGTCAACCCGCTAAACCGCCAACCCATCAAACTGCCAACCCGCTAATTAGGAGGGTTGAAATTGGGTTAACATAACTCAACCCAACCCAAAATTGCCAACCCGCCGTTGATATATATTATTTCAATAAATTTTATATATATATATATATATATTTATACTAGTCTAATTAACAACCCAAAATATATATATATATATACAAAATATTAGTCTAGTTTACAGCCCAAAGCCCGAAATTAATCCAACATTGAAACAACTAAATCGATGTTGTTGTTTTCATTACATAAATAAACATATGAAGTATGTTTCAAACAATGGATTTCAAATTAGAATTATGAACATAAATGAATATTGGGAGTATGTTTTAAACTAGAAGTTGGAGCCATGAATTTCTGTTTTCATTGCATTGATGTTGTTAGATTTTTGTTTTTTATTGCGTAAAGAAATATCATATGTTTTTTTTGTAGGTTGTAACTTTGTATTTTTATATCCTATTTCCTATGTATACGAGCAAAGGAAAATACTCCTAAGTCTCCAAAAATCGAAGACAATGATGAATCTAACATGTCTAAGAAAAGGGGATGTAGAACCTTGAACGTTTGTAATAACTAATAACTTTGTTGGGTAGATTTTTAGTATTATTTATCATATTTCATTCGTCAAATTTATATATATTTCTAACCCACCAACCCAACCCAACCCAACCCGCCCTAACCGGAAAGGGTTGGGTTGGGTTATACTTTTGAATGGGTTGGGTTGGGTTGAGAATTTTCAAACCGCCGTAATTGGGTCGAGGTGTAAAAATGTTAAAAACCGCCCAACCCAACCCACGTACACCCCTACTAGAGTGAATTTCAAGGCCAAAAGATGTTGTGTCAGAACTGAAGATGGTAAAGAACTTTTGGTCGGGACTCGGAAGTCAAACCTCTACACGATCAATCTATATAGTTATTTTCAAAAGCAACTATGCAACAGAACTGGTTGTGGCATTGAAGGTTGTCTCACCTCAACTTTCGCTACATTAACAAGTTGGTACAAGGAAATTTGGTGAAAGGATTACCTGAGCTTAAGTTTGAAAAATATCATCTATGTTTTGCGAGTGAGAAAGGCAAGATGAAAAGAGCTTCGCACAAGCCTAAGCTTGAACATAGCACAAGTGACGTTGGAGTTGTTACACATGGACTTATGCGGTCCCATGCGTACACAAAGCATTAACAGTAAGCGTTATGTACTGGTGATTGTGGATTATTACTCACGTTATACTTGGGTGAAGTTTCTAAGGTCAAAATATGAGACTCCCGATTTCATCATCTCATTTCTAAAGAGTGTCCAAGTGAACATGCAACGAATAGTGAAGCTTATTCGTACAGACAATGGCACAGAATTTAAGAACAAAACAGTTGACGATTATCTTGAATCGGTCGGGATAACTCATCAGTTTTCTGTTTCCAGAACGCCTGAATAAAATGGGGTAGCTGAAATCAGAAATCGGACTCTTGTTGAGGCTGCACGTACGATTCTCAGCCAATCCGATCTACCTTTATTTTTGTGGGCAGAAGCTGTATCGACTGCATGTTATACGCAAAACTGTTCAATCATCCATCCTCGATTTGGTAAACGTCATATTCTTTATTTAATAATAGAGTACCTAGAATCAAACATCTTCACACCTTTTGATGCAAGTGTTACGTGCTTAACGACAAGGAGAACTTGAACAAGTTCAGTCCAAAAGCTGAAGAAGGGATTTCCATCGGCTATTCTCAGACTTCAACATCGTATAGAGTTTATCTAAAGAAATCAAAGACTGTTGTGGAGAGCGTTAACATCACATTTGATGAAACAATGGAAGTGGCTTCTGAACAGAGCAGTTCGGAACCCGTTTTTACCGGAGTATTAGCTTCTGGAAAAAATAGTTCAGAACCTGGTTCTAAAGTTTTATCTCCTGAAAAAGCATCTACTTTGACATCTCATCTAACTGATTTAGATTACTTATTGTAGAATTTTTATGATGAGTTTCTAGGTACTAAAGTGACTAAACCTCTTGTGATTGACAGTTGTTAAGATTCAAGAGGACATCATCCAATCACATCCGATGTATCAACTGAACCAGTTTCCCCGGTTTAGACAGAAAATTAAGTTCAAACAAATACTCAATCAGTTGAAGATGCACAGAATATTGATCAGTCATAAGATGTACATTCAGTTGGGAATATTGAATTGCCTATTCAACAGACACCAAATGTTCCACTAGCTGAAACTTCTGCTCCGGTTACTTCAATTGAACCCCTAGAAGAAGGATTCTTAGATGATGAAAATGATCAGTATAACTATGTACCACTCCCTCACACGACAAAGTGGACCAAAGCGCACCCGGTACATCAAATTATCGAAGATATTTCAAAACCAGTGCAAACTAGGTTTGCAACAGCCAATGAGTGCTTATATGAATCTTTCTTGAGTAAGATTGAACCTACACGAGTGTCAGATGCTCATGAAGATCCTGATTGGATCGTTGCCATGCAAGATGAACTTAATCAGTTCGAAGTGTTGAAAGTTTGGAGACTCGTGCCACATCCCGAAGGAAAAACAATTATTGGCACGAAATGGATGTTTAAAAACAAGAAATATGAAGATGGTATCGTAATACACAATAAATCTCGACTTGTAGCAAAAGGATATCGGCAAGTGGAAGGCATAGATTACGATGAAACGTATGCACCAGTTGCACGCATTAAGGTAATTAGAATGTTTCTCGCCTATGATGCACACAAGAACTTCATAGTCTATCAGATGGATGTGAAAACAGCCTTTCTAAATGGCATTCTAAAAGAAGAGGTGTGCGTTTCACAACCAGAAGGGTTCGTTAATGCTGAAAAGCCATATCATGTCTATATACTTAACAAGGCCCTCTATGGTTTTAAAACAAACCCCTCGAGCATGGTATAAAGTACTTTCAAAGTTTTTAGTCAAGTCTGGGTTTTCAAAAGGTAAAATCGATATTACTCTTTTTATCAAGAAAGAAAAAAGCGATATTATTCTCATACAGATTTATGTTGATGACATATTTTTTGGTTCGACCAACCCTAAGTACTATAAGAATTTCTCTGCCTTAATGGTTTCACATTTTTAAATGAGTATGATGGGAGAGATGATTTCTTTTCTCAGATTACAAGTTCGACAATTTTCAACGGGGATCTTTATTAATCAAGCGATGTACATTTGTTACACTCTAAAGAAATTTAAAATGGAAAACTATACTCCTATAAGTATCCCGATGGCACTTGGAACTAAGATTGGAGTTGATCTAAATGGTAAAGTTGTTGATCTTAGAACCTATAAAGGCATGATTGGTTCTTTGATGTACTTGACGGCTAGTCGTCCTAATATTATGTTTTCGACTTTTTTTGTGCGAGATATCAGGCCAACCCCAAAGAATCTAAATCTCATAACTGGTACGGATCTTACAGAATTACTTCTCAGATTTTGGATTTTAAAAGATATAAATCTAATGAGAGGTGGATTTCTAAATCTAACATACCAGGACCCAAATACCATTGGGTACCAAAGCCTGTTAAATCTGTTTCGCAGGTACCATGGGTATAGGGGGAGCAAGATGTTTGACTTTTAAGTACTACAATTTAGAACTCGGACTTCAATGTCAAAGACAATGGCTTCTAAACACTTCGGTTTAGAACCCGAACTTTAAAGTAAAAGACTGTGGCTTCTGATCATATGACAGATCAGGACCCGTTCTTTAATGTTTAAAGATATGGATATTATGCAAATATCCAGGGAGAGCTTAATAGACCTAAATCATTCTATAATGATTTGAGGGGGAGTTTAAAGGTAAATATCTTCTAATCTAGATCTCTGATTGTTTGAAAGAAGAACAACTTTCAAGCAAGAAAAACAGTTTCTGAAATGTTCAACCCACTTCTGGTTCTCAAAAGATTTTATGAATTTAGAAGTGTGATTTTAAATGTTTTTCATTTTTGAGCTTTAATGTTTAACTGATCGTGTGTTTCCAAAGATCAATACTTGCGTATTATCTTGTCTTTATACTGTAAAGTATTCATACACATCGGTTCAGTACTTCATTTGATTTTGTTATTACCATGTCTCATAACGACCAAATTTTTCGATGGTAATACCCTCGTTTGCTTTCAAATGTTGTTGAGCATCATTCATCATTTCAAATTTATGCTTTCATTGCTACATTGTTTATATTTGTTCATATAAACAAATTATCCAATTCTTTGATACCCTAACCATTTCATTTGATCTGATTGATACATTGTCAAATTTTCAAAACAATTATCTTGATTTCATTTCATTCATTCAATATCTTTGTTTTGAGAAATCTTCAAAGTTCAATTGCTCAAATCTCATGAGTATACATTCTGACACTGTTATCATTTTGAGCTTAACTATTTAAGCTAAACTGTTGAGCCACTATTCTTTCTAGGACTTACATGGGATTCATGTGTGAGCTTAAACAGAACTTCCATGGATTCACGTTAACCAGTGTTTCCTACCCAAGAAGTTATCCTAGAGTGATTGAGGGGTAAGGGGTCATAAAATCAAAGAGTGGGGGAGATAACTCATCCGGTTGAGTTTTTCTCATTGTGTGGAGCGGAAAAATGTAAATGATAGTTTGGTTAGAAGTGAGCTTTAATGTTCAAAAAGAAAGAGGGTGTGAGAACAGATTTAAAAGAATATCAAAACTCTGCACCAACCACTTTCTGAGCCGGGCAACCACAAAATCTGATTGGTTCACATTCTTTGGTGATCATCATTAAAAAAAGGCAATGAGCCCATGCCAACTCTTGCATTAACCCCACCAGCCACTCGCTTCTTTCTTAACAAATAAATGTTTCGTTTTCTTTGGGGACGCAGCATATCTGCTATCTAGTCTTCACTCGGAAGATTTAGATATTGAAAAAGAAGGAAAGTTGCCCCACCTTCGCATCTTTTTCATGCACATTGAGTCCGTGTAATATTTGTTGCTGTCTCAACAGTTTACACAATTTGATCCTTATGAAACACAATCATTGTGCTAAATTCTTTCATACACAAGAACGAGCACACAGAAAATTTGTTTTTTTGTCAGAACATTCATAGATAAACCTTGTGTTTTTTCAATGAGTGAATGGAAGTCCTGGGGATTCATCATCAAACCAGCTCCTTAAATTGTACATTCGTTGTACACAGTAACTCCGTGTTACAGACAGACACTCCTAACTGTTTCATTTGTTGAATCAGGGTTACCAAGTTTATTATATCTGAATTTGAAAAGATTCGGGTATATACAGTTCATGATTCAGATACTCAGATCAAAGGATGGAAAATGTCAAATTATCATAAAGGAGGAGATTATTACATTGAGTACAAAAGGGAAAGATCAAAGAATGTGTTGAAATTGAAGATGTTTTGATGATTATGGTGCTCACAATCATCAAAAAGGGGGAGATATCTACAAAGATCAATTTCAAAGACATCAAAGAAGATGTCAAAGTCAAAAAGACTTGCGGAGAGATTTTGAAGAAACAAAGATGATTCAAAGACAAATTCAGATAATTCGTGAAAGTTTGTTTGCTTGAAGACTGATCAGAGATTACAATGATGAAGATACAGTTTTCAAAGATCCCTCGAAGTTTCAAAGAAGTTTTTAAAGTTTTTAAAGATTTGTTCAAGACTTGTTGACTTTCCGAAGATGTAAAGTGTTAAAGACTTTTCAAGATTCTTCAACAACTTTAGAAAGAGATTCAAAGTTCAAAGCCGTTAGAGTTAAAGATTGAAGAATCAAGCGCTGAAAACTAATGTCAAATTTTTATTAAATCTTGAATACAAAGGGGGAGATTGTTAGTGTATTATTGTATCCAAGATTTAATAGGAAAAGTCAAGTCAAGAAAAGTCAAACAATGTCAAAGTCTAGATTAGTCAATATGGTGTTTAATCTTGTGAGTTTATCCTTGGTATAAATACCTTTAGTCCTTTGTAATAGGTAGAGGAACACATTGTAATACTTGTGACTTGTGAGATATATGATTGTTACTTTCTCTCTCTCAAAAATAAAAAAAATAAAAATATTACGAATTCGATCGTTTCGATGTAAGATTTCTTCGATTAGGCTCTGATACCACATGTTAGGTCATGAATTCGCAATTAAACAATGTATAAAGATTGAACAATGGATTGATTGGGAAGGAAATGATTGTATTATTCACAATCTAGAGAGAGAAAGAGTTTCTCTCACTAGAAACACTAAGAACATTTAAAGGCTACATTGTGAGAATTGAAGTTACAAACAAACTACAAACATCTCCTATTTATACCCCAATCACCCATGTTACACATTTTAGCCCAACCCATTATGCTAATGACAAAGCCTTTTTCACTAAGGATGACTTTACAAAACTTTCTAAATACAATACATTAACACCGCGGTCAAGCGCATTTTTAGATATCTGAAGGGAACCACAGTTCTTGGTTTGTGGTATCCTAAAGATACAGGATTCGAACTAACAGCATATTCAGATGCAGATCATGCAGGGTGCATGTTAGACAGGAAGAGTACTTCGGGATATATTCAATTCTTAGGAAATAAGCTCGTGGGTTGAGCTTCAAAGAAACAATTGTGTGTATCTACTTCAATAGCCGAAGCAGAATACGTAGCTGCCACTAGCTGCTGCTAGTTGTTGTTCTCAAGTGTTGTGGATGCGATCACAACTATGAGATTATGGCTTCCATTATAACAAAATACCAATCTACTGCGATTTTAAGAGCGCGATTACCGTTATAACAAAATCCCGAAGTGCGATATCACTTTATCAAAGATAATGTCGAAAAAGGTACTATTGAACTTTACTTTGTAAATACGGATTATCAACTTGTTGATCTATTCACCAAGCCATTGGACGAAAAGATACTTAATTTTCTCATTTCGCAATTAGGCATGCTGAATCTCAAAACGTAATGTTTACATAATCCATTTTTACCTAGTACAGTTTGATTTTATATTTTTCCCTCATATATTTATTTTTAATCTGAATGATATCTGCACTTAAGGTTTTTCATGATTTCAGGGAGAGTGATTGCTAAGAACAGGAGATCATTATTAAAAGGGGAGTTAGAGTTAAAGTTTGAGTTAGATGTTTGCATTTTATTTGTACTGATAAATTTTTTTAATGCATATTTTCAGGGGGAGGAAGAATGATGACTTCTGATTATTTCAGATCAGGAATCGTTCTTCATTGTTTTATTTTCATTGTTTTAGTTTCAATAAATTTTTGAATAAATTTATTTTTGAATAAGACTTTGTTACTTTGATGAATTTTTGACTTTATACAGAATTTGAGGGGGAGCTTACAAGATTTCATTCAATCTTGATCTGAGGCGGAGTTATGAGATTTAAGATGAATGTAAGGATACTTTCTAACCTTAATCTCAAATTGTTTGAAAGAAGGACGAGTTTCAATCATGAAAACATATTTTCTTAAACGTTCAAACCACTTCTAGATTATCAAAAAGATTTTATGGATTTAGAAGTGTGACTTTAAATGTTGTCATTTAATGAGCTTTCTTGATTAACTAACCGTGTGCTTCCAAAGACAAATACTTGTGTATTATCTTTTCCATATACTGTCAAATATTCACACACACCGGTTTAGTATTTCTTGTTGATTTTGTTATTACCATGTCAAAATTGAAACAATTTTTCAATGGTAATACACCCCGTTTGTATATTCAATGTTGTTGAGGGTTAAATTCATTCAAAACTAAGCGTTTCTTTCAAGAATTGTCTATATTTGTTCATATAGACAAATTCCAATTTTTCATGACATAAGCTTTCAATGTTTATCATTCATATTTGATCTTTCGATACATTGTCAGATTCTCAAACAAGTTTCTTGTATTCATTTCATTCATTCAATATACTTGTTGTGAGAAATCTTCACAGTTCAATATGCTCAAATCTTCATGATAATTCTGATGAGCATACTTGTATCTGACACTATACTTTCATATTACTGAGCTTTAACTGTTCAAGTTAAATTGTTGAACATCATTCTTTTAGGACAAATTTCATGGGATCAATGTGAAAACTTAAAAGAACTTCTCTGGATTCACGATAACCAGTGTTTCCTACCCAAGAAGTTATCCTTGAGTGATCGAGAGGCGAGGGGTCATTTATCAAAGAGTAGGGGAGAAAACTCAAAGGGTTGAGTTTTTCTCATTGAGCTGAGATAACATGAAAAAGAGAGTTTTGTTATAAGTGAGCTAAATGATTAAAAAGAAAGAGGGTGTGAGAACAGAGTTAAAAGAATATCAAAACTCTGTAAACTACTTTCTGAGCCAGGCAACCACATTACTGTTGTTTCACGATTCTTTGGTGAACTTCATTGAAACAGGCACTAACCTATGCCAACTCTTGAATTAAACCCACCAGTTACTCATCTTTTTCTTAACAAAAAGATGTTTCATTTTTTTAATGGGGAAGCATCACATATGCTATCTAATCTTCGTTTGGAAGATTTGGATATTGAAAAAGAAGGAAGTTTACCCCACCTTCGCACTTTGATCATGCACATTCAGTCTGTGGAAAATTGTTGTTGTCTCAACAGTTTACACACATTGAGCCTAAAAAGCCCAAGTAGCTTCAATCATTCTTACACATGCACGTACACACAAGGAATACGTTTTCATTTCATAACGTTCATAGAAAATTCCTTTGTGGTTTTTCGATGATTGAATGGAAGCCCTGGGGAGTTGACATCAAAAAGCTTCTTTCCAAAGTACATTCGTTGTACTAAGTGGCTTCGTGCTACTTACAGGCATCCTAACTGATTCATTTGTTGATTCAGGGTTACACTCATTTCTGGATTTGAAAAGATTTGGAATCATTATGAATTGACGGATGTTACTATATCAGTTGGGGAGATTAGATGATGTTGGTCAGAAATTGAAACCATATATTTCTTGCAAAGTTTTGATGATGTTAATGTTCACATTCATAAAAAAAGGGGTAGAGATTAACAAGAAATGTTGGATGCAGAGAAAACTCAATTTCTAGAATAAGGGAGAAAGATACAAGAAAAGATCAATGGTTACAGATTGTTAAGGTTTATTTTCAAAAGATGGGGAGATATTTCAAGAAATCAAGAAAGTTCAAGAAATTCTTTTTAAAGATTGTTTGGAAAGAGCAAAGTGAGCTAAGGCTGAAGATAATTTCTTTTCTGAAGAGACTTTATGTTTCTAAAGGGAGAGATTGTTTCTGAAGACTGAAAGAGGTTATTACATACTTTGGAGGAGATTGCTAAAGATTCTAATTTCCAGGAAGTGAAGAAAGGGGAGATTGACTTTGAACAAGTTTTTCACAAGAGAGGGATATTGTTTCTATCAGCATTAGTCTTAAAGGGGATATTGTTTGATAAAGCTATAAAGGGGAAGATTGTTAGTTGATGCTAAAATTCATTTTAAGAAGAAATTTCTACTGTTTGAAAAGAGCAAGTTTATACAAAGGAAGAGATTATCAGTTTATGCTTCTAAAGAGGGAGATTGCATTGGTTAAAAAATATTTCAAAGGGGGAGATTGTAAGTTTATCTTGTTGAAAATGATCTTGAATCCAAAGGGAGAGATTTTTAGAGCATATTTGTTGTATCTAAGATCATCTAGATTGAAAGTCAAAGCCTCAAGAGCAAAGTCAAAGTCAACAAGCTTTTAATGGAAAGTCAATGTCATTGTTAGTTTTGTTAGTTCTTTTGGTTCCTTGTAATGTTCTTAGGTATAAATAGTTTTTCCTTGATTTTTAATCATTAGGCACTTTAATAGAGAACATTTGTAGAGATAGAAAGTAGACAGAGTGAATGGTAATCGTGTGAATCATTGGAAATAAAAGTGAGATTTGTGGAAGTTAATTGTATTCATCTTGATACGTGCATCAATCTGGGAATAACAGTAAATAATAGGACCCTTAAACAACTTACCCTATTAAATGAGTTAACTAACATAATTAAAATGTCTAAAATCAAATTAGTGGCCTCAATTCAGTTATCAATCAATAGTTTTAAAATAAATTATAGTAAAATAAAAGATAAAACTTAAACAACAATGATTTTAATCAATTGAACATGTCAAATTAATTCGTCTCAAAATAAATGGCCACAATTGAATTGGTACATTTTTTTTAGACAATAATAGTTATTACACATTTTAGAAAACCAAATGTCAATTTTACCTTTTTTTCTTCTCTTCCACAACTCATAAATATCAGTGCATTAATTAAGGGAATATTTGAGAATATAGTTATCTATTTTTTAAACCGGACATTTATTTAGGGACAAACATATATAGAATGTAGATACTTATTTTAGTATAGTGACTGTGTTCGTAATCCATTAATTAGAAGTTGTGTGGGCTTTGTTGGAAAAAAAGAAGCTTGGGGTCTGGGTGAAAATAAGAGAAAAGGGGTTAAAACCCCTAAAAACCCCCATTCTCTTTTTACCAACATAAGCGACGGATAGAGAGATTGAGGTGCAGTGTATCATCTTCTCCAAGGTGTGCGGTTGAGGGGTAATTAGTTCAAGCTTAGCACGGACGGCAGGTGAGTTCCCTTATTCTCTATTAATGTATGATTTTACGCAATGTCGTTATTATTATATGTTATATGTATTTATATTGCGCACACTAACAGGTGTGGTTTTAAGGGTAAGCCCGTGGAGTGTGTATACGCTAATTAATATTGTGCATATGGGGAGTGTGACCCAATGTTGAATATAAGAATCTGTTTCATATATTTTAGTTAAGGGCGGATGTGTGCCCTAACACGTTGTCACAAGTGTGTAAGTGGCCTAAACGTGAGCCAATTATACAAGTTGTGCGTGCAAAGATTCTATTTCTTTTAAGTATGTTGTTTATATATGTGAATGTAAACCCTTTTATTGTTATATGTGAAGTGGCGTGCTTTTAGAGGGATCTCAGTAGACCTCATGGTCTAACCCTCGCTTTTCAAACTAAAAACCCCTTTCATGTAAGCAGGTAGTGGAAGGCTCAAGTAAGGGCAAGGGCAAGCTGTGAGTTAGAAGTTTGAGTTAGAGAAGACTTTCATTGATAGATTGTGTTAGACGTTCTTGTCTAGTTTACTTTTAAATTTCTCAGCTATAACCAAGATTATTCCGCAAAGACCTTAGTGGTATTTTTGTATATTTGACTTGTGACTTCGGAGCCTGTTGTGGCGTTATCTATGAGATCGTAGTTTTGGCGTGTATAATGGTGTGGGTTGTTACAATTGGTATCAGAGCCCTAGTTTAAGGGATTTAGGTGATCGGTTGGGCCTAAACTTAAATGGTAGGGATAAGAGGTGCAACTGAGAACTAGGAAGATCATAGGAGAGATCTCGCTAAGGACATAAATAATAGGGTAGTGGGGACTAACATGTAAGGTAAATTTGGAATTACATCTGGCCAATGTAATTATAAATTTACAGGTACATGTATGTGCTTATTTTGCCTTGTTATGTTGCAGTTGTTGGTTAAGCTTTATCTTGTGTGTCTTTTTGAGTAATCAAGATGCCTGAAAGATCAATGAGGAGTAGGTATATGCCAGTGGCGGAGGCGGTTCCAGTGAATGAGCTTCAGGTGGATAGACCAACAGACCCTTCGAGGCCAGCGACCACTAGGGGGAGAGGACGAGGACGCAGAAGGGGAAAGGGAAGAATACCCCAACGAGCTTCCACTCAGGTTGAGGAGGACACTGAGGGAACACGAGCTCGTAGGAAAACTCGTGTTACTCGTAGAGCAAGAAGCGTGGAAGTTCAGGGTGAGCTTAAGGTGCCTCAGCAGAAGAGTTCAACGACGATAAGGGGGAGGGCTCAGTCCAGAGGCCGCGGTCGAGGCCGCACTCAAGCCTTTGTGACCTAGGAGACGTTTGCGACTGAGATGGGTAAGTTGCAAGAAATTCTGCAGGCATTGTTTGACCATCAAAACACGTCCGCGACTGACGATCGAATTAAGAGTAGAAACGAAGTGATCATCGAGGCGTCTAGCCTACCAGCAACCAAAATAGGTGGTCACTCTCAATTAACACCTCTGATGCCTAGTGAATCCAAGTAGGATAAAGTTTTCACCTTCAAAACCTTCGCGACATGTAAGCCCCATACTTACAGTGGGGAACGCAATCTGGTGTTGGCTTTGAAGTATATCCGAGAAATGGAGATAGCTTTTGATACTAGTAAGTGTGCTAGAGGACAGGGTGTTGTTTGCTATATCAATGTTGAAATTTGATGCTATTTTCTGGTGGGAATATTGAGACGGGTGGAAAGGGATCAAAGGTGGCTAAGAAAATTTCGTGGGAATTGTTTACGAAGAGGTTTAGAGCATAATTTTGCCCGTTGGCGGCAGTCAAGAAGCTGGAGGAAGAATTTTTTAGGACTCAATCAAAGAGCGATGACGGTACAAGATTACACATCTAAGTTTATAGAGAAGGCAAGATTTGCAGAGTTGTATGTGCCTACCGAGGAAAGGCGCATTGATAGATACATTTGGGGACTGAAGAGCAATATGAGAGAGCTAGTGCAGGCGAGAGAACCTGCAACTTTCCAAGCGGTCGTTGACATGGCGGAACTCACTGAAAAAAAATAAAAGAATAGTCAGATAATGGAAAAGGGTGGCCACAAGAGGAAATAGGAGGACCCTGTGCGTGATGTCAAAAGGACGAAAGTCTCTGGGTCAGAGTCGCAGGTTGGATTTAAGTTTGGAGAGAAGTCGTGCATAAGTTGCAATCGGATGCACCGTGGGGAATGCACTTGATGGGTGTTACAAGTGCGGGAAAGTATGGCACATAGCTTGGGAGTGCCCTAATCCTAGAGCTTGATATCTTTGTGGTTCTCCAGACCACATTAAGCCTGAATGTCCGCAGCTAAATAAAGGATCATCGGATAGCTATGGAAGTGGTCGAGGAGGAGGAAGTGGAGAAAGAAAGGTGGAGCCGGCATGGGGAAAAGCTAGGGCTTTTCACATGACGGTTGAGTAGGCGGTGGAGACACCTAATGTGGTGATAGGGTACTATTTGACTCGGGAGCAAATCGATCGTTTGTATTGTCGTCTTTCATACGGTGATTGAATGTCAAACCTAAGCGGATGAAGTGTGGGTTTGAGGTAGAAATTGATAATGATAGTCGGATTTTGGTGGGAGAGGTGTTTGAGGGGTGTAGCATAGAAGTGAAAGGTCACTCTTTTCCCTTGCGGTTTTACCTAATAGATATGGGAGAGTTTGACGTTATTATGCGGATGGATTGGTTGGCTAGCCATAACGCCAACATTGTGTGCAATAAGAAGATAATTCGTATCACTTTACCCGATCTGTCTAAGGTACTAATTTATGGTGTTAGGCGTGAGCGTAAGTCTTGCCTCATCTTTATGATGAAAGATAGACGTTGCTTAGGGAAGGGGTGTCCAGGTTTCCTAGTGTATGTATTAGACGCTAAGAAGGAGAAGAAAGGGGTAGAAGATGTCCCGGTAGTGAGTGAGTACCCGGAGGTGTTTCGGGATGACATAATGGGATTACCCCCGGATCGTCAAGTTGAATTCATAATCGACTTAGTACATGAAGCAGCACCAGTAGCACATGCACCTTACCGGTTGGCCCCGGTAGAGATGAAATAGATGATGACACATGTCAGGATCGAATTCTCAACAAGAATAAATTCTCAGAAACTAATATCAAAGGAGTTTGCGGAATAACACTTTGATATTCAATGAAATAGTAAACAAACAGTAAATATGATGAACAACTTGTAAACTTGTATTGAATGCTTGAAATCACAAGGTTACACACACAACCTCAATCTTGAAGAACAGACTCTTTCAAGACGAATTCTACTTCTCTAGAATTAGGAACTATGCCTTGAGGTTGATTCTCTCTAAAACAAAAACTCAGAATTAATTGAAATCTAAACTATTCTATCAATTCTATACATATACTGAACAAAAGATAATTACAATTAATAAAATATCTTCAGAATATCTTCCATGAATATCTTCAGTCTATCCAGCTGTCATTCTTGTAAATCGGATCTCCATCTCATAAGCAGCACTAATCACCTTGGAAGTATTAACTGAGACTTGGCAGCATTAACTACTAAGCAGCACTAACCTCTAGCAGTACTAACTAGCTAAGCAGTACTAACTTTGTTCAAGCAGCACTAACTTTGACTAGCAGTATTAATTCTACTAGAAGTAGTAATACTTAGCAGTATTAATCTTTAAAATCCTCTTGCAGTAGTAACTCTGAACTAGCAGCATTAAACACTTGAACTTTTCTTCAGTTCCCAACAATCTCCCCCTAACATGACTTTTAGAAAGAGAAGTCAAGTTCTTCAAATGCTTCCAAAACTTTTACTGATCTAATCCAATATTAGGATCCAATCCCATGCTCTAATTGATAGTTCTTTGAATTAAGTACTTTGCCATTTCTGAATTTGTTGCACAGCCCAGCTTCTTATTTAGCATTGCATGAAGCTTCAAATGAGTCTGATTGTAGACCCCATCCACTATGTAATACTCCATGTGAAAAGTATCCAAGGCTAATTCATAGACTCCACTCCTTTCATATAGAGTCCATCCTCTAACAGTTTTGAACACATCTCTAATTAAGTGCTTCACTGCTTCTGGATTGAATAACATGCACAAGTACTCCATGACCAGCTTCACTATTGGTAACCCTGGAGCTTTCAACTGATCTGCATATAGCTTCATTCCAACTTCAAACATTTCTTCCAAATCAGATCTTGAACATTCTCTGACAATTTTGTTCCATGTAGCAAATACATAGTACTTCTCATCCTTCCTTTTCAATCTGATATATTCCTTGCCATCCACTTCCATAGTATCCAAGTGGATAACTTCAGGAGGTTTGAATCCAACAGGTTCAGCTGTAATAGGCTTTGGAATTTTATCCATTACCACCATGTACATATTTATATCTGAACACTGTGATGCTTCATGAACTTCAGCTTTCTTTTCTTCATTCTTAGGTGCCTCTTCTTCTTCAGCAACCTTTTTCTCTTCTTCTACTCTAGGCTTCTTTTCAATCTTCTTTCTTTTGGCCATCATCTTAGTTCTCTTCAGAATCCTTTGGCTTTGTCCTATAGTAGCTTCCTTCTTTTCTTCTACCTTTATCTCTACCTTTTCTTTTATTGGAGTTCCCTCTTCACTTTCAGTGAAGGGTTGATTGATATTCACATCATGTCTCTCCTTGGCTTTCTTTTCAAACTCCACTCTATCCTTTTCATTACTCTTCAGCTTTCCTATTTCTTTCTCATAGAGGTCCTTGATTTGATCAAAAGTCATCTTCACAAACATTTCTTTCTTTACACCAGTTGCACTCCTCAAGAAAGTTATCATCTTGTTTCTTTCCTGAGTTGCAAGGTAAGTTTGTGAAGGTCTTCTCTTCTTAGCACTTGTTCTAGCCATCATAGCCTTTCTCAAGCTCATTGCTCTTTGCTTTGCCTTCTCTGTTTCCAACCCTTTCTGAAATGCTTCATTTAATTCATTTGCAAGTGCTCTGGCTATTTCTCTGTCTTTCTCAACTTGCTCTTTCTCTGCCTGATCTAACTCTTCTTGCATTTTTTTGGCTAATGCTTCATCTGACTCAACCATCTTTTGCTTTTTAGTTGGTTGATCAGCTTCTATCATCTTCTCTTTTCCTTTTCTTTTTGCATCTTCAACCATGTCTTTCTTTTCTGTTCTTTTTGCTCCCCCTTCATTTATGACCACTCCCTTTGCTTTGGGAGTGTCATTCTTTGCTTTGACAAGCATTTATGCTACTTCAATCTCTGCTGGTGTTAACTCTGTTACTGCTGCTTGTGAAGTTTCAGCAGCACTAACAGTTTCTGCTGCTTGTTTTGGCTCAGCAGTAGTAAGAGTTTCTGCTTCTGGGGTTGTTACTGCTGTTGGTGTTGTTTCTGCTGCTTTCTTTTCTTCAACAAACTCCCCCTCAATCTATTGATCAATCTGTTCTGAGCTTGAATACTCCCCCTTTTTGGAAGCATTCTCCTCCTTTTTGTTTGCCCCCTTTCTCCTCCTTAAAACAAACTGCTTTCGTATTTTCCTGGCAATAAGTTTTCCCACCAATTGCTTGAGTTTTGAAATCTGCTTTTGTTGTGAGATGACCACTTGCTGCAATTCTTTGATTTCCTTTCCTTGATTAACCACATCAACATTAATGTTGGCTAATGCTTCAATCAATTCCCAGTAAGTATATCTATCCTCACCTTCTTTAGGTGTTTTACCCACCCTTGAAGGATCCTTGGAATGTTTTGCCATCAATTCATCAGTTTCAGTTCTGTCCTCACCCTTTTTGGATGTTTTGCCCATCCTTGAGGGATCCTTGGATCTTTTAGTAGTGGCCTTCTGCCTAGCAGAAGCACCTACTACCCCCTTGGTTTCTTGGCACCGGGGTCCTTTGGTTGATTTCTCAACCAAAGTTGCGATGGGGAAGGTCTTAGAGATGTTACCACTGTCCTTCTCTGTGCTAGCACAAGTAGTGGCAACCTTCTCACCCATATGCTCTTCCATCTCCTTAGAGAGCACCTCCTCAGGGTTGGGAGACACCCTATTGGATTCCCTTTGGATATTCTCTATTGGAGAATGCTCCAATAGAGGGCTTAAAGGCTTAGTGGGTGAAGGTACAAGAAGGGAAGAAGCCTTCTTTACCTGTTTCCTTTTGTAAGTTTGGGTAATTGGAGATATGGGCTTATGAAGCAGAGACTGGGGAATAGATATAGAGTGGGAAGGTTGGGATTGGCTAGCAGTGGGATTGTCTAGTGAGGGCCTTGACCCTGCTGCCATACCTTCTTGTGGTTGGGACACCACCATCATTGTTGAGAACAATGGGGTGTCAACTCCTTCCGAGTCCCTAGCAGATCTTTTCATATTTGAGAAGACCTTGCCTTTAGGGGTTTAGGTACATATACCCCATCAAAGTGAGGTATGTCCATCAATTCATTAGTAATAAATGCCTGAACAAACCTGGGATACATGAAGAAACTCTTCTTGTTGTCCAGGTTTGAGACAAGATCATTGAAGATCATCAGAGAAAAATTGTATTTTCTAGCAGTGGATAAACATACCAATGCATAGGCAATTGGGCTACTAAATTGGCTCTAGCCAGTAGTTTTCTTTGAAATACAGTGCATCAGGGTATGAACAAAGAACCTCCATTGGGGTGAAAATTGAGCTTTGAAAAACTTGAAAATCCCCAATTGGCCTTCATACCCCATTCTGGTGAGGTTTGAAAACAAATCCTCATTTGGAATAGAAGATATACCTGAAGCATCATCTAGATGTAGATAGATGCGAATGATCTCCTCAGTAACTGTCAAGGGTTTGTCACACACCCTTGTTTTGATGCACGACACTCCATTGTCAGTGCTAGTAGTCGTATTGGCCCAGAATTGCCTCTGATGCTCTATGTAGATGGTAGGGGACACGGTGAGAGCATGCACAATGTGACTTGTCCTCAAAAAGTTGACTATCTGGTAAAACCCTTCAGCTTGTTTTGGCTTTTGGAGCATCGCGTCTCATTGTGTTCGTCGATGAATGCCATGGATGCCATTGAACTTGAATGTTCTTGCCTGAAAACTTGTTACTTGAGAGAAAAGGGTTAGAGCGCAAGTGAACAGTATGCAAAGAGTCGTTATGAACTTTTTAGGCGGGCAAAGGGTATTTATAGTATTCGGGACAAAAGCAGTATTAACCTAGAGCATTATTAACCACTAGCAGTATTAACTAACTAGCAGGATTAACTGAGAGCAGTATTAACCACTAGCAGTATTAACTAACTAGTAGTATTAACTGAGAGCAGTATTAACCACTAGCAGTATTAACTGAGAGCAGTATTAACCACTAGCAGTATTAACTAACTAGCAGTATTAACTGAGAGCAGTATTAACCACTAGCAGTATTAACTAACTAGCATTATTAACTGTGCACTAGCAGTATTAAAACTGTACTGGCAACAGTAATTATACTTACACTTTTGAGCTTGTGAAGAACTTAGTACTGCTATACATTTCCTGAAATAGAAGATTAGTAACACCAAGCATAAACTATATACAGGTAGTGAACCACTTTTAAAAAGGGCTTATTCAGAGTTGATCATTCCCACACTTGTTACCAAGAAAGTGAATCTACCCACATCAAAGGCTTTGGTGAATAGATCAGCAAACTGGTTATCAGTAAGAACTTTTACAACTTGAATAAGTTTCTTTTCGTTTCAGTCTCTTATAAAGTGATACCTGATGTCAATGTGCTTTGTCTTTTAGTGCTTGACAAGATTGTTAACAATGCTAATAGCACTGCTATTATCAATAAAGATTTGAGTGTGTAGAAAGGTTACCCCATAGTCCAGCATTTGATTCTGAATTCATAAGACTTGAGAACAGCAACTTGCAGCTGTTATGTACTCTGCTTCTGTTGTAGATGTGGACACTGTGGTTTGTTTCTTGCACTGCCATGAAACTAGTCTTGCACCCAAAAACTGGCATCCTCCAGAAGTAGATTATCTGTCCAAGTTTGCTCCACCTAGGTCACTGTCTGAGTATGCAAGTAGGTCAAATGATGAGTCATGAGGATACCAAAGTCCCAATCTAGGTTGCCCTTTGAGATATCTGAATATCCTTTTAACAACTTGATAATGTGATTGCTTTGGCCTAACTTGAAATCTTGCACACACACAGACTGGAAACATTATATCTGGCCTAGAGGCTGTAAGGTACATAAGAGAGCCAATCATGGATCTATAGTGATGCACATCTATATCCTCCCCCTCAAGATCTGCTGTTATCTGCTTGTGTGTCTCCATAGGTGTGCTGGCAGGCTTTGAATCTGAGAAACCAAACTTGGTTAGAATGTCCTGCACATACTTGGACTGAGTGATAAAAATACCATCTGACTTCTGTTGGATTTGGAGTCCAAGGAAAAAGGTAAGCTCCCCCATGGAACTCATTTTGAATCTTTGATGCATTAGTTCCTCAAACTCCCTGCACATACTTTCTCTTGTTGATCCAAAGATGATATCATCCACATAGATTTGGACCAGCAGGATGTTCTTCTTCTGTCTCTTGATGAATAGAGTCTTATCAATGACTCCTCTTTCAAAGCCATTTTCCAAAAGATAGGATGACAGAGTGTCATACCATGCTCTTGGTGCTTGATGCAGTCCATAAAGTGCTTTCTTCAGTTTGTATACTCTGTCTGGATAGCTTGGGTTTTCAAACCCTGGTGGTTGACAGACATATACTTCTTCTTCAATTGAGCCATATAGAAATGCACTTTTTACATCCATTTGGTAGACTTTGAACTTCATATAAGAAGCATAGGCCAGAAACAATCTGATTGCTTCTATCCTAGCCACTGGAACAAATACTTCTTCATAATCTATTCCTTCTTCTTGTGTATACCCTTGTGCCACCAACCTTGCTTTGTTCTTTATTACTATCCCTCTTTCATCTCTCTTATTCCTGAAGACCCATTTTGTGCCTATAGCTTTTTGACCTTTAGGAAGGTCTACTAGATCCCAAACATCTTGCAGCTTGAATTGTAGCAGTTCTTCTTGCATGGCTTCTATCCAATTGGACTCTTTCATAGCATCATAAGCCTTTTTAGGCTCAAGCTGGGACAGAAAGCAAGAAAGTACGGTATGTTGTTGGTCTTGTATATCTTGCAGCCTGCTTTGATTTCTAGTCATCATAGGAGAAGATATATCTCCTATTACCAGCTAAGGAGGGTGATTCTTTTGTGTTCTTGTGTGATGGATAGGTTCTTCATTAAGTTCCACCTCTAGATTGGAGTCATTAAACTCAACTGAGGTGATTTCAGCAGCTTCTTCAGGTTCCTTATGTGCTTGACTCTCCTCATCTCTTCTTTCTTCTTCACTCTGATTTGGTTCAGCAGATGGCTCCTTTTCACAGTCTTCAACAGGATCTACTTTAGGTATGGGAAAAATCACAGACTGAGATATACTTTCTTAAACTTGTGTAGTCCCTGATCCTCCACTTCCTGAACCTGCATACTCATTACTACTGAAACCAAAGGAGTTAGTTAGTGAATCAATGTCAAACAGCCACTGAGGACCACACCCAATAGGATTTGGTGTGTTCTCATTGCATTTGACATTGTCACTTTCTTCAATTATTCTAGAAGATGAATTAAAAACTCTATAGGCCTTACTCTGAGATGAGTAACCAACAAGAAATCCATCATCTGCCTTGCTATCAAACTTGCCTAAGTGAGATTTGGTATTGAGAATTGTACAAGGACACCCAAAAGGTTTGAAAAATCCAATAAAGGGTTTTCTTTTATTTAAAAGCTCATATGGGGTCTTGTTCTTTGGCTTGACTACTAGTACTCTGTTTTGGACATAACAGGCAGTATTCACTGCTTCAACACAGAAAGTAATTGGCAATTTAGAATCAGCCAACAGAGATCTAGCAACCTCTATTAGTGTCATATTCCTTCTCTCAGCAACACCATTTGGTTGTGGAGTCCTAGGAGCATTGTATTGTCTCTCAATTCCTTTTTCATCACAAACGGTGTTTAGGTCAATATTTTTAAATTCAGTTCCATTATCAGACCTAATGATTTTTACTCTTTGATTAGTTTGGTTTTCAATTCTTAGAATAAAGGATTTGATCAGTCCACTTGTCTCATCCTTAGTCCTTAGAAAATATACCCAAGTAAATCTAGAGTAATCATCAACAATAACTAAGCAGTATGATTTCTTCCCTATGCTCATAACATTTGTAGGGCCAAACAGATCCATATGCAATAACTAGAGACAAGAAGAAATTGTATTTAACTCCTTGGACTTATGAGAAGTTTTGTGTTGTTTGCCTTTAAGACAAGCCACACAATGATCATCACATGAAAAGACCTTTGAAGGTAAACCTCTTACAAGATTGTTTTTAACAAGTTTGTTCATTGTATTGAAATTCATGTGACACATCCTTCTATGCCAAAGAGAGGATTCATCCACATAAGCTTTTGAAACAAGATAGTTCAGGATGAATAACTTGAAACATTGTCCATATCTAGACAATACACATTGTCCTTTCTTGGAGTTCTAAGTAGTATCATGCTTTCATCAACTACCTTGAACCCTGGAGCAAGGATCATACATTCTGTATTAGTAAATAATATACTATGTTGTTTGTCACAAACCTGTGATACACTTAACATGTTGTACTTTAGCTGATCAACATAGTAGACATCCTCAAATGTCATCTTACCTTTTGTAACATTACCTTTCCCACTTATTTTACCACCTGTGAGATTGTCCCCAAATGCAACATGTCCTCCATTGATATGCTTGAAATCCTGAAGACATGACATGTTGCCTGTCATGTGCCTAGAGCAACCACTATCCACATGCCAGATGCTCTTCCCCTTGAGTTGTTGGTTGCCCTGCACATAGGATAAATCAGTTAGTATGGACTAGGAACCCTCATAACTGGAGTACTTTGTTACAATGATGGGTTTTGCAGCACATTTGCTAGAAGCAGTACTGGTTTTTGAAGAACTGACTGCATTAGCAGTACTTGCATGCTTAGCAGTTTTAACCTTGTTAGAAGTAGTAACTGTGTCAGCAGCAGTAACTGTGTTAGCAGTAGTAACCTTTGAAGAAGTACTAACAGTATTAGAAGCATTAATATTCTCAGCAGTACTAACACTGGTAGCAGCAGTATTGCTATTAGCAGCACTATCCCTTTAAGCAGCACTAACAGTTTTAGTGCTTCTAGGCACCCACATTTTAATACTTTCTTTTAAAAACTTTTTCTGCATGTGGCCTTTGGTTTCATCAGATTTCTTAGCCACATGTTTCTTTCCAGTCTTCCTATAACCAACAGGTTTTTGCACAAATCTTTGAAAGTTCATCCTTTGGTTAATAGGATTAAATAAACAGTACTTAGCCAAATGATTCAACTTGCCACATATGAAACAAGGTTTTGGTCTGATTATCTTACTCAGATCAACTCCTTGTTTCTGAGCCCATTGATTATTCCAGTTTCTTTGATTACCTCTCTTTGTACTAGAATTTGGGCTCTTAGTTTTATTGCAAGCACACTGTTTACAAGGGCCAGGATTCACAACCGTGGTCTGTTTGTAATGGACCTTGTTAGCCTTTCCTTTGGTCTTCTCTATCTCTTTAGACTTGACCCAGATTTTTCCACATCCCTCATTGGTGATAATGTTGTTTTCTAAGGGTATCTCTTTACTCACAGCATTATTCCTATTCTCACTGGTTTCTTTCTCAGTCAAATCCTTAACCACCACCTCATCCAAATGATCTATCTTAAATGCTTTCTCAGACAAGTCCTTTTTCTCCTTGGTCTCTAACAAATCTGATGTAGGAGGGATATAATTGTTGTTGTAAGGAGGGGTGTGTTGTTGTATCCAACACCAGGCTTCATCTTATCATCAATCTGAGCCTTTAGAAAAGAATCCATTGCTTTTGAAGCATATGAAAACTTTTCTATATCAAGCTTAACCTTATCTAATTCTTCTTTCAATTTATCATTCTCTTCTTTTGACTTAGACAGTTTGGTCTCTAACTCATTCTTTTCCCACTTCCAGTAATTTGTGTCATAAGAGTGTTGAAGTTCATTGGCTTGAAAGCCTTTGATTTGTTCTTCAAACCTCTCCACTATCAACACATAATCTTTTCTATCTTTTTTCTAATCTTTTGAGGTCATCACACATGCTTTGGTTGTGATCCCTGTACCTTTTGACAGTGTCTATGCAAAATTTAGTGCAAAGATTAGAAAATATCTCAGAGGGGAGATCAGACACCTCTGCCATAAGAGCTTGGTTCTGAATGGCTTCCTCAGCTTGGTCACTCCAGTCAAATCCCATTCCTTGTTGAGAAACAAGGGCTTGAGCAGAGTTCTTGTTTTGATTGTAGTCTCCATTCTGAGCTTGTTGGTGGTTGTTATTTGGCACACCACTTCTGCACTCTCTAGCAAAGTGTCCCTTCATGTGCCACTTGTAACATTCCACCTTTGTTTTGTCAAAACCAGCTCCATCTTCTCTTCTTTGAGAGAAGTTGTTCCTCCCTGTTCTTTTAATAAACTTCTTTACCCTCATAGATAACATGGCCATCTGCCATTTAATGTCCATCTCCTCCAGATCATCAGGGTGAAATTGTTCCAGATCATCATTAATCAAAGAGTTGTTGTGACTGGACAAGAAGGCTTCAAAGACAGTTTCAGTGCCTTTTTCTGAATTCACTCCACTGGCAGCACTAACTGCTTCAGGGTTGACAGTAGTATCAGTAGATGCTGATAGAAGAGCAGCATTGTGAATGTACCCAGTGGGCTTCTTTTTGGCTTCTACCTCAGTTTCAAAAACTCTTAGATCATTATACAGATCATCAAGTTCCTTCTCTTCCAGATTTTCACTCTGTCTATATGAGACAGTGTACATAGTCCATTCATCCCCAAGAGATCTGAGGAACTTCCTGTTGATATCATCTTGCTCCATCTTCACTCCAACAGTAGTCAGTTCACCAATAAGCTTGTTGAACCTGTCAAAGGTTTGAGTCATAGACTCATTCTTTGAAGAAGTGAAGTTCTTATACTGCTGCTTCAGAACATCTCTTTGATTTCTTTTAATGCTCTTAGTTCCAGCAAATCTTTTCTCTAGAGCATTCCAGAGAATCTGAGCATCAGTACAGCTGCAAAATTGATGCTGATATTCATTAGGAATGGCCAAGAGCAGAGTGCTCAAGGCCTTCATCTCTGTCTACCTGATTTTCCTCTCACCATCTGTCTTTGGTGGAGGTCTTTTCCCATCTGGTCCAATCTTTCCTGCTTCAGAGGGGCCATTCTCAATGATGTCCCACATTGAGTAGTCTGTGAGAAGAATGTATTGCCTGATTCTGATCTTCCAAATGTCAAACTCACTGGGTTTGAGCATTGGGACCTTAGAGACCAGAGTACTGTTTGATTATGCAAAGTTTTCCATGATGAATGAATAGATGTTTCTGAGAGAACAGGCTCTGATACCACTTGTCAGGATTGAATTCTCAACAAGAATAAATTCTCAGAAACTAATATCAAAGGAGTTTGCGGAATAACACTTTGATATTCAATGAAACAGTAAACAAACAGTAAATATGATGAACAACTTGTAAACTTGTATTGAATGCTTGAAATCACAAGATTACACACACAACCTCAATCTTGAAGAACAGACTCTTTCAAGACGAATTCTACTTCTCTAGAATTAGGAACTATGCCTTGAGGTTAATTCTCTCTAAAACAAAAACTCAGAATTAATTGAAATCTAAACTATTCTATCAATTCTATACATATACTGAACAAAAGATAATGAGAGTCCAAGATCACTAGAACTTCTAGAGAGAGAAAGTAGAGAGAGAGAGAGAGAGATGGAGCGCAAGATAGAAATTGTATTAGATTGTGCGTGTTATACTTACAAGGAACAAAGACCAAAGGGACTTAAATACCCTTGGTTAGATACAATACTGATAAGCACTAAACGCAGTATTGACCAAGTCCTATAAATACAATGATTACTATAAAATCAGACCTAACAATCTCCCCCTTAGTAATCATTGGCGCTTTGGTCTTCAAAAATTGTCTTCTATAATAGCACGGACCAACAAAGCGACTTTCAGAAGCTTTCTGACTTTTAAGAAAAAATTTCTTCTCAGCATCTTGCAGATTGAAAATTTTCTTTGCTGCTTAAGCTCAAGATGATACACCTCTTTTGAATGATCTTGAATGAACTGTGGTTTTTGGAGCAGGAACAGCAAAAGAATTTGATGTAGCTGAGAGAATAGAATCTTTGAGCGAATTTTGATCAGCAAATAAACTTTTGAGCCTTTTTGTCTCTTTAAAATCTCCTTGACTTTTCTGGTTTCTCCCCCTCATGACCGTGATGAACTGGTTCAACTAGGTCATGCCAATGTTGGAGACGAGACAACGTAAGATCTGCAAAATCAAAGAAACAGGGAAAAACAGGGAAGTTTGCGCTTCATGTTAGATGCGCAAACCGAGATTTGTGTTTCATGAAGGACGCGCAAACCAAGGTTTGCGGTTCATGAAGGAAACGCAAAGCAAGGTTTGTGTTTTATGTTGGACGCGCAAACCAAGGTTTGCGGGTCATGTTGGAAGCGCAAAGCTGACATAGAAACAATTTACCTTGTTAAGCTCTTTCACTCCCCCTACACAAATGCATTAGATAAGACAATTCGAGATAGCATTCATGTAAAGAAAATCAGACACTCCCCCTCAAAAACAGATATAATCTTTGAAATACATCTCTTTGTTCACTCCCCCTTGAATAATGCATAAACCCATTAAAATATATTTATGAGAACACAGAGATCAGAAATTAATGTAGAAAGAAAAATATACTGAATGTAAATTTTGAAACAACTAAACATATAAAATTTTAAACACTAAACAAATAAAATTCTACAGAGTAAAATATTACAATTTTATCAATCATTTGAAATCAAACATATGTTGTAGGATACAAGAACAAGTTTCATTGCATATCAAGTTAAGACATGTTCAGTTTCAAAAACTTCCAGCAATCTATTCAGTGTGCTCACATGCGAATCTTCGATTAGCTTCAAGAAAATGCAATTCTAAAAATATTATAGAGAACTTTGCATGTACTAACACTAAGCCATCAAGAATTAAGATATTCATAAATTTATAGATTTATCGCAACTCAAACATATCACCAAGTATCATGAGATGTGTGCTCATTGGCATCTTTTAGCATTGTGCTCATTGGCATCTTAACATGAGTGTGCTCTTTGGCATCTTTTAAGCGCGTGCACTTTAGCACCTTTTGATCAAAAAGTTTATTAAGTAAAGAACATGCCGTAAACGTAACTTTCTATCTGACCCTATTGCAGGATTTGGGTCAGCCACTCCCAGACCAGTTGGCCTTAGGGGACTAGGTGTCAAGCACCCCTTGGAACTTACTCTCCCAGATCAGAAAGGCTACATCGACATATCCTAAACCCATTCATACCAGTAGAACATGACTTTCGATCTGGTTCTATTGAAGGATTTCTGTTCGATCACTCCCAGACCAATTGACCTTAGGGGACCAGACTCTTTTTTTTTTTTTAAACTAAGACAGGAAACAAGAGTTTTGCGGGTCTAGAAGGAAACGCAAAGTTGAGCTTTGCAGGTGTGGAAGGAAACGCAAAGTTGAGCTTCGCGGGTGAAGAAGGAAACGCAAAGTTGAGCTTTGCGGGTGAAGAAGGAAACGCAAAGTAAACTTTGAGGATGTAGTGGGAAATGCAAAGTAAACTTTGCGGGTTGAACTTGAAACGCGAACCAAGAATTTTTCGGTCGAAGGCAGGAATGCAAATCAAACTTTGCGTTTGTAGAGGGAAACGCAAAGCAACATGAATGAAACGCAAAGTGTTTTGATAGAAACGCAAAGTGTGGATCTTGAATAAACCGAACGCAAAACACAAAAACTTCTAAAAAACTCGATTTCAACACCAAGTTTGATGAACTTTCCTTTTACAAATAAGATCGAAAACACCTTTTCCACTCAAATCAACCAACAATTTCAATTAAAAACCATAAAAATGAGATTTCGATGATAGAACAGTAACCAAACTCGTTTTTCCAGAAAATTTTAAAACTCAAAATCGATGATCCAACACAGTTTTTCTTGAAAAACAACCTGAAACAAATGTGATCGATTATCAAAAACGAAACTAATGAGATCAAATTCAAACAAAAACGATCACAAACACATCCAAATTTGATGAGAAATCAAGAAAACGAGATTTTCTTGTAAAATTCAAGAAAATCGATCAAATTTTCGATTTCGATCACCAATTCAGATTAGAAGAATGCAATCTCTCAATTCTCTAAAGATCTAGCTTGCTCTGATACCAATTGAGAGTCCAAGATCACTAGAACTTCTAGAGAGAGAAAGTAGAGAGAGAGATGGAGCGCAAGATAGAAACTGTATTAGATTGTGCGTGTTATACTTACAAGGAACAAAGACCAAAGGGACTTAAATACCCTTGGTCAAATACAATACCGATAAGCACTAAACGCAGTATTGACCAAGTCCTATAAATACAATGATTACTATAAAATCAGACCTAACAGATAATTACAATTAATAAAATATCTTCAGAATATCTTCCATGAATATCTTCAGTCTATCCAACTGTCATTCTTGTAAATCGGATCTCCATCTCATAAGCAACACTAATCACCTTGGAAGTATTAACTGAGACTTGGCAGCATTAACTACTAAGCAGCACTAACCTCTAGCAGTACTAACTAGCTAAGCAGTACTAACTTTGTTCAAGCAGCACTAACTTTGACTAGCAGTATTAATTCTACTAGAAGTAGTAATACTTAGCAGTATTAATCTTTAAAATATTTTGGCAGTAGTAACTCTGAACTAGCAGCATTAAACACTTGAACTTTTCTTCAGTTCCCAACAACACAGTTGCAAGAACTGCTAGACAAGGGTTTCATACGCCATAGTTCTTCACCATGGGGAGCGCCGATACTCTTTGTCAATAAGAAGGACGGATCAATGCGAATGTGCATCGACTACCGTGAGCTCAATAGTGACAGTCAAGAACAAGTACCCGCTTCTGTGGATTGATGATCTGTTTGACCAGTTGCAAGGGGAAACTTTCTTTTCAAAGATAGACTTGAGGTCTGGATATCATCAATTGAAGGTGAGGGAAGAAGACGTCCCGAAGACAACTTTTCGAACAAGGTATGGACACTACGAATTCCTGGTAATGCCATTTTGGTTGACCAATGCCCCGGCAGTGTTCATGGACCTGATGAACCGTGTGTGCAATTCGTTATTAGATAAGTGTGTGATAGTATATATAGATGATGTCCTCATATATTACCGATCTCATGGGGAGCATGAAGAGCATCTTCGCCTAGTATTGGATTTGTTGCGGTACGATAAATTGTACGCCAAATTCTTAAAGTGTGAGTTTTAGCTGAGGGAGGTTCAATTTCTGGGTCATGTAGTACCGGGAGAAGGTATTAAGGTGGACCCGACCAAGGTTGAAGCCATAAAAGGGTTGGATCCACCAAATCACCTTCTGAGGTGAGGAGTTTTCTTAGTTTGGCAGGCTATTATAGGAAGTTCATTCAGGACTTCTCCCTAATAGCAACGCCATTGACCGCCTTGACCAAGAAGAATGTCAAATTTGAGTGGAGCAAGGCCCAAGAAGCGGGATTTAATAAGTTGAAAGTGAAGTTAGTAGTGTGCCGATTCTATCCTTACCTAATGGGACAGAAGAATTTGTGATCTACAGCGATGCATCCAAGTTGGGGTTTAGGTGTGTACTGATGCAGAATGGGAAGGTGATCGCCTATGCGTCCTGCCAATTTAAGGTCCATGAGAATAACAACCCTACGCATGACATGGAGTTGGCAGCAATGGTTTTTGCGCTGAAGATTTGGAGGCATTATCTTTACGGTGTCAAGTGTCAGATCTACACTGACCATAAGAGTCTCAAACACGCATTCGATTAGAAGGACTTGAATGTGAGACAGAGGAGATGGGTAGAGCTTTTTAGTGATTACGATTGTGAAATCCTTTACCGTCCTGGTAAAGCGAACGTGGTGGCGGACGCCTTAAGTCGGAAGGAGAAAGGGGAGCAAGCCAAGGTGATAGCCTTTCGGGTTGAAGTGACTCCGAATCTCTTAGAGGAAATAAAAAAATCACAAGAGGAGGTGATGGCGGGGAAGGACTTGAAAAGCGAGAGAATGGTTAGATTTATATCATCCTTGGAAATTAATAGCAGCGGATGTAACAACCTCAAAAATCAGAGTAAATTAAAACCTGGAAACCTGACAATATGACGAAAGCAATTCCATTAACTTCCCATAAATGGGATCAGTCCTTAAGACTATACGATTCTATACAAGGATTTCATCAAAAGAATGGGACTTAACAATGCCTAGCAACAATACTTAAAACATCTCCAAAAACCCCGAGACTCAAAACTCGTCTCTCCAAAAACCCCGGCACCCACCGCTAATCGAAACCTGTTATACACATCATTTGAGAAAAAGTGTCAGACTATAAAGCCTGGTGAGAAAATATAGTTTATAAAGCTCAAAAGATATAACATCAGTATCATAAAGAAATCTTTTCATAAAGGTTTAGTTCGTAAAGATAACATTTCGCCACAACCGGGCCTCTTCGGTCCAAAACTCTTAAACGGTGATAAAAGACCATTTTACCAAGGAGAGTGGTGTAACACAAAGTAGACCACAAATCCGAGTTATGAGCTAAACACTTGGAGTCCTCAGCAATGAACCCAGAGTCCGTGCTACGAGGTGAGATCGCGCTCCTAAGGGAAACCAATGTATACTCCTTCGCTAGGATCACCATGAACCATGGCTAGTATTCGGCCTCACATAACCGTACCAAGTTGCCCCCGAGGAACATGTGATCCATAGCTACAATTTGGGGAATATAACCTCCCAACAAAACAGTCTACTCCAAAACCTAGGGATCCATTAGTAATGGTAAGGACTCGTCACAACAACATATGTGACCAACCATAAATAAATATATGGTATAAACACATTTTATAACCAAAATGTCATTTCCAGTTCAACTTCTGGTAAGAACGAAAACCATTAAAATGAGTTCATAATCATCCTTTTCAAACGACCACATAATGTGCAAGTAAAACATCATTTTACTTCAATAAGGCGGAACCCGTCATTTTGGTCAAATCTGACCGGGAACCCCGAGAATCACCAAAAACTTCATTTATATCAAAATGTTTATAACATAAAATCATACCGTAGAAATACTTCAGATTTCGCAAATAAGAGTTTTGACATGTATAAAGTTTTGTAAAATGGTAGTAGGAACTCACCGGTAGGTTTTCAGAATAAAACCCGGAAAACTAGATAACGATCACGGCGTAGAGAAGAAGCTTAAAACACCGACCCCTTGCTAGAAACACCGAAAACTAGCAACCAACGAGACTTTGAAGATTAAAAAGAAGAAAAGAAAGAAGAAAGAAAAGAAGAGAGAGAGAGAGAGAAACTGAGATTGAGAGATATTTTAGGAAATATCTCTCAAAAGAGATATTTAGACAAGGCATTTCACAAATCCCAATACAGCGCACGGCCCGTGTGTTTTTCAAAGGGGGATGGCGCACGGCCCGTGCGAATACCACTGTCGGCCACTGACCCTTGCGCACGACCCGTGCATTTTTCCTGAAGGAGGGTGCATGACCCGTGCGCCCTGTAGACAGACGCAGAAACCTCCATTTCTCTTAACAACTTCGCAAAACGGTCAAACGAAATTCGGGGTGTTACAATTCTCCCAACCTTAGAATGATTTTGTCCTCGAAATCTAATCTTCTCAATGGAATACTGATCGCAGAAAATATCGCCTCAAACCTAAATAACAAAATCATTAACGAGATCTTAATACCGATACACGAAAAAGCTACCCTACTTGGGCATATTTCACTCCTAACCGAGCGAACACTCAACATTACAATGTAACCTTTACTCCCAAGGTTATGGTTGCCTCCCAAACTTAGGTGACAATTACTACCTCCAGGAAATTAGCGACCTTAACTTTCCATCTACCAATTATTTCAAACTGCACGGTTCCGAACTCAAAGCCAACGGTCGACGCTAATCTTCCCAAAACTCTCAGATTTCACTGATTCATTCCTAATATCGCTAAAGATATTCTTACAAGGCGCACTAAAGCGTCTTTCCGGCAATCGGTTAACACAGATTCTGCTATCACTCAACTCCGATCCGACCCCAAATCTGGAAATAGCCCTTATTCGAATTTCTTAATACTTCCATAAATATTCCGTCTACAACCACATTATAAAGATTAACTTCTAAACATACCACCAATCTATACATTCGGACTTATAAAGGACTGGCGCTACAGAAACCCATGCGTAGACTAACTCCAACCTGTGGAAGACTTTACCAACAACTTACTCTAGCTCAAGGCTAAGGCCCAACTCCTCAAAGCACTGCTAGAACCGAACCCCCGACAGGAAATGATGCACATGTAGATAAATCAATAAATAAAAGTTTAAGCTTAACGCCTAGAGAGCTCAAGAGTTTTACATAAGTAAAAGCATTTAAATTGATGAACTTCTCTTTAAATCAGAACTTTTCAAAATAATGAACCTTAAAACATAGAAACAACTCCTTTTCAAAGTCATGCACTTTCAAAGACGGATACTTCATTGCAAATACGTGTTATAAATTGACACAATTTGTATAACTCGAAGTATGAAATATTAGTAACACTATCCATATCGTACGTCCGAAAACATGGACACTAGGCCCAATACTCGCACGGCCAAAAACAAAAGAAAACTAAATATCAACATGCACGAATAACACATTTCATTCAAACCTTAATATACGTGGGGTAACCCAATATTAAAGCCATCATTTACCGTTGACTCCACATAACCAAAATTGGTAAAAATATGACATTAGTGTTTAAAATACCCCGGGTCTACGACGGATAGACCCGTACACAAAAGAATAGAAGGACACGCAAGTAGGCCGCCCATACAACTTCCTCACATGACCTATAAACGTTCCATCTTGGGTGGCGAGAACAAATGAATGGGGCCACCCGTGATGTTATTGGATTTCACCACGTATCCCGATCTTAGTTCCCATGTCATATCAGATATCACAACTTCAAACCGTTTATTGCCTCTAGCCATACTCTGTCGAGTTCCACCAAAGGCTTACGGACACGGGTGCCTATCCAATCCAGACGAGTTCCAACTCAGCAGCTCGTGCCACCTATTGTCTACTCGCTAGCCAACCCGAGCGGTCACTAAGTGCAACCCAAAACCTCAGGCTTTACAAAACAGACAGACTGTCTAACATTACATGACTCCAACTGAAAAACCAAAGTTCCCAAAACATGTGACTCCTAATGGCATAGAATAATCGCCATCATACTCCAAAATTCCACAACTGTTTTTAAACCGTACAAATGCCCTCAAGACTCCATTTAGTCAAAGTTGAGCCAACGACCCAACGGTTTACGTAAACACCCAAATGAAAGCCGAAATAAATATTGAAACACGTTTGACCAACTATTATGCAAACACGACCAAAAGTATGATTTACTCAATTCTCATCGTTGGTGGAAACAAACCATTTTCCAAATGAACTCATACCCTTATGTTTTCAAAAGGCCTCATAACACAATAATAGGCATTTTCTGAAAAAGGTTTATAAGATCAAATACACCAAATGACACTTACGTCAATTGAACTCCAATTATATATGTAAAATCATCAAAAAACACTTCAACATGATTTATTTACCAAAATAACCAAAGATCCCAAAATGGGTGTCTCACATGTTCATAAAACTAAACATTTCAAAATAACCAAAACTTATCAGCAGTTAGCAATCTAATGTAAAACACAAACACTTTAAAATAAACATTTTCGCATGTACACTATTTTCACAAATCAACTTTAACTTACCAAAACACGAATAAACTCCATCATGCTAAAATCTTTCATTGCGTTTATAAATCCGGACAAATGTCCACACGATTCATTCAGTCAAAACCCGAGCCAAAGGCCCGACACTTCACGTAAATTTCCAACGAAAGCCTCGTATACCTTAAAACACATTTAACCGACATTTAACGTTCCCTAAATAATGAAATGTCTTTAAACAATGTTTATGAAACACACACCACCAGGACATGATTTCTCAAAACTCAACACGTATTGAGACCAAAGATTTTCCAAAGGTTTCATGAATGCAAATATTCTAAGATGCATAAATCATAATGTAGATTTTACGTGTACAAAATCACCCAGAACATGTAAACCACGCTATTTACTTGTTGAAATATTCAAGCTCGACATGAGCAATTTATGATGTTAAAACAACCCAAGTTACCGAATACGTAAACTTAACAAAATACTCGCACCTTGAGAAATACCGAGTAAAACATACGCAATATTTTATACTATAAACGTGAAAATAGGTTCTTGCACTTCAACATATGCAACAATTTATTCCCCAAATGGCGGTAAAATAACGGGTATGCAAATAAAATTTCAAATCGAGTTTGAAGCTTCACGTTGAAAAGACAAACACATCTGACCAAGATAGAAACTACCACGACAAAATGCCGCTAACTCGCTAAATGCTTTGCGGAAATTTTAACAGTAAGAGTTAATGATGGAAATACGATCAGAACGAAAGTCCTGTTTTTAAAAATAACATAAATCGTTTATGCAATCATTCACACCAACGTTATACTTAAATTCAATGCACATAGTACACGACGATTGACATTTGTTAACAAAACCCCGAAATTAACGCACACAATGATGCATATGCACATGTTCCTGAAATTATTTACGCGACACCAAAGTCGTAAAATGTAACACCATAATTCAACTGGATTTTCATAAAACTCCTTAATGCTAAAATCAAGTGGTGTCCAAATTTCCATTTGCAACACAAGATAAGGCGACCATTTTGACAAGATTTTTGATGAGACACGACGCCCAAAGAACTCATAACTTGCACGCAATGAAATTAAACTTACGCATCACAAAATATACGCATGCGACAAAAGAATTCGTAAAACAAAGCTTCAAGAATTCAACAAAACTCACACGACTAAAAATTCCCAAGAAACTCCTACTCAAAAGTATGGGAATAACTTTTCCGTTAAAACCATTGACACACGTGGAAGAGATCCAATGTCAAGGTCAAAATTCCACGGCTACTTGCCCATTAACTCAAAAAGCGTTAAAACACAGATATTACGACATCCATAAATAGCATTTAAACACAAGACGTGAATAAAGAGAGTTTTGATAACAATTTGTAATCAGGTGCAACAAAACCATTTTAAGCATGCTTATGCTCATAGTTTAAAATATGTTGAGTGCTAAATGTCTTGCCAAAACGTTATAATGTAATTTACTTTATGGTTGGCGATCATGAAAAGCACTTTAGGCAACCTTATTTTAGAATACAATTAAATGCATGAATTCGGTCGGCACTCACATCTTAATACTACGCTTCCCAATATTCCGACGTTCTATAATCAACCGGATGCCTCAGGCATCATAGGGCAACCATCCCATTAGATTAAATTACAATTCTCCTCTAAACAGAATCGATCTAGCAAGATATAATCCTAATTCCACCAACGAATCTGGCTTAGGATGATTAACTTAATGCGTCCCACGTACTTACTATAATTCTAAAGAGACATTGCTATAAACGACAATCATTCCTTAGCTTACTCGCTAAGAAACTTTTGCACTACTCAAACGGTCAACATACTAAGGTAGAGCAGACAAACACAAGCACGAGAAAGGGTAAGGAAGAGTTTAACTGAAATACGCACGAAAGAAACGTACCGTTACGTCTACCAATTGTCATAACATTAGCAACCCAATTACACTCACGTAAAATATCCTCATAATCACATTAGCTAAGTGAGATTATTAACATATAACACATAAGGGTTCTTGTTACCATCATCACAACGCTTGATTAACATAACCTCCGTCGATTCTAAGACTAACCCATCTTAGAAGTTCTACCCAATCTCACAATCAATGCCTATCAAACTCAGTCTAAGTCTAGACATCTTGCATTCATGCCTAGTTCGCTTAAACTAGAGCTCTGATACCAACTTGTAACAACCTCAAAAATCAGAGTAAATTAAAACCTGGAAACCTGACAATATGACGAAAGCAATTCCATTAACTTCCCATAAATGGGATCAGTCCTTAAGACTATATGATTCTATACAAGGATTTCATCAAAAGAATTGGACTTAACAATGCCCAGCAACAATACTTAAAACATCTCCAAAAACCCCGAGACTCAAAACTCGTCTCTCCAAAAACCCCGGCACCCACCGCTAATCGAAACCTGTTATACACATCATTTGAGAAAAAGTGTCAGACTATAAAGCCTGGTGAGAAGATACAGTTTATAAAGCTCAAAAGATATAACATCAGTATCATAAAGAAATCTTTTCATAAAGGTTTAGTTCGTAAAGATAACATTTCGCCACAACCGGGCCTCTTCGGTCCAAAACTCTTAAACGGTGATAAAAGACCATTTTACCAAGGAGAGTGGTGTAACACAAAGTAGACCACAAATCCGAGTTATGAGCTAAACACTTGGAGTCCTCAGCAATGAACCCAGAGTCCGTGCTACGAGGTGAGATCGCGCTCCCAAGGGAAACCAATGTATACTCCTTCGCTAGGATCACCATGAACCATGGCTAGTATCCGGCCTCACATAACCGTACCAAGTTGCCCCCGAGGAACATGTGATCCATAGCTACAATTTGGGGAATATAGCCTCCCAACAAAACAGTCTACTCCAAAATCTAGGGATCCACTAGTAATGGTAAGGACTCGTCACAACAACATATGTGACCAACCATAAATAAATATATGGTATAAACACATTTTATAACCAAAATGTCATTTCCAGTTCAACTTCTGGTAAGAACGAAAACCATTAAAATGAGTTCATAATCATCCTTTTCAAACGACCACATAATGTGCAAGTAAAACATCATTTTACTTCAATAAGGCGGAACCCGTCATTTTGGTCAAATCTGACCGGGAACCCCGAGAATCACCAAAAACTTCATTTATATCAAATAAGAGTTTTGACATGTATAAAGTTTTGTAAAATGGTAGTAGGAACTCACCGGTAGGTTTTCAGAATAAAACCCGGAAAACTAGATAACGATCACGGCGTAGAGATGAAGCTTAAAACACCGACCCCTTGCTAGAAACACCGAAAACTAGCAACCAACGAGACTTTGAAGATTAAAAAGAAGAAAAGAAAGAAGATAGAAAAGAAGAGAGAGAGAGAGAAACTGAGATTGAGAGATATTTTAGGAAATATCTCTCAAAAGAGATATTTAGACAAGGCATTTCACAAATCCCAATACAGCGCACGGCCCGTGCGTTTTTCAAAGGGGGATGGCGCACGACCCGTGCGAATACCACTGCCGGCCACTGACCCTTGCGCACGACCCGTGCGTTTTTCCTGAAGGAGGGCGCACGGGGCGCACGTAGACAGACGCAGAAACCTCCATTTCTCTTAACAACTTCGCAAAACGGTCAAACGAAATTCGGGGTGTTACAGCGGAGTGAAGTGTTTAAGGAACCGTGTACGGGTTCCTAAGATGGGAGACTTACGGAGATGTATCCTTGAGGAGGCTCACAAGTCCTGTTATTCGGTACATCCAAGAACCAACCAATAAGATGTACCGGGACTTGCGTCAGTTCTATTGGTGGTCGGGAATGAAGAAAGATATCGCTTATTTCGTGGAGTGGTGTTTGACCTGTTTAAAAGTCAAGGAAGAACATCAGAGACCTTATGGGGAACTGCAACCACTAGAAATACCTATGTGAAAGTGGGACAACATCACGATGGATTTTGTCACGAGAGTACCAAGAACTTCAAAAGGGCACGATGCCAATTGGGTGATAATGGATCGTCTCACCGAGTCGGCTCATTTTTTGCCTATCAAGGAGACTTACCCCATGGAGAAATTGGCAAAGTTGTATATTGACGAGATAGTAACCAATCATGGTGTGCCATTGTCCATAGTCTCTGATCATGATAGTCGCGTTACGTCATCATTTTGGAGGATTCTACAAAGAGAATTGAGTACACAACTCAAGTTGAGTACTATTTATCATCCTCAAACGGATAGGTAGAGTGAGAGAACTATTTAGACATTAGAGGATATGCTTCGGGTATGTGCGATTGATTTTAAGGTCTCTTGGGAGTCCCACTTTCCGTTGATAGAATTTTCATATAACAACAGTTACCATGCAAGCTTTCAAGCGACACACTTTGAAGCTTTGTACGGGCGTAAATGTAGAACACTGTTTGTGTTGGAACGAGGTGGGAGAGAAGCAGTTGGCAGGACCGGAAATCGTACAGATCACCTCTGATAAGATCAAATCATATCCGTGAGAAGCTAAAGGTGGCTCAAGATCGCCAAAAGATGTATGCGAATAAAAGAAGAAAATCAATTGAGTTCCAAATGGGAGACAATGTGATGCTAAAGGTCTCACCTTGGAACGGCGTGGTTCGTTTTGGAAAGAAAGGGAAGTTAAGACGTAGATACGTCGGACCGTTTACCATAACCGAACGTGTGGGTGAGGTTGCGTATAAGTTGGAATTGCCTGAGGAACTTCAGGGAATTCATCCCACTTTTTACGTGTCAAATTTGAGGAAATGCTTGGCTGAAGCAGATATGACCGTCCCATTAGAAGATATCCGAGTGGACGAGAAGTTGGGTTATGTCCAAGGTTCTAAAAAACGCGCCATGGCGCCGCCATGGCGTCGAGGCGCCACCTTGCCGCCACGTTTTTACCCTTGGCGTCGATGTATGGCGTTAAGCTTCATAAGGCACGCCATGGCGCGTTATGGCGTTACGTTACGTTATGGAGTTATGGCGTTAAGCTTCCTAAGGCATGCCATGGCGCGTTATGGAGTTATGGGGGGAAATTGTACTTTTCTAAAACTTGTAAATTTACATGGTAAAAAAGTCAAAATCTAAAAAGTCAAAATTAAATATTTTAAACCCTACAATTTCACTTCCCCTTCTCCCTTTCTCTCTCTGTTTCTCAATTCTCTGTCACGATCACGTGGGGGAGTTATGATTTTTTGGGGAGTTATGATTTCTTGATATCATTTTTGTAAACTTTGTATATTTGGTATCAAATCAATTCATGATTCTTCTTTTGTTTTTTTATATGATATAAAACTCCCATTATATATATATATATATATATATATATATATATATATATATATATATATATATATATATATATATTTTCCGCCTTGGCACCGACATGAAAAACGCCATGGCCTCGCCGTAACTCGTAAGGCTTGAGGCTTGACCTCGCCGCCACGCCGCGCCGCACGCCATTTAGAACCTTGGTTATGTCGTAGAACCGTTAGCGATAGTGGATCGTAAAATCAGAAAGTTGAGGAGCAAGAAGATTTCTCTTGTGAAGGTTCAGTGGCATTATCACAAGGGCCAGGAGGCAACTTGGGAAGTAGAAGAGGACATGAAGTCCCAAAACTCCCATTTGTTCGATGATGGAATTCCATAGATGGAATTCTTTTGAGGGGAGGATGTTGTAATGACCGTGTTCGTAATCCATTAATTAAAAGTTTTGTGGGCTTTGTTGGAAAAATAGAAGTTGGGGGCTTGGATGAAAATAAAAGAAAAGGGGTTAAAACCCCTAAAAACCCTCATTCTCTTTTTACCAACATAAGCGGCGGCTAGAGAGAAAGAAGGGATAGCCAGTGCAAGATTTTCCTTAAGGGTTTGAATTTGGAAAGCAATTGAGGTGCAGTGTATCATCTTCTCCAAGGTGTGCGGTTAAGGAGTATTTAGTTCAAGCTTAGCACGGACAGCAGGTGAGTTCCCTTATTCTCTGTTAATGTATGATTTTACGCAATGTCATTATTATATGTTATATGTATTTATATTGCGCACACTAGCAGGTGTGGTTTTAAGGGTATGCCCATGGAGTGTGTATACGCTAATTAATAATGGGCACATGGGGAGTGTGACCCACGTTGAATATATGAATTTGTTTCATATATTTTAGTTAAGGGCGGGTGTGTGCCCTAACACGTTGTCACAAGTGTGTAAGTGACCTAAGCGTGAGCCAATTATACTAGTTGTACATGTGAAGATTATGTTTCTTTTAAGTACGTTGTTTATATATGTGAATGTAAACCCTTTTTATTGTTATATGTGAAGTGGCGTGCTTTTAGAGGGATCTTACTAGACCTCATGGTCTAACCCTCACTTTTCAAACTAAGAACCCCTTTCAGGTAAGCAGGTAGTGGAAGGCTCATGTAAGCGCAAGACAAGTTGTGGGTTAGAAGCTAGCGTTAGAGAAGACTTTCATAGATAGATTGTGTTAGACGTTCCTGTCTAGTTTACTTTTAAATTTCTCAGTTGTAACCCAAATTATTTTGCAAAGACCATAGTGGTATTTTTGTGTTGTGAGTTTGGAGCCCGTTGTGGCGTTATCTATGAGATCGTAGTTTTGGCGTGTATGATTGTGTGGGTTGTTACATTTAGGATGAAAGGAGTATAATTTTATTACATGTGAATGGAAAATAGAAATAAAATATAAATATCTATACCATACCAAATATGTGAAATCATAAGAAATTATACCCGCAAATACAATTTCCAAATTCTTATCCTAATTGTAGATTTTAATTTTATAATTAACTTGATAATTACTTGAACAAAGTAATGAATTTTAAAAATGTGATATAACCTTAAATGATATTTGAAGTGAAATTTACAACAAGCAATGTTAAGACAAATATTAATCAATTAGAATATTTAAGTAAAAAATATGATTGATTTAAATAAGTGAATAACATTAACAAGATTATATTAATTAATTATTTTATTATATTTTATATTCTTTAAACTTTTATTTCATTTTCTTTAAAATTTTATTTTAAAACAGTTTTTATATTTTTACTAATTTATATAATTTATTATATATTAATAATAAAAAATAATATAGAAAATGTATAAAGTAAAAGTTGGAAGCTATATAAATAACTAATTAGGGGTAAATTGGTATAAAAAAATTATTTTATTTGTTCTATCATATCCAATTCTGTTATATTATGTTATGTCTTGTCATATTCTATTATATCGTGCCTAGATATCAAACACAACCTTAAAAAACTAAACATATGCCTAAGATGATAAGCTAATAACATAGGATGTCTAAAATAATTAAAAATATATATATATATTATCTTAATTAAAATTAAGTTATGCTGAACTAAAATTAAATTCACATCATAATATCTAAATACAACAACAACATAATAATAATAATAGTTATTATTATTATTATAATAATAATAATAATAATAATAATAATAATAATAGAGGTATGATGCGGAGAATATTAGAGGTATGGATGGCAAGGGGGTTTGGAGGAACATAGTGAGGGTAGGGAGAGAGTTAGAAAAGGTTGAAATAAACTTTGCGGGGTCTTTGGTAAAGGAGATAGGGGATGGTGTGGACACTAGATTTTGGGTGGAGAATTGGGTGTCAAGTCGATCCTTAAAGGAGAAGTATCCAAGACTATTCCAGTCGGAAACAAATCAAAGTAGCTCGGTCAAGGATAGAGGGGAGTGGGTAAGGGAAGAGTGGGTGTGGAAATGGGATTGGAGGCGTGATCCGAGGGGAAGGGAAATAAGTGAGTTAGAATTCTTAGTGGGTGTGCTTCAATCCATAAAACCAAGAAGGGAAGTTAAGGATAGGATAGTGTCGACATTGGACACGCAAGATGGATATACGGTCAAGAAATGGGAGGTCTTTTGGAGGATAAAAGACCAGGTGGAGCAAATGCTTTGACGGAAACAAGATGGGATCCATCGATTCCAAAAAAGATAAGCGTGTTTTTGTGGAGAGCAAGGCTTGGGAGGATTCCAACTAGGGAGGTCTTGGATAAAATGGGAATTGAGTTGGACACTATTCTTTGTCCAAGGTGTGGAAAAGCGGTCGAGCCGATAGATCATGCCTTGGTCAATTGCGAAGAGGTAAAATCAATATGGCTACAAATGGGACGATGGTGGAATACTAGCTTATCGATGGTCAATTCGGTCATGGAAGTATTGGAGATGGGTAGCCAATTTTGTTCGGACAACATGGCTTTGAAGCGTTGGACAACGACGGTTTGCTGCTTCTTATACATCATTTGGTCACACCGGAATAAAGTGGTGTTTGAGAAGGAGAAAGGAAAGATTTCAGAAAACTTCTTCATGGTGCAACTAAAAGCGTTCGAGTGGATCAAATGGATAAACCAAGCTCTTATCATAGATATGGCTAGTTGGTTATCGAACCCATGGTCGCAATAGGTTGAAATGATTTAGTTATTTGTGGTGGTCGTTCCTCCGGGGGGGGGGGGGGCGTTCGCCTCTTGCAAACAGCCCTTCGAGGGTTTTTTTTTCTTTCGTTTCGGTTTCTAGTCCGTTGTCGTAGGTACAACTGTTGTCTCTTGTAATTGGATTTTTTTTGTGGATAATGAAAAATTCTTGCCGTTCGAAAAATAATAATAATAATAGTTAATATGAGTAATTTGAAATAATTAATAATTAAATTGAAGTTATAACCAAAAATTAATATTAATTAAAGTTTAGCAACTAATCGTAATTATGAATGTATTATTATACATTATTCGTCCTTAGGACTTGTTAAAAATTCCGATTTTCGTCACTGTAGTTTTGAAATTTTGGTTTTCGTCCATATGGTTTGCAATTCATTGTTATTTTCGTTCCTGAGTCTCTTTTTTACCTTTAAGTATATGGAACAAAAATAATAAATAATTGTAAACCACAAGTACAAAATAACAATAAATTATAAATTATTGGGATGAAAATCATAATTTCAAAAGCATATGGATGGAAATAGCAATTTTCAATAAACAAGAGGGACAAAACATTTAATTTACTATTACTACTATTAATTAATAACAATAGTAATTAATGGCACTCATCCCTTCCTAAAATAAGTGTTCAAATTTCTATTATGTTTTGTCTTAAATAAGTGTCTATTTTCAAAAATAGACAACTCAATTTCCAAATTTATCCTTAATTAATGCACAAATATTTAATAGTTGTGAGAAATAAAGTGAGGGTAAAAATGTCATTTGATTAACAAAAATTTGTGATAATATGTATATGTTCAATATTGTATGTCATTTCCAACCCAATATTGTATGTCGTTTCCAACCCAATAGATGCTTGTACAAGTTATTACATTATTAACTACCTATATATATTTATATGTTTAACCTTAGGCAATATAGAAACAAGAAAATATGTTGCCTAAGATAACTTTCATTGATTTAAAAAAAAAACGTTATACAAGTTATTAAATTTTCAACTATTATATTTAGTTATATTTTTGACCTTAGGCAACATAGAAACAAGAAAATATGTTGCCTAAGATAACTTTCATTGATTAAAAAAAATATTATACAAGTTATTACATTTTCAACTACCTATATTTATTTATATTTTGACCTTAAGCAACATAGAAACAAGAAAATATGTTGTCTAAGATAACTTTCATTTATTTAAAAAAAAACATTGTAAAATTAAGGCAACATAAGGGAAGATGTTGCTTAAGAATGTTGAGGCAACATATAATTATTCATATGTTGCATAAGGTCCGACTTAGTCAATATATAAATATACTTTGCCTAAGAGGAAACTTAGGCAACATATATTAGCTTTTGTTGCCTAAGCTTATCTTAAGCAACATAGCCAATTAGCATATGTTGTCTAAGACAACATTTGGTGTAGTGTATGTCCATTATTGTATGTCATTTCGATTGTGGACAATTATTTTGTGACAAACAAAGTAATTAATAAGATTGAGAACATATTTGGAAAAAAATGGCAAAACTATTGAAGCTTATTAGCTAGTCTATGACCATTTAAACGTAACATTTTAAATAATTTCAAATAATAAGTTGCCAAACATCACTTGTAACCAAGGTTCTAAAAAACGCGCCATGGCGCGCGCCATGGCGTCGAGGCGCCACCTTGCCGCCACGTTTTTACCCTTGGCGTCGATGTATGGCGTTAAGCTTCATAAGGCACGCCATGGCGCGTTATGGCGTTACGTTACGTTATGGAGTTATGCCGTTAAGCTTCCTAAGGCACGCCATGGCACGCCATGGCGCGCCATGGCACGTTATGGAGTTATGGGGGGAAAATTGTACTTTTCTAAAACTTGTAAATTTACATGGTAAAAAAATCAAAATTAAATATTTTAAACCCTAGAATTTCACTTCCCCTTCTCCCTTTCTCTCTCTGTTTCTCAATTCTCAGTCACGATCACGTGGGGGAGTTATGATTTTTTAGGGAGTTATGATTTTTTGGGGAGTTATGATTTCTTGATATCATTTTTGTAAACTTTGTATATTTGATATCAAATCAATTCATGGTTCTTCTTTTGTTTTTTATATGATATAAAACTCCCATTATTATATATATATATATATATATATATATATATATATATATATATATATATTTTCCGCCGCCATGAAAAACGCCATGGCCTCGCCGTAACTCGTAAGGCTTGAGGCTTGACCTCGCCGCCACGCCGCGCCGCGCGCCATTTAGAACCTTGCTTGTAACACATAATTTATGATATCAACGAGATTATTGTAATGGTATAATTCTTAGAATAACAATTTCTTAACATATTTTATTTAATAATTAATACCTATGTTAAAATGATAGGGAAGTACATAAAAAATTTAAGTGATTTGAAACATGTTAGTGAAATAAATATAAGGTCATAAACCATATCTATCCCAAATCATTTGTAAAAGAATTGGTATATATGATCTTTAATAGTATAATAAAATTTAAAAATATTTATTATTTAGTTCGTTTTGAAATTATTGACAAAGCTATTTTAGTGGTTGAATTTGTTAAAAAAAATATGTATTTTTAACATATTTTAATTAATACATTAATATATATATGTTAATGTAATAAAAGATTAAAATAATAATGTAAAAAAAAATATATGAAAAACAGAATAGTTAAATAATGGGTAACTCGTAGTTTAAATACACTCTTATATCTATACTATATTATAAAGAGAACATAAAAACTTTTAATTACGACTTATTAAGCTTTATGTACTATCATTTAAAACTATCTACTTAAAATATCTTAAAAATAACTACTAAAGCCTAATGTACTACCTGTAAAGATTTTAACCCTAACTAATATATTTCATCTTTATCCCTCAAAATCCTTATCTCTAATCCTCAAACCCTAAAATTATGAAATTTGAATTCTGATAAACATAATCAAAACAGAATAAACATCTCAATTTAAATATAAAAAAATTAAAATATATAAGATAATTAATGAATTTTAACAAACTAATTATTTTTTTTATATAAAAAATATTATATTGTTAAGCCTAAATTAAACAAATTTATATATAAAAAAGAATTATCACTCAATAAAAATCATTCAAAATCGTACTGTAAATCGTGATATATTTCGCTGCATTGCACGAATACGTTCTAGTAATTATTAAATGTGCTCATAAGTCATAACTAGCAATTTTCTCCTATATACAACAACAATAAAACCTATTTTTACGTTTTTAATAACCAAATGCCAACATAAATGACGGTAACTATAACAACTTTGATAGCCATGATTGACATTTCTCTTAAAATAAAATAGTCAAACTACTCCTCCTCAAGTCTATATGGGGCAGCTATGTTGTGGGTTTCTTTTTTATTGTGTGTGAGTGGGGATACTTAATTATTAACTGTTTCTTTTAAATTGTTTTCCTTTCCAAGGTTGAAGGAATTAAATTTTTGGTCCCTCATTTATACCTTTTTTGATTTTCGTCCCTTTATATTCATAAAGTACATTATTGGTCGAAAAATCATATTTTTCAGCCCATTTTAGTTCCTCTCACTGAAGCCATCCAAATACTTACTGTTAGGGGTAAACCCGGCAAAAATTGACACGACACGCTAACCCGACACGAATCCGACACGAAATAAACAAGTTTGGGTAATACATTTCAACCCGTTTAAGTAAACGGGTTGACACGACACGAAAGTTAAACGAGTAAGGCTAAGGTCAAAATTTTCAACTCGAAAATGACCCGAATAACCCGTTTATATATATATATATATATATATATATATATATATATATTAATTATGGTAAATTCTAATACTAGGAAAATATATATCAATCACTTCCTTTTGATGATGACACATAATCCTACAACACTCCCCCTTGTGCCGAGTCAAAGGAGTGATGGTGCACAATTGTTGTCTCGTTAAAACCTTACGCCAAAATAAAAATCCAGTGAGAAAAAAAATAGGACGAAGGAAAGAGTACAACGCACCAGTTTCTTTGCAATATATAGACTTTTCCTTCAGTCTAGTTTTTTCTTAGATTCGTACATTAATCATAATGGTATATAAATAGTTGCCTCACTAAAACCTTACACCAAGGAACAAAACCCAATGGGAAAATAAAACATTGGTTGAAGGAAAGAGCACAACATACCAATATAACAAATATAGTAGATTCCCCCTTTTGTCTATTACTCCCCCTGATTCGTGCATTAATCAAGAGAGTTTGGAAAACATTTGCACTTGCTTCCTATATGTTTCCCAATATATGGTTTTAGGTAATGATTTGATAAAATGTGTCATGTTCTCCTGACATCTTACTTAATTTAATTGAATCTCGATGAGAGTTTTCCTATTGCTGATTGTATAAGACTTAAGCAGAATATTTGATGTATCTTATGTTCATTTCTTCGATACATGATGCATTATTTCCATATATGCAAGTAAGATGCTGGTTGAACCCATAATTACTAGCTCCTCTACTATATGCACTGATAGTCCTTAATTATATACATTATTTAATTATCATGAGGAGTAATATTCTTGGATTAGTTCAAGGGGGTAGTAACAAAGGATTGCTTAATTCACTTCCAAGCAATCGGCGTGTTCCTTGTTGTAATTCTTTATCCAATTTGGGAACAACCTTTGTATGGGTCAGACAGATACCTAATATCAGCAAAGACATAACAAGACATTGTTTGGTGTTTTTCTATAAGAGCTAGTACTTTTGTTGCTTACATTCTAAGTAGGTATTGAAGTTTCATTATCAACCCCATTTTTCTTTCTATAGGGAAAGTATAAGCCTATGTCAATGGTTTCAAAAGATTAATTTGATATCATTCCAATAACGTTGCGTTGGCACTGAGCTAAATCTAGCTAACAAATTCACAGAGAAATACAATATATGGTAAAGTGTATTATGCTAAGTACAATAATGCGCATATTGTACTTAGATAGGGAATTCCAACTCCCAACATTTTTCGTCGTCATCCTTTTAGACGAAATGGATCTTTCCTTATATCCGACGCTTCGACCGATCATGGGAGTGCTAACCGGATGCGCTTTGTCCATATTAATTTGCCTGATTATTTTTTGGACATATGCGATCGGTGAATTAATATTTCACAAACTCGGTGTCCTAGCTCAAATTTCTAGACAAAACCAAGTTTTCCCAATATCTTTCCTCTCAAAATCAGATTTCAAGTAGCTTGTGGTTTATTTTATTTTATCAAGAGTGCCTATTATGTTCATAACATTGACATATAGAGCTACTTTGAAAATCTGGAACTTGTTTTCCATAATAAATACCAAGGGAACAGTTCATCGTTCTTATATATCCTTTCTAAATCAAGTATTCCATTAGTTCTTATATATCCTTTATAGATTAGATTGCTTTAATCTATAAAGTGGGTGTTTCAATTTTATTGCAAACGCATTTCGTGGTTTAGAGTTACTTGATTTTGGTAATGTAAAATCATCAAGCACTTTTATATATCTCTAAATCTAGATCCCCGTAGAGATATGTGGTAACCACATTTATGATATGCATTTCCAGTCCTTCGGAAACTACTAGGCTAATTAATTAGCATAACGTTGTAACGTCCAACACGGGAGAGTAAGTCTTCTCGTGGTCAATCCAGGGCGTTATGAGAAACCTTGTGCGAAAGTATAGTCTCATACATTATGACTTAATTATTCTCATTACACTTTATGACAAATGATTTATCTATGTCTTATAGGCTTTACACTTGGTGGGTTAGTACTACCAAACCAAATACCTGTTCATTTGTCAAATAATATGATTCTCCTGGATTGCTTATTTAGGCCAATTTGCTCTTTGTTGATATTTTTTTAACTGAGCATGGTTCGATGTCAATGTGATCTATCATCTCACAAGCAACAATATATGTGAAATATATCATCAATGAGTATGCATGATCTGTCCATCGACTCATATGAATTCTCATAATTCATTTGAGATTTCTTTAATCTCAAGAATCAATTAACTTTGGAACGTCCTCCAGTAATGATTCATAGACAAAGTTTAATCAGAGACAATCTCATGAGAGGTTTATGTATTGATGACAAATAGTTGTGCCTTACTCTTCTCTTCCTTTAGATGAGTATCTATCGAACCAAGTATCTTACCTCATTTCCGTTTGGGAGCTACGACCTCAACCACACCTCCACCATGTGTGATTGCAACGCACTTTCCAGCGACGTTGTGCCCTTGTTTGGGGACTTTAACATTAAGAGTATATTTGTAGCTCGTATATGTGATCTTGTCACTTCTGGAATAATATTAAACATATCAGGTATCGAGTCTGATTCGTTTGACCTCAACATTTTTTTAGGAAAATGTATTGACTTCCTGTCGTTCCTATGGAAAATTCAATGACATATAATAATAACGACATTACGTTGTGAAGTTTTGGGGATCAAAATGAGACAAAGTGGGAATATTCAATGACACTTCGTGTCGTTCCCATGGAAAATCCTTTTTCCTATCTCCCCCTAACGACGGAAAGATTGTCTCATGAAAGTGATAACCTGCAAATCTAGCGGTAAAGAGATCACTAGTCAAATATTCTAATTAGCGGATAATTGTTGGGGATTCATATCCAACATATACCAAATCGTCTTTAAAGACCCATTTCGATGTGCTGTGGGGGCTCAATTGGCACATATAATCAAACATGCGTAAATGTAAAATATCATACTTATATCCAGTTACCAACTGGTACGCATGAGGTTGGTTAGCAAGCAATGGGTCTAAAAACGAAAAAAAATTGCATATAATAACTACATAACCCCAGGTAGATGTGGGTAAATTGGTGCGCATTACTAATACCCTAGATGTCATCATATTCTTTTGATAACAACTTCTATGAAACCATTTTATATATACACATGGGGTATAGGAAACTCTACATTAATCCTCATACATATGCAATTAACATCAAATCCTTATGATGTAAATTCTCCAGCATTCCAAGTCATGTAGACTTGATGAAATAATCAGGGTGGTGAGCCTTTAAACGTATAGCTAGTGCTAGGAGTGTAGTATTTCATGTGGACAATAATACGACATGCGTTCATCGTGTAGAAACCAGAACCATAAAGTTTTAATGGCCCTCATTCTGGATGTTTATGTCCATAAATATCACCTTGTATTCGTTGTTGTCAGGATCGAATTCTCAACAAGAATAAATTCTCAGAAACTAATATCAAAGAAGTTGCGGAATAACACTTTGATATTCAATGTAAAACAAAACAGTGTATAATCAACAACTTGTAAACTTGTATTCAATTATCAAATCACAAGACTACACACACAACCTCAATCTTGAAGAACAGACTCTTTCAAGACGAATTCTACTTCTCTAGAATTAGGATCTATGCCTTGAGGTTGATTTTCTCTAAAACTTAGAATGAATGATTAATTCTAAACTATTCTATCAATTCTATACATATACTGAATAAAAGATAATTACAATAAATAAAATATCTTCAGTATATCTTCCATCATTATCTTCAATCCTTCCATGAATATCTTGATTCTTTACAGCTGTCATCCTTTCCATCCGGATCTTCAATTCATAAGCAGTACTAATCATAAGCAGCATAAACAACTAATCAGCACTAACCATTAGCAGTACTAACTTTGTTCAAGCATCACTAACTTTGACTAGCAGTATTAATTCTACTAGCAGTAGAAATACTCAGCAGTATTAACTTTGAAGTCTTCTAGCAGTATTAAATCTGAACTAGTAGCATTAATCATACTTTGAGCTTTTCTTCAGTTCCCAACAATCTCCCCCTAACTTGACTTTTAAGGAAGAGAAGTCAAGTTCTTCAGATCTTCTTCAAGATGCTTTCAACACCTCAGTTCACACTCCTAGATTAGGATCCAAACCCAAACTTTGATTAATGATTCTGCTAACAACAATCTTTGCCATTTCTGAATCTTTTGGACATGTAAGCTTTGCATTTAACATTGCTTGTAATTTGGCCTTGCTGTGATCATAGATTTTATCAACTAAGTAGTACTCATGATAAGCTCTGTCCACAGTGATGACATAGACTCCACACCTTTCAAATATCATCCAGTTTTCTATTCTTTGGAATTTATTCTGTAGATGCAAATCTCTGATCACATGTTGAACTTTACTAGGATCAAACATCATGCATAAGTACTCCATGGCTAATCTGATTAAGCTCATTCCTTCTCCTTTCAACTCCTTTTCATATATCTCCAACCCAACTTTAAACATCTTTTCTAAATCTGATCTTGAACAACTTCTTATGAATCTACCCCAAGTAGAGTACACTTCATATATATCTCCCACTCTCTTAAGCCTGAACTATTTCTTCCTTTGATCTTCCAAAATATCCCAAAAGATGACTTCTGGAGCTTTCATAGAAATGGGATCAGCTGAAACTGGTTCATCAGCTGTTGTAGTCATATATAGATCAAGATCATATTGCATATTGGATTGTTCTGTGTTCTTTACAGATTCAGTTGTAGAAGTAACTGAAGGTTCTGCTGTTTCTGCTGTTTCTTCAACTCTTGGCCTTTTGTTCTGCTTCTTGGAGGCAATTGTCTTCACCCTCTTCCCAGATGTAGCTTCTACACCAACGCCCTCATGTTCTTCCTTCATCTCTTCAGTTTTATCTTTTGAAGGTGTGGTCTCCTCAGGGAATGGCTTTTGAATATTAAGGTCATGTCTTTCCTTCATTCTTCTCTCAGCCTCTTCCCTTTGGGCTGAATCCCCTTGAAGCTTAGCCATCTCTTTCTGGTACAACTCTTCAACCTGAGTGTATGCCATGTTGTTGAACATCTCCCCCTTGACTCCAATTGCACCTTTCAGTAAATTTATCATTTTTCTTCTTTCCTGATTGGCCAAAAAGGTCTTGGAGGGTTGTCTCTTCTGCTTTTTGAGTGGCATTCTTTTGACTTGTACTTTCTTGGCCTGAGCTGCTGTTTTCATGCTCTTCTGATACTCTTCATTTAGTTTTCTGGACATATTCAGTGCAAGCTCTCTATCCTTCTCAGATTGTAACAATTCCTCTTTTTCCATCTCAGCTTGAAGCTCTTTTGCCACTTCTTCATCTAACTCAATCTGACTTTTCTTCTTTAAAGGTTGTTCAGGTTCAACCATCTTTCCTTTTCCTTTTGTATCCTTCAAACCTGCCTCACTTCTTTCTTTTCTCTTCTTTTGAAGGCCTCCTTCATCTATGACCACTCCCTTGGCCTTTTGAGAAGCCTTAGGAGTGTCATTCTTGGCTTTTACCAATGTTTCTGCAATTTCCAATTCTTCTACAGAAAGCCCTGTTACTACTGCTTCTTTGACCTCAACAGCATTAACAGTTTCTGTTGCTTGGGCAAATTCTGTTTCTTTCTCTATTTCTGCTTCTTTCTCCCCCTCAACATCAAATCCCATCTCAGATTTGCTTTTCTTCTCTGTTTCATTCTCTTGATTCTCCCCCTTGTTGGAAGCATCTTGAGGACTGTCCCTCTTCTTTAACACAAATTGCTTTCTTCTCCTTTTCTGGACCAATCTTGTCACCAATTTCTTCAGTTTGGTAATCTGTACTTGTTGAGACAGAATGACCAGTTTCAGCTCTTCAATATCTTTCCCCTGCTTGATGACATCCCTGTTGATGTTGGCCATTGTGTCCATCAATTCAAGATAGTCATATCTGTCCTCACCTTCTCCAGGAGTGTTACCCCCTTTTGAAGGATCATGGGATCTTTTAGTAGTGGAAGCCTTCTACCTAGCAGAAGCACTATCCACCCCCTTGGTTTCTTGGCACTGGGGACCTTTGAATGATTGCTCATTCAAAGTTTCCATGGGAGAGGTCTTATGTATGTTACCACTGTCCTCCTCTGTGCTAGCAGGAGTAGTGGCAGCCTCAGGACCCATATGCTCAACCTCCTCCTCAGAGAGCACCTCCTTTGGGTTGGGAGACACCCTTGTGGTTTCCCTGTAGATATTCTCTAAGGGAGAATTCTCCCTTAGAGGGCTTAAAGGCTTAGGGGTTGTTGGTACAAGAAGGGAAGGAGCCTTCTTTACCTGTTTCCTTTTGTATATTTGGGTGATTGGTAAAGTTGGTTTATCAAGAAGAGACTGGGGAATTGATTTAGAGTGGGAAGGTTGGGATTGGCTAGCAGTGGGTTGGTCTAATGGGGGCCTTGACCCTGCTACCATACCTTCATCAATTTGGGACACCACCATCATTGTAGAGAACAATGGGGTGTCAACTCCTTCCGAGTCCCCAGCAGATCTTCTCATATTTGAGAAAACCTTGCCTTTAGGGGGTTTTGGTACATATATCCCATCAAAATGAGGAATATCCGTCAATTCGTGGGTGATAACTGCTTAAACAAACCTGGGGTACATATAAAAGCTCTTTTTGTTTCCCAAGTTTGAGACAAGATCATTAAAAATCATTTGGGAAAAATTATACTTTCTGGCAGTGGCTAAGCATACCAGAGCATAAGCAATGGTGCTACTGAACTCACTCCATCCAGTAGTCTTTTTAGAGATACTATGCATAAGGGTATGGACAAAGAAACTTCATTGAGGTGAAAATCTTGCTTTTAAGAACTTGAACACACCCAATGGGCCTCCATACCCCATTCTTGAAAGAGTAGAAAACAGTTCATCATTAGAGATAGAAGTTATACCAGAGGCATCGTCTAGACGTAGACTGATGCGAATTACCTCTTTAGTAACTGTTAATGGCTTGCCACACACCTTCGTCTTGATCATTTGCACACCATTCTCAGTAACAATGGTGGCATGTGCCCAGAATTGCCTCTGATGCTCTATGAAGATAGTAGGAGATATAGTGAGAGCATGGGCAATGTGGCTGGACTTCAGAAAGTCGACTATCTGATGAAAACCTGCAGCTTGTTTTGGCTTTTGGAGCATCGCGATTTCATTGTGCTCGTCAATGAACACCATGGATGCCATTGACCTTGAAGTTTCTTGCTTGAAATCTTGGAACTCGAGAGAGAGAGAGAGGGTTTAGAGCGCAAGAGAACAGTATGCAAAGAGTCGTTATGAACTTTTAGGCGGGCAAAGAGTATTTATAGTATTCGGGACATAAGCAGTATTAACCTAGAGCAGTATTAACTGAAAGCAGTATTAACTAACTAGCAGTATTAACTGAGAGCAGTATTAACTACTAGCAGTATTAACTAACAAGCAGTATTAACTGAGAGCAGTATTAACTACTAGCAGTATTTACTAACTAGCAGTATTAACTGAGAGCAATATTAACTACTAGCAGTATTAACTAACTAGCAGTATTAACTGAGAGCAGTATTAACCACTAGCAGTATTAACTAGCTAGCAGTATTAACTACTAGCAGTATTAATCATACTTACTCTTTTAAGCTTGTGATAAACTGAGTACTGCTATATATATCCTGAAAAAGAATATTAGTAACACCAAGAATAAACAATATATAGGTATATAACTACTTTTTGAGAAGGGGCTTATTCAGAGTTGATCATTCCCACACTTGTTACCAAGAAAGTGAATCTACCCACATCAAAAGCTTTAGTGAATAGATCAGCAAACTGGTTATCAGTGTGAACTTTTACAACTTGAATAAGTTTCTTTTCATTACAGTCTCTTATGAAGTGATACTTGATCTCAATGTGCTTTGTCTTTGAGTGCTTGACAGGATTATTCACAATGCTAATAGCACTGCTATTATCAATAAAAATTGGAGTGTGTAGAAAGGTTACCCCATAATCCAGCATTTGATTCTGAATCCATAAGACTTGAGAACAGCAACTTGCAGCTGCTATGTACTCTGCCTCTGTTGTAGATGTGGATACTGTGGTTTGTTTCTTGCACTGCCATGAAACTAGTCTTGCACCCAAAAACTGACATCCTCCAGAAGTAGATTTTCTGTCCAAGTTTGCTCCATCTAGATCACTATCTGAGTATGCAAGCAGGTCAAAGGATGAGTCATGAGGATACCAAAGTCCCAATCTGGATTGCCCTTTGAGATATCTGAATATCCTTTTAACAGCTTGATAGTGAGATTGCTTTGGCCTAACTTGAAATCTTGCACATACACAGACTGGAAACATTATATCTGGCCTAGAGGCTGTAAGATGCATGAGAGAGCCAATCATGGATCTATAATGATGAACATCCATATCCTCCCCCTCAAGATCTGCTGTTATCTGCTTGTGTGTCTCCATAGGTGTGCTGGCAGGTTTTGAAGCTGAGAAACCAAACTTGGTTAGAATGTCCTGCACATACTTGGACTGACAGATGAAGATTCCATCTGACTTCTGTTGAACTTGTAGTCCAAGGAAGAAAGTAAGTTCCCCTATGGAACTCATCTTGAACCTTTGATGCATTAGTTCCTCAAACTCCTTGCACATGTTGTCTCTTGTTGATCCAAAGATAATATCATCAACATAGATTTGGACCAGCAAGATATCCTTCTTCTTTCTCTTGATGAATAGAGTCTTATCAATGACACCTCTTTCAAAGCCATTTTCCAAGAGATAGGATGACAAAGTGTCATACCATGCTCTTGGAGCTTGATGTAGTCCATAAAGTGATTTCTTCAATTTGTATACCCTGTCTGGATAGCTTGGGTTTTCAAACCCTGGTGGTTGACAAACATATACTTCTTCTTCAATTGAGCCATAAAGAAATGCACTTTTGACATCCATTTGATAGACTTTGAATTTCATATCAGAAGCATAAGCTAGGAATAATCTAATTGCTTCTATCCTAGCCACAGGTGCAAATACTTCTTCATAGTCTATTCCTTCTTCTTGTGTATATCCTTGAGCCACCAACCTTGCTTTGTTTCTTATGACTATTCCTCTTTCATCCCTCTTATTCCTGAAGACCCATTTTGTTCCTATTGCTCTTTGGCCTTTAGGAAGGTCTACCAGATCCCAAACATCTTGCAGCTTGAACTGCAGTAGCTCTTCTTGCATGGCTTCTATCCAACTGGATTCTTTCATAGCATCATGTGCCTTTTTAGGCTCAAGCTGGGATAAAAAGCAAGAAAGCACTGTATGTTGTTGATCTTGCATTTCTTGAAGCCTACTTTGATTTCTAGTCATCATAGGAGAAGATATATCCCCTATTACCCGCAGTGGAGGATGATTCTTTTGAATTCTGCTGTGATGACTAGGTTCTTCATTAAGTTCCACCTCTAGATTAGAGTCATTCAACTCAACTGAAGTGTTTTCAGTAGCTACTTCTGGTTCTTTATTTTCTTGAGTCTCCTCATCTCTACTTTCTTCTTCACTTTGACTTGGTCCAGTAGATGGTTCCTTTTCACAGTCTTCAACAGGATCCACTGTGGGTATGGAAAAGATCACAGATTGAGATATATTTTCTTGAACTTGTGTAGTCCCTGATCCTCCACTCCCTGAACCTGCATAAGCATCACTACTGAAACCAAAAGAGTTAGTTAGTGAGTCAATGTCAAATAGCCACTGAGGACCAGACCCAATTGGATTTGGTGTGTTCTCATTCCATTTGACATTGTCACTTTCTTCAATTATTCTAGAAGAAGAGTTAAAGACTCTTGTTGGGTCTGAAATATGCCAAGGATGGTTACTACTTCTAGTTCAACATGGTTACTACTTCTAGTTGAACATGGTTACTACTTCTAGTTCAACATGGTTAATACTTCTAGAAGAACATGGTTAATACTTCTGAGGTTAATACTTCTGAGGTTAATGCTGCCAGTTGTAGTTAATGCTGCTGGAACAAAGTTAATGTTGCTAGTTGTAGTTAATGCTGCTGGAACAAAGTTAATGCTGCTAGAAGAAAACAGTTAATACTTCTAGTTAATGTTGCTAGAAGAAAACAGTTAATACTTATAGTTAATACTTCTAGTTAATGCTGCTAGAAGAAAACAGTTAATACTTCTAGTTAGTACTTTTGTTATTAATGCTGCTAGTTGATGGTTAATGTTGCTAAACAAGATTAGTACTGCTAGTTCAAAGTTAGTACTGCTTGAAGAGATTAATGTTGCTGAGCATGGTTAGTACTGCTAGAGTTAATACTGCTCAGAGTATTAATGCTGCTGAAGATTAATACTGCTTATGTGATAAAGAATTCGCATGGAAGGATAACAGCTGGATGGACTGAAGATTATGGAAAGCTTGGAGATAATGATGGAAGATATTCTGAGGATATTTTATTAATTCTGGATAAACTGAAGATTATGGAAAACTTGGAGATAATGATGGAAGATATTCTGAAGATATTTTATTAATTCTGGATAAACTGAAGATTATGGAAAGCTTGGAGATAATGATGGAAGATATTCTGAAGATATTTTATTAATTGTAATTAGCTTTTATCTTCAGTATATATATATATATATATATATATATATATATATATATATATAGTATTGTTTAGAATAGTTGGTAATTAATTAATTCATTCTAAGTGCTAGAAAAATCAACCTCAAGGCATAGATCCTAATTCTAGAGAAGTAGAATTCGTCTTGAAAGAGTCTGTTCTTCAATATTGAGGTTGAGTGTGTAATCTTGTAAATTCAATCATTCAATACAAGTTTACAGTTTGTGATTCATATTTACTGTTTTGTGATTACTGTTTTATTGAATATCAAAGTGTTATTCCACAAACTTCTTTGATATTGTTTCTGAGAATTAATTCTTGTTGAGAATTCAATCCTGACAAGTGGTATCAAAGCAAGTATTCTCAGAAACCTGCAATCATCATTCTTCCTTGAACTCAGAAATCATCAATGGCTAAAGTTTCAGATTCTTCAAGCACAGAAATCCCCACAGAGGTAATGTCTAATCTTTGCTCTAAAACTTGTATGGAAACTGTTAAAAGGTACAGGGATCACAACCAAACAATGAGTGATGACCTGAAAAGATTAGAGAGAGATATAAAAGACTATGTAAGAATTGTTGAGAGTTTTGAGGAACAGATCAAAGTTTTCCAAGCCAATGAACTTCAACATTCTTATGATACAAATTACTGGAAGTGGGAGAAGAATGACCTAGAACTTCAGCTGAAAAAGTCTAAAGAAGAGAATGAGAAGATAAAGAGTGAGTTTGAGAAAGCCAAGCTGGATATTGAGAAATTTTCCAATGCTTCTAAAGCAATGGACTCTTTGCTCCAAACTCAAATCCATGACAAACTTAGAAGAGGAATAGGCTATAACACCACACCACCACCATACAACAACAACTACATTCCTCCTATGTCAGACTTATTAGAGACCAAGAATAGGAAGGAATTGTCTGATGAAGTCACTAAGGTAGATCCATTAGACAAAGTGGTGGTTGAAACAGACTCTGAAGAAGAAAACTTTAATGAAAAGAGTAAGAAGAACACTGTGAGTGGTGAGATTCCTCTAGAAAATAACATAATCACCAATGAGGGATGTGGAAAGGCTTGGATCAAGTCTAAGGACATAGAAAAAACTGAGGGAAAGTCTGAGAAGGTCCATTATAAGCAAACCACAGTTGTGAATCCTGTCCCTTGTAAACAGTGTTCTTGCAACAAATCTGAGCCCCAAAAACATGATAAACCAAGGGGAAATCAGAGAAACTGGAATAATCAGTGGGCACAAAAACAAGGGGTTGATTTGAGTAAAATCAATAGACCAAAACCTTGTTTTATCTGTGGCAAATTGAATCATCTTGCCAAACACTGTTATTTCAAACCTATCAACCAAAGAGTCACTTTTCAAAGAAAACCACAAAACTCTTTTGGTTATAGGAATAAAAGAAGGAATCAATTAGCTGAGAAAAGAGCACCTTTAAAGTCTCATGCTCAGAACAAGTTTGCTAATACAAAGAAAAATGCTCCAAATAAGCCAAGGAGTAATTTAAAGGCAAAGAAAGCAAACAACTTTGTTCAAGTTTGGGTTCCAATTGTAAAGAAACCTGTTAGTACTGCTATCTCAGATAGTACTACTAACAGAAATAGTGTTGCTGCAACCAATACTACTGCTAACAAGGATAGTGCTTCTACTAGTATTAATGTTGCAAAGCCTATAATCTTGACAAAGTATTCCAGTCATGAGATTCCTAAACAACTCATCCAGACCAAACTGACAGATTATATAAATGAGAAAGGACAACCCAAGACCACTTTGGCTTGGGTTCCCTCAAAGACTAACTGATTTATCAAGTGTGCAGGGCAATCAAAAGCTCAAGAGGAAGAGCATTTGGAATGAAGATAATGGTTGCTCTTGGCACATAACAAGGAACATGGACTGCCTTCAAATTCTTCAAAAGATTTGATGGAGGACATGTTACTTTTGATCCAACAGAAGGTAAGAAAAGTGAAAAAGGTATAGTTTCAAAAGATAAAGTAACTTTTGAAAATTTTATGGTATATGGTACTACTAACCTTGTGTCTGTAAGTGTCTCAGGTTGCTAATACTGAAAGGTAGTTAGTACTTCTTGTTCAGTGAAAACTGTCAGACTGTGTTAATGCTACTGGTATGTGTTACTACTGCCAGTCTGTGAATAATGTTTGCTGATAAGTGTTACTACTGCTAATGTAAGTTTTCTATACCTAAAAATAATCTTAAATGATTTAATGTCAAACCTGGATATCAATCAAAAAGCTTTTATATGTATCCAAGGTTTGTACAAGAAGTACTTAATAAGGAATTGACGGATTAACCTCATTTTAATGAGATATATGTACCTAAACCCCCTAAAGGCAAGGTTTTCTCAAACATGAGAAGATCTGCTAGGGACTCGGAAGGAGTTGACACACCATTGTTCTCTACAATGATGGTGATGTCCCACAATCAAGAAGGTAAGGCATCAGGGTCAAAGCTCTCATTAGACCAACCCACTGATGACCTATCCACACCTTCCACTAAAAAGCATAAATCTTCAGATTTCTTTTGTCAAACCAACATTCCCTATTACCATACTATATAAGGAAAAGATAAAGAAGGCTCCTTCCCTTCTTGTACCTTCACCCACTAAGCCTTTAAGCCCTCTAAGGGAGGATTTTCCTTTAGATAATATCCATAGGGAAACCATAGAGGTGTCTCCCAACCTCAAGAAGGTGCTCAATAAGGAGATGCAAGAGCATATGGGTTGTAAGGCTCACACTACTGACTTTGCACAAAGTACAGAACAGGACAGTGTGAACATATCTAAGACCTTCCCCATGGCAACTTTAGATGAGTAATTATCTAAAGGTCCCAGGTGCCAAGAAACCAAGGGAGTAGAAGGTGATTCTGCTAGGCAGAAGATCTCTACTAAAAGATCCAAGGATCCTTCAAAGGTGGTAAACACACCTAAAGGAGGTGAGGACAGTTTAACTACAAAGAATTGATGGATACACTTGGTACAATTAGTCTGAAAGTTCACAATCAAATTATGGAGATAAAAGAGATGAAAAGGAGCACAGATCATGATTATTTCAAAAAGGGGGAGACTTAAACAACTGAACTTAAGAAGACATGAGAAGGAGAATCAAGTTGATATGAAATCTTATTTTGAGGGGGAGATAAGTGAAGAAGCTGAAACAAAGCAGTAACTACACCAGAAACAGAAAAGAAGATAACAGCAGAAACTGAATCAAGAAGAACTAGAAATTGCAGAAAGTTTTGAAATTATCATAAAGACCCTATGCTGAAGAACTTAACTTCTCAGTTTTGAAAAGTTAAGTTAGGGGGAGATTGTTGGGTCTGAAATATGCCAAGGATGGTTACTACTTCTAGTTCAACATGGTTACTACTTCTAGTTGAACATGGTTACTACTTCTAGTTCAACATGGTTAATACTTCTAGAAGAACATGGTTAATACTTCTGAGGTTAATACTTCTGAGGTTAATGCTGCCAGTTGTAGTTAATGCTGCTGGAACAAAGTTAATGTTGCTAGTTGTAGTTAATGCTGCTGGAACAAAGTTAATGCTGCTAGAAGAAAACAGTTAATACTTCTAGTTAATACTTCTAGTTAATACTGCTAGAAGAAAACAGTTAATACTTATAGTTAATACTTCTAGTTAATGCTGCTAGAAGAAAACAGTTAATACTTCTAGTTAGTACTTCTGTTATTAATGCTGCTAGTTGATGGTTAATGTTGCTCAACAAGATTAGTACTGCTAGTTCAAAGTTAGTACTGCTTGAAGAGATTAATGCTGTTGAGCATGGTTAGTACTGCTAGAGTTAATACTGCTCAGATTATTAATGCTGCTGAAGATTAATACTGCTTATGTGATAAAGAATTCGCATGGAAGGATAACAGCTGGATGGACTGAAGATTATGGAAATCTTGGAGATAATGATGGAAGATATTCTGAAGATATTTTATTAATTCTGGATAAACTGAAGATTATGGAAAGCTTGGAGATAATGATGGAAGATATTATGAAGATATTTTATTAATTTTGGATAAACTGAAGATTATGGAAAGCTTGGAGATAATGATGGAAGATATTCTGAAGATATTTTATTAATTGTAATTAGCTTTTATCTTCAGTATATATATATATATATATATATATATATAGTATTGTTTAGAATAGTTGGTAATTAATTCATTCATTCTAAGTGCTAGAAAAATCAACCTCAAGGCATAGATCCTAATTCTAGAGAAGTAGAATTCGTCTTGAAAGAGTCTGTTCTTCAAGATTGAGGTTGAGTGTGTAATCTTGTAAATTCAATCATTCAATACAAGTTTACAGTTTGTGATTCATATTTACTGTTTTGTGATTACTGTTTTATTGAATATCAAAGTGTTATTCCGCAAACTTCTTGGATATTGTTTCTGAGAATTAATTCTTGTTGAGAATTCGATCCTGACAACTCTGTAAGCCTTACTCTGAGATGAGTAACCAACAAGAAATCCATCATCTGCTTTGCTATCACACTTACCTAAGTGAGATTTGGACAAGAACACCCAAAAGGTTTGAAAAATCCAATGAAAGGTTTCCTTTTATTTAAAAGCTCATAAGGGGTCTTGTTCTTTGGCTTGACCACTAGAACTCTGTTTTGGACATAACAAGCAGTATTAACTGCTTCAGCCCAGAAGGTAATTGGCAGTTTTGAATCAGCCAACAGAGATCTAGCAGCCTCTATTAGTGTCCTATTTCTCCTCTCAACAACTCCATTCTGTTGAGGAGTCCTAGGGGCACTATATTGTCTCTCAATTCCCTTTTCTTCACAAAAGGTGTTTAGATCAAAAAATTTAAACTTAGTTCCATTATCTGATCTAATGACTTTTACTTTTTGATTAGGTTGGTTTTCAATTCTTAGGATAAAAGATTTGATCAGTCCACTTGTCTCATCCTTAGTCCTTAAAAAATATACCCAAGTAAATCTGGAGTAATCATCAACAATAACCAAGCAGTTAGATTTCTTGCCTATACTCATAACATTTGTAGGACCAAACAGATCCATATGCAGTAACAGGAGACAAGAAGAAATTGTGTTTAACTCTTTGGTCTTATGAGAAGTTTTGTGCTGTTTGCCTTTAAGACATGCAACACAATGATCATCACATGAAAATACTTTTGAAGGTAAACCTCTTACAAGGTTGTTTTTAACAAGTTTGTTCATAGTCTTGAAGTTCATGTGACACATCCTTCTGTGCCAAAGAGAGGATTCATCCACAGAAGCTTTTGAAACAAGACAGTTCAGGGATGAATCACTATCAACATTGTCCATATCAAGACAATAAACATTGTCCTTTCTTGGAGTTCTAAGTAGTATCATGCTTTCATCAACTACCTTGAACCCTGGAGCAAGGATCATACACTCAGTATTTGTAAATAATATGCTATGTTGTTTGTCACAAACCTGTGATACACTTAACAGGTTGTATTTCAATTGATCAACATAGTAGACATCCTCAAATGTCATCTTACCTTTGGTAACATTACCTTTTCCACTTATTTTACCACCAGTAAGATTATCTCCAAATGCAACATGTCCTCCATTGATATGCTTGAAATCCTGAAGGCATGACATGTTACCTGTCATGTGCCTAGAGCAACCACTATCAACATGACATATGCTCTTTCCTTTGAGCTGTTGGTTGCCATGCACATAATATAAATCAGTTAGTATGAATTAGGAACCCAAGCCAAAGTGGTCTTGGGTACCCCTTTCTCATCAAAATACTTGCATTCTTTCTTGATAAGATTTTTAAACGTTGACTCCTCATTTTTGGAGTACTTTGTCACAATGATAGGCTTGGAAACACATTTGCCAGAAGCAGTACTGGTTTTAGAAGTACTAACAGCATGAGCAGTACTTGCATGCTTAGCAGTACTAACTTTGTTAGCAGTAGTAACTGTGTTAGCAGCATTAATATTTTCAGCAGTACTAACACTGTTAGCAGTAGTAACTGTGTTAGCAGCATTAATATTTTCAGCAGTACTAACACTGTTAGTGCTTCTAGGCACCCATATTAAAACACTTTCTTTTAAAACCTTATTTTTCATAGGGCCTTTGGTTTCAACAGATTTCTTTGGTTTCCTATAACCAATAGGTTTTTGCACAAATCTTTGAAAGTTCATCTGTTGGTTAATAGGGTTGAAGAAACAATACTTAGCCAAATGATTCAGCTTGCCACATATGAAACAAGGTTTTGGTCTATTGATTTTATTCAGATCAACTCCTTGTTTCTGAGCCCATTGATTATTCCAGTTTCTTTGGTTACCTCTTTTTATACCAGAATTTAGGCTCTTAGCTTTATTGCAAGCACACTGTTTACAAGATCCAGGATTCACAACTGTGGTTTGTTTGTAATGGACCTTGTTATCCTTTCCTTTGGTCTTCTCTATCTCCTTAGACTTGACCCAGATTTTCCCACATCCCTCATTGGTGATAATGTTGTTTTCTAATGGTATCTCTTTACTCACAACATTATCCCTATTCTCACTGGCTTCTTTCTCAGTCAAATCCTTAACTACTACCTCATTCACAGGATCTATCTTAAAAGCTTCCTCAAACAAGTCCTTTTTCTCCTTGGTCTCTAACAAGTCTGAAGTAGGAGAGATATAGTTGTTGTTGTAAGGAGGGGGTGTATTGTTGTATCCAATACCAGGCTTCATCTTATCATGAATCTGAGCCTTTAGAAGAGAATCCATTGCTTTTGAAGCATATGAAAACTTTTCTATGTCAAGCGTAACTTTAGATATTTTCTCTTTCAGCCTATCATTCTCTTCTAAGGACTTAGACAGTTTGGTCTCTAATTCATTCTTTTCTCACTTCCAATAGTTTGTGTCATAAGAGTGTTGAAGTTCATTAGCTTGAAAGCCTTTGATTTGCTCTTCAAATCTCTCTACTATCAACACATAGTCTCTTCTGTCCTTTTCTAATCTTTTGAGGTCATCACACATGATTTGGTTGTGATCCCTTTACCTTTTGACAGTGTCTGTGCAAGATTGAGTGCAAAGATTAGAAATTACCTCAGAGGGGAGAGCAGACACTTCTGCCATAAGAGCTTGATTCTGAATGGCTTCCTCAGCTTGATCACTCCAGTCAAACCCCATTCCTTGTTGAGAAACAAGGGCTTGAGCAGGATTCTTGTTTTGATTGTAGCCTCCATTCTGAGCTTGTTGGTGGTTGTGGTTTGGAACACCACTTCTGCATTCTCTAGCAAAGTGTCCTTTCATGTGGCACTTATAGCATTCCACCTTTGTCTTGTCAAAACCAGCTCCATCTTCTCTTCTTTGAGAGAAGTTGTTCCTTCCTGTTCTTTTGATAAACTTCTTCACCCTCATAGATAACATGGCCATCTGTCATTTAATGTCCATCTCCTCCAGGTCATCAGGGTGAAGTTGATCCAGATCATCATTAATCAATGAATTGTTGCTGTGACTGGACAAAAAGACTTCAAAGATAGTTTCAGTGCCTTTTTTTGAATTCACTCCACTAACAGTACTGCTTCAGGGTTGGCAGTAGTATCAGTAGATGCTGATAGAAGTGCAGCATTGTGGATATAACCAGTGGGCTTCTTCTTGGTTTCTACCTCAGTTTCGAAAACTCTTAGATCATTATATAGATCATCAAGTTCCTTCTCTTCCAGATTTTCACTCTGCCTATATGAGACAGTATACATAGTCCATTCATCCCCAAGAGATCTGAGAAACTTTCTGTTGATATCATCTTGCTCCATCTTCACTCCTACAGTAGCCAGTTCACCAATGAGCTTGTTGAACCTATCAAAAGTTTGAGTCATAAACTCATTCTTTGAAGAAGTGAAGTTCTCATACTACTGCTTTAGAACATCTCTTTGATTTCTTTTGATGCTTTTAGTTCCAGCAAATCTTTTCTCTAGAGCATTCCAAAGAATCTGAGCATCAGTGCAGTTGCAAAATTGATGCTGATATTCATTGGGGATAGCCAAGAGCAGAGTGCTCAAGGCCTTCATCTCTGTCTGTCTGATCTTCCTCTCACCATCTGTCTTTGGTGGAGGTCTTTTCCCATCTGGTCCAATCTTTCCTGCTTCAGAAGGACCATTCTCAATGATATCCCACATTGAGTAGTCAGTGAGAAGAATGTATTGTCTAATTCTGATCTTCCACATGTCAAACTCATTGGGTTTGAGCATTGGAACCTTAGAGACCAGAGTACTGTTTGATTCTGCAAGGTTTTCCATGATGAATGAATAGATGTTTCTGAGAGAGTTAGGCTCTGATACTACTTGTCAGGATCGGATTCTCAACAAGAATAAATTCTCAGAAACTAATATCAAAGAAGTTGCGGAATAACACTTTGATATTCAATGTAACAGTAAACAAAACAGTGTATAATCAACAACTTGTAAACTTGTATTCAATTATCAAATCACAAGACTACACACTCAACCTCAATCTTGAAGAACAGACTCTTTCAAGACGAATTCTACTTATCTAGAATTAGGATCTATGCCTTGAGGTTGATTTTCTCTAAAAATTAGAATGAATGATTAATTCTAAACTATTCTATCAATTCTATACATATACTGAATAAAAGATAATTACAATAAATAAAATATCTTCAGTATATCTTCCATCATTATCTTCAATCCTTCCATGAATATCTTGATTCTTTACAGCTGTCATCCTTTCCATCCGGATCTTCAATTCATAAGCAGTACTAATCATAAGCAGCATAAACAACTAATCAGCACTAACCACTAGCAGTACTAACTAGCTAAGCAGTACTAACTTTGTTCAAGCAGCACTAACTTTGACTAGCAGTATTAATTTTACTAGCAGTAGAAATACTCAGCAGTATTAACTTTGAAGTCTTCTAGCAGTAGTAAATCTGAACTAGCAACATTAATCATACTTTGAGCTTTTCTTCAGTTCCCAACAGTTGTAGCAATGGAATATTTTTGTATTATGTCCTTAGCTTTAGGATGATCTCATTCTGTCTTGGCTAAGGATCAAGGTATATACAAAAGTTTTAGGTATTCGAGAGGGCATATTATGATGGCAATGTTGTTTCTTATGCTGAAGAAGTCAACAATTGCAATTTTCCTCATTTTGCCTATCACTCGAAAGAGAATGTGTCTATGTGTATTTTGCAATACACGGATCACTATGTCATAACCATGGTGTCCCACATGGTCATGTTGAAACATATATGTGTCATTTCCCTAAATTTCTTTATTGGTGACAAAAATGTTTCGATGACTCAATAATCTACTAGCTAGTTTGACACATAGTTTCCATGATATATGTTTACTTTCAAATTCATTAGAACTTATGTATATATGCTCATTATAATTTCCATTTGATACGAATATCTTTACAAGGCTCCTATTGATTTTGTACCAACAAGAAAATGACAGTTCATCGTCTAAGTATTTCGATTGAATGAATTATTTATTTATTTATTGTTATTTATTTATTGTTATTTATTTATTTAGATGTATTTCTTTACATCTATAATGGTTACATATTCGATTTTACTTAAGCAAAAGAAATTAATTAAAATGCTATAAAATAAATTTCAAAGAAACCTATACTTTATCATTCTTAAATTAATATGATATAGTTCATTTTTAACCTGTTCTCTTTTCGACAGGAACACTCTTTAGTGCATTTCTTATTTGACTGTCCATTTTCACTTGGGGCGGTAATTGTATCTCTACTCCAGATGTTGAAAAATCATTCCCGACTCTTACCGAGACCCTGACCCCGTTCAAGGGTTTCGTCCACATAGTGCATAAATGTCACATGTGTGAAATTGTTTTTAACTCTCTGTTCTTTGGAGTTGTTTCCACCTTTAATGCTTTCAATATTGATCTCGAGAATTTTCTTTATTATTCGAAAGAACCTTGTTATGTCTCTCAACCACTTGCAGTAGGTTGATGAGTTTGTCTAAAGGTTACTTTCCAACTTATATTAGTTCATTAATATTTTTGATATATGACATGTGGAAATAATGTTAAGAATCATGTCATCTTCTGTGAGTTCCTTGCCACAGAGATTGTGACGCGTTTTGGATATAACATTTCTTTGTTGAAATCAGTTACCTTTTTGTAATCGAGTAACTGAGTTTCATTCCACTATACGATTAGTTCGGGAAATACATATTCATGACTACTCCTTATTATCCCTTTCGGGACATCCCACATTTCTTTGGGGGTTTCTAGTAAAGGTATTCCTATGAAACTTAGGATTTATATGTCGTCTCAAAACATGAGGGTATTTGCTTGTACCTTTTCAAGAGGTTGGTTTTAGAGTCAATTGGGGAGTTGATGGACTTTAGGTATTTTCTTGTACCTTTTCAAAAGGAGGTTTATATACTCATTTATGATACTCAGATTCTTTTGAGTTTACGACGTTGATTTTGGGATTAGTTGTTTCAACCATTTACATATATAAAGGATAATATGTTATTTTCTTTTTGATAAGAAAATGGATTATGGTTATGAAATTTCATTATCATAACAATATTAGATTTTTGTATGCTTACATTTTGTTGATAATACTTCATCAATATTTCAATTTGCGAAAACAAATCACTCAATCTATTGGATTTCCAGGTAGTAGGGGAATCTCATTGATTTCTTAAGTCTCTACAAACCTTAGGGCTATTTACACCCGTTTGACAAAATCTAATCGATATTTTGAGATTTATTTAATTTGAAGATAACATTATTAATCATAGAGCTTTTGGCATGAAGCCAAAATGAACATGAGTTTGGCATATGAAGCCAAATTTAGTGTTTTAATACCTTCATATTATTTTAGGAGATTTTGTCATTGGACAAATAAATATTGGTTTTGACATAAAGTCAAATTCAAAATTTGAAAATATTTCTAATATTTTTGGAGCTTTTGTTATAAAAAAAATCAAAATATATGAGGATTGGAAGTGTACATTCCAAAAAATTAGTTATAAGATTATGATATGTAATTAAGATATAACATTTAAATATTATGTGGGGAAATCAATTAAATACTAAATCCATAATCAAGTTTATAAATATTTATTACCCCGTATAATTAAATTAAAAATGGCAAGCCAAGTTAAATAAATTAACTATCATATCTAAATAATAATTAATTAGCATATGAATATCCCACAATAATATGTCAGTCTAATTTAAAAGATACCATCAAATTATAGACATAAATAAGTAAATAACATTATATAATGAAATTAACCATCTAAACATGTTAATATTGTAAAGTAATTGAATAATCATAAATAAAAAAATAAAAATAAATTTAAAATTATAAATCTATCATATATATAGAAGCTATCATTCCGCTTTAAAATTAACATATGTTAGTACCAGGATTAAAGTTATATCAATACAATATATTAATATAATAAATATTTAATAAAATAGATAAATAAAACCAATTTAATAAAAACTAAATACAAATCATACCTCAAGTACATACGGTGAGCTACATTCGTGAAAAATTAATTGAAGAATACGATTTTTCTTTTAACTAATTTTTTTACAACAATTCTAAAGTTGCATAGTCCCCAAAAAAAATTATTGATTTAAAATCAAATTAAATAACGATCAATTACTATTATAAAAAAAACCATATCACCATTAAAAATAGAATGATTTTGAAAGCAATTGTTTACCAACTTGCAAATTGCCAGAACAATTTTTGTGTTTATTAAAATTGATCGGCGACCACAAACTAATAAGAATAAGAAAGAAAAATAAAAACTAAAGCATATAAGCATGATGCGTTCATGGCTAAAAGAGTTAATCATGATTAATCATAATTCATAGACAAAAAATTGTAAGTTTTTGTAGAGATACTTACTTGAATTGCAATATTGGAAAAAACAGATCTTCTAATGGTAGCGGATTGCGAATAGAAGAACTGTTTAATAGCGGCGAAAACGATCTGAGGGAGCGATAGCGCAAACGAGATACGTGCTGATAACGTGTTATAAGAAAAGCAGAATAGAACAACAGTAAATAGAGAGAATGAAATCTGTAATTCTCATTAATCATAAACCATTTAAATAGGGAGAAATTTACAAAGAAAAGGAAACATTCATTATGATAAATTCTAATACTAGAAAAATATTATATTAATCACTTTCTTTTGATGATGACACATAATCCTACAACAATTATCTCAATACACTTTTTAAAAGGAATTTATATAAATTAACAGTGAATTGTAGATTTAGGTCCCTGTATTTCGATAATTTTTTTTATGACTAGGGTCCATGTACTATATGTAATATGGATTTGGTCTATGGGGTATTTAATTTGTCAGGTCCATGGTTCCTCTGACTAACAACATTAAAATAAATTTATTAACTCAGTTAAATTAAAGATTATTTGAGTTCTTTCCATTTTTTGTATTTTTCTTATTAAATATAAGTAAAAAAATTAAATTTATACACACACATAATATATATATATATATATATATATATATATATCAATCATGGTATCAAGTTGAATAAAACAATATATCGTTTTTTCATATAATTTGTTTGATTAAAAAATTATTTTTATTTAAAAAAAAGTTTTTTAAACATAGACGAATTTGTTGCTTTCTAAAACTTGATGTCTTCATATGAAAATAATAATGTAAATTTTAGAATACTTTCAAGCTTTTATTCTTAGGTGTCGTTTGTTTTTTAATAGGTCTAAAGTCTGAAGTCTTATTTTAGTTATGATTAATAAGAGGTTGTGTATAAAAATGTTTGAATGATTCAGACTTAAGAGCTATTAAGAGATTTAAAAAAAAACAAACAAACAACCCCTTAGTATTTACAACAGAGTAGGATACAAACATTATAAAACTGAAAAGTTTTGTTAGGTAATATTGGTTTGTACATATGCTTTAACAATTATATTATTGAAAAGATTTATTTACCTTAAATTTTCTTTGGGGAATTTTTGGCATAAACAGTTTGGCGTCCACCGTGGAGCCTCATCCAAAGAAAATCTTCGATAATTTTACGACGTACTAACGTTTTCCTTCAAGTGTTCTCTTTTTACAGTCATTCAGGACAATGACATTCCAAGGAACTCAAGATAATGTTGTGGCCCAGATGAACATGGAGCTGACTGCTGCTCGTGCTCGTATTGACGCCCTAACAGCTCAGGCTCGACAAGCAGCTGAAACCATCTTTAAGAGGTAAAATCTAAGTAGCATACGGTATAGAGTAACCTACTATTTTGGTCCCTGTGGTTTACACCAAGTATGCAAGTCGTCTCTAGACTTCATCAGTACAGTTAGCGTCCATGTGGTTTACATATTGACTTAAAAATTGTCCCTTGTCACCAACTCCGTTAAAAATTTCTTCTAAGATAGGACCCGAATACATAATTCACTCTTAATTTATATAAATTATTTTTAAAAAGTGTATTGAGATAATAATTTGTAGAATATTTTAATAATATAATAACGTTGAAATCTCTAAAATAGAGAATTTTTGGAGTTAATTGTAATTCTATTTAGAGATTTTGACTTTTAATTCTTTATTTTTAAGAAATTATAAAGAATCTACTAGACACGTTCTTATGTTCTTATTTTGTTTTATTTAAAAAGTAAAAAAAAATGGTTATTAAAACAATGTATATTTGTTATGTATATATCACCATTGGACTAACAATGTATTATTTTAGCCATTATACTAATTTTTATAGGTTTTAATCCTTACATTAGTTTAAATATAGAAAGTAGGATTTTATATGGTTCAACATTGTTACTAAAAACACTAATGGATAACACAAAACTAGGAAAATGGTTATTTCTCCTTATCAATCTCACAATCATAGAAAGTCAATTTTTTGGATAAAAAAATGATAACATTTCTTGAAAAAGTTAAATTCATCCAAAAATTTCTTGATAGACAAACTCGATATATGTTAAAAATGATTTAGTTTTTGATTCATTGTGTATTATTCAAATTTGGGTAGTATTGAAACCATATAAAAATCAAATTCATATTTATATAAAAAATAAAATATCTGTTAAAGAACAAACAATATAAGAGAACCGAATGTATTCTCATTAATTATAATCCTTTAAATAGGGGCGATTACATAGAGACAATGATAATCATGGAAGGAGATTTAGGGGATGTTTGGCAGTTGCATAATGGTTTGGTGCAGAATGATTAAGGGGTCAGAATGATTAAAAGGCTCTTATGATATAGTGCAATATGAAATATGATTGTTTGGTAATTGTTCAGAATGAAATCAGGGCGCTTAATGGTTAAGGGGGACCCAAGATACAAAATGATTCAGAGGGTTTTGGAACCATTAATAGACAACCTTTTTTTCTCTGCCAAACAAGATTCACCTCTTAATGATTTAGAGGTTGTCTCTTAATGAAACCATTAAGAGGTAAACAAACAACCCCTTATTCCATAAAATAACTTAAACGTTTATGTCTATCTCTATATCTTCACATCCTTTTGACGATGAAAGACTTACCCTACAATACATCCCTTGGGCCGAGTCAAGGAATGATGGTATATGATTATTGTCTCGTTAAAACCCTTAAAACAAAATAAAAACCCAGTAGGAAAAAAAAATAGGACAAAGAAAAGAGTATAACACATCAGTTTCTTTGAAATATTGACTTTTCCTTTAGTCTAATATTCCTCTAATTTGTATATTAATCATGAGAGTTAAAAAAATGGTATATAAACTGTTGTCTCACTAAATCCTTGCACAAATCCATTGCGAAAAATAAAACATTAGGTGAAGGAAAAAACACAACTTACTAATATTACATGTATAATATACTCCATTTTTTGTCTACTACTCCCCCTGATTCGTGTATTAGCCATGGGAGTTTAGAAAGTCTATGATTTCAATACTTTCTACATGTTTTCCAAATATGGGTTTAGGTAATGATTAGGTAATTAACAAATATGTCACATTCTCTTGGCATCTTACTTCACTCACTTAAATCTTGAGGAGAGTTTGTTATTGTTGATTATATGGAAATGTAAACGGAATATTTTTCGTGTTATCAACCTTGATGTATCTTACGTTCATTTCTTTGATACATGATGAATTACATCCATATATGCAGGTAGGATAGTGGTTGAACTCAAAACACTAGCTCTTCTAATATTTGTAATGATAGTCCTTAACCATGTACATTCTTGAACAATAATTGGAATTGTTCAAGGATGTAGGTACAAGGCATTATAAGTTTACTTCCAAGCAATTGACGTGTTACCTTTGATATTTCTTTATCCAGTTTGGGAACAACCTTTGTATAGGTAAGGCAACTACCTAATATCAGCAAAGACATACCATGACACTATTTGATGTTTTTCTATTATGGCCGATACTTTTGCTACTCACATTCTAAGTAGGTATTGTAGTTCCATTAGCAATATCGTTTCTCTATGTAGGAAGAATATAAGCCTACGTCAATAGGAAAAAATTATCTTGATATTATTTCAATGATGTTGCATTGGCGCTGTTAGAGCACATATTTGTTGGATGCAAGATCATAGAAAACAGAAAATAAAAGTAAAGCAAGTCAACTCTCAAGCATCAAAGTCAAAGTCTCTTTTCTAATAAGTCAAAGTATCTTGTATTGTATTTTGTTTCCTTGTTTTAGATGATAGGTATAAATATCCTTTTGTCTTTGTTCTTGTAATAAGATGTACACGAATCAGAGAAGAGATTTATAGAATATTATTCTAGAGAGAGAGAGAGTGAATGTAGAGAGAGAAAATGAGATAGATTCTAATCTTTGATTGAATCAATAACATGTGATTTCATTATTGAATCATCTTGATTGTTATTGATTGTTGTTACGATTAGAACTTGAAATTGGGAATAACAATTGGTATCAGAGCATTCAGATCATCAAAACTTTCTCCAAGAAATGTCATTAACAATTCTGACTACTGATCTGTTGAACTGAATCTTAGATTGAATTTCTTCTTTTTGTGTGTAATTTGAGTTATGTTTGATTGGATTGTGTTCGAATTATGATCTAGAATCATTCTTGTATAGGTTTGAAAAAGGATTGCACAGTAACTTTTCATCAATTTGATGATTTTATGAGTTTTGTTTTCACGAGTTCAATAAGCACTGTTCTATATCGATTTGTAAATTGTTAGTGTTTCGTATCGAATTTCTTTGATAGATTTGAGTTCTAGAAGTACAAGTGATCGAATTGTCAAAGTTTGATTTCAAAATTCTAAGAATAGGTAGGTTTTTGCGCAGATTAGATCGATTTTTCATTCGAGATTCGAAGAACACGCAAGATGATCAAGAACTCGCAGATTGTCCAAGAACTCGTAGAATAAATTCGTAAATTTGATGGATTTCGCAGAGTTTTAGGATTTGATTCTGAAATATTTCCTAAGTAAAGGATTCGCAAATGTGTTTATTATGAATTGTAAAGGATTCGTAAATATGTTTCTTACGAATTTCATAGAATTCACATATCATTGTGTTAAGGATTCTTCGAAAGGTGTAAAATTCGTAAGTATGTGAGATACGAATCCCTCAGAATTCCATAGATTTCGTATAAGTGTTGATTGCGAATTCTAAAACCTTTACTTGCGAACTCTGATCTTACTTGCGGATTCTGAAGTAGATTTTGTGAGAATTTGTAACTTGCAATTTCTTGTTTTTGATTTTTCTTGTGAATTCTGATTTTGTTCTATATGCTAATTCTATTTTTCATCTACTGTGCTAATTCTTAGTACTTCACCCTATCTTGCTAAGTCCTTACTTAGAGAAATTTAGAAATTTCATTTCTAATTTTCTTTCTAAGTGTTATTCCCTGTTTCTAGATTCTAATCACAAACAAATCAACAAACAAGATTTATTGAATATACCTTTTTGATTTAATCTCAAATTCTCAAACGATTACAATCTTTCTCTCTCTAGAACTCTCTTTCTCTCTCTACAATGCTCTTTGTCTCTTCTTTACTTCGTACAACTACTAAAAACAGAAATACAAAGCTATTTATACCTACATCTAAATACAAGAAAAACAAATACAAATACAATACTTTGACTTTTTATTACAAAAGACTTTGACTTTGATGAGAGTTGACTTTCTCAGCTTTGACTTCTTACACTTTGACCTTCAGTCTTCTAGATCTTGTATCCAACAGATTTATGCTCTAACAATCTCCCCCTTTGGATTCAAGATCACTATTGAAAGATCTAGCAATTTAGTCTTCACTTTTAAGCTCTGTCAGTACAATCTCCCCTTTTTCTTTGATAGTATTCTTTCCAAAACTGTCTTCAAACGATTAACCATTACCCCAAAAACTTTCACAAAACACTTTCAGACTTTGGAAAGAAATTGTCTTCAGAATCAGCTCGGATTGCTTTAGCAAATAATCTTCAAAGAAAAATTTCCTCAAAAACAGCACATTTTCAGAAATTCTTTGATCTTCTTCAAATCTTTACTTTGAATTTTCTGACTTGGACATTTCTTTAAAATCATCTCGCAAAACTTTATCAATTCTTGATACCATCTCCCCCTTTTTGATGATTTGAACATCTATATCATCAAAACTTTGCTTCCAAGAAATGTCTTTGACCATTCTGATCTGTCAACCTGAGCCTCTGATTCTGTGATCCATAACAAAGTATTCATCTACATCTTTGCAAATCCAGACAAAATAAGAACATGTAACTCCTGAATCAACAAATGAATCAGTTAAAATGCTTGTTAGTAACACGAAGTCACTGTGTGTAACGAATACACAATATAAAGGAGCTTTTTGATGTTCATTCCCCCAGGGCTTCCATCCAATCATCGAAACACCACAAAGGCAATTTCTATGAATGTTATGACAAAGAAACAAATTCTTTGTGTGTTCGTGCAAGTGTAGAAAGAATTAAGCATATGATGATTGCGTTTAATAAGGCTCAACATTGTGTAAACCACTGAGACAACAATAGTATAAACACCGACTCAATGTGCATGATTGAAGTGCGAAGGTAGGGCAGACTTCCTTTTTTTCAATATCCAGATTTTCCACATGAAAACCAGATAGCATATGTGTTGCGTCCCCTTGAAAATGTGAAACATTTTCTTTTTGAGAAGAAAATGAGTGGCTGGTGGGGTTTTAGCAAGAGTTGGCATGGGCTAATTGCCTGTTTCAATAACGTTCACCAAAGAATTGTGAAACGCTAGTAATGTGGCTGCCCAGCTCAGAAAGTAGTTGGTGCAAAGTTTAATATTCTTTTACTCTGTTCTCACACCCTCTTTCTTGTGATCATTAAGCTAACTACTAACCAATCTCTCATTTCCATTTTACCTCGTCACACCCACACTCATTTTTTATAGACTCCTCACACTCAATCACTAAGGATTAACTTCTTGGGTAGAAATCACTGGTTAACGTGATTCCATAGAAGTTCAGTTAATTCCTAGCACAAAGAACCCATATTTCCTATAAAGCATAAGTTGCTCAACTGTTTTAACTTTATCAGTTAAAGCGCATATACAAATGTCAGATAAATGTATGCTCATAAAATATAATCATGAATATTTGAGAATTTGAAACATTGAAGTATTGTCAAACAAGTATATTGAATGAATGAATATGAATGCAAGAAACTTGTTTAAAAATCTTGACATTGTATGAAAATGATCAGAAATGAATGATATAAAAATCAAAACTTATGGTCAAGAATAATGGATATGTGTCTATACGAAACAAAAATATAGACATTCTTGAAAAACCGTTTCGAAATGAATTAACGCTCAAAATTCATTGAAATACAAGCGGAGTGTCTTACCATCGAGGAAAAAAAATAGTTTCGATTTAGAGACATGGTAAGAACATTTTGAACAAAAAAATCAAACCAGTGTGTGTGAATACTTGAAAGTATATAGAAAAGACAATACACAAGTATTAATCTTTGGAAACACACGGTTTGTAATCAAGTAAGCACAAATAAATTTTGAAAAACATTTTAAAATTAATCACACTTCCAATTCATGAAATTTGTTTAAGAATCGGGAAGTGGTTTGAACATTTCAGAACATGTTTTTTTATATCTGAAAGTTGTCCTTCTTTCAGATACATTTGAGATTAAGATAAGAAATTTACCGTTTCGCACAATCTTAAATCTCATGAAGTCAAGCTGAAGTCATTAAGATATGATCTTATCAGCTTCTCTCATCCTGCATAAGTCTCAAAGTCTAGTCAAAACAAATTTTATTCACAAAGTTTATTGAAATGTAAAAGACATAAAGCAGTAAAACGATTAAAATACGAGTTCTGATATGAAATAATCAGAAATCAAAGGCTTACTCCTTTTGATACTATATGCTCCCCCTAAAATCATGCATCTCAAAAAATTTGTCAGTTAGGTAAAATGCAAAAATTAGTTATGCTCCCCCTCAAAAGAATAATGATCATCTTAAATTGCATCTCACTCTCCCCCTGAGATCATGAACAAACTATTAAAGTGCAGATATCTTTTCAGAAATAATGATAAAGAGAATGATGAAAAATAACAATACTTAACTTTATTAGGTAACAACCGATTATGTCTTAAGATTTAACATACCAAGCTTAGAGACAAGAAAATTAAATCTCTTTTCATTTAAGGGTTTGGTAAATAAATCTGCAAGTTGATAATCTGTTTTTACAAAATAAAGTTCAATTGTTCTGTTTTCTACATTATCTTTAATAAAATGACACCTGACGTCAATGTGTTTGGTTTTCGTATGCTGAACAGGATTAGCAGATATTGCGATTGCACTGTTCGAGTAACAATAAATTGGTATTTTATCAAACTTGAATCCATAGTCTCGCAGCTGTGTTCGCATCCACAGGACTTGAGAGCAGCAACTGGTAGCAGCTACATACTCTGCTTCAACATTCGATGTGGAAACGCATAATTATTTCTTTGATGCCCAGCTAACGAGCTTGTCTCCAAGAAATTGAATGTGACCTGAAGTACTCTTTTTGTCCAACATGCAACCTGCATGATCTGCATCTGAATAAGCAGTCAGTTTAAACCCTGTATCCTTAGGATACCATAGACCAAGATCTGCGGTGCCCTTCAGATATCTAAAATTCCGCTTGACAGCAGCCAAATGAGATTCTTTAGGAGCAGTCTGATATCTAGAACATAAGCATGTTGAAAACATAATATCTGGTCTACTAGATGTAAGATACATTAAAGACCCTATCATACCTCTATAAGTCCTAACATCAACACTTTTACCCGAAGGATCAGTGCTAATTTTAGTACCTGGTGCCATCGGGGTTCCAATTGGTTTACAATTTTCCATTTTAAACTTTCGAAGAATATCCAAAATGTACTTAGAATGGTTAATGAAAATCCCCGTTGAAAACTGTTTTACTTGTAATCCGAGAAAGAAATTCATCTCTCCCATCATACTCATTTGAAAACGTGACACCATTAGGTTAGAAAAGTTTTTGCAGTATTTTGGATTTGTAGACCCAAATATTATATCATCAACATATATTTGAATAAGGAGGATATCGGCTTTTTCCGTTTTGATGAACAAAGTGGTATCAACTTTACCTTTGGAAAAACCTGACTCGACCAAGAATTTATATAGAACATCATACCATGCTCGAGGGGCTTGTTTTAAACCATACAGGGCTTTATCCAAAATGTAGACGTGATCTGGCTTATCTAGATTAACGAACCCTTCTGGTTGAGACACGTATACTTCCTCTTTAAGAACGCCATTCAGAAAGGCTGTTTTCACGTCCATCTGATAGACTGTGAAATTCTTGTGAGTTGCGTAGGCTAGAAACATGCGGATTGCCTCTATATGCACTACTGGAGCATACGTCTCATCGTATTCTATGCCTTCCTCTTGCCGGTAACCTTTGGCAACAAGTCTAGCTTTGTTTCTTATGACGATAACATCTTCGTCCTTCTTGTTTTTTGAATACCCATTTAGTTCCTATCACGGTCTTTCCTACTGGCTTTGGAACTAATCTCTAGACCTTTAGGGCTTCAAACTGATTTAACTCGTCTTGCATGGCAGATATCCAATCTGAATCAGCTAAAGCCTCTGATACTCGCGTGGGCTCTATCTTGCTGAGGAATGAATCATGCATACATCGATTAAGAGTCGCTGACCTAGTTTGTATAGGCTTGTTAAGATCTCCAATTACTTGATGTAAAGGATGCTCTTTGGTCCAGCGATGCTCATGAGGGAGTGGAGTAGATGAAGATTGATCATGATCATCATCTAAAAATCCACTATCCGGCTCTTCAGTTTGAATAGTTGGAGGGGGGTTTTCAGTTGAAGTTGCAGGTGTAGAAGCATCAGTTGGAACAACAGACTCTGGCTGTTGAGTAGACATTGTATCACACCCAAATGATACAATTACTTCTGGCTCAACAGTTACTTGTATATCTGCAACTGTAGGAGTATTCAATGGAATATGAGTTTCTGACTGAACGAGTTATTAAAGTTCAGTTACAACATCTGAAGTGACTGGATGATTGTAACTTGTGTCTTCAGACCTGTCAGTCACAACAGATTTAGGCAAATTAGATCCTAGAAACTCATCATAAAAGAATTCAAATAACAAATCTAAATCAGATAAATGTGAAAGTGAAGTAGAAGCGTTATCCAAATTGTTCTTTGTAGAAACAGGTTCTGGACTGATCTGCCCAGAAGCTAATACTCCAGTTATCACGGGTTCTGAACTGAGTTGTTCAGAAGCCATTTCCTCATCGAATGTTACATTGACGCTCTCTACAACTGTCTTTGACTTCTTCAAATAAACACGATATGCTGCAGATGTTGAAGAGTAACCAATGAAGATGCCTTCGTTTGCCTTATCACTTAATTTATTCAGACTCTCTCTGTCGTTAAGCATGAAACACTTACACCCAAATATATGAAAATACTTGATTGTCGGTGTTCTGTTGTTGATCAGCTCATATGGAGTCTTTTGAAAATGGCAGTGTACCATGAATCGATTTTGAGTATGACATGCAGTTGACACAACTTCTACCCACAAGAATAGAGGTAAGTCAGACTGGCTCAGCATAGTCCGAGCGCTAGTGTCTGATTTAGCCTTTCGACTAATCCATTTTGTTCAGGCGTACGAGCAACAGAGTATTGATGTGATATCCCAACCGATTCGAGATATTCTTCAACGGTTTTGTTTTTGAACTCTGTGCCGTTGTCAGTTCGAAGAAACTTGACTGGTCTCTACATATTCACCTGGGTCGTCTTTAAGAAAGTAATGAGAACTTCGGGTGTCTCATCTTTTGATCGAAGAAATTTGACCCACGTGTATCTTGAATAATCGTCCACAATAACCAACACGTATTTCTTTCCTCCTAATCTTTGTGTTCTTATTGGACCGTAAAGATCCATATGTAACAACTCTAGTGGAGAACTGGTGCTTGGTCCAGGCTTCGGTTTATGTGCGGCTCTCTTCATCTTACCTTTTTCACAAGCTGCACATAAGTGTTCTTTCTCATATCTCAGTTCAGGAAGTTCTTTTACCAACTTATCTTTGACCAACTTGTTGATATAACGAAAGTTCAGATGTGATAGTCTTCGGTGCTAGAGCCAACTTTGCTGGATCGAAGCTTTTGTCATTAAGCATATTTGATTGTCAATCTGAACTTTTGACAAATTGATGGTATAAAGGGTTGTCTTTCGATTTCCAGCTAAGAGTTCTGTGCCGTCTTCAGTACGAACCAAGCAACTCTTAGATTTGAAGTTGACCTCTAATCCTTTATCGCAGAATTGACCGATGCTAAACAAGTTGTGCCCTAAACCTTCGACATAGCTCACCTTACTGATCGTTATGTTGTCTTGAATAATGTCACCATATCCTAAGATTGGTGAAAGCTGATCGTTTCCAAATATGACATTTCCACTGAATTTCTCTGTATAATTAGACAATAAAGCTTTCTGCCCGGTCATATGTTTGGAACAACCGCTATGCAAGTACCACATATGCCGGGTCTGCAAGAGAAATCAGGAAACAATAGATTTAGGTACCCATTTAAAAACGGGTCCTAACAGATTAGCACATGATTTTGGTATCCATTTAAATATGGACCCTCCTTTTCTTTGAAAACTTTTGAAAAAATATGATCTTGAAGAATAAACATGATAAGATCCAAACCAATCATTAGAATTATGATGATAAGCAAAATTATTTCTCCGATAATGATAAGATTTAGTAGTAGTAGGAGATAATTGAATCAATTTCTTTATTGAATAACGCTTGTAAGAAGTTAGAAGGTTTTGTTTATGAGAAGCAAGTTGACCAACTACATCAGTATCACTACTATCAGATCTATTACATGAGTTATCAGAAACTGATTCAGCTATCTCATCATTCTTCCTTTTTGGTCTCCATTCAGATCTAGCTTTCGACCTTTCCTTCCTTAAATCTGAAACATAAGATTTAGAATTAGTAGGAAAATAAGATTTATGAGATTGAGTTTTCTTTTGTGTACCTGTGTATTTCTGTTTCTGTAATCGCTGTTTCTTATGTTTCTTACCTTGAGTATAGTAATCAGCAGTTACAGAAACTGATTCACCAACCTTAGCTGATGATTCACCAATATTAAAACCACTTGGTAACACTTTTTCATTTATAAGACAAGTAGAATGATCAGGAAGAGGAGCATTGAAGTCAAACATATCAATTTCTTCTATACACCCATCATCAAAATTAAGAAAGTCATTTGCAGACTCAAATAAGTCATCAAAATTATCAGACGAAGTTTGAGGTGCCTTTGAAACTGTAGAACACTTTGTAGGTTTAGATTGAAAAACAATGTTCTTTAAAACTGTAGAAAACACACTTTGTTCAATATCTACCAAAAGTCTTTCATCAGAAATAATATTTTCAAGTTCAACTATTTTGCTTTCAAGAATGAGTGGAGAAACATAAACCTTTGCAATTGCAGGTTTTGCCTTCATCTCAGAAACATAATAACTAGCAAAATAATCGTTTGAAAGAACTTTTGGTGTCTCTGAAAGATAACTATCATTTAACTTTGCATAGTTAAATGGTAGTTGCATTTTCTTTACATTCTTTCTATTTTCAGTTTCTTTGGCCTCAACTTCTTCTGGTAATTTGGTAACAAATTTGGGTTTTAAATGAGTATGTTTACCAGCACAAGCAAGAAAATCAAAATTATAAAGTGCTGGTTGTTTTCTGATGGCTTTCTTTAAGTAATGGGGGTTTTCAAAACCAAGTCCCCATTTTTCCTTAACATCAGCCTCTTCGTTAGGTGCACTTAGAAAAAAGATTTGATCTGTTTGGCCTCTTGCATAGAGTTTGGCTTCCAGACCATTTACCTTCTTATTCAAAAGCTTGTTCTCAACCTGCAATTTATGAATAGTTAGTGCAGATTCTTTCTTCTCAAACTCAGACTTAGAAATTTTAACTTCAAAATCAGAAATCTTCTTTTCAAAACAATCTACTTGAATTTTAGAATCAGAAGCAGACTTGCGTAAAGAATCATCTAGATCTTTGTTCCCAATAACGGACTTATTAAGCTCAAAGATCTTGTTGTTTCTTTTAGCAACTCTGTCTTTTTCCTTTTTCAGTTTTGTTTGAAGGTCATTAAGCTCAACCATCATGGCTTTCATTTTGGTTAAGAAATCTTTTTCAGTTTAGTGCACTACCTCATCAGCCGCTTCATCATCTGACTCATCATATTTCACCGCTTTGCCCATTAAGCATATATGAGCAACTTCTTCTTTCTCTACCTCTTCACCATCTGAATGATCCAGCCAAAATTCGTCTTCAGCCATTAATGCTATGCCTGCTTCTTGTTGTTTGGCCAATAGCAGTTTGTTCTGATAGTACTGGGAGTTGCGAACCTTTGGCTTTCGACATTCTTTAGCAAAATGTCCAATCTTGCCACAATTGTAGCATTTGATTGGATCATTTGCTGGCTTTTCAGCAATGGTATAGTCATTCACAAACTTCTTTCTTTCTTCGGGTTTCTTCTCAACAAATCGGTTTCCTTCTACCCGTTCCCTGTGCTCATGGTTCTTGGAGCTAGATGAAGAGTACCTCTGAGAATTGGATCCCGACTTTTTGTAGAATTTCTTTTGAAATGCACGGGTCAGTAATAGCATAGCTTGTTTGAGGCTTTCTCCATCATCACCATCTGATTCAGATTCGGATTCTGAACTAGTAATGACTTTCTTCTTTTTCTTCTTCTCTTTCTTTTCTTTCTTCTTCTCTCCGGCTACCAATGCTATGGGATCAGGAACTTTCTCTTCCTTCTTTTTCTCAATTCTTTTCTCTTCCACCTCCTCTTCATTATGACGTAGAGTCTCATAAACTTCATGTAACAGAATGTCATTGAGATCCTTCATTTGTTTCATCCTACGTGTATGCTTTTTCCATTCTGGTTGTAGGATGCTCAGGAATTTGACATTGTTCTCAAGTTGCTTCTTTTTCACCTTATTCTTTGACAACTCATTCAGAAGCAATACAAAACGTTCATATGTATCTTCCAAGCTTTCATTCTCTTTGGCTTTAAACTCTTCATAACTGTTAATACAGTTAGCCACTTTCATTTGATTCCCGACCTTGGATCCCATCATCATCTTTTGCAGTTGATCCCACATCTTCTTTCCATTTTTCTTGTAGCTATCAATATTGATGTAAATATCATTAGGAATTCTTTGAAGAAGTAACGACCGTACTTGTTTATATGCTTTAAATCGGCTTTTCTGCTCTTCAGAATACTGGGCAAAATCCATTGGAATTGCTCTCATCTTTTGTACTCTATCCTCATCTCCATCCTCACTCTCTGAGGATTCATCATCAGGGATTTGAACAGTAGGTGGAATCATTGGACCTTCTGTAATTCACAGTAGTATGTTCTCCCCATTCGCATGTCTATCCACAAAATCCAGAAATCTGTCTTTCCACTGTTCATATTCTTCTTTGAACACTATCGGAGGCTTGACATCAGTGCCAATAGAAAGAGCATCTTTAGAAGTCATCTTGACTGAACATGTTTGAAAAATATATGCAATAAGAAACTAGAAACTGATCGTTAGTCCAAATATGAAATCACAAGAAAAATCTTGAAATTAAAAAAAAATCAGAAATTCAGAAATTTTGACTAAGTAACAAAACTCGCAAAGCACTATAGAACTCGCAAGTCACTATTCACTGACAAACTCGCAGACTGAGACGTGCGAGATTGAGAAACTCGCAAACAACTAGTTGCGTGTTTTGATGAACTCGCAAACCACTGATGAAGTTGAAACTCGCAAGTTGCTATACGCGCTAGTCACTATTTACTTTGAAACTCGCTAGTAGGCACTAGCGAGTTTCGAGAACTCGCTAGTCACACTGAGCGTGTTTATGAGGTTTGCGCTAGTCAAGCACTTACGCGTTATGACGCTCACGCAAAGCACTGTTTGCGCCTTTCACCACTCGGGCAAGATGAAGTTTGCGCGTTTCACTGCTCACGCAAGATGAGGTTTGCGCTTTACACGGATCACGCAAAGCTCAAACTCGCTGTGGGTCCACAATGTTTATATCAAGTTTTATAGAAACAACAACACAATAACGATTACCAACCTGTATTGATTATAACAACGGTTACAGGATTGATCGATTTAAGCTATAGATGTGTTCTCTGTTTTCTCTCTGATTTACACCTTAAGTGTGTGTTTTCTTATCTGATCTATGTTAGAGAGTTGTTGAGAGATACACAATATCTAATCTATCTAATGTGTGTCTAACACACTTCCTACAACTTGCAATAATATCTAGATTTATTATCTAGATATTATTTCTAAATAATATCTATTACAAAGATATTAACTAACAAACTATAATATAACTAATAACTAACTAACTAGATATTAACTTAACTAATACAATAACAAACAATTACTTTGACATTTATTACAAACGACATAGACTTTAATATCCAGAGTCGACTTTCCGGCTTTAGCTTCAGATTGCGATCTTCAAATTGGATGATCTTGAATCCAATGAGACTGTGGTCTAACAATCTCGCCCTTTGGATCAAGATCATTACTAAAAAAGTTTTTAGAAATTCAGTCTTCTTCTTCAGCTCAGAAGATGCAATCTCTTTCTCTAGCTCTGAAATCAGCATGTCTTTAGAATTCTTGCTTTTGAAGATTTCAATCTTGGACGTGATTCTTGAAACATGTGATCTTTGCCATTTCTTGTGTAGTCATTCTCCCCCTTTTTGATAATAAGTGCAACGACTTCATCAAAACTTTTTGTAAGAAATGTCCTTCAGTTAGAGCCTTTGATTCGACAATTCATAAGATATTCATCTAGATCTTTGCAAATCCAGACAAATTAGTCGTGTAAAACCTGAATCAACTAATGAATCAGTTAACATGCCTGTCAGTAACACTAAGTCACTTGTGTGTAACAAATAGACATTGGAAAGGAGTTGTTTTGATGTTGACTCCCCTAGGGCTTCCATTTAATCATCAAAATACCACAAAGGTTATTTCTATAAACGTTATGACAAAGAAACTAATTCCTTGTGTGTTCGTGCTTGTGTTGAAAGAATTAAGCACTTGATGATTTCTTATAGGCTCAAAATTTGTGTAAACCACTGAGACAACAGTAAGTTAAACACAGACTCAATGTGCATGATTGAAGTGCGAAGGTGGGGCAGTCTTCCTTCTTTTCAATATCCAGATTTTCCAAATGAAAATCAGATAGCAAATGTGTTGCACCCCCTTAGAAAATGTGAAACACTTTCTTGTTGAGAAGAAAATTAGTAGATGGTGAGGTTTTATCAAGAGTTGGCATGGGCTAGTTGCCTGTTTCAATAATGTTCACCAAAGAACTATGAAACATTAGAAATGTGGCTACCCGTCTCAGAAAAAGTTGGTGCAGAGTTGTGATATTTTTTTAACTCTGTTCTCTCACACTCTTTCTTTTAAACATTAAGCTTACTCTAACCAAACTTTCTTTCTTTGTTTGACACACTCATTTCTTTTGACTTCTTACACTCAATCACTATGGATTAACTTCGTGGGTAGAAATCACTGGTTAACGTGATTCCATAGAAGTTGTGTTAAGTCCTAGCACAAAGAAATCATGTTTTCCTATGATGCACATGATGCTCAGATATGTTTAACTATTTCAGTTAAAGCACAACGTAGAACTTGAAAACATTTAAGGTCACACTTCCAATTAATGAATTCGTTTTGAGAATCGGGAAGTGGTTTGAACATTTAGATCAATGTTTTCTATGATTGAAAGTTGTCCACTTATCAACCATATATGAGATTAAGATAAAGGATTGTACCTTAACCTGCGATCTTACATCTCATGAAGCTTAAGCTTAAAGTCATAAACATATGAACTTGTAAGCATCTCTAAAAAATTATGCAAAAATCTTATGTCAAGTCAAAGTAAAATTTATTCACTTAAATTGAAAAGACAAAAAGCAGTAAAACTGTTAAAGTACGAGTTCTGATCCGAAATAATCAGAAGTCATATCCAAACTCCTTTGACTTGAAGAGCTCCCCCTAAAATCTTGCATTACAAAAATTTGACATAAAAGGTAAATGCAGAAATCTTATGAGCCCCCCCTCAAAATAAGATTGACCATTTGTCAATTTCTTCTCATACTCCCCCTTGGATCATGAACAGTATATAGAAGTGCAGATATTTTGCGGAAATGAAGAAATGATGAAAAAGTATACAATTAGAAACTTTGATAGGTAACTACTGATTAAATCTTTAGATTTAGCATACCAAGCTTAGAGACAAGAAAGTTAAACCTCTTTTCGTCTAAAGGTTTGGTAAACAAATCGGCAAGCTGATAATCAGTTTTTACAAAGAAAAGTTCAATTGTTCCTTTTTCAACATGATCTTTAATGAAATGATACCTGACGTCTATGTGCTTAGTCTTGGTGTACTGAATAGGATTCGTTGTTATTGCGATGGCGCTCTTGGAGTCACAATATATCGGGATTTTGTTGAAGTGGAAACCGTAATCGCGCAATTGAGTTCTCATCCCTAAGACCTGAGAAGAGCAGCTACATATTCTTCTTCGGCCGTGGAAGTTGAAACACAAAGTTGCTTCTTCGATGCCCAACTTACGAGCTTATCACCGAGGAACTGTACATGTCCCGACGTGCTCTTCCTGTCTAACATACAACCTGCATGATCTGCATCTGTGTCAGGATCAAATTCTCAACAAGAATAAATTCTCAGAATCTAATATCAAAGAAGTTGTGGAATAACACTTTGATATTCAATGTAACAGTAAACAAAACAGTGTATAATCAACAACTTGTAAACTTGTATTCAATTATCAAATCACAAGATTACACACTCAACCTCAATCTTGAAGAACAGACTCTTTCAAGACGAATTCTACTTCTCTAGAATTAGGATCTATGCCTTGAGGTTGATTTTCTCTAAAACTTAGAATGAATGATTAAATCTAAACTATTCTATCAATTCTATACATATACTGAATAAAAGATAATTACAATAAATAAAATATCTTCAGTATATCTTCCATCATTATCTTCAATCCTTCCATGAATATCTTGATTTTTTACAGCTGTCATCCTTTCCATCCGGATCTTCAATTCATAAGCAGTACTAATCATAAGCAGCATAAAACAACTAAGCAGCACTAACCACTAGCAGTACTAACTAGCTAAGCAGTACTAACTTTGTTCAAGCAGCACTAACTTTGACTAGCAGTATTAATTCTACTAGCAGTAGTAATACTCAGCAGTATTAACTTTGAAGTCTTCTAGCAGTAGTAAATCTGAACTAGCAGCATTAATCATACTTGAGCTTTTCTTCAGTTCCCAACAATCTCCCCCTAACTTGACTTTTAAGGAAAGAAGTCAAGTTCTTCAGATTTTCTTCAAGATGCTTTCAACACTTCAGGTTCAGTTTCCCAAATTTGGATTTAGCCCCAGACTTTTATTTATAGTTCTTCTCACCATAAGTTTAGCCATCTCTGAATCCTTTGAGCATACCAGTGTAGCTTTAAGCATCCCTTCTAGCTTCTCCTTGCTATGCTTTTAAATTTTGTCCACTAGATAGTATTCATGATAACAATTGTCAATAGTAATCATGTATACCCCACAGTTTTCAAAAAGTATCCATTTATCAATCTTCTTGAATATAAACTCATGATGATGATCTTTAATCCTATAAGCCACTCTTTCTAGATCAAACATCATGAACAAGTATTCCATTGCTATCTTGAGAAGATTCTCTTCAGTACCTTTCAACACAGGCTCATAGAGTTTTATCCCCACTTTGTATAATTCTTCTATATCAGCTCTTGAACAACTTCTGATAACTCTCCCCCATGTTGAATATGCTTCAAATGAACCATCAGCTCTTTTGATTCTGAAGAAATCCTTTCCATTATCTCTTAGAATGTCCCAAAAGGTAATCTCAGGAGCTTTCATGGAGATTGGAACAACCTTCATAGGTTCTACTATGGTCATATACAAATCCATACTCTCAACAGTTTGCTTATTGGACTGCTCTGGACTTTGCACTGATTCTGCTAAAGGTACATCTGAAGGTTCTGCTGCAGTTTCTGCTGTTTCTTCCATTCTAGGCTTTTTAGACTGCTTTTTGGAAGCAATTGTCTTCACCCTCTTTCCAGATTTGGCTTCTATACCAACACTCTCTTGTTCTTCCTTCATCTCTTCAGATTTGTCTTTTGAGGGTGTGGTCTCCTCAGGGAATGGTTTTTGAATATTAAGATCATACCTCTCCTTCATTCTTCTCTCAGCCTCTTCCCTTTTAGATGAATCCCCTTGAAGTTTTTCCATCTCTTTCTTGTACAACTCTTCAACCTGATTGTATGCCATGTTTGTGAACATCTCCCCCTTGACTCCAATTGCACCTTTCAGTAAATTTATCATTTTTCTTCTTTCCTGATTGGCCAAAAAGGTCTTGGAGGGTTGTCTCTTCTGCTTTTTGAGTGGCATTCTTTTGACTTGTACTTTCTTGGCCTGAGCTGTTGTTTTCATGCTCTTCTGATACTCTTCATTTAGTTTTCTGGCCATATTCAGTGCAAGCTCTCTATCCTTCTCAGATTGTAGCAGTTCCTCTTTTTCCATCTGAGCTTGAAGCTCTTTTGCCACTTCTTCATCTAACTCAATCTGACTTTTCTTCTTTAAAGGTTGTTCAGGTTCAACCATCTTTCCTTTTCCTTTTGTATCCTTCAAACCTGCCTCACTTCTTTATTTTCTCTTCTTTTGAAAGCCTCCTTCATCTATGACCACTCCCTTGGCCTTTTGAGAAGCCTTAGGAGTGTCATTCTTGATTCTTCCCCATGTTGGAAGCATCTTGAGCACTGTCCCTCTTCTTTAACACAAATTGCTTTCTTCTCCTTTTCTGGACCAATCTTGTCACCAATTTCTTCAGTTTGGTAATCTGTACTTGTTGAGACAGAATGACCAGTTTCAGCTCTTCAATATCTTTCCCCTGCTTGATGACATCCCTTTTGATGTTGGCCATTGTGTCCATCAATTCAAGATAGTCATATCTGTCGTCACCTTCTCCAGGAGTGTTACCCCCTTTTGAAGGATCATGGGATATTTTAGTGGGTGAAGCCTTCTGCCTAGCAGAAGCACTATCCACCCCCTTGGTTTCTTGGCACCGGGGACCTTTGAATGATTGCTCATTCAAAGTTGCCATGGGAGAGGTCTTATGAATGTTACCACTGTCCTCCTCTGTGCTAGCAGGAGTAGTGGCAGCCTCAGGACCCATATGCTCAACCTCCTCCTCAGAGAGCACCTCCTTTGGGTTGGGAGACACCCTTGTGGTTTCCCTGTTGATATTCTCTAAGGGAGAATCCTCCCTTAGAGGGCTTAAAGGCTTAGGGGTTGTTGGTACAAGAAGGGAAGGAGCCTTCTTTACCTGTTTCCTTTTGTATGTTTGGGTGATTGGTAAAGTTGGTTTATCAAGAATAGACTGGGGAATTGATTTAGAGTGGGAAGGTTGGGATTGGCTAGCAGTGGGTTGGTCTAATGGGGGCCTTGACCCTGCTACCATACCTTCATCAGTTTGGGACACCACCATCATTGTAGAGAACAATGGGGTGTCAACTCCTTCCGAGTCCCCAGCAGATCTTCTCATATTTGAGAAAACCTTGCCTTTAGGGGGTTTTGGTACATATATCCCATCAAAATGAGGAATATCCGTCAATTCGTGGGTGATAACTGCTTGAACAAACCTGGGGTATATATAAAAACTCTTTTTGTTTCCCAAGTTTGAGACAAGATCATTGAAAATCATTTGGGAAAAATTATACTTTCTGGCAGTGGCTAAGCATACCAGAGCATAAGCAATGGTGCTACTGAACTCACTCCATCCAGTAGTCTTTTTAGAGATACAATGCATAAGGGTATGGACAAAGAAACGCCATTGAGGTGAAAATTTTGCTTTTAAGAACTTGAACACACCCAATGGGCCTCCATACCCCATTCTTGAAAGAGTAGAAAACAGTTCATCATTAGAGATAGAAGTTATACCAGAGGCATCGTCTAGACGTAGACTGATGCGAATTACCTCTTCAGTAACTGTTAATGGCTTGCCACACACCTTCGTCTTGATCATTTGCACACCATTCTCCATAACAATGGTGGCATGTGCCTAGAATTGCCTCTGATGCTCTATGAAGATAGTAGGAGATATAGTGAGAGCATGGGCAATGTGGCTGGACTTCAGAAAGTCGACTATCTGATGAAAACCTGCAGCTTGTTTTGGCTTTTGGAGCATCGCAATTTCATTGTGCTCGTCAATGAACACCATGGATGCCGTTGACCTTGAAGTTTCTTGCTTGAAAACTTGGAACTCGAGAGAGAGAGAGGGTTTAGAGCGCAAGAGAACAATATGCAAAGAGTCGTTATGAACTTTTAGGCGGGCAAAGAGTATTTATAGTATTCGGGACATAAGCAGTATTAACCTAGAGCAGTATTAACTGAAAGTTGTATTAACTGAAAGCAATATTAACTGAAAGCAGTATTAACTGAAAGCAGTATTAACCACTAGCAGTATTAACTAACTAGCAGTATTAACTGAGAGCAGTATTAACTACTAGCAGTATTAACTAAATAACAGTATTAACTGAGAGCAGTATTAACTACTAGCAGTATTAACTAAATAGCAGTATTAACTGAGAGCAGTATTAATCACTAGCAGTATTAACTAGCTAGCAGTATTAACTACTAGCAGTATTAACCACTAGCAGTATTAACCACTAGCAGTATTAACTACTAGCAGTATTAAAACTATACTGGCAGTATTAACCATACTTACTCTTTTAAGCTTGTGATACACTGAGTACTGCTATATATATCCTGAAAAAGAATATTAGTAACACCAAGAATAAACAATATACAGGTATATAACTACTTTTTGAGAAGGGGCTTATTCAGAGTTGATCATTCCCACACTTGTTACCAAGAAAGTGAATCTACCCACATCAAAAGCTTTAGTGAATAGATCAGCAAACTGGTTATCAGTGTGAACTTTTACAACTTGAATAAGTTTCTTTTCATTACAGTCTCTTATGAAGTGATACCTGATCTCAATGTGCTTTGTCTTTGAGTGCTTGACAGGATTATTCACAATGCTAATAGCACTGCTATTATCAATAAAAATTGGAGTGTGTAGAAAGGTTACCCCATAATCCAACATTTGATTCTGAATCCATAAGACTTGAGAACAGCAACTTGCAGCTGCTATGTACTCTGCCTCTGTTGTAGATGTGGATACTGTGGTTTGTTTCTTGCACTGCCATGAAACTAGTCTTGCACCCAAAAACTGACATCCTCCAGAAGTAGATTTTCTGTCCAAGTTTGCTCCACCTAGATCACTATCTGAGTATGCAAGCAGGTCAAAGGATGAGTCATGAGGATACCAAAGTCCCAATCTGGATTGCCCTTTGAGATATCTGAATATCCTCTTAACATCTTGATAGTGAGATTGCTTTGGCCTAACTTGGAATCTTGCACATACACAGACTGGAAACATTATATCTGGCCTCGAGGCTGTAAGATACATGAGAGAGCCAATCATGGATCTATAATGATGAACATCTATATCCTCCCCCTCAAGATCTGCTGTTATCTGTTTGTGTGTCTCCATAGGTGTGCTGGCAGGTTTTGAATCTGAGAAACCAATCTTGGTTAGAATGTCCTTCACATACTTGGACTGACAGATGAAGATTCCATCTGACTTCTGTTGAACTTGGAGTCCAAGGAAGAAAGTAAGTTCCCCCATGGAACTCATCTTGAACCTTTGATGTATTAGTTCCTCAAACTCCTTGCACATGTTGTCTCTTGTTGATCCAAAGATAATATCATCAACATAGATTTGGAGCAACAAGATATCCTTCTTCTTTCTCTTGATGAATAGAGTCTTATCAATGACTCCTCTTTCAAAGCCATTTTCCAAGAGATAAGATGACAGAGTGTCATACCATGCTCTTGGAGCTTGATGTAGTCCATAAAGTGCTTTCTTCAATTTGTATACCCTGTCTGGATAGCTTGGGTTTTCAAAACCTGGTGGTTGACAGACATATACTTTTTCTTCAATTGAGCCATAAAGAAATGCACTATTGACATCCATTTGATAGACTTTGAATTTCATATAAGAAGCATAAGCTAGGAATAATCTAATTGCTTCTATCCTAGCCACAGGTGCAAATACTTCTTCATAGTCTATTCCTTCTTCTTGTGTATATCCTTGAGCCACCAACCTTGCTTTGATTCTTATGACTATTCCTCTTTCATCTCTCTTATTCCTGAAGACCCATTTTGTTCCTATTGCTCTTTGGCCTTTAGGAAGGTCTACCAGATCCCAAACATCTTGCAGCTTGAACTGCAGTAGCTCTTCTTGCATGGCTTCTATCCAACTGGATTCTTTCATAGCATCATGTGCCTTTTTAGGCTCAAGCTGGGATAAAAAGCAAGAAAGCACTGTATGTTGTTGATCTTGCATTTCTTGAAGCCTACTTTGATTTCTAGTCATCATAGGAGAAGATATATCCCCTATTACCAGCTGTGGAGGATGATTCTTTTGAATTCTGCTGTGATGACTAGGTTCTTCATTAAGTTCCACCTCTAGATTAGAGTCATTCAACTCAACTGAAGTGTTTTCAGTAGCTACTTCTGGTTCTTTATTCTCTTGAGTCTCCTCATCTCTACTTTCTTCTTCACTTTGACTTGGTCCAGTAGATGGTTCCTTTTCACAGTCTTCAACAGGATCCACTGTGGGTATGGGAAAGATCACAGATTGAGATATACTTTCTTGAACTTGTGTAGTCCCTGATCCTCCACTCCCCGAACCTGCATAATCATCACTACTGAAACCAAAAGAGTTAGTTAGTGAGTCAATGTCAAATAGCCACTGAGGACCAGACCCAATTGGATTTGGTGTGTTCTCATTGCATTTGACATTGTCACTTTCTTCAATTATTCTAGAAGAAGAGTTAAAGACTCTGTAAGCCTTACTCTGAGATGAATAACCAACAAGAAATCCATCATCTGCTTTGCTATCAAACTTACCTAAGTGAGATTTGTTATTGAGAATTGTACAAGGACACCCAAAAGGTTTGAAAAAACCAATGAAAGGTTTTCTTTTATTTAAAAGCTCATAAGGGGTCTTGTTCTTTGGCTTGACCACTAGAACTCTGTTTTGGACATAGCAAGCAGTACTAACTGCTTCAGCCCAGAAGGTAATTGGCAGTTTTGAATCAGCCAACAAAGATCTAGCAGCCTCTATTAGTGTCCTATTTCTCCTCTCTGCAACTCCATTTTGTTGAGGAGTCCTAGGGGCACTATATTGTCTCTCAATGCCTTTCTCTTCACAAAAGGTGTTTAGATCAAGATTTTTAAATTCAGTTCCATTGTCTGATCTAATGACTTTTACTTTTTGATTAGTTTGGTTTTCAATTCTTAGGATAAAGGATTTGATCAGTCCACTTGTCTCATCCTTAGTCCTTAGAAAATATACCCAGGTAAATCTAGAGTAATCATCAACAATAACCAAGCAGTAAGATTTCTTTCCTATACTCATAACATTTGTAGGACCAAACAGATCCATATGCAATAACTGGAGACAAGAAGAAATTGTGTTTAACTCTTTGGTCTTATGAGAAGTTTTGTGCTGTTTGCCTTTAAGACATGCAACACAATGATCATCACATGAAAATACTTTTGAAGGTAAACCTCTTACAAGGTTGTTTTTAACAAGTTTGTTTATAGTCTTGAAGTTCATGTGACACATCCTTCTGTGCCAAAGAGAGGATTCATCCACAGAAGCTTTTGAAACAAGACAATTCAGGGATGAATCGCTATCAACATTGTCCATATCAAGACAATAAACATTGTCCTTTCTTGGAGTTCTAAGTAGTATCATGCTTTCATCAACTACCTTGAACCCTGGAGCAAGGATCATACACTCAGTATTTGTAAATAATATGCTATGTTGTTTGTCACAAACCTGTGATACACTTAACAGGTTGTATTTCAATTGATTAACATAGTAGACATCCTCAAATGTCATCTTACCTTTGGTAACATTACCTTTTCCACTTATTTTACCACCAGTAAGATTATCTCCAAATGCAACATGTCCTCCATTGATATGCTTGTAATCCTGAAGGCATGACATGTTACCTGTCATGTGCCTAGAGCAACCACTATCAACATGCCATATGCTCTTTCCCTTGAGCTGTTGGTTGCCCTGCACATAATATAAATCAGTTAGTATGAATTAGGAACCCAAGCCAAAGTGGTCTTGGGTATCCCTTTCTCATTAAAATACTTGCATTCTTTCTTGACAGGATTTTTAAACTTTGACTCCTCATTTTTGGAGTACTTTGTCACAATGATAGGCTTGGAAACACATTTGCCAGAAGCAGTACTGGTTTTAGAAGTACTAACAGCATGAGCAGTACTTGCATGCTTAGCAGTACTAACCTTGTTAGCAGTAGTAACTGTGTTAGCAGCATTAATATTTTCAGCAGTACTAACACTGTTAGCAGTAGTAACTGTGTTAGCAGCATTAATATTTTCAGCAGTACTAACACTGTTAGTGCTTCTAGGCACCCATATTAAAACACTTTCTTTTAAAACCTTATTTTTCATAGGGCCTTTGGTTTCAACAGATTTCTTTGGTTTCCTATAACCAATAGGTTTTTGCACAAATCTTTGAAAGTTCATCTGTTGGTTAATAGGGTTGAAGAAACAATACTTAGCCAAATGATTCAGCTTGCCACATATGAAACAAGGTTTTGGTCTATTGATTTTATTCAGATCAACTCCTTGTTTCTGAGCCCATTGATTATTCCAGTTTCTTTGGTTACCTCTTTTTATACCAGAATTTAGGCTCTTAGCTTTATTGCAAGCACACTGTTTACAAGGTCTAGGATTCACAACCGTGGTTTGTTTGTAATGGACCTTGTTATCCTTTCCTTTGGTCTTCTCTATCTCCTTAGACTTGACCCAGATTTTCCCACATCCCTCATTGGTGATAATGTTGTTTTCTAATGGTATCTATTTACTCACAGCATTATCCCTATTCTCACTGGCTTCTTTCTCAGTCAAATCCTTAACTACTACCTCATCCAAAGGATCTATCTTAAAAGCTTCCTCAGACAAGTCCTTTTTCTCCTTGGTCTCTAACAAGTTTGAAGTAGGAGAGATATAATTGTTGTTGTAAGGAGGGGGTGTATTGTTGTATCCAATACCAGGCTTCATCTTATCATGAATCTGAGCCTTTAGAAGAGAATCCATTGCTTTTGAAGCATATGAAAACTTTTCTATGTCAAGCTTAACTTTAGATAGTTCCTCTTTCAGCCTATCATTCTCTTCTAAGGCTTAGACAGTTTGGTCTCTAATTCGTTTTTTTCCCACTTCCAATAGTTTGTGTCATAAGAGTGTTGAAGTTCATTAGCTTGAAATCCTTTGATTTGCTCTTCAAATCTCTCTACTATCAACACATAGTCTCTTCTGTCCTTTTCTAATCTTTTGAGGTCATCACAAATTCTTTGGTTGTGATCCCTGTACCTTTTGACAGTGTCTGTGCAAGATTGAGTGCAAAGATTAGAAATTACCTCAGAGGGGAGATCAGACACTTCTGCCATAAGAGCTTGATTCTGAATGGCTTCCTCAGCTTGATCACTCCAGTCAAACCCCATTCCTTGGTGAGAAACAAGGGCTTGAGCAGGATTCTTGTTTTGATTGTAGCCTCCATTCTGAGCTTGTTGGTGGTTGTGGTTTGGAACACCACTTCTGCATTCTCTGGCAAAGTGTCCTTTCATGTGGCACTTATAGCATTCCACCTTTGTCTTGTCAAAACTAGCTCCATCTTCTCTTCTTTGAGAGAAGTTGTTCCTTCCTGTTCTTTTGATAAACTTCTTCACCCTCATAGATAACATGGCCATCTGCCATTTAATGTCCATCTCCTCCAGGTCATCAGGGTGAAGTTGATCCAAATCATCATTAATCAATGAATTGTTGCTGTGATTGGACAAAAAGGCTTCAAAGATAGTTTCAGTGCCTTTTTCTGAATTCACTCCACTGGCAGTACTAACTGCTTCAGGGTTGGCAGTAGTATCAGTAGATGCTGATAGAAGTGCAGCATTGTGGATATAACCAGTGGGCTTCTTCTTGGTTTCTACCTCAGTTTCAAAAACTCTTAGATCATTATATAGATCATCAAGTTCCTTCTCTTCCAGATTGTCACTCTGCCTATATGAGACAGTGTACATAGTCCATTCATCCCCAAGAGATCTGAGAAACTTTCTGTTGATATCATCTTGCTCCATCATCACTCCTACAGTAGCCAGTTCACCAATGAGCTTGTTGAACCTATCAAAAGTTTCAGTCATAGACTCATTCTTTGAAGAAGTGAAGTTCTCATACTGCTGCTTTAGAACATCTCTTTGATTTCTTTTGATGCTTTTAGTTCCAGCAAATCTTTTCTCTAGAGCATTCCAGAGAATCTGAGCATCAGTGCAGTTGCAAAATTGATGCTGATATTCATTGGGGATAGCCAAGAGCAGAGTGCTCAAGGCCTTCATCTCTGTCTGTCTGATCTTCCTCTCACCATCTGTCTTTGGTGGAGGTCTTTTCCCATCTGGTCCAATCTTTCCTGCTTCAGAAGGACCATTCTCAATGATATCCCACATTGAGTAGTCATTGAGAAGAATGTATTGTCTAATTCTGATCTTCCACATGTCAAACTCATTGGGTTTGAGCATTGGAACCTTAGAGACCAGAGTACTGTTTGATTCTGCAAGGTTTTCCGTGATGAATGAATAGATGTTTCTGAGAGAGTTAGGCTCTGATATCACTTGTCAGGATCGAATTCTCAACAAGAATAAATTCTCAGAAACTAATATCAAAGAAGTTGCGGAATAACACTTTGATATTCAATGTAACAGTAAATAAAACAGTGTATAATCAACAACTTGTAAACTTGTATTCAATTATCAAATCACAAGATTACACACTCAACCTCAATCTTGAAGAACAGACTCTTTCAAGACGAATTCTACTTTTCTAGAATTAGGATCTATGCCTTGAGGTTGATTTTCTCTAAAACTTAGAATGAATGATTAAATCTAAACTATTCTATCAATTCTATACATATACTGAATAAAAGATAATTACAATAAATAAAATATCTTCAGTATATCTTCCATCATTATCTTTAATCCTTCCATGAATATCTTGATTCTTTACAGCTGTCATCCTTTCCATCCGGATCTTCAATTCATAAGCAGTACTAATCATAAGCAACATAAACAACTAAGCAGCACTAACCACTAGCAGTACTAACTAGCTAAGCAGTACTAACTTTGTTCAAGCAACACTAACTTTGACTAGCAGTATTAATTCTACTAGCAGTAGTAATACTCAGCAGTATTAACTTTGAAGTCTTCTAGCAGTAGTAAATCTGAACTAGCAGCATTAATCATACTTGAGCTTTTATTCAGTTCCCAACAATCTGTGTACGCTGTTAGTATAAAACTAGTATCTTTAGGATACCACAGACCAAGATCTGCAGTGCCCTTCAGATACCTAAATATGCGCTTCACAACAGACATATGGATTTCTTTAGGATTGGCCTGATATCTTGCACATAAGCATGTTGAGAACATTATATCTAGTCTACTAGAATTAAGATACATTAAAGAACCTATCATCCCTCGATAAGTCCTAACATCAACAGCCTTACCCGAAGGATCGGTGCCAATCTTAATACCTGGTGCCATTGAGGTACCAATCGGTTTGAATTTTCCATTTTGAACTTCCAAAGAATATCCATGATGTATTTTGATTGATTGATAAAAATCCCCGTAGAAAACTGTTTGACTTGTAATCCGAGAAAGAAATTCATCTGAAATCTAGACACCATAAGGTTTGAAAAATTCTTACAGTACTTAGGATTTGTAGAGCCAAAAATAATATCATCTACATAGATTTGAATTAAAATGATATTGGCTTTTTCCTTTTTGATAAACAAAGTGGTATCCACCGTACCTTTTGAAAAACCAGACTTGACTAGAAAATTGGAAAGGACATCATACCAGGCTCGAGGAGCTTGTTTCAGACCGTAGAGTGCTTTGTCAATAATGTAGACGTGATTCGGCTTCTCTTGATTGACAAAACCCTCTGGTTGAGAGACGTAGACTTCCTCCTTCAGAATGCCATTCAGAATAGCAGTCTTCACGTCTATTTGAAAGACCGTGAAGTTCTTGTGGGATGCGTAGGCTAGAAACATTCTGATTGCCTCTAATCGCGCCATAGGAGCATATGTCTCGACATAGTCGATTCCTTCCTCTTGTCTGTATCCTTTGGCTACTAGTCTTGCCTTGTTTCGGATAACGGTACCACATTCGTCTTTCTTGATCTTGAAAACCCACTTCGTACCTATAATTGTTTTACCTTGAGGTTTTGGTACGAGACTCCAGATTTGAAGTGCATCGAACTGATTTAGCTCTTCTTGCATTGAGATCACCCATTCTGGATCAGCAAGTGCCTCTGATACGCGAGTTGGCTCGAACTTGCTCAGAAAGGAGTCATGCATACAAATGTTCATTGATACTGACCTAGTTTGCACCGGTTTCGATGGATCGCCAATGACCTGGCTTATCGGGTGCTCTTTGGTCCATTTATGTTCATGAGGCAATGGATTATATGAATGTATGTCAATTGTATCATCTATAAATCCACTTGTACCTTCTTCAGCTTCTTCAGCAGGAATTATGATTGCAGTTGAAGTGGTAGGTTTAGAAGGCTCAGCAGGTACAGCTTGTTCCGGCTGTGGATGGATCTGTACAGAACATCCTACTAGTTCAGTTGCTTCTGTCTCTTTATCACATGGAACTTCTTCAACTATTGGAGTAGGCATTTGAAATGGAACTTCTTGTTGAATCGGGGCGTTGAATTCAATAGGAACATCTGAACTGGTTGGATGAGTAGTCGTTAAGTCTTCCATCCTGTCAACCACAATTGATTTCTTTACTTTAGATCCAAGATATTCATCATAAAACAATTCAAATAATAAATCTAAATCAGATAAATGGTTAGTAGAAGTTGATGCTTCATCTGATTTATTCGTTTGAGACGTAGGTTATGGACTGAATTGCCCAGAAGCTAGAATTCCTGTTATAGCGGGTTCTAAACTGTGTTGTTCGGAAGCCATCTCTTCATCAAACGTGACGTTGATGCTTTCAATCACCGTCTTTGACTTCTTCAGATAAACACGGAATGCAGGTGATGTCGAGGAATAACCAATGAAGATGCCTTCGTCCGCCTTGGCACTGAACTTGTTGAGACTTTCCCTATCGTTGAGCACGAAACACTTACACCCAAATATATGGAAATATATTGATTATCGGTGTTTGGTTGTTGATTAAAGCATAAGGAGTCTTCTTGAATCTGCGATGTATCATGGAACGATTCTGTGTATAGCACGCGGTCGATACAACTTCAGCCCACAAAAATAGAGGTAAGTCTGATTGACTTAGCATAGTGCGAGCAACCTCGAGTAGCGTACGATTTCTTCTTTCGACCACTCCATTTTGTTGAGGCGTTCGAGCAGCAGAGTATTGATGTGAAATCCCAACAGATTCGAGATATTCTTCAACCTTTTGGTTCTTGAACTCTGTGCCGTTGTCTGTTCGTAGAAAATTGACCGGTTTCTGCAGATTCACCTGGGTCGTCTTCAGGTATGTGATGAGAACATCTGGTGTCTCACCCTTTGAATGTAGAAACTTGACCCATGTGTATCGCGAGTAATCGTCCACGATCACGAGTGTGTACTTCTTTCCGTCTAGACTCTGAGTTCGCATCGGACCACAGAGATCCATATGCAATAACTCTAACGGAGCCCTTGTACTCGGTTCAGGCTTTGGTTTATGAGGTGCCCTCTTCATCTTTCTCTTTTCACATGTTGCACAAAGATGTTCTCTTTCATATTTGAGCTCTGGAAGTCCTTTGACGAGCTTTCCTCTGACCAGATTGTTGATGTACCTGAAGTTGAGGTGAGAGAGAGCCTTCGATGCCATAGCCAACTTTGTTGCATCGAGGCTTTCGTTAGTAGACAAACTTGCTTGTCGTTCTGGATTTTTGACAAGTTAATTGTGTAGAGGTCTGACTTTCTTGTGCCGACTAAGAGTTCCTCGCCTTCTTCAGTGCGAACTGAACACATCTTGGCTTTGAAATTGACCTCTAAGCTTTTGTCACAGAACTGACCGATACTGAACAGGTTGTGCTGTAAGCCTTTGTTAGTGCATTAGTTGTATACAAGATTTAATTGAGAAAGCTTTGTAAAAAGCCTTTGTAATAGAATAGTCAAAGGAAGTCTTTGAAAGTCAAATAGTGAGAAGTCAACATTAGTTTTAGAGGGTGCTTAAGTACTTGAGAGTTTGTTCAAGTACTTGGGAGTTTGAGTGGGTCTTATTCAAGTTACTTGAGAGTTTAGTTAGATTACTTGAGTGTGTCTTAGTTCATATAAATAGGTTTAATTCTTGTAATTCTTGTAAGAGCTTACATTGTCAGATTAATGAATACGAAGAATATTTCTCTCTCTACTCTCTCTCTCTAGAAATATAACACTGTCATATTATAATCTAGAGTTGAATTGCTTGATTTGAAACTGGGTTTAAAATTTCAATTGGTATCAGAGCTACACCAAACTGTTTCAGAGAGATTTGCACACAAAATTGGATTAATTTTCTGAATATTTCAATACATTTTCAAGAACGATTACTGTTAAAATTTTCTAAAAATTTACACTGAATATTTGATTTTCTGTGTGTGAAAATGGTTCACAGGATTCATATTGTTTTGATTGATTTGTTCTTGATCACATAAATTCACAGATTAATCAATGAAACAGGATTGAATTGAGATTTTGGATCAAATTCTTGAAAAGTCAAGAACACGCAATCAACTCATATGTTTACTGTTTGAATCAAATTAGTTTGATGTGTTGATTTTAATCTGAAATTGACATCGAAAATGTGTTTTAAATGCTTAATCGATCATTGCTATGCATTATCAGGTTTCAATTTTCATGATTGAAGTGGTTTGAATCAAATCTATGGATTTCATGCAAGAACACGCTAACTTCATATGAAGAACATGCTGAATTCATGAAGTTTGCTAGTTCCAAATTAATTGCATAACTCAGAACTCAATTGAATCCAATCTGTATTTTTCTATTTCAAGTATCTTGCGAGTTTGAAACTTTAATTTGATTTGCGCGTTTCAACCCAGATTGATTTGCGCGTTTCAGGCTAATCTCAGTTTGCGTGTTTCATTTCTTCGATTTGCACGTTTAGACACTTGCGCGTTTCAGACTAATTCCACTTGCGCGTTTTAGTTCAATTCAATCTGCGCGTTTTAGTTGTTTGACTTGCGCGTTTAGTACAAACTCAGATTGATGATTCGATTGATTTCAATTAATTGATTTGTTAAATTCTAATTGATTTCAATTACTTGATTTGCAGGTTACGTGTTTTGAACAATTGCATCTGCGAATTCAGTTCATCCATTCAGTCTGTGCGTTTGAGACTGATTCATCGATCTGCGTATTTCTACCAAATCGATATGAGTATTTTGTGATGTTCAATTTCATTACAATCTGCAATTGATAAACACGAAGAACAACAATTAATGGCTAATTGAAAATCATTTTGAACTCTGTGACATCATATACAATCGTGGGTCGGTGGCAATTCATCCTGGCTTCTTAAAGTTTTTCAATTGGATGACAAATTAGTGGTGTTTGTAGCCTACGAATTTTAAATTCAGGCATTTGTGAGTTCTAGTTTGTGTTCAAAACAGCTTGCAAATTCCAACCATCTGCGAGTTCAGTTCAGTTCATGGGTTATTCAGTTTGCGAGTTTATGATCAATAGGACTGCAGATTTTCAGATACATATGGTCTGTGAATTCCAAGCATCTTGTTTCAAGTTTTGATTCTTTGGATTGAGTGTGTGGACTTCAATTACTGTATCATTCAAGCTTATACAATCTGTGAGGTCATGTGTGATTTGCAAATTGGTCTGCACAATCTGCACAGTTTGTGGGTTTAATTTGCACAGCCTGTGACATACATTTGTATCACTCACATTTTTCAGTCTGCAAGTGTGATTTGTCAAAGTATGTGATTTGCACAGTTTTACACAGTTTGTGAATTGAAAGTTCAAGATATATGTGTGAGTTTCGAGTTTACACAGCCTGTGAATTGCATTTTTCATTTACACAGTTCAAGTCCCAATTTCATACAATCTGATTGGTTTTGCGAGTTCAGATTCATACATTAATTTCACGGTCTGAAGTTTGAATGTTCCAAGCATCTTGCAAGTTTCATTCACAGTTTGAAAGTTTCAATTTCACACAAGTCTGCTAATATTTTGTGAATTCAGGTTCTGTGGTTTTTCAGTTCATAACAGGTCCTGCAAGTTTAAAGGATCTGCAAGTTGTGTTCATTGATCTGTGATTTCATAACCAGTCTGAATTCGACAAGTTCAAATCTACACGAGTTTCAAACAAGCAAGCACAGGCAGCTTTGAATTCGACAGTCTACACCAAATTCAAATCTGCATACAGTTTGTAATCTGTGTTGGTGTGTTTGTAATCTGTGTGCTTGTGAATTTATAATCTGTGATCTGTTTTGCAGGTTTTACATGATTGATTCTGCAGGTTTTACATAATTTGCAAGTTTTACATGATTGATTCTGCAGGTTTTACATAATTTGCAGGTTTAGTTCATATAATCTGTCAATCTGTGCTAATATGTCTGCTAATCTGTGCACAACTTGCATCAATATGTGCTAATCGTTTCATTTACACAGACTGTGATTTAGTCTGCGGGTTTCCAGTGTAATTGGTCTGCAAGTTCTAAGAGTTTCATTTGATCAAGTTTCAGTGTGAAACACAGGGTGCACACAGATTGGTCTGTGTTTAAAGAATCTGTGTGTTTGAACACAGCTTGCAGTTTGTCAAAGTTTGTAATTGATCTGCTGAGTTTATCTGTTCACATTTGGTGTATACAGTCTTCACAGTTTGTGAATTGAGTTTATCTAGTTTGCTAATCATTTGGTGTACACAGCCTGTGATTTTATCTGTTCACAGCTTGCAGTTTACGCACAATCAGTTCACAACTCACAGTTTACATAGTCTGCACACTCAAATTAATTTGATCTGCACAGTTTAGACAGTTTATAGTGTGGTCTGTTTCAGTTCAAACATGCACACTTGACTTGCAGTGATTTGTGTTTTGTGTGTTTCAGTTCAAACTGTCTGCTGATCATTTGGTTTGCATGTTTTACAGAAATACACAGACAAGCATCTGTGCATTTGCGATTAATCCGTTTCTGAGTACTAGTCTTGGGAATTTTTCAAGTGCAAGTTTCAAGTGGTTTGAGAAATCCAGAGACAGAAAATTTTTCAGAGATTATTTTTTTGTGCTGATATAAGCTTGACTTTCAGTAAAATATTCTGAACTGTTTGGGAACGGTCATTCAAATCAAGCATATTTTCAGTATGAGTTCAAAGTTCAAGACTCCGGTTTACAATTACAACAAGAAATACTCGGAGCATATCATTTTAATTCCACGTATTATAGTGGATGGAAAGGAAATAGTGCCTGAGATACCAAGAAAAGAAGCTGAAGAAGATAGACTGAAAGATCAGAATTCGGAGCTTCTTAAGCAAATTCAGGAGTTGAAATTTAAATTGTCAAATTCTGATAAAACTCCTGTTTGTACAAAATGTACTGATCATGCTAAATCCGATTGTGCAGGTATCATCAGTGCAAAAGAAAACGAGATAAGAGAGAAAGAGAAAGATATAAGAGAGAAAGAGACAGACATAAGAGAGAAAATCATTGTTCTAAAAGAAAAAAACAATTGTCACATGTGAAAAGGAATTAAAATTGAAAGAGAAAAAGATTGAAAAACTTCAAAGCCAACTGAAGACAACTGAACGAAAATCATCAGATCTCCAAGCTGAATCAGTTGAGCTTCAATAAAAGTTTACGGCTTTTGAAGATAAAATATCTGCTTTGGAGACACAAAATGCAGAATTAATAAAAAGCATCCAAGCAGATAAAGAAAAATCAAAACTGGAGACATCTTCAACTCAAAAGATATATGACTTTTCAAAGAAAACACTCCAAGAGAAAAAGGATTTGGAGCTTAGATGCATAAAACTCTCCAAGCAAGTATCCGACTTTGAAAAGATTTTGATAACTGAACGGGATATATTTGCTAAAGAGAAACAAGTTCTTGAAAATAAAATTACTGAACTTCCCAACCAGATTTCCACTTTACAAGACCTACTTGAGAAAGAAAGAAAATGCTTTAAAGAAAACAAGAGGTCTTATGAGCTTGAAAAGAAACACGCAGAAAAGAGAAATACTGGGATTTTCAAAGATATTTCTGAGAAAAACAAGAACTTGGAAACAAATTTTGAACAAGAACGTTCATATTTTGAATCTGAAATATCTAAGCTCATATCCAAATCGTCTGTTCTATCATTAGATATTCTTAAAGAACATATGGCTAGATCTGATTTGAAACAAAAGTTTGACACACTTTCATATGAAAGAAACATTTTAACTAAAAAGTTAAAAGACTTAGAAGCTGCAAACATTGAATTGTCAGATAAAGTAACAACTGATGTGATTAGCCAATCACCTGTTGATAACTCAACAGAATCAGTCTGTTCTTTCAAAACAGCTTCAAGTTCTATTCATGAGAAAAATGTTTTGAAAAAGAACAGTGTCAAATCACAAACTGTCAAATCAAGTCAGATCATACCATGTAATCTATTTTATGACAAATCTGTTGATGGTTCATCAAATTTTTATGTCAAATCTCTTGGAAAGTCTTCTAAGAAAAATCAGATGGTCTGGAGAGTGAAGAGTTCTTCAGATGATGAGAAGATGATGGACAAAGCATTCAATTCCACAACCAAAGCCAAAAATAACAGAACACATAAAGGTAAATCTTTTGGTAATTCTGATATATTTTACTCGACTAATCATTTGATCAGGATTGCTCAGAAGAAAATTTGTTGTTCTTACTGTGGAGAGAATGACTTCGTTCAAAAAGAATCTGCTCACAACTGGTACGGTTCTTATAGAATAACTTCTCAGAATTCTGGTTTTAAAAGATATACATCTAATGAGAAGTGGATTCTTAAATCTAATATGCCAGGACCCAAATACCAGTGGGTACCAAAGCTTGTTAAATTTGTTTCTCAGGTACCACAGGTATAGGGGGAGCATGATGTTTGACTTCTGATCATGTACAGATCAGGACTCGTACTTCAAAGTACAAAATTTTGACTTCTAAGTACTACAACTTAGAACTCGGACTTCAAAGTCAAAGAACAATGGCTTTTGAACAAAACAGTTCAAAACCCGAATTTTAATGTAAAGACTGTGGCTTCTGATCATATGACAGATCAGGACCCGTTCTTAATGTTCAGGCATTGATATTATGCAAAATATCCAGGGGGAGCTTATCTGACCTAAATCATTCTATAATGATTTGAGGGGGAGCTTAAATGTAAGTATCTTCTGACCAAGATTTCTGATTGTTTGAAAGAAGACCAACTTTCGAACATGAAAAACAATTTCTTAAATATTCAAACCACTTCTCTATTCTTAAAAGATTTCATGAATTAAGAAGTGTGATTTTAAATGTTTTACAATATTGAGCTTTAATGTTTAACTGACGGTATGTTTCTAAAGATCAATACTCGTGTATTATCTTTCCTATATACTGTAAAGTATTCACACACATCGGTTCAGTACTTCATTTGAATTTGTTATTACCATGTCTCATAACGACCAAATTTTTCGATGGTAATACCCTCGTTTGCTTTCAAATGTTGTTGAGCATCATTCATCATTTCAAATTTGTGCTTTCATTGCAAAATTGTTTATATTTATTCATATAAACAAATTATCCAATTCTTTGATACCCTAACCATTTCATTTGATCTGATTGATACATTGTCAGATTCTCAAAAGAATTCTCTTGATTTCATTTCATTCATTCAATATTCTTGTTTTGAGAGATCTTCTTTGTTCAATTGCTCAAATCTCATGAGCATACATTTTGACAATGTCATCATACATTTTTGAGCTTAACTGTTAAAGTTAAACTGTTGAACAACCATTCTTTTAGGACAACTTACATGGGATTCGTGTGAGAACTTATAAGAACTTCCATGGATTCACGTAAACCAGTGTTTCCTACCCAGGAAGTAATCCTTGAGTGATTGAGGGGTGAGGGGTCAAAATCAAAGAGTGGGGGAGATAACTCACCTGGTTGAGTTTTTCTCACTATGCTGAGCGGTAAAATGTAAATGAGAGTTTGGTTAGAAGTAAGCATAATGTTAAAAAGAAAGAGGGTGTGAGAACAGAGTTAAAAGAATATCAGAACTCTACACCAACCACTTTCTGAGCTGGGCTGCCACATCTACTAATTGGTTCACATTCTTTGGTGACTATCATTGAAAAAGGCAGTGAGCCCATGCCAACTCTTGCAATTACCCCACCAGCCACTCGTTTCTTTCTTAACAAAGAAATGTTTCATTTTCTTTGGGGAAGCAGCATATATGCTATCTGGTCTTCACTCGGAAGATTTAGATATTGAACAAGAAGAAAAGTTGCCCCACCTTCACACCTCTTTCATGCACATTGAGTCCGTGTAATACCTGTTGCTGTCTCAATAGTTTGCACAATTTGAGCCTTATGAAACACAATCATTGTGCTAAATTCTTTCATAACACAAGCACGAGCACACAGAAAATTTGTTTTTCTGTCAGAACATTCATAGATAAATCTTGTGTTTTTCAATGATTGAATGGAAGTCCTGGGGAGTCATCATCAAACCAGCTCCTTAAATTGTACATTCATTGTACACAGTAACTCCGTGTTACTGACAGGCATTTCTAACTGTTTCATTTGTTGAATCAGGGTTACAACGTTCATTATATCTGGATTTGAAAAGATTCGGGTATATACAGTTCATGATTCAGCTATTCAGATCAAAGTGCAGAGAATGTTAAATGTATCTCAAAAGGGGAGAATATTTGAAAAGGGGGGAGATTCAAAGAAAGTGCTGAAATTGAGAAAGTTTTAATGATCATGAAGCTCACAATCATCAAAAAGGGGGAGATATCTACAAAGATCAATTTCAAAGACAAATGGTGAAGATAATCCTAAAGAGATAATTCTGAAAGTTCAAGACAATTCAGATGCTTACTATGTTTCAGAAACAGATTCTGAAAATTATTTCTGAAGAAAGATGATTCGAGAAAGTTTGTTTTTTCTGAAGACTGATCAGAGATTACAGAGATGAAGATACAATGTTCAAAGATCCCTAGAAGTTTCAAAGAAGTTTTTAAAGTTTTCAAAGATTTGTTCAAGACTTGTTGACTCATCAAAGATACAAAGTGCAAAAGACTTTTCAAGATTCTTCAAAGACTGAAAGACTGAAGATTGTTAGAGCTTCAAAGTTTTAAAGATGTCAGAGATAAAAGTTGAAGAATCAAGCGCTGAAGACTAATGTCAAATTTTTATTAAATCTTGAATACAAAGGGGGAGAAAGTTAGTGCATTAATTGTATACAAGATTTAATTGAGAAAGCTTTGTAATAGAATAGTCAAAGTAAGTCTTTGAAAGTCGAATAGTGAGAAGTCAACATTAGTTTTAGAGGGTGGTTAAGTACTTGGGTCCTACTGTGTTACCACAAGATTTTGGTACCCATTTCAATTTGGGTCCTCTTTTCTTTTGAAAAGCATTTGAAGAATTAGAATGAGATGAATGCACATGATAAATGCCAAACCAATCTTCAGAATCTTGACAAGAGATAGAAACATGTTTATCATAAATAGAAGACTTTCTAGCAGATAAAGATAACTGAAATAATTGCTTCATTGTATATTGTTTACGAGAAACAAGAAGTTTTGAGTTCAAAATAGCAACATCAGCAATTAAGACATCTTTACTAGGCGAAGTCTTACTACAATTAACACTAGAAAACGATTTAACGGTCTTGTCAAGCTTCTGTTTCGGTTGCCACAGAGATTTAACTTCTGGCCTTTGCTTGCACAGATCTGAAACATGTGAAACTGTTGAGTTAGACTTTTGAGCAACAACCGAATGCTTCTTCTTCAGATTACCGGTAGTGTTCGGTTTCTGTGAATGCCTAGATGTATTCTTACCGTTAGTATTTTTAGCTTTCCCAGAGACTGAGTTATCAACTTTCGTTGATTTTGCACTGTTAATAGGCATACTGGTTTTTCCTAAAGATTTCTTAACAAAAGATGAATGGTTAGGAAGTTTTGCATTAAAGTCAAATTGATTAGAACAATCATCTAAACCACCGTTAGCGTTCAGAGAATCAAACCCTTTATTTGCTAAACCAAACATATCCTCAGAGTTTGAAGCCTTAGAAATAATAACATTTTTGAACACAGTTGAAAAAACAGTTTGTTCAATATTCATCAAAAGTCTTTCATCTGTTACAGAATTCTCCAGTTCAGAAATTTTACTTTCTAAAACAAGAGGAGGGACATATAGTTTACCTTGAATAGGCTTCGCCTCCATTTCTTTTTCAGAATAACTTTGAAAGAAATCACTTGAAAGAGTTTTCTTCTTTTGATATATTGGATTTTCATTATAACTATTATTCATCTTCGCATAATAAAATGGAAGATGAACTTTAGATGATTTCAACCGTTTTTAGTTTCGTTGGCTTCATCCTTTTCAGATAGTTTAGTCCAGAAAGTTTTAAACTAAGGGATTCATCAAGCTAATTTCATAGAAAGATGATCATAAAGTGCAGGCACTTCAGGCATTCCTTTTTGAAGACAGTGAGGATTCTTATAACCGATTCCCCATCTCTCTATTTCCTCTTTGGGTTTGTTCAGATGTGTCAGGATCGAATTCTCAACAAGAATTATGAATACTCAGAAACAATATTAAAGAAGTTGCGGAAAAACACTTTAATATTCAATAAACAGAAAAACAGTATGAATCACAACTTGCAAACTTTACTTAATGATTCAAGTTACAAGCTTTTCAATCACAACCTCAATCTTGAAGAACATGCTCTTTCAAGACGAATTCTACTTCTCTAGAATTAGGAACGATGCCTTGAGGTTGATTCTCAATCTAAAACAAAAACTCAGAATTATTTTTGTTATCTTTCTATTCTATTCTATTCTATATATCATTGTATAATAAAAGATAAATACTAAACATAAAAAGATCTTTAAAATATTCTTCATAATTATCTTCAAGCTTTCCATGTTTATCTCCAGACGTGATCTCTTCAATATTATCTTCAGATTATCTCAGAAGCAGCATTAATCACCTTGGAAGCATTAACTGAGTCTTGGCAGTATTAACTACTAAGCAACACTAATCACTAGCAGTACTAACTAGCTAAGAAGTACTAACTTTGTTCAAGCAACACTAACTTTGGCTAGCAGTATTAATTCTACTAGAAGTAGTAATACCTAGCAGTATTAACTTTGAGATCCTCTGGCAGTACTAACTCTGAACTAGCAGGATTAATGACTTGTTCACATCTTCAGTTCCCAACAATCTCCCCCTAACTTGACTTTCAGAAGAGAAGTCAAGTTCTTTAGATGTGATCTTCAAGATGCTCCCAAAACTTCATCATGACTTAAATTCCAGTATTTGCATCCAACCCCAAACTCTGATTGATTGTTCTTTGGATCAAATACTTAGCCATTTCTGAATTTTCAACACATCCAAGCTTCTTCTTCAACATTAAATGAAGTTTCAATCTGCTATGGTTGTATACTTTATCCACTAGGAGGTATTCTGTATGATTTCTATCCAAAGTCACAACATATACTCCACTAGTTTCATATAAAGTCCAATTGGTAACTGCTTGAAAAACATTCCTTATTATCTCCCCCACTTCATCAGGTTTGAACATCATACACAGATACTCCATTACCAGTTTTGTATATGAAATCCCTGGAGCTTTCAACTGATCTGCATACAACTTCATCCCTATATCAAACATTTCTTCAATATCAGACCTTGAGCATGTTCTGACAATATTGGCCCAAGTACTATAGACTTCATATTTTTCATCTTTCCTCTTCAGCCTTATGTACTCTTTTCCATCTACCTCCAGTACATCCCAATGAATGACTTCAGAAGGTTTAACTCCTACAGGTTCTGCTGAAATTGGTTCAAGCACTTTGTCCATCACTACCATGTATAGATTTACATCCTCAGAGCTTGGAGGCTCTTTCTTTTCTGATGACTCAGGTGCCTCTTCTTCTTCAGCAACCTTCTCTGCCTCTGTTTCAGCAGCCTTCTCTGCCTCTGTTTCATCCATTCTAGGCTTCTTTGTTGACCTTCTCCTTGCCATCATCTTTGTCCTTTTTAAAGTCCTTAGACTTTCACCAATAGTGGCTTCCTTCTTTGGAGTTTCTTGATCATCAGGGAATGGTTTTTGTAAGAAGTCATTGCTCTCTTTCATTCTTTTCTCCATTTCAACCCTTGCAATTTCATCCCCTTGAAGTTTGATCATTTCTGCATCATATAACCCTTTGAGTTGCTCAAAAGGCATTTTTGAGAACATTTCCACTTTGACACCTACAGCACCTTTGAGGAAAGTAATCATTTTCTTTCTCTCTTGAGCACCAAGGTATGTCTTTGAAGGTTGTCTTTTCTTTGCAGCCATTTTGATCTTTCCAGACTTCCTCAAAGATGTGGCTTTTTGCTTGGCTTGTTCTGTTGCTAGGCTTTGTTGATAGGCTTTATTCAGTTCTGCAGCCATTGCTTTTGCTATCTCTCTATCTTTTGCCACTTGCACAGTTTCTGCTTCTTCAAGTTCAGCCTGTATCTTCCTAGCCAGAGCTTCATCTAAGTCAATCAACTTCTGCCTTTTCATTGTTTGATCTGATTCAACTAGCTTTTCTTTACCTTTCTCTTTACTCATCACCTTATCAGTGCTAGATTTTTTTGCTGCATCACCTTTTTTTTTATGACAACTCCTTTGGCCTTTGAGGTGACCTTGGGAGTATCATGTTTGGCTTTGATGAATGTTTCTGCAATCTCAAGCTCTGCAAGGACCTCTTTTACTGTTTCTGCTGCTTCTCTCTGATCATCAGTATTAACCATTTCTGCTGCTTTACTTGAACTGGCAGTATTAATGGTTTCTGCTGCTGGCTCTATTTCTGCTGCTTGCTCATTCTCCCCCTCAACATCATGTCTTTCTTCTTGCTCCCCCTTGGCTTTGGCATTAGCTTCTGACTCCCCCTTTTTGGGAGCATCAGTCACTGGTTTCCTCCTTCTGAGCACAAATTGTTTCTTCTTCCTTTGCAGAATCAGTTTCCTTACCATTTGCTTTAAGTTGATGATTTGTTCTTGTTGTGACAGAACTATGAGTTTAAGCTCTTCTATATCTTTACCCTGTTTGATTACATCCATGTTGATATTTCCCATGGTTTCCATCAATTCATAATAGTTATATTTGTCCTCACCTTCTCCAGAAGTGTTACCCTCTTTTGAAGGATCATTGGATCTTTTTGTAGTGGAAGTCTTCTACCTAGCAGAAGCACTATCCACCCCCTTGGTTTCTTGGCACCTGGGACCTTTGGATGATTGCTCACCCAAAGATGCCATGGGAAAGGTCTTATTGATGTTACCACTGACCTCATCTGTGCTAGCAGGAGTAGTGGCAGCCTTAGCACCCATATGCTCAACCTCCACCTCAGTGAGCACCTCCTTGGGGTTGGGAGACACCCCTGTGGTTTCCCTGTGGATATTCTCTAAAGGAGAATTCTCCCTTAGAGGGCTTGAAGGCTCAGTGGTTGAAGGTACAAGAAAGGAAGGAGCCTTCTTTACCTATTTCCTTGAATAAGTTTGAGTAATCGGGGAAGTGGGCTTATGAAGTAGGGACTGTGGGATATATACATAGTGGGAAGGTTGGGCTTGGCTCTCAGTGGGTTGGTCTAATGAGGGCCTTGACCCTGAGGCCATACCTTCTTGTGGTTGGGACACCACCATCATTGTTGAGAACAATGGGGTGTCAATTCCTTTCGAGTCCCTAGCAGATCTTCTCATGTTTGAGAAGACCTTGCCTTTAGGGGGTTTAGGTACATATACCTCATCAAAGTGAGATATTTCCGTCAATTCAGTGATTATAACTGCCTGTACAAATCTGGGATACATGAAGAAACTCTTCTTGTTGTCCAGGTTTGAGACAAGATCATTGAAGATCATCAGAGAAAAGTTATATTTTCGAGCAGTAGATAAGCATACCAAAGCATAGGCAATGGAACTGCTAAATTGGCTCCAGCCAGTGGTTTTCTTGGAAATACAGTGCATCAGGGTATGAACAAAGAACTTCCATTGGGGTGAAAATTGAGCTTTGAAAAATTTGAAAATCCCCATTTGGCCTTCATACCCCATTCTGGCGAGGTTTGAAAACAAATCCTCATTTGGAATAGAAGATATACCTGAAACATCGTCTAGATGTAGACAGATGCGAATGGTCTCCTCAGTAACTGTCAAGGGTTTGTCACACACCCTTGTTTTGATGCACTGCACTCCGTTTTCAGTGCTAGTAGTGGCATTGGCCCAGAATTTCCTTTGATGCTCTATGTAGATGGTAGGAGACACAGTGAGATCATGAGCGATGTGGCTTGACCTCAGAAAATCGACTATCTAGTAAAAACCTTCGGCTTATTTTGGCTTTTGGAGCATGAATATCTCGTTGTGCTCATCAATAAACACCATTGAAGCCATCTGTACTCAAGGATTCTTGACTAGCGAGCACTGGATACTTGAGAGAAAAGAGTGAGAGAGAAGATGAACAGTAGACAAAAAGTCGTTATGATATTTTAGGCGGGGAAAGGGTATTTATAGCTTGTGGATTAAAAGCAGTATTAACCTAAAAAATTTAGTGAAAGCAGTATTAACAGTGAGCAGTATTAACTGAAAGCAGTATTAACTGAAAGTAGTATTAACTGAAAGCAGTATTAACTGAAAGCAGTATTAACTGAACACTGGCAGTAGTAAAATTGTACTGGCAGTACTAAAACTGTACTGGCAGTATTAACCATACTTACACTTTTAAGCTTGTGATGAACTGAGTACTGCTATACATTTCTTGAAAAAGAAGATTAGTAACACCAAGCATAAACTATATACAGGTATTGAACCACTTTTTAAGTAGGAGATTATTCAGAGTTGATCATTCCCACACTTGTTACCAAGAAAGTGAATCTACCCACATCAAAGGATTTGGTGAATAGATCAGCAAACTGGTTATCAGTATGAACTTTTACAACTTGAATAAGCTTCTTTTCATTGCAGTCTCTTATAAAGTGATACCTGATCTCAATGTGCTTGGTCTTTGAGTGCTTGACAGGATTATTAACAATGCTAATAGCATTGCTATTATCAATAAAGATTGGAGTGTGTAGAAAGGTTACCCCATAGTCCAACATTTGATTCTGATTCCATAAGACTTGAGAACAGCAACTTGCAGCTGCTATGTACTCTGCTTCTGTTGTAGATGTGGACACTGTGATTTGTTTCTTGCACTGCCATGATACTAGTCTTGTACCAAAAAACTGGCATCCTCCAGAAGTAGATTTTCTGTCCAAGTTTGCTCCACCTAGGTCACTGTTTGAGTATGCAAGTAGGTCAAATGATGAGTCAAGAGGATACCAAAGTCCCAATCTAGGTTGCCCTTTGAGATATCTGAATATCCTTTTAACAGCTTGATAGTGTGATTACTTTGGCCTAACTTGAAATCTTGCACACACACAGACTGGAAACATTATATTTGGCGTAGAGGCTGTAAGATATATGAGAGAGCCAATCATGGATCTATAGTGATGAACATCCATATCCTCCCCCTCAAGATCTGCTGTTATCTGCTTGTGTGTCTTCATAGGTATGCTGGCAGGCTTTGAGTCTGAGAAACCAAACTTGGTTAGAATGTCCTGCACATACTTGGACTGAAAAATAAAAATACCATCTGACTTCTGTTGGACTTGGAGTCCAAGGAAAAAAGTAAGTTCTCCCATGGAACTCATTTTGAACCTTTGATGCATTAGGTCCTCAAACTCCTTGCACATATTGTCTTTTGTGGATCCAAAGATGATATCATCCACATAGATTTGGACTAGCAAGATGTCCTTCTTCTTTATCTTGATGAACAGAGTCTTATCAATGACTCCTCTTTCAAAGCCATTTTCTAAGAGATAGGATGAAAGAGTGTCATACCATGCTCTTGGTGCTTGATGCAGTCCATAAAGTGCTTTCTTCAGTTTGTATACTTTGTCTGGATAGCTTGGGTTTTCAAACCCTGGTGGTTGACAGACATATACTTCTTCTTCAATTGAGCCATACAGAAATGCACTTTTTACATCCATTTGATAGACTTTGAACTTCATATAAGAAGCATAGGCCAGGAATAATCTAATTGCTTCTATCTAGCCACTGGTGCAAATACTTCTTCATAATCTATTCCTTCTTCTTGTGTATACCCTTGTGCCACCAACCTTGCTTTGTTCTTTATTAATATTTCTCTCTCATCTCTCTTAATCCTGAAGACCCATTTTGTGCCTATTGCTCTTTGACCTTTAGGAAGGTCTACCAGATCCCTAACATCTTGCAACTTGAATTGTAGCAGCTCTTCTTGCATGGCTTCTATCCAACTGAAATCTTTCATAGCATCATAAGCCTTCTTAGGCTCAAGCTGGGATAGAAAGCAAGAAAGCACTGTATGCTGTTGGTCTTGCATATCTTGCAGCCTGCTTTGATTTCTAGTCATCATAGGAGAAGAGATATCTCCTATTACCAGCTGAGGAGGATGATTCTTTTGTGTTCTTGTTTGATGACTAGGTTCTTCATTGAGTCCCACCTCTAGATTGGAGTCATTCAACTCAACTGAGGTGATTTCAGCAGCTACTTCTGGTTCTTTATTTTCTGGACTCTCCTCATCTCTGCTTTCTTCTTCACTCTGATTTGGTTCAATAGATGGCTCCTTTTCACAGTCTTCAACAGGATCCACTGTAGGTATGGGAAAAATCACAGACTGAGATATGTTGTCTTGAACTTGTGTAGCCCCTGATCCTCCACTACCTGAACCTGTATAATCATTACTACTGAAACCAAAAGAGTTAGTTAGTGACTCAATGTCAAACAGCCACTGAGGACCAGATCCAATAGGATTTGGTGTGCTCTCATTGCATTTGACATTGTCACTTTTCTCAATTATTCTAGAAGAAGTATTAAAAACTCTGTAGGCCTTACTTTGAGATGAGTAACCCACAAGAAATCCATCATCTGTCTTGCTATCAAACTTTCCTAAGTGAGATTTGGTATCGAGAATTGTACAAGGACACCCAAACGGTTTAAAAAATCCAATAAAGGGTTTTCTTTTATTTAAGAGGTCATAAGGTGTCTTGTTTTGAGACTTGACTACTAGTACTCTGTTTTGGACATAACATGCAGTATTAACTGCTTCTGCCCAGAAAGTTATTGGAAGTTTAGAATCAGCTAACAGAGATCTAGCAGCCTCAATTAGTGTCCTATTCCTTCTCTCAACAACTCCGTTTTGTTGTGGAGTCCTAGGAGCACTGTATTGTCTCTCAATGCCTTTTTCTTCACAAAAGGTGTTTAGATCAAGATTTTTAAATTCAGTTCCATTGTTTGATCTAATGACTTTTACTTTTTGATTTGTTTGGTTTTCAATTCTTAGGATAAAGGATTTGATCAGTCCACTTGTCTCATCCTTCGTCATTAGAAAATATACCCAAGTGAATCTAGAGTAATCATCAACAATAACTAGGCAGTATGATTTCTTCCCTATGCTCATAACATTTGTAGGCCCAAACAGATCCATATGTAATAACTGGAGACAAGAAGAAATTGTATTTAACTCTTTGGACTTATGAGAAGTTTTGTGCTGTTTGCCTTTAAGACAAGCAACACAATGAACATCACATGAAAAGACTTTTGATAGTAAACCTCTTACAATGTTGTTTTTAACAAGTTCGTTCATTGTCTTGTAGTTCATGTGACACATCCTTCTGTGCCAAATAGAGGATTCATCCACAGAAGCTTTTGAAACAAGACAATTCAGAGATGAATCACTTGAAACATTGTCCATATCGAGACAATAAACATTGTCCTTTCTTGGAGTTCTAAGTAGTATCATGCTTTCATCAACTACCTTAAATCCTGGAGCAAGGACCATACATTCTGTATTGGTAAATAAAATACTATGTTGTTTGTCACAAACCTGTGATACACTTAATAGGTTATACTTTAACTGATCAACATAGTAGACATCCTCAAATGTCATCTTACCTTTTGTAACATTACCTTTTCCACTTATTTTTCCACCTGCAAGATTTTCTCCAAATGCAACATGTCCTCCATTGATATGCTTGAAATCCTGAAGGCATGACATGTTGCCTGTCATGTGCCTAGAGCAACCACTATCAACATGCCAGATGCTCTTCCCCTTAAGCTGTTGGTTGCCCTGCACATTAGATAAATCAGTTAGTATTGATTAGGAACCCAAGACAAAGTGGTCTTGGGTACCCCTTTCTCATCAAAATATTTACATTCCTTCTTGACAAGATTTTTAAACTTTGACTCCTCATTGCTGGAGTACTTTGTCACAATAATGGGTTTGGATGCACATTTGCTAGAGGCAGTACTGGTTTTAGATGTACTAACTGCATTAGCAGCACTTGCATGCTTAGCAGTACTTACCTTGTTAGAAGTAGTAACTGTGTCAGCAGCAGTAACTGTGTTAGTAGTATTAATCTTTGAAGAAGTACTAACAGTGTTAGAAGCATTAATATTCTCAGCAGTACTAACACTGGTAGCAGCAGTATTGCTTCTGGCAGCACTATCCCTGTCAGCAGTACTAACAGTTTTAGTGCTTCTAGGCACCCACATTTTAATACTCTCTTTTAAAACCTTTTTCTTCATGTGGCCTTTGGTTTCAACAGATTTCTTAGCTACATGTTTCTGTCCAGCCTTCCTATAACCAACAGGTTTTTGCACAAATCTTTGAAAGTTCATCTTTTGGTTAATAGGGTTAAAGAAATAGTGCTTAGCCAAATGATTCAACTTGCCACATATGAAACAAGGTTTTGGTCTGATTATTTTACTCAGATCAACTCCTTGTTTCTGAGCCCATTGATTATTCCAGTTTCTTTGATTACCTCTCTTTGCACCAGAATTTAGGCTCTCAGTTTTATTGCAAGCACACTGTTTACAAGGGCCAGGATTCACAACAGTGGTCTGTTTGTAATGGACCTTGTTGGCCTTTCCTTTGGTCTTCTCTATCTCTTTAGACTTGACCCAGATCCTTCCACCACCCTCATTGGTAACAATGTTGTTTTCTAAGGGTATCTCTTTACTCACAACATTGTTCCTATTCTCACTGGCTTCTTTCTCAGTCATATCCTCAACAACCACCTCATCCAAAGGATCTATCTTAAATGCTTCCTCAGACAAGTCCTTTTTCTCCTTGGTCTCTAACAAGTCTGATGTAGGAGGGATGTAGTTGTTGTTGTAAGGAGGGGGTGTGTTGTTGTATCCAACACCAGGCTTCATCTTATCATGAATCTGAGCCTTTAGAAGAGAATCCATTGCTTTTGAAGCATATGAAAAATTTTCTACATCAAGCTTAATCTTAGCTAGTTCTTCTTTCAACTTATCATTCTCTTCTTTGGACTTAGACAGTTTGGTCTCTAACTCATTCTTTTCCCACTTCCAGTAGTTTGTGTCATAAGAGTGTTGAAGTTCATTGGCTTGGAAGCCTTTGATTTGTTCTTCAATCCTCTCAACTATCAACACATAATCTCTTCTGTCCTTTTCTAATCTTTTGAGGTCATCACACATGTTTTGGTTGTGATCCCTGTACCTTTTGACAGTGTCTATGCAAGATTGAGTACAAAGATTAGAAATTACCTCAGAGGGGAGATCAGACACCTCTGCCATAAGAGCTTGATTCTGAATGGCTTCCTCAGCTTGGTCACTCCAGTCAAATCCTATTCCTTGTTGAGAAACAAGGACTTGAGCAGAGTTCTTGTTTTGATTGTAACCTCCATTCTGAGCTTGTTGGTGGTTGTTATTTGGCACACCACTTCTGTACTCTCTAGCAAAGTGTCCCTTCATGTGGCACTTATAGCACTCCACCTTTGTCTTGTCAAAACCAACTCCATCTTCTCTTCTTTGAGAGAAGTTGTTCCTCCCAGTTCTTTTAATAAACTTCTTCACCCTCATAGATAACATGGCCATCTGCCATTTAATGTCCATATCCTCCAGATCATCAGGGTGAAGTTGTTCCAGATCATCATTAATCAAGGAGTTGTTGCTGTGACTGGACAAAAAGGCTTCAAAGACAGTTTCAGTGTCTTTTTCTGAATTCACTCCACTTGCAGCACTAACTGCTTCAGGGTTGGCAAAAGTATCAATAGATGCTGATAGAAGTGCAGCATTATGAATATACCCAGTGGGCTTCTTCTTAGCTTCTACCTCAGATTCAAAAACTCTTAGATCATTATACAGATCATCTAGTTCCTTCTCTTCCAGATTGTCACTCTGTCTATATGAGACAGTGTACATAGTCCATTCATCCCCAAGAGATCTGAGGAACTTCCTGTTGATGTCATCTTGTTCCATCTTCACTCCAACAGTAGCCAGTTCACCAATAAGCTTGTTGAACCTGTCAAAAGTTTGAGTCATAGACTCTTTCTTTGAAGAAGAGAAGTTCTCATACTGCTGCTTTAGAACATCCCTTTGATTTCTTTTGGTGCTCTTAGTTCCAGCAAATCTTTTCTCTAGAGCATTCCAGAGAATCTGAGCATCAGTGCAGTTGCAGAATTGATGCTGATATTCATTGGGGATGGCCAAGAGCATAGTGCTCAAGGCCTTCATCTCTGTCTCCTGATCTTCCTCTCACCATCTGTCTTTGGTAGAGGTCTTTTCCCATCTGGTCCAATCTGTCCTTCAGTAGAGGGGCCATTCTCAATGACATCCCACATTGAGTAGTTAGTGAGGAGAATGTATTGCCTGATTCTGATCTTCCACATGTCAAACTCATTGGGTTTGAGCATTGGAACCTTAGAGACAAGAGTACTGTTTGATTCTGCAAAGTTTTCCATAATGAATGAATGAATGTTTCTGAGAGAATTGCCTCTGATACCACTTGTCAGGATCGAATTCTCAACAAGAATTATGAATACTCAGAAACAATATTAAAGAAGTTGCGGAAAAACACTTTAATATTCAATAAACAGAAAAACAGTATGAATCACAACTTGCAAACTTTACTTAATGATTCAAGTTACAAGCTTTTCAATCACAACCTCAATCTTGAAGAACAGGCTCTTTCAAGACGAATTCTACTTCTCTAGAATTAGGAACGATTCCTTGAGGTTGATTCTCTATCTAAAACAAAAACTCAGAATTATTCTTGTTATATTTCAATTCTATTCTATTATATATATCATTGTATAATAAAAGATAAATACTAAACATAAAAAGATCTTCAAAATATTCTTCATAATTATCTTCAAGCTTTCCATGTTTATCTTCAGACGTGATCTCTTCAATATTATCTTCAGATTATCTCAGAAGCAGCATTAATCACCTTGGAAGCATTAACTGAGTCTTGGCAGTATTAACTACTAAGCAACACTAATCACTAGCAGTACTAACTAGCTAAGCAGTACTAACTTTGTTCAAGCAACACTAACTTTGACTAACAGTATTAATTCTACTAGAAGTAGTAATACCTAGAAGTATTTACTTTGAGATCCTCTGGCAGTACTAACTCTGAACTAGCAGCATTAATGACTTGTTCACATCTTCAGTTCCCAACAAGATGAATAGTCTGTTCAGTTTTACCCATTTTGTATAACTTCTCTTCCAAACTTTTTAATTTACCAAGTAAAGAAAAGTTTTCTTTGGTACATGAAGAATGCAATTTTGTAAGCTCATATAAATCAAGCTCACTGTTTAGCAGTTTAGACTTGAGTTCAGAATTCTCTTTAAGAATTATTGTCTGTTCCTTTGCGTTGGTGTCATTATTTCTATGTAAAACCTCAACCAATACTTTCTTCTCAACAATTTCATCGCTAAGTTTCTGTATCGATTGGTTTTTGTCAGTAATAACACCATTTTCACGCTTAAGAATCGACTCTAAATCTTGGAGTTTTATCTTCATGGCATGCATTTGATCACATACCTCTTCTTCTTCATCATCTGAATCAGCTTCAGCATCTGATTCTTGTTTTCCCATCAAGCACATGTTGACGGATTCATCCTTCTCTTCATCCTCTTCTTCCTCGTCTGAATGATCAAGCCAATATTCATCTTCAGCCATCAGTGCCTTACCAGCCTCCTGTTGCTTTGCAAGAAGCATATTGTTCTTGTAATAATCGGAGTTTTTGACTTTTGGTCTTCGGCAGTCTCTGGCATAGTGACCTGTTTTGCCACAGTTGTAGCACGTTGGTGGTTCTGTCTGACTTGATCCTTCAACTTTAAACTTTCTCTCTTCTGGTTTCCTCTCCTCTATTCTCTTTCCTTCAGACTGATATCTTCTCTCTTCGGGTTTCCTCTCCTCTGTTCTTTTCCCTTCAAATCTCTTTTCTTCATATCTACTTCCTTCAACCCTTTCCTTGTGGATGTAGTTGTTCGGACCAGAAGAATATCTCTGACTGTTTGAACTCGGCTTCGTGTAGAACTTTTTCTGAAAAGCATTTGACAGCAGAATCATCGCTTCCTTCAGTTGTTCATTTTCATCCATGTTAGAGTTTCCATAACCTTGATCTTCTTCTTCTTCTGATTCATACACAATTGTCTTGTTTTTCTTCTTTGTGTGTTCCAGATTCTAGTTTCTAAACAAGTTTAATCAATTCTCAAAGTTTACACTTTCTCTCTCTAGAACTCCCTCTCTCTAGAACTCTCTCTCTCTCTCTCTCTAAAATGTATTCTTCAAATCTATTAACTCTGTTATGAGTCCTTACAGAAAATACAAGAAGAAAAGTATTTATACTACCACAAAATACAAGGAAACTAGACTAATCACAAATACAACTAAGCAAGTACATTGACTTTTATTACAAAAGACTTTGACTTTTAATGAGATTTGACTTTAGCAGCTTTGACTTTCTCAACTTTGACCTTCAGTATTCTTGATCTTGTATCCAACAGATTTATGCGCTAATAATCTCCCCCTTTGGATTCAAGATCATTGTTGAAAGATTTAGCAATTAAGTCTTCACTTTAAGCTATGTCAGTACAATCTCCCCTTTTCATTTGACTATATTCTTTCCAAAAACTGTCTTCAAACGATTAACAATCTTCCTAAAACTTTCACAGAATATTTTCAGACTTTGGAAAGAAATTATCTTCAGAATCAGCGCGAATTTCTTTAGCAAATAATCTTCAAAGAAAAATTCTTCAAATCTTCAGAAATTCTTTGATCGCCTTCAAAACTTTACTTTAAACTTTTCTGACTTGGACATTTCTGAAAAATCATCTCTCAAATCTTTATCATTTCTTGATACCAGCTCCCACAAAATTCAAAACTTTAACATTTCTTGATATCATCTCCCCCTTTTTGATGATTTGAGCATCTATATCATCAAAACATTTCTCCAAGAAATGTCATTGACCATTCTGATCTTTCATACTGAGCCTCTGAGTCTGTGTTCCATAACCAAGTATTCATCTAGATCTTTGCAAATCCAGATAAAATAAGAACATGTAACTCCTGAATCAATAAATGAATCAGTTAAAATGTCTGTCAGTAACACAAAGTCACTTTGTGTAACGAATACACAATATAAAGGAGCTTTTGTGATGTTCACTCCCCCAGGGCTTCCATCCAATCATCGAAATACCCCAAAGGCAATTTCTATGAATGTTATGACAAAGAAACAAATTCCTTGTGTGTTCGTGCATGTGTAGAAAGAATTAAGCACGATGATTGCTTTTTGATAAGGCTCAACATTGTGTTAACCACTGAGACAACAGTAGATAAACACAGACTCAATGTGCATGATTGAAGTGCGAAGGTGGGGCAAACTTCCTTCTTTTTCAATATCCAGATTTTCCAAATGAAAACCAGATAGATAATGTGCTGCGTCCCCTTTAAAATGTGAAACATTTTCTTTTTAAGAAGAAAATGAGTGGTTGGTGGGGTTATAATCAAGAGTTGGCATGGGCTATTTGCCTATTTCAATAACGTTCACCAAAGAATTGTGAAATGCTAGTAATGTGGCTGCCCGGCTCAGAAAGTAGTTGGTGCAGAGTTTGATATTTTTTTACTCTGATATCACACCCTCTTTCTTTTTAATCAATAAGCTCACTACTAACCAAACTCTCTTTTCCATTTTACCTCATCACACCCACACTCATTTCTTTTAGACTCCTCACACTCAATCACTAAAGGATTAACTTCATGGGTAGGAAACACTGGTTAACGTGAATCCATAGAAGTTTAGTTAATTCCTAGCACAAAGAACCCAAATTTCCTATAAAGCATGAGTTGCTCAAATGGTTTAACTTTATCAGTTAAAGTTGAAATACAAATGTCAGATGTAAATATGCTCAGAAATATAATTATGAAGATATGAGCATTTTAAAACATGGAAGTATTTTCAAACAAGTATATTGAATGAATGAATAATGAATGCAAGAGACTTGTTTGAAAATCTTACATTGTATGAAAATGATCAGAAATGAATGATATAGCAATTAAAGCTTATGGTCAAGAATAATTGATATTTGTCTATACGAAACAAAATATAGACATTCTTGAAATAAAGTTTCGAAATGAAATATCGCTCAAAATTCTTTGAATACAAGCGGAGTGTCTTACCATCGAAGAAAAATTGTTCCAATTTAGAGACATGGTAAGAACATGTTGAATAAAGTCAAACCGGTGTGTGTGAACACTTGAAAGTATATAGAAAATACAATACGCAAGTATTTATCTTTGGATACACACGGTTTGTTTATCGATTAAGCACAAAAGTTAAATAAAAACATTTAAAATCACACTTCCAAATTATAAAATCTGTTTAAAAATCGGGAAGTGGTTTGAACATTTAATAACATGTTTTCTATATCTGAAAGTTGTCCTTCTTTCAGATACATTTGAGATTAAGATAAGAAATTTACCTTTTCGCGCAATCTTAATTCTCAGAAAGTCAAACTTTCGTCATTTAGACATGATCGTGTCAGCTTTTCTCATCCTGCATAAGTCTCAAAATCTATTCAAACAAATTTATTCACAAAATTTATTCAAAAAGTAAAAGACATAAAGCAATAAAACGATTAAAATACGAGTTATGATCAGAAGTAATCATAAATCATAGTTTTATCCTTTTGACTTGACTTATATGCTCCCCCTAAAATCATGCATCACAAAAATTTTGTCAGTTAAGTATAATGCAGAAATTAGTTTTGCTCCCCCTTAAATGAATGTAGATCATCTAAAATCTTCTCTAACTCCCCCTGAGATCATGAGCAAACAATTAAAGTGCAGATATCTCTCAGAAAATAAAGATAAAGAAAATGATGAAAAATAACAATTCTTAACTTTAGTAGGTAACAACGGATTACGTCTTAAGATTTAACATACCAAGCTTAGAGACAAGAAAATTAAATCTCTTTTCATCTAAGGGTTTGGTAAATAAATCTGCAAGTTGATAATCTGTTTTTACAAAATAAAGTTCAATTGTTCCTTTTTCTACATTATCTTTTATAAAATGATATCTGACATCAATATGTTTGGTTTTCGTATGCTGGACAGAATTAACAGATATGGCAATCGCACTCTTCGAGTCACAGTATATTGGAATTTTATCAAATTTGAATCCATAGTCTCGTAGCTGTGTTCGCATCCACAAGACTTGAGAGCATCAATTGTTTCGTTGAATCCCAGCTAACGAGCTTGTCTCCAAGAAATTGAACGTGACCAGAAGTACTCTTTCTATCCAACATACAACCTGCATGATCTGCATTTGAATATGCAGTCAGTTGAATCCCAGTATCCTTAGGATACCACAAACCAAGGTCTGCAGTGCCCTTCAGATATCTAAAAATCCGTTTGACAGCGGCCAAATGGGATTCTTTAGGAGCAACTTGATATCTAGAACATAAACATGTTGAGAACATAATATCTGGTCTACTAGATGTAAGATACATTAACGATCCTATCATACCTCTATATGTTCTAACATCAACACTTTTACCCGAAGGATCAGTGTGGATCTTAGTACCTGGTGCCATCGGGGTTCCAATTGGTTTACAATTTTCCATTTTGTACTTCTGAAGAATGTCCAAAATGTACTTAGATTGATTTATAAAAATTCCTGTAGATAATTGTTTAACTTGTAATTCGAGAAAGAAATTCATCTCTCCCATCAAACTCATTTGAAAATGTGACACCATGAGGTTAGAAAAGTTTTTGCAATATTTTGGATTAGTAGAACCAAATATTATATCATCAACATATATCTGAATAAGAATAATATCAACTTTTTTCTTCTTGATGAATAAAGTGGTATCAATCTTACCTTTAGAGAAACCAGACTTGACCAAGAATTTGGATAAAACATCATACCATGCTCGAGGGGCTTGTTTTAATCCATAAAGGGCTTTGTCCAAGATGTAAACATGATCTGGTTTATCTGGATTGACGAACCCTTCTGGTTGAGACACGTACACCTCCTCTTTAAGAATGCCGTTCAGAAAAGTTGTTTTCTCATCCATCTGAAAGACTGTGAAGTTTTTATGAGCTGCGTCGGCGAGAAACATTCTGATTGCCTCGATACACGCTACTGGAGCATACGTCTCATCATAATCTATGCCTTTCTCTTGCCGGTAACCTTTGGCAACAAGTCTAGCTTTGTTTCTTATGACGATACCATATTCATCCTTTTTATTCTTGAATACCCATTTAGTACCAATCACGATTTTACCTTCTGGCTTAGGAACAAGTCTCCAAACCTTTAGGGCTTCAAACTGATTGATCTCTTCTTGCATTACAGATACCCAGTCCGAATCAGCAAGAGCCTCAGATACTCGTGTTGGCTCAATCTTGCTGAGGAAGGAATCATGCATACACTGATTAAGAGTCGCTGACCTAGTATGAACAGGCTTGTTGAGATCTCCAATTACTTGGTGTAATGGATGTTCTTTGGTCCAGCAATGCTCATGCGGAAGTGAAGTAGATACTGATTGAATTTGATCATCATCTAGAAATCCACTTTCAGAATCTTCAGTTTGAATAACAAGAGGGGGTTTTGCAGTTGAAGACTCAGGTACAGAAGTATCAGTTGGAACAATGGATTCTGGTTGTTGAGTAGACAAAGTAGTACACCCAACTGAAACAGTTACTTCTGGTTCAACATTAACTTGTGTATCTTCAACTGTAGGAGTAACAATAGGAATGTGAGTTTCAGACTGAACTGAGGATGCTTGTTCAGTTATGACATCTGAAGTGACTGGATGATTGCAACTTGTGTCTTCAAGCCTGTCAGTCATAGCAGATTTAGATACATTAGTTCCGAGAAACTCATCATAAAAGAATTCAAATAACAAATTTAAATCAGTTAAATGTGAAGTAGATGTAGAAGCGTTATCCGAATTTTTCGCTGTAGAAACAGATTCTGGACTGATCTGCCCAGAAGCCAATACTCCTGTGATAACGGGTTCTGAACTGATTTGATCAGAAGCCATCTCTTCATCGAATGTGACATTGAAGCTCTCTACAACTGTCTTTGACTTCTTCAGATAAACACGATATGCTGCAGATGTTGAAGAATAACTGATAAAGATGCCTTCGTCTGCCTTAGCACTGAATTTATTCAGACTCTCTCTGTCGTTAAGCACAAAACATTAACACCCAAATATGTGAAAATATTTGATAGTTGGTGTTCTGTTGTTGATTAGCTCATATGGAGTCTTCTAAAAACGGCGGTGTATCATGGAACGATTTTGAGTATGACATGCAGTCGACACAACTTCTGCCCACAAAAATAGAGGTAAGTCCGATTGGCTAAGCATAGTCCGAGCGGCCTCGACTAGCGTTCGATTTCGCCTTTCGACTACTCCATTTTGTTCAGGCGTTCTAGCAGCAGAATACTGATGTGAAATCCCAACTAATTCGAGATATTCATCAACAATCTTGTTCTTGAATTCTGTGCCATTGTAAGTACGAAGAAACTTGACTGGTCGCTACATTTTCACTTGGGTCGTCTTTAAGAAAGTAATGAGAACTTCTGGTGTCTAATCTTTTGAACGAAGAAATTTGACCCACGTGTATCTTGAATAATCATCCACAATAACCAACACGTATTTCTTTCCTCCCAAACTCTGAGTTCTCATTGGACCACATAAATCCATGTGTAGCAATTCTAATGGAGAACTAGTGCTTGGTTCAGGCTTCGGTTTGAGTGCGGATCTCTTCATCTTACCCTTCTCACATGCTGCGCATAAGTGTTCTCGTTCATATTTCCGCTCAGGAAGTCCTTTGACCAATTTCCCACGAACCAGCTTCTTGATGTAACGAAAGTTCAAGTGAGATAAACGTCTGTGCCAGAGCCAACTTTGCTGCGTTGAAGCTTTTGTCATCAAACATACTTGACTGTCAATCTGAACTTTGGACAAATTGATGGTATAGAGGTTTGTCTTTCGATGTCCACCTAAGAGTTCTGTGCCATCTTCAGTACGAACTGAGCAACTCTTAGACTTGAAGTTGACCTCTAACCCTTTATCGCAGAATTGACCTATGCTGAATAAGTTGTGCCCCAAGCCTTCGACATAACTCACCGTACTTATCGTTATGTTGTCTTGAATAATGTCACCATATCCTAGGATAGGTGAAAGCTGATCGTTTCCAAATCTGACATTTCCACTGAATTTCTCTGTATAGTTAGACAATAAAGCTTTTTGCCTAGTCATATGCTTGGAACATCCACTATCCATGTACCACATATGTCGGGTCTGCAAGAGAAATCAGGCAACAATAGATTTAGGTACCCATTTAAAAACGGGCCCTAACGGATTAGCACAATATTTTGGTATCCACTTGAAAATGGATCCTCTGTTCTTTTGAAAACTTTGAAAAACATATGCTCTCGAAGAATTAACATGATAAGATCCATACCAATCAGAAGAATTATAAGAATAAGCAAAATCAGTTTTCCGATAATTAAGATGAGATTTAGTAGTAATAGGAGATAATTGAATCAATTGCTTTATTGAGTAACGCTTGTAAGAAATTACAAGGTTTTGTTTATTAGAAGCACATTGACCAACTATATCAGAATCACTACTGATTCAGCTATCTCAGCATCCTTCTGTTTTGGCTCCATTCTGATTGAGCTTTCAACTTTTTCTTCCTTAAATCTGAAACATAGGATATAGATTTATTAGGAAAAGCAGATTTCCGGGATTGAGTTTTCTGTTGTGTACCAGTGTATTTCTGTTTCTGTAATCGCTGTTTCTTATGTTTCTTACCGTGAGCATAGTAATCAGCAGTTACAGAAACTGATTCACCAACCTTAGTTGATGTTTCACCAATATGAACATCACTTGGTAACACTCTTTCATTTTTTAGACAAGTAGAATGATAAGGAAGTTTAGAATGGACATCAAACATATCAGATTCTTCCATGCACCCATCATCAGAATTAAAAGAATCATTTGCAGACTCAAATAAGTCATCAGAATTATCAAAGAAAGTTTGAGGTGCCTTTGAAACTTTAGAACACTTTGTTGATTTAACTTGAAAAACAGTGTTCTTTAAAACTGTAGAAAATACATTTTGTTCTATATCAACCAAAAGTTTTTCATCAGATAAAACATTTTCAAGCTCGACTATTTTGCTTTCAAGAATAGATGTAGGAACCTAAACCTTTGCTATTGCAGGTTTTGCCTTCATCTCAGAAGCGGAATAACTAACAAAATAGTAAGTTGAAAGAACTTTTGGTGTTTTTGAAAGATAACTATCATTTAACTTTACATAGTTAAACGGTAGTTGCATTTTCTTTTTATTCTTTCTATTTTCAGTTTCTTTGGCCTCAACTTCATCTGACAATTTGGTAACAAATTTGGGTTTTAAATGAGTACGTTTATCAGCACAAGCAAGAAAATCATAGTTATAAAGTGTCGGCTGTTTTCTGATAGCTTTCTTAAGATAATAGGGGTTTTCAAAACCAAGTCCCCATTTCTCTTTGACATCAGCCTCTTCATTAGGTGCATTGAGAAAAATGGTTTGATCTGTTTGACCTCTCGCATAAAGTTTTGCTTCCAGACCATTTACCTTCTTATTCAAATTCTTATTTTCAACCTGCAGTTTATAAACAGTTAGTGCAGATTCATTTTTCTCAAACTCATATTTAGACACTTTACCTTCAAACTCAGAAATCCTCTTTTCAAAATAATCTACTTTAGATTTAGAATCAAAATCAGACTTGTGTAAAGAATGAATCAGATCATTGTTTGAAATAACAGACGTATTAAGCTCAAAGATCTTCTTGTTCTTTTTAGCAACCTTTTCTTTTTCCTTTTTCAGATTATTTTGTAAATTTTGTAGCTCAACCACCATGGTTTCCATTTTGGTAATAAAATCTTTTTCAGATAAGTTTAATACCTCATTAACTGCCTCATCATCTGACTCGTCATCCTTTACTTCTTTGCCCATGAGACAGATATGAGTTGTTTCTTCTTTCTTGTCATCCTCTTCTCCTTCTGAGTAATCCAACCAAAACTCATCTTCATCCATTAGAGCAACACCCGCTTCTTGTTGTCTTGCCAAAAGCAACTTGTTCTGATAGTACTGAGAGTTGCGAACTTTCGGCTTTCGACAATCTTTTGCAAAATGACCCATCTTGCCGCAATTGTAGCACTTGATTGAATCATTTACTGGCTTTTCAATAGCGGTGTAGTCATTCATAAACTTCTTCTTCTCATCTGATTTCTTCTCCACATATCTATCTTCTTCATACCTCTTACCTTCCACTTTTTGTTGGTGCTCGTGGTTCTTTGAACTGGATGAAGAATAGCGTTGAGAATTTGATCCCGGCTTCTTGTAAAATTTGTCTCCATCATCAATATCTGAAACATAATCTGACTCAGAACTGATAAGAACTTTCTTCTTTTTCTTCTCTTTCTTTTCTTTCTTCTTCTCTCCAGCCACCAAAGCAATCGGATCAGGAACTTGTGCTGCCTTCTTCTTCTCAGCTCTTTTCTTTTCAACCTCTTCTTCATTCTGTTTCAAAGTCTCAAATACCTCATGTAAAGGAATTTAATTCAAATCCTTCATTTGCTTCATTCTTCTTGTATGCTTCTTCCATTCCGGGCGTAAGATACTCAGAAACTTGACATTGTTTTCCAACTGCTTCTTTTTGACTTTATTCTTTGTCAGCTCATTCAGAAGCAATACAAACCTCTCATATGTATCTTCCAGACTCTCATTCTCCATAGCTGTGAATTCCTCATAACTATTGATGCAGTTTGCTACTTTCATCTGATTTCCAATCCTGGATCCCATCATCATCTTTTGCAACTGATCCCACATCTTCTTAGCATTGCCTTTGTAACTATCAATCTTGATGTAGATCTCATTCGGAATGCTCTGAAGAAGTAAAGATCTTGCTTGTTTATCTGCTTTGTATCGGCTTTTCTGATCTTCAGAATATTGAGAAATATCCACTGTCACTGTTTTCATCTTTTGCTCTCTTTCCTCAGTCCCATCTTTACTATCAGAAGAATCAACATCAGGTACTTGAACTGTTATTGGATCCATTGGACCTTCAGTGATAGACAAAAGAATATTCTCTCCATTTGAATGCCGATCTATGAAATCCAAGAATCTGTCCTTCCATTGTTCATACTCGCCTTTGAATAGAACTGGAGGCTTAACATCAGTACCAATCGAAAGTGTATCTTTGGAAGTCATCTTGTATAACCTGTTTCAAAAATATATCAAATAAGAAACTAGAACTGATCGTTAGTCCAAAATAAGAAATCACAAAAAAAAATTTGAAAAGAAATTCAGAAATTTTGAACACAGAAAGAACTTTTGTCCTCCTCCGCAGACTTAGCACGGGGGTCCCTAGAGAATTTCACTAAGTATAGATACTCGCAAGTCCTTATTCAATCTTAAAACTCTCAGACTGAGAAACACGCTGATCGAGACTTGCGCGTTTGATAAACTCTCAAGTAAACTCGCAGACAAACTCGCAGATAAACTCGCAGACAAACTCGCAGATCAAACTCGCAGATCAAACTCGCAGATGATGAAACTCGCAAGTGCCTAAACTCGCTAAAAACTGTTCACGTTGAAACTCGCTAACAGAGGTTTGCGCGTTTACTAAACTCGCACGTCGAAGAACTCGCAAACCACCAAACTCGCACGTCGAAGAACTCGCAAACCACCAAACTCGCACGTCGAAGAACTCGCTAATCACTATCCCTCCTGAAACTCGCTAGCTTCGATTAGCGAGTTTGTAGAACTCGCTGGCCACTACTAGCGCGTTTCTTAGAACTCGCAGATAGCCCTTGCGCGTTTCAGACCAAAATTCTTCTTTCGACTTGCGAGTTCTAAATGATGAACTAGCGCGTTTTAGAGATCTAGCGCGTTCTTCCTTCTGTCGACCCAAAAACTAATTTTTCCATCTGAAATCGATCTGAACTTTGTCCAAATGCCATGAAACTTTGAAATGATGCTCGATTACAGTACTAGAACGAATTACAATTCAAGAAATTTACAAACAAACACTTACAATTCAAAAAGATCGATGAAACAGTGAAAAACGACTCATGAATAAAACTCAACAAAAATTTCAAAATTCGTGAGAATTATAGTGAAATACTAAAATTAAAGTACATAGACTCGATCTATTACACTTTTCGAACACTTCCTAATCAAAATCTGCTCCAAAAACACTCAAAAATCCAAAATTCGATTTTTCTTGAATGAACAGTGACGAACAATCCAAAACTTTGATTTTCTTGATTTGATTTCACTTTGGATCTGCTCTGATACCAATTGTGTGTTCCAGATTCTAGTTTCTAAACAAGTTTAATCAAACAAACAAGATTTAACACAATGATTACCTGTTTGATTTCTTTCAATTCTCAAAGTTTACACTTTCTCTCTCTAGAACTCTCTCTCTCTCTCTCTAAAACGTATTCTTCAAATCTATTAACTCTGTTATGAGTGCTTACAGAAAATACAAGAAGAAAAGTATTTATACTACCACAAAATACAAGGAAACTAGACTAATCACAAATACAACTAAGCAAGTACATTGACTTTTATTACAAAACACTTTGACTTTTAATGAGATTTGACTTTAGCAGCTTTGACTTTCTCAACTTTGACCTTCAGTATTCTTGATCATGTATCCAACAGATTTATGCACTAATATTCTTCCTGACAACAAGAGCAACTGTGTCTTCAACTGTCTTTCCTTTCTGCCTCTTCTCATCTAGAATTTCATCCACCTCTTCTTCATTTTGTCTGAGGGTTTCATACACATCATGAAGTGGAATCTCATTCAGATCCTTGATCTGCTTCATCTGTCTATCAAATCTTTTCCATTCCGGTTGTAGAATACTCAGGAATTTGACGTTCAGCTCTATTTGAGATTTGTGGACCTTGTTCTTGCTTAGTTCATTCAGCAAGGTCACAAACCTATCATAGGTTTCTTCTAAAGTTTCTCCTACTCTGCCTCTAAATTCTTCATAATTATTTAGGCAGTTGGAGATTTTCAGCTGATTCCCAACCTTTGAACCCAGCATCATCTTCTCAAGCTGATCCCATATTTCTTTGCCGGAGGCCTTGTAGCTGTCAATCTTTACATATATTTCGTTTGGAATTCCTTGTAGAATGTATGACTTAGCTAATCTGTCGCCTTTAGCTCTTCTGAGGTTATCATCTTCTACCTCATGATACTTAAGTTCAACCTGAGTCGGTACTGTTCCAACCAAACGAGTCGTCATAACTTGTTTCATAACCCCTTCTTCTATAGATTTCCTGATGAAATCACCCAGCTCATGTCTGTCAACAAAGTTCAGGAACCTATCTTTCCACTGTTCGTATTCTCCTTTAAAGAGAACTGGTGGCTTGGAGTCAGTTCCGATTGTAAGGGGTTCTCTGGATGTCATTCTGATGAAAAATTATAAGTCTGGAAAAACTTTGCGTTTTGAGAAGGTTTGCGCGAGAGGTTGATTGCGCAAATTGAGGTTTGCGTGTCAAGTGGGTTGTGCAAACATAGGTTTGCGTATCATGTGGGTTTCGCAAAGTGAACTTTGCGTTTCAAGTTGGATGCGCAAAGTGAGCTTTGCGTTTTGAGAGGGTTGCGCAAACTTGACTTGGTTTTTTGTGAAGAGAAGATCACTTGTACTGAGGTTTGCGTTTCCTTCTTGTTGCGAGAAGTGAAGTTTGAGGTTTGCGTTTCAAGTGTGTTGCGAAAAGTGATGTTTGCGTAAGCCGTTGGATGCGAGAAGTGGACTTTGCGTGTTGATTAAGTTGCGCAAAGTAAGCTTTGTGTATCAAGTGCGTTGCGCACTTTGCGTATGATGTTGGTTGCGCAAAGTAAGCTTTGCGTGTCACGTTGGTTGCGCAAAGTAGGTTACGCAAAGTGAGCTTTGCGTGTGTTCTTCCTCTGGTTTGCGCAAGTTCGTCTATACTTTGATAATTTCGACTTTTCAACATGTTTTTCCAAGATTAACAGACCCAAACTCTACCAATATGACTACAAACACTTCTAGAACTGATTGTGACCACTCGATCTCGATAAAAATCACTTTTTAAAAATGTAAATCGATGGCACAGTAACTTATAAACTCGACTTTCAGACCACAAAAATCACAAAATGGAACTCGATTTAAGCTTTAAACTGAAATCAAACACTCACAACTCTATCTAGCAACCTAATCGATCACAACTTGATCGATTTTAACACTTAAAATCTCGAAATCGATTTTCAAACTAGATCACAGAGTCGTTTTTCTTAAAACTTGATTTTGATCTTAAATCAGGCTCTGATACCAATTGTGGGTCCACAATGTTTATATCAAGTTTTATAGAAACAACAACACAATAACGATTACCAACCTGCATTGATTATATCAACGGTTATAGGATTGATCGTTTTAAGCTATAGATGTGTTCTCTGTTTTCTCTCTGATTTACACCTTAAGTGTGTGTTTTCTTATCTGATCTATGTTAGAGAGTTGTTGAGAGATACACAATATCTAATCTATCTAATGTGTGTCTAACACACTTCCTACAACTTGCAATAATATCTAGATTTAATATCTAGATATTATTTCTAAATAATATCTATTACAAAGATATTAACTAACAAACTATAATATAACTAATAACTAACTAACTAACTAACTAGATATTAACTTAACTAATACAATAACAAACAATTACTTTGACATTTATTACAAACGACATAGACTTTAATATCGAGAGTCGACTTTCCGGCTTTAGCTTCAGATTGCGATCTTCAGATTGGATGATCTTGAATCCAATGAGACTCTGGTCTAACACTCGCTAGCCTCTGTTAGCGCGTTTCAACACTTAGAAAAATTTTCGAAGATTTCAAGCTCGCTAAAAAATCCTGTACGGCTTGCGCGTTCTTCCCCAATGAATCTTCCGCGTTTATCAATTCGCGCAAAACACGGTTTGCGTATTTGCCTGTTCGCGCAAACCACTGTTTGATGAACCCGCAGATGAATGAACTAAACTCGCAGACTTCAACTAGCGAGTTTCTAGAACTCGCTAATAACGCCTTGCGCGTTTTGGCCAAATACGAAATTCTTCAACTTGTGCGTTCTATCAAAGAACTTGCACGTTTCGCCGATCTAGCGCGTTCTTCAGACTTCCTTTGCGTGTTCTTCAGAAAGTCGACCAAAACTTCACTTTTTCATCGAATTTCGACTCAAATCTTCTTCAATTGTTTCAACACTTTGCAAAAATCTTCGAATTCAACTCAAGAACATATTACAATGCAAGAATTTAAAAAACAAATACAAAATGATACACTTTGACTCGATTTACAGTGAATTTGAAACTCGTGAACTCGAAACATACAAAATCACAAAATCAAGATCAAATACAGTGCAATTGCCAAATTAAACTATACAGACTCGATCGAATTAACTCAACATACAAATTCTAATCATTTACAACTCAAAAATTAAAAAATTGCACAAAAACTCAGAAATCGATTTGGATATTCAAGAACACAGTGTCGAACATTTTCTTGAATTGATTTCACTTTTGGATCTGCTCTGATACCAATTGTTATTCCCTGTTTCTGTATATTTTAATCACAAACAAATCAACAAACAAGATTTATTGAATATACCTGTTTGATTCAATCTCAAATTCTCAAACGATTACAATCTTTCTCTCTCTAGAACTCTCTTTCTCTCTCTACAATTCTCTCTGTCTCTTCTTTACTTTGTACAACTACTAAAAACAAGAATTCAAAGATATTTATACCTACATCTAAAATACAAGATAAACAAATACAAATACAATACTTTGACTTTTTATTACAAAAGACTTTGACTTTGTTGAGAGTTGACTTTCTCAGCTTTGACTTCTTACACTTTGACCTTCAATCTTCTTGATCTTGTATCCAACAGACTTTGACCTTCAGATTTTTCTGGCATACTTGATTTCATTTGGACTAACGAAAAAATTCAAGTTCTTTTTGCAACAAATTCAAGATTAGTTTTTCTGATGATGAAGAGAAGATTGCCAAGCTCAGAATAGAGAATAAAAATCTTGCTTCTTCAGTTGACTATTATTCAAAGCAGTCAAAGAGATATTCTGATGAAAGGAAGCTACTAAGAGAAGAAGTCAGTACATTAAAGATGATGAATGATGAACTTCTGAAATAGACTTCTAGGCTTAGTGAAGATAAGGTAATAAACTTGGAAACTGAGAACCAAAGGGGTGTTAGCCTAGTGGTAAGGCATGTGGACTTGCTAGTAGCGGTCTCATGTTCGAACCCTGGGGGGACGCATCCTGGAGGTAAGGGGGCTTCGACCCCGGGCTGCATGCTTTAGCAGTCGGGCTTTGGCCCAAATTGCCAGGGATTAGTCTGGGCCGAATGTGGTCTGGGATACCCTCTCCAAAAAAAAAACTTGGAAACTGAGAACAATGAGCTGAAAAATAAAACATTTGACTTGGAATATCAGATGATCCAAATCCAGCATGCATCTGTTGAAAGTTATGAGGAGAAGATTAAGAGTTTCGAAGATGCTAATGCTGAGCTTCGAAAGAAAATATCTGATTTGGAACAAAAGATGGTCAAAGATAAAGATGATCTTGAAAGTGAAAAGAAAGGATTTTCAAAGAAGTTCTCAGATTTTTCAAGAAAGATTTGTGAAGAGAAGAAGACAGTTGAGCTAAAATGTTTAAAGCTTTCTCAACAGATTTCAAATTTGAGAAAGTAATCATTTTGGAAAGAGAAAAGTTTGAGAAGGAGAAGAAGACCATAAAACAGAAGAATGTGGGATTCTTTAAAGATTATCGGGTCAAAGAAAGGATGCTGAGAAGGACTTTGAAGAAGAAATAAATATCTTTGAGACTGAGATTAAGAAGTTGACTAAGAAGCTATCTGAACTATCTGAAAATGCACTGAAAGATCAAAAAGCGAAGTCTGAATTTAAGAAAGAGATTGACCTGCTTGTCAAAGAAAGAGACAGTTATTCTTCAAAAATAAAAGAGCTTGAAAACATTATTTCAAAGGTTGTGGTGACTGAACAAACGACTCCAGAGTCACAAATCCACACACCTAGAAATAGTTCAGTTGGTTCTAACAAGCCAAACTCAAGCTCACATTAGAAAACTGTTTCTTCAAGAAGGTTAGTTAACTCATTTGATCAGATTCGCACTACTAACATTTTCTATTATCGAAATGTAGATGGTTCAGGTATTCAAAGAAGAAGGAGAAGAAGGAGAAGAAGGAGATATGAAGAAGAAAAGTTGATTTGGAAGGTGAAACTAGTTGATGATGGAAAGAATGATAAGATGAAATATGAGAGGAAAGGAAACAAATCATTTGTACATGCATCAAAAACAAAGAAGAACAATGTGCGGAAAGGTAAACTTGATCTAGCTTATTCGAGAGATCAATTGATTAGGTTGTCAAAAAAGAGGTATTGTTCTTACTGTCGTACTAATGATTATGTTCATAAAGCTAATGATCATTATTGGTATGGTTCTTACTCAATTACTCCTAATAGAACTGCAACTCACAAACATGGACCCAAATACCGGTGGGTACCAAAGCTAAAGACTGATTTTGTGTTGCAGGCACCTACAGTCAAGGGGGAGTAAGAGAACCAAGGCTTCTGAATAAATCAGTTCAGGACCCGTACTTCAACGAAGTTTGACTTCTAAACACAACAGTTTAGGACTCATACTTCAATGATGAAAAGAGATGTTACTCCCGTTCTGCTAAGAGATTGTACTCTTATACTCAAATGAGGAAATCAACCTTCAAGGGGGAGTACATATTTTTCTGAAACTATGCATTCGAAAGATATGATGATCTACACTTCAGGGGGAGTTACAGATCTCTATCGTGTGCTTTTTCACTGACAAATTACAGATGCATATTTTCAGGAGGAGTATGAATTATGACTTCTGATTACTTCAGATCAGAAATCGTACATTCAAGGTTTTACTGCTTTATGTCTTTTATTTTTCAATAAATGTTGTGAATAAAATTTTGTACTTTGACGGACTTTCTGGCTGATGCAGATTGAGAAAGTGCTTACAAGATCATATCTTATATGACTTTAAGTTGACTTCATGAGATTTAAGACAGAGCGGAAAGGTTTATTTCTATTCTTAATCTCACATATGGTTGAAAGAAGAACGACTTTCAATCATAGAAAACATGTTATTAAATTTTTAAACCACTTTCCGATTCTTAAATAGATTTCATGATTTGGAAGTGTGATTTTAAATGGTTTTCATGGTACTTGTGCTGAAATGTTTATAACGGTGTGTTTCCAAAGATAAATACTTGCGTATTGTCTTTTTCGTATAATGTCAAGTATTCACACACACCGGTTAAATTTTTGATTGAAATTGTTCTTACCATGTATCTAAATTGAAACATATTTTTCGATGGTAAGACACCCCAATTGAATTCCAAAGAATTTTGAGCGTGATTTCATTTTAAAAAGGTCTTTCGAGAATGTCTATATTTTGATTTGTATAGACAATATCCAATTTTTGCTGACCTAAGTCTTATTTGCTAAATCATTTTTGTTTGATCTGATTATATCATTGTCATATTCTCAAAACATTTCATTTGACTTCGTTTCAGTTGTTCAATTTCATTGTTTTGAGAAATCTTAAATGTTTAAAAGCTCACACAATGATAATGTGAAGCATACATACACTGACTATGGTATTTTGTGCTTTAACTGAAAAGTTCAACCAGTTGAGCAACATTTTTTTAGGATAACATGGGTTTCTTTTGTGAGGACTTTAAATGAAACTTCTATGGATTCACGTTAACCAGTGTTTCCTACCCAAGAAGTTAATCCATGAGTGATCGATTGTGTGAGAAGTCATATACTGAGTGTGGGTTGTGTGACGAGGTAAAATGAAAATGAGAGTTTGGTAGATGTATGCTCAATGATTAAAAGAAAGAGGGTGAGAGATTAGAGTAAAAGAATATTAAACTCTGCACCAACTTTTTCTGAACTGGGCAGCCACATTACTAATGTTTCACAATTCTTCGTGAACATTATTGAAACAGGCAACTAGCCCATGCCAACTCTTGATATAAACCCCACCAACTACTCATTTTCTTCTTAAAAAGAAAATGTTTCAATATTTCAAGGGGACACAACACATAATCTAGCTGATTTTCATTTGGAAAATACGGATATTGAAATTGAAGGAAGTCTGCCCCACCTTCGCATTTCGATCATGCACAATAGAGTCTGTGTAAAATTATTGTTGTCTTAGTGGTTTACACAATTTTTAGCCTATAAAAGCAATCATCATGTGCTTAATTCTTTCTAACACTTGCACGAACACACAATGAATTCGTTTTCTTGTCATAACTTTCATAAAAATTCCTTTGTGTGAATGGAAGCCCTGGGGGAGTGAACATCACAAAAGCTCCTTTCCAATGTGTATTTGTTAGACACAGTTACTTCGTGTTACTAACAGGCATTGTAACTGATTCATTTGTTGATTCATATTTGCATTCCTAATTTGTCTGAATTTGCAAAGATTCGAATGAATATCTTTTGGATCGACGAAGAATTAGAGGCTCTTGTGTTAAAAGATCAGTGGCCAGAACAGAATTTCAGTGACATTTCTTGTAAGGTTTTGATGATTTCAATCTTCATTCATCAAAAAGGGGGAGAAAAGTTAAAGAAATGGGAATCAAGTAATATCATAGATGGGGGAGAAGATCAAATAATGTTTGTGAAAGAAAGATGCTGGAAAAGTTTAACGACTTCAGAATTGTTGAAGATTTTACTGAAACTTGAAATTTTATTTGGAGATAATTTGCTGAAGCAATCAGAGTTGTGTCTGATAAAAGTTTTATCAATCTTTGGGAGAGAATGCTATTATTCTTGAAGATCAGATTTTGAGGAAGATTGCTGAAAGTTTTTGAAGATATAGAGTTTATCAAAGAAAGAGAGATTTTGAGGAAGATTGCTGAATGTTGATTGATTGAGAAGATTATTTTTACATCAAAGGGTGAAAATTTAATTTGAGCTTAAAAGAGAAGATTAAATTGCAAAATCTTTTTAGTGATGATCTTGATCCAAAGGGGGAGAATGTTAGAGCACATATTTGTTGGATGCAAGATCATAGAAGACAGAAGATAAAAGTAAAGCAAGTCAAAGCTCAAAGTCAACTCTCAAGCATCAAAGTCAAAGTCTCTTTTCTAATAAGTCAAAGTCAAAGTATCTTGTATTGTATTTTGTTTCCTTGTTTTAGATGATAGGTATAAATATCCTTCTTTCTTTGTTCTTGTAATCAGATGTACACGAATCAGAGAAGAGATTTATAGAATATTATTCTAGAGAGAGAGAGAGAACGTGAATGTAGAGAGAGAAAATGAGAGAGATTGTAATCTTTGATTGAATCAATAACATGTGATTTTATTATTGAATCATCTTGATTGTTATTGATTGTTGTTACAATTAGAACTTGAAATTGGGAATAACAGGCACTGAGCTAATCTACCTAACAAGTTCACTGAGAAATACAATATATTGTCAAGTGTATTGTGCTAAGTAGAATAATGTGTTTATTATACTTACATAGGGAATTCCATCTCCCAACACCTTTTTATCATAAATCCTTTAGAAGAAATAGATCTTTCTTTATATCCAACACTTCGACCGATCATAGGAGTGCAAGCTGGATGCACCTTGTCCATGATAAATTGCATGCATTTTCTATATATATGCGGATCAATAGATTAATATTCCACAAGATTAATGTCCTATATCTAATAGCTAGATAAAACCATGTTTCCTAAGATGTTTCATCCCAAATTCAAATTTCAAGCAGATTAAGACTTCTCTTAAGCTCGAAAAGTTAAACAGTGAAAAGATCAAGATCTATCAAGTTTCCAAAGCTCCAAAACCTATAAAACCCTTTCAAGAAAATCTCACGTGGCAACAGAAGGGAAAATGGCTCAAACTTGATAAAGTTAATGCTTCTGTGGCAGTGAATGCTCGAAAAGGAGGTCATCAAGGGAGAGTACAATCAAAGGGCCACCAAAGAGGAGTTTTTGACAAAACTAAACCTAGATTAGACGAAGTTTTCTGTGAAAAGAAACCCAAATCTAAAATGGGTTGTTGTAAAAAATGCTCTATACCCTCCTTTGACAAATTTAATGAAATTTTTAAGAAGTTTGCTTCTGGAATCCCTCATTACAAATGTTTTGATCTTATGCATGCTCTTAATCAACATTTCTCAAGGCCCTCCTGTCTTATATCTCACCCGATACCTAAGAATGCCAAATTCAAGGGTGAGAAAGGACAAAATGGTACCTCTGTTAAAGAGGATAAAACCTAACTCAAAGGTGCTAAGGCATCTTTAAAGACTCCTAACAAGCCTGGACCCATTTGGAAATGGGTACCTAAATCGTCTAGATTTTTCCGCAGAAGAAACAACATGTGCCCATTTGGTACCTAGACTCCGGGTGTTCAAGGCACATGACTGGCGACAGAGGGTTGCTCTCCGCTTACAAGGAAAAATAAGGAGGTGGTTATGTGACCTTCGGAGACAACAAGAAGGGTCAAATCAAAGGCTATGGAGTCATTGCCAATGGAGACATCGATGTCAACAGAGTGGCCTATGTGGATGGCCTAAAGGACAACCTACTAAGTGTTAACCAACTCTGTGATAATGGACTAGATGTAGTGTTCAAAAAGAAATACTGTTCTCTGTTGAAAGAAGATACAACCATAAAACTTCTGTGAGACAGAAGACGAGGTGACCTGTACCTCATGGATTTTAAGTCGATCAACAAAGATGAAAATCTTTGTCTGGTCTCAAGTAAGAACGAGTAAGCTTGGCTCTGGCATAACAGGTTTTATCACTTAAATTTTCACACTCTAAGCAAACTTGTTAAATTAGACCTAGTAAGTAGGTTACCAAGTATTAAGTTTGATAGAGATCATCTATGCTCTGCGTGTGAAATGGGCAAACTTAAAAGGGCTGCCCATAAGACTAAATCAGATATATCTGTGCAGAGTCTAGGTGGCAAGAAGTACATCTTTGTACTCATAGATGAATTTTCTAGATATACATGGGTGGAATTTGTTCGAAAGAATCAGATGTTCCTGAGGTACTAATCAATCTCCTTAAGAGAATACAAATTCTTCATGATTGTAGGGTTCAGAGAGTTCGAAGTGACAACGACTCAGAGTTTAAGAACTCAACCATCGAAGCCTATTTTACGACATAGGGCATCTAACAGAATTTCTCTGCTGCAAGGACTCCACAACAAAATGGTGTTGTTGAACGCAAGAACAAAACACTAGTGGAAGCCGCCAAAACTATGCTCATTGCCTCAAGACTCCCAATTTCCTTTTGGGGAAAAGCCATCTAAACTGCATGTTTCACCCAAAATCGATCCTTGATTGTGAGGAGGCATGCAAAGACCCTGTTAGAGCATAAATCTGTTGGATACAAGATCAAGAAGACTGAAGGTCAAAGTTGAGAAAGTCAAAGCTGAAGAAAGTCAAATCTCATTAAAAGACAAAGTCTCTTAATAAAAGTCAATTGTATTTGTTTTTGTATTAGTTTAGTTTTCCTTGTATTTGTGGTAGTATAAATACTTTTTCTCTTTGTATTTTTAAGTAGTTGAGTTCAGTTGTTTGTTTGAGAGAGAAATCTTGTATAGAGAGAAAGAGTTCTAGAGAGAGAAAGTGTAAAGAATTGAATTGAAAGAAATCAAACAGGTAATCATTGAATTGAATCTTGCTTGTTTGATTGATTTGTATTAGAAACTAGATTCTGGAACACACAATTGGTATCAGAGCAAATCCAAAGGTGAAATCAGATCAAGAAATTCAAGATTTTGTTGGTTTCGTCACTGTTCTTGAAAGAAAATTCGGATTCTGAATTTGAGAGTGTTTTGGAGCAGATTTTGATTAGGAATTGTTACAAAAGTGTAATAGATCGAGTCTATGTACTTTAATTTCAGTATTGCACTGTAAATCACTCAAATTTCTGTAATTTTTGTTGAGTTTTGTTCAAAAGTTGTTTAGTCACTGTTTCATCGAATTTTTGTTTTGTAAAGTGGTTGTTTGTAAATTTATTGAGTTGTAATTCGTTCTAGTGTTGTAATCGAGCAACAATCCAGAGTTTCATATCATTTGGACCACGTTTGGATCGTTTTTCAGATGAAAAGTTCATTTTTGGGTCGACAAAAGGAAGAACGCGCTAGATCCCTCAAACGCGCAAGTTATTCGTGAAACGCGTTAGTTCGTCGTGAAACGCGCAAGGTTCATCAGCTAGAACGCGCAAGTCAAAGGAATCAATTTTGGTCAAAACGCGCAAGTAACGACTAGCGAGTTTTAAAAACGCGCTAGTTGAAGTCTGCGAGTTTGGAAAAGTTGGAAAAATTTCTAAGGACCAGAACGCGCACGTAGTGATCTGCGAGTTCACCAAACGCGCTAATCGAAGCTAGCGAGTTTAAGGAGGAATAGTGATTAGCGAGTTATTCGACGTGCGAGTTTGAAGAGGAATAGTAGAAACGCACAAGTGAAGCTAGCGAGTTTTATTCAAACGCGCAAGCTTCGACGTGCGAGTTTGGAAAACGCGCACACCTTTGTTAGCGAGTTTCAGTATGAACAGTGTTTAGCGAGTTTAGGCACTTGCGAGTTTGGTCTGCGAGTTTGGTCTGCGAGTTTGGTCTACGAGTTTGTCTGCGAGTTTGCTTGCGAGTTTATCTGCGAGTTTGTTTGAGAGTTTATCAAACGCGCAAGTCTCGATCTGCGTGTTTTTCAGAATCTGCGAGTTTTAAGCTTGAATAGGGACTTGCAAGTTTCTATACTTAGAGTATTTTCTGAGAATTTATCAAAACTGTAATATGGTCTTTAATAGGGACCCCCGTGCTAAGTCTACGCAGGGGGACAAAAGTTATTTCTGTGTTCAAAATCTCTGAATTTCTTTTCAAGATTTTTCTTGTGATTTCATATTTTGGACTAACGATCAGTTCTAGTTTCTTATTTGATATATTTTTCAAACAGGTTTTTGAAGATGACTTCAAAAGATGCACTTTCGATTGGTACTGATGTGAAGCCTCCTTGTCAGGATCGAATTTCTTAACAAGAATAAAGTCTCAGAAACAATATCAAAGAAGTTGCGGAATAACACTTTGATATTCAATGTAACAGTAATCAAAACAATATATGATCAACAACTTGTAAACTTCTATTAAATTATCAAATTACAAGATTACAGACTCAACCTCAATCTTGAAGAACAGACTCTTTCAAGACGAATTCTACTTCTCTAGAATTAGGATCTATGCCTTGAGGTTGATTTTCTCTAAAACTAAGAATGAATGATTAAATCTAAACTATTCTATCAATTCTATACATATACTGAATAAAAGATAATTACAATAAATAAAATATCTTATGTATATCTTCCATCATTATCTTCAAACCTTCCATGAATATCTTGATTCTTTACAGCTGTCATCCTTTCCATCCGGATCTTCAATTCATAAGCAGTACTAATCATAAGCATAAACAACTAAGTATCACTAACCACTAGCAGTACTAACTAGCTAAGCAGTACTAACTTTGTTCAAGCAGCACTAACTTTGACTAGCAGTATTAATTCTACTAGCAGTAGTAATACTCAGCAGTATTAACTTTGAAGTCTTCTAGCAGTAGTAAATCTGAACTAGCAGCATTAACCATACTTAAGCTTTTCTTCAGTTCCCAACAATCTCCCCCTAACTTGACTTTTAGGAAAAGAAGTCAAGTTCTTCAGATTTTCTTCAAGATGCTCCCAAAACTCCATCATGGCCTAAATTCCAGTATTTGCATCCAATCCCAAACTCTGATTAATTGTTCTTTAGATCAAATATTTAGCCATTTCTGAATCTGGAATACTTCATAGCTTCTTCTACAGCATGGCATGAAGCTTCAATCTACTATGGTTGTACACTCTATCTACTAGGATGTACTCAGTGTGATTTAAATCCAAAGTCACTGCATATACTCCACTACTTTCATATAGAGTCCAATTATTCACTGTTTGAAAAACATTCCTTATTACCTCCTCTACTTCATCACGCTTGAACATCATAGACAGATACTCCATTACCAGCTTTTTAATTGAAATCACTGGAGCTTTTAGTATATCTGCATACAACTTCATTCCTATCTCAAACATTTCTTCAATACCTTGAGCAGGTTCTGACAATCTTATTCCAGGTGGTGTACACTTCATATTTCTCATCCTTTCTCTTCAATATGATGTACTCCTTACCATCTACCTCCATGACATCCCAGTGTATGACTTCAGGAGGTTTAACCCCTACAGGTTCTGCTGAAATTGGTTCAGGCACTTTGTCCATCACTACCATGTACATTTTGACATCCTTAGTACTTGCAGGTTCTTGCATTTTAGATGACTCATGTGCCTCTTCTTCTTCAGCAACCTTCTCAGCCTCTTCTTCCACTATTCTGGGCTTCTTTGTAGGCTTTCTCCTTGCCATCATCTTGGTTCTTTTTAAAGTCCTTAGACTTTCACCAAGAGTAGCCTCTTTCTTTGGAGTTTCTTGCTCATCTGGAAAAGGCTTTTGTATTACAAAGTGATTGCTCTCCTTCATCCTTTTCTCCATTTCCACCCTGGCAGTGTCATTCTCTTGAAGCTTTTTCATCTCTACATCATATAGTCCTTTGATTTTCTCAAAAGACATATTTGAAAACATTTCCTTTTTAACTCCTACAGCACCCTTGAGAAAAGTGATCATCATGTTTCTCTCTTGGGTACCATGGAATGTCTTTGAGGGTTGTCTCTTCTTCTTTGCACTCATTGTGAATTTTCCAATCGTCCTTAGAGATGTGACTTTCTTTTTAGCCATTTCAGTTGCCAGACTCTGTTGATAGGCTTTATTCAGCTCTGCAGCTATTGCTTTTGCTATCTCTCTGTCTTTTTCCACTTGGACATTTCCTGCTTGTTCTAATTCAGCTTGTATCTTTCTTGCCAAAGCTTCATCTGCCTCAATGAACTTCTGCCTTTTCTTTGGTTGATCAGATTCAACTAGCTTTGCCTTACCCTTTTCTTTGCTTATCTCATTCTCAGAACTAGATTTCTTTGCAGCATCACCTCTTTCTTTAATGACAACTCCTTTGGCCTTTGAAGTGACCTTAGAAGTATCATGCTTGGCTTTAAGTAAAGTTTCTGCAATCTCAAGCTCTGTTAAAACTTCTTTCACAGTTTCTGCTGCTTTGCTTATTTCAGCAGTACTAACCATTTTTGCTGCTTTACTTGAACTAGCAACATTAATGGTTTCTGTTGCTTGCTCTGTTACTGCTCCCTTCTCCCCCTCCACACCATATTTCATCCCATCAAGCTCCCTCTCTTCTGTAGCTTCTTCCATGTTGATCTCCCCCTTTTTGGGAGCATCATTCCCAGATTTCCTTCTTCTTAGTTCAAATTGCTTTCTTCTTTTCTTCTGCACAAGCCTGATCACCATCTTCTTCAACTTAGCAATCTGTACTTGTTGTGACAGGACTATCAGCTTCAATTCTTCTATTTCTTGGCCTTGTTTGATCACATCCATGTTGATGTTGGCCATTGTGTCCATCAATTCAAGATAGTCATATCTGTCCTCACCTTCTCCAGGAGTGTTACCCCCTATTGAAGGATCATGGGATCTTTTAGTAGTGGAAGCCTTCTGCCTAGCAGAAGCACTATCCACCCCCTTGGTTTCTTGGCACCGGGGACCTTTGAATGATTGCTCATTCAAAGTTGCCATGGGGGAGGTCTTATTTATGTTACCACTGTCCTCCTCTGTGCTAGCAGGAGTAGTGGCAGCCTCAGGACCCATATGCTCAACCTCCTCCTCAGAGAGCACCTCTTTTGGGTTGGGAGACACCCTTGTGGTTTCCCTGTAGATATTCTCTAAGGGAGAATCCTCCCTTAGAGGGCTTAAAGGCTTAGGGGTTGTTGGTACAAGAAGGGAAGGAGCCTTCTTTATCTGTTTCCTTTTGTATGTTTGGGTGATTGGTGAAGTTGGTTTATCAAGAAGAGACTGGGGAATTGATTTAGAGTGGGAAGGTTGGGATTGACTAGCAGTGGGTTGGTCTAATGGGGGCCTTGACCCTGCTACCTTACCTTCATCAGTTTGGGACACCACCATCATTGTAGAGAACAATGGGGTGTCAACTCCTTCGGAGTCCCCAACAGATCTTCTCATATTTGAGAAAACCTTGCCTTTAGGGGGTTTTGGTACATATATCCCATCAAAATGAGGAATATCCATCAATTCGTGGGTGATAACTGCTTGAACAAACCTGGGATACATATAAAAGCTCTTTTTGTTTCCCAAGTTTGAGACAAGATCATTGAAAATCATTTGGGAAAAATTATACTTTCTGGAAGTGGCTAAGCATACCAGAGCATAAGCAATGGTGCTACTGAACTCACTCCATCCAGTAGTCTTTTTAGAAATGCAGTGCATCAAGGTATGAACAAGAAAACGCCATTGGGGGTGAGAATTTAGCTTTTGAGAACTTAAAAACACCCAATGGGCCTCCATACCCCATTCTTGTAAGAGTAGAAAATAGTTCATCATTAGAGATAGAAGTTATACCAGAGGCATCGTCTAGACGTAGACTGATGCGAATTACCTCTTCAGTAACTGTCAACGACTTTCCACACACCTTTGTCTTGATCATTTGCACACCATTCTCAGTAACAATGGTGGCATGTGCCCAGAATTGCCTTTGATGCTCGATAAAGATTGATGGCGAGACAGTGAGAGCATGAGCAATGTGGGTTGTTTTGAGGAAATCCACAATCTGGTGGAAACCGGCGGCCTGTTTGGGCTTCTGTAGCATCGCGATTTCATTGTGCTCGTCTATGAAAGCCATTGATGCCATTGATCTTGAATGTTCTTGCCTGAAAACTTTGGACTTGAGAGAGAAAGGGTTTAGAGCGCAAGAGAACAGTATGCAAAGAGTCGTTATGAACTTTTAGGCGGGCAAAGAGTATTTATAGTATTCAGGACATAAGCAGTATTAACCTAGAGCAGTATTAACTGAAAGCAGTATTAACTGAAAGCAGTATTAACCACTAGCAGTATTAACTAATTAGCAGTATTAAAACTGTAATGGCAGTATTAACCACTAGCAGTATTAACTAATTAGCAGTATTAAAACTGTAATGGCAGTATTAACCAGACTTACTCTTTTAAGCTTGTGATACACTTAGTACTGCTATATATAACCTGAAAAAGAAGATTAGGAACACCAAGAATAAACAATATACAGGTATATAACTACTTTTTGAGAAGCGGCTTATTCAGAGTTGATCATTCCCACACTTGTTACCAAGAAAGTGAATCTACCCACATCAAAAGCTTTAGTGAATAGATCAGCAAACTTGTTATCAGTGTGAACTTTTACAACTTGAATAAGTTTCTTTTCATTACAGTCTCTTATGAAGTGATACCTGATCTCAATGTGCTTTGTCTTTGAGTGCTTGACAGGATTATTCACAATGCTAATAGCACTGCTATTATCAATAAAAATTGGAGTGTGTAGAAAGGTTACCCCATAATTCAGCATTTGATTCTGAATCCATAAGACTTGAGAACAGCAACTTGCAGCTGCTATGTACTCTGCCTCTGTTGTAGATGTGGATACTGTGGTTTGTTTCTTGCACAACCATGAAACTAGTCTTGCACGCAAAAACTGACATCCTCCAGAAGTAGATTTTTTGTCCAAGTTTGCTCCACCTAGATCACTATCTGAGTATGCAAGCAGGTCAAAGGATGAGTCATGAGGATACCAAAGTCCCAATCTGGATTGCCCTTTGAGATATCTGAATATCCTTTTAACAACTTGATAGTGAGATTGCTTTGGCCTAACTTGGAATCTTGCACATACACAGACTGGAAACATTATATCTGGCCTAGAGGCTGTAAGATACATGAGAGAGCCAATCATGGATCTATAATGATGAACATCCATATCCTCCCCCTCAATATCTGCTGTTATCTGCTTGTGTGTCTCCATAGGTGTGCTTGCAGGTTTTGAATCTGAGAAACCAAACTTGGTTAGAATGTATGCACATACTTGGACTGACAGATGAAGATTCCATCTGACTTCTGTTGAACTTGGAGTCCAAGGAAGAAAGTAAGTCCCCCCATGGAACTCATCTTGAAACTTAGATGCATTAGTTCCTCAAACTCCTTGCACATGTTGTCTCTTGTTGATCCAAAGATAATATCATCAACATAGATTTGGACCAGCAAGATATCCTTCGTCTTTCTCTTGATGAATAGAGTCTTATCAATGACTCCTCTTTCAAAGCCATTTTCCAAGAGATAGGATGACAGAGTGTCATACCATGCTCTTAGAGCTTGATGTAGTCCATAAAGTGCTTTCTTCAATTTGTATATCCTTTCTGGATAGCTTGGGTTTTCAAACCCTGGTGGTTGACAGACATATACTTCTTCTTCAATTGAGCCATAAAGAAATGCACTATTTACATCCATTTGATAGACTTTGAATTTCATATAAGAAGCATAAGCTAGGAATAATCTAATTGCTTCTATCCTAGCCACAGGTGCAAATACTTCTTCATAGTCTATTCCTTCTTCTTGTGTATATCCTTGAGCCACCAACCTTGCTTTGTTTCTTATGACTATTCCTCTTTCATCTCTCTTATTCCTGAAGACCCATTTTGTTCCTATTGCTCTTTGGCCTTTAGGAAGGTCTACCAGATCCCAAACATCTTGCAGCTTGAACTGCAGTAGCTCTTCTTGCATGGCTTCTATCCAACTGTATTCTTTCATAGCATCATGTGCCTTTTTAGGCTCAAGTTGGGATAAAAAACAAGATAGCACTGTATGCTGTTGGTCTTGCATTTCTTGAAGCCTACTTTGATTTCTAGTCATCATAGGAGAAGATATATCTCCTATTACCAGCTGTGGAGGATGATTCTTTTGTATTCTGGTGTGATGACTAGGTTCTTCATTAAGTCCCACCTCTAGATTAGAGTCATTCAAGTCAACTGAGGTATTTTCAGCAGCTACTTCTGGTTCTTGATTTTCTTGATTCTCATCATCTCTACTTTGTTCTTCACTCTGATTTGGTCCAGTAGATGGTTCCTTTTCACATAAGTCTACTGTTGGTATGGGAAAGATCACAGATTGAGGTATACTGTCTTGAACTTGTGTAGTTCCTGATCCTCCACTCCCTGAACCTGCATAATCATCACTACTGAAACCAAAAGAGTTAGTTAGTGAATCAATGTCAAATAGCCACTAAGGACCAGACCCAATAAGATTTGGTGTGTTCTCATTGCATTTGACATTGTCACTTTCTTCAATTATTCTAGAAGAAGAGTTAAAAACTCTGTAAGCCTTACTCTGAGATGAGTAACCAACAAGAAATCCATCATCTGCTTTGCTATCAAACTTACCTAAGTGAGATTTGGTATTGAGAATAGTACAAGGACACCCAAATGGTTTGAAAAAACCAATGAAAGGTTTTCTTTTATTTAAAAGCTCATATGGGGTCTTGTTCTTTGGCTTGACCACTAGAACTCTGTTTTGGACATAACAGGCAGTATTAACTGCTTCAGCCCAGAAGGTAATTGGCAGTTTTGAATCAGCCAACAGAGATCTAGCAGCCTCTATTAGTGTTCTATTTCTCCTCTCAACAACTCCATTCTTTTGAGGAGTCCTAGGGGCACTATATTGTCTCTCAATTCCTTTTTCTTCACAAAGGGTGTTTAGATCAAAAATTTTAAACTCAGTCCCATTATCTGATCTAATGACTTTTACTTTTTGATTAGTTTGGTTTTCAATTCTTAGGATAAAAGATTTGATCAGTCCATTTGTCTCATCCTTAGTCCTTAGAAAATATACCCAAGTAAATCTGGAGTAATCATCAACAATAACCAAGCAGTAAGATTTCTTGCCTATACTCATAACATTTGTAGGACCAAACAGATCCATATGCAGTAATTGGAGACAAGAAGAAATTGAGTTTATCTCTTTGGTCTTATGAGAAGTTTTGTGCTGTTTATCTTTAAGACATGCAACACAATGATCATCACATGAAAATACTTTTGAAGGTAAACCTCTTACAAGGTTGTTTTTAACAAGTTTGTTCATAGTCTTGAAGTTCATGTGACAAATCCTTCTGTGCCAAAGAGAGGATTCATCCACAGAAGTTTTTGAAACAAGACAGTTCAGGGATGAATCACTATCAACATTGTCCATATCAAGACAATAAACATTGTCCTTTCTTGGAGTTCTAAGTAGTATCATGCTTTCATCAACTACCTTGAACCCTGGAGCAAGGATCATACACTCAGTATTTGTAAATAATATGCTATGTTGTTTGTCACAAACCTGTGATACACTTAACAGGTTGTACTTCAACTGATCAACATAGTAGACATCCTCAAATGTCATCTTACCTTTTGTAACATCACCTTTTCCACTTATTTTACCACCAGTAAGATTATCTCCAAAAGCAACATGTCCTCGATTGATATGCTTGAAATCCTGAAGGCATGACATATTACCTGTCATGTGCCTAGAGCAACCACTGTCAACATGCCATATGCTCTTTCCTTTGAGCTGTTGGTTGCCCTGCACATAATATAAATTAGTTAGTATGAATTAGGAACCCAAGCCAAAGTGGTCTTGGGTACCCCTTTCTCATCAAAATACTTGCATTCTTTCTTGACCAGATTTTTAAACTTTGACTCCTCATTTTTTGAGTACTTTGTCACAATGATAGGCTTGGAAACATTTTTGCTAGAAGTAGTACTGGTTTTAGAAGTACTAAATGCCTTAGCAGCACTTGCATGCTTAGCAGTACTAACCTTGTTAGAAGTAGTAACTGTGTTAGCAGCAGTAACTGTGTTAGCAGTATTAACCTTTGAAGAGGTACTAACAGTATTAGCAGCATTAATATTTTCAGCAGTACTAACACTGGTAGCAGCAGTAATGCTTACAGCAGCACTATCCCTGTCAGCAGTACTAACAGTTTTAACCTTTTTCCCTATGGGGCCTTTGGTTTCAACAGATTTCTTCATCACATGTTTTTTTTTCCAGCCTTCCTATAACCAACAGGTTTTTGCACAAAGCTTTGAAAGTTCATTTGTTGGTTAATAGGGTTAAAGAAACAATACTTAGCCAAATGGTTTAACTTTCCACAAATAAAACAAGGCTTTGGTCTATTGATTTTACTCAGATTAATGCCTTGCTTTTGTGCCCATTGATTGTTCCAGTTTCTCTGATTTCCCCTTGGTTTATCATGTTTTTGGGACTCAGATTTATTGAATGCACACTGCTTGCAAGGGATAGAGTTCACAACAGTGGTCTGCTTATAGTGAACCTTCTTGTTCTTTCCCTCAGTCTTCTCTATCTCATTGGACTTGATCCAATGCTTTCCACATCCTTCATTGGTGATTATGTGGTTTTCTATAGGAATCTCACCACTTACAGTGTTGTCTTTATCTTTGAAAACTTCTTTCTCAGTTTTATCCTTAACAACTACTTCATCTAAGGGATCTATCTCTGTGGCTCCCTTAGGTAGGTCCTTCCTATCCATTGTTTCTAGCAAATCTGAGCTAGGAGGGATGTAGTTGTTGTTATAGGGTGGTGGTGTGGTATTGTACCCTATTCCTCTTCTTAGTTTATCATGAATCTAAGTTTGTAGCAAAGAATCCATTGCTTTGGAAGCATTGGAAAACTTTTCTACATCTAGTTTGACTTTAGCTAGCTCTCCTCTTAGCTTTTCACTCTCTTCTTTGGATCTGGTCAGTTGAAGTTCTAAGTCATTCTTCTCCCACTTCCAGTAGTTTGTGTCATAAGAGTGTTGAAGCTCATTAGCTTGAAAACCCTTAATCTGCTCTTCAAATCTCTCAACAATCCTAACATAATCTTTTATGTCCTTTTCTAATCTCTTTAGGTCATCACTCATGGTCTGGTTGTGATCCCTGTACCTTTTAACAGTGTTAATGCAATTTTGAGAACAAAGATTGAAAGTTACCTCTGTTGGGAGATCTTATACCTCTGCCATTAGAGCTTGGTTCTGGATAGCCTCTTCAGCTTGATCACTCCAATCAAACCCCATGCCTTGTTGAGAGACAAGGGCTTGTGTAGAGTTTCTGTTATTATTGAAGCTTCCAGATTGAGCTTGTTGGTGGTTATTGTTTTGAGGTATTCCACTTTTGCATTCTCTAGCAAAGTGTCCCTTCTGATGGCATTTATAGCATTCCACCTTTGACTTATCAAAACCTGCTCCATCTTCTCTTATTTGAGAGAAGTTATTTCTTCCAGTTCTTTTGATGAACTTCTTAACTCTCATAGAGAGCATGGACATCTGCCATTTAATGTCCATTTCTTCAAGATCATCTGGATGGAGTTGTTCCAAGTCATCATTAATGATAGAAGAGTTTCCATGACTTCCCAGAAAGGCTTCAAATACAGTTTCATTGCCTTTCTCTTGATTTGCTCCATTGGCAGCACTAACTAATTCGGGGTTGGAAGTAGAATCAGTTGATGCTGAAAGGAGTGCAGCATTGTGAACAGACCCAGAAGGCCTCTTCTTAGCCTCTACCTCAGATTCAAAAACTCTTAGGTCATTATATAGATCATCAAGTTCCTTATCTTCCAGTTGATCATTCTGTCTGAAAGACACAGTATACATGGTCCATTCATCACTCAGAGACCTTAGAAACTTTCTGTTCAGATCATCTTGATCAATTTGTACTCCCACTGTAGCAAGTTCACCAATAAGCTTGTTGAACCTGTCAAAAGTTTGAGTCATAGACTCATTCTTGGTTGACATAAAGTTCTCATATTGTTGCTTCAGAATGGCTTTCTGATTTCTCTTGGTACTTTTGGTACCTGAGAATCTCTTCTCTAGAGCATTCCAGAGCATCTCTGCATCAGTGCAGTTGCAGAACTGATGTTGATATTCATTGGGAATAGCCAAGAGCAAGGTGCTCAAGGCTTTCATCTCTGTCTGTCTAATCTTTCTTTCAGCATCAGTTTTTGGTGAGTTCTCTTTCCATCTGCACCAATCTTTCCTGTTTCAGAAGGACCATTCTCTATGATATCCCACATAGAATAGTCAGTGAGGAGTATGTACTGCTTGATTCTGATCTTCCACATATCGAATTCATTGGGTCTGAGCATTGGAACCTTTGAGACCAGAGTACTGTTTGATTCTGCAAAGTTTTCCATGATGAATGAATAGATGTTTCTGAGAGAACAGGCTCTGATACCACTTGTCAGGATCGAATTTCTTAACAAGAATAAAGTCTCAGAAACAATATCAAAGAAGTTGCGGAATAACACTTTGATATTCAATGTAACAGTAATCAAAACAATATATGATCAACAACTTGTAAACTTGTATTAAATTATCAAATTACAAGATTACACACTCAACCTCAATCTTGAAGAACAGACTCTTTCAAGACGAATTCTACTTCTCTAGAATTAGGATCTATGCTTTGAGGTTGATTTTCTCTAAAACTTAGAATGAATGATTAAATCTAAACTATTCTATCAATTTTATACATATACTGAATAAAAGATAATTACAATAAATAAAATATCTTATGTATATCTTCCATCATTATCTTCAAACCTTCCATTAATATCTTGATTCTTTATAGCTGTCATCCTTCCCATCCGGATCTTCAATTCATAAGCAGTACTAATCATAAGCATAAACAACTAAGCAGCACTAACCACTAGCAGTACTATCTAGCTAAGCAGTACTAACATTGTTCAAGCAGCACTAACTTTGACTAGCAGTATTAATTCTACTAGCAGTAGTAATACTCAGCAGTATTAACTTTGAAGTCTTCTAGCAGTAGTAAATCTGAACTAGCAGCATTAACCATACTTAAGCTTTTCTTCCGTTCCCAACACTCCTGTTCTGTTCAAAAGAGAGTATGAACAATGGAAGGATCGCTTTCTGGATTTCATAGACAGGCATTCAAATGGAGAGAATATTCTTCTGTCTATCACCGAAGGTCCAATGGCTCCAATAACAGTTCAAGTACCTGATGTTGATTCTTCTGATAGTGAAGATGGAACTGAGGAAAGAGAGCAAAAGATGAAAACAGTGATAGTGGATATTTCTCAATATTCTGAAGATCAGAAAAGTCGGTACAAAGCAGATAAACAAGCGAGATCATTACTTATTCAAAGCATTCCAAACGAGATCTACATCAAGATTGATAGCTATAAAGCCAATGCTAAGAAGATGTGGGATCAATTACAAAAGATGATGATGGGATCCAAGGTCGGAAATCAGATGAAAGTGGATAATTGCATTAATAGCTACGAGGAATTCAAAGCTAAGGAGAATGAGAGTCTGGAAGATACATATGAGAGGTTTGTATTGCTTCTGAATGAGCTGACAAAGAATAAAGTCAAAAAGAAGCAGTTGGAAAACAATGTCAAATTTCTAAGTATCCTACGTCTGAAATGAAAAAAGCATACAAGAAGAATGAAACAGATGAAGGATTTGAATGAAATACCACTACATGAGGTATTTGAGACCTTGAGGCAGAATGAGGAAGAGGTTGAAGAGAAAAGAGCTGAGAAGAAGAAGGCAACACAAGTTCCTGATCCTATTGCCTTAGTAGCTGGAGAGAAGAAGAAAGAAAAGAAAGAAAAGAAAGAGAAGAAAAAGAAGATAGTTCTTACTAGTTCTGAGTCAGATTCAGTTACAGATAGTGATGATGGCGAAAGTCTGAAACAAGCCATGATATTGCTGACCCTTGCATTCCAGAAGAAATTTTACAAGAAGTCGGGATCAAATTCTCAAAGGTATTCTTCATCTAGTTCAAAGAACCACAAGCATCGACAGAAAGTGGAAGGAAAAAGGTATGAAGAGGATAGATATGTGGAGAAGAAACCGGATGAGAAGAAGAAGTTCGTGAATGACTACACAGTTGCCGAGAAGCCAGCAACAGATTCCATCAAATGCTACAACTGCGGCAAGATGGGTCATTTTGCAAAAGATTGTCGAAAGCCGAAAGTTCGCAACTCTTAGTACTAACAGAACAAGTTGCTTTTGGCAAGACAGCAAGAAGCGGGTGTCGCTCTAATGGCTGAAGATGAGTTTTGGCTGGATTACTCAGAAGTGAAAGAAGAAACAACTCATATCTGTCTCATGGGCAAAGACGTAAAGGATGACGAGTCAGATGATGAGGCAGTTAATGAGGTATTAAACTTATCTGAAAAAGATCTTATTACCAAAATGGAAACCATGCTGGTTGAGCTATAAAATTTACAAAATAATCTGAAAAAGGAAAAAGAAAAGGTTGCTAAAAGAACAAGAAGATCTTTGAGCTTAATACGTCTGTTATTTCAAACAAAGATCTGATTGATTCTTTACGCAAGTCTGATTTTGATTCTAAATCTAAAGTAGATTGTTTTGAAAAGAAGATTTCTGAGTTTGAAGGTAAAGTGTCTAAATATGAGTTTGAGAAAAATGAATCTGCACTAACTGTTTATAAATTGCAGGTTGAAAATAAGAATTTGAATAAGAAGGTAAATGGTCTGGAAGCAAAACTTTATGCGAGAGGTCAAACAGATCAAACCATTTTTCTCAATGCACCTAATGAAGAGGCTGATGTCAAAGAGAAATGGGGACTTGGTTTTGAAAACCCCTATTATCTTAAGAAAGCTATCAGAAAACAACCGGCACTTTATAACTATGATTTTCTTGCTTGTGCTGATAAACATACTCATTTAAAACCCAAATTTGTTACCAAATTGTCAAAAGAAGTTGAGGACCAAGAAACTGAAAATAGAAAGAATAAAAAGAAAATGCAACTACCGTTTAACTATGAAAAGTTAAATGATAGTTACCTTTCAAAAACACCAAAAGTTCTTTCAACTGACTATTTTGTTAGTTATTCCGCTTCTGAGATGAAGGCAAAACCTGCAATTGCGAAGGTTTATGTTCCTACATCTATTCTTGAAAGCAAAATAGTCGAGATTGAAAATGTTTTATCTGATGAAAAACTTTTGGTTGATATAGAACAAAATGTATTTTCTACAGTTTTAAAGAACACTGTTTTTCAAGTTAAATCAACAAAGTGTTTTACAGTTTCAAAAGCACCTCAAACTTTCTCTGATAATTCTGATGACTTATTTGAGTCTGCAAATGATTCTTTTAATTCTGATGATAGGTGCATGGAAGAATCTGATATGTTTGATGTCCATTCTAAACTTCCTGATCATTCTACTTGTCTTAAAAATAAAAGAGTGTTACCAAGAGATGTTCATATTGTTGAATCATCAACTAAGGTTGGTGAATCAGTTTCTGTAACTGCTGATTACTATGCTCAAGGTAAGAAACATAAGAAACAGCGAGTACAGAAACAGAAATACACTGGTACACGAAAGTATACTCAGTCTCGGAAATCTGCTTTTCCTAATAAATCTATATCTTATGTTTCAGATTTAAGGAAGAAAAAGATAAAAACTCAATCCGAATGGAGACCAATACGGAAGGATGCTGAGATAGCTGAATCAGTTACTGATAATTCTTGTACTAAATCTGTTAGTAGTGATTCTAATGTAGTTGGTCAATATGCTTCTCATAAACAAAACCTTGTAACTTCTTACAAGCGTTACCCAATAAAGCAATTTATTCAATTATCTCCTATTACTACTAAATCTCGTCCTAATTATCGGAAAACTGATTTTGCTTATTCTCATAATTCTTCTGATTGGTATGGATCTTATCATGTTAATTCTTCAAGATTAAATGTTTTAAAAGATTTTCAAAGAAAAAGAGGATCCATTTTCAAGTGGATACCAAAATCTTATGCTAAACTGTTAGGACCCATTTTTAAATGGGTACCTAAATCTATTATTGTCTGATTTCTCTTGCAGACCCGGCATATGTGGTACTTGGATAGTGGATGTTCCAAGCATATGACTGGGCAAAAAGCTTTATTGTCTAACTATACAGAGAAATTCAGTGGTAATATCAGATTCGGAAACGATCAGCTGTCACCTATTTTAGGATATGGTGACATCATTCAAGACAACATAACGATAAGTAAGGTGAGTTATGTCGAAGGCTTGGAGCACAACTTATTCAGCATTGGTCAATTCTGCGATTAAGGGTTAGAGGTCAACTTCAAGTCTAAGAGTTGCCCAGTTCGTACTGAAGACGGCACAGAACTCTTAGGTGGACATCGAAAGACAAACCTCTATACCATCAATCTTTCCAAAGTACAAATTGACAATCAAGTATGCTTGATGACAAAAGCTTCAACGCAACAAAGTTGGCTCTGGCACAGACGTTTATCTCATTTGAACTTTCGTTACATCAACAAGCTGGTTCGTGGGAAATTGGTCAAAGGACTTCCTGAGCTGAAATATGAATGAGAACACTTATGCGCAGCATGTGAAAAGGGTAAGATGAAGAGAGCCGCACATAAACCGAAGCCTGAACCAAGCACTAGTTCTCTGTTAGAATTGCTACACATGGATTTATGTGGACCAATGAGAACTCAGAGTTTAGGTGGTAAGAAATACGTGTTGGTTATTGTGGATGATTATTCAAGATACACGTGGGTCAAATTTTATTCGTTCAAAAGATGAGACACCGGAAGTTCTCATTACTTTCTTAAAGACGACCCAAGTGAAAATGCAGCGACCAGTCCAGTTTCTTCGTACTGACAATGGCACAGAATTCATGAACAAGATTGTTGATGAATATCTCGAATCAGTTGGGATTTCACATCAGTATTCTGCTGCTAGAACGCCTGAACAAAATGGAGTAGTCGAAAGGCAAAATCGGACGCTAGTCGAGGCCGCTCGGACTATGCTTAGCCAATCAGACTTACCTCTATTCTTGTGGGCAGAAGCTGTGTCGACTGCATGTCATACTCAAAATCGTTCCATAATACATCGCCGGTTTTAGAAGACTTCATATGAGTTGATCAACAACAGAACACCGACTATCAAATATTTTCATGTATTTGGGTGTAAATGTTTTGTGCTTAATGACAGAGCGAGTCTGCATAAATTCAGTGCTAAGGCGGACGAAGGCATATTTATCGGTTATTCTTCAACATCTGCTGCATATCGTGTTTATCTAATGAAGTCAAAGACAATTATTGAGAGCGTCAATGTCACATTTGAATAAGAGATGGCTTCTGATCAAATCAGTTCAGAACCATTATCACTGGAGTATTAGCTTCTGAACAGATCAGTCCAGAACCTGTTTCTACAGCGAAAAATTCGGATAACGCTTCTACATCTACTTCACATTTAACTGATTTAGATTTGTTATTTGAATTTTTTTATGATGAGTTTCTCGGAACTAATGTATCTAAATCTACTGTGACTGACAGGCCTGAAGACACAAGTTGCAATCATCCAGTCACTTCAGACGTTATACATGAACAAACATCCCCCGTTTAGTCTGAAACTCACATTCCTATTGTTACTCCTACAGTTGAAGATACACAAGTTAATGTTGAGACAGAAGTAACTGTTTCATTTGGGTGTACTACTTTGTCTACTCAACAGCCAGAATCTGATGTTCCAACTGATACTTCTGCACCTGAGTCTTCAACTGCAAAACCCCCTCTTGTTATTCAAACTGAAGATTCTGAAAGTGGATTTCTAGATGATGATCATATTCAAACTTCATCTACTCCACTCCCTCATGAGCATCGCTGGACCAAAGACCATCCATTACATCAAGTAATTGGAGATCTCAACAAGCCTGTACAGACTAGGTCAGCGACACTTAACCAATGTATACATGACTCGTTCCTCAGCAAGATTGAGCCAACACGAGTATCTGAGGCTCTTGCTGATTCGGACTTGGTATCTGCAATGCAAGAAGAGATCAATCAGTTTGAAGCCCTAAAGGTTTGGAGATTAGTTCCTAAGCCGGAAGGTAAAACCGTGATCGACACTAAATGGGTATTCAAGAATAAAAAGGATGAAGATGGTATCGTCATAAGAAACAAAGCTAGACTTGTTGCCAAAGGCTACCGGCAAGCGGAAGGCATCCATTATGATGAGACGTATGCTCTAGTAGCTCGTATAGAAGCAATCCGCATGTTTCTAGCATACGCAGCTCATAAGAACTTCACAGTTTTTCAGATGGATGTGAAAATAGCCTTTCTGAACGGCATTCTTAAAGAGGAAATGTACATGTCTCAACTAGAAGGGTTCGTCAATCCAGATAAGCCAGATGATGTTTACATCTTGGACAAAGCCCTTTATGGATTAAAACAAGCTCCTTGAGCATGGTATGACGTTTTATCCAAATTCTTGTTCAAGTCTGGTTTCTCTAAAGGTAAGATTGATACTACTTTATTCATCAAGAAGGAAAAAGCTGATATTATTCTTATTCAGATATATGTTGATGATATAATATTTGGTTCTACTAATCCAAAATTTTGCAAAAACTTTTCTAACCTCATGGTGTCACGTTTTCAAATGAGTATGAAGGGAGAGATGAATTTCTTTCTCGGATTACAAGTTAAACAATTATCAACGGGAATTTTTATAAATCAATCTAATTACATTTTGGACATTCTTCGGAAGTACAAAATGGAAAATTGTAAATCAACTGGAACCTCGATGGCACCAGGTACTAAAATCCACACTAATCCTTCAGGTAAAAGTGTTGATGTTAGAACATATAGAGGTATGATAGGATCGTTAATGTATCTTACATCAAGTAGACCAGATATTATGTTTTCAACATGTTTATGTTCTAAATATCAAGCTGCTCCCAAAGAATCCCATTTGGCTGCTGTCAAACGGATTTTTAGATATCTGAAGGGCACTGCAGACCTTGGTTTGTGGTATCCTAAGGATACTGGGTTTCAACTGACTGCATATTCAGATGCAGATCATGCAGGTTGTATGTTGGATAGAAAGAGTACTTCTGGTCACGTTCAATTTCTTGGAGACAAGCTCGTTAGTTGGGCTTCAAAGAAACAGTTATGCGTTTCCACATCGACTGCTGAAGCAGAGTATGTAGCTGCTGCCAGTTGCTGCTCTCAAGTCTTGTGGATGCGAACACAGCTACGAGATTATGGATTCAAATTTGATAAAATTCCAATATACTGTTACTCGAAGGGTGCGATTGCCATATCTGCTAATCCTGTCCAGCATACGAAAACCAAACATATTGATGTCAGGTATCATTTTATAAAAGATAATGTAGAAAAAGGAAGAATTGAACTTTATTTTGTAAAAACAGATTATCAACTTGCAAATTTATTTACCAAACCCTTAGATGAAAAGAGATTTAATTTTCTTGTCTCTAAGCTTGGTATGTTAAATCTTAAGATGTAATCGGTTGTTACCTACTAAAGTTACAAATTGTTATTTTTAAATTTTTTTTTATTTTTATGTCTGAAGGATATTTGCACTTTAATTGTTTGCTCATGATCTCAGGGGGAGTTAGAGAAGATTTTAGATGATCTACATTCATTTGAGAGGGAGCAAAACTAATTTCTGCATTATACTTAACTGGCAAAATTTTTGTGATGCATGATTTTAGGGGGAGCTTATAAGTCAAAAGGAGTAAGACTGTGATTTCTGATTATCTCAGATCAGAACTCGTACAATCAATGTTTTATTGCTTTATGTTCTTTTATTTCTCGAATAAATTTTGTGAATAACTTTTTGACTAGACTTTGAGACTTATGCAGGATGAGAAAAGCTAACACGATCATATCTAAATGACTACAACTTGATTTTCTGAGATTTAAGATTGCTCGAAAAGGTAAATTTCTTCTCTTAATCTCAAATGTATCTGAAAGAAGGACAACTTTCAGGTATAGAAAACATGTTCTTAAATGTTCAAACCACTTCATGATTTTTAAACAGATTTTATAATTTGGAAGTGTGATTTTAAATGTTTTCAATTTTTTTTGTTTTTTTGTGATTATTTGATAAACAAACCGTGTGTTTCCAAAGATAAATACTTGCGTATTGTCTTTTCTATATACTTTCAAGTATTCACACACACCGGTTTGACTTTGTTCAACATGTTCTTACCATGTCTCTAAATTGGAACAATTTTTCTTCGATGGTAAGACACTCCGCTTGTATTCAAAGAATTTTGAGCGATATTTTATTTCGAAACGGTCATTTCAAGAATGTCTATATTTTGTTTTGTATAGACAAATATCAATTATTCTTGACCATAACCTTTAATTGCTATATCATTCATTTCTGATCATTTTCATACAATGTCAGATTTTCAAACAAGTCTCTTGCATTCATGTTCATTCATCCAATATACTTGTTTGAAAATACTTCAATGTTTCAAATGCTCAAATCTTCATGATTATATTTTATGAGTATACATATATCTGACCCATAGTTTCTATGATGTACATGTTCAAGATAAACCATTTTGAGCAACACGTTCTTTTTGGATTACTTGGTTCTTTATGCTAGGAATTAACTAAACTTCTATGGATTCACATTACCCAGTGTTTCCTACCCATGAAGTTAATCCTTTAGAGATTGAGTGTGAGGAGTCTAAAAGAAATGAGTGTGGGTGTGATGAGGTAAAATGGAAAAGAGAGTTTGGTTAGTCGTGAGCTTAATGATAAAAAGAAAGAGGGTGTGAGATCAGAGTAAAAGAATATCAAACTCTGCACCACCTACTTTCTGAGCCGGGCAGCCACATTACTAATGATTCACAATTCTTTCGTGAACATTATTAAAACAGGCAAATAGCCCATGCCAACTCTTGTTTAAACCCCACCAACCACTCATTTTCTTCTCAAAAAGAAAATGTTTCATATTTTTCTAGGGATGCAACACATAATCTATCTGGTTTTCATTTGGAAAATCTGGATATTGAAACAGAAGGAAGTCTGCCCCACCTTCGCACTTCAATCATGCACTTAGAGTCTGTGTTTATCTACTGTTGTCTCAGTGGTTTACACAATGTTGAACCTTATAAAAGCAATCATTTGTGCTTTAATTATTGCTACACTTGCACGAGTACACAAAGAATTTGTTTCTTTGTCATAACATTCATAGAAATTGCCTTTGTGGTATTTCGATGATTGGATGGAAGCCCTGGGGGAGTGAACATAAAAAAGCTCCTTTATATTGTGTATTCGTTACACACAGTGACTTTGTGTTACTAACAGACATTTTAACTGATTCATCTGTTGATTAAGGAGTTACCTATTCTTATTTTGTCTGGATTTGCAAAGATCTTGATGAATACTTGGTTATGGTTACCGAATCAGAGGCTCAGTATGACAGATCGGAATGGTCAAAGATATTTCTTGGACGAAAAGTTTTGATGATATAGATGCTCAAATCATAAAAAAGGGGGAGATGATATGAAGAAATGTTAAAGTTTTGAAGAGTGGAAGAGATGATATCAAGATCTGATAAAGTTTTGTGAAGTTGATTTTCTGAAATGTTCAAGTCAGAAAGTTCAAAGGGAAGATTTGAAGACAATCAAAGAATTTCTGAAGTTTTGAGGAAATTTTCTTTGAAGATTATTTGTTAAAGCAAGGTTAGCTGAATCTGAAGATAATTTTCTTTCCAAAGTCTGAAAGTATTCTGTGAAAGTTTTGGGGAGATTGTTAATCGTCTGAAGATAATTTTGAAAAGAAGACTGTTAAAGAAAAAGGGGAGATTGTACTTACAGAGTTTAAACTGAAGACTGAATTGCTAGATCTTTCAAAAGTGATCTTGAATCCAAAGGGGGAGATTGTTAGAGCAAAAATCTGTTGGATACAAGATCAAGAAGACTGAAGGTCAAAGTTGAGAAAGTCAAAGCTGAAGAAAGTCAAATCTCATTAAAAGTCAAAGTCTCTTAATAAAAGTCAATTGTAATTGTTTTTGTATTAGTTTAGTTTTCCTTGTATTTGTGGTAGTATAAATACTTTTTCTCTTTGTATTTTTAAGTAGTTGAGTTCAGTTGTATGTTTGAGAGAGAAATCTTGTATAGAGAGAAAGAGTTCTAGAGAGAGAAAGTGTAAAGAATTGAATTGAAAGAAATCAAACAGGTAATCATTGAATTGAATCTTGTTTGTTTGATTGATTTGCATTAGAAACTAGATTCTGGAACACACAGACCCCTTACCACCTGTTCAACCAGAGGAAGCCAAATATCATGTACTTTCACGTCTTCGGCTGTTGGGAAATTCAACCCTAAAGCTGATGAAGCCAAATTTGTTGGTTATTCATTAAACTCCAAGGGATATAGAGTCTTCGTACTGAAATCAAAACATATACTTGAAAGTATTAATGTTTCCTTTGATGACTCTTTTCTGATGACTTCTGAGCAAATCAGCTTAGGAGTCAAACTTCAGGATAAAGAATCTGGTGAGTTATCTAGAGCAAATGATATTCATCATCTTTTTGAAGAGATGTTCAATGATGATGGACCCTCTGAGGATGACCACAGAGCCTTTGGAGCTGAATCCTCTGAAGATCAAACAGGTACCTCTTTAACATGTGCTAGCAATACTTCACCCTCTTCCACTACTTTTGCAGGTGCAAATGTCAAGAGGGAGCACTCAGAGGCTAACACTGAACAAGGCTCCAAGCTTGTTAAAGCACATATTTATTGGATTCAAGATCATAATTATCTGAAGATAGAAGACTGAAGTCAAAGCTGATAAAGTCGTCTCAATAAATAGTCTAGGGTTCTTTTTGTAATAGTAGTCAAAGTTTATTTTCCGTATTTTATTATTAGTCTTTTTTATTAAATAAGTTTAGTTTGCTTTGTTTTTTGGCCTAAGCCTTGCAAAGCCCATTAGGCTTATTAGCCAAAGTATAAATAGTTTTAGGTTAGTGGTTAAATAGGTCAAGGATCTTAATTGCAAAATTAATTATTGAGAGGTTAGTGTGGTGGTGGTGGTGCGCCGTGAACATCAAGAGGAAGAGAGAAAGAGTTTAATCAAAAAGCTTGTAATCCTTTGAATCGATTGAATAATCATATCAGGTTTGCATTGATCCTTTCTATTTATTCGTATTACTTGATTGAATCGCTTGTTATTGGGACACACAATTGGTATCAAGATCATGATCATCTTCAAAATACCTCTGAAGGGTTAACACCAGAACAATCAGAGAACTCTGAACAAGACACCACATAGCTCATCGCATCAACTCACAATGATCAATCAAACCCTGTGGTAAGTACAAATGATCTCTCTCCAACAGAGGGTGATCAACATCAAGAGACAGAGAATGCTCCAGAAGTGATTTCAGAAGGTTCCAATGATCACCTACCTGGCATGACAAAATGGACCAGAAGTCACCCATAGAGCCAAATCATAGGTGACCCCTCTAACAAAGTCCATACTCGATCCAGTACTGCAAACTTTTGTCACTATACAAATTTTGTGAGTATTATCGAGCCCAAAAAGATCTCTGAAGCTCTTGAACACCCAAACTGGGTAGAATCCATGCAAGAGGAGCTTCTGCAGTTTGAAAGAAATGAAGTATGGACCCTAGTGCCTCTGCCAAAAGGCAAAACTGCAATAGGGACCAAATGGGTCTTCAGAAACAAGAAGGAAGAGGACGGTGTGGTGATCAGGAACAAAGCAAGACTGGTGGCCAAGGGATACTGCCAAGAAGAAGGAATCGACTATGAAGAAACCTTTTCCCCTGTGGCAAGGATCGAGGCGATAAGAATATTTCTTGCCTTCGCAGCCCACAGAGGTTTTACGGTGTTCCAAATGGATGTAAAGTCATCCTTCCTTAATGGGTAGATTCAAGAAGAAGTATACGTCCAACAACCACCGGGGTTTGAAAGATCTAAGTACCCTAATCACGTGTATTTCTTGGACAAGGCTCTGTACGGACTGAAGCAAGCCCCTAGATCCTGGTACGACAGACTTTCAAACTTCCTTCTTGCTAATGGTTTCGAAAGAGGTACAACTGATACTACCTAATTTTATAAGAAGAGAAAAGGTGAGATTCTACATGTTCAGATTTATGTTGACGACATTATTTTTGGGTCCACAAATGAATCATATTGTAAAAAGTTTGAGTCATTAATGAAGAGTGAGTTTGAGATGAGCATGATGGGAGAACTCACCTTCTTCCTAGGATTGCAAGTCAAACAAACCAAAGAGGGCATTTTCATAAACCAATCAAAATATGTCTCTGACATACTTGAAAAATATAAGCTCTCTGACTCTTCACCAATGAAAACCCCTATGGCCACTGGATCTAAGCTTTATACAGACCTAGAGGGCAAATCTGTGGAGTGTAAATTCTACAGAGGGATGATAAGGTCTCTATTGTACTTAACTGCAAGTAGACCCGACATAATGTTTGCCACATGCCTCTGTGCAAGATTTCAAGCTAACCCCAATGAATCTCATCTTCATGTTGTCAAGAGGATCTTTCGATACTTAAAAGGGAGCAAGAATCTTGGCCTCTTATATCCAGAGAACTCTGGCTTTGATCTTGTGGCTTATACAGATTCAGATTATGGAGGATGCAAGCTAGACAAAAAGAGTACCTCTAGGAGTTGTCAATTCCTTGGAGGCAAACTGGTGAGTTGGACTTCTAAGAAACAAAACTATGTCTCGACATCTACGACAAAAGCAAAATACGTTGTTGCCGCTAGTTGTTGTTCACAGGTTCTGTGGATGAGAACCCAACTCAGAGACTATGGATTCGACATTGAGAAAATTCCCATTCTCTGTGACTCCAAAAGCGCCATTACGATCTCTGTCAACCCTGTTCAGCACTCTAAAACCAAACACATCGATATCAGGTACCACTTTCTGAAACATCATGTGGAGCATGGGACCATAGAAATGTAATTTGTCCCCACAGATTACCAGCTTGCTGACCTTTTCACAAAGGCTTTGGATGAGAAAAGATTCACTTTTCTTGTTGGAAAGATTGGTATACTAAACATTAGTTGAATCACAGAGCCTCTGCACCCTTGCACAGAGCCTCTGTTGTAAATATCTTATATCTTTACTTTTGTTGTTTTTCTTTTCTCTTTCTTTAATTTGTACAGTTCCTTTCCCGTAAATTTGTTTAAAATATCTCTCTTGCTCTGTGTCTTATCCAATGCCTATTTCCAAAAGATCCAAGCACAGATCAAGGGGGAGCTAAAATAGGAGACCTTGACAATTCAAGGGGGAGCTCGACATTATTCTACAAATATGTCTCTCTCTGCTTGTTCAAATCCTTTCAACAAATTTTGAGTGATCATAACCTTTAAATCTTTCCTATTTTAAAAAAATTGGATTCCAGAGCCTCTGTGACCTCCAGAGAGCCTCTGTGACCTATCACAGAGCCTCTGCACCTCACAAAAGGGGCCTCTTGTCTATTAAGCATGAAATTTGGTTTGTGATTGATTATCTCATAGTTCTTTCCAGTTTGTTTAGGTCTTCTTAATGGTCAGAATCCTGCCATGACTACAGAAGCTCTAAACCCACAGAGCTTCTGCCATTTTCATCTCTTGAAATTTTTTACCATATGGTCATTCAATGCGGGTTATTTTTTGAAAATCACTGTCATGTGGGAATAGTTAATGCCACGCGTGTGAGAATAGAGGGAGGCGAACGTACTCGATCATGCACCGCCCATCTTGACGTGGCAAAATCTCATTAGTCCATATCTGTACCGTCGTTTTTTTAAACGACTCCTTATTCGTTTGTACTTATTACGAATTTCAAATTCTATTTATTACCACCTAAACTTTTACCTCTCCCACTCTCTATATAAACCTTTTTCCATGAATTACCCATTTTCCTTACCTACATTCTCTCTCTCAAGAACTCTCAAGAAGAAATACCCTTCTCTTTCTCCTTCTATTTCAATGGCGTCTCACTCTGCATCTTCGAAGCACTCTAAGGGATCATCCGCTTCAAACAAGTCCATGCATTCAACTGCTAGAAAGGATGATTCACTGTCTATGGGACAAGAACAACCCCTAACCAGCAGGATGCTTTCTTTCACTCACGATGACTACCACTCCAAGCAACTCAACTTAAAGCCAAACAACCATTATGTAGTCTTGGATCCTAAGGGTTACCCTGAAGAAGATGCTCATCTAATCCAAATCCTGAAAAACCATTTTCTAACCCAAGCCCTAACCCTAAAAAGGACTGACATACCTGAAACCTACATTCAACAATTCTGGTTGAGTGTTAGGCATGAAAAATTGGACAAATATGGGTATTGTGTCATGGGCTATGAAACCCATCCTTCAACTACCAAAATACTAGACCTGGGGATAAAAAGAAGGAAGGTCTCAGAGGCTTTTGGACTCCCAACTAGGACCCAACTCAATCTAGTAAGATTCTTAGATGAACCAACTGATGATGAAGTTGTGGAATTCCTCAAGTTCATTGGGTATGCAGCACCAATTACCAAAAGAAGTGAATTCAGACGCCAGACCCATGGTTCTGAAGACATGAAGTCGCACAAACCCAGAGTTTTGAAGACTGGATATCCTGAGGCCAGGCCTCTGTCAGCCCGTATCCTAGCATACTTAGGTAGTGAAGAGGGTATTAGGACTTACATTCGTGGGAACAGGACTCCCGCACGGAGTCCTGCAACCCCCCTACGTGTAGGATTCCATATGGGTGAGATTTCTATTTACTTGAGAGAAGAGAACTCTGAGGAAGTAGAGGTAGATGTGGCTACAGAGGCATAAGTGAGATCTGAGCGAGTAGAGCCTAAGAGTGGGACAGGGAGTGAAAAACCCAAAAAGGAGAAAAAGAAAAAGAAAAGCAAAAAGAGGGTTGAAGATGAAGTGACCCCAAAATCCCCTACAGAGGTGACCAAACCAAAGAAGAAGAAGGCCAAGATGGTCTCAGAGGGGGTGGTGACTGCAACAGATGCCACTTCTGCAGAACCCCCTAAGAAGACAACAAAAAGAAGGCTCATCAAAATGGTAACTTCTGAACCCAATGAGCATTCTAGGGAGGAACCTGCAGAGAAGGAGAAGAACCTCTGCAAAGGAGAAAAAGGAAAGCCCAAATTGAAGAGAGCTCTGAGGACAAACCCTCTAGTCCTCTTCATGTGGCCACAGAGATCACAAAGGAAGTAGCCTCTCTATACTCTGAGGGCCTAGGGGACAGAGTGGAGGTTGAAGTAAAGGACATAACAGGGCTCTCTAGCTCTGGTGATGAAGAGGTTGAAGATAACAAGAAAAATTCGAAGGCAGAGACGGGAGAAAAAGATGCCGCTGGCAGATAACCTAACCTAACTTCAAGTGCAACCCACGTATCTACCTCTGCAGTTCTAGTGCAGCAAGGTATTGAAACAGGACGGCACGGTCCGAACCCCATCCCTACCAACCGGACAGAGGATATTCCTTCATCCTCTGTATCGATCCTAACTGGGGAAGCCAAATCTGCCTCATCCTTTCAAAAGGATGAAGGTGCAGTTATAAGTATTCTTTTGCCCCAGGACACGACACCACCACATACAGAGACATTTGTTGTCTCTGTCACACACATGAGTGACCACCAAACTACTTCAGAGTTGGCAGTGGGAGTGCACGATACTTATGTGGATCTAGAACATCCACAGACTTCAATCGACAGAACCCTTGAGAGAGTCTCTGAACCCTCTCCCAAGAAGCCTGTCGATAGAACTTCTATAGATGATTCCTTTGTGGAACATCGAGGATTAGAAGGAAATCCTACAGATCTCATCATACCTACAGGCTCTGAAGGTGCCAAATTCTCCTTGGCTAAATCTGGATCATGTGTTGTTGCAGAGATTACCCCAGGCACCTACATCACAAAGGAGGAGTTTCAAACCTTTGTTGACCAAGTGTCCGACAGACTGGAGACACTACTCAATCAAACCCCTGATGTATCCTACATGACCCTAGATACCATCAAAGAGGAATGCCAAATCAGCAAAAATGTCTCCTTGGTACATGCTCTAGAATTATCAAAGCTTAAAGAGATCCTCTGTCGCCAAGGAAGCCTTTGGCAAACTCATCGTTGCGGTCGAAGATCATACAGAAGCTCTGAAGGCTTTTCAACAAATCTCCAATCAGAACTCTGCCGACATAAAGAGGTTGTTGGAAGCTTCATATTCAAATGCCACCAAAACTGACTTAAAAAACTGTGCAAATGTCACACCCCGCTAAAGCGGAAACACGGGGTATAACAGTTTTTCGATAAAAATCCACAAGCATAAAGTTCAACCACCATACATTTAAATAAAATACATTACAAAATTTAATAGTAGAATGTTTATCGTGAAATTACAATCCCGAGATAATTCAAGATAGCATTGTTCAAAAGTTTGTACATCCCCCAAACATATTCATGTTATACGCATCTCGACCCTTAAAGTTTACCTTCTTGATTACCTGAAAAGCATGTACAAAAATATGTTCAACTACGAGAGTTGGTGAGTTCACAGGTTTTAAAGATGCACAAAACATTTTATATATACAAAAATTGGATAGTTGGAGTATGTTCGTGCTCAAAATCTTAACTTGAATACTTGGAGCATATACGTGCTCAAAAGCTTAACATGAATACTTGGAGCATATACGTGCTCAAATACTTGGAGCATATATGTTCTCATTAGCTTAACTTGAAAATTTCATGAGTATTGTTTTACGTATGACTTGAGTCGGTATAACTTAAACTTGGTTGAGCCACTACTAAACCGTCCCGGACCCCTGTTTTTGCCCCGTGTGCCTTGACTCAGAGGTGGTCTCAAGCGCCGCATGGTCAATCACTTCTCTAGTATAGTGCACTCCTAGCACGTCAGCTGTAAGAAGTGGGGTTGGTCAAGCCCAAATAACGCTATCCACTAATACTATAGGCCCAATTTTCTGGGTTAATAGTAGTGTCGTCTGGGGACTAACTCTTAAATACTCAACATACCAACTATTTAACGTCATACATCTTACTTTTTTTTTAAATGCTTGAGAACAAGCCTTGGCGACTTAACAACACAAAACATTTCAATTAACTCATGAATCATTGTAGTCGTACTTAAGCATGCTTTTCACCCCAAAATCATTTAAACAAGTAAAATGAGGCTGTGAATACTCACATTGAGAGTGAACTTGGAAACTTAACGATAGTGCTCAAAATAGGTGCCGCTTCCTTGGTTTCCTATAGTGAAGGTTGCCATAGTGGAAATACGTTAATACCCGTTCCTATGTCCAAATGACCCGTCCAAATAACTTATGAAATGCCATTTGTGTCAATGTCCAAAACCATATTTAGATCAATTATAGTTTTATTATCTCTTAACACAAGTCTAGATCTCATTATGATCACTTTTCTGAAAATTCAGCAGTAGCTGTCCAAAATTGTAGTCAACAAAACCACTGTAGAAACATATCTTTCCAAAGGAATGAATTCACCAAAATATTTGTGGTAATACTATAGTGTGTAAAGAGTAAATCTGAACTTTTTCATAATTTTTGGATGAGTTTTGATACCTTAAATAATTTCCACAAAGCAGTGTGTCACTGATTTCCGGATCAGTGACATACCTCACTTGTAGCATGCTTTTGGGGTATCAATTCTTTGAATTAGCCAATGATCCTTATATGGGTGTAAACCTAACTCAAAATTATATCATTTGGAAAAAGATTCACTTAATTTGGGATAATAAATGAGGGATTTATGGCCTCTACAAGATAGGTGTATGAATCTGTCTTCACTGGACAGATTGCACCATTTTCTTGTAAAATCCATTTAAGTGCTCAAATCATCTCCAAAATTAGTGTTTTAGGACTTTTTAGAAAGCTAACACCCTAAATTAAAGTGTAGAAGAAAAAATACCAATTTTGGACATGTGGTTTAAGAGTTGTGTATGCTAGAAGTGAAGGTTTGTTTCTGGACAGATTTCAAAGTACCAAAACATCTCTATTAAGCCGAAAATGATAAACATTATAGCATGGTTTTTGGTATAAACCATGTCTTCACATCATTAAACATTGTAATAAGACTTTTTAGTATACTTTAAGATTCTTGGACTCATAGTATTAAAATATGCTCATCCATACTTATGCATGAATCATTCAACCATTCAAATGTTAACAATTACTTCAAAATTTGTCCTTAATCATATGGAGATTATAATTTCCATCTTAAGAACACTTTTAATTTAAACTTCCTTTTGTACCACTAATACCAAAATACCAAAGTAACAAGGGTGCAAATTATTCATACATGCATTGCTATTAAGAGGACAAATAAGTGATTTTCACCACTTTTTAAACTCTTAATCATGTGAGGTTTGTAATACCTCATCCTAAAAGTTCTAATAATCAAAAAGTATTGAAATAACAAGAATTTTAATTCATAATCACCACAATTTCTTGGTTCAATCCATCAAAGTACCCAATTTCTACATGCATGAACACTTTAGTTAAACCCTAGAAGAAATTTCCATGTTTCTTTGAAATGGAGATCATAATCTTGAAACAAAACTCTATATATATCAAATGTGATCTCTTCTATTATCAAAACAAGTTTTATACACATTTGAATGTAGAATTTTGCTTATGAACTCCAAAAATCGAAAGTGTATAAACATGCAAACAAAAGAAGAAATTTAGATGTTACCTAGTGAAATTGTTGTCCAAACTTGATACCAATCTTCTATTGATGACCCAAAAACCTTGTTTCTTCTCCTAATTTGTTCCAAATTTCGAAATTGAGGGTGGTGGTGGTGGTGACTTCGGCCGACTAGGTGAGGAAGAAGAGAGACAGAGAGAGAGGAAAATGAAGAGGTGATTCTAATTTTTAAAATGAAAATGAGTTGAAAATGGGTTTTATTTAAAATTTTAAATTAGTTTTAAATATTAAGTTAAATCTCCATGTGACATGTGTCCATATGACACATATAATGAAATTAAAATAATGAATTATGGTTATTATAGGTAATTAAATCAGATATGTGAGAACCGATATACCCGATTCTCAATTTTTGCTGAACACATTCTATATGTATAAAAAAATGAAAGTATTTCAATTAAATAATATAAACTTAAAAAATTTATGAATTTTGGACTTAATTCTTTATATATATATATATATATATATATTTTTTTTTGGCATTTCCGGACAGTGACGGTCAGACACGGAATTGTTCTGGGCATTCTACGCAACCTCCTAAATTTCAGGAAACTTTTATCTTAAAATTTTATGCAATTTAAGGAGTGGCAAATACTTAAATCTTAATTTTCATTAACTTAGAAATTATCATGAGCACTAATCTTGACGGTTGTCACAGTCTCCCCTACTTCGAGAAATTTCGTCCTGAAATTTAAAGTTTGTCACTTCTGGACCGTCTCTTGATCAAACAAGTGAGGATACTTGCGCTTCATAAGATCCTCTCTTTCCCACATAAATTCAGGTCCGTGACGCGACTTTCAACGAACCTTTAAAATAGGAATTTTACTCCTCCTTAGTCGCTTAACTTCGCGACCCAAAATTTCAACCGGCTCTTCTCTGAAATAAAGCCGTTCGTCCACTTGGATTTCATCTGGGGGTACAATCGCCAACTCGTCAGTTATACACTTCTTTAAATTTGACACGTGGAACGTGTCGTGAATGGCACTCAACTCTTGTGGCAACTTAAGCTTATAAGCTACTGGTCCAATTCTTTCAAATACTTCATATGGACCAATGTATCTTGGGCTTAATTTACCCCTTTTTCCAAATCTCACAACTCTTTTCCATGGAGACACTTTCAGAAGAACCTTGTCACCCTTTTGGAATTCTAAGGGTTTTTTGCGATTATTTGCATAGCTTTTCTATCGATCTCTTGCAGCTTTAAGCCTGTCTTGTATGGTCGATATTTTGTCGGTAGTCTCCCGTATAATATCAGGCCCAATCAATTGACTGTCACCAATTTCCACCCAACTAAGTAAAGATCGACACTTACGTCCATAAAGAGCTTCGTATGGCGCGCATTGAATACTGGTATGGTAGCTGTTGTTATAAGAAAATTCAATCAATGGTAAGTGCTTATCCCAGCTACCTCCGAAGTCTATAGCACAAGCGCGTAACATGTCTTCCAAAGTCTGGATGGTTCTTTCAGATTGACCATCCGTTTGTGGATGATAAGAAGTGGTCAAATCCAACCTGGTACCCAGAGCTCTCTGAAACGCTTGCCAAAACCGAGAGGTGAAACGACTGTCTCGGTCTGAAATAATGGATAGTGGGACTCCAAGACGAGAGACAATTTCATCAATGTATACTTGTGCCAATATTTCCATTTTGAAATCCTCTCGGATAGGAAGAAAATGCGTGGATTTTGTAAGTCTATCCACAATAACCCAAATTGCATCATAACCTCTTCATGTTCTGGGTAACTTTGTGATGAAATCCATGGATACTTGATCCCATTTCCTTTGAGGTATCTCCGGTTGTTGCAAAAGTCCAGATGGCTTTTGATGCTCTGCTCTGACTTTAGCACAAGTGAAACATTTACCCACGAATTTAGCAATGTCCTTCTTCATTCCCGGCCACCAATAATACTCTTTCAGCTCCTTATACATTTTGTCGGCTCCCGGGTGAATCGAATACTTCGATTGGTGCGCTTCTTCGAAGATCGACATTCGCAGACCTTCCACTTTTGGTATCCAGACCTTATTCTTGAAATATTGCACCCCATCTGATCGGGTTTCAAATTCTTTTTCTGACTAATGAAGTACCTCATTCTTTAGATTCTCCTCCTTCAGTGCCTCTTTTTGAGCTTCACAATATTGTGTTTTGAGGCTCGTTTGTACCAACATTCCCATGGTTCGTACTCTTGTTGGTTTTACCTTCTCCTTCCTACTCAATGCGTCTGCTACTACGTTGGCTTTTCCGGGATGATACTTTATCTCACAATCGTAGTCATTGAGTAGTTCCACCCATCTTCGTTGTCTCATGTTTAACATCTTCTGATCAAAGATATGCTGGAGGCTTTTGTAATCAGTGCAAAAGATACACTTGGTACCATAAAGATAATGTCTCCAAATCTTTAAAGCGAATACCACTGCTCCTAACTCCAAATTGTCGGTCTAACAATACTTATCAAGTTTATAGAAACAACGACACAATAAGATTACCAACCTGTTTGATATATAAAATAACGATTACAGGATTGATCTATGAAGCTTGGATTTGTGTTCTCTATGTTTTTTCTCTTCTACACTTTGATGTGTGTGTTTGTATGTGTGTGAATTATGATCTGATTTTGAGAGACTAGAGAGATACACTTAACTAATCTAAGTGTGTATAACACACTATCTACCACTTGCAATAATATCTAGAATAATATATAGATATTAACTAGCAAACTATATTATAACTAAATCTAATATATGTAACTAGAAACTAACTAAGTCTAATATCTAATAGAATTAGATATTTAAAATAAGTTAACTACAACAATAAACAAACAATTACATTGACATTTATTACAAATAGACATAGACTTTAACATTGAGAGTCGACGTTTCGGCTTTAGCTTCATATTGCGATCTTCAGTTTGGATGATCTTGAATCCAATGAGACTGTGTCTTAACAATCTCCCCCTTTGGATCAAGATCATTACGATAGTCATTTAGCAATACAATCTTCTCTTTCAGCACAGAAGAAGATGCAATCTCTTTCTCTAAAATCAGCATGTCTTCAATCTAACAATCTTCCCTTTTGAAGAGTAGACGTGATTCTTGAAACATGTGATCTTTGCCATTTCTTGTGTAGTCATTCTCCCCCTTTTTGATGTTAAGTGCAACGACTTCATCAAAATTTGTGGTAAGAAATGTCAATCTTTCGATTAGAGCCCCTGATTCGTCAATTCATAAGAGATTCATCTAGATATTTGCAAATCCAGACAAATGTGTCGTGTAACACCTGAATCAACAAATGAATCAGTTAGAATGCTTGTCAGTAACACGAAATCACTGAGTGTAACTAATACAAATTAGAAAGGAGCTGTTTGATGTTGACTCCCCCAGGGCTTCCATTTAATCATCGAAACACCACAAAGGTTATTTCTATAAACGTTATGACAAAGAAACAAATTCCTTGTGTGTTCGTGCTTGTGTTTGAAAGAATTAAGCACGGATGATTGCTTATTGGCTCAAAATTGTGTAAACCACTGAGACAACAGTAAGTTAAACACAAACTCAATGTGCATGATTGAAGTACGAAGGTAGGGCAGACTTCCTTCTTTTCAATATCCAGATTTTCCAAATGAAAATCAGATAGCAAATGTGCTGCATCCCCTTTGAAAATGTGAAACATTTTCTTATTGAGAAGAAAATGAGTAGATGGTGAGGTTTGATCAAGAGTTGACATGGGTTAGTTGCCTGTTTCAATAATGATCACCAAAGAATTGTGAATCACTAGAATAGTGGCTACCCGGCTCAGAAAAAGTTGGTGCAGAGTTGTGATATTCTTTTAACTCTGTTCTCACACGCTCTTTCTTTTAAACATTTTTCTTTCTCTAATCACACTCATTTCTTTTCTATTTGCACACTCAATCACTAAGGATTAACTTTTTGGGTAGAAATCACTGGTTAAGGTGATTCAATTGAAGTTGTGTTAATTCCTAGCACAATGATTCTTTGTTTTCCTATGATGCATGTGAAACTCAGATTGGTTTAACTATTTCAGTTAAAGCACAATATTGATCTTTGAAAACATTTAAAATACACTCCCAAAATATAAAATCTGTTGAAAAATCGGGAAGTGGTTTGAACATTAAAAACAATGTTTTTGATGATCGAAAGTTGTCCTTCTTTCAACCATATATGAGATGAAGATTTGGAATTATACCTTTACATACGATCTTCCATCCCATGAAGCTAAGCTTTAAGTCATAGAAATATGAACTTGTAAGCTTCTCTCAAAAATTCTGCAAAAGTCTAATTCAAGTCAAAGTAATAATTATTCACTTATATTGAAAAGACAAAAAGCAGTAAAACTGTTTAAAGTATGAGTCCTGATCTGAAATAATCAGAAGTCATATCCGTACTCCCTTTTTGACTTGAAGAGCTCCCCCTAAAATCTTGCGTTACAATTTTTTTTTTGACATTTTAAAAGGTATATGCAAATTTTATGAGCTCCCCCTCGAAGTAATATTGACCAGATGTCAGTTTCTTCTCATACTCCCCCTTCTATCATGAATAGAATGTTAACTTGCAGATAGCAATCAGATTTAAGAATAAGATAAGGATGAAAAAGTATACAATTTGAAAACTTTTATAGGTAATTACTGGTTATACTTTGAGATTTAGCATACCAAGCTTCGAGACTAGAAAGGTAAACCTCTTTTCGTCTAAAGGTTTGGTGAACAAATCAGCAAGTTGATACTCAGTCTTTACAAAGAAAAGTTCAATTGTTCCTTTCTCTACATTATCCTTGATAAAATGATACCTGACGTCTATATGCTTTGTCTTCGTGTGTTGAACAGGATTCGCCGTTATTGCGATGGCGCTCTTGGAATCACAGTATATCGGGATCTTGTTGAAGTGGAAACCATAGTCGCGTAACTGAGTTCTCATCCACAAGACCTGAGAACAGCAGCTAGCAGCAACTACATATTCTGCTTCTGCCGTGAAAGTTGAAACACAAAGTTGCTTCTTTGATCCCCAACTTACTAATTTGTCACCGAGGAACTGCACATGTCCTGACGTGCTCTTCCTGTCTAACATACAACCTGCATGATCTGCATCTGTGTAGGCTGTTAGTTCAAAACTAGTATCTTTAGGATACCACAGACCAAGATCTGCAGTGCCCTTTAGATACCTAAAGATGCGCTTCACAACAGACAAATGGATTTCTTTAGGATTGGCCTGATATCTTGCACATAAGCATGTTGAAAACATTATATCTGGCCTACTCGACGTAAGATAAATTAAAGAACCTATCATCCCTCGATAAGTCCTAATATCAACAGCCTTTCTCGAAGGATCGCTGCCAATCTTAGTACCTGGTGCCATTGGGGTACCAATCGGTTTTGAATTTTGCATTTGGAACTTCCGAAGAATATCCCTAATGTACTTCGATTGATTGATAAAAATACCTGATGAAAATTGTTTTACTTGTAAATCGAGAAAGAAATTCATCTCTCCCATCAAGTTCATCTGAAATCTAGACACCATAAGGTTTGCAAAATTCTTACAGTACTTAGTATTAGTAGAACCAAAGATAATATCATCTACATAGATTTGAATTAAAATGATATCAGCTTTTTCCTTTTTAATAAACAAAGTGGTATCCACCGTACCTTTGGAAAACCCAGACTTGACTAGAAAAGTGGAAAAGACATCATACCAGGCTCGAGGTGCTTGTTTCAGACCGTAGAGTGCTTTGTCGAGAATGTAAACATGATCTGGCTTCTCGTGATTGACAAAACCCTCTGGCTGAGAGACGTAGACTACCTCCTTCAGAATTCTATTCAGGAATGTTGTCTTCACGTCCATTTGAAAGACAGTGAAGTTCTTGTGGGCTGCGTAGGCTAAAAACATTCTGATTGCCTCTAATCGTGCCACAAAAGCATATGTATCGTCATAGTCTATTCCTTCCTTTTGTCTGTATCCTTTGGCTACTAGTCATGCCTTGTTTCTGATGACGGTTCCATCTTCGTCCTTTTTTGTCTTGAAAACCCATTTCGTACCTATAATGGTTTTACCTTTAGGCTTTGGTACTAGTCTCCAGACTTGAAGTGCATCGAACTGATTTAGCTCTTCTTGCATTGAGATCACCCATTCTGGATCAGCAAGTGCCTCTGATACGCGTGTTAGCTCAAACTTGCTCAGAAAGGAGTCATGCATGCACATGTTCATTGATGCTGACCTAGTTTGCACCGGTTTTGATGGATCGCCAATTATCTGGCTTATCAGATGCTCTTTGGTCCATTTTTGTTCATGAGGCATTGGACTAGATGATTGTATGTCAGTTGTATCATCTAGAAATCCACTTGTACTTTCTTCTGTTTGTTCTGGAGGAATGATTGTTTTAGTTGAAGTGGTAGGTTCAGAAGGCTCAGCAGGTACAACTTGATCTGGCTGTAGATGGATCTGTACAGTATCTCCTACTGTTTTAGCTACTTCTGTCTCTTTATCATTTGTCACTTCTTCAACTGTTGGAGTCGGCATTTGAATTTTAATTTCTTGTTGAATCGGGGCTATTGATTCAATAGGAACATCTGAACTGGTTGGATGAGTAGTCATTAATTCTTCCATCCTATCAACCACAACAGATTTCTTTACATTAGATCCAAGAAATTCATCATAAAACAATTCAAATAATAAATAAAAATCAGATAAATGGTTAGTTGAAGTTGAAGCTTCGTCTGATTTATTCTTTTGAGACGCAGGTTCTGGACTAACGTGCCCAGAAGCTAGTATTCCTGTTATTGCGGGTTCTGAACTATGTTGTTCGGAAGCCATTTCTTCATCAAAGGTGACGTTGACGCTTTCAATCACCGTCTTTGTCTTCTTTAGATAGACACGATATGCAGTTGAAGTCGAGGAATATCCAATGAAGATTCCTTCATCTGCCCTAGCGCTGAATTTGTTGAGATTCTCCCTATCGTTTAATACGAAACACTAACATCCAAATATATGGAAATATTTGATTGTCGGTGTTCTGTTGTTGATTAACGCATAAGGAGTCTTCTTGAACCTTCGATGTACCATGGATCGATTCTGTGTGTAGCACGCGGTCGAAACAGCTTCTGCCCACAAAAATAGAGGTAAGTTGGAATGACTTAGCATAGTACGAGCAGCCTCGACTAGCATTCGGTTTCTTCTTTCAACCACTCCATTTTGTTGAGGCGTTAGAGCAGTAGAGTATTGATGTGAAATCCCGACAGATTCGAGATATTCTTCAACTTTGTTGTTCTTGAACTCTGTGCCATTATCTGTTCGTAGAAACTTGACCGGTTTCTGCAGATTCACCTGGGTCGTCTTTAGGAATGTAATGAGAACATCAGGTGTCTCATCCTTTGAACGTAGAAACTTGACCCATGTGTACCGCGAATAAGCATCCACGATCACGAGTATGTACTTCTTGCCGCCTAAGCTTTGAGTACGCATTGGACCGCATAGATCCATATGCAATAACTCTAAAGGAGCTTTTGTACTTGGTTCAGGCTTCGGTTTATGAGGTGCCTCTTCATCTTCCCCTTTTCACAAGCTGCGCATAGATGTTCTCTTTCATATTTCAGCTCTGGAAGTCCTTTGACGAGCTTTCCATTGACCAGATCGTTGATGTACCGAAAGTTGAGGTGCGAAAGATGTCGATGCCATAACCAACATTGTTTCATCGAAGCTTTCGATAGTAGACAAACTTGCTTGTCAGTCTGGACATCTGATAAATTGATTGTGTAGAGGTCTGATTCTCGTTTACCGACCAAAAGTTCTTCGCCTTCTTCATTGCGAACGGAACATCTTTTGGCTTTGAAGTTGACCTCTAAGTCTTTGTCACATAACTGACCTATACTGAACAAGTTGTGTCCTAAGCCTTCTACATAGCTCACCTTCTTGATAGTGACTTTGTCATGTTGTACATCACCGTATCCCATGATTGGAGAAAACTGGTCGTTGCCGAATCTTACTGTTCCACAAATGTCTTTAAAGTTGGACAATATCTCTTTTTGCCCTGTCATGTGCTTGGAACATCCGCTGTCCAAGAACCATGTATGACAAGTCTGCATAAGAGAAAATAACATAATTTAGATTTTCGTATGACAACATTGGAATTTACACTTTGATTCTCGAAGTGCGGGTCTTGAACTGATTTGTTCAAAAGCCTATTTTGACTTTGATGTTCGGGTTTTGAACTGCATTATCCAAAAACCTATTTTTTGACATTGAAGAACGAGTCCTGATCTGTACATAATCAGAAGTCGCTTTCTCTTTAATCTTTGTGTGCCTGCAACACAGATTTAGCCTTAGGTACCCACTGGAGTTTGGGTCCTGCTGTGTTAGCACAAGATTTTGGTATCCATTTCAAATTGGATCCTTTGTTCTTTTAAAAATCATGAGAGTTGGTATGAGATGAATGCACATGGTAATTTCCAAACCAATCTTCAGAATCTTGACTAGAGATAGATAAATGTTTTTCATAAAAGGAAGACTTTCCAGTAGATAAAGATAACTGAAATAATTGCTTCATTGAATATTGTTTACGATAAACAGCAATATCAGCAATTACAACGTCTTTAGTAAGCGAAGTCTTATTACAATTAACATTACTAGACGATAAAACGGTCTTGTCAAGGTTCCGTTTAGGTTGCCAAAGAGAATTTGCTTTTGGCCTTTGATTTCTCAGATCTGAAACATGTAAAGCTGGTGAGTTAGACCTTGGAGCAACAAACGAATGCTTCTTCTTGGAATTACCAGCAGTGGTCGGTTTTTGTGAATGCTGAGATATTTTCTTACCTTTAGCACTCTTAGCGTTCACAGAGACTGATTTATCAACGAAAGCTTTCGTTGATTTTGCACTGTTCACAGGCTTACTGTTTTTTCTTAAAGTTTTCTTCACAAAAGATGAATGGTTGGAAAGTTTTGTATTAAAGTCAAAGATATAGGAACCATCATCTAAACTACCGTCTGAGTTTAAAAAATAAATTCCTTTATTTGATGAACCAGACAACTCCTTAGAGTTTGAAGCTTTTGAAAGAACAGTATTTGAAAACACGGTTGTAAAAACGCTTTGTTCAATATTTATCAAAAGTTTTGCATCTGATAAAGAAGTCTCGAGTTCAGAAATTTTACGTTCTAAAACGAGAGGAGGGACATATAATTTACCTTTGATAGGCTTCGTCTCCATTTCCTTTTCAGTATAACTTAGAAAGAAATCACTTGAAAGAGTTTCCTTCTTTTTGTATATTGGGTTTTCATCATAGCTATTATTCAACTTCGCATAATAAAATGGAAGATGAACTTTAGCTGATTTCATCCGTTTTTCCGTTTCATTGGCTTCATCCTCTATTGATAGCTTTGTCCAAAAAGTTTTAAACGCGGGGAGTCTGCGGGCTAATTGCATATTAAGATGATCATAAAGTCCTGGAACTGTAGACATCCCCTTTTGTAGACAGTGAGGATTCTTATAACCGATTCCCCATCTCTCTATCTCCTCTTTGGGTTTGTTCAGAAAAATAGCTTGTTCAGTTTGACCCATTTTATACAACTTCTCTTCCAAACATTTTAGTTTTCCGAGTAAAGAAAAGTTTTATTTTGTACAAGAAGCATGCAACTTTTTCAACTCATAAATATCTATCTCACTCTTTAGAAGTTGAGACTTAAGATCAGAATTCTCTTTTAGAATTATTCTCTTTTCCTTAGCGTTGGTGTCATTATCTTTATGTAAAACCTCAATTAATACTTTCTTCTCAGCAATTTCATTGCTAAGTTTCTGTATCAACTCGTTTTTGTCTGTCATGACACCATTATCTTGCTTAAGATTAGATTCTAACTCTCTTTGTTTCATACTCATGGCATGCATTTTATTCATGAATTCTAAATCAGATAGATTACATACCTCCTCTTCTTCATTGTTAGAATCAGCTTCAGCATCTGATTCTATCTTGCCCATCAAGCACATATTGACGGCTTCTTCTCTATCTTCATCATCTTCTTCTTCATCATCTGAGTGATCGAGCCAGTATTCGTCCTCAGCCATCAGTGCCTTGCCTGCCTCTTGTTGTTTTGCAAGAAGCATCTTGTTCTTGTAGTAGTCTGAATTTTTGACTTTTGATCTACGACAGTCTTTGGCAAAGTGACCTGGTTTGCCACAGTTGTAGCATGTAGGCGGTTCTGGCTGACTTGATCCTTCAGCTTTGAATTTCCTTTCTTCCGGTCTCCTCTCCTCTATCCTCTTTCCTTCCGACTGAAACCTTCTTTCTTCAGGTTTCCTCTCCTCTGATCTTCTCCCCTCAAATCTCTTCCCTTCATATATGCTACCTTCAGTCCTTTCTTTGTGAATGTAGCTGCTCGGACAAGATGAATATCTCTGATTATTTGATGTTGGCTTTGTGTAGAACCTTTTCTGAAAGGCACTAGTCAGCATCATCATTGCTTGCTTCAGCTGATCATTTTCATCTGATTCTGAGTTTGCACAACCTTCATCTTCTTCATCTGATTCATATACAGTCGCCTTGTTCTTCTTCTTTCTGACTACAAGGGCGACTGTGTCTTCAATTACCTTTCCTCTTTGTCTCTTCTCATCCAGAATTTCATCCACCTCTTCTACATTTTGACGGAGGGTTTCATACACCTCGTGAAGTGGAATCTCATTCAAGTCTTTAATCTACTTCAGCTGGCGAGCAAATCTTTTCCATTCAGGTTGAAGAATACTAAGGAATTTGATATTCAGCTCATTTTGAGATTTGTGAACTTTGTTCTTGCTAAGTTCATTCAGCAATGTCACAAACCTGTCATAGGTTTCTTCTAAGGTTTCTCCCACCCTGCCTCTAAATTCTTCATAGTTATTTAGGCAGTTGGAGATCTTCAGACGATTTCCAATTTTTGAACCCAGCATCATTTTCTCGAGCTGATCCCACATTTCTTTACCTGAAACCTTGTAACTGTCAATCTTGATGTATATTTCATTTGGGATCCCCTGTAAGATGTATGACTTTGATAGTTTGTCGCTTTTGGCTCTTCTGAGGTTATCATCTTGTAGCTCAAGATACTTCAGTTCAACCTGAGTAGGCACGTTATCAATTACACGAGTCGTCATTGGTGGTGTCATAATCCCTTCTTCAATATATGTTCTGATATAATCACCCAACTCGTGTCTGTCAAAGAAGTTTAGAAACCTATCCTTCCATTGTTCGTATTCTCCTTTGAAGAGAACTGGTGGCTTGGTGTCAGTTCCTATTGCAAGGGCTTCTCTGGATGTCATCCTGTATTGAATATATGAGAAAAACTTGACAAATATGATCATTAACCCAGGTAAAATTTGCTCACACAAGAAATTTTGTCCCCCTAGGTAGACTTAGCACGGGGGTCCCTATTACAGTTTCGAAAATATCTCAGAAAAAAATTCTAAGTCTGGTTTGCGTTTCAAGGTTTGCGTGTCAAATGGGGTGCACAAACTGAGGTTTGCGTTTCTAATGGGACGCGCAAAATGAGGTTTGCGGGTCTAGTGGGAAGCGCAAGGTTGAGGTTTGCGGGTCTAGTTGGACGCGCAAATGGAGGTTTGCGGGTCTAGTTGGACGTGCAAGATGGAGGTTTGCGGGTCTAACTTGATGCGAGAAGTTTTCTTTGCGTTTGCTTGAGGACCCGAGAACTGAGGTTTGCGATTGTCTTGAGATGCGCAAAGTTTGAGCTTTGCGTTTGAAGTTGGAGCCGCAAAGTCTGCTTTGCGTTTGTAGTGGGACGCGCAAAGTGGGACTTTGCGTGTTATTCTTCCTCTGGTTTGCGGGTTATTCGACCTGTACTTCGAAAATTCGTCTAAAATCTGTATTGAAACGATTTAGCAATAACAAACACTACCCTTATGTCTAGAAACACTTCTAGAAAAGATTGTAGGCACTCGATATCACTAAAACACTCTTTTTAGAAATTAATCTGATCGCACAGTGACTTACCCACTTCGACTCTTTTCTCACTAAATCCACAAATTGGAACTCGTTATAAGCATTAAAGTGAAGTTATATAGCAACAAATCGGTCTAGCATTTAGTACGATCACACTCTGATCGATGCTAACACCTAAAACAGTTTAAATCACAAACTCAAATTTTCTTGAAGAATACAGAGACGTTTTTCTTAAAACTTGTCTTGATCTTAATCAGGCTCTGATACCAATTGTCGGTCCAACAATACTTATCAAGTTTATAGAAACAACGACACAATAAGATTACCAACCTGTTTGATATATAAAATAACGATTACAGGATTGATCTATGAAGCTTGGACTTGTGTTCTCTATGTTTTCTCTCTTTTACACTTTGATGTGTGTGTTTGTATGTGTGTGAATTATGATCTGATCTTGAGAGACTAGAGAGATACACTTAACTAATCTAAGTGTGTCTAACACACTATCTACCACTTGCAATAATATCTAGAATAATATCTAGATATTAACTAACAAACTATATTATAACTAAATCTAATATATGTAACTAGAAACTAAGTAAGTCTAATATCTAATAGAATTAGATATTTAAACTAAGTTAACTAGAACAATAAACAAACAATTACATTGACATTTATTACAAATAGACATAGACTTTAACATTGAGAGTCGACGTTTCGGCTTTAGCTTCAGATTGCGATCTTTAGTTTGGATGATCTTGAATCCAATGAGACTGTGTCTTAACACAAATCATGAGTGGTATAATTCTTTTCATGAACTTTAAGCTGTCTTGAGGCATAAGCTATGACTTTATCTCTTTGCATCAATACACATCCCAAACCTTGATGTGATGCATCGCAATATACCACAAAATTTTCAATACCTTCTGGTAACGCTAGAATTGGCGCGTTGCATAAATTATGCTTCAACGTTTGAAATGCCTCGTCCTGTTTTTCTCCCTAATCAAACTTCTTATCTTTTTGGGTTAGCGACGTGAGTGGTTGAGCAATCTTGGAAAAAATTTCGATAAATCGCCGATAATAACCTGCCAGGCCAAGAGATTGACGAATTTCAGTCGGTGTCTTAGGAGTTTCCCACTTTTTAACTGCCTCAACCTTTGCTGGATCAACATGAATCCCTTTCTTATTAACCACATGACCCAGAAAATGTACTTCTCGAAGCCAAAATTCACACTTGGAGAACTTGGCGTACAATTTCTGTTCCTTGAGCAATTCCAACATCAACTTCAGGTGTTGTTCGTGGTCATCCTTGCTTCGCGAATAAATCAGAATGTCATCTATGAACACAATCATGAACTTGTCCAAGTATGGTCGGCAGACTCTGTTCATCAAATCCATGAAAACTGCTGGAGCGCTTGTCAGTCCGAAGGGCATAACTAGAAATTCATAGTGACCGTAACGAGTTCTACACGCCGTTTTGTCGATGTCTTCTTCACGAACTCTCATTTGATGATATCCGGACCGTAAGTCAATCTTTGAAAAGTACGATGCGCCTTGCAATTGATCAAATAAATCGTCGATTCGGGGAAGTGGGTATCGATTCTTTAAAGTCAGCTTATTGAGTTCCCTATAATCAATACACATTCAGAACGTCCCATCCTTCTTTTTAACAAAAAGTACTGGTGCTCCCCAAGGCGAAGAGCTAGGCCTAATAAATCCCTTGTCGAGCAGCTCTTGAAGTTGTTCTGACAGTTCTTGCATCTCCGAAGGTGCCAAACGGTACGGTGCCTTGGCTACCGGTGCAGCTCCTGGAACCAAATCAATACGGAATTCGACTTGTCTCGGTGGACGTAATCCAGGTAACTCCTCGGGAAATACTTCAGGAAATTCTTGGACTACTGGAATATCTTGCAAATGCTTCTCCTTAGGTTCTCTACTTATTACATGCGCCAGAAATGCGTCACATTTTTTCCTCAGTTACTTCCGCATTTTTCATACAAGACACCATCTTCAGTTTTCTCTTAGACTTTTCTCCAGGTACTATAAGTACTTCTCCTCCCGGTAACGGGATTCGGAGAAACTTCTCGGAACAACTTATCTCCGCGTGTTTCTTTGACAACCAATCCATGCCCACGACTATATCAAAGCTACCTAGCTTTATTGGGATCAAATCTATTTTGAAATCCTTTTCAGCTAGACTTAGGGTACAATTTGGAAGTACATCTTTGACCCTAATTTCTTGCCCATTAGCAAACTCAATGACAGAGTCTTCTTTTAATTTTTGTGTCATTTGTTTAACTTTCGGTCTAAAATTTAACGACACAAAACTTTTATCTGCTCTAGAATCAAATAGTACAGATGCGGAGTGATTGTTTAAGAGAAACGTACCTGTAATCACATTGAGTCCCGCCTTGCTTCTTCCGCACCAATTTCAAACACTCGGCCTCTTGCTTGGCCCCTTTGATCCCTCTGTCCAACTGGCCGAATCTGATTCGCATTCGCCCTTCTGTTCACCCTGGGACAGTTGTTTTTAAAATGATCCGGGCTCCTGCATTCAAAACAAACTCTCCTTCCTCCAGCCTTGCAATCCTTCTCGTAATGACCTCCTCTGTTGCACTTGCGACATATAATACAGTTTCCGAAATGTGGCCTATTACACTTGTCACATCTCGGATATGTCCCTTTTCCCTTATCGGCTGCCTGCACCTGAACTCCATAGTTACCCATGATCCTCCAATCCTTTCCCCTCCTTCGGTCATCCCGCCTCCTTAAACACTCTTCAACTTTCCTCTTTCCTTTGGCTTTGTCACTGGAGAAAAGTCCTGAACGAATTGCATTATTGGTGAGCTTCGTTGCTAAATCCACAGCCTCTTGAAGAGTTTTCGTTTTTCCCGAAGTTAAATCTCCTCTAATTTCCGATGCTAATCCCCAAACGTACCTGTCAACTCGATTTTCTTCCGGTGTCACTAGATGTGGTACCATTTTTGCCAACTGATTGAATCGTGCCGTGTATGTATTTGCATCATTGCCTTTCATCTCATGATCCCAGAATTCCGCCTGCAACTTCTGCATTTCACTCCTTGAACAATATTCCCCTTTTATCATCTCTTTGAACTCGTCCCATGTCAATCTATTTGTTGCATCTCTTCCTCTCGTTTGTACTTGGGTGTTCCACCAAGTCAGTGCTCTCCCTTGTAATAAACAAGTTGCAAATTCTACCTTCTTAGTTTCTGGACATTTACTGATATGTAGGACAGACTCCATTCCTTCTATCCAAGACAGTAATCCAACCGCTCCTTCAGTACCATGGAATTCCTTTGGATTACAAGACCTGAAGGTCTTATATGTACACTCTCTTTTAACGTTAACACCAACTCCTGGTTGGTTAGGTGGATTTGCATTTAATCCTGCTGTTATCTGGCTATCTATGGCAGGGAGTGTTGCAAGAATTTGTTCGTTTACAAGGCGAGCAATCTCGGGGTCTTCCCTTCTTGGCGGCATAGTTCTAATTGCAACAATTGAATTTTTAAAGTCTAATTGAATTCAATTCCATCATACAAACATGATACGATATTTAAATCATAAGGAATACATTCTTAAAGACTTAAAATCATGCATAACAAAATATATCATAAGCATTCATCATCAAGACATACATCATCCAAACGTTTACAAAATGTGACAATCCAAAATGAGTCAAGTGTTTTAAAGTCACGGGCTACAAGCCCCAAAATAAAGTTTTTAACAACCCAAATCATGCATCAATCATAAACTACAAATGCCAATAGCGCACCATCACCAAAGCCACAAACACTACCAAGAATCCCATCACGGTCGACAAAAAAGTGTTCAGCCAGGTCACCATCGCTCTAGTCTCCGCTAGCTCTCCAAATATCTTCCCTATCATCTCATCACTAGTTCCCATCATCGATATCATCCCCTTTGTAATATTGTCAGTCATACTCATCATTTTCCTAAGTGAGTCAATGGAATGCTCATGGTAATCAACTAGCAACCTACACCGCTCCATACTCCGAGACAAACTCCTAACCCAGTATGTCTCGGCCTCAGTCATGCCGGCTAGTGGGAGTGCCGGTATCCTAGCAGGCGAAGGGGGTGATAACCTCAGACCCCTGGGCCGAGAAGGCCCTGCCTCATCTCTAACTGGTATAAAAGTCTTCTCACACTCAGGCGTGGCACATGGTGTCGGATCAGGTGTGGGCGTAGCGGATCTCACTGGTGTATGCTCGGAATCAGAATACTCATGCTCAGAAGGGTCATACTCTTCACTAGGAGGAGAATTTCTCCCGGGTATGTGGGTGAGATTACCTGATTCATCAGGGAATTGCTCTCTAGGTGGGGAACGAGACATGTCGACTGCGATAATTAACAAAGTTTAATTATTAAGCATATGATAATTTCCTTTAATAACCAAAAATGCCATGCAAACTGTTGGATCATAAATTGTATTCAAGATTAAAGTTAAATTTAAGGGTTTAAACTGCAATTGTGCTAAAGTTAATTAGAGGGTTTATTATGTATTAAGTTAATAGTTATTAAGCTATTGGGCCCAAGCCCATTAGAAATCCCATTAGAATTAAAGCCCATATGGCCTAGGTATTTAAAGTTATGTTTAGTTTAGTTTTAGGTTAGAACCTTTGATAATATCAAGAACACTCAAGGTTTCATTGTTTATTCAAGGGATTGGTATGTTACTCTGATTTATATATCTCTTGATTATTATTGTGTTGCTTGATTACTTGATTGATTGTTTACCAACTAGATTAAAACTGGGATAACAAGTGGTATCAGAGCTTAAAGAATCAATTTTTTTTGTTATATTACTGTTCATCGAGAAAATTTACTGTTCATCCTATTTCATGAATCTGTTATCAAAATCACTGTTAATACATCCGGTCGATTAGTATTTACTTATTTGTGCTTTTGTGCTTCATTCGATCGAAGGATTGCTTAGTTGTTGGTTTAATTGTGTTATCGGTCGAATTAATTTTCTGGGTTTGGTTTCGGTCGAACCCCAGATATTCTTCGTGTTCTTCGGTCTAGTCTTAGTGATTATCGGTCTTATATGTTAATCGATCATATCTGTTACTGTGGTTATCAATATTATTGTTCGACCGATAGTTATTCGACCTATACCTTCGACCGAGTAGTCGTGATCTCTGGTCTTACACCTTCGACCGAATAGTTGTGATCTCCGGTCATTCCTTCGACCGGACCTTAGTATTCCCCGGTCTTTCCTTCGACCGGACCTTAGTGGTTTCCGGTCTAGTATTCGACCGATACTTTGTTACTTCGGTTTTCGTCTTTCGACTGGATACCTTGTTACTCCGGTCTTGCCATTCGACCGGATACTCGTATTCCCGGTCTTGCCATTCGACCGGATACTTGTTACTCCGGTCTTGCCGTTCGACCGAGGTACTTGCTTACTCCGGTCTTTCCTTCGACCGGTACAGTTCATTCTTCGAAGCACATCCCCGTGCAAAGTCTGCGAAGGGGGACAAAAGTTTTGTGCTTGATCAAAATTTTCCTAATTTCAGTATTATTTCTTTGTGTGTTATACTGTTCAAATTCTGCACTTAATTATTTTTGGAAATTTGTTTTTCTGAAATTTTTTGAGTGTGGTTGTAATTTTGATTCTAACGATCTCATCTAGTTGGTTGTCTTGATACAGAAAAGACTATTTACTAACAGTACAGCTAAGATGTCGAATCAGCTTCTCTCGATGGGCTCTCAAGTCAAACCTCCTGTCCTCGTGGCTAATGAGTATCGGCAATGGAAGACCAGAATGATTCAGTTCCTGAATCATAAAAACAAAGAATTCATGAAAATAATCATTGAAGGTCCTAAACCTCCAATGATCACAGTAAAGGGTCAACCTGCTACAGATTCCTCTCCTGAAATCCCTGACAGAGATATTCCTAAACCTGTTCAGTTCTTCACTGAAAAGCAGAAAGACCAACTCAAGCTAGAAGAAAAGGCTCTAATCTATCTGACGATGGCAATTCCAAACGACATCTACAATCGTGTCGACAGTCAGAGCACTGCAAAAGGAATCTGGGATGAACTAGAAAGGCAGTTTGAAGGAAGTGAAGCCTCAATTCAAGCTAAGCAGAATCTGTACATAAATGCTTACGAGGGATTTCATGCAAAAGAAGGAGAGATTCTTTTAGATACCTACAATAGGTACAACATTATCCTCAATGACTTGCGGAGGAACAACATCGCCAAATCTGCTTCTGAGATAAACTACAAGTTCATCAAGAATCTGAATCCAGAATGGAAGAACTTTGCTATCAACCTCCAGATGTCGAAGAATATGGCTCAAGAAAATGTCACCGATATCTTCTCTACTCTTGCTCAATATGAAATTGAGGTGAGATCCATTAACAATGAGTTGAATCATCTGAAGGATTCTGTGGCTCTCATAGCCGGCAAAGGTTCTGTATCCTCTGCAAGGTCGAAGAAAAAGGCATCTAAAGCTCTAGTTACTGAAGTTACTGACTCTGACTCTGATTGAAGCGATGAAGAAATGGAAGTTGATTTTGATCCGGATATTCAAAAGTTCCTTGAAGACTTGGCTCTCATTACGCGACGATTCAAGAAGAGCTTTGGCAAGAAAAGATTTTACTCAAAGCCAAAGTATGATGGATATAAGAAAGAGAAGTCTGAGATGCGATACAAGCCGAGGCATGGAAGGAGAGAGGAAGGACGAGAAGATCGGAAGGGAGATAGAAGAGAAGGAAAGAGAGAGGAGAAGCGAGAAGAGCAAAAGGATGAACCAGGAAGATGCTACAACTGTGGTAAATTTGGGCACTTCTCAAGGGACTACAAATTCAAGAAAGTGAAGAACTCAGAGTACTACTCAAGAAAGTCACTGATTGCCAAGAAAGCTGAAGAAGGAAAAGTACTAATGGCTGAAGAAGAGAACTGGTTGTTCCAAAGTTCTGATGACGAGGAGCAATCACATTTCACCCAAGTTTCTTACATGGCAAAGCTGGAAGGTGACGATGAAGACTCTGAGACACAATCCGAAGAAGCAAAACTCTGAGGTAAGTGAAAATTCTGAACTTATTGAATCTTTAATGGCCCAAATACATGGCATGAAAGATGAATTTGCTTTACTGAAAGGCAAACTTAGCTCTGCACATCAATCTATTTTAAACTTTCGTGATGAAAATGTTATTTTAAAAGTTGTTGTGGAAGAAAAGAAAAAGGAAAAAGATGATTTAAAAGCTGAAAAAGAGTCTTTAAAAAAAAATATCTGGTTTAGAAACAGATCTTGTGAATCTTAATGCTGAAAAGGGTGAGTTTCAAATCAAATTTGAAGTTTGTTATAAAGAAAGAAATGAAGCTTACACCAAAATAAAGCAACTGGAGGACATTAACATGAAACGAGGTCAGACTGAATAGACATTAAATCTGTTGACCAATAAACTCCAAGACGAAAGGTTTTACAAACTTAAACCAGGTTTGGGTGTGCCAATTAATGAAATTTTGAAAAAGGCACCGGAGCACCTATATAATTTTGATAAATTTGGCTCCACAATAAAACCCATTCCTGACATTCGCGCTACTTTTGTTGAAGCAAGTTCTCCTAAACCTTCTGAAGAGACCAAAGGTCAAGAAGAAATGGGAAAGAACAAGTCTGGTGACATTGATTCTCAAAATCTTTTTAAATCTGTTGGTTTTACATATGGTGATTTGAACGAAAGCTATGCAACTCGAAAGATCGAATTTATTGAGTTTGAATCACTATTTACCACACCTTCTAAAGAATCAGTGAGCACCAACACAGTTCTACCTGAGACTGGATGCAAATTTGATGAGTATGAATCGGATGTTGATCCATCTACTATACCATCAGTCTCAACTCCCATTGCTTCTAAACCTTTACTTCCTGAAGAGGTTGAAAAAGTTACTGCTACAGCGGATGAATCTTGTGTTCAAAATGATAAAACGGAGTTTATTGAGTCCATGACTGAAGAGATATTCTCTGATATGATGAATGCATCAGACTCTGATCCTGTTTCTGATTTAAAGGGGTCAAATTCTGGGGATAGTAATACATCTGAATTGATGAAGCAAATTGCTATGTTGCAACAATCTCTTGATGAGGTTGAAGATGAAAACTTTGATCTCAAACATAAACTTGAAAAGTCTTTAAAAATAAATCAAGAGCTTTGCACTGAGATCAATGATTTGAAAATTACTTTGTTTAAAAATGCTTCAAATGAAAAACAGATGTTAAATGATCCAAGCCGGAAGGTAAGAACCAATCCAGAATTTGATACCTCTACAAAACCTTCAGTTGTTTACTCTAATTGTCCTGAATATCCACCTACTATTTTTGAAAAGGGTGAGACTTCAAAGAGTACTAGAAAAGAACCACCTTCTAAGTTAGAGACTAACAAGGTTCCTGTTTCTATTTCAGATATAAAAGGAAATGGAGTTAGGAGGAGTAAGAAGAATAAAGATCTTAGTTTGAATAAAAAGAATAGTTTGAATTCTAGTAGTTGTCCTACAGACAGTGTTATTTTGAATAGTACTTCTTTTGATAAACATGAATGTAATATTTGTTCCGATAAATCTAAGTTTTTGAATTTTGCTCGAAAGAATCTTTATTGCAAACACTGTTGGGATAATTCATTCAAATACTACTCCCCTCCTAAGTCCAAAAAGAATAAAAGCAATGCTAAGCTGAACTTTAAGTCTAATTCTAATTCTTCTGCACAACCCAAAGTGTATCGAGCTAAAGTTGCCAATCCTACTTCTAAAAAGCACTTTCAGGAATTAAATGTTAAGATGGTTTGGAAATGGGTTCCAAAACCGCGTTATGAATGGAGAGTGAAAGTCAAACCAGATGATATTCCTGAGTTGCTTGATGCTAACCGCGAAGGACCCATCCTGATATGGGTGCCTAAGCAAAACTAATTGTCTCTTTTGCAGGCTTGTCGATTGTGGGTAATAGATTTTGGATGTTCATGCCACATGAAAGGATTCAAGCACCTCTTGCATAACTATGTGGAGGAGCCTGCCGGAGCAGTTAGATTTGCCAATTCTGAAGTCGAAGGCCACGTCAGAGGATATGGAATGCTCGATAACGGTGTTGTGAAGATTCAAAAAGTGTTATATGTTGAAGGACTTGATCACAATATGTTCAGTACCAGTCACTTCTGTGACATGCAATATTAAGTCCGCTTCACAACCACTCATTGCTATCTAGAAGATCACGATGGTTACGAAGTCTTCAAAGTTGAGCGCCATGGAAATCTATACTATGTAGATTTTCCTACACTGTCTGCCACACGTCCAGTATGCCTACTAGCCAAAGCTTCTAAAGCACAATCGTGGACGTGGCATCGACGCTTGTCTCATCAGAATTTCCAATCTATAGCGAAGCTACAAAGACAAGGTCTGGTCAAAGGTCTACCAGAAATGAGGTTCGAAAAAGACTCACTCTGTTCCGCATGTGAGTTGGGCAAAATGAAGCGTAGCTCCTTCAAGTCCAAAGCTGAATCATCGACCTCATCTACACTGGAACTTCTTCATATGGACCTTTGTGGCCCAATGCACACAACATCTATCAACGGAAAGAAATATGTGTTGGTAATGATAGATGACTACTTAAGGTATACATGGCTCGAGTTTCTTCGCAACAAGTCAGATGCGCCAGAGTTGATTATCGCTTTCATCAAGCGCATTCAAGTACGCCTTCAACTGCCAGTCAGAACCATTCACAGTGATAATGGCACGGAGTTCAAGAATGACACCCTGAAGAGTTATCTTACTTCCGTGGGTATTTCACATAATTTCTCCGCCGCCTACACTCCGCAGCAAAATGACATTGTTGAACGGAAGAACCGCACTCTGGTTGAAGCAACTCAGACTATGCTTGCTTACTCAGATCTACCCATGTACCTTTGGACTGAGGCAGTCGCTACAGCGTGTTTTACACAGAACCGTACCATTGTGGTCAAGCGCTTTAATAAGACAGCATATGAGTTAATCAACAATCGTACACCTAACATCAAGTTCCTTCGTGTTTTTGGTTGCAGGTGTTACATTCTAAAAGAGCGTCAAGGATTATCAAAGTTTGATAAGAAAGCGGATGAAGTATATCTCGTTGGATACTCTCTGACATCCAAAGCTTATCGAATTTACATTATTCGAACTAAGACGGTTGTTGAGAGCATGAATGTCTCCTTTGATAAGAATTCTACAAGGACTTCTGGACACAACAGTTCAGAACTCGGTCTTAACGACAAATCTTTAATTCAATCAAGAATAGAACCAGCTTCTAAAGGATCCAGTTCTTCTAACTCTAACTCTACTTCATCTGAGTTAGATTTACTGTTTATTGATGCCTTTGATGATATATGTGCAGATTTTGAAAAAGGCATATCAACATCAATAACAAGTGCTACAGGCTCGGAGGTCCCTATTATATTTGAAGACATGTCTGGACCTTCCAAAGAAGTCACTGAAACTTCATCTCCATCAGGTACGACTACAAAGTTAGTTTCTGACTCTACTAATGTTGAATCTATCTCTACAGATAGTTCTTCTGGAAACGAAGTCCCGAGCACTTCAACTGCTAGTCCAGAAGCTTCAGTGTCAGAAACACCAGTACAAGATGTCCCGAGTACATCTATGGAGCAACCTGCCGTACAAGATGACAACGATGCATCCAATACGCAACAAACAGTTGATGCACTACCAAGCACACATCGTTGGACTAAGGATCATCCACTGGACAACGTGATAGGTGACGTACAATTTGGTGTCACAACAAGATCTGCAACAGCTAACTTCTGCATGTTTTCAAGCTTCCTCAGTTCCTTAGAGCCAAAGAAAGCGGCTGAAGCTCTACGTGATCCATTCTGGATTTCTACCATGCAAGACGAGCTTCTACAATTCGAAAGGAACAAGGTATGCCGCTTGATCCCACTACCTAAAGGTAAATCCGTTATTGGAACAAAGTGGGTGTTCAGAAATAAGAAAGACGAAGCTGGAGTAGTCGTGAGAAACAAAGCTCGACTAGTCGCCAAAGGGTATTGTCAACAAGAGGGCATTGACTATGATGAAACATTCGCCCCGGTTGCAAGGATCGAAGCCATCAGAATCTTTCTATCCTATGCAGCGCACATAAACTTTACAGTCTATCAGATGGATGTAAAATCGGCTTTCCTGAACGGCGTTTTGCATGAGGAGGTCTACGTGGCTCAACCTGAAGGTTTCGTTGATCCTCATCACCTTGATCATGTCTATGTCTTAGACAAAGCGCTATATGGTCTTAAACAACCACCGCGAGCTTGGTATGAAACTCTCACTAAATTTCTACTTGCTTCTGGTTTCAAGAAAGGTACAGTAGATACAACCATATTTCTTAAAAGGCAAGGTGATGACTTGATTCTTATTCAGATTTATGTTGATGACATAATGTTTGGGTCGACAAATCCAAAATTTTGTAAGAACTTTTCAAAGATAATGGAAACAAAGTTTGAGATGTCGATGATGGGTGAGTTGAATTTCTTTCTTGGTCTACAAGTAAAGCAATTACCCGAAGGCATATTTATTAATCAAGCTAAATATATAAACGATATTTTGAAAAAGTTCAATATGTCAGATAGTTCAGTCATGAAAACACCAATTGCTACTGGTACACTCTTAGACGCGGATCCCTCCGGGAAGCCTGTTGATCAAAAGGTGTATCGTAGCATGATTGGATCTTTACTTTATCTGACTGCAAGTCGCTCGGATATAATGTTTGCCACATGCTTTTGTGCGAGATATCAGTCTAATCCTAAAGAGTCGCACTTAACTGCTGTTAAGCGAATCCTTAGATATCTCAAAGGTTCTCCTAATCTAGGCCTTTGGTATCCAAAGGATTCTTGTTTTGAACTAACTGCATTTACTGATGCTGATCATGCAGGTTGTAAGCTAGACCGGAAAAGCACCTCTTGATCATGTCAATTCATAGGTGACAAACTTGTGAGTTGGACTTCAAAGAAACAAAACTGTGTTTCAACATCCACTGTCGAGGCTGAGTATGTAGCTGCTGCTAGCTGCTGTTCTCAAGTCCTCTGGATGACGACACAATTAAGGGACTTTGGATACAACTACAAGCGCGTTTCGATTTTTTGTGATTCCAAGAGTGCAATATCTATAACTGCTAATCCGGTACAACACTAGAAGACCAAGCATATAGATGTATGCTATCATTTCATCAAGGATCATGTAGAAAAAGGTAATATTGAAATGCACTTTGTTCAAACTGACTTCCAGTTAGCTGACCTTTTCACCAAGCCATTGGATGAAAAGTGTTTTCAATTTCTCATCAGCAAACTTGGTATGTTGAACATGTCTTAAACCTTACTCATGATTCTAGGGGGAGTATTCCAAATCTTGATAGTGTGTTCATTTTTATTTTCCAACTGTTGTTAACAAGAGACGAATCATTTTCATAAATGATTACCATTGTTTCTTTCACTTATGCAGGTTGGTTCAAGTGACTATGGCTTCTAATCACATTGGATTAGAACCCGCACTTCAGTGCTCTATCTATTTTTTATATGCTTTATTTTCTTATTAATTTATAAAATAAAATAAAAACTATAGTGATTTAAGGGGGAGAATATCTGTGATATTAACAAATTTTTGGATACTTAAATGCTTATCTGACCGTGTGTTCTTAAAGATAAATACTTGCGTTTTATCTTGTCAATATACTTTGTCAAGTATTCATACACATAACGATTCAGAACATTCTATTTGACTTTGTTATTACCATGTATCAAAAGTTAAATCTTTCTATGGTAATACTCACGTTATTTGTATTCACTGTTGATTGAATCAAACGTCATTTCATGTGCTTTCATTGAAAATATGTTTATATATTGTTCATATAAACAATATTCGTTTTTGATTCTCCAAAATATTATTCTTCATGATAAAATGATATGAGCTTAATTGTCAAACTCTTTTAGTTTGAGAGGGAGAATTGCATCGTCAAACATCTTATGTTTTGACATCTCCGAATATTTTGTTCTTCATGTAACAAGTGGTATTTGTGCTTACATGTACAAAAAGCCTGTTGAACGACATGTTCTTTTAGGAAAATACATGGGATTCAGTGTGAGAACTTAACAGAACTTTCATGGATTCACGATAACCAGGGTTTCCTACCCAGGAAGTATTCCCTGAGTGATTGAGGGGAGAAGGGTCAAAAGAATTGAGTGATGGTGTGTGAAGAGGTAAAATGAAAAAGAGAGATTGGTTAGAAGTGAGCATTAAAAGAAAGAGGGTGAGAGATCAGGGTAAAAGAATACTAGACTCTGCACCAAACCACTTTCTGAGCCGGGCAGCCACATAATCTGATTGGTTCACATTTTTTGGTGACCATCATTGAAATAGGCAACTAGCCCATGCCATCTCTTGCATACAACCCCACCAGCTACTCATTCTTTTCTCAAAAAGAGAATGTTTCACATTTTCTGGGGACGCAGCACATATGCTATTGGTTCTTCATTTGGAAAATACTAATATTGAAAAAGAAGGAAAGTTGCCCCACCTTCGAACCCTTTCTCATGCACATTGAGTCTTTGTATAATTTGTTGTTGTCTCAACAAGTTTACATACTTTGAGCCTAAATTGAAAAGCAATCATCTATGCTTAATTTCTTTCATACACATGCACGAGCACACAAAAATTTGTTTTCTGTCAGAACGTTCATAGATAACCATGTGTTATTCGATGATTGAATGGAAGACCTGGGGAGTCTACATCAAACCAGCTCCTTATATAGTAACTTTGTGTTACTCAGTAACTTTGTGTTACTCAGTAACTCTGTGTTACTTACAGGCATTGTAACTGAGTCATTTATTGATTCAGGGTTCCACCTATTAAACTGTTTGAATTTGAAAAGATTCGAATGGTTACTACTTTCTATTTTAATCTGAAAAGATTGAAATAATCACTCTTTCCATCTGGGAAGACTGCTCTTATTTCATACAGGGCTCGTTACATGAGGAAGACTATGCTTACATGATGATCATACACAAAGGGGGAGATTGTCTTGAAAAGGGGGAGATTGTTTTGCCAAGTTTTGATGATGTTGATTCTCACCACTCATCAAAAAGGGGGAGAAGATATAAAAAGGGGGAGAAGATACAAAAAGGGAGAATACAATCTGAAGATCTGAAGATATTCAAATTTATAAAAAGGGGGAGAAGATACAAAAAGGGAGAATACAATCTGAAGATCTGAAGATATTCAAATTTTCAAAGATTTTAAAGTTTTGAAGTTTTGAAGTTATCAACGTCATATCTGAAGATTCTCAAGAGAAAAGTGAAGACAAGAGAAGACCCGAAGACAATTGCAATTTTTTTTTAATCTTGAATCCAAAGGGGGAGATTGTTGGATCATAAATTGTATTCAAGATTAAAGTTAAAGTTAAGAGTTTAAACTGCAATTGTGCTAAAGTTAATTAGAGGGTTTATTATGTAATAAGTTAATAGTTATTAAGCTATTGGGCCCAATCCCATTAGAAAGCCCATTAGAATTAAAGCCCATATGGCCTGGGTATTTAAAGTTATGTTTAGTTTAGTTTTAGGTTAGAACCTTTGATAATAATTGTTTAGAGATTATAGTCAAGTGAAGTTTTCTCTGTATTCAAAGGGTATCAAGAACACTCAAGGTTTCATTGTTTATTCAAGGAATTGGTATGTTACTCTGATTTATATATCTCTTGATTATTATTGTGTTGCTTGATTACTTGATTGATTGTTTACCAACTAGATTAAAACTGGGATAACACAAACTCACAAACAAAACAAGCTTTTCGTTTTTGAATCGAAAAGTTTCTATTTTTAGTAACTTTTAGCATAACCGATCTATGTCTCCATTATGCACACTCAAATTAAACAAAGGTGATCAAGCTTTGCCTAAGTTAGGGTATGATTACGAAAGACACATCTTAGTCATGCTAGGGATGTACTCGGGTTCGTAATTTCGTTTGTAAAATAATTTTTTTTTAAATAGGGTTATAGTGTATGGTTTTGTATAAAACCGGTATTCTCTATAACCTGTGGCTCTGATACCAAATCTGTCACACCCCGCTAAGGCGGAAACACGGGGTATAACAGTTTTCAGATAAACAATCCACAAGCATAAAGTTCAACCACCATACATTTAATAAAAATACATTACAAAATTTAATAGTAGAATGTTTATCGTGAAATTACAATCCCGAGATAATTCAAGATAGCATTGTCCAAAAGTTTGTACATCCCCCAAACATATTCATGTTATACGTATCTCGACCCTTAAAGTTTACCTTCTTGATTACCTGAAAAGCATGTACAAAAATATGGTCAACTACGAGAGTTGGTGAGTTCACAGGTTTTAAAGATGCACAAAACATTTTATATATACAAAAATTGGATAGTTGGAGTATGTTCGTGCTCAAAAGCTTAACTTGAATACTTGGAGCATATACGTGCTCAAAAGCTTAACTTGAATACTTGGAGCATATACGTGCTCAAATACTTGGAGCATATCCGTGCTCATTAGCTTAACTTGAAAATTTCATGAGTATTGCTTTACGTATGACTTGAGTCGGTATAACTTAAACTTGGTTGAGCCACTACTAAACCGTCCCGGACCCCTGTTTTTGCCTCGTGTGCCTTGACTCAGAGGTGGTCTCAAGCGCCGCATGGTCAATCACTTCTCTAGTATAGTGCACTCCTAGCTCGTCAGCTGTAAGAAGTGGGGTTGGTCAAGCCCAAATAGCGATATCCACTAATACTATAGGTCCAATTTTCTGGGTTAATAGTAGTGTCGTCTGGGGACTAACTTTTAAATACTCAACATACCAACTATTTAACGTCATACATCTTACTTTTTTTTTAAATGCTTGAGAACAAGCCTTGGCGACTTAACAGCGCAAAACATTTCAATTAACTCATGAATCATTGTAGTCGTACTTAAGCATGCTTTTCACCCCAAAATTATTTAAACAAGTAAAATGAGGCTGTGAATACTCACCTTGAGAGTGAACTTGGAAACTTAACGATAGTGCTCAAAATAGGTGCCGCTTCCTTGGTTTCCTATAGTGAAGGTTGCCATAGTGGAAATACGTTAATACCCGTTCCTATGTCCAAATGACCCGTCCAAATAACTTATGAAATGCCATTAAGTAGGTGTCCATGTCCAAAACCATATTTAGATCAATTATAGTCTTATTATGTCTTAACACAACTCTAGATCTCATTATGATCACTTTTCTGAAAATTCAGCAGTACCTGTCCAAAATTTTAGTCAACAAAACCACTATAGAAACATTTCTTCCCAAAGGAATGAATTCACCAAAACTTTTGTGGTAATACTATAGTGTGTAAAGAGTAAATCTGAACTTTTTCATAATTTTTGGATGAGTTTTGATACCTTAAATAGTTTTCACAAAGCAGTGTGTCACTGATTTCCGGATCAGTGACATACCTCACTTGTAGCATGATTTTGGGGTATCAATTCTTTGAATTAGACAATGATCCTTATATGGGTGTAAACCTAACTCAAAATCCTATCATTTGAAAAAAGATTCACTTAATTTGGGAAAAGAAATGAGGGAGTTATGGCCTCTACAAGATAGGTGTATGAATCTGTCTTCACTGGACAGATTGCACCATTTTCTTGTAAAATCCATTTAAGTGCTCAAATCATCTCCAAAGTTAGTGTTTTCGGAGTTTTTAGAAAGCTAACACCCTAAATTAAAGTCCAGAAGCAAAAAGCCCAATTTTGGACATGTGGTTTAAGAGTTGTGTATGCTAGAAGTGAAGGTTAGTTTCTGGACAGATTTCAAAGTACCAAAACATCTCTATTAAGCCGAAAATGATGATCATTATAGCATGGTTTTTGGTATAAACCATGTCTTCACATCATTAAACATTGTAATAAGACTTTTTAGTATACTTTAAGATTCTTCGACTCATAGCATTAAAATATGCTCATCCATACTTATGCATGAATCATTCAACCATTCAAATGTTAAAAATTACTTCAAAATTTGCCCTTAATCATATGGAGATTATAATTTCCATCTTAAGAACACTTTTAGTTTAAACTTCCTTTTGTACCACTAATACCAAAATACCAAAGTAACAAGGGTGCAAATTATTCATACATGCATTGCTATTAAGAGGACAAATAAGTGATTTTCACCACTTTTTAAACTCTTAATCATGTGAGGATTGTAATACCTCATCCTAAGAGTTCTAATAATAAAAAATTATTGAAATAACAAGAATTTTAATTCATAATCACCACAATTTCTTGGTTCAATCCATCAAAGTACCCAATTTCTACATGCATTAACACTTTAGTTAAACCCTAGATGAAATTTTCATGTTTCTTTGAAATGGAGATCATAATCTTGAAACAAAACTCTATATATATCAAATGTGATCTCTTCTATTATCAAAACAAGTTTTATACACATTTGAATGTAGAATTTTGCTTATGAACTCCAAAAATCGAAAGTGTATAAACATGCAAACAAAAGATGAAATTTAGATGTTACCTAGTGAAATTGTTGTCCAAACTTGATACCAATCTTCTATTGATGACCCAAAAACCTTGTTTCTTCTCCTAATTTGTTCCAAAATTTCGAAATTGAGGGTGGTGGTGGTGGTGACTTCGGTCGACTAGGTGAGGAAGAAGAGAGAGAGAGAGAGGAAAATGAAGAGGTGATTCTAATTTTTAAAATGAAAATGAGTTGAAAATGGGTTTTATTTAAAATTTTAAATTAGTTTTAAATATTAAGTTAAACCTCCATGTGACATGTGTCCATATGACACATATAATGAAATTAAAATAATGAATTATGGTTATTATAGGTAATTAAATCAGATATGCGAGAACCGAAATACCCGATTCTCAATTTTTGCTGAACACATTCTATATGTATAAAAGAAATGAAAGTATTTCAATTAAATAATATAAACTTAAAAATTTTATGAATTTTGGACTTAATTCTTTATATATATATATATATATTTTTTTTTTTTTGACATTTCCGGACAGTGACGGTCAGACATGGAACTGTTCCGGGCATTCTACGCAACCTCCTAAATTTCAGGAAACTTTTATCTTAAAATTTTATGCAATTTAAGGAGTGACAAATACTTAAATCTTAATTTTCATTAACTTAGAAATTAACCTGAGCACTAATCTTAACGGTTGTCACAACAAAATCCATCAATATTCAAACAGATGCAATCAAGGATCTTGAAGATATTTGCATGGAAAAAATGGGTAAGTTTGCCGCCACAGTTACTCAATCAGGGGTGGACTACCTGAACAAGTTAAAAGAGGAAATAAAGGACATGACTCGCAGTGTCATGGTCCCTGGTCTTCCACAAGCATCAACCTATGCAACTCCACCACCCCCTCTGCCACAAGCACATCCAACCTGGTAACAAAGGAAGAATTACAAGCCATGGACAGGATGCTTCTGTGAACCCTAAATCTTATTGGTTCTGATATCTCCAAATAAGGGAAAACCATGGCAGAGGATCTGAAGAAAATGGTCGCAACAAATAAGTTCAAGTCCGACTATGAAGTGAACAAACTTGGCCTTGATGTAGAGGACGTGTTGAACAAAATCACGAAGCATACTGACACACACCTCTGCAAAAGAAAGAGAAAGGCACCTACGTCTTGCCAAGCAGAGACAGCGTAGAAGAGGGCCAACCATGATGATCAGGACCCAAATGCATCTGGCCCTGGCCATCATGAGGGGGAGAAGGCCAAATCGATAATCATAAGCTCTGTCCCAATAGCTGTTTCTCCCCTACAAGCCCTACCTCTACACAAAACCTCAGAGACACACAACACTCAGAGTCTCAATTCATGTGCCTCTAAGGACATACACAAATAAGCTACTTTTGTACAAGGCACTACTTCTGCAGGACCTCATAAGGGAAAGGTGAGTGTTGGCTTTGAGGAAATCGTAGAAGGACTTGCAAGATTCATAGAACCTTCCAGTCCTAAGTTGATGCCCACTGCACCGATCCCTAAAGTTCAATATCAGTCTCTTGATCCAGTCAATGCCTTAGAGATAGCAGAGACCCATCCACAGAGTCCTATGAAGAAACCCTATGAGCCAAAGAAGACGAAACCCTCAGAGCATAAAGAACAAGAGGACAGGGTAAAACAAATTGTTCAATCGATGGATGCCATGAGGATTCCCATCCCAAGACCTCCACCGAAAGAACTCAAATTTCACGAGAACATTTACACCTACCTCTACAGCGCAGATCCCGAGGCCGTCTTTATGGCACCCAATTTACATCCATTGATCAAAGAAGACATCAAAAGACGTTTCGAGCAAACTGCCCGAGAAAAGGATGATGTATTTTTCTACAGAGGACATAAAAACTTTGATGAGGATCACTCTGCACTCCTTTTCCAACAAGTCCATAATGTACGCCAAGTACTTAGTCAAGGGAAAAGATGGGCGTAAGTACACATTCACAGATGTAGATCTAAAGAACCTCTATGCCTATGATCTTCCACAACTTCATGCTTACACATAACAGGGACTTGAAAAGAGGAAAGAGTATATGATAGCCAATGGCAGAGTCAAAGAAGTCATGCGCAAACATGTGAAGTATCATAGCAAAATGGACTTTGAGGTGGCTTTACAGCTTGGAGTCGAAAAGTTATCGATCACTAAACCTAATGACCAATTCCTCGGAATCGAAGATGTACCTTCAAATTCTCTAATCACAGAGCCTGAGTTCGGGTTTGTTTACAGAGACGAAGATGAGCTAAAGAAGATGTTCAGGTCAAATCAAAGTCACAAGTATTCGAACAACACTCTGCTGAAAATCACGTACACGATTATGAGGAAAAGGGGTTCAGAGACTGTACAAGAGGGGCATGCAGAGAGAATGATCAAAGATATCGATGCACAGATAAGGTACCGGGAACTGATTCTGTCGATGAAAAAGACACTAGCTGAAAGCTTCACAAATCTAATAGATGATTTCCCGAGACAATCTTTGTAATAGAATAGCTTTTCATTCATGCACATGAACTTAAATGTAACTGCCTTCTAGAATTTCTTTTTGAATGAAATTCTTGTCTTTAGAGGTTGAGTTCCTTTCACCTCTTTTAGGTTCCAACTTAGCCAAACACTCAACATTCCAAATCTTTATTTTTGAATATTTAGGGGGAGATTGTTAGCTCTAACTTTCATGTATAGAAGTATTGAAAAATAGGCTAAGTATAGGAACTGCTGAAGACTGCTCAGACCTACCAAGCTCACCACAGAAGCCACAAGCTCAGAAGGCTCGATCGAATGTCTGCCCGAGGACTCGAAACCTGAAGATCACTTTCAGATCACAGAGCCTCTGTGATCACTCACAGAGCCTCTATGATCACTCAAAGAGCCTCTGTGATGGCTAACCTCTGGAGATTAATGTTCGAAGATTTTTTGGCTACTGCTCAAGACAAGGTCACATGGAGGACATGTGAGGCTTGCTGTATGAAGATTCTCCAAATCATTTCCGCGGCGCATGATTGTTTACTTTTCCAGGTGGCATTACGTTTATGGAATGTCAGCCTTTGTCTTGTACTACGGGGTGCATCCTCCTTGTATATTATAGGAGCACCATCTTTGGTTTAGGAAAGAGAGCACAAACTATTCTGAAATAGAGATTGTATTTTCCCTGAGAATATTTGCACATACCAGTGCGTGTTCTTGGTGTTCTTGAAGCATATCAATGAAACAGTTTCTTCAATAAGTTTCTTGTTGCATCTTACGTTTTTGTTCGTTGTTTGTTTGTGTGTCTACTACCTTGCATGTTCTACTTTCTCTACATACTAAAACGCTTCCACACTCTTATTGATTAGTCTGTGTGTAGTGAAAAGTTTATCAAGTTGATAACATCATTATTTAGGACCAACATAAAGAATGAGGCTGAGAGATCAGGGTAAAAGAATAACAAACTCTACACCAACTTTTTTTGCGCTGGGCAGCCACATTACTGTTGTTTCACAATTTTTCATGAACATTGTTGAAACAGGCAACTAGCCCATGCCAACTCTTGCTTAAACCCCACCAACTACTCATTTCTTTCTCAACAAAGAGATGTTTCAATTTTTCTTGGGGATGCAACATATAATCTATCTGATTTTCATTTGGAAAATCTGGATATTGAAAAAGAAGGAAGTCTGCCCCACCTTCGCACTTCGATCATGCACAATTGAGTCTGTGTATTATTATTGTTGTCTCAATGGTTTACACAAATCTAAGCCGATTATTAAATCAATCATTCTGATTAAATTCTTTCATACACAAGCACGTACACACAGAAAATTCGTTTTTCTATCTAAATGCTCATAGTTTAACCTTGTGTTATTTGATGATTGAATGGAAGACCTAGGGGAGTGAACATCAAAAATCTCATTTCCAATGTGTATTTGTTACACATAGTGGCTTTGTGCTACTGACAGGCATCTTAACTAATTCATTTGTTGATTCAGGTGTTACATTCCTATTTTTCTGAATTTGAAAAGATTCAGATGAATACCTTATCAATTGACAGATGATCAGAGGCTCATGTGATAAAAATCAATGGTCAGAAAAGTTCAATGGCATTTCTTGAAGAGATTTTGATGAGAAGAGACTCAATAATTGGAGAAATTTATTTCAAGGAACATGACTTGGAGAAAGTTCATTGCTAGAATTTATCAAAGAAGCAAGCCATGGAGAGATTGTACAGATTTGAAAGACAAAGTTCAGAGATTTTTGGATAGTTTGTTGAAGATAATGAAGATTTTCTTTGAAGATAATATGCTGAAGAAAAGTGAGCTAAATCTAAAGATAATTTCTTTTCTGAAGTCTGAAAATGGTTTATAACTTTGGAGGATATTATTAAAGATTTTTGAAAAAGATGCTACTCACAGACTTTGGGAAGATTACAGAAAGTTTGAAGATTGTTTAGACAAAGAGGGAGTTAGTGTTTCAATGGTCAAATTTCTGAAGATGATTTGTTTCTATATCAAAGGGGAGATAAAATTTGTGAAAGAAATCTACAAAGGCAGAGATTGTATAAATTTGTGCTAAAGGGGGAGATTGTATTGCAAATCTTTTTGAAGATGATCTTGAATCCAAATGGGGAGATTGTTAGTGCAAATATGTTGGATACAAGATTATGGTGATGAAGACTGAAAGTCAAAGTCAAGTCAAAGATCAAGTCAAACGCTCATGCTTAGTGAAAGTCTTTGTAATAAAGAAAAGTCAAGTCTTTGTAATAAAGAAAATCAAAGTTTAGTCAATATATATTGTAAGTGTTTTTAGTTGTGTAAGAGTTCTAGGTATAAATAGCGTTTTCATTGGTAGACTCACTAGGTTATGCATGTACCAGTGGTTAGAGAGAGAAATAGTCAGAGAGCTTATTGTAATCAAATTTGAAAAATTAATAGAAATGGAAACTGATTAAATTGAAATTGTCATCTTGTTTAGCACTGATTGTGGGACACATACGTACCCATGAGAAATTGAAACATTCCTTTGTTAAGAAAGAAATTAGTAATTGGTGGGGTTTAAACAAGATTTGTCATGGGCTAGTTGCCTATTTCAATGATATTTACGAAAATTTTTTGAAACAATAGTAACATGGTTGTCTGACTCAGAAAAAGTTTGGTGCAGAGTTTTATATTCTTTTAACCCTGTTCTCACACCCCCGTTCTTTTTATCATTTAAGCTCACTTCTAACCAACCTCTCGTTTCATTTAACCTCAGCACACTCCCACACTCTGATATTGACCCCTCGCCTCTCGATCACTCAAGGATAACTTCTTGGGTAGGAAACAATGGTTATCGTGAATCCTTAGAAGTTCTTTTAATATCTCACATTGAACCCATGCATTTTGTCCTAAAGAAAATGTTGCTCAACTGGTTTAACTTCAATAGTTAAAGCACAATATAAAATACATGTCAGATATATGTATGCTTAGTAAAATAATCATGAAGATTTGAGCATTTTAATCATGAAAGATTCTCTCTAAACAATGTGAAATCAATAGATTTGTTTTGAGAATCTAACAATGTATGAAAGATCAAATATGAATTATTTATCATTAAAAGCTTAGGTCATGAGAAATTGGATTTTATCTATATGAATCAAATATAGATATTATTGAAAGAAACGCTTTGAATGAAATAACATTCAACAAACTTTGAATTTCAAACGGGGTATATTACCTTCGATTAGATATGGTAATACCAAATATCAATAAAAATACTAAAAACCGTGTGTATGAATACTTGACAGTATATAGAAAAGATAATACAAAAGTATTAATCTTTGGAAACACAAAGTTAGTTAAACAATGAAGCTCATGTATGAAAACATTTAAAATCACACTTCTTAATTCATGAAATCTTTTTAAGAATCGAGAAGTGGTTTGAATATTTAAGCAAATATGTTTACCATGTTTGAAAGTTGTTCTTCTTTCAAACATAATGAGATTAAGATTAGAATATGCCTTATGCTAATCTTAAATCTCATAAAGTCAGCTCCAAAGTCATGATATATTCGATCATGTAAGCTCCCCCTCAAAATCTGCATTTAGTCAAAAAGTCGTCAAAGTATAAAAGTCATAGTCAAAGAAAACTTTGAAACACGTGTTCTAATCTTAATTAATCAGAAGTCATTTACTCCCCCTGAAAATATGCGCAATATTATCAGTAAAAGGTAATATGTATACTCCCCTTTGAAGGTTGATCATCTCTTTGATGCATCGGAGTACACTTTCTTTTGATCGTTGAAGTATGAGTCATAAACTGTTGTGTTTAGCAGTCAAACTCTTTGACATTAAGGTGCGGGTTTTGAACTGTATTGTCCAAAAGCCATGGTTACTTTACTTGAGGTGCCTGCAACACAGATGGATCTTTTGGCTTTGGTACCCACTGGTATTTAGGTCCATGTTTGTTAGTTGCAGTTATGTTAGGGGTAATATAATAAGAACTATACCAGTAATTAGTAAAATATTTATAAACAAAATCATTTGAGCCACAGTAAGAACAATTAATTTTGTTCTTAGCTAACCCGATTAATTGATTTATCGAATAAACAAGATCATGTTTACCTTTATGCACAATGTTCTTCTTGGCATTAAGTGTATGCCCAAATGATTTATGATCATTCTTCTCATCAGAAGCTTCTTTCACTCTCCATACTAACTTGTCATTACCATTTCTTCTTCTTCTTCTAAATGTACCTGAACTATCAACATTCCGATCATAGAAAAGGTACGAATATGATCTTTTAAATTAACTGGCCTTTTTGTAGAAACAGTTGTTTGATATGAACTTGATGCGGCCTTGAATGAACATTCAGAGTCAGCTGAATCATCTCTAGGTGTTTGAACAATTGAATTTAGAGTCTTTTGCTCAGTTAAAATCACCTTAGAAATAATCTCTTCAAGTTCTATTATCTTGGAAGATAAACTGTTTCTTTCCTTCATGAGTAGGTCAATCTTTTTCTGAAAATCAGACTTCATGTTCTGCTCTTTCATGGCCTTTGTTGATAGTTCAGATATTAACTTTGTAAGCTTACTAATTTCTGACTCAAAAATCTTCCTTTCTTCCTCAAAATCTTTCTCGAAATTTTTTCTCTGATCAGATATTTCTTTGAAAAACTCCAACATTTTTCTGTTCAATTATCTTCTTTTCTTTTGCAAACTTGTCTTTTTCTATAATGATCACTTTCTCAAAATCTGTCACTTGTTGAAAAGTTTTGCACATTTAAGCTCAACAACTTTCTTCTCTTCAAAAGTCTTTCTTGAAAATTCAGAGAATTTCTGAGCAAATCATTTCTTTTCTTTTTCAAATTAATCTCTCTCTTTAGCAATCTTTTGTTCCAACTCTGAAACCTTCTTTCTTAGCTCTTCATTAACACTTTCTAAATCCTTTGTTGTCTCCTCATTCTTGTTGATAGACTCTTCTTGCTGGATTTTTGAAAATTTGAGCTTCCAAGTCTGAGATGTTTCTTTTCAACTTAATATTCTCAGTTTCCAAACTATGTACCTTTTCTTCTTCCAAACCAGAAATCTACTTCTGAAGAACTTTGTTTGTCCTTTTTAACGCACAAAATTCTTCATGTAGCAACCTCTTGTCAGTAAGATATCTCTTTGATCTATTTGAATAATAATCAATTGATGAAGTGATATTTTCATTCTCTGTTTTTAGTTTGATAATTTCTTCTTCATCGTCAAAATATCCCATCTTGATAAGACTTGCACTGATCTTTATACACAAAATCAGAAAAACTGTTAATCACACATAGAAATATGTTCCCCTACGCAGACTAAGCACGGGGTCCCGCTACCAGGTTAGCGGGTGGGGTTAAGAGGCAACGCCTCTAGAGAAACAATTTTTTACATTGAAAAATCATATTTCAGCTTTGAAAAATTGCTAAGTATGAAATTCGCACGCAACTAAGAAGACATTTTGCATACTACACAAAATTCGCACGCTAAGAGATGCGTGTTCTTAGAATTCGCACATAAGGTGATGCGAATTTCTGCTTTTCGTATGTTGTTCGAGGTGGATTCTGAACTTAGAAAAATTCTGGACATCGAGCTTTTTGCACACAAATTTGATGCGAATTCCACACTTAGAAAAATACCAGCTTCACTGTGCGAATTTCTCATACAATGGGATGCGAATATCCACAATTCGTATCCTTCATGATGCGAATTTCTCTGATTTCGCATGCAATGGGATGCGAATTTCTCATATGTCGCACATAATGGGATGCGAAATTATGCTATTCGCACACCGCATCATGCGAATTTCACACTTTTCGTATCCTGTATGATGCGAATTCCTCTCCTTTCGCATGTAAGCAAATGCGAATTCTTTCCTTCGATTCTTTCGATCACCGTGCGATGCGATTTCTTCCAAGAATCATGCGAGTTCTTCGTTTTCCATGCGAATTCTTCAGATCTCGGCCCAAAAACATCAAATTCAATGTCAAATCGATTCAATACTTTGAATTAGGTCATGAAACTTTGTCAATTTGATCTCGATCAAGGTTTGAACAGTTTACAAACAATCAATTACAATCAAATCAACAAATATTACAAATTGATCTAAAGAACAATGCGTTTACAACTTGAACCAAAAACTCAATCAAATCCAAAATTCACACAAATAGTTGTGAATTGGACAAACTACAACACAAAACATGTTCTAGAACAAAATGCAATTACAATATAATATGAATTACAATAAAAAAACGCATAAAATCAACAAATCAAATCCGGAACAGTGAGTTTATGCGAGATCGACCAAAACAAATCTCAGATTATGATCATTTCTTCTGAATTGTGCTTGCTCTGATACCAATTGTTATTCCTAGTTTGATGCAAGATTATCAAGATGAATGATCAATTCGATTCAAAACTCTTATGTCATTGATATTGAAATTCACAGATTACAATCACTCTCTCTCTACATTCTCTAACTAGATATGCAAAATATGATCTTACAATACACACACTATTAAGCTCTACCTATTACAATTACGAATACAAGTTATTTATACCTAGATATATTACAAGGAACACACAACTTAAACTAACTAAACATGTTGACTTTAGTTGACTTTGACTTTCCACTTTAAACAACTTTGACTTTGACTTGCAATCTTGAGGATTTGACTTGAGCTTTAGACTTTAAATCTAGATGATATTGAAGGAAACAATCTGTGTTCTAACAGTAACTTTTTAAGTATCTTTGATTCTCGTTTTGGATTTATTTCTAGCAATTGTGGTCTCTCTCTCTCTCTCTTTCTCTCTCTCTCTCGATATATATATATATATATATATATATATATATATTCATCTGTCCCTTTTTATAAAGACGTATATAAGTGTAGATGTATATGTAATTATGGGCTTTTAGTATCATAGTTGTATTAGTCGTACCTTAGAAATGAAAAAAGTCAAATTTTGGTCAATCTAGGAGGTAGGCGACTATGCCCGTCGATTATGCCGAGGTCACATTCGTGGAGGCACATTGTTGTAACACCCTAAAAATAGGGGTAAATATAAACCCTGAAAAAACGAGACAATTGGCAGCTTAAGTAGGAAGTAATCACTCAAAATGGGGAAACTGTATAAGCGTTTACAAAATTCTATAAATGGACAATAAAGTCGACAACAACTAATCTAACTCAATTACATCTAGATTATGAATGTTGTAAACCCAATCTCCCAAAAGTTGTCTATTCCTTTTTGTATGCCAATATCCCAAAAGTTCATCTCTAAAAGTTGCCGCTACTGGCAATCACTTGACTCTCACTTCTTGAAAGCCCTATCGCTAACGGAACCTGTTATACATGTCATTTGAGAAAAAGTGTTAGGATTTAAGCCTAGATAGAACGAACCTTTGCATGAGTTATAAATGACAAATTGTAAGTAAATGTTACTTTGTTGAAATGTAATAATGGAACTTGAATATAAAAACATAAGAACCTTACGGGCTACAAACATCTTGCGATGACGGGGGAGACCCGATTTCCAAGGATCACGGTGGAACACAAAAGTAGGCCACTTTTTGAGTTGTGAGCTCAATACTAGGACCCATGGCCACGAACAATGCCAACTTGTACTTAGATGTGGGGGAGGGCACCCAAGGATCCTAGTCACACTCATTCACTAGGATTACATTTATGATCCATGACTAGTAATCGGTCCCACATAACCGTACCAAATTGCCTCCAAGGACCCAATGACTCAACTAGTTACAAAGAGGGAAAAATCATCCCAAAAATAAGTCGTCTCCTATTCCTATGGATCCATTAGTAATAGTCTATGGCATAGTCACAATTTCATTTGCGATTAAATGAAAGTGATACATATAGTTATCATAAGAGAATCTCTATAACACAATTTCATTGCATAAACATACTTTCATGCATTTAAAACCCAAATATAGATCAACCAAAGTTCATTCCAATTCCAATATAAAATGTCTCCAAAACAAGGTTTTCCAAACATTTCATAATCCTTTGATCAATCTATGACCAATAATAGATTACCATCCATTTCCAACTATAACCTCCATTTTTAGAGAAACCCTAAATAACATAAAAGGGATTTGATTCATATATTTACCCATAAATATGTAAGTAAAACATGAGTTATAACTCAAAACAAGCTTTCCAACAACAATTTCCAAATATAAAGTTAGAACCCTAAAATATCCAAAAACCCATTTTGAGGTCAAAATCTTGTAAATAATGAAAATGTAAACATGAAGATGATAATAGGTTCAAAAGTGTAGTTTTGACATGTATAAGGTATAAAAGGGTTGAATGTACTCACAAATTAGGTTTTTGGTTAAAAACCTAGAAACCTTAGAATTTGAGGTGAAGATGGAGAAGTGAGATGCTAAATCCTTGAACTCTAGACTTCACAAACTTGAATGATGATGGAAATCCTTAGAGAAGATGAGGAATGAAGCATTCAATGCTTCAAAATCGTATTCAATGTAGAGAGAGAGAGAGAGGGAGAGGGAAAGGATGAAATTTAGTGAGATGGTGGAAAAATGAGAGAGAAATTGAAGAAATTTCATTAAATCGACAACACCCTGCCCCCCGTTCGAGACTGTGACATGCGATAGTGACATTTGTCTCTATCGCCAGGAAAATCGCCCCGGGTGTACCGAATGTTCGAGCATCCTCGCGACAATGCCTAGTGACAGTGACAGATGTCACAGTAGCAAGGCACAATTGCCGACTGTGTACCGAGAGCACCTAAGGCCCCACTTCAATGCCAGGGCGATTGTGACCATGTCATTGTCGCTTGGCACAATCGCTCAGTCTTTCCCCGACTTACAAAAATGGACTTTCAAGCCCCCGACAATCCCGATTCGACCCACAACTTGAAAGGAAACATTTCTTAAGGATTAACCTCAGACAAAAATGAAACTAGGAGAGAACAAACATGAAATGTGAGTCACCAAAATTCTGGATGTTACAATCCTCCCTGACTTGAAAATGATTTTGTCCTCGAAATTGAAGCTACACGAATAGGTGAGGATATATCCGCTTCATGTCCTTTTCGGCTTCCCACGTCACTTTGGCCCCTCGGTAATGCTTCCATTGCACCTTGACCATCATGACCTATTTGTGACGCAACTTCTTTGACTTTTGGTCCAGGATGGCTTCGGGTTCTTCCAAACAATGGTTACCTTCATCCACTCTTATTTCCGAGAGAGGAATGACACTCTCCTCTTCCGTCAAACACTTTCGAAGATAGCAAACATTGAAGGTAATATGGATTCCCTTTATGAGTTTCAATTGGTAGGCTTGTAAACCCACACGTTTAAGCACCGTGAATGGTCCAAGAAAACGGGGACTCAACTTCCCACGCTTTCTGAACTGGATTATCCCTTTCCAAGAGGACACTTTGAGCATAACATGGTCTCCCACTTGAAACTCCATCGGCATAGCTCTTTTGCCGAACTTGAGCCGCTGTCAACCATTTCCGAATGCCCTTCACTTTGTCGATTGTTTCTTGTACAAGTTTGGGACCGGAGAACTGCTTCTCACCCACTTCAAGCAAACACACAGGAGTTCTGCACTTTCGCCCATATAAGGCCTCAAACAGTGGTATCCCAATACTCGAGTGGTAGCTATTGTTGTATTCAAACTGCACCAAAGGTTGGTGAGAGTCCCAACTACCCCCGAAGTCAATTACGCAAGATCTCAACATGTCTTCTAGCGTCTGGATTTTTCTCTCACTTTGGCTGTTGGATTGAGGATGGTAAGCCATACTCAACTTCAGTCTTATACCAAACTTTTTCTGTAGGCCATCCCAAAAGTTTGAAGTGAATCGACTATCACTGTCAGATACAATAGACAAGGAAACTCCATGCCTTGAAACCACTTCGTCGATGTAAAGCTTTGCCAACTTGTCCATTGGCAGGGTCTCACACATGGCCAAAAAGTGAGCTCTCTTGGTCAATCGATCAACTATTACCCAAATGGTATTGTGACCTCGTAATGTTTTAGGAAACTTAGTCATTAAATCCATGGTAATGTGTTCCCATTTCCATTCGGGGATCTATAGGGATTGAAGGCTCCCATAAGGTCGTTGATGCTCGACATTCACTTGTAAGAAAATCACACATTACTCCACGTAACGTGCTACATCAGGTTTCATAACCGACCATCAATAATGTAGCTTCAATTCCCTATACATATTTACACTCCCTGGATGGATGGAATACTTGGACTTATTAGCGTCTTCAAGAAGAAGTTTTGCCACCAACTTTGGGCACCCAAACTCGTCCATTGAAAATTTTTAACCCCCGGATATCTTCCGTCAAGAGTAATCATTGTTTTGTCTTCAGTTTCTGTTGGATCATAAATTGTATTCATGATTAAAGTTAAATTAGAGGGTCTAAACTGTATTTATTTGATAGTTAAAGTTTGGGGTTTAAATTGTAATAAGTTGTAAATGAGCCTCATATCTCAAGCCCATTAAGCATTAAGCTTAAAGCCCATATGGCTTAGGTATTTAATGTTTTGGTTAATTAGTTTTAGGTTTAACTCTGATAATTTTCTAAATAGTAGCCATATGTTTGCTCTTTAATCGCATATCAAGGTATCAAGAACACACAAGGGTTTCATTGATTATTCAAGGGATTGGTATGTTATTCTAATCTTTTTATCTCTTGATATGTTATTGTGTTGTGTTTCATTATCAACTAGATTAAACTGAGCTAACAAGTGGTATCAAAGCCAAAAGAATAAAGTTTATCGATTACACTGTGTTTATCGATTTTACTGTTCATCAACAACTTACTGTGTGATATCTGATTTCATGAATCTATGTGCTTTTATGCTTAAAATCGATCTGATTAGGTGTGTTTTGTGTTATTGAATAGCATCTGATTGGTTAATTGCATTTAAATTGACCAATTGATTGATTTTTTTATGATTTCTGATTTCTGGGTTAATGAACTGTCGACTACTGTGTTCTTCGAATTGAGGCATGAAAGTTGAAATTAATCTTTGATTTTGATTGAATTGTAAAAGATATATGTTTCTGGGTACAATAGGATGATTTTTGCATTCAATTTTTGAGTACTTGAGTGTTTATGGGTTGATCTTCGTCGTTCTGGGTCGACCTATAAGAACATATCGGCCGAACCTTCAAGATAATACCGGTCGTTCTTTGATTGCACTTTACCGATCGACTCTCCCCGGTAAACAACTTACCGGTCGAGGACATCCCTGTTAATAGACCAGGCTGGTTCCGGTCGTTGTAATAGTCCGGTCGCTCGATCAACACACAGACCACATCGATCGACGTGTTACCGGTTCATACATCATACCGGTCCATATTCCATACCGGTCTCAAGGAATACCGGTCGAATACCCAATATCGGTCCACATCTTATCGGTCCATACACTTTATCGGTCTATACCTTATCGGTCACATACATTGTACCGGTCAGACCTTACTGGTCCTCTCACAAGACCTTTACCGGTCAAAACATTATCGGTCGATTTATAATACCGGTCCACACTACTGATCATAGCACCTCACCGGTCGAAGACTTTACCGGTCGAAGACTTACCGGTCGGACAAGTTCCCGGTCGAGCAAGGTACCAGTCCAAGCAAGACCCCGATCGACCACCTTTGCGCCACCCGGGGCTCACGCAAACCTTATTTTGCGCGACCCACATCTCACGAGAACCTCATTTTGCGCCAGTGCCTACTCACGAAAACCACACTTTGCGCCACCTGAGGCTCGCGCAAACCTCACTTTGCGCGACCCACAGCTCACGCAAACCTCAGCTTTGCGCCAGTGCCGATTCAAGCAAGTTACTGTTCACTTTTCGTCAGATTTTCACAGTTTGATTTTTCAGTATTATTTGAAGTTTTATACTGTTTGCGAGTACTGCATTTAATTATTTTTGGAAATTTATTTTTCTGAAGATTTTTAAGTGTAGCTTTTATCTATTACTTGATTCTAATGATCTCATCTAATTGACTCTCTTGGTACATAAAAGTTTGCTTACTAACCATACAGCTAAGATGTCGAATCAGCTTCTCTCAATGGGCTCTCAGTCCAAACCTCCTGTCCTCATGGCTGATGAATATCAGCAATGGAAGAAGACAATGATCCAATTTCTGAATCACAAAAACAGAGACTATATGGAATCAATCATCAATGGTCCAGTAAATCCAATGATCAGAGTATAGGGTCAAGCTGAAACTGAAACATCTCCATAAATTCCTGATAGATTCGTCCCTAAACCTTATCAGTAGTTTACTGAAAAGCAGAAAGAACAGTACAAGACAGATGAAGAGGCTTTTATTTATCTGACCATGGCAATTCCGGATGAGATCTACAACCGAGTAGATAGTCGGAACTCTGCAAAAGAAGTTTGGGATGAACTATCAAGACAATTTGAAGGAAGTGAAGCCTCCATCCAAGCTAAGCAGAATCTATGCATAAATGCATACGAGGAATTTCACGCAAAAGAAGGAGAGATGTTGCTAGAGACCTACAACAGATACAACATCCTTCTCAATGACTTGCGGAGGAACAATATCTCTAAATCAGCTTCAGAGATAAATTACAAGTTCATCAAGAACCTGAATCCGGAAGGGAAGAACTTTGCCATTAACCTTCAGATGTCAAAGAACATGGCTCAGGAAAACGTCACTGATATCTTCTCTACTCTTTCTCAGCATGAGGATGAGGTGAGAACGATTAATAATGAGTCCAATAATCTGAAGAAGTCCGTGGCTTTCATTGTTGGCAAAGGAAAGAGTTCAGTTCCGATATCCTCTGCAAGGTCAAAGAAAAAGATGTCTAAAGCTCTGGTTACTAAGGATACTGAGTCCGAATCTCATACAAGTGGTGAAGAACTGGAGATTGATTCTGATCCAGATATTCAGAATTTTTCTGAGGACTTAGCTCTAATTACTTGACGATTCAAGAAGATCTTTGGCAAGAAGAAATTCTACTCAAAGCCAAAGTATGACGGATACAAGAAAGAGAAGTCTGAGATGCGATACAAGTCAAGGCATGGAAGGAGAGAGGAAGGCTGAGAAGACAGGAAGGAAGATAGAAGAGAAGGAAAGAGAGAGGAAAAGCGTGAAGAAAGAAAGGATGAACCAGAAAGATGCTACATCTGTGGCAAATTTGGGAATTTCTCAAGAGACTGCAAGTTCAAGAAAGTAAAGAACTCAGGGTATTATGCAAGAAAGTCACTCATTGCCAAGAAAGCTGAAGAAGGAAAAGTGCTGATGGCTGAAGAAGAAAACTGGTCGTTCCAAAGTTCCGATGACGAGGAGCAAGCGCACTTCACCCAAGTATCTTATATGGCAAAGCTGGATGGTGACGATGAAGATTCTGAGGCACAATCCGAAGATGCAAACTCTGAGGTAAGTGATAATTATGAACTTATTGAATCTTTAATGGTCCAAATACATAGTATGAAAGATGAATTTGCTTTACTGAAAGGTAAACTTAACTCTGGACAACAATCTGTCTTAAGTTTTCGTGATGAAAATGCTTTGTTAAAAGTTGTTGTGGAAGAAAAAGAAAAAGAAAAGGATGGTTTAAAAGCTGAAAAAGATTCTTTAAAAAAATTATCTGGTTTAGAAAAGGATCTTGTGAATCTTAATGCTGAAAAGGGTGAGTTTAAAATCAAATTTGAAGTTTGTTATCAAGAAAGAAATGAAGCTTTCACCAAAATCAAGCAATTGGAGGATATTAATATGAAACGAGGTCAGACTGAACAGACGTTAAATCTATTGACCAATAAACTCCAAGATGAAAGGTTTTATAAACTTAAACCAGGTTTGGGTGTGCCAACTAATGAAATTTTGAAAAAGGCACCGGAGCACTTATATAATTTTGATAAATTCGGCTCCGCAATCAGACCCATTCCTAACATTCGTGCATCCTTTGTTGAAGCAAGTACTCTTAAACCTTCTTTAGAGACCAAAGGTCGAGAAGAAATTGGGAAGGACAAGTCTTGTGAAACTGATTCTCAAAATACTTTTAAAACAGTTGGTTTTAAATACAGTGATTTGAACAAAAGCTATGAAACTCGAAAGATCGAATTAACTGAGTTTGAATCACTGTTTACCACACCTACAAAAGAATCAGTCAGCACAAACACAGTTCCACCTGAGACTGCATGCAAATATGATGAGTATGAATCGGATGTTGATCCATCTACTATACCATCAGTTTCAAATCCCATTGCTTCTAAACCTTTTCTTGTTGAAGAGGTTGAAAAAGAAAATGTCATCACAAATGAATCTTGTGTTAATTATCATAAAACGGAGTTTATTGAGTCCATGACTGAAGTGATATTTTTTGAAATGATGAATGCTTCAGACTCTGATCCTGTTTCTGATTTAAAGGAGTCAAATTTTGTGATTGATCATACATCTAAATTGATGAAGCAAATTGATATGTTGCAACAGTCTCTTGATGAGGTTGAAGATGAAAACTTTGATCTTAAGTTTAAACTTGAAAATTCTGTGAAAGAAAATCAAGAGCTTTGTACAGAGATCAATGCTTTGAAATGATAAACAGATGTTCAATGATCCAAGCTGGAAGGTAAATACTAATCCAGAATTTGATGCTCCTGCAAAACCTTTAGTTGTTTACTCTGATTGTCCTGAATATCCACCAAGTATTTTTGAGAAGGGTGAGACTTCAAATAGCTCTAGAAAAGAACCACCCTCTAAGATAGAGACTAACAAGGTTCCTGTTTCTGTTTCAGATATAAAAGGAAATGGAGTTGGGAGGAGTAAGAAGAATAAAGATAATAGTTTGAATAAGAACGATAGGTTATCTAGTGAAACTTTTACTTTAAATAGTTGTACTTTGTTGGGAACTGAAGAAAAGCTCAAGTATGGTTAATGCTGCTAGTTCAGAATTACTACTGCTAGAGGACTTCAAAGTTAATACTGCTGAGTATTACTACTGCTTGTAAAATTAATACTGCTAGTCAAAGTTAGTGTTGCTTGAACAAAGTTAGTACTCCTTAGCTAGTTAGTACTGCTAGTGGTTAGTGCTGCTTAGTAGTTTATGCTGCTTATGATTAGTACTGCTTATGAATTGAAGATCCGGATGGAAAGGATGACAGCTGTAAAGAATCAAGATATTCATGGAAGGATTGAAGATAATTATGCAAGATATACTGAAGATATTTTATTTATTGTAATTATCTTTTTGTTCAGTATATGTATAGAATTGATAGAATAGTTTAGAAATAATTCATTAATTCTAAGTTCTAGAGAGAATCAACCTCAAGGCATAGATCCTAATTCTAGAGAAGTAGAATTCGTCTTGAAAGAGCTTGTTTTTCAAGATTGAGGTTGAGTGTGTAATCTTGTGATTTGATAATTGAATACAAGTTTACAAGTTGTTTATCATATACTGTTTTAATTACTGTTACATTGAATATCAAAGTGTTATTCCGCAACTTCTTTGATATTGTTTCTGAGACTTTATTCTTGTTAAGAAGTCGATCCTGATAAGTGGTATCAGAGCCTGTTCTCTCATAAACTTCTATTCATTCATCATGGAAAACTTTGCAGAATCAAACAGTACTCTGGTCTCAAAGGTTCCAATGCTCAGACCCAATGAATTCGATATGTGGAAGATCAGAATCAAGCAGTACATACTCCTCACTGACTATTCTATGTGGGATATCATAGAGAATGGTCCTTCTGAAGCAGGAAAGATTGGTGCAGATGGAAAGAGAACACCACCAAAAACTGATGCTGAAAGAAAGATTAGACAGACAGAGATGAAAGCCTTGAGCACCTTGCTCTTGGCTATTCCCAATGAATATCAACATCAGTTCTGCAACTGCACTAATGCAGAGATGCTCTGGAATGCTCTAGAGAAGAGATTCTCAGGTACCAAAAGTACCAAGAGAAATCAGAAAGCTATTATGAAGAAACAATATGAGAACTTTATGTCAACCAAGAATGAGTCTATGACTCAAACTTTTGACAGGTTCAACAAGCTTATTGGTGAACTAGCTACAGTGGGAGTACAAATTGATCAAGATGATCTGAACAGAAAGTTTCTAAGATCACTGAGTGATGAATGGACCATGTATACTGTGTCTTTCAGACAGAATGATCAACTGGAAGAAAAGGAACTTGATGATCTCTACAATAATCTAAGAGTTTTTGAATCTGAGGTAGAGGCTAAAAAGACGCCTTCTGGATATATTCACAATGCTGCACTCCTTTCAGCATCAACTGATTCTACTTCCAACCCTGAATCAGTTAGTGCTGCCAATGGAGCAAACCAAGAGAAAGGCACTGAAACTATATTTGAGGCCTTTCTCGCAAGTCATGGAAACTCTTCTCTCATTAATGATGACTTGGAACAACTCCATCCTGATGATCTTGAAGAGATGGACATTAAATGGCAGATGGCCATGCTCTCTATGAGAGTTAAGAAGTTCATCAAAAGAACTGGAAGGAACAACTTCTCACAAAGAAGAGAAGATGGAGCAGGTTTTGACAAGTCTAAGGTGGAATGCTATAAATGCCATCAGAAAGGACACTTTGCTAGAGAATGCAGAAGTGGAATGCCTCAACACAATAACCACCAACAAGCTCAATCTGGAAGTTTCAATAATAACAGAAACTCTGCACAAGCCCTTGTCTCTCAACAAGGCATGGGATTTGATTGGAGTGATCAAGCTGAAGAGACCATCCAGAACCAAGCTCTAATGGCAGAGATGTCTGATCTCCCAACAGAGGTAACTTCCAATCTTTGTTCTCCAAATTGCATTAACATTGTTAAAAGGTATAGGGATCACAATCAGAACATGAGTGATGACCTTAAGAGATTGGAAAAGGACATAAAAGATTATGTGAGGATTGTTGAGAGATTTGAAGAGCAGATTAAGGGTTTTCAAGCTAATGAGCTTCAACACTTTTATGACACAAACTACTGGAAGTGGGAGAAGAATGACTTAGAACTTCAACTGACCAGATCCAAAGAAGAGACTGAAAAGCTAAGAGGAGAGCTAGCTAAAGTCAAACTACATGTAGAAAAGTTTTCCAATGCTTCCAAAGCAATGGATTCTTTGCTACAAACTCAGATTAATGATAAACTGAGAAGAGGAATAGGGTACAATACCACACCACCACCCTATAACAACAACTACATCCCTCCTAGCTCAGATTTGTTAGAAACAAAGGATAGGAAGGACCTACCTAAGGGAGCCACTGAGATAGATCCCTTAGATGAAGTAGTTGTTAAGGATAAAACTGAGAAAGAAGTAGTTGTAAGTGGTGAGATTCCTATAGAAAACCACATAATCACCAATGAGAGATGTGGAAAGCATTGGATCAAGTCCAATGAGATAGAGAAGACTGAGGTAAAGAACAAGAAGGTTCACTATAAGCAGACCACTGTTGTGAACCCTATCCTTTGCAAGCAGTGTGCATGCATTAAATCTGAGCCCTAAAAACATGATAAACCAAGGGGAAATCAGAGAAACTGGAATAACCAATGGGCACAAAAACAAGGCATTGATCTGAGTAAAATCAATAGACCAAAGCCTTGTTTCATTTGTGGAAAGTTAAACCATTTGGCTAAGTATTGTTTCTTTAACCCTATTAACCAATAGATAAACTTTCAAAGATTTGTGCAAAAACCTGTTGGTTATAGGAAGGCTGGAAAGAAACATGTGATAAAGAAATCTGTTGAAACTAAAGGCCCCATAGGGAAAAAGGTTTTAAAAGAAAGCATTAAAATGTGGGTCCCTAGAAGCACTAAAACTGTTAGTACTGCTGACATGGATAGTGCTGTTGGAAGCATTACTGCTGCTACCAGTGTTAGTACTGCTGAAAATATTAATGCTGCTAATATTGTTAGTACCTCTTCAAAGGTTAATACTGCCAACACAGTTACTACTTCTAACAAGGTTAGTACTGCTAAGCATGCGAGTGCTGCTAAGGCAGTTAGTACTTCTAAAACCAGTACTGCTTCTAGCAAAAATGTTTCCAAGCCTATCATTGTGACAATGTACTCCAAAAATGAGGAGTCAAAGTTTAAAAATCTTGTCAAGAAAGAATGCAAGTATTTTGATGAGAAAGGGGTACCCAAGACCACTTTGGCTTGGGTTCCTAATTCATACTAACTGATTTATCTTATGTGTAGGGCAACCAACAGCTCAAGGGAAAGAGCATATGGCATGTTGATAGTGGTTGCTCTAGACACATGACAGGCAACATGTCATGCCTTCAAGATTTCAAGCATATCAATGGAGGACATGTTGCATTTGGAGATAATCTTACTGGTGGTAAAATAAGTGGAAAAGGTAATGTTACAAAAGGTAAGATGACATTTGAGGATGTCTACTATGTTGATCAGTTGAAGTACAACCTGTTAAGTGTATCACAGGTTTGTGACAAACAACATAGCATATTATTTACTAATACAGAGTGTATGATCCTTGCTCCAGGGTTCAAGGTAGTTGATGAAAACATGATACTACTTAGAAATCCAAGAAAGGACAATGTTTATTGTCTTGATATGGACAATGTTGATAGTGATTCATCCACGAACTGTCTTGTGTCAAAAGCTTCTGTGGATGAATCCTCTCTATGGCACAGAAGGATGTGTCACATGAACTTCAAGACTATGAACAAACTTGTTAAAAACAACCTTGTAAGAGGTTTACCTTCAAAAGTCTTCTCATGTGATGATCATTGTGTTGCTTGTCTCAAAGGCAAACAACACAAAACTTCTCATAAGACCAAATAGCTAAATATTATTTCTTCTTGTCTCCATTTACTGCATATGGATCTGTTTGGTCCTACAAATGTTATGAGTATAGGCAAGAAATCTTACTGCTTGGTTATTGTTGATGATTACTCCAGATTTACTTGGGTATATTTTCTAAGGACTAAGGATGAGACAAGTAGACTGATCAAATCCTTTATCCTAAGAATTGAAAACCAAACTAATCAAAAAGTAAAAGTCATTAGATCAGATAATGGGACTGAATTTAAAAATCTTGATCTCAACACCTTTTGTGAAGAAAAAGGCATTGAGAGACAATATAGTGCCCCTAGGACTCCTCAACAGAATGGAGTTGCTGAGAGGAGAAATAGGACACTAATAGAGGCTGCTAGATCTCTGTTGGCTGATTCAAAACTGCCAATTACCTTCTGGGCTGAAGCAGTTAATACTGCCTGTTATGTCCAAAACAGAGTTCTAGTGGTCAAGCCAAAGAACAAGACCCCATATGAGCTTTTAAATAAAAGAAAACCTTTCATTGGATTTTTCAAACCTTTTGGGTGTCCTTGTACAATTCTCAATACCAAATCTCACTTAGGTAAGTTTGATAGCAAAGCAGATGATGGATTTCTTGTTGGTTACTCATCTCAGAGTAAGGCTTACAGAGTCTTTAACTCTTCTTCTAGAATAATTGAAGAAAGTGACAATGTCAAATGCAATGAGAACACACCAAATCCTATTGGATCTGGTCCTCAGTGGCTGTTTGACAATGATTCACTAACTAACTCTTTTGGTTTCAGTAGTGATGATTATGCAGGATCAGGGAGTGGAGGATCAAGGACTACACAAGTTCAAGACAGTATATCTCAATCTGTGATCTTTCCCATACCAACAGTGGATTTATGTGAAAAGGAACCATCTACTGGACCAAATCAGAGTGAAGAAGAAAGTAGAGATGAGGAGAATCAAGAAAATCAAGAACCAGAAGTAGCTGCTGAAAACACCTCAGTTGACTTGAATGACTCTAATCTAGAGGTGAGACTTAATGAAGAACCTAGTCATCACACCAGAATTCAAAAGAATCATCCTCCACAGCTGGTAATAGGAGATATATCTTCTCCTATGATGACTAGAAATCAAAGTAGACTTCAAGAAATGCAAGACCAACAACATACAGTGCTATCTTGCTTTTTATCCCAGCTTTAGCCTAAAAAGGCACATGATGATATGAAAGAGTCCAGTTGGATAGAAGCCATGCAAGAAGAGCTACTGCAGTTCAAGCTGCAAGATGTTTGGGATCTGGTAGACCTTCCTAAAGGCCAAAGAGCAATAGGAACAAAATGGGTCTTCAGGAATAAGAGAGATGAAAGAGGCATAGTCATAAGGAACAAAGCAAGGTTGGTGGCTCAAGGATATACACAAGAAGAAGGAATAGACTATGAACAAGTATTTGCACCTGTGGCTAGGATAGAAGCAATTAGATTATTCCTAGCTTATGCTTCTTATATGAAATTCAAAGTCTATCAAATGGATGTGAAAAGTGCATTTCTTTATGGCTCAATTGAAGAAGAAGTATATGTCTATCAACCACCAGGGTTTGAAAACCCAAGCTATCCAGACAGGGTATACAAATTGAAGAAAGCACTTTATGGACTGCATCAAGCTCCAAGAGCATGGTATGACACTCTGTCATCCTATCTCTTGGAAAATGGCTTTGAAAGAGGAGTCATTGATAAGACTTTATTCATCAAGAGAATGAAGAAAGATATCCTGCTGGTCCAAATCTATGTTGATGATATCATCTTTGGATCTACAAGGGACAACATGTGCAAGGAGTTTGAGGAATTAATGCATCAAAGGTTCAAAATGAGTTCCATGGGGGAACTTACTTTTTTCCTTGGACTCCAAGTTCAACAGAAGTCAAGTGGAATCTTTATCTGTCAGTCCAAGTATGTGCAGGACATTCTAACCAAGTTTTGTTTCACAGATTCAAAACCTGCCATCACACCTATGGAGACACACAAGCAGATAACAGCAGATCTTGAGGGGGAGGATATGGATGTTCATCACTATAGATCCATGATTGGCTCTCTCATGTATCTTACAGCATCTAGGCCAGATATAATGTTTCCAGTCTGTGTATGTGCAAGATTCCAAGTTAGGCCAAAGCAATCTCACTATCAAGCTGTTAAGAGGATATTTAGATATCTCAAAGGGCAACCCAGATTGGGACTTTGGTATCCTCATGACTCTTCCTTTGACCTACTTGCATACTCAGATAGTGATCTAGGTGGAGCAAACTTGGACATAAAATCTACTTCTGGAGGATGTCAGTTTTTGGGTGCAAGACTAGTTTCATGGCAGTGCAAGAAACAAACCACAGTATCCACATCTACAACAGAGGCAGAGTACATAGCAGCTGCAAGTTGCTGTTCTCAAGTCTTATGGATTCAGAATCAAATGCTGGATTATGGGATAACCTTTCTACACACTCCAATCTTTATTGATAATAGCAGTGCTATTAGCATTGTAAATAATCTTGTCAAGCACTCAAAGACAAAGCACATTGAGATCAGGTATCACTTTATAAGAGACTGTAATGAAAAGAAACTTATTCAAGTTGTAAAAGTTCACACTGATAACCAGTTTGCTGATCTATTCACCAAAGCTTTTGATGTGGGTAGATTCACTTTCTTGGTAACATGTGTGGGAATGATCAACTCTGAATATGCCCCTTCTCAAAAAGTGGTTACATACCTGTATATTGTTTATTCTTGGTGTTACTAATCTTATTTTTTCAGGATATGTATAGCAGTACTCAGTGTATCACAAGCTTAAAAGAGTAAGTATGGTTAATACTGCCAGTGCACAGTTAATACTGCTAGCAGTTAGTACTGCTAGCAGTTAGTACTGCTAGCAGTTAGTACTGCTTGCCGTTAATACTGCTCTAGGTTAATACTGCTTATGTCCCGAATACTATAAGTACTCTTTGCCCGCCTAAAAAGTTCATAATGACTCTTTGCATACTGTTCTCTTGCGCTCTAAATCCTTTCTCTCTCAAGTCCAAAGTTTTCAGGCAAGAACGTCCAAGATCAATGGCATCAATGGCTTTCATAGACGAGCACAATGAAATCGCGATGCTACAGAAGCCCAAACAGGCCGCCGGTTTCCACCAGATTGTGGATTTCCTCAAGACAACCCACATTGCTCATGCTCTCACTGTCTCGCCATCAATCTTTATCGAGCATCAAAGGCAATTCTGGGCACATGCCACCATTGTTACTGAGAATGGTGTGCAAATGATCAAGACAAAGGTGTGTGGCAAGCCATTGACAGTTACTGAAGAGGTAATTCGCATCAGTCTACGTCTAGACGATGCCTCTGGTATAACTTCTATCTCTAATGATGAACTGTTTTCTACTGTTACAAGAATGGGTTATGGAGGCCCATTGGGTGTTTTTAAGTTCTCAAAAGCTAAATTCTCACCCCAATGGTGTTTTCTTGTTCATACCTTGATGCACTGCATCTCTAAAAAGACTACTGGATGGAGTGAGTTCAGTAGCACCATTGCTTATGCTTTGGTGTGCTTGGCCACTGCCAGAAAGTATAATATTTCTAAAATGATTTTCAATGATCTTGTCTCAAACTTGGGAAACAAAAAGAGATTTTATATGTACCCAAGGTTTGTTCAAGCAGTTATCACCCACGAATTGACGGATATGCCTCATTTTGATGGGATATATGTACCAAAACCCCCTAAAGGCAAGGTTTTCTCAAATATGAGAAGATCTACTGGGGACTCGGAAGGAGTTGACACCCCATTGTTCTCTACAATGATGGTGGTGTCCCAAACTGATGAAGGTATGGTAGCAGGGTCAAGGCCCCCATTAGACCAACCCTCTGCTAGCCAATCCCAACCTTCCCACTCTAAATCAATTCCCCATTCTCTTCTTGATAAACCAACTTCACCAATCACCCAAACATACAAAAGGAAACAAGTAAAGAAGGCTCCTTCCCTTCTTGTACCAACAACCCCTAAGCCTTTAAGCCCTCTAAGGGAGGATTCGCCCTTAGAGAATATCTACAGGGAAACCACAAGGGTGTCTCCCAACCTAAAGGAGGTGCTCTCTGAGGAGGAGGTTGAGCATATGGGTGTTGAGGCTGCCACTACTCCTGCTAGCACAGAAGAGGACAGTGGTAACATACATAAGACCTCCCCCATGGCAACTTTGAATGAGCAATCATTCAAAGGTCGCCGGTGCCAAGAACCCAAGGGGGTGGATAGTGCTTCTGCTAGGCAGAAGGCTTCCACTACTAAAAGATCCCATGATCCTTCAATAGGGGGTAACACTCCTGGAGAAGGTGAGGACAGATATGACTATCTTGAATTGATGGACACAATGACCAACATCAACAGGGATGTGATCAAACAAGGCCAAGAAATAGAAGAATTGAAGCTGATAGTTCTGTCTCAACAAGAGCATATCCTCAATTTAAAGCAAATGGTCAGAAAATTGATTCTCCAAAAGAAGAAAAAGCAATTTATGCTTAGAAGGAGGAACCCTTTGGCTGATGCTTTCAACAAGGGGGAGAAGCAAGAGAAAGAACCAGAGAAAGAAAGTTCAGCTGAAAAGAGAGCTGAAGTTGAGGAGGAGACAGAGGATGTAACAAAAACCGAAACAGAAGAAGCAGTAACAGGGCTCTCTGTAGAGGAACTGGAGATTGCAGAGACATTGGTTAAGGCCAAGAATGATACTCCTAAGGCTACTAAAAAGGCCAAGGGAGTAGTCATCAATGAAGGAGGGATCTCAAAGAAGGGAAAAGAGAAAGAAGTCTTGAAGGATATAAAGGGAAAAGGAAAGGAAAAGATGGCTGAAGCAGAAATGCCTGCAAAGAAGAAAACTCAAATTGAAATGGATGAGGCAATAGCAAAGCAGCTTCAAGATCAAATGGAAAAGGAGGAGCAACTTCAAACAGAAACAGATAGAGAACTTGCAAAGCTTATGGCAAGAAAGTTAAATGCAGAATATCAAAAAAGTATAAAAGAAGCAGCTCAGGCCAAGAAACTTCAAGTCAAAACGATGCCAATCCAAAAACAGAAACAGAAAAGACAACCCTCCAAGACATTTTTGGCCAATCAGGAAAGAAGAAAAATGATAAATTTCCTGAAAGGTGCAATTGGTGTCAAGGGGGAGATGTTCACCAACATTGCATACACTCAGGTTGAGGAGTTGTATCAGAAAGAGATGGCCAAGCTTCAAGGGGATTCAGTCCAAAGGGAAGAGGCTGAGAGAAGAATGAAGGAAAGGCATGGCCTGAATATTCAAAGACCATTCCCTGAGGAGACCACACCCTCAAAAGACAAAACTAAAGAGATGAAGGAAGAACATGAGTGTGTTGGTGAAGAAGCCAAATCTGGAAAGAGGGTGAAGTCAATTGCTTCCAAAAGGCAGTCTAAAAGGGCAAGAGTGGAAGAAAAGGCAGAAACTGAAGCAGAATCAGTGCAAAGTCCAGAGCAGTCTAATAAGCAAACTGATGAGAGTATGGATCTATACATGACCATAGTAGAACCTCTGAAGGTTGTTCCAATCTACATGAAGGCTCCAAAGATCATCTTTTGGGATATTCTAAGAGACAATGGAAAGGATTTCTTTAGACTCAAAAGAAATGGTGGTTCATTTGAAGCATATTCAACATGGGGGAGAGTTATTAGAAGTTGTTCAAGAGCAGATATAGAGGAAATGTACAAAGTGGGGATGAAACTCTATGAGCCTGTATTGAAAGGTACTGAAGAAAATCTTCTCAAGATAGCAATGGAATACTTGTGCATGATGTTTGATCCAGAGAAAGTGGCCTATAGGATTAAAGATCATAATCATGAGTTTGTATTCAAGAAGATTGATAAATGGATATTGTTTGAAAAATGTGGAGTATACATGATTACTATTGACAACTGTTATCATGAATACTACCTGGTGGACAAAATCTATGAGAATAGCAAGGAGAAGCTAGTAGGAATGCTCAATGCCAAGCTAGTATGCACAAAGGATTCAGAAATGGCCAAGATTATGGTAAGAAGAACTGTAAATCAAAGTTTGGGCCTAGATCCAAATTTGGGCAACTGAGTGTGAGGTGTTGAAAGCATCTTGAAGAAAATCTGAAGAACTTGACTTCTTTTCCTAAAAGTCAAGTTAGGGGGTGATTGTTGAGAACTGAAGAAAAGCTCAAGTATGGTTAATGCTGCTAGTTCAGAATTACTACTGCTAGAGGACTTCAAAGTTAATACTGCTGAGTATTGCTACTGCTAGTAGAATTAATACTGCTAGTCAAAGTTAGTACTGCTTGAACAAAGTTAGTACTGCTTAACTAGTTAGTACTGCTAGTGGTTAGTGCTGCTTAGTAGTTTATGTTGCTTATGATTAGTATTGCTTATGAATTGAAGATCCGGATGGAAAGGATGACAACTGTAAAGAATCAAGATATTCATGGAAGGATTGAAGATAATTATGCAAGATATACTGAAGATATTTTATTTATTGTAATTATCTTTTTACAATCTGTTTAGTACCAGTCACTTCTGTGACATGAAATATCAAGTTCGCTTCACAACCACTCATTGCTACCTAGAGGATCTCGATGGTTACGAAATTTTCAAAGTTGAACGCCATGGAAATCTATACTATGTTGATTTTCCTACACTGTCTGCCACACGTCCAGTATGTCTACTAGCCACAGCTTCGAAAGTACAATCGTGGACGTGGCATCGACGCTTGTCTCATCAAAATTTCAGATCTATAGCTAAGCTACAGAGACAAGGTGTTATCCCAGATTTAATCTAGTTGGTAAACAATCAATCAAGTAATCAAGCAACACAATAATAATCAAGAGATATAAAGACTAATAATAACGTACCAATCCCTTGAATAAACAATGAAACCCTTGAGTGTTCTTGATACCCTTTGAATACAGAGAAAACTTCACCTCACTCTATTATGATTATGAAAGTAATTGTGAGGATTAAACCCTAAAACTAATTAAACAAAACTTTAAATACCTAAGTCATATGGGCTTTAAGCTTAATGGGCTTGGGCCCAATAGCTTAATAACTATTGACTTATTACATAATAAACCCTCTAATTAACTTTAGCACAATTGCAGTTTAAACCCTTAACTTTAACATTAATCTTGAATACAATTATTTGATCCAAAAATCTCCCCCTTTGGATTCAAGATTAAAAAAATTTTGCAATTTTCTTCGGGTCTTCTCTTGTCTTCACTTTTCTCTTGAGAATCTTCAGATGTGACGTTGATAGCTTCAAAACTTGATATCTTTAAACAATCTTCAAATCTTTAAAATCTTTGAAAATTTGAATATCTTCAGATCTTCAGATTATATTATCCCTCTTTTTATATCTTCTCCCCCTTTTTATATCTTCTCCCCCTTTTTGATGAGTGGTGAGAATCAACATCATCAAAACTTGCCAAAACCATCTCCCCCATCGTGTATGATCACGTAAGCACAATCTTCATCATGTAACGAGCCCTGTATGGAAATAAGAGCAGTCTCTCCAAATGGAAAGAGTGATTATTTCAATCTTTTCAGATTAAAATAGAAAGTAGTAACCATTCAAATCTTTTCAAATTCAATCAGTTAATAAGTGTAACCCTGAATCAACAAATGACTCAGTTAGAATGCCTGTCAATGACACAAAGTCACTGAGTAACACAAAGTTACAATATAAGGAGCTGGTTTGATGTAGACTCCCCAGGTCTTCCATTCAATCATCGAATAACACATGGGTATCTATGAACATTCTGACAGAAAACATATTTCTGTGTGCTTGTGCATGTGTATGAAAGAATTAAGCATAGATGATTGCTTTTCATTTTAGGCTCAAAGTATGTAAACTTGTTGAGACAGCAACAAATTATACAAAGACTCAATGTGCATGAGAAAGGTTCGAAGGTGGGGCAACTTTCCTTCTTTTTCAATATTAGTATCTTCCAAATGAAGAACCAATAGCGTATTTGCTGCTTCCCCAGAAAATGTGAAACATTCTCTTTTTGAGAAAAGAATGAGTAGCTGGTGGGGTTGTATGCAAGAGATGGCATGGGCTAGGTGCCTTTTTCAATGATGGTCACCAAAGAATGTGAACCAATCAGATTATGTGGTTGCCCGGCTCAGAAAGAAGTTTGGTGCAGAGTTTAATATTCTTTTACTCTGATCTCTCACCCTCTTTCCTTTAATGCTCACTTCTAACCAATCTCTCTTTTTCATTTTACCTCTTCACACACCATCACTCAATTCTTTTGACCCTTCTCCCCTCAATCACTCAGGGAATACTTCCTGGGTAGGAAACACTGGTTATCGTGAATCCATGGAAGTTCTGTTAAGCTCACACACTGAATCCCATGTATTATCCTAAAAATACATGCTGTTCAACAGGAGTTTTGTACATGTAAGCACAAATACCACTTGTTACATGAAGAATAAAATATTCGGAGATGTCAAAACAAAAGATGTTTGACGATGCAATTCTCCCTCTCAAACTAAAATAGTTTGACAATTAAGCTCATATCATTTTATCATGAAGAATAATATTTTGGAGAATCAAAAACGAATGTTGTTTATATGAACAATATATAAACATATTTTCAATGAAAGCACATGAAATGACGTTTGATTCAATCAACAGTGAATACAACTAACGTGAGTATTACCATAGAAAGATTTAACTTTTGATACATGGTAATAACAAAGTCAAAATAGAATGTTTTGAAACGTTATGTGTATGAATACTTGACAAAGTATATTGACAAGATAAAACGTAAGTATTTATCTTTAAGAACACACGGTCAGATAAGCATTTAAGTATCCAAAAATCTGTTAATATCACAGATATTCTCCCCCTTAAATCACTATAGGGTTTTTTTTTGTTTTTTTTTATTTTAAATTAATAAGGAAAGAAAGCATATAAAAAATAGATAGAGCACTGAAGTGCGGGTTCTATTCCGATGTGATTAGAAGCCATAGTCACTTGAACCAACCTGCATAAGTGAAAGAAACAATGGTAATCATTTATGAAAATGATTCCTTTCTCGTTAACAACAGTTGGAAAATAATCACACTATCAAGATTTGGAATACTCCCCCTTGAATCATGAGTAAGGTTTAAGACATGTTCAACATACCTAGTTTGTTGATTAGAAATTGAAATCGATTTTCATCCAATGGCTTGGTGAAAAGATCAGCTAACTGGAAGTCAGTTTGAACAAAGTGCATTTCAATATTACCTTTTTCTACATGATCCTTGATGAAAAGATAGCGTACATCTATATGCTTGGTCTTCGAGTGTTGTACCGGATTAGCAGTTATAGATATTGCACTCTTGGAATCACAATAAATAGGAACACGCTTGTAGTTGTATCCAAAGTCCCTTAACTGTGTCGTCATCCAGAGGACTTGAGAACAACAGCTAGCAGCAGCTACACACTCAGGCTCGGCAGTGGATGTTGAAACACAGTTTTGTTTCTTTGAATTTCAACTCACAAGTTTGTCACCTATGAATTGACATGATCCAGAGGTGCTTTTCCGGTATAGCTTACAACCTGCATGATCAGCATCTATAAAGGAAGTTAGTTCAAAACGAGAATCCTTTGGAAGTTAATTCTGAACACCCACTTTGTTCCAATAACGGATTTACCTTTAGGTAGTGGGATCAAGCGGCATACCTTGTTCCTTTCGAATTGTAGAAGCTCGTCTTGCATGGTAGAAATCCAGAATGGATCACGTAGAGCTTCAGCCGCTTTCTTTGGCTCTAAGGAACTGAGGAAGCTTGAAAACATGCAGAAGTTAGCTGTTGCAGATCTTGTTGTGACACCAGATTGTACGTCACCTATCACGTTGTCCAAGGGATGATCCTTAGTCCAACGATGTGTGCTTGGTAGTGCATCAACTGTTTGTTGCGTATTGGATGCATCGTTGTCATCTTGTACGGCAGGTTGCTCCATAGATGTACTCGGGAAATCTTGTACTAGTGTTTCTGACACTGAAGCTTCTGGACTAGCAGTTGAAGTGCTCGGGACTTCGTTTCCAGAAGAACTATCAGTAGGGACAGATTCAACATTAGTAGAGTCAGAAACTAACTTTGTAGTCGTACCTGATGGAGATGAAGTTTCAGTGACTTCTTCGGAAGGTCCAGACATGTCTTCAGATATAGTAGGGACCTCCGATCCTGTACCACTTGTTATTGATGTTGATATGCCTTTTTCAAAATCTACACATATATCATCAAAGGCATCAATAAATAGTAAATCTAACTCAGATGAATTAGAGTTAGAGTTAGAAGAAGTGAATCCTTTAGGTGCTGGTTCTATTCGTGATTGAATAGAAGCTTTGTCTTTAAGACCGAGTTCTGAACTGTTGTGTCCAGAAGTCATTGTAGAATTCTCATCAAAAAAGACATTCATGCTCTCAACAACCGTCTTAGTTCGAATAATGTAAATTCGATAAGCTTTGGATGTCAGAGAGTATCCAACGAGATATCTTCTTATCAAACTTTGATAATCCTTGACGCTCTTTTATAATGTAACACCTGCAACCAAAAACATGAAGGAACTTGATATTAGGTGTACGATTGTTGATTAACTCATATGTTGTCTTATTAAAGCGCTTGACCACAATGGTACGGTTCTGTGTAAAACACGTTGTAGCGACTGACTCAGCCCAAAGGTACATGGGTAGATCTGATTAAGCAAGCATAGTCCGAGCTGCTTCAACCAGAGTGCGGTTCTTCCGTTCAACAATGCCGTTTTGCTGCGGAATGTAGGCGGCGGAGAAATTATGTGAAATACCACGGAAGTAAGATAACTCTTCAGGGTGTCATTCTTGAACTCCGTGCCATTATCACTGTGAATGGTTCTGACTGGCAGTTGAAGGCGTACTTGAATGCGCTTGATGAAAGCGATAATCAACTCTAGTGCATCTGACTTGTTGCGAAGAAACTCGAGCCATGTATACCTTGAGTAGTCATCTATCATTACCAACACATATTTCTTTCCGTTGATAGATGTTGTGCGCATTGGGCCACAAAGGTCCATATGAAGAAGTTCCAGTGCAGATGAGGTCGATGATTCAGCTTTGGACTTGAAGGAGCTACGCTTCATTTTGCCCGACTCACATGCGGAACAGAGTGAGTCTTTTTCGAACCTCAAATCTGGTAGACCTTTGACCAGACCTTGTCTTTGTAGCTTCACTATAGATCGGAAATTCTGATGAGACAAGCGTCGATGCCACATCCACGATTGTGCTTTAGAAGCTTTGGCTAGTAGGCATACTGGACGTGTGGCAGACAGTGTAGGAAAATCTACATAGTATAGATTTCCATGGCGCTTAGCTTTGAAGACTTCGTAACCATCGTGATCTTCTAGATAACAATGAGTGGTTGTGAAGCGGACTTGATATTGCATGTCACAGAAGTGACTGGTACTGAACAGATTGTGATCAAGTCCTTCAACATATAGCACTTTTTGAATCTTCACAACACCGTTATCGAGCATTCCATATCCTCTGACGTGGCCTTCGGCTTCAGAATTGGCAAATCTAACTGCTCCGGCAGGCTCCTCCACATAGTTATGCAAGAGGTGCCTGAATCCTGTCATGTGGCGTGAACATCCGGAATCTATTACCCACAATCGACAAGCCTGCAAAAGAGACAATTAGTTTTTCTTAGGCACCCATATCAAGATGGGTCCTTCGCGGTTAGCATCAAGAAATTCAGGAATATCCTCAGGTTTGACTTTTACTCTCCATTCATTACGCGGTTTTGGAACCCATTTCCAAACCATCTTAACATTCAATTCCTGAAAGGACTTTTTAGAAGTAGGATGGGCAACCTTAGCACGATACACTTTTGGTTGTGTAGAAGAATCAGAATTAGAATTAGATTTAGAGTTCAACTTAGCTTTGCTTTTATTCTTTTTGGACTTAGGAGGGGAGTAGTATTTGAATGAATTATCCCAACAGTGTTTGCAATAAAGATTCTTTCGAGCAAAATTCATAAACTTAGATTTATCGGAACAAATCTTACATTCATGTTTATCAAAAGAAGTACTATTCAAAATAACACTGTCTGTAGGACAACTACTAGAATTCAAACTATTCTTTTTATTCAAACTAAGATCTTTATTCTTCTTACTCCTCCCAACTCCATTTCCTTTTATATCTGAAACAGAAACAGGAACCTTGTTAGTCTCTAACTTAGAAGGTGGTTCTTTTCTAGTGCTCTTTGAAGTCTCACCCTTTTCAAAAATACTTGGTGGATGTTCAGGACAATCAGAGTAAACAACTGAAGGTTTTGTAGAGGCATCAAATTCTGGATTGGTTCTTACCTTCCGGTTTGGATCACTTAACATCTGTTTATCATTTGAAGCATTTTTAAACAAAGTAATTTTCAAATCATTGATCTCAGTGCAAAGCTTTTGATTTATTTTTAAAGACTTTTCAAGTTTATGTTTGAGATCAAAGTTTTCATCTTCAACCTCATCAAGAGATTGTTGCAACATATCAATTTGCTTCATCAATTCAGATGTATTACCATCCACATAATTTGATCCCTTTAAATCACAAACAGGATCAGAGTCTGATGCATTCATCATATCAGAGAATATCTCTTCAGTCCTTGACTCAATAAACTCCGTTTTATCATTTGGAACACAAGATTCATCCGCGGTAGCAGTAACTTCTTCAACCTCTTCAGGAAGTAAAGGTTTAGAAACAATGGGAGTTGAGACTGATGGTATAGTAGATGGATCAACATCCGATTCATACTCATCAAATTTGCATGCAGTCTCAGGTAGAACTGTGTTGGTGCTCACTGATTCTTTAGAAGGTGTGGTAAATAGTGATTCAAACTCAGTAAATTCGATCTTTCGAGTTGCATAGCTTTCGTTCAAATCACCATATGTAAAACCAACAGATTTAAAAAGATATTGAGAATCAGTGTCACCAGACTTGTTATTTCCCATTTCTTCTTGACCTTTGGTCTCTTCAGAAGGTTTAGGAGAACTTGCTTCAACAAAAGTAGCGCGAATGTCAGGAATGGGTTTTATTGCGGAGCCAAATTTATCAAAATTATATAGGTGCTCCGGTGCCTTTTTCAAAATTTCATTAATTGGCACACCCAAACCTGGTTTAAGTTTGTAAAACCTTTCGTCTTGGAGTTTATTGGTCAACAGATTTAATGTTTGTTCAGTCTGACCTCGTTTCATGTTAATGTCCTCCAGTTGCTTTATTTTGGTGAAAGCTTCATTTCTTTCTTTATAACAAACTTCAAATTTGATTTGAAACTCACCCTTTTCAGCATTAAGATTCACAAGATCTGTTTCTAAACCAGATATTTTTTCTTTTAAAGACTCTTTTTCAGCTTTTAAATCATCTTTTTCCTTTTCCTTTTCTTCCACAACAACTTTTAAAATAGCATTTTCATCACGAAAGCTTAAAACAGATTGATGTGCAGAGCTAAGTTTGCCTTTCAGTAAAGCAAATTCATCTTTCATGCCATGTATTTGGGCCATTAAAGATTCAATAATTTCAGAATTTTCACTTACCTCAGAGTTTGCTTCTTCGGATTGTGTCTCAGAGTCTTCATCGTCACCTTCCATCTTTGCCATGTAAGAAACTTGGGTGAAATGTGCTTGCTCCTCGTCATCAGAACTTTGGAACAGCCAGTTCTCTTCTTCAGCCATTAGTACTTTTCCTTCTTCAGCTTTCTTGGCAATTAGTGACTTTCTTGAGTAGTACTCTGAGTTCTTCACTTTCTTGAATTTGCAGTCCCTTGAGAAGTGGCCAAATTTGCCACAGTTGTAGCATCTTCCTGGTTCATCCTTTCGCTCTTCTCGTTTCTCCTCTCTCTTTCCTTATCTTCTATCTTCCTTCCGATCTTCTCGTCCTTCCTCTCTCTTTCCATGCCTCGGCTTGTATCGCATTTCAGACTTCTCTCTCTTGTATCCATCATACTTTGGCTTTGAGTAAAATCTTTTCTTGCCAAAGCTCTTCTTGAATCGTCGTGTAATGAGAGCCAAGTCTTCAGAGAACTTTTGAATATCAGGATCTGAATCAACTTCCAGTTCTTCATCACTTGAATCAGAGTCAGAGTCAGAGTCAGAGTCAGTAACTTCGGTAACTAGAGCTTTAGACGCCTTTTTCTTCGACCTTGCAGAGGATACAGAACCTTTGCCGGCTATTAGAGCCACAGAATCCTTCAGATGATTAGACTCATTATTCATAGATCTCACCTCATCCTCATGTTGAGCAAGAGTAGAGAATATATCGGTGACATTTTCTCGAGCCATATTCTTCGACATCTGGAGGTTGATAGCAAAGTTCTTCCATTCTGGATTCAGATTCTTGATGAACTTGTAGTTTATCTCAGAAGCAGATTTGGTGATTTTGTTCCTCCGCAAGTCATTGAGAATAATGTTGTACCTATTATAGGTATCTAAAAGCAGCTCTCCTTCTTTTGCATGAAATCCCTCGTAAGCATTTATGCACAGATTCTGCTTAGCTTGAATAGAAGCTTCACTTCCTTCAAACTGCCTTGCTAGTTCATCCCAGATTCCTTTAGCAGTACTCTGACTGTCGACACGATTGTAGATGTCGTTTGGAATTGCCATCGTCAGATAGATTAGAGCTTCTTCTTCTAACTTGAGTTGGTCTTTCTGCTTTTCAGTGAAGAACTGAACAGGTTTAGGAATATCTCTGTCAGGGATTTCAGGAGAGGAATCTGTAGCAGGTTGACCCTTTACTGTGATCATTGAGTTTTGGGACCTTCAATGATTATTGTCATGAACTCTCTGTTCTTGTGATTCAGAAACTGAATCATTCTTGTCTTCCACTGCTGATACTCATTTGCCACGAGGACAGGACGTTTGATTTGAGAACCCATCGAGAGAAGTTGATTCGACATCTTAGCTGTACGGTTAGTAAATAGACTTTTCTGTACCAAGACAACCAACTAGATGAGATCGTTAGAATCAAAAGTAAAGACTACACTCAAAAAATTTCGGAAAAAATAAATTTCCAAAAATAATCAAATGCAGTCCTCGCACACAGTATAAAGCACTAATATCTATGAATAAAATACTGAAAAATTAAGTAGATTTTGATCAAGAGCAAATCTTTGTCCCCCTTCGCAGACTTAGCATGGGGGTCTCTGTTAGCAGCGCCCCTAGACAAAAAAAATTAGGCTTTTAGAGGCCCTGTTACAGCTTGCAAAAATTTGTCTAGGTCTGGAAAAATGTGCTTCGACCGGGAGGTTGTAAGACCGAAGAATGAACTGTAACGGTCGAAGCTAAGACCGGAATATGCAAGATACCGGTCGAAGGAAAGACCGGAGTAAGCAAGTACCCGGTCGAATGGTAAGACCGGAGTAACAAGTACCCGGTCGAAGGTGCAAGACCTGGGAATACAGGTATCCGGTCGAAGGGTAAGACCGGATTGAGCAGGTACCCGGTCGAAGATGCAAGACCGGAGAACGTATCCGGTCGAAGGGTAAGACCGGTAGAGAGCTAAGACCGATAATATGCAAGAACGGAGTGGACAGTGAGTGTACCGGTCGAATGCTATAGACCGATAAAGGTATTCGACCGGAAGTGGACTTAGACCGATAGAAACAAAGACCGATATGTTCGACCGGAATGTTCTTAATTTACCCAGAACGATGAACAACCCAGAAAGATCAACCCAGAAATCACAGAAATCACTCAAATTGAAAGCAAAAATCAGACTTTTGTACCCAGAAACATGTATCGAACAGTATTCAATCAAAATCAAAGATTAATTTCAACTTTCATGCATCGATTATGAAGAACACAGTGTTAACTTTTCACGAACCTAGAAAACTCAAAATCACAGATTCAATCACTTGTTAATCCACAATGCAATTAATCAAACAGATACTGTTCACTAGCATATATCGCATCTATTCATATCGATTTTAACCATAAAAGCATGTTAATTCACGAAATCAATTTTCACTCGATGAACAGTAAAAAAAAATCGATGAACAGTAACTTCGCATGAATAGTGATTTTCGATGAATAGTTATTTTCGATGAATAGTAAAAAATTTGATTCTTTTGGCTTTGATACCAATTGTTATCCCAGATTTAATCTAGTTGGTAAACAATCAATCAAGTAATCAAGCAACACAATAATAATCAAGAGATATAAAGATTAATAATAACGTACCAATACCTTGAATAAACAATGAAACCCTTGAGTATTCTTGATACCCTTTGAATACAGAGAAAACTTCACCTCACTCTATTATGATTATGAAAGTAATTGTGAGGATTAAACCCTAAAACTAATTAAACAAAACTTTAAATACCTAAGTCATATGGGCTTTAAACTTAATGGGCTTTCTAATGGGCTTGGGCCCAATAGCTTAATAACTATTGACTTATTACATAATAAACCCTCTAATTAACTTTAGCACAATTGCAGTTTAAACCCTTAACTTTAACTTTAATCTTGAATACAATTATTTGATCCAACACAAGGTCTGGTCAAAGGTCTACCAGAAATGAGGATCGAAAAAGACTCACTATGTTCCACATGTGAGTTGGGCAAAATGAAGCGTAGCTCATTCAAGTCCAAATCTGAATCATCGACCTCATCTGCACTGGAACTCCTTCATATGGACCTTTGTGGCCCAATGCGAACAACATCTATCAATGACAAGAAGTATGTTTTAGTAATGATATATGACTATTCAAGGTATACATGGCTCGAGTTTCTTCGCAACAAGTCAGATGCGCCAGAATTAATTATCGCTTTCATTAAACGTATTCAAGTACGTCTTGAATTGCTGGTCAGAACCATTCACAGTGATAATGGCACGGAGTTCAAGAATGACACCTTGCAGAGCTATCTTATCTCTGTAGGAATTTCACAAAACTTCTCTGCAGCCTACACTCCACAGCAAAACGGCATTGTTGAATGGAAGGACCACACTCTTGTTGAAGCAGCTCGTACGATGCTAGCATATTCTGAACTACCCATGTACCTTTGGGCCAAGGTAGTCATGTCAACATGCTTTATACAAAATCGTACCGTTGTGGTCAAGCGCTTTAATAAAACAACATATGAGTTAATCAACAATCGTATACCTAACATCAAATTCCTTCGTGTTTTTGGTTGCAGGTGTTACATTCTGTGCGAGCGTCAAGGTCTATCAAAATTTGATAAGAAAGCGGATGAAGGATATCTCGTTGGATTCTCTCTGACATCCAAAGCTTATCGAATCTACATTATTCGAACTAAGACGGTTGTTGAAAGCATGAATGTCTCCTTTGATGAGAATTCTACTAGAACTTCTGGACACAACAGTTCAGAACTCGGAATTAAGGACAAAGCTTCTATTCAATCCAGAATAGAACCAGTTTCTAAAGGATCCACTTCTTCTAGCTCTAACTCTACTTCATCTGAGTTAGATTTATTGTTTATTGATGCCTTCGATGATATTTGTGCAGATTTTGATAAAGGCATATCTACATCAATAACTAGCTCGGAGGTCCCTACTATTTCTGAAGACATGTCTGGATCGTCCGAAGAAGTCACTGAAACTTCATCTCCATCAGGTACAACTAAACCGTTAGTTTATGACTCTACTAATGCTGAATCTATCTCTGCAGATAGTTCTTCTAGAAATGAAGTCACGAGTACTTCAACTACTAGTCCAGAAGCTTCAGTATCAGAAACACCAATACAAGATTTCCCCAGTACATCTGTGGATCTACCTGTCGTGCATGATGAAAACGATGCATCAAATACGCAACAAACAGTTGATTCCTTACCAAGCATACATCATTGGAATAAGGATCATCCCTTGCATAACGTGATAGGTGACGTACAATCTGGTGTCACAACAAGATCTGCATCAACGAATTTCTGCATGTTTTCAAGCTTCCTTAGTTCCTTAGAACCAAAGAAAGCATCAGAAGCTCTACGTGATCCATTTTGGATTTCTGCTATACAAGACGAGCTTCTGCAATTCGAAAGGAACAAGGTATGGCGCTTGATCCCACTACCTAAAGGTAAATATGTTATTGGAACAAAGTGGGTTTTCAGAAACAAGAAAGACGAAGCTAGAGTAGTTGTGAGAAACAAAGCTCGATTGGTCGTAAAAGGGTACTGTCAACAGTAGGGTACTGACTATGACAAAACATTCGCCCTTGTTGCACGGATCGAAGTCATCAGAATCTTCTTAGCATATGCAACGCACAAAAACTTTAAAGTCTATCAAATGGACGTAAAGTCAGCTTTCCTGAATGGCGTTCTGCATGAGGAGGTCTACGTGGAACAACCTGAAGGTTTCGTTGATCCTCATCACTCTGATCATGTCTATGTTTTAGACAAAGCGCTTTATGGTCTTAAACAACCACCACGAGCCTGGTATGATACTCTCACTAAATTTCTCTTAGCTTTTGGTTTCAAGAAGGGTACAGTAGATACAACCTTATTTCTTAAAAGGCAAGGTGAGGACTTGATTCTCATTCAGATTTATGTTGACGACATCATATTTGGGTCGAAAAATCAGAAATTTTGCAAGAACTTTTCAAAGATAATGGAAACAAAGATTGAAATGTCGATGATGGGTGAATTGAATTTTTTTCTTGGTTTACAAGTAAAGCAATTACCCGAAGGCATATTTATTAATCAAGCTAAATACATAAAAGATATTTTGAAAAACTTCAATATGTCAGATAGTTCAGTCATGAAAACACCAATGGCTACTGGTACACTCTTAGACGCAGATCTCTCCGGGAAACCTGTTGATCAAAAGGTGTATCATAGCATGATTGGTTCTTTACTTTATCTGACAGCAAGTCGCCCAGATATAATGTTTGCTACATGTTTTTATGCGAGATATCAGTCTAATCCTAAAGAGTCGCACTTAACTGTTTTTTAAGCAAATCCTTAGATATCTCAAAGGCTCTCCTAATTTAGGCCTTTGGTATCCAAAGGATTATCGTTTTGATCTAACCGCCTTTACAGATGCTGATCATGCAGAATGTAAGCTAGACCGAAAAAGCACCTCTGGATCATCTCAATTTATAGGTGACAAACTTGTGAGTTGGACCTCAAAGAAACAAAACTGTGTTTCAACATTCACTGCCGAGGCTGAATATGTAGCTGCTGCTAGCTGTTGTTCTCAAGTCCTCTGGATGAAGTCACAGTTAAGGGACTTTGGATACAAATACAAGCGTGCTCCTATTTATTGTCATTCCAAGAGCGCAATCGCCATAACTGCTAACCCGGTACAGCATTCGAAGACCAAGCACATAGATGTACGCTATCACTTCATTAAGGATCATGTAGAAAAAGGTGATAATGAAATGCACTTTGTTCAAACCGACTTCCAGTTAGCTGATCTTTTCACCAAGCCGTTGGATGAAAAGAGGTTCCAATTTCTAATCAGCAAACTCGGTATGTTGAACATGTCTTCTTAGACCTTACTTATGATTCCAGGGGGAGTATTCTACGTTTTAATCTTGTGTTTTATTCTACAACTGTTGCTAACAATAGAGGAAATATTTTCACAAATGATTAGCATTATTTGTTTTATATGCAGGTGTGTTCAAGTGACTATGGCTTCTAATCACTTTGGATTAGAACCCGCACTTCAGTGCTTTATTTTTCTGCTTTCTGTTTACTTTATGTAAAAAAAAAATCTTCAAGTTGAGGGGGAGCTTACTTGTTAAAGAGCTTAATCGTCTATGAGCTTAATTGTCAACCTCTTTGAGTTTGAGGGGGAGAATCGTATTGTCAAACATCTTATGTTTTGACTTCTCCAAATTTTTATTCTTCATGTTTGTATTCCTTTGTGCTTTCATGTACAAAAGACTGTTGAACAGCACGTTCCTTTAGGAAAATACAAGGGATTCAGTGTGTGAGCTTAACAGAACTTCCATGGATTCACGATAACCAGTGTTTCCTACCCAGGATGTATTCCCTGAGTGATTGAGGGTGAGAGAATAGAGTAAAAGAATATCAGACTCTGCACCAAACTTCTTTCTGAGCCGGGCAGCCACATTATCTATTGTTTCACATTTCTTCGTGAATGACATTGAAATAGGCAACTAGCCCATGCCATCTCTTGCATACAACCCCACCAGCTACTCATTCTTTTCTCAAAAAGAGAATGTTTAACATTTTCTGGGGAAGCAACACATACGCTATTGGTTCTTCATTTGGAAGATACTAATATTGAAAAAGAAGGAAAGTTGCCCCACCTTCGAACCTTTCTCATGCACTTTGAGTCTTTGTATAATTTGTTGTTCTCTCAACAGTTTACATACTTTGAGCCTATATTGTAAAGCAATCATTGTTGCTTAATTCTTTCATACACATGCACTAGCACACATAAATTTGTTTTCTGTCAGAACATTCATAGATAACCATGTGTTATTTGATGATTGAATGGAAGACCTGGGGAGTCAACAACAAAAACAGCTCCTTATATAGTAAGTTTGTGTTACTCAGTAACCATGTGTTACTGATAGACATTCAGGGTTACCATATTTTTATTTGAATCTGAAAAGATTTAAATAATCACTCTTTCCATCTGGGAAGACTACTCTTATTTCCACACAGGGATCTATACATGAAGACAGTGCTTAATTGAAGTCTATAAAGACAAGGGGGATATTGTTTTGACAAGTTTTGATGATGATGATTCTCACCACTCATAAAAAAGGAGGAGAATATACAAAAGGGGGAGAATAATCAACAAGGAAGAATATAAGAAGAATTTCTGACTGAAGATGATCGTCAGAATGACACTTCGTTTGAAGCTATCAACGTCTATCTGCAGTTTTTCAAGAAAAATGAAGACCTGAATAATACCGAAGACTATTGCCAAATTTTTTTAAATCTTGAATCCAAAGGGGGAGATTGTTGGATCATAAATTGTATTCAAGATTAAAGTTAAATTAGAGGGTCTAAACTGTATTTATTTGATAGTTAAAGTTTGGGGTTTAAATTGTAATAAGTTGTAAATGGGCCTCATATCTCAAGCCCATTAAGCATTAAGCTTAAAGCCCATATGGCTTAGGTATTTAATGTTTTGGTTAATTAGTTTTAGGTTTAACTCTGATAATTTTTTTAAATAGTATCCGTACGTTTTCTCTTTAATCGCATATCAAGGTATCAAGAACACACAAGGGTTTCATTGATTATTCAAGGGATTGGTATGTTATTCTAATCTTTTTATCTCTTGATATATTATTGTGTTGTGTTTAATTATCAACTAGATTAAACTGGGCTAACACTTTCTCCTTGAGATTCTCTTCCAATAAAGCCTCCGCTTGGGACGTCTTAATTCTCTCTATGAGGCTGGACACCAACTCGATTCTCGATAGGGTGGCCCAAATGCTTCCACTATAGTCTTTTTGACTCAAATGTTCGGATACCACATTTGTTTTACCGGGGTGCTAAAGGAACTCGTAATCGTAATCCTTACGTAACTCAAGCCACCGTCCTTGCCTCATGTTTAACTCTTTTTGATGAAAGACGTATTTCAAAGTTTTACGATCCATGTAGAGTGTACATTTTGTGCTATAGAGATAATGTCGCCATAACTGCAAGGCGAACACTATCGCTGCTAGCTTCAAATCATGGGTAGGATAGTTCTTCACCTGAATCTTGAGTTGTCTCGATGTGTAGGCGATCACTTTACCTCTTTGCATCAACACGCAACCCAATCCCATTTTTAAAGCTTTGCTATAGACCACGAAATCTTCCGACCCTTCAGGTAGAGATAGAATGGGGCTTCACACAACTTCTTTTCTCAGGTCCAGAATGCCTTCTCTTGCATGTCGGCCTAAACAAATTTCACGTTCTTCTAGGTCAGAGCGGTCAGAGATGAAGAAATCTTGGAGAAGTCTTGGATGAATCTCCATCAATAGCCCACTAAACCAAAGAAGCTTCGTATGCCGGACGGACTCTTGGGAGGTTCCCAATTCATCATTGCTTCAGTTTTTTAGGGGTCTGCTTTCACTCCTTCTAGAGTGACAACGTGGCTCAAGAAATGTACATCCTCTAGCCAAAAGTTGCACTTGGAGAACTTGGCATATAATTTCTCCTTCCTCAAAACTTCTAGGACCTCCCGAGGGTTTTGCTCGTGCTCTATCTTGCTCTTGGAATACACAGGTATATCATCAATGAACACAATGACCAACTTGTAGAGGACTGGTTGGTACACGCTATTCAACAAATCCATGAACACTGTCGATGCGTTAGTTAGGACAAAAGACATTACTAGAAATTCGTAATGGCCGTAATGCATCCTAAAATCCATCTTCGGGATGTCGTCTTTCTTCACTCTCACTGGGTGATATCCTAAGTCTAAATCGATTTTCAAGAAGCAAACCGCTCCTTGAAGTTGGTCAAACAAGTCGTCGATACTCGGAAGAGGATACTTGTTCTTCACCGTTGCCTTGTTCAACTCTCTATAATCGATGCATAACCGCATCATGTTATACTTCTTCTTAACAAATAAGACCGGAGCTCCCCAAGGTGACGAGATCAGTCTCACAAAACCCTTCTCGAGAAGGTCTTAGAGTTGAGCCATCATTTCTTGCATCTCGGATGGAGCCAATCGGTAAGGAGCTCTAGCGATTGGAGCTGCTCCCGAAACTAGGTCAATCCGGAACTCCACTTGACGATCGGGGTGGTAAGTCGGGAAAGTCATCCAGAAATACGTCGGGAAAATCACGCACCACCTTCAGGTCTTCAAGTTTATTCTTTTCGAGCTTGACATATATGACATATGCTAGGAAGGAGGAACATCCTTTCACTAAGCATCTTCATGCCTTTGCCATAGTGATTATTGGAACTTCACCCCTTCTCCGCTCACCATAGACAATCACAAGATCATCACTCGGAATGGGGAGTCAGATCAATTTCTTGGAACACACGATCTCGGCTTGATTATCTACTAGCCAATCCATGCCAACCACTCCGTCGAACCCGCCAATGACCATTGACAACAGATTAATCGATAATTCCTTCCATTCGATTCCAAGAGTAAGCTCTTTCAAGATATCTCGAATTAACACTTGACAACCATTCGCTATTTCTACCACTAAAGCATCTTTTAAACTATTAGTGGGCTTAGCAAGCTTTTGGCGAAATGTTTCAGATATGAAAGAGAAACTGGCACCCAAGTCAAATAACACACGTGCAGGTACAGAGTTTAGAAGAAACGTACCTGATACCATGTCTGTCGATGTTTGGCTTCCTTAGTGGTCATTTGGAAAGCCCGTCCCAGAACTCTAGGAGGGTTCTCCCTCTTCTCTGGTGCATTACCCGCTTTGAGCTTTGGGAAATCTTCTCACGTGCACTGGTGCCTTGCACTCGAAGCATATAATCCCCTTCATCGGGCAGTCTCTTATGGGATGATCAAACTTCCCATATTTAGAGCAAGGAGTCGGGTTCGAATTGCAATTATCATGGTTCTTGCTTCGACACTTTTGGCACCATCTAGCTTCACGTCGATTATCAAAATTTCGACCCCCAACAAATGATCGAGACCTCTTGTGAGTTCCAGAGTTGCTTTCCCATCTCCTCTTGTCTCCTACCTCAACTCTCTCATCGTTGCACCTCGCATACACATCCTCCATAATCTGAGCCTCCTCGACGGTCTCACGAAGGGTGATGCTTTTGAGTTTTAGACCATCGCCATCATATCCATCGGCAGGCCCTTGAGGTAGGCCTTGACTTTTTTTTCTCAGTCAGGGCCACATGCCCCAACAAACCAAGCTTCTCTATGAATTGTCGGGTGTACTCTCTTACCGGCATGCTCCCTTTCTTGAGAGCTCGAAACTCATCATTCTCCAATCCATAGCTTTCTCATTGCAGTATTCTTCCATAACCTTCTTCTTGAATTCGGCCCAAGAGAAGCGAGTCAAAACAGTAGCAGATAGGGTGACTTAGTGATGTTCCACTAAATGAGAGTTGGGCCCCTAAGCAATTGGGAGCCGAACCTCACCTTTTGGTTCTATTCGCACTCACAAGCGTTGAAGGCTTGCTCGAATTCCCGGATCCAGTACATGTAGGAAACTGGATTGTCAAACCCGGTAAACTCAGGGGGTTTAGTGCATAAAAACAATTTGTAGAAGCAGACCCTCTTAACCTTCCTCCTCTTATTCCTCAATGGCTCCTCGGTCAGGATCATATTACTAGTACCCTCAGAACCTCCAACAACCACGTTCTCAGTAACTGTCTCATTCCTTCGGTTGCTAACATCTCGGTCCTCAATCACTTTCAAGAGGAATTCTTGTTTCTTGGCCATAGTCTCATTCATCATAAGCATCAATACGGACATCATCTCTGATTGAGGGGTCACCTCACGATTAACCGGGTTGGATGAGGCCAAGTTAACCCTCAGAATCACATCGGGCACCCGCCAAACAATGGCGGTATGGGTGGACGTACAACGGCCTCAATCCTTTTCGATTGATCAGCTGTTGAAGCGGTTGCCTCACCCCCATCAACACGTGTACGCCGTCTACCTCGCGTACTCACCATTCTTAATTTGTCACACACATTCGAGAATGGAGGGTAAGAAGTAGATTAAAAGAATTAAACAAGAAGAAACATACTACTACATTCATCAATTGTCATAACAAATAATCAAATATGCTCACGTAAAACACTTTCATATTAACGTTAGCTAAGGTGGCGTTTGTTTTTTAAGAGGTGTTGAAGTCTGAAGTCTGATTTCTCTTCTGATTTTTAAGAGGTGGTGCTGAAATCTGAAATCTGAAACAATAAGACTGTTTGTTTTTGTAAACTGATAAACGTCTGAAATCTGAATCAATTCTTTTTTATTTAAATTATACTACCATTTGAAGAAGTCCTTGTGTAAATTCTAATGATGTATAAGCAAGAAGACACAAGTATCATATACCCAATAAATTGTGAACACTCAAACATCTCCTAAATCTCCTAACTTGTTGTGAAGCTGTTAAGGTTGCAGAATTGAAGAAAACTCAAATATGTGAATTACAGACCCAAAAGCTATTATTAAACCCATAATATGTAAATTACAAAAAACAAACCAAAAGCTATTAGGAACCAAAACCAAAACCAACTAATACAGATCAAAACCAAATTCAAAAGTCCCTTCTTTATAAATCATGAATGCAGTGCTTGAACAAACCAATGAAAAAAAAAGCCCATAAATCTTTGGTATCGACAGAAAGCAAAACATGAGAGAGTTCTAGAATCGGCAGAAATCAAAACAACGGGGACGAAGGATGAACCAAAATCAAAACAGAAATCTATTGGGAAGATCGACATACCTCGGAATCGGAGATGGAGGCGATTGCATATTCATATATCTATGGACTTCCAGTTTTGGAGTTCTGATTTGGAGTAGCTCAAGATCGATTTGGAGAGGAGGAATGGAGGACTTCGGTCGATTTGGAGAGGAGCTGTTAACTTGGAGGGGTAGAGAGGAGATCGACGTCGATGCTGGATAGTCCCTTTGAAGAAGATCGATTTGGAGAGGATTTGATTTTGAGAGAGGATTCGATTTTGAGAGAGGCGATTTGGAGAGGGTAAAATTGATCGATCTGGAGAGGCAGGGGAGGAGGCGATAAGTGAAAATAAGTGATAGGGTTTTCACTTTTTCGGTCAGTGCCAAATAAGTGATAAGTGGAGCTGAAATAATAAAAAAACAAACTCTCTTAATTGAACTACATCTGATCGAAAAGGTGATAAGTGCCAAATAAGTTCTGATTTTTAAAAAACAAACACACCCTAAGTGAAATTATGAACATATTATATGTAAGAATTCTCGTTACCATTTCGACAACTCTCAACTAGTGTAATTTATGTCAACTCTAAGAATATCATATCTTAAGAGTTCTATCCAAATCTACAAATCAAAACTTATTATCTCATCTTAAGTCTAGACATCTTACATTCATACGTAGTTTGCTTAAACTAGAAGTCTAATACCAACTTATAACACCCTAAAAATAGGGGTAAATTGAAACCCTGAATAAACGAGACAATTGGAATCTTAAGTAGGAAGTAATCAACCAAAAAGGGGAAACTGTAATAGCGTTTAAAAAATTCTATAAATGGACAATAAAGTCAACAACAAACTAATCTAAATTGATTACATCTAGATTGTGAAATTTGTCAACCCAATCTCCCAAAAGTTATCTATTCCTTTATATATGCCAATATCTCAAAAGTTTATCTCCAATAGTTGTCGTTATCAACCATCACTCGACTCTCACTTTTTGAAAGCCCCATCGCTAACGAACCTGTTATACATGTGATTTGAGAAAAAAATTTAGGCTTTAAGCCTAGTGAGAACAAACCTTTGCATGAGTTATAAATGACAAATTGTAAGTAGATGTTTCTTCGTTGAAATATAATAATGGAACTTGTATATAAACACATAAGGACCTTACAGTCTACAAACATCTTGCGATGACGGGGGAGACCCAATTTCCAAGAATCGTGGCGGAACACAAAAGTAGACCACTTTCCGAGTTGTAAGCTCAATACTAGGATCCATGGCCACGAACAACGTCGGATCGTACTTAGATGAGGGGGAGGGCACCCGAGGATCCTAGTCATACTCATTCACTAGGATTACATTTACGACCCATGGATAGTAATCGGTCCCACATTACCGTACCAAATTGCCTCCAATGACCCAATGTGTCAACTAGTTACAAAGGGGTAAAAATCATCCCAAAAATAAGTCGTCTCCTATTCCTATGGATCCATTAGTAATAGACTATGGCATTGTCACAATTTCATTTGTGGCTATTTGATAGTGATACATATAGTTATCATAAGAGAATCTCCATAACACAATTTCATTGCATAAACAACTTTCCATGCATTTAAAACCCTAATATATATCAACGGAAGTTCATTTCCGTTTCCAATACAAAATGTCTCTAAAACAAGGTTTTCCAAAAATTTCATAATCCTTTGATCAATCTATGACCAATAATAGATTACCATCCATTTACAACTAAAACCTCCATTTTTAGAGAAACCCTAAATAACATTAAATGGATTTCCTCCATATATTTACCCATAAATATGTAAGTAAAACATGAGTTATAACTCAAAACAATCCTTCGAACAACAATTTGCAAATATATAGTTAGAAACCTAGAGTCTCCAAAAACCCATCTTTAGGTCAAAATCTTGCAAATAATAAAAATGTAAACATGGATATGATAATCGGTTCAAAAGTGTAGTTTTGACATGTATAAGGTTTAAAAGGGTTGAATATACTCACAAATTAGGTTTTTGGTTAAAAACCTAGAAACCCTAGAATTTGAGGTGAAGATGGAGAAGTGAGATGCTAAATCCATGAACTCTAGACTTCACAAACTTGAATGATGACGGAAATTCTTGGACATGATGAGGAATGAAGCATTCTGTTGGGAACTGAAGAAAAGCTCAAGTATGATTAATGCTGCTAGTTCAGATTTACTACTGCTAGAAGACTTCAAAGTTAATACTGCTGAGTATTACTATTGCTAGTAGAATTAATACTGCTAGTCAAAGTTAGTGCTGCTTGAACAAAGTTAGTACTGCTTAGCTAGTTAGTACTGCTAGTGGTTAGTGCTGCTTAGTTGTTTATGCAGCTTATGATTAGTACTGCTTCTGAATTGAAGATCCGGATGGAAAGGATGACAGCTGTAAAGAATCAAGATATTCATGGAAGGATTGAAGATAATGATGGAAGATATACTAAAGATATTTTATTTATTGTAATTATCTTTTATTCAGTATATGTATAGAATTGATAGAATAGTTTAGAAATAATCATTCATTCTAAGTTTTTTTAGAAAAAAAATCAACCTCAAGGCTTAGATCCTAATTCTAGAGAAGTAGAATTCGTCTTGAAAGAGTCTGTTCTTCAAGATTGAGGTTGAGTGTGTAATCTTGTGATTTGTTAATTGAATACAAGTTTACAAGTTGTTGATTATACACTGTTTTGTTTACTGTTACATTGAATATCAAAGTGTTATTCCGCAACTTCTTTGATATTAGTTTCTGAGAATTTATTCTTGTTAAGAAATTCGATCCTGATAAGTGGTATCAGAGCGTAACTCTCTCAGAAACATCTATTCATTCATCATGGAAAACCTTGCAGAATCAAACAATACTCTGGTCTCTAAGGTTCCAATGCTCAAACCCAATGAGTTTGACATGTGGAAGATCAGAATTAGACAATACATTCTTCTCACTGACTACTCAATGTGGGATATCATTGAGAATGGTCCTTCTGAAGCAGGAAAGATTGGACCAGATGGGAAAAGACCTCCACCAAAGACAGATGGTGAGAGGAAGATCAGACAGACAGAGATGAAGGCCTTGAGCACTCTGCTATTGGCTATCCCCAATGAATATCAGCATCAATTTTGCAACTACACTGATGCTCAGATTCTCTGGAATGCTCTAGAGAAAAGATTTGCTGGAAGTAAAAGCATCAAAAGAAATCAAAGAGATGTTCTAAAGCAGCAGTATGAGAACTTCACTTCTTCAAAGAATGAGTCTATGACTCAAACTTTTGATAGGTTCAACAAGCTAATTGGTGAAGTGGCTACTGTAGGAGTGAAGATGGAGCAAGATGATATCAACAGAGAGTTTCTTAGATCTCTTGGGGATGAATGGACTATGTACACTGTCTCATATAGGCAGAGTGACAATCTGGAAGAGAAGGAACTTGATGATCTATATAATGATCTAAGAGTTTTTGAAACTGAGGTAGAAACCAAAAAGAAGCCCACTGGTTATATCCACAATGCTGCACTTCTATCAGCATCTACTGATACTACTGCCAACCCTGAAGCAGTTAGTACTGCCAGTGGAGTGAATTCAGAAAAAGGCACTGAAACTATCTTTGAAGCCTTTTTGTCCAGTCACAGCAACAATTCATTGATTAATGATGATCTGGATCAACTTCACCTTGATGACCTGGAGGAGATGGACATTAAATGGCAGATGGCCATGTTATCTATGAGGGTGAAGAAGTTTATCAAAAGAACAGGAAGGAACAACTTCTCTCAAAGAAGAGAAAATGGAGCTGGTTTTGACAAGACAAAGGTGGAATGCTATAAGTGCCATATGAAAGGACACTTTGCTAGAGAATGCAGAAGTGGTGTTCCAAACCACAACCACCAACAAGCTCAAAATGGAGGCTACAATCAAAACAAGAATCCTGCTCAAGCCCTTGTTTCTCAACAAGGAATGGGGTTTGACTGGAGTGATCAATCTGAGGAAGCCATTCAGAATCAAGCTCTTATGGCAGAAGTGTTTGATCTCCCCTCTGAGGTAATTTCTAATCTTTGCACTCAATCTTGCACAGACACTGTGAAAAGGTACAGGGATAACAACCAAAGCATGTGTGAAGACCTCAAAAGATTAGAAAAGGACAGACGAGACTATGTGTTGATAGTAGAGAGATTTGAAGAGAAAATCAAAGGCTTTCAAGCTAATGAACTTCAACACTCTTATGACACAAACTATTGGAAGTGGGAAACGAATGAATTAGAGACCAAACTGTCTAAGTCCTTAGAAGAGAATGATAGGCTGAAAGAGGAACTATCTAAAGTTAAGCTTGACATAGAAAAGTTTTCATATGCTTCAAAAGCAATGGATTCTCTTCTAAAGGCTCAGATTCATGATAAGATGAAGCCTGGTATTGGATACAACAATACACCCCTTCCTTACAACAACAACTATATCTCTCCTACTTCAGACTTGTTAGAGACCAAGGAGAAAAAGGACTTGTCTGAGGAAGCTTTTAAGATAGATCCTTTGGATGAGGTAGTAGTTAAGGATTTGACTGAGAAAGAAGCCAGTGAGTATACGGATAATACTGTGAGTAATGAGATACCATTAGAAAACAACATTATCACCAATGAGGGATGTGGGAAAATCTAGGTCAAGTCTAAGGAGATAGATAAGACCAAAGGAAAGGATAACAAGGTCCATTACAAACAAACCACGGTTGTGAATCCTGGACCTTGTAAATAGTGTGCTTGCAATAAAGCTAAGAGCCTAAATTCTGGTATAAAAAAAGGTAACCAAAGAAATTGGAATAATAAATGGGCTCAAAAACAAGGAGTTGATCTGAATAAAATCAATAGACCAAAACCTTGTTTCATATGTGGGAAGCTGAATCATTTGGCTAAGTATTGTTTCTTCAACCCTATTAACCAACAGATGAACTTTCAAAGATTTGTGCAAAAACCTGTTGGTTATAGGAAACCAAAGAAATCTGTTGAAACCAAAGGCCCTATGAAAAATAAGGTTTTAAAAGAAAGTGTTTTAATATAGGTGCCTAGAAGCACTAACAGTGTTAGTACTGCTGAAAATATTAATGTTGCTAATACAGTTACTACTGCTAACAGTGTTAGTACTGCTGAAAATATTAATGATGCTAACACAGTTACTACTGCTAACAAGGTTAGTACTGCTAAGCATGCAAGTACTGCTCATGCTGTTAGTACTTCTAAAACCAGTACTGCTTCTGGCAAATGTGTTTCCAAGCCTATCATTGTGACAAAGTACTCCAAAAATGAGGAGTCAAAGTTTAAAAATCTTGTCAAGAAAGAATGCAAGTATTTTGATGAGAAAGGGGTACCCAAGACCACTTGGGCTTGGGTTCCTAATTCATACTAACTGATTTATATTATGTGCAGGGCAACCAACAGCTCAAGGGAAAGAGCATATGGCATGTTGATAGTGGTTGCTCTAGGCACATGACAGGCAACATGTCATGCCTTCAGGAGTTCAAGCATATCAATGGAGGACATGTTGCATTTGGAGATAATCTTACTGGTGGTAAAATAAGTGGAAAAGGTAATGTTACCAAAGTTAAGATGGCATTTGAGGATGTCTACTATGTTGATCAATTGAAATACAACCTGTTAAGTGTATCACAGGTTTGTGACAAACAACATAGCATATTATTTACAAATACTGAGTGTATGATCCTTGCTCCAGGGTTCAAGGTAGTTGATGAAAGCATGATACTACTTAGAACTCCAAGAAAGGACAATGTTTATTGTCTTGATATGGACAATGTTAATAGTGATTCATTCCTGAACTATCTTGTTTCAAAAGCTTCTGTGGATGAATCCTCTCTTTGGCACAGAAGGATGTGTCACATGAACTTCAAGACTATGAACAAACTTATTAAAAACAACCTTGTAAGAGGTTTACCTTCAAAAGTATTTTCATGTGATGATCATTGTGTTGCATGTCTTAAAGGCAAACAGCACAAAACTTCTCATAAGACCAAAGAGTTAAACACAATTTCTTCTTGTCTCCAGTTACTGCATATGGATCTGTTTGGTCCTACAAATGTTATGAGTATAGGCAAGAAATCTTACTGCTTGGTTATTGTTGATGATTACTCCAGATTTACTTGGGTATATTTTCTAAGGACTAAGGATGAGACAAGTGGACGGATGAGACAAGTGGACTGATCAAATCTTTTATCCTAAGAATTGAAAACCAAACTAATCAAAAAGTAAAAGTCATTAGATCAGATAATGGGACTGAGTTTAAAATTTTTGATCTAAACACCTTTTGTGAAGAAAAAGGAATTGAGAGACAATATAGTGCCCCTAGGACTCCTCAACAGAATGGAGTTGCTGAGAGGAGAAATAGGACACTAATAGAGGCTGCTAGATCTCTGTTGGCTGATTCAAAACTGCCAATTACCTTCTGGGCTGAAGGAGTTAATACTGCCTGTTATGTCCAAAACAGAGTTCTAGTGGTCAAGCCAAAGAACAAGACCCCATATGAGCTTTTCAATAAAAGAAAACCTTTCATTGGTTTTTTCAAACCATTTGGGTGTCCTTGTACTATTCTCAATACCAAATCTCACTTAGGTAAGTTTGATAGCAAAACAGATGATGGATTTCTTGTTGGTTACTCATTTCAGAGTAAGGCTTACAGAGTTTTTAACTCTTCTTCTAGAATAATTGAAGAAAGTGACAATGTCAAATGCAATGAGAACACACCAAATCCTATTGGGTCTGGTCCTCAGTGGCTATTTGACATTGATTCACTAACTAACTCTTTTGGTTTCAGTAGTGATGATTATGTAGGTTCAGGGAGTGGAGGATCAGGAACTACACAAGTTCAAGACAGTATACCTCAATCTGTGATCTTTCCCATACCAACAGTAGACTTATGTGAAAAGGAACCATCTACTGGACCAAATCAGAGTGAAGAAGAAAGTAGAGATGAGGAGAATCAAGAAAATCAAGAACCAGAAGTAGCTGCTGAAAATACCTTAGTTGACTTGAATGACTCTAATCTAGAGGTGGGACTTAATGAAGAACCTAGTCATCACACCAGAATACAAAAGAATAATCCTCCCCAGTTGGTAATAGGAGATATATCTTCTCCTATGATGACTAGAAATCAAAGTAGGCTTCAAGAAATGCAAGACCAACAGCATACAGTTCTATCTTGCTTTTTATCCTAGCTTGAGCCTAAAAAGGCACATGATGCTATGAAAGAATCCAGTTGGATAGAAGCCATGCAAGAAGAGCTACTGCAGTTCAAGCTGCAAGATGTTTGGAATCTGGTAGACCTTCCTAAAGGCCAAAGAGCAATAGGAACAAAATGGGTCTTCAGGAATAAGATAGATGAAAGAGGAATAGTCATAAGAAACAAAGCAAGGTTGGTGGCTCAAGGATATACACAAGAAGAAGGAATAGACTATGAAGAAGTATTTGCACCTGTGGCTAGGATAGAAGCAATTAGATTATTCCTAGATTATGCTTCTTATATGAAATTCAAAGTCTATCAAATGGATGTCAAAAGTGCATTTCTTTATGGCTCAATTGAAGAAGAAGTATATGTCTGTCAACCACCAGGGTTTGAAAACCCAAGCTATCCAGACAGGGTATACAAATTGAAGAAAGCACTTTATGGACTACATCAAGCTCCAAGAGCATGGTATGACACTCTGTCATCCCATCTCTTGGAAAATGGCTTTGAAAGAGGAGTCATTGATAAGACTCTATTCATCAAGAGAAAGAAGAAGGATATCTTGCTGGTCCAAATCTATGTTGATGATATTATCTTTGGATCAACAAGAGACAACATGTGCAAGGAGTTTGAGGAACTAATGCATCAAAGGTTCAAGATGAGTTCCATGGGGGAACTTACTTTCTTCCTTGGACTCCAAGTTCAACAGAAGTCAGATGGAATCTTCATCTGTCAGTCCAAGTATGTGCAGGACATTCTAACCAAGTTTGGTTTATATGTACCCCAGGTTTGTTCAAGCAGTTATCACCCATGAATTGACGGATATTCCTCATTTTGATGGGATATATGTACCAAAACCCCCTAAAGGCAAGGTTTTCTTAAATATAAGAAGATCTGTCGGGGACTCGGAAGGAGTTGACACCCCATTGTTCTCTACAATGATGGTGGTGTCCCAAACTGATGAAGGTATGGTAGCATGGTCAAGGCCCCCATTAGACCAACCCACTGCTAGCCAATCCCAACCTTCCCACTCTAAATCAATTCCCCAGTCTCTTCTTGATAAACCAACTTTACCAATCACCCAAACATACAAAAGGAAACAGGTAAAGAAGGCTCCTTCCCTTCTTATACCAACAACCCCTAAGCCTTTAAGCCCTCTAAGGGAGGATTCTCCCTTAGAGAATATCTACAGGGATACCACAAGGGTGTCTCCCAACCCAAAGGAGGTGCTCTCTAAGGAGGAGGTTGAGCATATGGGTCCTGAGGCTGCCACTACTCCTGCTAGCACAGAGGAGGACAGTGGTAACATACATAAGACCTCTCCCATGGCAAATTTGAATGAGCAATCATTCAAAGGTCCCCGGTGCCAAGAAACCAAGGGGGTGGATAGTGCTTCTGCTAGGCAGAAGGCTTCCACTACTAAAAGATCCCATGATCCTTCAAAAGGGGGTAACACTCCTGGAGAAGGTGAGGACAGATATGACTATCTTGAATTGATGGACACAATGGCCAACATCAACGGGGATGTCATCAAGCAGGGGAAAGATAATGAAGAGCTGAAACTGGTCATTCTGTCTCAACACGTACAGATTACCAAACTGAAGAAATTGGTGACAAGATTGGTCCAGAAAAGGAGAAGAAAGCAATTTGTGTTAAAGAAGAGGGACAGTGCTCAAGATGCTTTCAACAAAGGGGAGAATCAAGAGAAGGAAAGCAAATCTGAGATGGGATTTGATGTTGAGGGGGAGAAAGAAGCAGAAATAGAGAAAGAAACAGAATTTGCCTAAGCAACAGAAACTGTTAATGCTGCTGAGGTCAAAGAAGCAGTAGTAACAGGGCTTTCTGTAGAAGAATTGGAAATTGCAGAAACGTTGGTAAAAGCCAAGAATGACACTCCTAAGGCTTCTAAAAAGGCCAAGGGAGTGGTCATAGATGAAGGAGGCCTTCAAATGAAGAGAAAAGAAAGAAGTGAGGCAGGTTTGAAGGATACAAAAGGAAAAGGAAAGATGGTTGAACCTGAACAACCTTTAAAGAAGAAAAGTCAGATTGAGTTAGATGAAGAAGTGGCAAAAGAGCTTCAAGCTGAGATGGAAAAAGAGGAACTGCTACAATCTGAGAAGGATAGAGAGCTTGCACTGAATATGGCCAGAAAACTAAATGAAGAGTATCAGAAGAGCATGAAAACAGCAGCTCAGGCCAAGAAAGTACAAGTCAAAAGAATGCCACTCAAAAAGCAGAAGAGACAACCCTCCAAGACCTTTTTGGCCAATCAAGAAAGAAGAAAAATGATAAACTTCCTGAAAGGTGCAATTGGAGTCAAGGGGGAGATGTTCACAAACATGGCATACAATCAGGTTGAAAAGTTGTACAAGAAAGAGATGGAAAAACTTCAAGGGGATTCATCTAAAAGGGAAGACGCTGAGAGAAGAATGAAGGAGAGGTATGATCTTAATATTCAAAAACCATTCCCTGAGGAGACCACACCCTCAAAAGACAAAGATGAAGAGATGAAGGAAGAACAAGAGAGTGTTGGTATAGAAGCCAAATCTGGAAAGAGGGTGAAGACAATTGCTTCCAAAAAGCAGTCTAAAAGGCCTAGAATGGAAGAAACAGCAGAAACTGCAGCAGAACCTTCAGATGTACCTTTAGCAGAATCAGTGCAAAGTCCAGAGCAGTCCAATAAGCAAACTGTTGAGAGTATAGATTTGTATATGACCATAGTAGAACCTAGGAAGGCTGTTCCAATCTCCATGAAAGCTCCTGAGATTACCTTTTGGGACATTCTAAGAGATAATGGAAAGGATTTCTTCAGAATCAAAAAAGCTGATGGTTCATTTGAAGCATATTCAACATGGGGGAGAGTTATCAGAAGTTGTTCAAGAGCTGATATAGAAGAATTATACAAAGTGGGGATAAAACTCTATGAGCCTGTGTTGAAAGGTACTGAAGAGAATCTTCTCAAGATAGCAATGGAATACTTGTGCATGATGTTTGATCCAGAAAGAGTGGCTTATAGGATTAAAGATCATCATCATGAGTTTATATTCAAGAAGATTGATAAATGGATACTTTTTGAAAACTGTGGGGTATACATGATTACTATTGACAATTGTTATCATGAATACTATCTAGTGGACAAAATTTATAAGCATAGCAAGGAGAAGCTAGAAGGGATGCTTAAAGATACACTGGTATGCTCAAAGGATTCAGAGATGGCTAAACTTGTGGTGAGAAGAACTGTAAATCAGAGTCTGGGGCTAAATCCGAATTTGGGAAACGGAACCTGAAGTGTTGAAAGCATCTTGAAGAAAATTTGAAGAACTTGACTTCTTTCCTTAAAAGTCAAGTTAGGGGGAGATTGTTGGGAACTAAAGAAAAGCTCAAGTATGATTAATGCTGCTAGTTCAGATTTACTACTGCTAGAAGACTTCAAAGTTAATACTGCTGAGTATTACTACTGCTAGTAGAATTAATATTGCTAGTCAAAGTTAGTGCTGCTTGAACAAAGTTAGTACTGCTAGTGGTTAGTGTTGCTTAGTTGTTTATGCTGCTTATGATTAGTACTACTTATGAATTGAAGATCCGGATGGAAAGGATGACAGCTGTAAAGAATCAGGATATTCATGGAAGGATTGAAGATAATGATGGAAGATATACTGAAGATATTTTATTTATTGTAATTATCTTTTATTCAGTATATGTATAGAATTGATAGAATAGTTTAGAAATAATCATTATTCTAAGTTTTTTTAGAAAAAAATCAACCTCAAGGCATAGATCCTAATTCTAGAGAAGTAGAATTCGTCTTGAAAGAGTCTGTTTTTCAAGATTGAGGTTGAGTGTGTAATCTTGTGATTTGTTAATTGAATACACGTTTACAAGTTGTTGATTATACACTGTTTTGTTTACTGTTACATTGAATATCAAAGTGTTATTCCGCAACTTCTTTGATATTAGTTTCTGAGAATTTATTCTTGTTGAGAATTCGATCCTGACACATTCAATGCTTCAAAATCGTTCTCAATGTAGAAAAAGAGGGAGAGGATGAATTTTAGTGAGATGGTGGAAATATGAGTGATAAAAAGAAGAAATTTCATTAAATGGACAACACCCTGCCCTCGTTCGCGTGGTGACATGCAATAGTGACAGGACATAATCACCCGGGTGTATCGAAGGATCAGGCATCCCCGTGACATTGCCAAGCGACAGTGATAGATGTCACAGTCACAAGGCACAGTCCCCGACTATGTACCAAGAGCACCTAAGGCCCATTAATAATGCCAGAGTGATTGTGGCCATGTCACTGTCGCCTGGCACAGTCGCTCAACCTTTCCCCGACTTCGAAAATGGACTTTCAAGCCCCCGACATTCCCGATTCGACCCACGACTTGAAGGGATATATTTCTTAAGGTTTAACCTCTGACAAAAATGAAATTAGGAGCTAACTAACATGAAATGTGACTCACCAATGGAATGGCAACGGGTCAGGTTCGTGCCGGGGATTGGTATCCCCGTCCCCGAAACCGATAAGCAAAATGGTCCCCGAAACCATCCCGATCCCCGTCGAGGATCTTATCGGGGATCCCCATCGCGTCCCCACGGTTTACCCGATCCCTATTGGGGAACTCGTTAAGGCTAAAAAATCACCGTTACCCGTTGGTAATACCCGAAACCCGAACCCGAAACCGAAACCAAAAAATTCATATTTCTTAATTGACATAGATGGTAATTCAACATCAATCAAGTTCACCAGCATTCAAGTTCAACAACAAGATGATTAAATGACTGCAAAAAATTAAATATCATATAAGTTTGTTCCCAAATTTGGTATCTCTTGTCAAACTAAATTCTAATCATCAACATTGTATTCTAACCAAAAAAATATATAATTTCACAAAGGTATCTCTTAAGTACCTAATGAAGTGATACCAAATTGCCAAATTACCTCAAATGAGTTTAACTAGAAGTTTATGAATATGGAAATAAGTACCAAATTACCGCAAAAGGTCGAGAGGGACTGATGGAGTTGGAGGCTGTCGTCGGAGACGTCGAGAGGGAGTCTGGAGTTGAACGTCGATGGGAGTTTGGAGTCTGGAGTTGAACGCCGATTGGAAGTCTGGAGTTGAACGCCGATTGGGAGTCTGGATTTGAACGCCGATGGGGGAGAGTGGAGTTGAACATCGATGGGGACTGGAGACTGGAGTTGAACGTCGATGGGAGGCGACCGAGGCGTGGGCGGTGGGAGGGAGATTGTCGAGACGTCACTGGACTCTAGAGTCGCCGATGGGGAGGCCAACGGGTAATACCATAAGAATTAGGGATTTAGGTTGGGGTCGTTGTGTTGAATGGTATGGGGCTATGGCCTATGGGATTTTATATAATATATAAAATTATTATATACATATATCATATTTTGGGCCAGGCTGGGGCGGTGAGTACCGTCCCCGTTAACATCCCCGATAGTATCCCTGATCCCCGCCCCGTCCCCGATAAGAAGTCCCCCAACCCGACCCGAAATGTTCGGTTTTCGGTTTTCACCGTCGGGTTCGTTTTTTTTTTTTTTGCCATCCCTACTCACCAAAATATAAGTAAGACAATTGTCGCTAGTCCAGGACAACCCTTGGTACGCTTGCGGAAATTGTACTGGTGATAGTGAAAAAATTTATAGTCGCCATGGCACTCTCACAGGGATGGCATAGGCCACGGTACAATCCAGGCGACTGCGCCGTGCGATTGTGTCCATGGCACTGTCGCGTGCGCATGATAGGAGTCTTATAACCAGCCCATTTTCTTTCTTATTTAGCCACTTCTCAAATCAGATTCAAGAGAGCACTCCCCTCTCCCTTTTTGGTGATTTCCCTTCCATTCATCCCACTTCTCTCTCATCATTTACGCATCAAGAAAGGTGAGACATTAATGTTCACCAACTAAAGATCTAGGTCATCTACGTGGTCAAGCTCTAAGATTTGCAAGTCTCAAGCATTTAAAGGGGCTCAAGTCTCTGCCTTCACCTTTCCAGGGTTTTCAACTATTACTAGTGTTTCTTTTGGCAAACCCTATTGGTGAGTTCCTTGTCACTATATTCATCATTAAATGGTCCTTATATGTAAGATTTGTGTATTTGCATAAATGTTAAATTTTGACCAAAATAAATGTGTATGGACTTATGGTTGGGGGGGGGGGCTAAATATGAGAATATGGGAAATCTAAATACTCACATCCTTGTAAATAGAAACCATGTTCTTAACTAATATGTTCATTTTTATGATTTAATTGTGGGGCGAGTAAATTAATACTATATATCTAAATAAGGTTGGGAAAAACCCAATGGACTTGGGAAAATGTAAATGTGAAGTATAGAGGTTTGTTGGATATACAACTTGTTAATATGAATATATGCATTATGATCATGCTTTGCAAATGGGAAATTATTTCTAAATCCTTATGCATGAGGATTTAGAATATGAGTCATGTACTCAGTTTGAGTAGCCAATGTATGTGCCCTAGCGAGTATACAATAAAGAGTGTCGATGCCCTTTGGTGATGTGTTTATATGTTCAGGTATGGAACACTTTGGTGAAAATGTGGGACATATGGTAATGTGCTACTATATCGGATCCGATAACATTTACTTTATACGTTCGTATTGCTTATGGATAAATGTGGTTATGTAAGGTCTCACTAGTCTTGTAGCCTAACACTTGCTATTATGCAAATTGATTTACATGTCTTACTAGCGGCAGATCTAGGATGAGGTGAGATGCCGACCGGTGCAACTAGAGGCACCTAAGAGTTGGGATTTTGGGATTTTTGAGAAGAGTGATATCGTTGGAGACATATGGACAACCACATTAATCTAGTTATTAAAGTCTAGATTAGAAGGTTGTTAATGTTATGTCTCATTTAATAAATAACTTTCGTTGTACAAACTTTTCCGTAGTGGGTTACAGTTGTCTTTTGCATTGCAAGTGTTACTTTATCCATTTTCCAGAATTTTCTCTAGTTTTAAAATGCTCTAAATTTTAGGGTGTCATAAGTTGGTATCAGAGCTCTAGTTTAAGCGAACTATGTATGAAAGTAAGATATATAGACTTAAACTGAGACATTAAGCTACTATTGCGAGCATTGGGTAGAATCTGTCATTCGAGTAGAGAGTATAGAGTTAACGGAAGATACGCTAATTGAAAATTGCGATGATGATAACAAGAATTCTTATGTATAATATGTTCATAATTTCACTTAGCTAATGCTATTATGAATGTGTGAATACGTTGGTATACTTGACTTCAATATTATTGCAAGGATTGAGGATTTAGTAGTATGTTCCCTGTAGTGTTGTATAATTATATAAACTCTCATCCTCGTTCTTATGTGTGTGGTAGTCTTAAATGGTTAACACGCGTGGTAGGTCGCGGACAAGTATTGATGCCAAGATCCTAGCGTGCCTACACCAAACCAAACCGTAAGGGTGGAAGATACTGTTGGACCGCTCCCATAGTCGTTGTTGGGTGAGGGATCGAAACACGTGCTGAAAGTCAACCAAGCCTCTTCAAACCCAATTATTCAAGAGGTAAACCCACATAATGATATGTTGACGAGTATGATCTAAATGGTCAATTATACAATGGAGAAGCAATATGAAGTATTCTTGAAAATGTTAGATGAATGGCAGTAACATAAGGCATAAGACAGTGGCAGAGAACGTAGTGGTAGGTTCTGGGGGCACCAGGAACATTGTGAGAACCAAATATCAAGCCATCATCGACACGAGGCATGGTGGAAGAGTTTTCTCATACAAAACCTTCCTTTGTAGCAAGCCACCGGAGTTCTCTGGATCTATTAATCCCGTCGATTGCATAAATTGGATCCGAGGGAAAGAACAAGATTTCAGGTCAAGCGAGTGTGGAGAAGATCTGAAGGTAAGGTTCTCTTCACAAATGCTGAGAGGCCCGACCCTTCAATGGTGGAATGTCACCATCTCTACCATTGAATAGACTATGCTGGCACGTTTGTCTTGGGCTTCTTTCAAGAAGACCGTATCGAGGAGGATTTTAGAGCATTCAAGAAGGGAACTTGTCGGTTAGAGAATACACCCGACTTTTCATGGAAAAATAAAATCTGGTGGGGCATGTATCCCCAACGGAGAAGGAAAAGGTGAAATCGTACCTCAATGGTTTGCATGCAGATATGATGTCCATAGTCCGCAACTCTAAGGCGTCTACCTTACGAGAGGCGATCGAAGAAGCCACGGTTATGGAGGACATTTACGCTAGAGACAAAGAAGAGAAGGTGAGAGTCAGGGAAAGGGGGAGGTAGGAGATCCCGCAAAACTCATTCAAGAAAACAAGGTTCAACACTAGTGGAAGGGGGAGAAACAACCAGAGGGAAAATAGATGGTGTCCTAAGTGCAAAATCAATCACTTTGGGCCTTGCAATACCAACCCAATTGTTTTGCTACAAGTGTGGGAAGTCGGGGCATACTAGCTGTGATAGCTCGATCAGGGGAATAGTTTGTTTTGAGTGCAAAAAGATGGTCCACATGAGGAGCAAGTGCCCCAAGTTGAAGGGTAACTCGTATGGACCAAGTACAGGAAGCCAAGTGAGAAAGGAGGCCACACCAAGGGTTCAAGGGAGAGCATTTCAAATGATCGTGGAAGAAGCAAAAGACACCACCGATCTGGTATCGGGTACGTTCCTACTCAACTCCATACTCTCTAGAGTATTGTTTGACTCTGATGCAAACCGTTCTTTTGTGGCAATCCCTTTTTATAAATCTTTATCTGTGCCTCCTAGTACTTTTACTGATGCTCTAGTCGTAGAGGTAGAGAATGGAGAACAAGTGATCGTAAGCGAGGTCTTAGAAAAATTCCACTTGGAGATTGGGGGCGAATGTTTTGAAGTGGACCTACTTCCTATGCTATCGGGGTGTTCCTCAGTTTTCCATTTTTTAAGATTTTCCCTTGAACCTCCTTCTACCGACCTAATTTTATAAATATCATTGACCAATTAATTTTACCAATTTAGTAATTTCTAATGTGTATTTTCTTAAAAATTTGTAGAATAAAAAAACTTGTAACTAAGATATATATATATATATATATATATATATGTATATAAATATATACATATATGTATATATATATATATATATGTTATTCCCTTTTTTCTAGTTCCTAATCACAAACAAATTAACAAAACAAGATTCAAACAAATTACATGTTTGATTCAATCTCAAATTCAACGATTACAAGTTTCTCTCTCTAGAACTCTCTTTCTCTCTCTACAGATTTCTCTCTCTAATACGTATTCTCTCAAATTCTCAATAAGACTTCTACAAAGAACAAAAAATACAAAGCTATTTATACCTACATCTAAAATAGAGAAAAACAAATACAAATACAAATACAATATATTGACATTGACTTTTATTACAAAAGAACTTTGACTTTCACATGAGAGTTGACTTTCCTCAGCTTTGACTTCTTGAACCTTGACCTTCAGTTTTTTTGATCTTTATCCAACATATTTTTGATCTCTAGACTGCCTTCAGAACTAACTTTCTTTCTTTAAAAAAACTTTGAAATTGAACTTTTTCTCCCCCTTTTTGATGATTGTGAGCATCATGATCATCAAAACTTCTTCAATTTCAGCACTTTCTTTGATCTCCCCTTTATGATAATTTGACATTCTCCGCCCTTTGATCTGAGTATCCGTCAATTCATGAAATGTATATATCCGAATCTTTTCAAATTCAGATATAATAGGAATTGCAAACCTAAATCAACAAATGATACAGTTAGTATGCCTGTAAGTATCACGGAGCCACTTTGTACAACAGATGTACGTTGGAAAGGAGTTTTTGTGATATTCACTCCCCCAGGGCTTCCTTTCAATCATCGAAAAACCACAAAGGACTTTTCTATGAATGTTATGACAAGAAAACTCATTCATTGTGTGCTCGTGCAAGTGTATGAATGATTGAAGCTACTTAGCTTGATCAGGCTCAAATTGTGTAAACTGTTGAGACAGCAACAGATATTACACGGAATCAATGTGCATGAAAGAGGTGCGAAGGGGGGGGGGCAACTTTCCTTCTTTTTCAATATCTAAATCTTCCGACTGAAGATCAGATAGCATATATGCTGCGTCCCTAAAGAAAAATGAAACATTTCTTTGTTAAGAAAGAAACAAGTGGTTGGTGGGGTTATAGCAAGAGTTGGCATGGGCTCACTGCCTGTTTCAATGATGGTCACCAAAGAATGTGAACCAATCAGAATATGTGGTTGCCCGGCTCAGAAAGTGGTTGGTGCAGAGTTCTGATATTATTTTAACTCTGTTCTCACACCCTCTTTCTTTTTAACATTAAAGCTTAATTCTAACCAAACTCTCTTTTTCATTTTTCCGCTCAGCACAATGAGAAAAACTCAATCCGATGAGTTGTTTCCCCCACTCTTTGATTTAAGACCCCTCACCCCTCAATCACTCTAGGATAACTTCCGGGGTAAGAAACACTGGTTTACGTGAATCCATGGAAATTCTGTTTATGCTCACTCACAAATCCCATGTAATTCCTATAAAGAATGTATGCTCAACAGTTTAACTTGACTAGTTAAGAACATATAAGATAACACTATCAAAATGTATGCTCATTTAAAAATATGAATGAAATTTGAGCATCTGAACTTTGAAGATTTCTCAAAACAATAATATTGAATGAATGAAATAAAATCAAGAGAATTGTTTTGAAAATCTGACAATGTATCAATCAGATCAAATTAAAATGGTTAGGGTATCAAAGAACTGGATATTTTGTTTATATGAATAAATATAAACAATTTTGCAATGAAAGCACAAATTTGGAAATGATGATTGATGCTCGACAATATTGAATTTCAAACAAGGGTATTACCATCGAAAATTGTTTCGTTATGAGACATGTAATAACAAATTCAAATAAAATACTGAACCGGTGTGTATGAGTACTGAACAGTATATGGACAAGATAATACGCAAGTATTGATCTTTGGAAACACACGGTCAGTTAAACATTAAAGCTCAAAAATTGAAAAACATTTAAAAACACACTTCTAAATTCATAAAATATTTTGAGAACCAGAAGTGCTTTGAACATTTCAGAAAACGTTTTTCATGTTCGAAAGTTGTTCTTCTTTCAAACAATCAGAGATCTAGATCAGAAGATATTTACCTTTAAGATCCCCCTCAAATCATGATAGAATGATATGTATCTAAAGCTCCCCCTGGATATTTGCAACATATCCAAGTCTGAACGTTGAAGAATGGGTCCTGATCTGTCATGTGATCAGAAGCCAAACTTCGTTGAAGTCTGGGTTCTAAGCTAATTTACTTAGAAGCCATCGTTCTTCTACTCCCCTTGACAGTAGGTGCCTGCAACAAAGAATCAGTTTTCGGCTTTGGTACCCACTGGTATTTGGGTCCTCGAATGTTAGTTACAGTTCTTGTGGGGGAAATAGAATAAGAACCATACCAGAAATGATCACTGGTTTTGTGAATGTGATCATGTGTACGACAATAAGAATAGTGGTATTTCTTGCCTGAAAACCTGAGTAATTGATCTCTCGAGTAGATATGGTCAGGTTTACCATTACTCGCTTTGTTCTTCTTGGCATTAGACGCATGTACACATGATTCTCTTTCTTTCAGCTCATCTTCAACTGGTTTCTTCTTCCAGACCAGTTTCTCATCTTTGTTTCTCGTTCTTCTATGACTGTACCTGAACCATCTATATTTCTATCATAGAAAATCTTAGTTTTACGAATCCGATCAAAAGATTTAACTGACCTTTGTGAAGAGACATATTTCTGATTTGAGCTTGATACATTATTTTCAAGCACTTTAATCGTTGATGCAAAGTTGTCTCTTTCTTTAACAAGCAGGTCAATCTTCTTCGTGAATTCAGACTTCGTTTTCTGCTCTTTCATCACACTTTTAGATAGTTCAGATAACTTATTAGTAAGCTTTTTGATCTCAGCCTCAAACATACTTCTCTCTTCTTCAAATCCCTTCTCAGCATTGTTTCTTTGGCCGGATATTTCTTTGAAGACGCTAACATTCTTTTGTTCAATGACCTTCTTTTCTTTGGCAAACTTCTCTCTTTCAAGAATGATTACATTCTGAAAATCAGAAACTTGCTGAGAAAGTTTTATGCATTTCAGCTCAACTTCTTTCTTCTCATCAGCACATTTTCTGGAAAAATCTGAGAACTTCTTTGCGAACGATTTCTCAAACTCGGATTTATCTTGAGCATGCTTTTGCTCCAAATCAGATATTCGCTTTTGAAGATCGACATTTGCATCTTTCAGTTTAGAGATCTTTTCCTCGTATCTATCAACAGAGTCTGTTTGCTGAGTTTTAGCTTCCAAATTAGAAATCTTTTCTTTTAGCTCAGAGTTCTCAGCTTCCAATTCTCTTCCTTTTAAAATCTCATTTGTCCCTAACACCAACCATTCAGTACAATCCCACAACTCTTTTTCTGTCATTTTGTAGGTATTTATTTGATCAATAAGTTCACTAAAAATGTCACGAAAAAGTTCACAAGTAAAACTATCAGTCATATAATTTCGAGCTAATATTGTTAGCCCTTTCTCTTTTCTCCTTTTCCATAGGAGAAGCTTATGTCTGAATTTGGGATTGCATTTCTCCTTTCGTCAAAGATAATCTGATGTAGGGACCCACCTCATGTTCATCTACAAAAGACAGAAAATCAGCTTTCCACCGTTCATAATCTCTTTTGGACCGCAGACTTGGTGTGTACACCATTTTGATCGATCCGAATAGAATGTATTCGCTCCGGCTTTCAAGAGAGATGAAACTTGAAAGGGATTAAACTTTACTCTTAACTGCACTGTAATGATCGTGAGACAATCAAGATGATCCAAAAACAACCAATAAATAAACAGGACAGGACAAGGACCGGTCGAGCAAGGACCCGGTCGAACAAGGACCCGGTCGGACCCAGACGAACAAGGACCCGGTCGGACAAGGACCCAGTCGGACCCGGTCGAACAAGGACCCGGTCGGACAAGGACCCAGTCGAGTACGGTCGGTTACTGGTCGAGTACCAAATCCGGTCAAATGAGTTCCGGTCGAGTACCAAATCCGGTCAAATGTGACCGGTCGAGTACCAAATCCGGTCAAATGGGTACCGGTCGAGTACAAAATCCGGTCAAATGGGTACCGGTCGAGTACCAAATCCGGTCAACTGGGTACCGGTCGAGTACGGTCGGGTACCGGTCGAATGTAATTATCGGTCAAAGCACTACCGGTCGAACCAAAGGACCGGTAAAGACAATGTATCGGTCGAACCAAACGACCGGTATAACAAGGTACCGGTCGATAAAATGTGTCGGTCGAACAAAAGACCGAAATAGGCAAAGTTTTGGTCGAATCAAAGACCAGTAAGAGCAAAGTCTCGGTCGAAGTATATCGGTCTAATAAACTGTCGGTCGAAAATAGATTAGCAGATAAGATCGATATAATTGAACAGAAAAATAGACCGATAAACACGAAGAACACGATGAATCTGGAATTTGATCAAGACCAAACCCAGAAATTGAAATCGATAAACAAGATAATCAGATTCAAACAATTAAGCAGATTCAATTAAATACTCAGTTCAGATCGATAGACCAAACGCCCACAGAGATCGACCGATCAACAAAAAATCAACAGTAAACTTAGACCCAATTCACTTAGACCGATAAAAATCAATAACAATCGATTTTTAATGAACACACATAGACCGATAAACCATCCAGATATCAAAAATTTAATCTACCGAAAAAATTACTTTTTCCAGAAAACAATCAGAATGACAACCTTCGATCGATATAAAAAATTTCCAGATAAAAAAAATTTGATCGATATCAAGCAGAAACAATGATCGATAAAAAAAATAATTCACTCAGATCGATCACCAATATAGCAGATTAAATAGATAATCGATTAGGGATTTTAGACAAACCTTTTTTTGGATCAAACCTTTAGTCTCTTTGCTCTGATACCAATTGTAGATCCCAGTATAGTGCACTCAGCAGCAAATAATATCAAAGATGAACAATTATATGGCCACAACTACTAGTCATATGATTAATATGAAATCAAAGGGTTGCAGATTTACAGAAAGAATTTCTGATCTGAGAGAGTAAGCCTATAGACTAGTGTTATGAAAATAATGAGATTGAAACTTCTCTAAACTCTCTAAACTGAAATATGAACATCTAACCTAATTATGAAACAAAATTGCCTTTATATACTTAGGCTTACAACCATATTGGGCTTATGGGCTTCAGGCCCAACTACTAAAACAACTAATAATTAATTACATTATGCACCCTTATAAATACTTTATTCCACTTTCAACACATTGGACTTTCAGTCCTAACACTAACCAACCACTGAATCTTTCTTGTCACAATTGTTCAAGTGCAACATCATCAATATTCGGTTCCATTTTTCGAACCCATTCGTAAAACATTACTAGAATGCTTGAACTTCTACACAATTGAACAAGACATATGTTTGGATCATATGGATGTCATGATCAGACAAGATGATCTGTTTCCCAGTCTTCTTGAATATTGGATGAGATGGAACCTTCGATCATCGGTCCTTGAACAAAATAGGAATATCCGGGGCAAAGTTCCTTGACTCACGTTTATGTCCTGTTTCTATCAGTGGATCAAAATAAAGGGAGAAATAGGTTGAAAGTTCTTTCACAAGGTATGACTCAACGATAGATCCCTCAACCCTTGCTTTATTTCTAATCATTCTCTTCAACGACCCAAGCTTCCTAAATAAGCAATGAAGTACGTGTTAAGGACTAAAGTAGTGTTTTATATGAATATATTGTACTAACTTTTTATAAAATTTGAAGCCTCTCATAGAGATACATCCACCTATATTGAACCGACCACCCCTTGTAGCTTCATACACCAAATATATCACCAGGTGTTCCATTGAATCAAAAAATCCTGGCAGAAATACCTTTTCCAATTTGCAAATTGTTTTGATATTACTTATTTGCAATGGAACTAACTCTTCTATGTGTAAGAATTGAACATATTTCACAAAAGAATGTGAACAAGTCCGTTATTGCATCCAATATCGTATTTGGTATCATCCCTCGTTGGGCAATAAGGAGCAATCATTTCATAAACACATGCCAATCATGACTTTTGAAGCTATAAAGGTGGAATCTTCAAGGTTCACATATGTGATCCCAGTTTCAAGCTCACAATCACATATCACACACACATTTTAGTCACAAGTCATATTCATTGATTTTCAAATGTTTACAACAAAATTCTCTCAATATGCACACAGTGACTTTCTCTCTCTAACAAAGATCTCTCTTACTCTGTTGTGTGTGTGTGTCTCTTAGATTACAAAGGAAACAATCTACTTATACTAAGTCAACATAGTTGACTTTACAAATTAAAACCCTTAACTATTCAACATTTATAAACAAGACCCTCTATTTTGATATTGAATACAATTCTAGTCTAACAATCTCCCTCTTTGGATTCAAGATTAATTTTTTTTTACAATTATCTTCTGGTCTTCTTATCTTCAGCAAATGATCTTTTCATCTTTAAACCTTGAAATCTTTGACATCTTCAACAAACTTTAATAACACTTGAAGTAAATTTCCTCCTTTAACTTTTCCAACAGCTTTGACATATTCTTTCACAATCGTTGAATTCTTCAAACTATTGTCGCTTTGGTCAATCTTTAATCTCCCCCTTTGAATCAATTTGAAATTGACTTGAACTTTGAAATCTGAAACTTCTAAATCTAACTTTGAAATTCTCCCCCTTCTTGATAATATCAACTTTAGTTTAACTTTGAAACCTTGATATATCTCCCCCTTTTTGATGAATTGTGAGAATCATAATCATCAAAACGTTTTCAATGTCAGCTCTGTCTTTGAATGATCTCCCCCAAAACATCTGATAAGCACAGTCTTCATGATTAACAATCTCCCCCTTGTGGTGAAATATTAACAATCTCTCCCTTTGACAATAAATGATCAATCTCCCCCAAAGAGTAATAGGAAATAATCTTGTGTTTGATCAGAATGAGCCATCAATTCATGAATGTATTTATCTGAATCTTTTCAAATTCAGACAAATTAAGAGTTGTAACCCTGAATCAACAAATGAAACAGTTAGAAATGCCTGTCAGTAACACAAAGTTACTGTGTACAACGAATGTACAATTTAAGGAGCTTGAGATGATGTTCACTCCCCATGACTTTTATTCAATCATTGAAAAACAAAAGGTAGTTTCTATGAATGTTCTGACAGAAAAACATATTTTCTTTGTGCTCATGCTTGTGTTATGAAAGAATTGGCACAATGATTGTTGTTTAGGCTAAAAATTATGGAAAGCAATGAGACAACAATGGTTATACATAGACTCTATGTGAATGATAAAGGGTCGAAGGTGGGGAAACTTTCCTTCTTTTTCAATATCAGTATCTTCCAAGTGAAGAACCAATAGCATATTTGTTGCATCCACATAAAATGTTAAACATTCTCTTTTTAAGAAAAGCATGAGTAGTTGGTGGGGTATTTGCAAGAGATGGCATGGTCTAGTTGCCTATTTCAATGTCGTTCACGAAGAAATGTGAAACAACAGTTTATGTGGCTTCCCGACTCAGAAAGAAGTTTGGTGCAGAGTCTGATATTCTTTTAATCTATTCTCTCACCCTCTCTCTTTTAATCATTTAAGCTCACATCTAACCAATCTCTCATTTCAATTTTACTTCTTCACACACCACTCTCAATCATTTGACCCCTCTACCCTCAATCACTCTTGGGAATACTTCCTGGGTAGGAAACACTGGTTATTGTGAATCCATGGAAGTTCTGTTAAGTTCTCACATCGAATCCCATGTATTTGTCCTAAAGTATGTATTGCGCAATGATTTTCTTGTCATGAAAGTGCAAGAAATCAATGTCAGTGTATGTATGCCCAACAAAAATCAGAATGAAATTTGAGCATTTTAAGCATTTAAGATTTCTCAAAACTTTGTATGAATGAATAATCATGAAAGAATAGAAATGTTTTGAGAATCTGACAATGATTAAGATCAGATCAAATATCATGAAGAATAATATTTTGGGAAATCAAAGACGAATGTTGTTTATATGAACAATATATAAACATTTTAACAATGAAAGCACATTTCAGTATAAAAATGACGTCTAATTCAAACAACATAGAATACAAATGGGAGTATTACCATCGAAAGATTAAACTTTTGAAACGTGATAATATCAAAGTCAAGAAATATACTGAACCGATGTGTGTACGAATACTTGACAAAGTATATGAAAAGAAAATACACAAGTATTTTTCTTTAAGAACACACGGTCAGATAAGCATTAAAGTATCCAAGTAAAAATTATTTAAAATCGCACTTCTCAATTCATGAAAACATTGTAAGAATAGGAAGTCGTTTGAACATTTAAAAACCATTTTTCACAAGTGAAAGTTGTTCATCTTTCAACAAATGATAGAATTTAAGATATAGAAGATATACCTGTAGTATATAGTATCTCAACTCCCCCTCGAATGAATATCATCGTTTAAGTATCCTCGACAAAACATCAGATATCCTCCCCCTAAATATCTATAAAAAATCAATTTATTAGAAAAATATGACAGTGAAATTTATTTACTCCCGCTAAAAGATATAGTAATTAAATTTCTATAAACTCCCTCTTAACATACAAACTCCTTGAAAAGATGTGATCTATTGAGTATCCTTTAGAAGAAAAACAGATGAGTACGAGTTTCTGAACTGAAAAATTCATAAGTCATTTTTACATATTCTCCGGTGAGAATAGTAATATACAATTTACCAATGAAGATCGGGTACTGATCTGATGTAACCAGAAATCATGGTCACTTGAAACATTGAGGAACGAGTCTTGAACTGTTTTATTCAAGAGCCATGGTTCTCTCTCCTCCTTAAACCTTGGGTGCCTACAACACAGATTCAACTTTTGGTAGCTACTGGTATTTGGGTCCTGGTTTGTTAGTTGCAGTTCTATTAGGAGAGATATAGTAAGAACAATACGAGTTATTCTCATAATATTTGTTTACAAAATCATTTGAACCACAATAGGAATAACTAGTTTTATTTTGAGCTAACCTGATGAATTGACTAACAGTGTAGACCAGATCAGGTTTGCCAAAAGTTTTACCTTTAGAACCATAGTTCCTTTTAACATTCAGTATATGCACAAATGATTTATGTTCCTTCTTCTCCTCCGAGGAACCTTTCACTTTCCAAATCCACTTTTCTTTCTCATCTTTCCTTCTCCAAAACGTTTTCTTCTGAGAGTTGTCCTTTTTGATGTTACCTGAATCATCAACATTTTTGTCATAGAAAAGGTTAGAAGGACGAATTTTATCATTAAGTTTAGAAGTATGATTATCATTAACATTAAACAAAGGATTATTAGAAACATTAGGGAAAATTGAACTTGTTGCTGATTTGAATGAGCATTCGGATGCAGCTAGATCATCTCTTGGTGATTGAGCAATTGATTCTGAAGATTTGTGCTCAGTCAGCTTCACATTGAACATGATCTCTTCAAGTTCTTTATCTTTGTAGACAAATAGTTTCTTTCCTTTGACAGTTGATCAAACTTCTTATGCAATTCAGCTTTTGCATTCTTCTCCTTCAGAATATTTGATGACAGTTCAGATAACTTTCCATTCAGTTTCTTTATCTCAGTTTCAAATACTTTATTTTCCTCTTCAAAGTCTTCCCTTACACTCTTTTGCTCAACTATCTTCTTCTTCTCTTTCTCAAATTTATGTCTTTCTAGAATGATAGCTTTCTCGAAATTTGTCACTTGTTGATAAAGCTTCATGCATTTAATCGCCACTGATTTATTTACTTCAAAAGCTTTTCTGGAAAATTCAGAAAACTTCTTTGCAAATTCTTTTCTTTCTTTCTTACTCTTCTTTTCATCTTGAGATATCTTTTCTTTCAGTTCATCCATCTTGCTTTTGAGCTCAACATTATCTTTTTCAATTTCTTTTCTCTTCTTCTCAATCTTCTTCATCTCATCTTGGGCTTTTATGTTGTCTTTGTCTTGGGTTGCTTTTTCCTTCATCATATTTATCTCAACCTCAAGACTGAAGACTTTATCTTTCAGCTTATCTCTTTCAGCAAAGACTTGAGAATTTGTCTTTCTCAGCCCTTCACAAGTTTCACTTGAGATGTTTGCTTTTCTTATCAATTCATCTAGCTCTCTTTGCATTAATTCCTTTTTGGACCAGCTTGAGCTAGAATTAAGATTTTCAGATCTTTTCAACCTAGCTTGCAGATTTGAAATCTCCTTCTCTTTTGACTCAATAATTCCTGCAAAGTTAATCTTTGAGTTAGAGATGCATTCAGAGCAAACAAAATCTTTCTTTAAAACTTTATCATCTTTCAAATTTTTAATTTGTTCAAGAAGAGATGAGTTCTTCTTCCAACGCTGGAATCTATGGCATATATGCTAACGCACAATCTCTGTTAGTAAGAATCAGATTTCCTTTTTCCTTTGTGTAAGGCATGATGATATCTATAGAAAAATAAGCTAGAAATAATCGTTAAGAAAAATCAAAAACTTTAATCACACTCAGAAATATGTCCCCCTCCGCAGACTTAGCACGGGGGTCCCGCTACCCGGTTAGCGGGTGGGGTCAAGGGGCAACACCCTTGCGGGGTCGAGGGGCAGTGCCCCTAGATAAAAAAATTTGACAATTAAATCTCATATTTCAGCTTCGAAAAATTTGACTAAGTATGGATTTCGCAGGCTCAAGAACTTTTCGCACACTCAATAGAATTCGCACACCACGAGGAATTCGCATACACTTTTCGCACAACAGAGGGATACGAATTCTTCACTGAGAAAAAATTTCACTCTCAGATACGAACTCTTAGCTTTTCGTATAAGCTTTCATGCAAAATCTTCACTTTTCGTACAACACTCTGATGCGAATTCAAGAGAATTCGTATGAGATTCTTATGCTAATTCTACACTTTTCACACCCAGGCATATACGAATTCTGCACTTTTCGTATATAGGCCTATGCGAATTCTTGGAAATTCGTATAATGCTTTATACGAATTTTGTCCTTAGAAACTATCATTCATTGTTTCATGCGAATTCTTCTTCATACGAGTTCTTCGTGCGAAATCCTCAGATCTTGCGAGTTCTTGCTTTGTTCGACTTCGAAACACTGTAATCATACAAAATTCGACCCAAAACTTTGATTTAGACCTCGAAACTTTTTCAATTTGTCATCGTCCATAATCTGAACACTTTCCAATTGATTGATTACACCCAAATCAACAAAAATTCCAAATTTGATGTCAAGAACAGTACGTTTACAACTCGGACCAAAAACTCAATCAAATCCAAATTCACACAAATAGGATGTGAATTGGATGATACAATACAAATCAATCATGTTCTATAACATAAAACGATTACGAATCATAAAAAATAACAAGCAAAAACACATAACATCAACAGATTCGATCTTGGACAGTTGTGTCTGCGAGTTCTTCAAGATTTCAACAAATTTCCATTTCTGGATCAAGTTTCTAATTCTTGTTTGCTCTGATACCAAATGTGATCCTAGTTTTAAGCTCACAATCACATATCACACACACATTTTAGTCACAAGTCATATTTATTGATTATCAAATGTTTACAACAAATTCTCTCAATATGCTCATAGTGACTTTCTCTCACTAACAAAGATCTCTCTTAGTCTGTTGTGTGCGTGTCTCTTAAATTACAAAGGAAACAACCTATTTATACTAAGTCAACATAGTTGACTTTACAACTCAAAACCCTTAACTATTCAACATTTATAAACAAGACCCTCTATTTTAATCTTGAATACAATTCTAGTCTAACAACATACCCCCGATATTCGAAGCATACCCATCCGGAAACATCAACTTCTTCAACAATGAACACGCTTGTGTTAATTTTTGTTTGCTCAAACTGTACGATGACTTTGGTTTCACTACTTTGTTGCTTGAAGAGGAAATGTGAAAATCCCGTTGATTGCAATAAGTCTCTACATCCCTCATCTACTTTATATTCATTTTTTGTTTTAGGCGTATCCATTATGGTGTTAAATAGGTTCTCAAAGATGTACTTCGCAATTTGCATGACATCCAAGTTGTGTCCGATTAACAATGTCTTCCAATACGAAAGCTCCCAGAAGATGGTTTTTTGACCCAATTGTGAGTCCAAGATCACTGAATCACTAGAGAGAGAGAGTAGAGAGAGAGACAAGGATGCGCAAATGTAACAGTTCTATTGAATGTGCGTGAAGTTCTTACAAGACTCAAAGACCAAAGGGACTTAAATACCCTTGGTCAATACAACACAATATATGACATTAGACACAGTATTTGACCAAGCCCTTTAAATACAATGATTACTACACAATCAGACTTAACAATCTCCTCCTTAGTAATCATTGGCGCTTTGGTCTTCAAATTTTATCTTCTAAACCATCATGGACCATTAAAGTGACTTTGAGAAGCAAACTGACTTTTTTTTTTTAAATCTTCTCAATAACTTTCAGTTTGATTAGACTTTGCTGCCTTTGACAAGTCTAGACCAGATTGGAATAAACTTGAACGAACAGTTGATTCATCAGCTTGTGCTCTAGACGACACACCTCTTTTGTAAGACCTTGAATGAACATGTGGTGGTCGGAGCAGGAACAACAAAAGAATTAAAATGGCCGAGAGAATAGAATCTTTGAGCGAATCTTGATCAGCAGATAAACTTTTGAGCTCTTTGTCTCTTTAACATCTCCTTGACTTTTCTGATTTTTCCCCCTCATGACCTTGATGATCTTGATCAACTTGGCCATGCAAATGTTGGAGAGGAGACAGCTTAAGAACTGCAAAATCAAAGAAACAGAGAAAACAGGGGAGGTTTACGCGTCACGTTGGTTGCGCAAACTGAGGTTTGCGTTACATGCAGGTTGCGCAAAGTGAGGTTTGCGTGACATGCAGGTTGCGCAAAGCAAGGTTTGCGTGACCAACTGATTGCTCAAAGTTGACTTAGAAAAAAATTTACCTTTTGAAGCTCTTTGACTCCCCCTACACAAATGCACTAGATATGACAATTCAAGTTAGCATTCATATAAAGAAAATCAGATACTCCCCCTCAAAAACAGATATGATCATTTAAGAAACAATCTCCTTTTTCACTCCCCCTTGAATAATGCTCAAACCCATTTGAAAAAGAATATGAGAACACAACGATTAAAAAACAACAAAGTAAAAATAAAAATATACTGAATATGAAATTTGAAACAACTAAGACATGTAAAAATTTAAACACTAAACAAATAAAATTCTACTTAGTAAAATATCACAGATTTATCAATCAGTTGAAATCAAATACATGTTGTTGGATACAAAGATAAGTTTCATTGCATATCAAGTTAAGACATGTTCAGTTTCAAAAACGTTCATCAATCTATTCAGTGTGCAATCATGTGAACTTCGATTAGCTTCAAGAAAATGTAATTCTAAAAATATAATTGAGAACTTTGCAAATAATCACACTAAGCCATCAAGAATTTAAGACTTTCACAAATTTATAGATTTATCGCAACTCAGAAATATCACCAATTATCATGAGATGTGTGCTCATTGGCATCTTTTAGCAGTGTGCTCATTGGCATCTTGACATGAGTGTGCTCATTGGCATCTTTTAAGTATGTGCACTTTGGCATCTTTTTAATCAAAAAGTTTATTAAGTAAAGAACATGCCGTAAACGTAACTTTCTATCTGACCCTATTGCAGGATTTGGGTCAGCCGCTCTCAGACCAGTTGGCTTTAGGGGACTAGGTGTCAAGCACCCCTTGGAACTTACTTTCCCGGATCAGAAAGGCTACATCGACATATCCTAAACCCATTCATACCAGTAGAGCATGAATTTCGATCTGATTCTATTGAAGGATTTGGGTTCGATCACTCCCAAATCAAATGACCTTAGGGGACCAGATGACAAGCATCCCACAGAACTTACTTTCCCAAACCAGAAAGGTCACAGGTACAAACTTTTAAACTTAGAGATTTCTGTATTTTAAGAAATTAATATTCATCTCAATTACTCGGATCTACATCTAAATGCTTAGCCCATATTTTCATTACAATCCAAAATTCCGATTTTTTAGGTTTTCTAAGCATTGTAAACTATAAATATTCTGAAACACACAACTTTAAAGCAATATCAAAAGCTACAAACATGTTGCTGACTTTTCGAAATTTGTTAGAGTTGAAATTTGAACATATAAAAACTTCAATATAAACAAACAACTTGAAAATTTATCCTAGACACACATTTTATTCAAAAGAAAGAAAATTGTAAAACTTTTACTTGATAGAATAAAATTTGTAAAGATTTAAATTTTTAAAACTGAAAAGAAAGATTTTTTTTAAATGTGTCTCAAAAGATATATTGGGTTGAGTCAAAATTCAAGAAATATTGAAAATGCTCATATTCTTTTAAAATATTGTGAAAACTGGAAATACATCACAGAGATAAAATGCATCAGAAAAAAATAGATATACTCACAGTATCTCGTTAGTCAGAAGCTTAAACTATGAAGAACGAGTCCTAGACTGATATATCTAGAAGTCGTAGTCATTGAAGCACGGGTTCTGAGCTGAAGTATTCATAAGCCACATTTCTCTTACTCCCCCTTAACATGAGGTGCCTGCAACTTTGAATCAGATTTAGACTTGGGTACCCACTTGTATTTGGGCCCGTGTTTGTTAGTTGCAGTTCGTATGGGGAAATAATTATAAGATTTGACAGTTAAAGCATGAGAGATATAATCACACGAATGAACAGAATCATCAGAAGACGAGAAAGCATAATCATCTGAACTAGAATCTGAGGAAGAACATGAGACATGTTTTGAAATTATAATCATTTGCTTTATAGAATATTTTGAAATTTTATTACAAGTAGCAAATTAATCACTTTTATAAAGTCTGTCTACACATTTATCCTCATCAAACATAGAATCAGTAGATGTCCGCTTCGTTCTCCGGATCTGCTTCCATGACTTGCTCAAAGTCCTCTCTGAAAGATTAGAATCGGAAGAAGTAGAACTGTCAGAAATAACTATATCTTATTTCTTCGACTTCTTTGACCGTCTTCTTTTACACTTAGGTTTATAATATTGATCATTGAATGTAAAAGAATCATCAAGAATTTTAGACTTAATATTTAAATCAGAAGGAATAATTTTATCCAAGCAACCAATCTGATCAACTAATAAATCTGAATTTTCCTTGGAGTCTGAAGAATTTTGAGAAAAGATTTTAAAATTAGAAACTTCCTTTTTTGTTTTCCTTAGAATCGGAAGAAAGGCTAGAAATAGAATCCGGTTTTTAAGAAAATAAATTTTCTTCAAGACTAGATGTCATGAAAGAAAGAATAATATCAGATTCAATTTCCTTTAAAATATTTTGATCTTCTATCTTATATTCAAGATCGATGATTTTGCTTTCTAATACTAACGGAGAAGTATATTTCTTAGAATCATAAATGATTGGAGAAATATTTTCCTTATCATAATTAGAAGCATAAGGATTAATAAAATCATCAGACATTGAAGATTTGATAGGAGATATATCATTTAAAATTCTTCTGCCTCTCTTTGATTTTTCAGGGAAATATTTTGCATTTTCATACGTATAAGCAAAAGGAATTTCATTTTTCTTGTTATTCATCCTTTTCTCATTTTCCATATCTAACACTTGCTTCTCTTTCATCCAATCAATTTTAAATTGAGGAGCATAATGAGCAAGAGTCAGATAATCGTATTTATATAAAGTTGGAGATTTTTCAATCACATTGTTTAAACAATGAGGATTTTCAAAACCAAGTCCCCACCTTTGTTTTAAAGCTTTTTCACTCCTCGGTTTGTTCATAAAAATTGTTTGTTGAGATTGATTTCTTCGATAAAGCTTTTCTTCTAATTTATTTATTTTATCTGAAAATTCATCTTTTAAAATAGTCATAGCCGTCAAAGATTCAAGATTAGTCTTATTTGAATTTTCCAAATCATCGAATTTCTTTTGAAATATGTCTTTTGTATTTTCCAAAATAGATTTTTCATCTTTCAAAGAAATCTTCAATTTGTCAATCAAATCTGACTTTTCAGCATTTAAATTTTTTTCAGAAATTAACTTAGAACGCAAATCAGACAAAGCAGTAATTATGATATTCATCTGAGAGGTAATGAAATTATAATCATATTCAGAATATACCTCATCTTTATCAGAATCAGAATCGTCTGACTGGTCATCTCCAACCAAGCACATCTGAGCGATCTCGACGTTTGCAGCTTCGTCGTCAAAATGATCCAACCAGAATTCTTCTTCGACCAGCAAAGCAGTTTCGTTCTCTCTCTTTTCAGCCAGTTCCATTTTCTTTCTGTATTAAGTCGAATCCCTAACCACCTTTGCTCGACACTCCTTTGACATGTGACCCGTCTTTCCGCAGTTGTAGCAGGCTGCAGTCTTTGTCTCGAGTACTTTGGCTTTTGAACCAGAAGTGAAACGAAGATTGTTGGAACCCGACCGTGCTTGGAACTTTTTCTGGTAATGCTGAGAAAGAAGGATCATTACTTTCTGTAAAGCCTCTCCATCATCATCAGTTAACCCATTGTAAGCGTTATCAGACAACGCTTGTTCAGCCAGTTGGCTCGTAAGGAGTGCAACCGGGTCTACTAACTTCTTCTTTTTCTCTAGATTAGTCTTCTTCTCTATCACCAGGCTCTCATCAGTCAGCAAGATCTCGAACATCTCTTGGATCTGCATTGTGGAGATTCTGACATCGTTCTTCAGTCTATGGCATGATTTATTCCATTCTCGTTGCAATGAGTTGAGGAACTTCATATTTAATTCAAGCTTTGTCTTTACAACCTTAATCTCCCTAAGATCATTTATCACGGCACAGAAACGATCATACACAGTCTTTAGTGGCTCCTCTTCCTTGGCTTTGAATTCTTCAAAATTATTCATGTAACGAGTGTGTCGAAGTTGAGTTGCAACAGAAGATCCAAGCATAATCTTTTCCAGTTGTTGCCACATTAGATTAGGATGAGTTTTAAAACAATTAATCCTATTGTATACAGAGTTGGGCAAGGCCAGCATCAGATTTTCCTTAATGTCCCGATCAGCTTGATATGCAGACAACTCATCATGTGAATACTCTTTAGTGGGCTTATATAATCCAGAAGCCAATTTGGGTTTTTCGAACGGTCCTTCAGATAGAATGATCAATATGTCATTACCATTCTTTTGTCGTTCAATGAGTTTAGGAACCAATCTTGCCACTGTGTAAATTCATTTTCATCTATCAGTACAGGTGGACGATTTTCTGTACCCAAGGACATCATTAGATCACTTTTGTAGAATTGAGCTTGATAAGAAAATTTGTCAGAATCCATGGCAGATGTTCAAAAATATTGTAAGTCTGAGATTTGTGCAAAGTTGAGCTTTACGTGAGAAGGGTTTTGCGTAAAGTAGACTTTGCGTGAGCAGGCAGATACGCAAACCAACTTTGGGTGAGAAGCGGTATACGAGAACTGAGCTTTGCGTAACACGGAGGAAACGCAAACTGGACTTTGCGTTAGTAGAAGGATACGCAAAGTATCTTTACGTGAGTCGAGAGATACGCAAATTAGCTTTTCGGGACCATGCTTTGCGTGACTAGTTGAATACACAAAGTAACTTTGCGTTAGACGTTGAATACGCAAACTTGACTTTGCGTGTTAAGAAGGATACGCAAACTGAACTCTTAAGCTGATGGATACGCAAACCACCTTTGCGTGAGTAGCCCAATGCGAAAACCTGAAACACTAACACAGAAACTAATACAACATGAACTTGCGCAAAGTATAGATCTTGCGCAAAACCATGAAAATCAAGTAAAAAACACGCAAGAATTGATTAAAACCTTGAAATTAAACCAACTAAAACACATACAAATGATCGAAAACAATCTTTTAACAACTTTCAAACAACAAATTCGATTAAAAACCACTAAATCATAAATTCGAGAATGAAACAGTACTCAAGAACGAGTTTTCCAGAAAATCTTTAAATCTCAAAAACGATGATCTAAAACTGTTTTTCTTGCAAAATTGTATGAATCAAAAAAGTTCTCTTATCAATTTTGAATCCAACAGACCAATTTGCAAAGAAATTCAATGAAAAACACACCCGAATTTGATGAAAAATCAAGAAAACGAGATTTTCTTGAAAATTTCAAGAAAATCAATCAAATTTTCGATTTAATTCACAAATTCAGGAACGAAAAACAATTTCTCTCAATTCTCTCAAGATTCAGAGGGCTCTGATACCAATTGTGAGTCCAAGATCACTGAATCACTAGAGAGAGAAAGTAGAGAGAGAGACAAGGATGCGCAAATGTAGCAATTCTATTGAATGTGCGTGAAGTTCTTACAAGACTCAAAGACCAAAGGGACTTAAATACCCTTGGTCAATACAACACAGTATATGACATTAGACACAGTATTTGACCCAGCCCTATAAATACAATGATTACTACACAATCAGACTTAACACCAATTATGATTTATTCTAAACCTACTTATTTTTTGTTATACTTGGTCGGAAGGGGAAGCCCACATATACAATTGGAAGGCTAAGTGAAATGAATCTAATATGCCCATTACATTATGGGCAGGCTAACTTGTCATGCGTGCTCCAACCTGACAACATTGCATAGGCAGGGAAGTCATTGACGATCCATAGTAGTATAGACTTCATCTGAAAATTATTATTACGATAGACATCGTAAATAAGAATACCCTCCGTATAGAACATATTTAGATCATCTATTAGTGTCATGAAAAACACATCTAAATTCTGACCTGGGCTACTTCTACTAGGAATGAATCCAAGTTTGACATAAGAATGCTTCAAACACATCCAAGGAGGTAAATTGTAGATGGTAAAAAAGATGGGCCATATTGAATACAGGTTCGAGTTGAATTATTCATGTTGAAACCGTCGTGCATAATCGAAGACGAACATTCTAGATCTCATAAGCAAAGTCAGGATCCCTCGTGTTGAAATGCTTCTAAGCCTTGAATACTTGGATGTACCATCACACCTTCTTCTGTCCGATGATCGTAATGCCAAGTCTTATCTTTTGCGGTCTTTTTTGACATATACAATATTTGGAGTCTAAGAACAATCGTCAAATAAGTCATCTTCAAGTTATGGATCTTGCTTCGACCACTTGTCTTGAAATAATACATCATTACATACCCAACAATGGATTAACTTAGAATCACCTTTATAAAATAACATGTAATGGTTTTTGCAAGCGTCGATTTTTACTTTTGGTAGAGCAAGCTTTTTCAAAGTCTTCTTCATCTAATAGAAGTTACTGAGTAGTTTATCATCTTCAGGTATCATCTCTTTAATTATAATAACATTACGATAATTTGTTTTCTCAGGTACATTACATTATGCCTCTCAAATCAACAATATCGTCGTACCTCCTAACTTCGAGTAATTTGGACACCTATCCTATAAAGTCTTGTCACCAGCTTGTGACATGACATAAAATCCTTAGGCAGGGGTTTGTTCTTCTCATGTTACACCATCGTGTACCATGTAATCGTTACCATTTCAACATACCCTTCATTATGATCTACTATCGGATTAGAAGATTGACCCACGTGTTGATGAGATGCATAGTAACAGGTTTCACCATATGCCCACCAAATGGTATAATCAGAGATGAAACCATATTGCATGAAGTGCAGTCTTACGTCATCCCTTTCTCTATAGTGCATATTTCGACACTTGGAATAAGGGCATCTGATGCAGAGCACTATCCCATCATGCGTAGTTTTCCTTTCAATAAAACCTTCGTTCGCATAAGCAAAGTCCATAAAACCATCCACTGATCAGATAAAGTCCCTCCTAAGAGACCCCCAACTGTCATTCTTTCTATACATACATCCTCTATTTGTAGACATATTCAATAACTACAACAACAAAAAAAGGTAGTTAGTCGATATAATCAAGGTAGAGGTGGTGTAAAGGAGTTTGAGACCCTACAAGTAATTATTTGATTGTTTGAAAGTCAAAACGTAGGTTTAGAGGAGTTTTGGATTACTTGAAAACTCTCCATGTAATAGTTTGACTATTTGAAAGTCAGACTATTGGTGTGAATGAAGTTAGAGGTCCTTTGAATGGCTTTAAAACAATATGTGTAATGGTTTGTGTTGATCCAAACTCTCTCAGTGATTTGATGATGACCCTTTGAAATGCTTAGTGAAAATTATGTTTAACATCTGTATGTATTAGTGTTTCACCATCAATGATTATATACCGAGTCTGTTTAGTACTGCTGATGATCTCTGATGTATTTCTTAAATGTAATCCCTGAAGACAAGTTTTACGAATAACGATGTTCATTGCTGACATCGAAAACAAAGCTGATGAACAAGTGACAAGTCTACTCATGATCTGATGTGGATATCAATGAAACCAAGAGAAGTCCACACACACGATGAATCAAGAGAGAAAGCTTTAGCGATTGCTGAATGTTATTTAGAATCTCTGATAGAAGACTTCATCAGCTACTACTGATCATGAAGCTTACACTCTAAGGTTCATTTGTCTTATCTTTGCACAAATAGTACGATTTGTCAGAAGAGACATACTTTTGTCCAAGATCGTACAACGACTTTGAAGACTGCACTATTCATCAAACAGTTATGAGCATGTTTTTAAAAGTCAGAAGCATGCACCCAATCAAATGATGACACGTGTAAAGTACCTCTGCCATCAATTACATTCATAGGGCATAAATAGAAGGTTTTACCTCACTTTGAAATGTTGCCTTCTATCTTCTTATCTCTCAGTGTATCCTATAGAAACCCTTGTTTTCTATAAGTCCTTCATCCTTTCTCTCTTATTCTAGTGCAACCCACTTAGTGTTTTTCAAGTTTCTTTAGATTAGGTTTACTTAATCTTATTCTGCAACAAACTGTAATATGTATTTTGATTTATCAATAAACAAATTATTAAACCTTAAAATTTGTGTTTGTATTCAACCGCCTTTCTACAAGCTTGTATATCACCTTCGGGACCAACAGTTTGGCTATTGGAAATTCAAACTGTAGGTTTAGAGGAGTTTTGGTTGACTTTGAAACCCTAAGTTTAATGATTTGACTATTAGAAGGTCAAATCATAAGTGAAGGTCAAATCATAAGTACTTATTTTGAATGACTTGAAAACACTATATGTAATAGTTTGGCTATTCAAAAATCAAACTGTAGGTTTAGAGGAGTTTTGAATGACTTTGAAACCCTAAGGGTGCGTTTGGTTTTATGGAATGGATTTGATGGATTTTGATTTCATGGAAGGATTTGGAATTGGAGGGATTTAGATTTGGAAGAATTTAGAATCTTTGATGTGTTTGGTTTAGGATATGGAATGAATTTGAATTCCATTTTTTATAAATAGTTTGTAAAACAAGTTATAAATAATTATAAAAATAATCAAATAATCTTTTTATTATTTGACTATTACAAAACAAATCTTTTTAACATAAATTAAAACATTATTACATACAAATCCTACGAAATCCCATGAAATACTAAACACCTCTGTGGGATTTCAAGATCCTATGTTTGTGGGATTTCAATGAAATCTTGGGATTTCAAATCTACAAAATTCTTCAAACCAAACATGTGATTGGAATGGAATTTAATTCCAAATCCCTTCAAATCTAATCCAATCTTACAAACCAAACATACCCTTATTTGACTATTTAAAGGTCAACCCGTAGGTGGGAATGAAATTGGAGGTATTTAGAATGACTTGAAAACACTAGGTGTAAAAAACTATACTTGCACATACCAAAGTTTACATTCAAAATAATGTTTTCACAAAATTAATCAAAATACATTGCAAGAAATATCATGGTAAACACATGGCTTCATGTATTTTGGTTCATCAACAATATAACAAAATACATATCAATTTAAAATAAACACTCATCCAAAGTAAACACATAGCTTGTTGTTAACTATAAATAAAATTGTTAGAACTTAGTTTGAATCAATTTGTATGTTTGTTTTGTTGACTTTTCTTATAAGTATTGTATGAGGTCAAGGCTTGTTTGACTCATATAAATACCTTGTCTTTGTTTCATTTCCTTGTAACACTCTTTTGTAACCTTGTCATTTGTAATATTTCAAAGTGAGATATATGACAAATGACTTGTGATCATACTTTCTCTCTCTCTCTCTCTCTATATATATATATATATATATATATATATATATATATATTTTCATTAGATTCTTGATTCTTTAATTGTCAAATGCTTGAATCTGGAATCACAATTGGTAATAGAGCCTAACCAGATTAATTAGAATGCAACCAATTTGATACAAAGATCAATTGTTACTGTTCATAATGAGATTGGATTAATTTTGCTATTTTGTATTGTTTTTGTTAAATTTCTTGTTGATTTGTATGCGTATAGTGTAGTAGAACACTTTTGATTCACATTGTAATCACAAATTCACTGTTTTTTAAGGGTCAATTTCTCAAATTTGTGAGTTTGTATGTTCTTGATGACATCGCATTGTATTTTGATCTAAACATGTTAATTTTGTTGTTTCTTCATGCAATTGATGCCAATGGATTGTTCTTGATGATATTGTGATCAAATTCACAAAATTTCATAGGCTAATTTAAAGGATTGAATCGAATTTAGTGGATTACAGTGGTTTTTGAGTCGAAAAGTTCAGAATTCGCAGGATCTGAAGAATTCGCATGTTCTTGGGCTCGCATGCAACTAAAGGAAAAGAATTACTAAGGACATAATTTGCATCCCTCGTGTACGAAAATATAGGTTTTCACATAGTACTGGATACGAAAAGTGGGAATCCGCATCCCATTACGTACAAATTTGGTAGAACTCGCATCGTGAAGAAGAAAACTTTTCTAAGTCCAAAATTCGCATCGATACGTGAAGTTGAGAGTGTTGAATTTGAATAAGTGTGAAATTCGCATCACCTTTGTGTGCGAAAAGTTCAAAGTCTAAAATCTGCCAAGTCAAGAATTTGCATCCTCCTTGTGCGAAAAGTAAGTATTTCACATCGTAAAGCATGCGAAAAGACAAAACTCACATCCTTCTTAATGCGAAAAGGGGAAATTCGCATCTAACTACGTGCGAAAAGTGAAGGATTCTTATCCTTTTGTGTGCGAATTTTGAGCATATGCGAAAAGTTTTTCTTTTGTGTGCTAAAAGTTCAATTAGAAATTTTTTAACTTTTTCTGAACATTTTTTAAAGTTGATTAACGATCATTTCAAGCATTTTATCATATTATCTTTTAGGATGCCTTACACACATGAGAAAGGGAATAATGTTTTGACAAACAGAGACTGTGTTGTAGCATACATGCCTGAGATACCAGTAATTGAAGCTGAAAATGAAGAGCTTAAATTCAAAACACAGAGTTAAAAGCTGAGAATGCTGATCTGCAAGTCAGATTGAAGAAAGCTGAAAAGAAGGTATCTACTTATCAGGCAAAGGGAGCTGAATGGATCAAAAAGTTTGAAGAGAGAAGTAAGAATGAGAAAGTTGAACTAGAGAAAACTTTCAATCTGAGATTGTCTGATCTTTCTAAGAAAGTTGAGCAAGAAAAGAAAAATTTAGAACTCAGATGTATAACAATTTCAAAGCAAGTTTCTAAGTTTGAAAAGATTTTAATCTCTAGAAGAGATATCTTTGAAAATGAGAAGAAAAAGTTTTAAAAGAAAATTATTGTTATTTTCAAAGAGATTTCAGAAAAAAAAATAAAGACTTGGAAAAGGATTTTGAAATGGAAAGAAAAGTTTTTGAAACTGAAATTTCCAAATTAACAAGCAAACTAGCTACTTTATCTTCAGATGTTGTGAAAGGATAAAGGAGTAAATCTGATCTGCAAAGCAAGTTTGATAAGCTTTGTAATGAAAAATCTAAATTGTCTGATAAAATCAAACAACTAGAAATAGCAAATGCTGATTTGTCTGATAAAATAACAGCTGATACAACTGACTTATCTTCATATGATGATGACTCAAATAAATCAATCTTTTTTTTTTCAATATGTTTCTAGCCTATTTCAGAAAATGGTTTTCAAAAAGAAAAGTGTCAAACCAAATGTTTTGAAAACAAATCAGATTAAACCTTCAAGTTCATTCTATGTCAAATCTGCTGATAAACATGCTAGCTATTTTTCAAAATTTAGGAGAGATCATATGATTTGGGTTGTAAAAGGATCTCCTCAAGCTGAGAAATACCAGAAATCAAGTGCATCTATACCAAAGGTACAAAAGAACAAGTCACCTAAAGGTAAATCCTTTGCTAAGTCTAGTTTCACTAAGTCTGCAAATCATTTAATCAAATTAACTAAAAGAACAATTTGTTGTTCTTATTGTAGCACTGATGACTTTGTACACAAAACACATATTCAAAACTGGTATGGTTCATATAGAGTTTATTCACATGATTATGTATATCACAATAGTGGAAACTATTCAAGGAAGTTTCCAAGTACTAACAAAGAAGAAGGACCCAAGTTCACATGGGTACCAAAACATGTTAAACCTGTGGTGCAGGAATCTACTACTTAAGGGAAGCAAGAATGCTGACTTCTGAACACAACAGTTCAGGGCTCAATCTTCAAAGTTAATGAATGTGGACTTCTGAGTAAAACAACTCAGGACTAATAGTTTAAAGTTTACTACTGAAGGACACTTTGATTGTCAAATATTTCAAATGGAGTATTTCAATATTTGGGAGAGAATGTAAAAATGTTATATTTTTGGGAGAATGAAATGTTAAGTTTCAAGAACACCGAATGCATTAAATGTATGCAGGTATGAAGGGGGAGCATATTTATTCAAAACCAAAAAGTCCAGTTTAAGTCAAGGGGGAGCAAATCAAAAATCAATGTTCAAGGGGGAGCAAATCAAAAATAAATGTTCAAGGGGGAGCACATACAAAAGGGGAGTACGTGTGTTGTGTGTGTCCAAATGTTTTTCAGAAAAAGAAATTGAGCTTAAAAAGTTTCCATTTTGGAAAATTTCCTTTTTAGGAAAGTTTCTATTTTTGGAATTTTTGGAAAATGTTTCTATTTTTGGCAAAATCCTTGTTTAGAATGTTTTTTACAAAGTTGAAAATTTTGCTAGCTCCAGAATTCGCACATAGTGGCATGCGAATTTGTGGATTTTGCATCCTGTTGCATGCGAAAAGCTACTTCTCGCATCCTTTGGAGTGTGAAAAGCAGCAATTCGCACGTAGGGTCATGCGAATTTCTCTTTTGGCACAACAATCTGCATATTGTGTCATGTGAATTGTTCACACACTTTGTCTTATTTTCTTAAAGACAAATCTTTCCTTTGCCATGCGAAAATTGAATGGCTACTCAGATTGTGCCATGTGTCATCTTCTTTCTTGTCTATAAATATCAATGTTTTCCTCAGATACATTCACTTTTCTCATTTGGCAATCTCATACATATTCTTCACTTAGAAACCTCAAAATCCTCGTGTGCGACTTTCATCCTTAGACTTTGATTTCTTTGATTATTTCGATTCAATGGGTACTAAAATGATTGATAACCAATCTGTGGAGCAACAAGTTCAAATGGATTAAAATTCACCTCAGGAATCTAGGGAATATCCTATGCCTTCATCCAGATCTGACTACCAGTCTCAATCTGGTGTCCACCCTCATCTTATTATGATCACAGCATATGTGAAGAAGTTGTTATCACCAAATAATCACTCTCTTGATTTCAACCAACTGAAGATTGATCCTCTTGTTCTTGGTGTTCTTCAAAATCATCCTATTAGATATGCATTAGTTGCTTAAGTTACAATTCCTAAACTATACTTGCAACAAACTTGGAAGACAATCAGATACCTTGGAAATGCTAGATTTCCATAGTTTGAAATCCAGATTGATCACTACAAATCAATTTGGGTTACAAGAGGTTAAGATTTATTCTGGATCTTCCTGAACCTGATTCAAGAGAAGGTAGAGATTCATATGACGAATTCCTAATTGATACAGAAGTGTTTGAGGGAATCAGAGCTATGGGGTATGTTGGCCAGCTGACTAAGGTCAATAATTTCAAGAAGAAAAACTTACCACCATTCTACTATACTCTCTTCTCAGTGATCAATATGTGTCTGACTGCAAAGAAACATGGAACTGACAATGCCAACATCAACATCCTCAAACCATTCCAGGAAATTGTCTATGATTTGCATGTGGACTATGCAATTGTATTTTGGAATTAGCTGTATGAGAGAGTACTGTCAAAGAAGACTTCAAAAGCTCCAACTTTTGTGCCATATCAAAGGTGTCTTGCTCTAATCATCAGGAGCATGTTTAGAAGCAACAAGGACATATCAAAGAGACCTAATCATCTAGTTGCACTAGCACATTCTATGAGATTTTTTATGAAACAGAAGAAGAGCTTTAACTATTCTATGCCTATTCCTGAGGCACTGCTAGATTATGATGATTTGGACTCCGAGTGTGTTTTAGCTTATAGAGAGTCCATGGGATGACCAACAACCTACCCCGGACTCAAACCCTAAGAGAGAGGATACATTGAGGGTTCAAGCTACCAAGGGGTGCAAGAACGGGGAGTGAAGAGGAAAAATACTGAGAGTGGTACTGGATGGGGTCAAAGACCTAGACTAGAAGCTACAGGGTCATAGGAAAATTCCTCACATCTAGTGACACCTGCTTCTAATGAAAGTCAAGGCTCTGAAACTGGGTCGGATCCAGCTCTAGCAGCAAATGAAAGTGATGATGAAAGCATACCTTCTGCAACAGCTGATGAGGTTGAGACAACTGATGATATACTTGTTGAAAGTGATGCTGAAGATGATAATGATGATGATATTGATGGTCAAGATGATCAAGATGATCAAGGTGGAAATGTTGTTCAAACTAATAACGATGATGATATTGGTTTGTTGATTTCAATGATAATATCATGGACATGGATGTAGGCTCAACTGTGATGGTAGTAATTGGTGATATAAGGAATGATGAGGGAGGTTTAATTGGAAATTTGAATGTGAGACAGAGTGGAAAGGAGAAGAAGAACATGGTGAGAGTTTGAGAATCCTAACCTACAAATTCAGAAAGGCAGTCACATCTACCACTTTGCCGCATGTGTTGCTAGTAAGTGTTGAAACAAACATAAGTAGTCATCTTATGCATATGCACACCTCAGCCAGCCACTCTACCACCTCTCGACAAGTGTTAGTTTCATATACTCACGGGGATATAACACATAATCTATCTAGTTCTCATTTGGAGAGCTCAGGTATTGAAACTAGAGAACATCAACCCCAATTATCACTTCCTTTGTCTGCACCATTGAGTCTAGTGCCTTTGATTCACCAATCATTATTCCTAGGACACATATTGATACATCCTTATTTGTTAGAAGTCTAAGTGACCTGACCAGAACACCCAGAGTAGCTCCTGCATTAGGACTACAAGGACCGGGTGGAAGTCCTGTCATTGCTACCACATTGCCAACAATGAGCACAGGCCATGTTACCAGACTTTGTGTCACAGGAAACTCTCGACGGCGCCTTAAAGGCTGTTGAAAACCGATTGTTGGAGAAATTCACTGAAGAGATTGGGGGACTTAAAAGGTTGTTAAAGGGGAAAGGTCTAGCAGTTGGGCCAGAGCAGCAAGTTCTTCTTACACCTCCACCTCCACCTCAACCTACTGAAATTAGCATTGATGAGCTCAAGTCACTTCTTTTTCCTAAACTTCTATCCCACGCACTAAATAACTAGTCTGATGCTGATCTCTTGACCTTACTACAATCTCAACACCGAACACCTCCACCATCTGTTCAAATCCCAGTAGATGAGGTCAAAGCTTCAGAGTTCAATTCATTCAAATCATATGTTTTGAAGTCTATAGAGGCAATGTAAGTTGCCTTTCTAGATTTTTCAAAAGTGGTTCAGACATCTTGCAAGACCCATGCCTCTATTTCTAATACAAGGCATGATCATGATTCTGATCATGACCATGAGGGGGAGATGAGTCAGAAACAGAGAGCTGATATTGATGCTGCTACTGAAAATGTTATTGGTGGATCTCAGTCTGTGGAAGGAGACAATGTTGATCATGGTGATATGAGAAATGATCTAAGTTATGTGACAGGAAAGGATATTTTTCTTTATGTCAATCCAAATGTTGAACCAAGGGTTGCAAAGCTTAAGGTATTTCAAGGGAGGAAATTGTTTTGTTGATTGGAATGGAAGCTGTGAATGTTATTGATTTATCTTCTGATGATGAAGAAGAAGATATTGATGATAGGTATGAGCAATTTTAGTAGATAAAGGAAGAGGAAAAGGAAAACTTTATTGATGTTTGTGATGATGAGAATGAAGTAGAGATCATTGATGTTGATGCTAAAAATGTCAAAGAGGTCATACCAGAAAATGAGGCCAGTTTATTAGATGATTTGAATGATGATAGAGATATAGAGGTACTGAATGTGATGTTTAGTCCAAGCAATCTAGAAGACATTCACCTAAGCTTAGTTCACAGTGATGTACTAGAGCTAAATATGACAGAGGCTCATGTCATTCCTGATTTTAAAAGTTTTGAATTCCCTGAAGCTGATGTTAATGTTGGTCAAGGTACTAATGTTGAAGAAGAGTTGCCTTACCAACCTAAGCCAAACAACCCTCTAAATCAATCAGAATCCCAGACAGAACCACTTAATGTGTTAGAAATTCCAAGTGAAGCAGGTCCTTCTGGTACTGCTAATGAAGTTGTTCCCTCTAATCCTCAAGCTTGGTATGATGAATTTGGTCCTACAAAAGAAGAATCAAGAAGGATTCGTCATGCTTTCAGAGCTCCATTTTTAGAAGAGGAAAAGAGATTGTTTGTGAGAAAAATCAGAGTGTTGGATAGAAATTGGATTTTGGGTATTCAAGATAAGTCTCTTGATTATCAGTTTGAGTATGTAAGAATGATGAGCTTTTTGGAAAAGAATGTCAAAAGATATAAAGAGCAGACATGGAATTGTTGTGATCAAAGAAGTTAGACTGAAGAAATTTGTGAGAATTTGGTATCTAGAGTTTACGGTGATGAGAAAAGACAGGAAGGAGTACATGTTCTCTGAAACTGATTTTCCAAATATTCACTTTGATGATCTGGAATATATGTATCATGAGTTTAGAGACATGGCAATCATATTTGAAAATATCACTTATGCTCTAGAGACAATCAAAAAGTCCTTAAGGAGGCACATTTTCTATACTTATTGTTATGATTTCCAGCTTGGTATGGAAACCAATCAGAAGAGAGTCAACATGCTTGCACCTGATATGACTCATCCCAATCTTGAAGAAACTCCATTGTATACGGTGTTAAGAGAGCCAGAACTTGGAGTTGTTTATGAAAATGGAGAAAAGGAGAAAAGATTCATGAGAGCTACTAAGATAGCAAAGTATTATGATGGTACTTTAAGGATTGTTCTGCAAAAGCTCGAGGATATCTATGAAGAAAGTCTGAGGAAAAGATTAGCTGAAGGAGATCATTTGCCAAGGATGGATAGAACTTTCATTGGGCATGCTATCCTAGCAATTCAAGACATAATTGATTTCAGAGCAAGTATAAGAAGATTTGAATCTTACATGGGAATCAAAAGAATTAGTCTTAGAAGGTGGACAAGATAATTTGCTGAAGATTTGCAAATTGATCCAAAAGGTGGAGAATATTAGAACTTGGTTTAAATCAATTTGTATGTTTGTTTTGTTGACTTTTCTTGTAAGTATCATATGAGGTCAAGGCTTGTTTGACTCATATAAATAACTTCTCTTTGTTTCATCTCCTTGTAACTCTCTTTTGTAACCTTGTCATTTGCCAAGGATGGATAGAACTTTCATTGGGCATGCTATCCTAGCAATTCAAGACATAATTGATTTCAGAGCAAGTATAAGAAGATTTGAATCTTACATGGGAATCAAAAGAATTAGTCTTAGAAGGTGGACAAGATAATTTGCTGAAGATTTGCAAATTGATCCAAAAGGTGGAGAATATTAGAACTTGGTTTAAATCAATTTGTATGTTTGTTTTGTTGACTTTTCTTGTAAGTATCATATGAGGTCAAGGCTTGTTTGACTCATATAAATAACTTCTCTTTCTTTCATCTCCTTGTAACTCTCTTTTGTAACCTTGTCATTTGTAATCATTCAAAGTGAGATATATGACAAATGACTTGTGACCATACTTTCTCTCTCTAGATTTTCATCAGATTTTTGATTCTTTAATTGTCAAATTCTTGAATCTGGAATCACAAAAATACATATCAATTTGCATTTGGAGTCTCATACATTTTTATGTTCTAATCAAAAGTCAAAATTCATAGGAAGTGAAACTAGAAAAAAGTCAAACTTGATTTGTGGTGATGGCTATCGACGGTGGGCGGTGGTGGTGGGAGGGGAGAATTTATAGAGAATTGTGGCCGGTGGTGGTTGTGGTGGCTATCGATAGTGGTAGTGGCGGTGACTGGCGGAAAAGTGGTGGTAGTGGAGGTAATCGACAACGGTGGTGGCTCGTCGTTGGCAGTGTTGGCTCGTCGTCTTCGTGATCGTCTCGCACTTTCTCTCGATCTGAAACTGGGTGATTAATTAGGGTTCCTATTTGTAGCCAATTTTTATAATAAAGGTATTTTGAACAGCGAAGGATTTCCTGACGGAAATTCCATCACTAATTATTGACGGAACAACATCGTCGCTACTTTAGAGGAATCCCTTATTTTCTTAAAATAATTTTAATTAATAACTTATAATTAATTCTAAAATAATTTATTAACCGACAATTTATAAATACTTATTAACTATTTTATCAACTAATAATTTATAAATTCTTATTATTTATTAGATTATTTTTAAATATTTCATAATTTTTATTTAATTAATAATAAATATTAAATACTAAATAAACTAGAACTATAAATATAACACACTTAAATTTGGAAAGAATAACAAATTTAAAATTATATATAATATATCAATTAAAGGAAAATTTCCTTTACCTAAATCTATACTTGGTTACCTCAATAACAATTCTAGATTTTAACATCAAAATTATACTTACAACGTTACATGAGGTCTAGATTAAGCACGAGAGTGTTATTAAAATCAAAAATTGCAACTATCTCCAAAGTACATAAGACATCTCCAATTAGGTAATTTCTTCCGGTGCGTTTACCTAGTACTCAACTCATCACATGTGATGCTAGGTATTCCCCAACGAGGATCTGATACACATGACGACAAATAAGAAGGGTTAGACTTAACGCCTAGTCAGTTCAGAAATTTTTTGTTATTTATATGAAACGGTAAACTTGAAAGATTGCTTACTTAAATAATAATTTCTCAGATAAAATATCTTTAACATAAAAACAACATCTTTCCAAAACCTCCATTTTCATGATGAAAACCCAGTAACTAAACACCCATCAAACATAAATGTAACACCCTAAAAACCAGAGTGAATGTAAAATGCGAAAACTGGACAAATAAACATCAATGCCTGGTATAAATCTCCCAAGAAGGGGAATGTACTAAGCCTTTATAAAAATCTGGATACGGATATGGAATTCAACAACAAACTAATCTAAACATAACTATCTAGATTACATCGGTTGTTAATCCAAAAATCACCAAAAGAATGGCACATAAACAATTGTCCAACATCAAATATTAGTCATCTCAAAACCCCCTATACCAAGCTCGTCACTCAAGCCCTTGGCAACCCACCGCTAATGGGAACCTGTTATACATATCATTTGAGAAAAAGTGTTAGGCTTAAAGCCTAGTGAGAACATACAGTTTATAATTTCAAGAGATATAAACAGTTGTATCAAAAGGAAATCTTTTCAATAAGTTTCGGTTTACAAAAGAAATATTTTCCACATAAAGACTGATCGGTCCAAAAATTCATCTTGTGATGGCGGGGGAAACTCGATTTTCCAAGGATTGCGGCGGAACACAAAAGTAGGCCACAATCCGAGTTGTGAGCTAAATACATGGAATCCATGGCTACGAACAACGAAGGTCCGTACTAAGATGTAAGGGAGGGCCCTCGAGGAAACCAGACATACTCGTTCACTAGGACTACATTATGACCCATAGCTAGTAACCGGTCTCACATAACCGTACCAAATGGCCCCCGAGGATCAAATGCATCCATAGCTACAGAAAGGGGAATAGACATCCCAATAATAAAATCCGACTCAAAACCTAGGGATCCACTAGTAATGGTACAAATTTGTCACAATAACATATGTGACCCACCATAGATAGTCATATGGTATAAAAAAACATTTTATAAACAAAATGTTTTCCTTCAAGTTTAACTGCCGGTAAGAATGAAAATCATAAAATGAGTTTATATACATTCTTTCAAATAATCCACATAAATGTGCAAGTAAAACCTCCTTTTTACTTCAAATAAGATGGAACCCATTATTTTAGTTGAAAATGATCAGGAACCCTAAAATTTCCCAACACTCAAGTTATATCAAAATGTAGTAAACTTAGATCTGAAACCATGGAGATATATAGAAGTTCAAAATGTAAGTTTTGACATTTATAAAGTTTAGAAAAAGGTAGTAGGAACTCACCAAATAGGTTTTAGACGAAAACCCGAAAAACCAGATATCGATATCCGAGAGAAGACGAAACTTTCTATACCGAACCCTTGCTAGATACACTTAATACTAGCAATAAATGGTAGCTTGAAGCTAACCAAACAAACAAAATAAGAAGAAAGAGAGAGAGAAACTTGAGATTGAGATATTCTGCCAAAAAGAGATATTTCCAGGAAATATCTATTTAACCCACTGAGGCCACCGCGCGGGTTATGGCGCGGGCTAAGTCGCGCTGTGAATCGTGCCACCCTCTGGAACTCGCAACCAATAAGTGCACCGCACGGGTTATGGCGCGGGTACACTCGCGCCGCTCACTGGACAAACCCCAAACAAGGAGTGCACCGCGCGGGTTATGGGGCGTGCTAAGTCGCGCCGTGACTCGCGCCGGCCACCGCCTTTGCTTCTTCTTCCAAACTGGTCAAACGAAACTCGGGGTGTTACAATAAAACCAAAATCCAATACTCACACGAAATTCGAATAAGGACTACTATCCAAATACTGAAAATATGGATAAAACTTTATTATTGAAAACATTAATACATGGAGGAGATCATATATACCCAAACCATTAATTAAGGTTAATCTCTAAACCTAAATAACACTAAAACATGGATACAAACTATCTAAAAATAACATCTAATAGTGACGGGGGAGACTCGTATCCATCGAATGTGGCGAGAATAAAGTAAGCCATCCATCGACCTTATCGAGTAGCACCTCAAGATTTAATTTACCTTATTGTCTATTCCCAGGAGCAACTCAGCAACGAGCAAATTAAAGTGGAAAAATGTCCCTAAGACTCATCTAGTCAAAACTGAACCAAAAGCTCAACAACTAAATATGACTATTACATGAAAGTCATCATAAGCAATATAAAATGTGTTTAATCAACATTTATGCAAACCCATGCTTTAAAGACACAATTAACTCAAAAACTAACCAGTGGTTGAGACAAACCATTGTCCAATTAGTGTATTCAAGAAATATTGGGTGCCAATAAGAAAATCTGTTGTTTAATTTTGGCTAATCAACATTTAATTTGATATTAATTTTAATTCAAACTCTCACAACATTATTACCACTACACTTATATTTATAATTGATTATGTGTTTTATCTTTAATTTATTGTATAACAAATATACCTAGTAAATTATAATAATAACTCATTTAATCGATTAGCAAATAGTTATTTGAATACTTAATCATTTGATTCAAATGTTTATTCAGTTTTTTTAAATTGTTTTTTCCACATAATATTCAAATATTTACATTAGTTATAAATATTTAATTATAATCTCTCATGTTATAAATAATTTTTGGAAGTTTCAGTACTTCCAATCCTATATATTTTGTTATTTTACCAAAAATCTTCAAAATGCTATTAAGATGTTAAAAGTTTAAATTTTATTTGATACGAAAACCGATATATATTTGACCTTGTGACAATCAAAGTATTAAAACATTGAAATTGACTTCATATGTCTAACATATATTTTTTGGCCATCATGCTAAGAGCTATACATATTAGGGTTATCTTAAAAATTTTTAACCAAATACACTGCACAATATCAAAAGGGTTTTGTCCAATAAATTGAGTAATATTTTTTCAAAAACTGAAATATTGATGAAATATTATCAACAAAATCTATAAACATGCAAAAATCCAATATTGTTACGATAATGAAATTTCATGCATAAAAATTATTATGAACCATAGTTAATTATCTTAAAATATCATATATTCTCTATTATTTATGACATCATGGACACAGAAGGACTTGATTAGCATAAGATAGACTCGGAGAAATATAACTAGATATGTAAAAAAAAATATGTGAAAACCATCAAACACCTATTGGCCCTAAAAACTGACTGTTTGAAAAGGTACAAGTAGATACCTTGAAATTTTTGAGACGATACATCAGCCACAACCTTCGGAGTGAATACCATTAAGTAGAAAGCCCCAAGAACTGCGGGACTCCCCAAAAAGGAAAATTGGGAATATTAATTACAATGTTACTTCCCAAACTAATAATACAGTGAAATGAAACCCATCTACTCCATCACAAGAAGGTAACTAGTTCAACATGAAAATGACATGTCTCAAAACTTGTATCATACATCCTTTCCATCTTTCACATATCAACAATCATACGAATTGTATCACCCTAAAATAGGAGTAAATTTAAAAAAAAATCGACATAGAAAATACCAACAATAATAGAAATAACCCAAAATAGGGAGATTGTAAATCATTTACAAACCAAGATGAGAGATGATAATTAACAACCTACTTAATCTAAACTAATAAAAGCTTATATTACAGGTAGGTGTCACTATCATCAATAAAAGAATCCTATCCACGTATATCTCTAAGTTGAACCAAAAGCTATGTATATCCCAAAAGTGCCTCTACCGACAAATAATTCTCCAATCAAGACTTCGGAGCCCCATCGCTAAGAGAATATGATATACATGCCATTTAAGGAAAGTGTTAGCCTTACACCTAGTGAGTGCAACAAATTATAGAATAAATCTATAAAATATTAAAACGGAAAACAAAACTTTAAATCTAAATAATTATAGCATTTAAATCATCTTACCTTGGAAGGGCACAACACATCTTATGATGATGAGAGAGATCCGATTTACCATGGATAGTGACGGAACATAAAAGTAACCCACGTTTCATGTTATATAAGCCTTCACTTACGAATTTATATTCATTAAGATCTAACAAGCTCAACTTCCCAAGTCTATTGCTTGCAGAGTTACCAAGTTCAACCATACTAGGTCTCTACCTTAGGATCTCCAATATCCAAGTTTGAACATGTTCACTATGAAATTATTTTTTATTGGTATATGGAGATGCCCGACTCCAAGAGCCCACACCTTATTCCCCATGAAGACCCAATGCCTATTTCAAGTTACAAGTAGGAATTTATCATCCCATACACAACCAATAAAGACGACTTCTATAACCATGGATCCATCACATTATTGTCTATCACATAAAATCGTCTAGCTATACCACATTACGTCTAACATATATGTGTGTCCCACAATACGTACACATCAATCTAATATGACACAATTATGAATTCAATCATTTTCTATTAATCAAAATTTGATTACACAGAGGCTCTCAAATATTCTCTCTCTACAAATTGATACAAGCATAATCTCATCTAGTCATATGAGTCTACAAACGAAAAACACTTACATACAAACTACTCTTACAACACTAAACACTTACAACAATGACAAACTTTGACTTTTCTTTATTACAAAGACTTTGACTTAGCTTGAGAGTTGACTTGAGCTTTTGACTTTGACTTAAATTCCATCTTCATTCTTCATGATCTTGTATCCAACTTATTTATGCACTAACAATCTCCCCCTTTTGATCCAAGATCATCTTTAAAAAGATATGCAGTACAATTCCCCCCTTTGATGCAAGAATAGGTTATCACCCCCTTTGGATAAACTTGCATTTCTCTTCAAATGAATTTCATCTTGAAAGCACGTTCTTTCCCTTTATTACAAAATTAAACTTTCTATCCTTTGAACTGTCTTTAGAACTTTTCTCTAATCTTCAATGTCTGTAGATATGTTCTTTAAGAATCTTTAATAATCTCCCCCAAGGTTGTAGAAACCTCTTTCAGACTCCAGAAAGAAATTATCTTCAGATTTAACTCTTTTAGCTTCAACAAATTATCTTCAAAGATTAGTGATCTCCAACGAATAATCTGAACTATCTGTTTCAAATATGTACAATCCCTTCATAACTTGCATTCTTTGACAAATACTAGCAACAAACTTTCTCCAAATCAAACTTCTTGAAATAATTTCTACAAAACTTTTACAAACTTTTCTTCAACCAACATTTCTTGAAATTATCTTCTCCCCTTTTTGATGATGTAGCATGGAAATCATCAAAACTTCATCAAGAAATGTCATTAATCTTTCTAACCACTGATCTTTGTCACATGAGCCTCTGATCATCCGTCAATTCATAAAGTATTCATCTGAATCTTTTCAAATTCAGACAAATAAGAATGTAACACCTGAATCGACAAATGAATCAGTTAAAATGTCTGTCAGTAGCACTAAGCCACTATGTGTAACAAATACACATTGGAAAGTAGCTTTTTGATGTTCACTCCCCCAGGTCTTCCATTCAATCATCGAATAATACGAGTTTATTCTATGAACGTTCCGATAGAAAAAACAAATTCCCTGTGTGTTCGTGCTTGTGTATGAAAGAATTAAGCATAATTATTGCTTTTGATAATAAGCTCAAAATGTGTAAACCATTGAGACAACAATAGTAATACACAGACTTAATTGTGCATGATCGAAGTGCGAATGTGGGGCAGACTTCCTTCTTTTTCAATATCCAGATTTTCCAAATGAAAACCAGATAGATTATATGTTGCATCCCCAAGAAAAATTGAAACATTTCTTTGTTAAGAAAGAAATGAGTAGTTGGTAGTGTATAAATCAAGAGTTGGCATGGGCTAGATGCCTGTTTCAATGATGTTCACAAAGATTTGTGAGACAACAGTAATATGGTTGCCCGACTCAGAAAAATTCGGTGTAGAGTTTGATATTCTTTTACTCTGATCTCTCACCCTCTTTCTTTTTAACATTGAACTCACTTCTAACCAAACTCTCTATTCATTTTATCTCAGCACACACCTACACTTAGATAATGACTTCTCGCCACTCGATCACGCAAGGTTAACTTCTTGGGTAGGAAACACTGGTTAACGTGAATCCATAGAAGTTCAGTTAAGTTCTCACACAATGACCCCATGTTGTCCTATAAGCAAAGTGTTGCTCAAAACGGTTTAACTTGAACATTTAAAGCATAACAACGAAATACAAGTCATATATAATTATGCTCATGAAGATTTGAGCATTTTAATCATGGAATATTTTTCAAAACAAGTATATTGAATGAATGAAATGAATACAAGAAACTTGTTTGAAAATCTGACATTGTATAAAAAGATCAAATATGAATGATTTATCAATACAAGCTTAGGTCATGAAATATTGGACATTGTCTATACGAAACAAATATAGACATTCTTGAAAGAAACGTTTTGAATAAATCAACGCTCGAATATCAATGAAGTACAAATGGGGTGTGTTACCATCGAAAATTGGTTTCAATATGAGACATGGTAAGAACATATCAACAAAAATAGCAAACCAGTGTGTGTGAATACTTGACAATATATGGAAAAGATAAAACACAAGTATATATCTTTGAAAACACACAGTTTATTAGACATTAAAGTTCATAGAATGAAAACATTTAGAATCACACTTCTGTATTCATAAAAACTTTTAAGAATCAAGAAGTGGTTTGAACATTTAAGAACATGATTTCTATGTTTTAATGTCATCCTTCTTTCAAACATATATGAGATTAAGATTAGAAATATTTCTTACGCTTAGCATTAAATCTCATGAAGTCATCTCAAAATTCATATTGAATATGATCATAAAAGTTCCCTCTCAAAATCTGCATCAGTCAAAAGTCGTCAAAGTACAAAGTCTTGTTCACACACTTTATTGAAAATTAAAAAACATGAAAACAATAAAACTTGATAAGAATGAGTTATGATCAGATGTAATCAGAAATCAATGTCCTAACTCCCACTGGAAAAATGCATTATAAGATATTTCAGTTAGGATCTACAAAATTCTCTAAATTTCCCAAAAATGTAGATCATCTTATCATTGTGTCACACTCCCCCTGAAATCATGAATAAACCTTTCAGTGTAGATATCTTTCAGATTAGAAATAAAGAAATGAAGAAAAACAACAAAACAAAATTGTACTAGGTAACAACAGATTAAGTCTTAAGATTTAAGATTTAACATGCCAAGTTTTGAAATGAGAAAATTAAATCTCTTTTCTTCAAGTGGCTTGGTAAATAAATCAGCAAGTTGATAATCTGTGTTACAAAGTAAAGTTCGATTGTACCTTTTTCAACATTATCTTTTATAAAATGATATCTCACGTCGATGTGCTTGGTTTTCGTATATTGCACAGGGTTAGCAGATATTGCAATAGCGCTCTTTGAATCATAGAAGATCGGGATTTTGTTGTACTTGAAGCCATAATATCGGAGTTGTGTTCGCATCCACAGCACTTGAGAATAGCAGCTAGCCGCAACTACGTACTCTGCCTCAGCTGTTGAAGTAGATACACATAATTGTTTCTTCGAAGCCCAACTCACGAGTTTATCGCCTAAGTATTGTATGTGTCTCGAAGTACTCTTCCTGTCAAGCATACAACCTGCATGATTTGCGTCTGAATACGCCGTGAGCTCAAAACCTGTATCTTTAGGATACCATAGACCAAGATATGCAGTTCCCTTCAGATATCTAAATATACGCTATACCGCAGAGAGAAGGGATTCTTTAGGTGAAGTTTGATATATAGCACATAAGCACGTAGAAAACATAGTATCTGGAGGACTAGTCGTCAAGTACATTAAATAACCAATCATCCCTCCATAGGTTCTAACATCGACAACTTTTCCCGAAAAATCAGCTCCGATCATAGTTCTTGGTACCACCGAGGTACCAATCGGAGTACAATTTTCCATTTTAATTTTTCTCAGAATATCATAAACGTACTTCGCTTGATTAATGAAAATCTCCATAGAAAATTGTTTGACTTGTAATCCGAGAAAAAAATTCATCTCTCCCATCATACTCATCTGAAATCTGGACACCATGAGGTTTGAAAATGTTTTACAATACTTTGGGTGAGTTGAACCAAATATTATATCATCCACATAAATCTGAATTAAAATGATATCAGCTTTCTCCTTTTTAATGAAAATAGTAGTATCAATTTTACCTTTTGAAAATCCCGACTTGACTAAGAATTTAGATAGAACATCATACAAGAAGAGAGGCGCTTGTTTCAAACCATAAAGATATTTTTCCAGAATATATACATGATTTGTTTATTTGGATTGACAAAACCTTTAGGCTGCGAGACGTAGACTTCCTCCTTTAAGATACGGTTTAGAAATGCAGTCTTCACATCCATTTGATAGACCGTGAAGTTCTTTTGTGCGACGTAGGCTAAAAACATTCAGATTGCCTCTAGACGCGCAACTGGAGCATAAGTCTCACCATAATCTATGCCTTCCTCTTGCCTATATCCTTTAGAAACAAGTCTTGCTTTGTTTCTGATTACGATACCATCTTCATCTTTCTTATTTTTAAAAACCCATTCCATGCCAATAATTGTTTTACCTTCAGGACGTGGCATGAGTCTCTAAACTTTAAGCGTTTCGAATTGATTGAGCTCTTCTTGCATTACGGTTACCCAATCTGAATCAGCTAGAGCTTCTGATACTCGTGTAGGCTCTATCTTACTCAGAAAGAAGTCATGCATGAACATGTTCAATGCAGCAGACCTATTTTGCACCGGCTTGGACGGATCTCTAATCATTTGATGTATTTGGAGCTTTTTGGTCAACTTGGGTTCATGAGGGAGTGGATTAGATGTATATTGATCATGATAATCATCTAAGTATCCACTTTCTTCTTGTTCTTGTAGGGGTTCAGTTGAAGTATTTTGTACAGAAGTTTTAGTTGGTTGGACACTGGATGTTTGTTGAGTAGGCGTTGTCGTACATCCAAATGATTGAGTTACTTCTAGATCTTCATTAACTTGTACAACTTCAACTAATTGAGTAGGCGTTTGAATTTGAATTTCTTTCTGAATCGGGGAACTTGATTCAGTTGATATATCTGAAGTGATTGGATGATGATCTATCGAATCTTCAGATCTGTCAATCACAACAGGTTTAGTTACTATAGAACCAAGAAATTCATCATAGAAAATTTAAGCAACAAATCTAAATCTGATAAATAAGAATTAGACATTGACGCTTTATCAGAATTTATAACATTAACCATAGGTTTTAGACTGATTTTCCCAGAACCTAATACTTTGGTAATAACGGGTTCTGAACTATTTTGAACAAAAGCCATCTCTTCATCGCACGTAACATTTACGCTCTCGACTACTATCTTCGACTTCTTCAGATAAACTCTATATGTTGCTGTTGTATGAGAATATCCGATAAAAATGCCTTCTTCAGCTTTCGGACTGAACTTGTGCAAGTTCTCCTTGTCGTTCAGCACAAAACATATGCATCCAAAGATATGAAAATGTTTAATGCTAGGTATTCAATTATTAATCAAAGTGTATGGCATTTTACCAAACCGGTGATGAATTATGGATCAATTCTGTGTATAGCATGCAATTGACACAGCTTCAGCCCACAGAAATAGAGGTAGATCTGACTGACTCAGCATTGTGTAAGCAGCTTCCACAAGAGTTCTGTTACGCCTCTTTACAACTCCATTATGTTCAGGTGTTCTGGCAGCAAAAATTGATGTGTTATCCTGACCGATTCGAGATAATCTTCAACAATCTTGTTCTTGAATTTTATGACATTGTCAGTTCTTAGAAGCTTTACTGTCTTCTATAGATTCACTTGAGTGGTCTCTAGGAAAGATATGATGACATCGGGCGTCTCATCTTTTGATCTCAGAAATTTGACCTAAGTGTATCTGGAATAATCGTCCACAGTCACTAAAACATATTTCTTGCCATTGATGTTTTGAGTACGCATAGGACTGCAGAGATCCATATGCAGTAATTCCAATGAAGAACTTGTACTCGATTCAGGTTTAGGCTTATGAGGTTCCCTTTTCATCTTGCCTTTCTCAGATGCAACACATAGATGTTCTTTGACATATTTAAGCTCTAGAAGTCCTTTCAGCAAATTACCAGTTACCAACTTGTTGATGTACCGAAAGTTGAGATGAGATAGTCGTCTATGCCATAACCAACTTTGCTACATAGAGAAAGTAGACATAACTCATTATCAATCTTGACTTTTGACAAGTTAATCATGTAGAGGTTTGACTTTCTCGTCTCGACCAAAAGTTCTTTACCATCTTCAGTTCCAACGCAATAACTCTTGGTAATAAAATTTACTTCAAAGTCTTTGTCACTGAACTGACCAATGCTGAATAGATTATGTCCTAGTCCTTGTACATAGATCACCTTCTTGATCGTTACCTTGTCTTGTACAACATCACCATATTCGAGAATCGGTGAAAACTGGTCATTCCCAAAGCATATGTTCCCACAAAATTTCTCTTTATAATTACACAAAATATCTTTCTGCCCGGTTATATGCTTGGAGCAACCAGAATCCAAGTACCACATATGACGGGTCTGCATATGAGAAATCAGGAAACAATTGGTTTAGGTACCTATTTATAGATGGGTCCTATAGTGTTAGCATATGATTTTGGCATCCATATGAATTTGGACCCTTTGCTCTTTTGAAAATCTTTTGAAACATTAGAATGATATGAATAGACATGATAAGATCCAAACCAATCATCAGAATATTGTCGAGATACAAAATCATTCCGACGATATTTAGAAGACATTTTAGTAGACAGAGATAATTGGAGTAATTGCTTTATTGAATATCTCTTGTTAGAAGATAAAAGTTTTGGTTTGTGAAAAGCAACTTTACCAACTACATCAGTTTTACTATCAATCATTCTATTACAATGAGAATCATAACATGATTTTGCAGTCTCGTCATTTATCTTCTTTGGTCTCCACTCTGATCTTACTTCAGTCTTTTTCCTTTTAACATGTGAAACATTTGAACTTTGAGTTTTCAAAGATTGCTTATTCTTGAATTTACAAGTGGTGATCTGTATTTGGGAATGCCTAGTTTCTTCTTCTTAACTTTATCATCCTTGGTATTCACAAAGACTGGTTTATCAACTTTCGTTGATGTTTCACTTTTTCGTACACACTGGATAAACCGTTAGAATTAATGATGAATTGAGAATGATCTAGAAGTTTTGCATTGAAGTCAAATTGATCAATACAACCATCAAAACAACAATAAGAGTTTAGGAAATCAAACACTTCATTAAATAGACCAGTAATATCATTTGATTTTGAAGCTTTGGAGGACTTTGAAAAATCAATATTGATGAAAACAGTTGAAAATATCATTTGTTCTAACAAATGATTGTGCCTCCCTCTCTCTCTCTCTCTCTCTATATATATATATATATATATATAGAGAGAGAGAGAGAGAGGGAGGATATTTTGCAACCCTCAAAAAGGTTACAACTCTTGCAACCTTTATCATCACCGTCCATTTAATCTTGATAGCTATTTAATTTTTATTTTTATGTTAATAATCAAAAGGGCAATTTTGTCAAATTGTAATTAATTTATTTTATGATTAATTTAAATTTTCAAATATTAATTAAATTTGCGATGGAAACTGCATCACTCAAACCACCTTTATTGGAAACTGCACTTTTTGAATTTTTAAACATCCCTTTTCTCTCTCTCTCTCTATTAAGAAATTGAAGAAGATGACCTAAAGTGAACTCATCGCCGGAGTCACTGGCCGACACAAACGAACCCACCGTCGAAGACTAACGATTCTGATCCACCGCTCCCGGTCGCCTCCCACCACCACAAGATTGTCGTCGACGTCGTCGCCGACACCAACCCTAGATTTGTCGTCGTGCTGTGAAACTATCATGGACTCCTCTACTTCAATGGTTTCATCCTCTCCCTCTCACATTCCCTCGATGCCGTCATTTTCCGATCAGTCTCTGCTATCAGATAAAGAACGGGTATTGATGTTGCTCAAGTCTCTGCTATCAGATATCTCCATGAACACGGGTTTCATGAAGATAATTTCATGAAGTAGGTTTGCAAAATGTTTTATGAAGGGGGTTTTCATGAAACAGGTTTCACCGGAAAAAAATGGGGTATCAAGAAGAAGGTTTCACCGGAAAAAAACTGGGGTTTCATAAAGATGGTTTCACCGGAAAAAAATGGGGTTTCATTGAAGACGATGAAGAAAATTTCATGAAGGTTCCGCTATTGAAGACGATGAACAAAATTTCATGAAGGTTCCACCATTAAAGACGATGACTCAAGGTTTCATGAAGGTTCGCCATTGAAGGCGCTGAAGACTTTTTTTTTCCAGAAATGTCATGAATTTGAATTTCCAATTTTGAAGATGGAGTTACTTATTGAACACGATTCAATGAATTTTAATTTCCAATTTTGGTGGATATATTAGTATTAAATAATTTACTTAATTACCCTTTAGCGGGTGATATTTCAGTGGAAAAAAAAAGAAAATTAATTATTTAATTACAGTTTCCATGAATTAATATCGGCCGTTCCCCACTTGATCTATGGTGTATAAGAAGTTTGCAAAGATTGTAACCTTTTTTGGGGTTTCATATTAAAGCACCCATATATATATATATATATATATATATATATATATATATATATATATATATATATATATATATATATATATATATAAAATTAGGTTCATTTGAGAAATGCTAGAAATATGAGAAATAAAGAAATGATCCTAGCCCTTTATACGCTCAACATTTGCGGCCTTGACCGTGAAGCACCGGATAATTACTTGTGTGGTCTGTAGAAGATAAAGGAGTAGTTTCGTAAAATACGCATGACGAGTTTATATATGAACTTGTATGATTCACATATGAATTATATGTTCATATATGAACCAGTGTAATTCACATATGAACTTTTTTAACTGATTCATATATGAACCTTTGTGGAATATATATGAATCAATTTATTTGTTCATATGTGAATCACAAAAGGTTCATTTATGAATCTGTTAATTAGTTCAACCGATTCACATATGAACATACAGTTAATTAGTTCATATGTGAATCTGTTAATTAGTTCATATATGAATCAGTTAAAAGACTTAATATGTGAATTACACTGGTTCACATATGAACATATACTTCATATGTGAATCATACAGGTTCATATATGAACTAGTCTCGTGTATTTGAAAAAATTACGAAAGTGTCCTTCTATTTTTGGAATAGCCGCAAATTTTGACCAGTCAAAGCCGTAATTATTGACTAGTCAAAGACGCAATATTTGACCGGTCAAAGTCGATCTTAAACGAATGAAAGGCTAGGATTACTTCTATATTTCTCATATATTTAACATTTCTCAAATGAACCTCTCCCTATATATGTCTATATATATATATATATATAGGGAGAGGTTCATTTGAGAAATGCTAAATGTATGAGAAATTGAGAAATGATCCTAGCCCTTTATCTGGTCAACATTTGCGGCTTTGACCGTGAATCACCGGATAATTTCTTGTATGATCTGTAGAAGATAGAGGGGTACTTCCATAAAACATGTGGGACGAGTTCATATGTGAACCTATGTGATTCACATATTAACTATACGTTCATATGTGTATCAGTTAATTAGTTCATATGAGAATCAATTAATTAGTTCATATGAGAATCAATTAATTAGTTCATATTTGAATCAGTTAATTAGTTCATATATGAATCACAAAGCTTCATATATGAATCAGTTAAACGAGTTCATAGGTGAATTACACTAGTTCATATATGAACATATACTTCATGTGTGAATCATACAGGTTCATATATGAACTCGTCAAACGTATTTGTAAAAATTACGAAACTGTCTGTAACATCCCCATCCCTGTGGTCCAGAACGGGTGATGTCACAAATGTGACTTAACATAAATACACAACTAATTCAGAGCAATTTATAAACTCTAAACATATATTACAATCCAAAATATAACACTTCAAAAGTTGTTTATAAACATAGAACGTTATGTGATAAGGTGAGTCTAAGAACTTGAAAGCTTCACGCTCGATCTCAAGTCCCGTCACCGTAAGTGTCACTTCGAACCTGTCGTGGCAGAAAACAAAAACACGGCTGAGCATAGGGCTCAGTGAATGAATTATAATATAAATTCAAAAATATCAATAAACACCTCGATAAGAAAGCGGAAGACTTAAAAATTCAGTTCATTTAATTCAAAAGAGACGTTCAGTAATATTCAAAAGCAATAATCTCAAGAACGATTTTAACTTCAAAACATAATATCCATAAAGTCCGTCAATTCCTATTGTGTTCGTGGTGGCCACACAACACGAACTATTGGCTCGGCGTGTGGGCACACACACCTGAACCCCCTGTGAATTTAACCGTGGTCACATGTTCTGTGGGTAAAAGTACTAGGATCGATCTATCCACCCTGGAGCCAACAAATTCGGCCTAGGCCCCCAGAGTGGGTTCACGTAAGCCACTAATGGGCTTAACTCTGGTGGACCGAGTTCACCAGCAAAACGTCATGACTACAAAGCCTCCATACAAGGCATCCCAAATAATGTACCCATTTATTGGGTTGTTCTAAAAACAACAAAAACCAAAATATGCCACTTATCCGAATGGCGCTCATAAAAATCAAATTCAATATAGTTCACAAGTTTCATAAATAATTCCTTATGAGATCTCACATTTTAAAAAAAACGTCAAAACGATCAAACAATTGATTCAATAAACCAAAATCAATGGGTATGTTTGTGTATAATTACTCATTTCATTGATCATGTTCAATTGATCAATCACAAGGTGGTGAACCATCTTTAGGAAGAGTCAACTACAATAAATAATTGCCCACGATTCAAGGGATGACATCCATACCTTAACCGAATTGAGAAGTAAAACGCGACCAACCGAGACCAACGACGAAGTTTAACTCGTTCGATTGCCTATTTAAACCATGAATTATTACTACTCACATAACATAAAACTCAATGGTTATTATCTTAAACATAATCACGAAACTTTATTCTCTTAGGCATCAAACCGAACACTTGGTATACAATTTACCGTATAACCACAATATCATCAATTTGATTCTAAACTTTACCCTTTTTCAATTGTGACCAAAACAAACATTCCTAAACATGTATTTGATTATAATTTTGTAATATCGAATCATAATCTACCAACCAACTTTATGAAAGCCTAACATACCAACTTAAATAACTTAAGAAGAAATTTATACCTCTAAGAAGGATTCGAAGAGTGGATTCCGAATATACGGTTGAATATTTGATTATTTCAACGGATTGAGAGATATTTTAGAGATATGGGGAGTTCTAGAGAGAGAGAAAAATGAGAGATGGCAGTGATGGTATAAATAATGAGACGATGAACTATGGATTTGGTATGTTATTTAATCTAACTTCAACATTTTATATATATATATATATATATATATATATATTTGATAAGAGTTTGGTTATTTGAAGTTTTTAACCCCTTAGCTATCTTTGGTTACCATTTTAATTACTATTCAATTTGGGTAAGAATATTTATACGTTTTTAAACGGAGTCTTACAATTACCCCCCCCCCCACACCCCCCCACCCCCCGGTTAAAAGAGATTTCGTCCCCAAAATGCGAACTTAGATAGAAAACGTACATCGATTAAAAAAACTCGGTACATATGTTCCTCGGTTTCCCAAGTCGCCTCACGTTCCGAATGATTCTTCCAAAGAACTTTTACAAAAGGAATCACTCTCTTTCGTGTACCTCTCTCATCACGATCAAGAATCACTTCAGACTCCTTGAGATAAGAAAGATCAGGTTCTATGTGCTCCAAGAAATATTCAATGATGTGTAGGGGATGATAGTTGTACACTTGAAGTCAAGAAACATGAAATACGTTATGTATGTGAAATAATTGAAGCGATAGAGCTAATCGGTATGCCACAACTTCGACCCTTTCCAGAATTTCAAAGGGACCAATGTATCTCAGGCTTAACTTTCCTTTGAGACCGAAATATCTGATACCACGAGTTGGGGAAACCTATAAGAAAACTTTAGTTCCCGGTTGGAACTCAATAGGTCATCAGCGCTTGTCGGCGTAGCTCTTTTGACGAGCTTGAGCCTCTTTCATCATTTGACGTGCAATCTTGACCTTCTCGGTAGTAACTTGCTCTAATTATGGGCCTTAGAGAATATGTTTGAAAGTCCAAGATCTCTAAATCTTTAGAGAGAGAAAGTAGAGAGAGAAAGAAGAAGCGCCAACAGTAAAAACAGATCTATTCAAAATGTGAGTGTCAAAGTTTTTTTCAAAACACAAAGGCCACAAGGGACTTAAATACCCTTGGCCAATATAACAGATAAAGCTAACTAAACACAGTATTAGCCAAGACAGATAAATACAATGATCACTATAAAATATGACTCAACAATCTCCTCCTTAGTGATCATTGACGCTCTTCTCTTTGACGAAGTCTATTCAAACCAACTGAAACTTCTAAGCATCGCAGAGTGGAGCAGAAATTCAATCTCTCTTGAATAGTATCCAATGTCTTCTTGAGAAGACGAATTTCATCATTTTCAAACAGAAATGTTTCTCTTCTTGATTTCAAAAATATTTTTTGAGTTTCTTTCAGACGTTGCTCCAACTGAAGCTTGATCACCTTCAAAGTTCCATCAGAGTAATGTGTAATTTCTTCAAATCTAAGAAAACATTTTTCATTCGAGCCATTCTTGTACACAACTCCATATGGATCTTTAACAATGTTGAGAAGATGATATGACTCTAAGTTTGGCAAACTTTGGTTGGGCCTTAGAAGATTAACAACTGGTTGAAAACTTTCGACAGCCATCTGAAAGTCAAACACTCTGAAGAATCGGATTTGCCGTCGAATGAATCTTTTAATAGCAAACAGTGCTTGAGACACATCCTGAGTTCTGTGATAAAGATTTCTGAAATGATCATATAAGAACTCAATATCATCAATAGAAAGATCAGTGAAGTCTGCTTCTGAAAAGATATATCTCTTTCAATCTCTTCTTTCAACTTTAAACTCTGGATACCAAAGATTAACTAGCTTGTTGATCGTAACACTGATAACTCTAACAATCAAGTGTGGAGAATGAACAAGATCATTTATTTTTCGCTGGCACTTGATGAGCATCAAGTATTCATACTGATATGCCTCTGACTCCTTTTCAACACCAAGTATTGCATAAATGTTGATCGACCTTCTTCTAGAAACAAAGATATTTCTCTGAGAATCTTCTAGAAAGGCAGTTTTTAACCTTGATGCCATATACCGATGTTGAAGATTTCTTTGCCTCCGTTGTCTTGTCAAGGCTGGTCCTTCTTCTTGAATATTCGGGGGAACCACAGATTCAGAAGGAACACTAGCTTGTGCTCTAGACGACTGACCTACTTCAAATGTTCCTGAAGGAGCAGAGGTAGTCGGAGCAGTACTGATAACAGGAGTAGAAACTGGAGCAGAATCAGGAACAGATTCAGAAACTTCATCTTGAGAAGGAAGATCTCTGTACAACATATATGTAATCTCTTCATCCTTAGCGTCAAAGAATACAGAATCATCTTCAGTATCAGAGATAATGACTATGTCATCACAATCTTCTTCTTTAACTCGGAAGATCTTCTCCAATCTCATGTCATCATCATCATCTGAGTTAATTTCTATAAAATTTGCAAAGAATGACCTCATATCATTTGTTTCTTCTGATTCTTCAATCTTAATAGGCCTTTCTGCAACATCAGGATCAACATACACAACAATCTGCATATTATTCTCTATATCTTGCTCAGAAATGTTTAGTACATTAGACATAGAAGATAAATTGATATTTTCAATCATCACATTCACAAGATCATTGATGCTGCAATCTTGGACATTATCAGTACTTTTCTCTTTATCAGTTGCCTCTTCTTGTAACTTATCTTTTCTAGCTGAAGAAGATCCTTCCACTCTCTGTCTCTTATTCATCTCCCCCTCAGAGATCTTGGAATTTCATTTGGTATAAGAGCATACTAGATCTTGAGAGGATTGAGAGAATTTGTTTTTAGATATTGAATTTGTAGATTAAGCAGAGAATTTGATTGATTTTCTTGATTTTTCAAGAAAATCTCGTTTTTTTTTGCTTGATTCATCAAATTTGGTTAGGTTTCTGGTTGAATTTGTGCGAATTTGTGTTCATTAGCTTCGTCTTGAGTAATCGATCATAATTGTTTCATATATTTGTGCATAAAAACCATGATTTGATTCTCGATTTTGTGATTTTGTGATTTTCAGAAAAACTCGTCAAACGTACTGTTACATTCAAGAATTTTAGAATTAGTGGTTTTTAATCGAGTTTGATAATCAAAAGTTGTTAGAATGTTGTTTTCGAGCATTTGTGTGTGATTTTCGTGGTATTTTTTCAAAGTTTCATTCAATCTTGCGAAATTTTTTGATATTCTGTGGTTTGCGCAAGTTCCTGCAGTTTTGCGCATCATTCATATAGGTTTGCACAAGATTCATATTACTTTGTGCAAGTTCTTTGTGTTCTAATCAGTGTGTTAGTGGTTTGTACGATTTTCACATCAGGTTCACGGATCACTCTGCTTACGCAAAGTCAGGTTCTCGGATCATCAAGGATCTGCAAAGTCAGTTTCTCGGATCACTATACAGACGCAAAGTCAGGTTCTCGGATCATCAAGGATCCGCAAAGTCAGTTTCACGGATCACTCTACTTACGCAAATTCCATTTTGCGTACCTTACTGCATACGCAAAACCTACTTTGCGCATCCATCTGAGTTTCACAAAGAGTTTCTACACATTTAACTCCTAACAGTTCAGATTCTGGAATTTGCTGTTTAATCCTCCAAATCTGCTTTGGTGACTTCCTCACAGTCCGATCTGAAGAAGAAAAATTAGAAACATTAGAATTTTCAAATAAGACAATATCATGTTTCCTTGACTTCTTTGATCTTCTTCTTTTACGCTTCTTTTTATAAAGTTGACCATTTAGCAGTAAAAATCATCAATAATTGAATCAGAAAAGGAAACTTTGTCGAAGAAATCAGCCTGAGCATTAGACATTGATGAACTAGCCTTGGAATGAGAATTCTCAAAAATACACAAGTATGGATGAGGTTTGCGCATCCCATTGGAGGTGCAAACTGAGCTTTGGGCATCCATCTGCGTGCGCAAACTGTCAATTTGCGTATCCAATATGGTGCGCAAATGCACTCTGTTTTTCAAAACTTTAGTATTTTTCTTGGAATCTTTTGAAAATTCAGTAGAAATTTTATCTTCAAAACTTGTTTTTATTATAAAAGAAATAAATCGTTTTCTAAACAAGTTTGAAGATTTTGTTCTTCCAATCTATCTTCAAGATCAACTATCTTACCTTCTAACACTAACGGGAGAATATATTTCCTTGAATCATAAGAAACCGGAGATACATTTTCCCTATTAGCATTAGTATATATATCAACAAAATCAGTTGGTAATGAAGATTTATTGGAATAATTGATATTTAAAACATTTTGAGATTTTCTGGATTTCTTAGATTGATAAGGAAAATACTTTGCATTTTCAGAGGTGTAAACGAATGGCATTTCCATCCTCTTGTTTTTCATTCTTTTCACATTTTCATCTTCCAAAATTTGTTTCTCAGTTGTCCAAAAGAATTTAAACTGAGGAGCATATCTTGCAAGACTAAGATGATCATATTCATATAAAGTAGGAACTTCGATTTTAGCATGATTTAAAAATTGCGGGTTTTAAAAACCAAGTCCCCACTTTTCTTTTATAGCTTCTTCACTTCTCGGTTTGTTCATGTAAATGGTTTGCTCAGATTGTTCTCTTTTATATAATTTATTTTCTAGAACAATTATCTTATTAGAAAGATTTTGATTTGAAGAAGTCATTTCAGTCAAAGAATCATGATAAGTCGGTTTTGAATTTTCCATATCATCTAGTTGCTTTTGAAATTTCTCTTTTGTGTCAATTAAAATTGACTTTTCATCTTTTAGAGAAATTTGCAGTTTGTTGATTAAAACAGACTTTTCTTTATTTTCTAACTTTTCAGAAGTGAACTTTGAACGCAAATCATGCAAAGCAGTGATAAAAACATTCATTTGAGATAAAAAGAAATCATAGTTAACCTCATAAATTACCTCAGAACCATCAGATGAGGTATCATCTTCCTCATCATCACTTTTATCATCACCAATAAAGCACATGGCTGCAGTCTTCTCATTCTCAGCTTCGTTGTCCGAATGATCCAGCCAGTACTCTTCTTCAACCAACAGAATGGTTCCATTTTCCTTCTTCTCAGCAAGAGCTAACTTCTTTCTATAGAAAGCAGCATCTTTTACCACTTTGACTCTGCATTCCTTAGAAATATGTCCAGGCTTTCCACAGTTAAAGCAATTCATCACCTTTTTCTCATCTTTCTTCTGTTCAACAACCTTAGCTGGTTCATACTTAGGAGTGTATGTCATTGACGGAGCACCTGGTTCTACTTTATTAGAACCGAAAGTAAACCGAAGGTTGTTTGAACCAGATCTGTGCTTGAATCTTTTCTGATAGTACTGACTCAAAAGTATCATGGCCTTTTCTAGTGCTTCGCCATCATCATCCGTTGATCCATCATAAGTTGATTCAGTTAATGCTTGCTCAGCCAGTTGGCTAGCCATAAGTGCAATTGGATCTACGGTCATAGGCTTATTCTTCTTTTCCATCTTTGCCTTCTTCTCCATCACCATAGATTCATCTGTCATCAAATTTTCGTACAACTCCTGAATTGGCATGGTAGAGATTCTGACATCGTTTGTCATTCTGTGGCATGACTTGTTCCATTCTGGTTGTAAAGCATTCAGAAATTTCAAGTTAGCCTCCAATTCAGTCTTCGTAACTTTAATCTTATATAAATCGTTGATGACAACCCAAAATCGGTCAAATACACTCTTCAAGCTTTCTCCATCCTTAGCCTTGAACTTTTCAAAATTATTCATATACCTAGTCTTACGCAACTGAGTTGACATTGCAGTACCAAGAATAATATTTTCAAGTTGAGTCCACATCAACATTGGATTATGTTTGAAGCAATCGATTCTGTTATAAATGGAGTTGGGAAGAGCAAGGATCAGATTTGATTTGGCCTGACTGTCTGCTTGATAACGAAGGAGCTCATCAGCATCATATTCCCTCAAAGCTTTTTCTACTGTTGTAGCATCAGTGTTTGCAGTAGCAGGAATAACCTTCATTGGCCTTTCCATTGGACCCTGAGTCAAATACTTCATCATATTGTCCCCATTCGGTTGTCTTTCAATGAAGTTGATAAACCGATCCTGCCACTGTTCGAATTCGTTCTCATTGATCAGTACTGGTGGACGTGTATTAGACCCCAATGACATCATGAGGTCATTCTTGTAGATTTGTGCTTGCAAAGACATCTTTCGAGAAAATCAGAAAATTCAGGAAAAAAAAATTCTAAGTCTTGAGCTTGCGCAAACTGGAAGTTTGCGTATGCAGTGGGATGCACAAAGTAGGTTTTGCATATGCAGTAAGGTACGCAAACTGGAATTTGCGTAAGTAGAGTGATCCGTGAAACTGACTTTGCGGATCCTTGATGATCCGAGAACCTGACTTTGCGTATGTAGAGTGATCCGAGAAACTGACTTTACAGATCCTTGATGATCCGAGAACCTGACTTTCCGTAAGCAGAGTGATCCATGAACCTGATGTGAAAATCCTGAAAACCACTAACACACTGATTAGAACACAAAGATTTTGCGCACAGTAATATGAATCTTGCGCAAACCTATATGAATGATGCGCAAAACTGCATGAACTTGCGCAAACCACATAACATCAAAAAATATCACAAGATTGAATGAAACTTTGAAAAAATACCACGAAAATCACACACAAATGCTCGAAAACAACATTCTAACAACTTTTGATTATCAAACTCGATTAAAAACCACTAATTCTAAAATTCTTGAATGTAACAATACGTTTAACGAGTTTTTCTGAAAAATCACAAAATCACAAAATCACAAAATCGAGAATCAAATCATGGTTTTTATGCACAAATATATGAAACAATTATGATCGATTACTCAAGACGAAGCTAATGAACACAAATTCACACAAATTCAACTAGAAACCTAACCAAATTTGATGAATCAAGCAAAAAAACGAGATTTTCTTGAAAAATCAAGAAAATCAATCAAATTCTCTGCTTAATCTACAAATTCAGTATCTAAAAACAAATTCTCTCAATCCTCTCAAGATCTAGTATGCTCTGATACCAATTGAAAGTCCAAGATCTCTAAATCTTTAGAGAGAGAAAGTAGAGAGAGAAAGAAGGAGCGCCAACAGTAAAAACAGATCTATTCAAAATGTGAGTGTCAAAGTTTCTTTCAAAACACAAAGGCCACAAGGGACTTAAATACCCTTGGCCAATATAACAGATAAAGCTAACTAAACACAGTATTAGCCAAGACAGATAAATACAATGATCACTACAAAATATGACTCAACAATGTTCTTCGACTTCATTCCAACAAATCAGTGTTCGATATTTTCGGTCATAAAGTGCTTCATACGTGGCCATGTCGATACTCGACTGCCAACTATTATTATACGAGAACTCGATTAGGTACAAGTAATTATCCCAGTTCCCTTGCTGTTCCAATGCACATGCTCGGAGCATATCCTCCAATGTTTGAATCGTACGTTCAGATTGTCCATTAGTTTAAGGATGAAAGGTTGTACTAAAATTCAAACGTGTGCCCCAAGCTTTATGTAAACCTTCCTAAAATTGAGATGTGAAACATGGGTCTCGATCAGAGGTAATCGATACAGGAGTGCCATGGAGACGTACAATCTCACGTTAGAATACTTCTGTCAATATATCAATTGACCAAGTTTGTCGGATAGGAAGAAATAGAGTCGATTTCGTCAGTCAATCAACCACTACCCAAATTGCATCGTGTTTCAAGGTCGTATGGGGTAGTCCGACTACAAAATGCGTAGTTACGTGCTCCCATTTCCAAACTGGAATGTTCAACGATTTGAGAAGACCACCCGTACGTTGATGTTCACTTTAAACTTGTTGACAAGTGAGACAACGAGCTATAAAATCGGCGATATCACTCTTCATTCCAACCCACCAGTAATGGGTCTATAAGTCACGATACATTTTTGTTGTGCTCGGGTGAACAGAAAATATAGATTTATGAGCTTCTGTCACGATACATCTTTAAGCTCCGAGTTATTCGGAACACAAAGACGATCCCGAAACCACAACACGTGATCATCATCGATTCTTAACTCCGAATTAACATTCTCTTGTGCCTGCTGGAAGTTTTCCCGTAACTCTTTATCGTCTTGTTGGGCTTCTTTGATCCGAGAGATTAGAGTCGGTTCTACCATTAGATTTGATAGAATTTCTGTTTGCGAACACAAATATATTTCCTGTCCGGACCATTCGATCCCAAAGCCAACTTTGTAGGAACAAGTAAAGAGGAAACATGTTCCACGACTTTACGACTTAAGGCGCCGGCGACTACATTAGCCTTACCGGGATGATAATATATATGAACATCGTAATCCTTTAGAAGCTTGAGCCACCATTGCTGACGCATATTCAACTCTTTTTGAGTGAATATGTATTTAAGGCTCTTGTGGTCGGTGAAAACTTCACATGTCTCACTGTACAAATAATGACGCCAAATTTTCAGTGTGAAGATAACCGCAGCCAATTTGAGATTGTGAGTCGGATAATTGACCTCATAAGGCTTTAATTGACGTGAAGCATATGTGATCACTCTTCCGTTTTGCATAAGAACACAACCGAGACCTTTCTTTGAAGCATCATTGTAAACTTGAAAACCTCTGGTGCCAGACGGCAATACAAGAACAGACACTGTAACTAATTGATGCTTTGGTTCCTCGAAACTAGATTCTTGTTCGGAACCCCAATTGAATTTGACTCCTTTTCGGAGTAATTGGGTTAACGGTAGAAATATTTTAGAGAATTCTTCAACGAATCGTCTACAATAACCAGCCAGACCTAGAAAGCCACGAACTTCATATACGTTCGTAGGTCGAGGCCATTTAGTGACGGTTTCAATTTTTTTTTGGATCGACTTTGACACCTTCTGTATAGATTATGTGTCCGAGAAAAGATACTTGATCAAGCCAGAATTCACACTTGGAACGTTTTGCGTATATCTTTTTCGTTCGAAGAGTTTCCAAAACGATGTGAAGATGTTGATCATGTTGCTCTCTTGACTTAGAGTATATCAATATGTCATCGATAAACATGATAACAAAGTTGTCAAGATAATCCTTGAAAACACGATTCATAAAATCCATAGAGACCGTCGGAGCATTAATTAGCCTAAAAGGCATTACTAAGAATTCATAGTGCCCATAGCAAGTTCTGAATGCGGTTTTTGGAATATCAAAATCTCGGATACGAATTTGATGGTATCAGAACCGAATATCAATTTTGGAAAAGTATTGTGCCCCTTGTAATTGGTCGAACAGATCGTCGATTCTCGGAAACGGATACTTTTTATGAATCGTTACTTTATTAAGCTCCTTGTAATCAACACAAAGATGCATCGTACCGTCGTTCGAATGTATTGTTCCAGAATCAAGCACACACAATAATAATCAGAGTATTAACAAATAAGAATCAAAGGAAAGAGGTCATTGATTAGGAAAATACTATATTCATATATCTCACAAAAAGTAGGTTGGCTACAATACTATGAAAGAGATAATTTCTAAGAGTTAACCTAAAAAGGAAGTCTTAAGTGACTATATATAGGGTCAATTAACTTGACTCCTACACAAGTCAAACTTAACAAAATACATAACAAAAGTAACAAGGGACTAACTATTACAACTTGATTAAACCTGATTTAACAATCCCCCCTTTTTAATCAACGTTGTAATCTTCAACGGTTCCACCTTCTGAAATTAGTTCTCCTTATAGCTAGGAAACTTTCAAATCTTCTGATGCCTTCTCAGAATTCAATCCTATCTCTGATTGCTTGAATCATTCTTTCCATAGTAATTCTATCAGATTTAGGCATGTGATCTCCCATTTCAAGTCTTCTCATTTCTGAATGTCTATGCCTCTCTTCAAGCTCTCTTAGCACCATTTTTAAAGTTCCATCTGAGAATTTTGCTACTTCACTTGCTCGCATGAATTGCTTCTTGTGAGTTTCAGTGTTGACATATATAACTCCAAGTTCAGGTGTTACAACTGGTGTGAAGAATTCCAAATCTCTCATCAAGTAATGATTGAAGTTAGGGGTAGTCAAGTTTATACTATTCTAATTTGTCTCTGCTCCCAACTGAAAATCAAGAATGTATGAATTGTTGACTAGACACCTCATGTACCTCTTCACTGCTTATAGTGCAAAGACTACAGCTCTAGGTCTGACTACTCTGTTCTGAATTCATGGTAAATGAACTCATGTATGTTATATTCAGGTTTTCAAAGTCAGCTTCACTGAAGGTTGATTCCTGTAGATCTCTCCTCTGAACATCAAACTCTGGATACCAGACAGCAAAGTAGTTCTTCATTCTGACTTCCTTTATCTGAAGAATTCCAGGCCTATTAGCATAACCTTTTGTTCTTGAAAAGTTCTCAACAAACTTCAGATAATTTCTTTGGTAGTCTCGAGGCCTGTCAATCACTCCATATAGCTTGCAAGGATCAATTTTTATCAGCTCTTTCACAAAAATATTGATGGATTCTTCAAGGAATGGAACTCTGAGAGACTTTCTGATCAGCTTGATAAACTCTAGAGAAGTGCCATGTTCATCATAACTAGTAAATGGTATAGATGCAGCTCTGGCTGGAACAGAGGGACCTTCTTCAGCATGCTGATGTTTCTTTGCAAGAAGTTTTGCTTCCATAGGTGTTACGAACACAGGCTTTGGTCTTTCAGTAGCACTCAGAATTTTTAGGTTGTCAGGGTTTCTGATGTAGGGTAAATCTTCAGCATCAGCTTTGTCTTTGTCAGTTTTCTCTTTCTCTTCTCTTTCTTTGGCTTCCCTCTTTCTTCTTTTGTCTTCTCTTTCCATTCTCCTCCTTTCTTTACTTAGAGATCTTCTCAACTTTTTCATGTCAATCAAGATAAGAGAAGTAGGATCTGAGATATTGAAAATCCTTTCTACAAACTTGGTCAAAAGCAAAGCAACATTCTGAGTGTTAGGATCATAAGTTTCAATAGTTGTTGGAAAAACGCAGTTTTTGTTAGGTGAAACTATTGGAATGCCAGTTGGAATGTAGGGCTCATCTTCTTGTGCAGCCACATTCACTTGCACTGGTTCAACAGTCTGTACTGGCTCATCTTCTTAATCATCTATTCCAAAATCATCGCCAAATATGTCATCAAAAATGTTTTCATTTAGAACACTTCTAGGAACTTCTGCTTCAGATGTATTTTTGACAAATTCTTCAGCACTGACAGAGTTTTCTGGATGAGTTCCACATTGAAGACCAAAATCTATTTCCTTTTCACCTTCTTCCTTCACCTTCCAGAACATTTCATATTTAGCTTCATCTTGCTCATCTGTATCTAACTCATCTACATTAATGAAGTTGCAAGATGAGATTCCCATGGCTTCCATCATTTCTTCACAAGTTGCAGTCGTAGGTTTTTCAACCCTTGACTCGTCATTGGCAACATAAACAACTAGGCTTCTTGACTCTCCTTCTATAACTTCATCATCATCGCTGATGTTCTGTACCAAGTCCCGAATAGATCTTTCAGTATGCTCAATTCTCTGACTTGTACTTGTACCTTCACCTTGATTGCTAGATCTTTCTCTTTCAGATACAGTACTTATAGGCACAGCAGTCTCCACCACAACCAATTGTCTTCCAAAGGCAGACTTTCTCTCCTTGTCTCCCCCTCAAGATCATGCCTTCTGATCTGAACAATTGCTTGGGTTTGGCATGATAACTGAAAAGCTTAATTTAAAAGAGTGAAAGCTTTCAGTACGTCTGCATCAGAAAAGTTTGACTCTGTGGCTCTACCTATATCTGCTGGTTGCACAGATATTGGTGGTTGTTGTTGTTGTTGATGGTGGGAGTGCAGAAGTGAAAAAATATCTATATCTTGTTGGTTATCTGGAGCTTCAAATAAAAGTTATGTGAGAAGCAAAGACTTAAGCTCATCAATGGATAAGTCAACAGAGTTTGCTGTGTTTGGTGATAGGGTAGGTACTACTTGTTCTCTCCTTGCGGGCTCAGGTTCAGCAACTTGCTTCCCCATTAACATTCTTTTTATATCCCCCCAGCTCCTTCTCAACTTTATCAAATTTCTCCGACCAACTGTTCTCAACAGCCTTTAAGGCGTTGTTGAGATATTCCCTTGACACATAGTCGGGTGAACTAACACCGGGATCACTTAGATTGCCCGTTTGCACAACAGTAGATGATTCTACTGTGTGACCTGTGCTCAAAGTTGGCATGAAGTTAGCTATGACAGGATTTCCATCCGGTCCTCATAGTCCAGATTGCGGATCTACTCAGGATGTCCGGCTCAGGTCATGAAGATGACTAAGATCAAAACCTGCAAAAAGTGTCCTATTTACAAAATTTGGTTGTCTAATAATTAGCTTTAGGACTTGTGCATTCAAAGAAATTGAGATCGGGGGCAACTGGTCTCTGTTTTCAATATCAGATGTCTCCTAATGAGACAGTGATAGATTGTGTGTTGAATCCCCTTGAGAAAATAAAACTAACTTCTGTTGAGAGGAATCAGAGTGGCTGGTTCGGGCATACGAGTGCATGAGTGATCTGCTCATGTCTACATCTTCAGGCAACAAATGCATTGAAGTGTTTGATTTGATTGATCTTCTGGAATAGTGGGTCATAGGTCTCTCTCCCTCTTCCGTTTCTTTTCTCTCCCTTTCTCTCGAACTCTCACTTTCATCTTCAACTATATCTCCCTTAGTTTTTCTTATTCCTCCAATAACATCATCAATGACTGCATCAGTAGTGGCAGTATTAAGTTCAGCAGTATTGGTGTCAATTTCCATATTATGGAAATCTGTAAAGGCATCTAGATGTTCATCATCCTCAGCATTTAGAATTCCTGCACCATCATCATTGTTGTTGTCATCATTCTGTTCATCTAATTCATCCGCATCATTTCCAACATCATTATCTCTTCTTTTAGTTATTGTTTTCTCAGAATTCGTTTCTTCTCTTCCCAAGTCAACATTTTCAGTTATTATGTCCGATGTACTGGTAACATAATGCACTTCTTCATTAGCTTGTGTTTCTCTTACTTGTTCTTCTTCAGAATGTTGTTCAGAGATATGTTGCTGTTGTTGTTGTTGATGATCCATGGCATTTTCAGAGCCTAGACCGTCATTGACTCCAGGTGTCAGATGAAGTGGGGTAAGAACCCGTGACCCTAAAGTCTCAAGTCTTGGTCTCTGACCCCCTCCGGTTCCCCTCTCTGTATTTTTTCTTTTCACACCCCATACCCGAACTCCTTGAGTTACAGATACCCTCTCAAACTACACTTGCCTAGGGGATGAACCTTGGGTAGGTACAGCCGGTTCTGGCTGTTCCATAGATTCTTTATACTCTAGAAGACACTCAGCCTCTAGATCAACATATCTCAGTATCACTTTTGGAATGGCCATGGAGTAAGCAAACTGTTTCTTCTGCTTAACTAAGAACTTCATTTCATGCACCACAGCTACTTCATGAGAACTCCTTCTGGCGATCTGCCTATTCCCTCTCAATACACCTCTGACCAAGATTGTCATGAACCTCTGATAGGGCAAATAATTGAGGACTTTGACAGTGTTGCTCTTGGCAAATATCTTCTCAAGCAATTCAGTCCAAAATACTGTAGCATAGTCTATATGCAAGTCATGCACTATAGAATAGAAAAGCTTTAGTATATGGATGCTGGCATTGTCAGTTCCATATGATTTTGCTGTTAAGCACCGGTTGATAACTGAGAGCAATGCATAGTAGAAGGGTGGCAGATTGTTCTTCTTAAATTGGCTGACTCTATTTAGTTCACCAACATATCCCATTTCTCTAATCCCAGCAAGAGCAGTTTCTTCAGTGGGTAACTCATCAAATTATGTTCTACCCTCCCTTGAATTAGCTTCTGGTAGTTGAAGGGATCTTCTGAATAATTCAATAGAAATATCAGCAGAGAAGAAGTCAACTTTGACTCTGAGAACTTGACATCTGATTTGTCCAACTATGATATGAGTGAGATGGATGGTCTTCCATGCCTGTTGAACATAAATTTCTATCACATCCACACTATCAGACAGTGCTTTGTTCAGAGGGTGATTCTGAAGGATGAGGTTCACAAAAGGATGGATGTTCAACTTGAATTCAAACTTGTAGTTGTTGGCAGTTTGAGGCACCAAGTCAGAAGGTAGAATGAGTAACATGTCAGGATTGACATTTGTTGGTGGATGGACAGTTGTTCTTCTTGAGGGAATGGAGTGCTCCTGTTGAGCCTCATGGACAGAGTTTTCATCCATTTGCATATTTCGAGAATTGCTATTTGCCATTTGACCTGAAAGATGAGACAAAAGATTTGGACAAGGTCCAAGATGTCAGAAACAATAGTTGAAAATTTTGACATTTGAAAAACAATTTCTAAAATTCACCAAGTATAGGATTCGCAAAACACTAAGTTGCGAAATCCTAGACTTAGGAATGGAATAACAAAGGAAGTGTTCAGGATTCGCAGGGAAGCATTATGCAAATCCTAAACTTAGGAAAATTAGACATGACACAGAATTCACAAGATGTTAATCTGCGAATTCTTCACTTAGAAGAATTTGACAATTAAGAACATTCAGGATTCGCAAGATTAGGGTTAGCAAATCATGTCCTTAGGGTTTCTCTCAGAGTGAAAATGAAGGATTCGTGAATCAACAGAACATCTTAAGGATTCGTAAAACACAAGAGTCTTTCAAAAATTTGAGAGACTTAACACTTTTTTTGAATATTCAAAGTGTTGTCAAGAACAGCAAGAACACTGTCTTAAAAACCCATATTACAAAAATCATGAAACTCGATGATTGAACCTTGAACTTTGTATCAATGTAATCGATTAAGTATTTCAAATGTTCTTTTAACCATTAATTTGACATTTATCTCTAGAATAAACACTAATTTTTGAAAATCGACTAAGAGCAGTCGAGAAGTCGAGAAAGCAGACCAATCGACAAATTCGGTTTTATGAGTTCAAAGTTTGAGTTCTTGATTAAATGAGTAATCAAAAGTTTTCAGAACAACATTACGAGGGTTATGAGTTCATTTTAACATCGAGTTTAGACATTAAGTTCCAAAAATTTGAGAGTTCGTCATGTGTTCTTTCGAAGTCCGAATGTCCAAGAAATTCAAAAATAGACCCTAAATCTAATCCAAGTCGAGGAAACTTGCATTAAACGATCACATTTGACAATAACAACGTTAAAACGAACAAGATTTCAACAAGTAATCAACCTGATCTGAAAAATGAAGAATGAATCAAGGACCGATTCAAGAACTCGTAAGAAGGGTTTTGAGAGGGTTTTAGCTCTGAAAGGTTGCGAGTTTGAAGAGTGAGGAAGAAAAATACCAAGTGTCGTATTTATGTTAAAAAAAACTTAGACACGAGAACAGACCTCAACTTTCGCAAGCTTATGTGGCAAGGGTGTTGCTTATTGAAGAATTCGCAAGCAACGCGTCTGAGGATTCACAAGGAACAAATTTACGAATCCTGTGCAAGAAAGATAACTTTTGCAAGCAAGTGATCTGCGAATTCTGAAGCTTTCGCAAGCAAGAAGGTTACAAATCCTTAAGAATTCGTAGATAGTACTTCTGTGAATGTCCAAAATTCGTATGCCTTTAGTCTGCGAATTCTGCAAGTTTCGTAAGTGTTCACTTAGCACAATTTCCAATTTTTCAAAAACATTCCAAATTGGGAAATTTGCTATTTTATGAAACTTTTCAAAGAACTTGCCAAAAATAGAAATTTTCTATTTAGAGAAACTTTCTAAAAATGGTATTTTAACCAATTTTAGTTTAGAAAAGGTTTTACACACACACCACTTACAACACATCTTTACTCCCCCTTGATGTAGCAGTGTAGTACTCCCTTGAGTGCATCAGATACTCCCCCTTGATCTGATATCTGGTTGATCTTGTTTGACACTGTTTGTTGTTGTCAAATATCTGATATTCATTGATGTTTGTAATTGTTTCTTGCAGCTCCCCCTTAACATGTGGATCTTTGTTAAGGTTTGTGCAGATATGCTCCCCCTTCATATTTGCATGTAAAATATAACAATTAAGCTCATTTTCCTCCTATACCTTCAACCTAAAGAAACTACCAAACATTCCAAACAATTTGTGTTTTCATATCTTTATGTTGAAAATACCAAACATTGTGAGATAGAGAATAAGAGTAAGAGAAATTCCCTATATTCCAAAAGATCACCAACTTTTGACAATTGAGTATGAGTTCTAAGTTGTTGTACTTAGAAGTCATAGTTTTGACATTGAGGAATGAGTCCTAATCTGTAGTAATCAAAAGTCATTGTTCCTTCAGTCCTTCTTGACTGGGATTTCATCTATCTTCTCTTTTCCTTTTTCTTCTGCCTACAATACAGGTTTAGGTTTTGGTACCCAGATAAACTTGGGTCCAGTTTGGTCAGTATTTTAGAATTTCTTTGAGTGATTCTCATACCTGTGATAAGCACTGTGATGATAAGATCTATTATATGCTTGTGCTTTGTGAGTGAACTTATCAGAGTAACAATAAGAGCAACATAATTTTCTTTTTGCTATCCTGATGAAATGAGTTGCTAATTTGACAAAGTTAGGTGCAAAAGATTTACCTCTTGAAGCTCTGTTCTTCTTCTTGTTTACTCTGTGAAGCTTTGCTGCTTCTGGAGAACCCTTTACAACCCAGACCATTTGATCTTTCCTTGGAGATTGATTTGGAGATTTTTGAAAATGATTAGCACTCTTATCAACTGATTTCACATAAAAGGACTTTGGAGTGTTAATCTGATCTTGTTTAGAAACTTTAGATTTCACATTTTGTTTTCTAAAACCCATTTTCTGAAACATGCTTGATACTCACTAAAAAAACACACCGATTCAGCAGAATCATCATCATAGGAAGATGAAATAGATGTATCAGTTGTTTACTTGTTAGACAAGTCAGTATTATCAATCTCAAGTTGTTGAATTTTATCACACATCTTCGATTTCTCATTGCATAGTTTATCAAATTTGCTCTGAATTCCAGATTTACTCCTTTTCTCCTTCATAATCTCAATAGATAAGTTTGCCAATTTACTGTTAGCTTTGAGATTTCCTTTTCAAAAATCTTTCTCTCTTCCTCAAAATATTTTTCTAAAATCTGATTTTTATCTGAAGTTTCTTTGAACAGATTTACATTTTTGTTTTTAAAACCTTTTCTCTCATCATCAAAGGATTTCCTTTCAGATATAATGAGTTGTTCAAAGTCAGAAACTTGTTTTAAAAGATTTGAGACTTTAATCTCTAATTTTTCTTCTCAGACTCAGACTTCTTGGAAATATCAGACAGTCTCTCGTTAAAAGTCTTTTCCAGTTTAGCTATTTCTTTGTTCTTTTTCTCATCCACTCACTTAAGCCAGTCATGACCTTTGTCTTGATACAACTTCACTTGAACTTTAGCCTTTGTCACTTTGACATTTAAAGCATTCATATCATCTCTCAATTTCATGTTTTGACATCTGAGAGTTTCAAGTTCAGCTTCCATTTTGGGTATCTCTGTCATGTAGGATAATGCACAGTCTCTTGGAGTGAGTACAGTATTTCCCATATCATCTGTGTATGGCATCTTTCATGTGTGTCTAAAATGTGTGCTTGAAGTGATCTTTGGTCAGAAAATCAGATATCGAAGTACAAAAAATCAACAAGTATGCAAAAATGTGAATAATAAGGCAAGAGTTCGCAAACAACAAGCAAAAGATACTCAAAGGATATAGCTTTCACAATCCGAAGGGTTTGAACCAAGATTCGAAAGCAAGAGGGTTGAGAAAGTTGTGAAATTCTCAAGATAGATGTCAGCGAATTTTGAAACTTTCGTAAGCTATACTATGCGAATTCTCAACAATTCGTAAGCAAGCAGTCTACGAATCTTTTGACTTTCGCAGGGAACACTTCTTTGAATCTTGCACTTTGAATACTTTCAACTTTAATCTTGAGAATTCTTAATCCTGCGAGTTCTAGCCTTTGTCCTGCGAGTTCTAGGAGTTTTGCGAGTTCTTCACCATGCCTTGCGAAAACTTCATGTTTTAAGCCTTTTCTTCAACTTTTCACCAAATCCATAGCAATACTTGTTCAATCAGTACCAAATTTTGACAGTATGCTCTATTACTGATCGTTATCAAACCCTAATCACTTAATTTTCAAAAACTTCAAAAAATCTGACTTTGTGATCCTTGAAAGTTCGCAGATGAGTATTTCCAAAAACTCAAAGATTGATCAAATAGATTAATCAAACTTGATCAAATCTATTTCTAACCAACATGAAACAAGTTTATCTTCATTATACGAATCTATTGAACCTAAAGTTGCATTAAAATGACCACTAAATCACAAAATCACTAATGGAACTATGAAGTTTCCGAAAATGGAAAACTGGAACTAATTTCTACACAAATTGGTTGAATCTGAGTTTCTGAGGTAGCTCTGATACCAATTGTTGTTCCAGAATCAAGCACACCCAATAATAATCAGAGTATTAACAAATAAGAATCAAAGGAAAGAGATCATTGATTGGGAAAATACTATATTCATATATCTCACAAAAAGGAGGTTGGCTACAATACTTTGAAAGAGATCATTTCTAAGAGTTAACCTAAAAAGGAAATATTAAGGGACTATATGTAGGGTCAATTAACTTGACTCATACACAAGTCAAACTTAACAAAATACATAACAAAAGTAACAAGGGACTAACTATTACAACTTGATTAAACCTGATTTAATAGAATGAAACCTTTCTTTAATAAATCTTCGAGTTGAGTTTTAAGTTAATTGATTTTAGTTGGAGCCTTGGTAAGGAGCCTTGGAAATAAGAGAAACTCCTGGAACTAGATCAATGGTAAATTCAACTTCCCGGACTGGTGGTATACCCGATAGATCGTCGGAAAACAAATCAAGATATTCGGAAACAACAGATATGGGTGCAGAAGTAGAGAATACCTGTTCGGGATCTTGTAACGAGGCCAGAAAACCTTCGTTACTTTGCCACGTATACTGCTTCACAGTAATGGAGGCTAAAGCGCTAACATCTTCTTTTCGAGTACCTCCTTGGAAGATTGCCTCTGGTTTGTCAATATCCCCAAACAATATTTTTTTGGTGTTACAGTCTATAGTTGCACGATGGTGTGACAACCAGTCCATACCTAATATTTATTGAAAGTGGGACATATGCATTGGAAGTAGATTGACCTCCCGTATACGGTCTCCAATAAATAATGGACAGTTTGAAAATGGAGTTAACACACAGATTGAACCACCCATAGGGGTAGATATCACGATTGGAAATTCAGTGGTTTGTTCATAAGGTTTTAACTGGGATTATAATAGTTCATAAACAACAGAGTGTGTTACCCCGGTATCAAACAAGGCATAAACAAATAATCAATTAAGTTAACATGGTCTCCTCAAGGTATGTAGACATTATACTTGACATGGTCTGACAAACAACATCAGCAATATTAGGCTCACTTGTACCCCTCACTTGGTTGGGGTTTGGGTTACCCTCAAGTTGAGATCAGGATTTACGTGGATGACCACGTCTCGACATTCTAACACTGAACAATATCAAGATCAGAATTCAAACAGTTACAGATTGAAAATGGGTAAATATAATTAAATTCTAGTCTACCCATTCTAATGTGAAACCAATCCTCACAGGTCAAGCCTAATTAATCTACAAGTCGATACCTATGCTCTGATACCGCATTTGTAACATACCCCATCCCCGTGGTCCGGAATGGGTGATGTCACGAACGGGACTTAACATAAATACACAACTAATTCAGAGCTATTTATAAACTCTAAACATATATTACAATCTAAAATATCACACTTCAAAAAGTGTTTATAAACTTAGAACGTTATGTGATACGGTGAGTCTAAGAACTTCAAAACTTCATGCTCGATCTCAAGTCTCGTCCCCGTAAGCGTCACTTCGAACCTATCATGTCAGAAAACAAAAACACGGCTGAGCATAGGGCTCAATGAAAAGATTATAATATAAATTCAGAAATAACATTAAATTCCTCGATAACAAAGCGGAAGACATACAAATCTAATTCGAAGAAAGTTCATGAAAATGAAGTTCATAGTTCATTTAATTCAAAAGAGATGTTCAGTAATATTCAAAAATAATAATCTCAAGAACGGTTTTAACTTCAAAACATAATATCATTAAAGTCTATCAAATCCTGTTGTGTTTGTGGGGTGGCCAAACCACACGAACTATTGGGTCGGCGTGCAGGCAAATTTACCCGAATCCCCCGTGAATTTAACCACGGTCACATGTTCTGTGAGTAAAAGTTCAAGGATCGATCCATCCGCCCTGGAGACAACAAAGTCGGTCTCATCCTCATAGTGGGTTCACGTAAGCCACTAATGGGCTTAACTCTGATGAACCGAGTTCACCTGCAAGATGCCATGACTACAAAACCTCCATAGAAGGCATCCGAAATAATGTGCCAATTTATTGGGTTGTTCTAAAAACAACTAAAACCAAACATATGCCACTTACCCGAATGGCGTTCATAAAAATCAAATTCAATATAGTTCACAATTTTTATAAACAATTCCATACGAGACACATTTTAATAAAACGTCAAAATGATCAAACAATTGATTCAATAAACCAAAATCAATATGTATGTGTGTATAATTACTCATTTAGTTGATCATGTTCAATTGATCAATCACAAGATGGTGAACCACCTTTACGAAAGGTCAACTACAACAAATAGTTGCCCACAATTCAAAGGAATTAAATCCATACCTTAACTGAATTGAGAAGTAAAACACGACCAACCGAGACCAACGACGAAGTTTAACTCGTTCGATTGCCTATTTAAACCATGAATTATTACTACTCGCATAACATAAAAATCCATGGTTATTACCTGAAACTTAGTCACGAAACTTTATTCTCTTAGGCATCAAACCGAACACTTGGTATGTAATTTACCGTATAACCATAATATCATCAATTTGATTCTAAACTTTACCGTTTTTTTTATTTTGACTAAAACAAACATTTCTAAACACGTAATTGATTATAACTTTGTAATATCAAATCATAATCTACCAACCAACTTTATGAAAGTCTAACCTACCAACTTAAATAACTTAAGAAGAAATTTATACCTCTAAGAAGGATTCGAAGAGTGGATTCCAAATATACGGTTGAATCTTTGATTATTCCAATGGATTGAGAGATATTTTAGAGAGATGGGGAGTTCTAGGGAGAGAGAAAAATTAGAGATGGCGGTGATGGTGTTGCGGTGTTTCGTGCTCACACCTTTTTAAAATGCAAATAAGTAGATTTTAACGCAAGTATACATCTCAATCTACTACCGTTTTTATCAAGTAATAATGGTACAAAGTACCGAATATCGATCCCACAGGGAAGCGTGGAAAAGTTTCTCTCGAAAGTCGGGTCTGTAAAAGCGAGTTTCAGATGGCGAATTCGAAAACAATATTTTGGTTGGGGGTTTTGAGTAAAAACTACTTAGAATTTAATTTAAAAAGAGCACAGGGTATAAAGATTCGTTGGGACGGATTTAATAATTAAATAAAAGACGAGATCGCGTTCCTTGGTTATTTCAGAGTCGATATTTTATGTAACTTAAAGAAGCCGTCACACAACGAACCAGTTGTCAATTGATCAGTTGTATTTTGACATAAAATATAACTCTTATTTAAACAACTTTGGACAATCATGCGACACGATACACCTTTTATTCTCTTATCGGTCTCGGTCCCAACTTTACTTTTTACCCTGAACTGAGACGGTTAGCCCATCATCATTTTAAGTCCTAATTTTAAAGATCGTAAAAGCAATTAAAGAAAAATGGGAATTACGTCAACTACTTGTTAATTAAATTTAAAAGAAGTTATTTATCAACTATGCATGTATCTAAAATCTTTACTTGAACTAGAAAATTTAACTTGCTTGAGAATGACTTTAAGATTAAACTACCAACACTATAATTATAAGAAATTAATTCAATTAATCCAACGACGTTAAAATAACGTGTGAATTATAGAGCCATGATTTACCAACTAATTTGTCACTTGTTAGAGAAAGTCTTGGTTCAAAAGTGTCTATATTCCTTAAATTACTTTGAGAGTCTTTGTCAATTAAAGTAAAATCCGGGATGCTTTTTAATAACTTGGTGACACGAAGCAATTTTAATACTACAACAAACCGTGAATCAACCGAGGTTGAGAGTCTGAAATGATTAATCGGGCTTCCGGTTTGTTATAAAACTAAAATTGTAGTGATAACCAAATAAAAACCAAAAGGTTATCGAGTCTTAAGAGATGAGAAAAAGTTGCGGAAAAGTAGTGAAAGATTAACACTTGAAAAGAAACAATAACGTTGCATTAATTCTAACCAAAAGGTGAGGTAGTTTGAATCGTGAGCCTAGGCTCTAACCGCCAACAATGAGCTTACGGCTCACTTGCTTCAAACCACCTAAAATGTTACTAGAACCTATGAAGCAAAACTACTAGAGACTAACTTGACATACATGAAAGAACAAGTGAAGATGGATGATACTTTCTACTTAGCCAAGCATGCCTATTTATAGTGAAAATTCACCTTGGGGCCCAAGTAAATAACAATGGGGCCCCAAAGTGTTGGTAAGACTTAGCCCAAAAAAATACAAGTCCAAGCCCAAAGATTTTCGGCCCAAGCTTCAAGTCATCAAAGCCCAAAAATTTGTCCACCATCTTCACGAAAATCGGCCCAACGAAAGGATTGAAGTCTATGTTTCACGTTCGAAAGATCCGCATGCCGGTTATGTTGACTTCAATCGGCCGTAGTCCAATCCTACATCAAGCAAATATAATGAACTACGAATTTTTGTTGCATTTTCTATGTAAAAATGGTTCATTTTAAACTAAAAGCGATAAAAATTAATTTAATCAACAAAGTCGTAAAAACAACCAAAAGACGCAATGGGAAAAAGGAAAAATAGCTCAAAATTATAAAGAAGAGGATTAAAAAATAGGGTAAATCACAACCCCAAATTCGAACTGTTTCTCGCCCTCAAGCAACTTTTATTAAAAAAATTAATTTTGAGCTAAAATTTATTAAAAAGAGTCTTGTATTCATCCGACTGTCAAGTGCACAATCATGATTCATCTCAATTGGTTCAACGAAAAAATGATAGCCCTTCCTAAACTCTTCATTCTCAACATGAATTAACAAAAATTATACCAACCATAGGCTAGTCCAACAACTTCATGATGAAATGAGATCGATAATACAACAAAACACGGGCATTTGAGCTTTGTATTTCTTTTGCTTCCTTGTTTCACTATGAGGGTTCACTATGAACACACGACTTTTATATATATATATATATATATATATATATTTTTTATTTTGGGTGTCTATGACACCTTCTTTTTTTTTGGAATGTTATGAAAACACGAATGAAACTTTGCTTCTTTTTGTGAAAGGTTTTCATAAGCGTGCATTCTTTATTTTTATTTTTTTGTGAAGCTTTGCTTCAATTTTTTTTTTGAAGTGTGTATGAACAATGGATGGCATGGTTTTGAATAGACTTTGAGATGCCATGCCACCCCCTCCCCAAAACATGGAACTATTTGATGTCCTCATCGAACGAGAGCATCAAAAATGGGGTGTGAAAACGGAGAATTAGTGTAAGTGTAATGATCTCACAAAAAATTGAGTGCACCAAAAGTTGAAAAGATAGTTCTAGTGGTACATAAAAGAAAACTCATGAGAAAATTCCAAGTTTATTGTGGCTATCACCCTTTCGAACCCAAATCACTCAAACTCAAAGAATCATGCAAGTGACCGTGAACGAACCACTCAACTCTCTAAAAAAACTACCCAAGCTCCCAGACTCGTGCAACAAATTAAAAGTAAGCAAAGTAAATGGGATAGGGGTGGAACTTGTCCTACTCGCGGTGAGTAGGATTCCTCTCGGTCGATTGCCAAAGCAAATGAATTGGAAAAGGTGGCAGCCCTTCGATCATTCCCGGGTTCACTTTCGTCCAGATTGCCCTAACCACATCATCCCAAGATTTCTTGTATCTCCACCAAGTGCTCAAACTTTCTTTGATCTCTCGTAGATCCTTCTTCACCTCATCAAACTGATCACTCCTCTCAACCTTTTGTCTTCTAGCCTACTTTGTTAACAATACGCGATATTCTTTCAAGGTTGCTCTCAACTCAAGCTTAAGTGAATGAATATTTGCTTCCAAAGAAGCAAGTTCATTTCCATGAATTTCCCTTGTGCGTTTGTTATTTCTAAGGAGCCTATCTACATTGATTTTTTCCAAAATCATTTTCTCCTTAGAAAACTTATCAGCAGTTAAGCGTATAACCTTCGCTTGTGCCATTATTGCATGCACTATGGTAGGATGGATCAGTTTAGTGTTAGACTTATCTATACCTCGTTTAATTGTGTTTGAGATGAGTCATCCAAGGTTTAAGTTATATCCCATCATAATACAATACAATACAATACAACACATACACACACATCATCGAAAGTGTGCCATCGTGCGAGGTTAGGCAAAGTGTGTGACGAAGGAAATAAAACCATATGTTGGCCTCCGGTTTTAAACAATGAGCACGAAGAATACGGGATTTGCCTTTGAAGTCCCAGTCCGAGCCTTCATGCGTGAGAGTGTGCAAAATGGTGTCGAAATCAGCATCATTAGCATTTTCACACAATCTGTCAAACTCGGAGTACGTGGGTGGTGTGAGTCCTAGAAGTGTATTGATCACATCCTCCGAGTAGCAAATTGGGGTATTTCTCACCAAGAGATTGACACCCGGAGTTACAGATAACTCCGTGTAAAAGTCTCGTACCCAATCTATATTAAACTGGGTCAGGTGTCTCAATGCAAAGTCCCATCCAAAAATTTTTAATCGATCTAAAAACTGGGGGTGTGCGGTGAGTGCAGATGTGTGAAAATTTCTCGGTGGAAGACAACTTTTACGCATAAAAGTCGGAAATCGTGATAGTGCTTCATGACAACTAAACAATTCTGCCCTATTAAGCTCGAGAAGGGTTAAAGAATCAACCTGCCAATTACCCGTGGTTGCTGCATTGGTTGATGGTGAAATTGCGCGTGTCGCCTCCACTTCGTTTAAGCTTCCTTCACTGTTTACCGACCCCATTGACCCGAATCCGACAAATCCCGAGAATCTCCGTTTTTTCGGAGGAGGAGAAGGTTCCACAACAATCTGTTTGCCCTTGCGGTTGTAGTGTTCCAAAGGTGTTCGAGGTTCGTTTTGGGGGTTCGCAGTGGGTTGGTTGAGGGTTAGGTGTGGGGTGGTTGTGAGTGAGTTTTTTGGATGATGCTCCCACGCGACTGCCGTGGGCGCCACCGATGGGTAACGGTTGTTCACGACCTGGGGTAGCGGGGGTCGTATCGGTGACTTGTACATGTGAAATGCCGATTGGTTTTGGTAGTGAGGGGTGTACGTGGGTATTACAGAGTGGTTCAAAACAACAGCCTGCTGCTGTGATACCGAAGGCCAGAAAGGGGGGTGGGGGTAGTCGAAAATGTAGGGCGAAGGGTTGAGTAAGGCTTGCTTTACTGTGGATTTCCGGTATAGATGTATGCAGGAGATATGTGGAGGTCGATGGAGGAGGTGTATACCTGTCGAGAAAATTTCTGGTATGACTGATTGACGGTGCGATGGTGTAGGACATTGGTGATGAAGGTTCCACCTTGATGGATGAGAGGGCGTGAATTTCAGCGACTTGGGAAAGGGTTTGGAGGGGTGAGAGGGTTACTGAGCGAACGACAGAGGTGGTGGCCGAGGTGTGCTGTGCGGTACCTACGGTTTGACCAACAGACTGAGCGACGGTGTAAGGTGGTTCGTGGGATGCGGTGCAGGTGACACGAAGCGGTTCGTGGGGCGTGGCATGGTGTGCGGATTGGGCAGAAGGCGCGCCGGTCTGGTGAACAGATGCACGGTCGATCTGATTCGCCGGTCGATTGAAGGATGGTGGGAAAAGGGGACTTCTTAATGGTGTGGTGATGGTGGCTGGAAGGTGGTCCAATGGTGGTTGTTTGCCCGTGGGGGAGGAAAGGTTTATGGGTGAACTTCTCATCTCTATGAAATTGAGAGATACCAAGGGAATTAGGTTGTGGAAAGCTGAGTTTTGATGCATTGATATTCATGGATCGAGACTCCATTGCTAATATAGGAGGACGATGGGAGATGAGTACAAGAGAGATTTGAGGGTGACTGCTGATAGGAATTGTTGATCTGTGGCGACGGGAAGCTGGTACGCCGGTGATTTTGATGGGAGTGACCGACGGCGGTTCAGTTACGGAGGCAGAGTAGAAGAAGCTTCTTCTGTTTGTACAAGGAAGTCAAATCCTTTGCACTCTCAGATGAAGTACTGCATTGGGACTCATAGTATTAGAAAAAAAAAATTAAAATTGTTTTAATTTTAAAATCCAACCCTGATTCAAAGTTGGTTCAATTTGGACCAAACTGGTTCCATTCCCATCAAATTGGTTACTCTCTTTTCTTTTTCGATAATTTATGGAAATTTGTGCTCCTCTTTTTCTTTCTTTTTTTTTTGTCCATAAATCTTTCGAAAATACAATAATAAAAATAAAAAAAATATTTTCTTTTTTTTATAATTGAATATATACGTTTTCTTGGATTTCATTAAAAACCCAAAAATTCCCATGGTTCCTCATCCTTGAAAATGAACAACCTCGAGCGGTTGTTGTATCAATGTAGAAGGTTCAAGAAAAGGTTTTACCCTTTGTCCGTTCACCTTAAAAGTGGTACCCCTCTCTTGGTCAATTAATTCCACTACACCATAGGGGTACACTTTTGCGATTTGATACGATCCCGTCCATCTAGAGTTTAACTTACCAGGGAACAACCTGAGTCTGGAATTAAAAAGTAGGACCTGTTGACCTTCGGTGAATTCTTTTGGTATAATTTTCTTATCATGCCATTTCGTTGTGTTTTCTTTATATAATTTAGCATTTTCATAAGAAAATTTTTTGTGTTCCTCCAATTCACACAACTGTAAAGATCTTTTATTTCCTGCGTCGTCCAGACTCATGTTGAGTTCCTTGATAGCCCAGTAGGCTTTGTGTTCTAACTCGAGAGGTAAGTGACAAGCTTTTCCAAAGACCAGCTTGTAAGGAGACATGCCAATAGGGGTTTTGTAAGCAGTCCGGTAGGCCCACAAGGCATCATCCAACTTGGAGGCTGTTAGGACTGAAAGTCCTATGTGTTGAAAGTGGAATAAAGTATTTAAAAGGGTTTGAAATGTAACTCTGTAATAGTTATTAGCTTGTTGGGCCTAAAATCCCATAAGCCCATTTGGCCTGTTAGCCTAAGTATATAAAGGCGTTTCTAGTTCATATTTCAGGTGACTCAAGTCTTTTATTAGATTGCTAGTGCATAGGTTTACATACCCTTATCAGAAATTCTCTCTGTAAACCTGTAACCCTTTGATTGCTTATTAATCATAAGACTAGCAGTTGTGGCTTGATTATTGTTCTATATTGAAGATTTACTATTGATTGCACTGTACTGGGATCTACAATTGGTATCAGAGCAAAGAGACTAAAGGTTTGATCCAGAAAAAGGTTTGTCTAAAACCCTAAAATCAATTATATGTGTTAATTGCTTTTATCAGCTTTAAATTGTTTATCTGTGTCTGAGCTTTATCGGTCCAAGTTTCTGTTTGTTTTTCTGGAAAAGTTTTTTTATCGGTCGAATTATCTCTCTACTGTTATCGATCTCTGTGAAGTCTAATCTAATTGAGTTTATCGGTCAATGTTGAGTTGTTGATTGTTTTTGCATATTTGGGTTAGGTCTGCTTAATTGATCAACGAATTGAATCTGGGTTAATTTCTGGGTTATTTAAGTCGTTTGTTCTTGAGATTGTTCGTGTTCTTCGGACTGTTCTTCGTGTTTGTCGGTCTTTAAACATATCGATTATCGTATTTTGAGTTTATCTGTTTATCGGGGTTTGATTTTATCGGTCTATCTCTTAAGTTGTTAGTAATCAGGTTCGACCGATAGGTTGTTTGACCGGGACATAGTCTATACCGGTCTTTTGGTTCGACTGGTGTATTGTCATTATCGGTCGTTTATTCGACCGGTACCTTGACATTATCGGTCCTTTGTTCGACCGAATCATTCCTTCGATCGGTACCTTGATTATCGGTCTTTGTCCTTTGACCAGTAAGTTGTTAATACCGGTCCTTTGCTTGACCGGTACATTGTCAATACCGGTCCTTTGCTTGACCGGTACATTGTCAATACCGGTCCTTTGCTAGACCAGTACGTTGTCTATATCGGTCTTTTGCTTGACCGATACCCAGTTCGACCGGACCCTTGTTTGACCGGGTTTATTTAAAAAAAAAGAGTAAAAAGGGTCAAAAAAAATTTGTCTCACGATCATTTTGCAGTGCATTTCTGTTAGCCCCCGTACTTCAAGGGTTCAATAGCTTGTCATTGCTGACCCTAAACTTTCAAGTTTCACAATCTATCACTTTTGGTCCCTGCACTTTTGAGTTTCATCTCTTTTCAAAACCGGATCGAATTAAGTCTATTCGATACGATGAAAATGGTGAGCCCAACAAGGTTGTGGTCCAAAGGAGAATATGAAGAATGGAAAGTTCATTTCTTCAACTTTGTGGACGAACACGAAGTGGGCAATTATATCATATTATCTTTGACTGAAGGAGAGATGCAATCCCAAATTCCGACAGAAGTTTCGCCTGTGGAACAGGAGAAAAGAGAGTGGGCTAATAATTTAGCTCTAAATTATATGACAAGTAGTATCTCTTGTGACCTTTTTCGTGACATTTAGAGTGAAATTTCTGGTCAAATATTTTATAACAAAATGACAGGAAAAGAGTTATGGGATTGTACTGAATAGTTGATGCTAGGGCCAAAGGGTTTATTAACAGGAAGAGAATTGGACGCTGAGAACTCTGAGCTAAAAGGAAAGATTTCAAATTTGGAAGCTAAAACTCAGCAAACAGTCTCTGTTGAAAGATATGAGAAAAAGATATCTGAACTGAAAAATGCAAATGCCGATCTTCAAAAGCGAATATCTGATTTGGAGCAAAAGCATGCTCAAGATAAATCCGAGTTTGAGAAATCGTTCGCAAAGAAGTTCTCAGATTTTTCGAGAAAATGTGCTGACGAGAAGAAAGAAGTTGAGCTGAAATGCATAAAACTTTCTCAACAAGTTTCTGCTTTCGAGAAAGTAATCATCCTTGAAAGAGAAAAGTTTGAAAAAGAAAAGAAGGCCATTAAACAAAAGAATGTGGGATTCTTCAAAGAAATATCCGACCAAAGAAATGATGCTGAGAAGGGATTTGAAGAAGAACGAAGCATGTTTGAGACGGAGATCGAAAGGCTTACTGCCAAGTTGTCTGAACTATCTGAGAAGGCACTAAAACAGCAGAAAACGAAGTCTGAGTTCACGAAGAAGATTGACCTGCTTGTTCAAGAAAGAGACAACTTCTCTTCAACGATTAAAGTGCTTGAAAAGTCTGTATCAAGTTCAAATCAGAAACCTGTCTCTTCACAAAGGTCAGCTAAATCTTTTGATCAGATTCATAAGACTAACCTTTTCTATGATAGAAATATAGATGGTTCAGGTACACGTCCTAGAAGAAGGAGATACAAAGATGAGGAACTGGTCTGGAAGAAGAAACCAGTTGAAGATGAGCTGAAAGAAATAGAATCATGTGTACATGCGTCTAATGCCAAGAAGAACAAAGCGAGTAAAGGTAAACCTGATCATATCTACTCGAGAGATCAATTACTCAGGTTGTCAGGTAAGAAATACCATTGTTCTTATTGTCGTACACATGATCATATTCACAAAACCAGTGATCATTTCTGGTATGGTTCTTATTCTATTTCCCCCACAAGAACTGCAACTAACATTCATGGACCCAAATACCAGTGGGTACCAAAACCGAAAACTGATTCTTTGTTGCAGGCACCTACTGTCAAGGGGGAGTAGAAGAACTATGGCTTCTAAGTAAACCAGCTTAGAACCCGGACTTCAACGAAGTTTGGCTTCTGATCACATGACAGATCAGGACCCGTTCTTCAACGTTCAGACTTAGATATGTTGCAAATATCCAGGGGGAGCTTAATAGATCTATATCGTTCTATCATGATTTGAAGGGGAGCTTAAAAGGTAAACATCTTCTGAACTAGATCTCTGAGTGTTTGAAAGAAGAAGAACTTTCGAACATGAAAAACGTTTTCTTAAATGTTCAAACCACTTCTCTATTCTTAAAAGATTTTATGAATTTAGAAGTGTGATTTTAAATGTTTTTCAATTTTTGCGCATTAATGTTTAACTGACCGTGTGTTTCTAAAGGTCAATACCTGTGTATTATCTTGTCTATATACTGTCAAGTATTCACACACACTGGGTCAGTACTTATTTGAAATTGTTATTACCATGTCTCATAACGAACCAAGTTTTCGATGGTAATACCCCCGTTTGCAATTCAATATTGTTGAGCATCAATCATCCTATGTTCTTTCATTGTTAAATTGTTTATATTTGTTCATATAAACAAAATATCCAGCTCTTTGATACCCTAACCAGTTTATATGATCTGATTGATACATTGTCAGAGTTTCAAAGTTAAATTGCTCAAATCTCATGAGCATACATTTCGACAGTGTTATCATACTCTTTGTACTTAAATGTTCAAGATAAATTGTTGAGCTATCATTCTTTATAGGAATTACATGGGATTTATGAGTGAGCTTAAACAGAACTTCCATGGATTCACGTAAACCAGTGTTTTCTACCCCGGAAGTTATCCTAGAGTGATTGAGGGGTGAGGGGTCTTAAATCAAAGAGTGGGGGAGATAACTCATCGGATTGAGTTTTTCTCATTGTGCTAAGCGGAAAAATGAAAAAGAGAGTTTGGTTAGAAGTGAGCTTTAATGTTAAAAAAAAAAGGTGTGAGAACAGCCACATTCTGATTGGTTCACATTCCTTGGTGACCATCATTGAAACAGGCAGTGAGCCCATGCCAACTCTTGCTATAACCCCACCAGCCACTCGTTTCTTTCTTAACAAAGAAATGTTTCATTTTCTTTGGGGACGCAACATATCTGCTATCTAGTCTTCACTCGGAAGATTTAGATATTGAAAAAGAAGGAAAGTTGCCCCACCTTCGCACCTTTTTCATGCACATTGAGTCCGTGTAATATTTGTTGCTGTCTCAACAGTTTACATAATTTGAGCCTGATCACGCTAAGTATCTTCAATCATTCATACACTTGCACGAGCACACAAGGAATGAGTTTTCTTGTCATAACATTCATAGAAAATTCTTTTGTGGTTTTTCGATGATTGAATGGAAGCCCTGGGGAGTGAACATCACAAAAGCTCCTTTCCAAGGTACATCAGTTGTACAAAGTGGCTCCGTGCTACTTACAGGCATACTAACTGTATCATTTGTTGATTCAGGTTTACAATTCCTAGTATATCTGAATTTGAAAAGATTCGGATATATACATTTCATGAATTGACGGATACTCAGATCACAGGTGGGAGAAAGTCAAATTATCATAAAAGGGGAGATCAAAGAAAGTGTTGAAATTGAAGAAGTTTTGATGATCATGATGCTCACAATCATCAAAAAAGGGGGAGAAAAAGTTCAATTTCAAAGTTTTAAAGAAAGAAAGGTATTTCTGAAGACAGTCTAGAGATCAAAGAGATGAAGATGATGCTTCAATTTTTCAAAGAGATTTCAAAGATTGTATTGATTCTTTCCGTATCATGTGGTGTCTGCTACAAGTTTGTTTCTCATTCTTTCTACGCGCTGATTGAAACAAGTTCTTAAATTGAAAGCTTATTCAACTCGCGGTTCAAAGACAAATTCTTTATTTTAAACTGAAGATGCACAGTGGAATGTCAAGTAACTCTCTCGTTATCTTTCTTGTGTGCTGATCCGATGTGATTGAGTTTTTACAGCTGAAAGCTGCTTGATAGTGCGTTCAGTCGATGCTACTGTACATTGAATCTGGTTACAAAGTTGATACTATGAAGACCAAGAGCTTTATTCAAGGGGGAGCGTGGAAAGACATGAAGACATGCAACACCAAAGTCCTTCAAAGATTCAAGAGGGAAAGAAGATCAAGGCATGAAGTATTCAAGAAGATAAATGCTTTACTCAACTTTAGGGGGAGATTGTTAGGACTGAAAGTCCTATGTGTTGAAAGTGGAATAAAGTATTTATAAGGGTTCAAAATGTAATTCTTTAATAGTTATTAGCTTGTTGGACCTAAAAGCCCATAAGCCCATTTGGCCTGTAAGCCTAAGTATATAAAGGCGTTTCTAGTTCATATTTCAGGTGACTCAAGTCATTTATTAGATTGCTAGTCCATAGGTTTACATACCCTTATCAGAAATTCTCTCTGTAAACATGTAACCCTTTGATTGCTTATTAATCATATGACTAGCAGTTGTGGCTTGATTATTGTTCTATATTGAAGATTTAATATTGATTGCACTGTACTGGGATCTACAGAGGCCCATTCTTTTCGGTGTAACTTGACTACCTTAGTTAAAATTCCTTTGATCTCCCTATTGGACAACTCAGCCAAACCATTTGTTTGCGGGTGGTAAGCAGTTTCCACCCTACGCTGAATGTTGTATTTCTCCAGTACATCCTCTAAGACTTTATTTATGAAGTCTGTGCCTTCGTCACTAATCAAAGCACGAGGCGTGCCAAATATAGTGAATATATGCTTTTGCAGGAATTTAACAACTATTTAGCATCATTTGAGTGGCAGGCCATAGCCTTCACCCATTTGGACACGTAGTCTACCGCAACCAGGATATAGGTACAGTTATTGGAGAGTGGAAATGGTCCCATAAAGTCAATGCCCCACACGTCAAATAATTCTACTTCTAAAATTCCGTTTAAAGGCATTTCATTCCTCTAAGATATATTTCCACTCCGCTGACACTCATTGCAACTTTTTGCAAAGTCTTGAGCATCATTGTTTAAAGTATGCCAATATAGGCCTGATTGCAAAACTTTTGTTGTTGTCCTATCTCCACCAAAGTGTCCACCACATGGTCCACTATGGCAATGATGTAAAACATATGTTACTTCCTCTTTTGGAATACACCTTCTTATTACTTGGTCTGCACAGATTGTAAAGAGAAATGGATCATCCCATAAAAACTTTTGGGAGTCAAAAATCAGCTTCTTTCTTTGATGCTTGTTAAACTCTTTAGGAATGATCTCACATGCCAAATAATTCACAATGTCTGCAAACCAAGGTGTTGAAGTTTGTATGGCCAAAATTCTTTCATCGGGAAAAACCTCACATATGCCATCATTGTGTGTTTTCTCATCTTGTTTTTCCAGTCTTGACAAGTGGTCAGCCACTTGATTATTTATACCCTTCCTGTCAATGATTTCTAAATCAAATTCTTGCAAAAGCAAGACCCACCTGATTAGCCTAGGTTTTGCATCTTTTTTGGAAATAAGATTCTTGATGGCAGCATGATTAGTATGGACAATCACCTTGGCACCCATCAAGTACGATCTGAATTTTTCAAAAGCAAAAACCACAGCTAATAATTCTTTTTCAGTGGTAGTGTAATTGATTTGGGATTCATTGAGGGTTTTACTATCATAGTAAATGGAATGAAAAACTTTATCTTTTCTTTGTCCCATAACTGCTCCAACTGCCCAGTCACTTGCATCACTCATTATTTCAAAAGGTAAGGATCAATCAGGTGTCACTATTACAGGCGCAGTGACCAATGCATCTTTCAAAATTTTAAAAGCCTTTTTACAATTTTCATCAAAATTAAAGGCATGGTCATGCTGTAATAGTGAACACAGAGGTTTGGATATTTTGGAAAAATCTTATATGAACCTCCGGTAAAAACCTGCATGTCCGAGAAAACTTCTGATTCCTTTTACAGTGGTTGGTTCAGGCAACTTTGCAATTACTTCCAACTTTGCCTTATCAACCTCAATACCTCTATTGGAAATGAGATGCCCTAACACTATGCCCTTTTTAACCATAAAGTGACATTTTTCCCAGTTTAAAAACAAATCTGTTTCTTCACATCTTTGAAGACTTTTTTCAAGGTTTTGTAAACACAGATCATATGATGTCCCATATACAGAAAAATCATCCATGAAAATTTCCATGGATTGTTCAAGCATGTCAGAAAAAATGGACATCATAAATCTTTGGAAAGTGGCGGGGGCATTACAAAGTCCAAAGGGCATTCTTCTAAATGCAAAGGTCCCATAAGGACAAGTAAAAGTTGTTTTCTCCTGATCCTCTGGTGCAATGGCAATTTGATTGTACTCAGAATAACCATCTAAGAAACAATAAAATTATTTCCCTGCTAGTCAGTCCAACATCTGGTCAATGAAGGGTAATGGAAAATGGTATTTTTGGGTAGCTTGGTTAAGCTTCCGGTAGTCCATACATATCCTCCAACCTGATACAATCCTAGTAGGTATTAATTCATTTTTCTCATTGGTTACCACAGTAACTCCTCCCTTCTTGGGCACACATTGTACTGGACTGACACATGTACTACTGGCAATAGAATAGATTATGCCAGGATCAAGCCATTTCAAAATTTCCTTTTTAACCACTTCTTTCATCATTGGATTGAGTTTTCTTTGAGGCTCAACCGATGTGAAGTCTTTGTTTTCCAAAATGATTTTATGCTGACAAATGGTTGGGCTTATGCCCTTTAAGTCAGCAATTGTCCATCCTATGGCCTTGGTGTGTAGTTTCAACATGGCAATCATCTTTTCCTTTTGATCAAACTCTAATGATGATGAAATAATGACTGGCAACTTCCCTGGGTCTCCTAAAAAGGCATATTTCAGATATGAGGGGAGTTGTTTCAGTTCTAAGTCTGGAGCACATTTTATGGAAGGAACAAGTGTCTTCCTATCCTCGCTATGTAAAATTTCAATAGCAGAGGTAACCTGAATGTCTTCTAATTCCTCAAACTCTGATGTGTCTTCTTCACTATCAGAGTCTTCCATTCCCAAGATCTCCCCAAAACTTTGGTTCTGACACCAGGATTCAATCAAACTTAAGGTAGAACATTCTTCCCTCTCTTCAGGAAATTTGAGGGAATCCAAAACATTAAAGGTTACTTGTTGGTCTTGAACTCTCATGGTGAGTTCGCCTTTTTGGACATCTATCAGAGTTCTGCCTGTTGCTAGGAATGGTTTTCCTAAGATAATGGGAATGTCTTTGTCGGCTTCAAAATCTAAGATGATAAAGTCTGCTGGGAAAATAAATTTAGCAACTTGGACAAGGACATCCTCAATCTTACCCTTAGGCCAAGCTATGGACTTATCTGCTAATAAGAGTGAAACACTGGTGGGTCTAGCCTCTCCTATGCCCAAAGTGTTGAAAACATATAAAGGCATAAGGTTTATGCTGGCACCTAAGTCACATAGAGCTCTTCCCACTTCTTTTCCTCCTATGGAATAGGGGATGGTGAAAGTTCCTGGATCTTTTAACTTTGGAGGAATTTTACTAGACAACATAGCACTGCACTCCTCAGTCAGAGCTACAGTTTCATACTCATTCAACCTTTTCTTTTTGCTTAAAATGTCCTTTAAAAACTTTGCATAATTTGGCATTTGTTCAATGGCTTCCACCAAAGGTATATTGATATGCAACTGTTTAAAAACGTCTAAAAACTTTTTGGATTGCAGTTCATCTCTTTTAATTCCTTAATCTCCGGGGATAAGGAATATAGAGAGGAACCGGAGTAGGAGATGTAGTCTTTTGAGGAGTAGGTGCTGGGACAGTCGGTGAGATCTTGTCTACCATGGTGGATGGTGTAATTGTAACTGGTTCTACAGGTCTATTATCACAAGGAATTTTGGGACTGTCACCAGATTGTGACACATCTAAAACAGTCTGTTTATTTTCTTTTTGATCTGCCTTGGGTTCATTTGGGAACAATGTTGGATAGTCTGACTTCTTTGGAAGGGGTGGAGTTTCACTAGGCCCTACAGTGTTTCCAGGGCCCGTGCTCACACAGGGTTGAGCAACATCCAAAACTGTATTTTTCTTTTCAGGTCCTACTTTGTCTATTTTTTTATTTCTCTTTGTATATTTTCTGGTAAGTCCTGTCCATTTCTCAATGTCACAGCTTTCACATGTTCCTTTTCAATCCTCTGAGGTATTTCTGTGTCACTAGGGAGAGAACCTGAAGGACATTTCCTTATTTCCAAAGCCATTTGACCCACCTGGGTCTCCAGATTTTTAATTGATGCTTGTGTTTAGGTCATGAATGCTTTCATCATTGCTTCCAAAGAAGTAGATGAGCCGGCATGCTGGTTTGACTTTTGTTGATAACCAGGTTGATTATTCTGAAAATTCCCATGTTGGTTAGGTCTGTGATGAGACTGTTGGTAAAAATTTGTCTGTCCTTGCAACTTTGGTGGTGGTGGATTTTGAGCAGGACTGTGCCAAGAAAAATTCGGATGGTTTCTCCACTCAGGATTATAAGTTTGAGAAAAAGGTCCACCCTTGTAGTTACTGCTGACATAATTGACTATTTTTGGATTTCCAGGACAATGTTCAAAATGATGACCCTCTCCACAGTAGGTGCATTGCATAGACTATACAGTAGGGGTAGGTGTCACAGTATTAACTTGCACATCATTAAGGTTTTTGATTAAAGATTCCATGTCGGCCATATGCATAAGCATCTGTGTCTTGTACCCATGCTGCTTTTCTAGGTAATGCACGTGGATCAGCCCATTGACCATTGTTGTTTGAAATTCTTTCAAGGATTTCATATGCTTCATTGTAGGTACAAGCTTTGAAAGCTCCGTGTGCAGTAGCATCGAGCATTTGTTTAGCATCAGTATTTAAACCACTGTAAACGTCTATAGCTGAATGCAGTACGGAATGCCATGATGAGGGCATTTTCTCAATAGCTCCTTGTACCTATCCCATGCATCAGTAACTGCTTCATCGTCCATTTGTCTAAAAGTGCAAATTTCATTTCTGGACTTAGCATTCCTCGTGGGTGGAAAATATTTTTTTAAAAACTTTTCTGCCATTTGGGTCCATGTAATTATAGAATCTGGTTTCAACGAGTTGTACCAGGACCTTGCTCTATCTCTTAGAGAGTATGGAAAAAGTTTCAATTTTAGAGCATCGTCTTGTACACCAGGCAGTTTAAAAGAATCTGTAATTTCCATGAAAGACCGAAGGTGAGAATGAGGATCTTCAGCTGGCAAACCAACGTACTGGCCATTAGTCTGCAACATCTGAAACATTATCGGTTTTAATTCAAAATGGTGGGTTTGCAAAGTTGGTTTAAGAATTCCTGGATGTAACTGTGTCAAAACATGAACAGCGTAAGAAATAATCCCACCATCTTTGGAATTTGCTAACCGGAAAACGTTTTGTTCCTCTTCATCAGTATTTATTAATGGTGGTTCATTTGGATTATCATGATTATTTAAATCTTCGTGGTCATTGGGAATTTCTCTATCTCGATTTCTTCGGTTATTATTATTTGGATTTATCTCTGGGATTAATTCCTCATCCGTCATATATTCATGTTCAGACATTTCGGAAGAATTTAAAACTAAATTAGCTCGTTACATTCTTCTTCGTTGTCTAAATGTTCGTTCAATATCGGGATCAAGTTGGAAAAAATCACCGTGTGACAATCTTGGCATGCATTTTTTCGATTTTTTTTTCAAAATATTTTTTCAACTTTTTTTTTTCTTTTCAAAATAGATGGAAGAAAAACGCACTTTTAAAAACCTTACTTATAAAGAAAAACTTCTAGCGTGCTTCCCCGGCAACAGCGCCAAAAACTTGTTGCGGTGTTTCGTGTTCACACCTTTTTAAAATGCAAATAAGTAGATTTTAACGCAAGTATACATCTCAATCTACTACCGTTTTTAACAAGTAATAATGGTACAAAGTACCGAATATAGATCCCACAGGGAAGCGTGGAAAAGTTTCTCTCGAAAGTCGGGTCTGTAAAAGCGAGTTTCAGATGGCGAATTCGAAAACAATATTTTGGTTGGGGGTTTTGAGTAACAACTACTGAGAATTTAATTTAAAAAGAGCACAGGGTATAAAGATTCGTTGGGACGGATTTAATAATTAAATAAAAGACGAGATCGCATTTCTTTGTTATTTCAGAGTCGATATTTTATGTAACTTAAAGAATCCATCACACAACGAACCAGTTGTCAGTTGATCAGTTGTATTTTGACATAAAATATAACTCTTATTTAAACAACTTTGGACAATCATGCGACACGATACACCTTTTATTCTCTTATCGGTCTCGGTCCCAACTTTACTTTTTACCCTGAACTGAGACGGTTAGCCCATCATCATTTTAAGTCCTAATTTTAAAGATCGTAAAAGCAATTAAAGAAAAATGGGAATTAAGTCAACTACTTGTTAATTAAATTTAAAAGAAGTGATTTATCAACTATGCATGTAACTAAAATCTTTACTTGAACTAGAAAAGTTAACTTGCTTGAGAATGAATTTAAGATTAAACTACCAACACTATAACTATAAGAAATTAATTCAATTAATCCAACGACGTTAAAATAACGCGTGAATTATAGAGCAATGATTTACCAACTAATTTGTCACTTGTTAGAGAAAGTCTTGGTTCAAAAGTGTCTATATTCCTTAAATTACTTTGAGAGACTTTGTCAATTAAAGTAATGTCCGGGATGGTTTTTAATAACTTGGAGACACGAAGCAATTTTAATACTACAAAAAACCGTGAATCAACCGAGGTTGAGAGTCCGAAATGATTAATCGGGATTCCGGTTTGTTATAAAACTAAAATTGTAGTGATAACCAAATAAAAACCAAAAGGCTATCGAGTCTTAAGAGATGAGAAGAAGTTGCGGAAAAGTAGCGAAAGATTAACACTTGAAAAGAAACAATAACGTTGCATTAATTCTAACCAAAAGGTGAGGTAGTTTGAATCGTGAGCCTAGGCTCTAACCGCCAACAATGAGCTTACGGTCACTTGCTTCAAACCACCTAAAATGTTACTAGAACCTATGAAGCAAAACTACTAGAGACTAACTTGACATACATGAAAGAACAAGTGAAGATGGATGATACTTTCTACTTAGCCAAGCATGCCTATTTATAGTGAAAATTCACCTTGGGGCCCAAGTAAATAACAATGGGGCCCCAAGGTGTTGGCAAGACTTAGCCCAAAAAAATACAAGTCCAAGCCCAAAGATTTTCGGCCCAAGCTTCAAGTCATCAAAGCCCAAAAATTTGTCCACCATCTTCACAAAAATCGGCCCAACAAAAGGATTGAAGTCTATGTTTCACGTTTGATAGATCCGCATGCCGGTTATGTTGACTTCAATCGGCCGTAGTCCAATCCTACATCAAGCAAATATAATGAACTACAAATTTTTGTTGCATTTTCTATGTAAAAATGGTTCATTTTAAACTAAAAGCGATAAAAATTAATTTAATCAACAAAGTCATAAAAGCAACCAAAAGACGTAATGGGAAAAAGGAAAAATAGCTCAAAATTATAAAGAAGAGGATTAAAAATAGGGTAAATAAATTTACCCTATCAGATGGTATGAAATGAGGAGACGATGAACTATGGATTTGGTTATGTTATTTAATCTAACTTCAACATTTTTGATAGGGAAAATTCCATCAAAATGGAATCAACTTTACTACGATTTCTATTTTAGGGAACTAACTTTTAAAATCATCATTTAAGGGCTTGGAACAAAGTTTGTGTTTATTTAAGGGTCTAGTTGACCAGTTGAGTAGATAACTGGTCACCTTAATATGACATGGAAAATAATTAATTTAAAAAGATGCTACGTTGATATTAAGGATGGCTTTATCATCTTTATTTTTTGACCTATTTAAAGCACATATCTGAAAATTGTTTACAGATTTGAAATATTCTTTGACGTAAAAATATTTAGAAAACCCCCATCTGTTGTCTTCTCCGGCCAACAACAACCGTCCATCATAGTCTTCTGTCTAAAATTGTTTTTGAGATGAAACCATTCAAAATCCAAATCAAAAATATGAAAACTTGTTGAACCTTTCGAAACCTATTCCAAAATATGAGGTGGATTTGAACCCAAATCTAGAATCTGAGGCGAAACTGTTCGGAACCCATATCTTAAAATGTGAAAACTTTTGAGGCAAAACCATTTGGAACTAGATCTAAAATCTGAAATCTTTGAGATGAAACTGTTTAGAACGTATATCTAAAATCTTTGAGGTGAAACCATTTAGAAACCATCAAATTGGATCTTTTAAATCCTTCAATCTGGTGCTCATTGTGGTCTGTGGTGCAAGTAGTGTCATGGTGGTATGCACAGCGGATGAGAAAGGGAGATGTCAGAGAATAAGGGGGTGTGGGTGGTTGTTGCAGAGAAGAAGGGGTTGAAAATGTGGGGGAACAAAGAGGTAGAAAGGTAGGGTCCTTGAAAAAGTCTCTGTCAATAGATTTAGGATTATAATTATAATATGAAGTAAATTTTTTTTATTAAATAAGTTCTTTTTTGTGGCATGTCATCATTGTATATTTATTTTTGTAAATTTATTGTGATATGGAATTTTAGTTTGCAAAATACCTATGCTAAGTCATCAGAGTAGTACAGGTCTATAGGTCACCTAGACCCTTAAATAAACATAAACTTTGTTCCAAGCCCTTAAATGATGATTTTAAAAGTTAGTTCCTTAAAATAGAAATCTGAGTAAAGTTGGTTCATTTTGATGCAATTTTCGCTTTTTGATATATATATATATATATATATATATATATATATATTATTAATGAGAGTTTGGCTATTTGACAGTTTTAACCCCTTAACTATCTTTGGATACCATTTTAATTACGGTTCAATTTGGGTAAGAATAATTATATGTTTTTAAAACGGAGTCTTACACTGTCCTTCTATTTTTGGAATATCCTCAACTTTTGACTAGTCAAAAACGCAATTCTTGACCAGTCAAAGACGCAATATTTGACCAGTCAAATACGATCTTGACCATATAAATGGCTTGGATTACTTCTCTATTTCTCACACATATAACATTTCTCATTTGAAATTCTGTGAATTTTTGTGATTCATATATGATCTATATGTCCATATGTGACCCGTTGATAAGTTCGCATGTGAACTATTTACCTACAGGTTCATATGTGAATCAGTTAGTTAGTTAGTTCATATGTGAATATTTTAATTGGTTCATATGATTCAGATATGAACGTACAGGTTCATATGTGAATCACAAGGGTTCACATGTGAATCAGTTAAAATATAGTTCATATGTAAATCACACAGGTTCACATATGAACAATGTTGTTGCCTATTTGTAAAAGTTACAACACTACCCCTCTATTTTTGGCATAACCACAAATTTTGACCAGTCAAAGTCGCAATTCTTGACCAGTTAAAGCCATAAATTTTGACCACTCAAATCCGATCTTATCGTATTAATGGCTAGAATTACTTCTCTATTTCTCACACACTTAGCATTTCTCATTTGAAATTCTCCCTATGTGTGTGTGTGTGTGTGTTTGTGTGTGTGTGTAGGGGCCTAGTCAAATGAGAACTCGACATTTTTTATAACTTTAAGATTCAATCTCAACCAATCAACTTTAATATTAATTTTTTACTCATTTAATTAGTAAAGGGTGTATTAGTAATTTTAGTAATTAAAATTCAAATCTTTTTATTTTAGTAGTTATCTTTTATTAGACAGTTGCCTTTAATTTCTCAACCAAATTGATTTGAAATGATTTTTGTTTTCTCTGTTTTCTCTCTCTCTTCACCCTCAAAACATTCACAGGTCACTAAAACGTAGCATGGTATCAAAATTCAATCTTTAGCAAGGAAAAATAAAAAAAAAAACTCACCCAAAAAAAAGCCATGAAAGTTGTATGTAAGGTATGGAAATGACTCATCCTTACTCTCTACTGCCTAATCTCTCACTATCTCTTACTAGAAACACTCACCGAAAAATCTCACCGAAATTCCTCCCTATCCGTCCTGTTATGAACCCAAGATGCTCGTCCATATTGGTCCTATTTCTTTGCACAATTTGCAAATCGAAGGATATGGAGTCATGATGGTGATATCGTCCATGTTTGGCCTCACAAAATCGGATTTGGTCTCAACGGATTGGATCACAGTGGTATGACAGTGGGTATCACAGAAGTATTACATGGGTATCACAATAGTATCATTATCATAGTCGATTTATGTCTTTCTGTTTAGAAGTTCATGGGTGTCTCAGAATGCATCACAATGGTGTACGCCGAAATAAATTTGGCCGGATAAGGTTTGCTGGACGAAGAGAGGAGAGAGGATAATTAGCAAAATTAATAATTTTAAACAATTACCAAAATTTATAATTACCAAAAGCGTCATTTATCCGTAAATATTATCCATAAATTTAACTTTTTTGAAATTTAATAGATAATTACCAAAATTAATACTTTCAATAATAGTCATTGATTGTTAATAATGTGTGGTTGAGATTGGATCTCACGATTATCACAAAAAACTCTGTTCTCCTTTAAATGATCCCCATATATCTACTGGGGACCAAAAAACACGTTACAGACTTGAGGACTAATCTAATCCCTTGATTAGAATAAATCAAGGGTCATTAAAAAAAAGCTTATTTGTAATAAAAGATAACATAAGGGTATTTTTGATATTTGGTAATGATTTTTAGGGGTATAATTGATATTATATTATTAAATTCAAATAAATAATTAGGCAGACTCCAATTAATATTAATAACTGATTAAATCTCATTCATCTCATTCATTATTCTTCATCTCAAATTCACCATCGTCTCCGTCGATTTTCATTTCCATCAATTTCATCTCCATTAATGACCGACAGGAAGTTCGATTCATAATCTTTAATTGTTAATGGCAACTTATAAAGATATTTCACAGCCGAAGAAAAGGATCAAAGGTAACGTTTTTTACTAAAATCTTTAACATTCAAAATTTAGGGTTTTAATATGTAACACCCGCTATTTTGGGGTTGGGTAAAAAGTTGACTATTACCCAAAGTTCAAGGGGGTAAAATGTAACTTGAGTTATATAAATATAAATCAGATTTTAGATATTTTGAAAATATCACAAATCAGATCTTGAGAATCAGAGAGAGAAAGAGAGAAGAAGCAGTGAAGTGGTTGTTCGGTTTTCTCCAAATCAAGGTACGAATCTAGTTTAATGCTTTGATCTGAATGCTTTTAGCCGCGTAGAATCTCGTTGTGAAGGTTTTAAACCGTTCCATTATGAGATCTGAGTATTTTCTCATTTTGGATCTGGGTTCTGTATTCGATCTGTTCTTGATGTTCTTGATGAACAAGACGATCGTTGTTCGATCGGACCGTTGTTCGATCGGTGGGGTTGTTCGACCGAAGGGTCGTTTGATCGGTGGGATCGTTCGACCGGTGGGGCGTTCGACCGGGGGGTTGTTCGACCAGGAAGTTCTTTCGATCGGACCCTGTTCGACCGGACCCTGTTCGACCGGACCTGTTCGACCGGGTTGGTTGTTCGACCGGGGCTGTGTTCGACCGTAGCTATGTTTGGCAGTTGTTGTATTCGTATTCTAGAGTTGTAAGTCAGCATGTTGTCTGTATCTTTGGGCTTACCGATTTAACGGTGTTGTCATAGGTAGCAATCGTCAGAAGCAGGCTATAATCAGGAAGAAATCTGAGGTGAGTCCTTAAGCTAAATCGGTCTGTAATACGAATGCTATGTGATAAATGTATTATTTAAATGTGGAAAACCTGGTTTCAAAGTAACTGATTCTGTTGGGAAATACCTTCTAAAGATTTCACATTTTCAAGAATCACGAATTATAGAATTGAACCGTTGTTCATATTAATTGCCTGCATAGCTGATTTAATATGAGTATGCTCTGAAATGACATGCTTTGGCTTTGAGTCTTAGTGCAATGGATCCATAGGCATTGTGTTCCTATGTCCCCTGTTTTGGGCATTTGGTTCACGTTTTAGCACGGGATAGGCATCGGGTTGCCATGATAAGTAAGGTGTGGGCCTATACGGTCGGGCAGCGTCTCATGGTGCAGTAAGGTGAAATCCCATTATGTGCTTGAGTTTCCCCTGTTTTGGGAACTCTCAAGGATAGATCCAGAGGGGTTGACTTGAATGTTTTGAGCAACAGATCTAGAGGGGTTGAGCTCGTTATGTGATTTGTGGGTATTACTTATACCATGTTTAATCACTAATGGTTTATTGGATTTCTTGACTTAGCTCACGGCTATACTACCGCGTGGCACCAATTGGGTTTAGTACTCTCTTTTATTTAGCTTGTTCTCACTAGGCGTTAGCCTAACGCTTGCTCTTGGTTGTCATGTTGGCAGGTTATCTTAGCAGTGGGGCTCGTCGAGACTGAGGGAGCGACCTTGGGGTCGTGAGAGATTCTTTTGAAGATTCATTTTGGAAGTATAGCGACACCCGTCCCTAATCTAGATATTTTGTAGATTAATAGGATGTCGTTTTATACTTCAGTTATCTACCTAATTATTGGCTACTCTATACCCGTTGGGTTGTTTGTGTAATGAAATTGTCACACCTTATTCCGCAAGTTAGTCTATTGCCGAATTGTTTCTTCGAAATTTTATTTCCGCAGTTTCTAGGGTGTTACAAGTTGGTATCAGAGCCTTGGTTTAAGTGAACTAGGTATGACTGTAAGATGCCTAGACTTAAGCTGAGACTATTAAGTTACGACTCGTGAGATGGGGTAGATCTTGTAAGATAGGATGGTCTTAGGGTCAACGGAAAATTGCACAAGTTGAAAGTTGTAACGATGGTAATAAGCACTCTTGCGTATTATACGTTCATAATTTCACTTAGCTAACGTTATTATGAAAATGTCTTACGTGAGCATACTTAAATTACTGTTGTTATAACGATTGATAAGTGTAGAAGTACGTTCTCTGTGTTTTCCGTAATCCTTATCCCGTTCTTTTGCATGATTGCGTTCAGCAGAACCATGGTTAATACCAGGAGTCATCCGGAAGGCCAGGAGGCCGACATACCTACGGCCGACCATCTGCTGGCGACCGTAGTGGGGGAAACTGTACGTGTGAGTAATGTGCTGGGTGGAGGACCCGAGCATATTCCTCGACGAAATTGGGAGGCTAATGAGCCTATTATAGAAGAAGTGACAGCCGAAACGAGAATGATGGATCGTATGATGTTGGCCATGAATAGGGCCATGGCGCAACAACAGGAAGTGTTCTTGAAACTCCTCGAGGACCGAGACACTAACAACCGTAGGCCCGAGACGGTTGGCGAGAATGTGATTGTTGCTGGATCCAGGGGTACCGGACCTGTAATTTCCCCTGTGGTAACTGCAACCCTAGGCATCAATCGAACGACACGGACTTGCACGTTCGAGGCTTTTCTGGGTTGCCGACCACCAGAATTTAAAGGCTCGGACAATCCCTTAGATTGTATGGCTTGGGTCCGAGAGATGGAGCAAGCTTTTCGCTCAAGCGAATGTGGGGAGGAACAGAGGGTGATATTTGGTTCCCGAATGCTGCGGGGAATAGCTCTTACCTGGTGGGATGTGTACTCTGCTTCGCTGGAGCCGACTATTCTAGACCAATTGTCTTGGTCTACCTTCAAGGAGAAACTGCTAGAGGAGTACTGTAACGAGCAGTCGTTGGACTGAATCAAGGATGAATTCCAGAATTTGAAGAAGGGAGGTATGTCTGTGAGGGAATACAGCCGTCTCTTCATGGACAAGCTAGGCTTTGTGGGACATCTGGTCCCGACAGAGAAAGATAAGATCATGGCTTACTTCAAGGGTCTTCCATCGGACATGATGTCGATGGTTCGTGTGACGAAGACCTCCACCCTTCGGGAGGCAATGGAAGAAGCTCAACTCATGGAGGATGCTTACAGTCTCGGCAGGGATCAGGGTGGTCGCCAAGTCGAGAAGAGGAAGTGGGAGGGAATTTCAATGCCCTCAAAGAAACCCTTTTATGCCAACAACAGCGCTCAGCGAGGAGCTGATCCTAGACGCGATGCCAAGTGGTGCTCCAAGTGCCGAAGTAAGCATTTCGGTCCTTGCAACTTTGTTCCCGGGACGTGCTACAAATGTGGGAAGACGGGTCACACGTTCCGAGATTTCCCTCTCAAGGGACAGGTATGTTTTGAGTGTAGGGAACCGGGGCACGTAAGGGCGGAATGCCCGAAGATCAAGACTGGGGGATTTAGCGGGAAGAAGATGGAACCGCCGCGATCGATTGGAAGGGCTTTCCAGATGTCGTCAGAGGAAGCTAAAGCATCGACCGATGTAGTGTCGGGTACGTTTCTTCTAAATTCCGTACCTACGCGTGTGCTATTTGATTCTGGTGCTAGCTACTCGTTCATATCTGATTTGTTCTGTCAAAGGCTTGCTATGTCTAAAAGTATGCTAGAGATTGTTGTTGTGGTAGAAATAGCAAATGGAGGTCAAGTTCTAATTCATAATATCCTTAAGGATTGCATCTTAGAGATTAAGGGGAAGAAGTTTCCCATTAACCTATTACCAATGCAAATTGGCGGATTCGACGTGGTGGTAGGTATGGACTGGTTATCTAAGAACCAGGCCGAAATTGTATGTTCCAAGAAAATGATCCGTTTACCTGTGGCAAACGGAGAAGCGACTATAATCTATGGCGAAGGAAGGAAAAGCGATGTGGCGATTATTTCAGTAATCAAAGCTAGGAAGTGTTTGGCGAAAGGGTACGTATCTTTCTTAGCGTATGCCATCGATACCAAACTCGACCAACGGAAATTGGAAGATGTTAGGGTGGTGCGCGAGTTTCCCGATGTGTTTCCGGAAGACTTGCCCGGGTTGCCGCCCGATCGTGTTGTGGACTTTCGTATTGACCTCATTCCTGGAGCGACTCCGATTGCTCGAGCTCCTTATCGTTTGGCTCCTACCGAAATGCAAGAGATGGTGGTTCAACTTCAAGACCTTCTCGAGAAAGGTTTCATCCGGCCGAGCTCGTCACCCTGGGGAGCCCCGGTACTATTTGTCAAGAAAAAGGACGGTGCATTGAGAATGTGTATCGACTACAGAGAACTGAACAAAGTGACGGTGAAGAACAGGTATCCACTTCCACGAATCGACGACCTGTTCGATCAACTTCAAGTAGCAGGTAAAGGTATCATCAAGTAAAGGTAGCTAAGAGCGACATCCCAAAGACGTCATTTAGAACTCGCTATGGACACTACGAGTTTCTGGTAATGCCATTCGGCCTAACCAACGCACCGGCAATATTTATGGACTTGATGAATCGAGTGTGCCGACCGTTCCTCGACAAATCAGTAATCGTGTTCATCGACGACATCCTAGTTTACTCCAAGGATGAAGAAGGGCACGGGCAACATCTCCGTGAAGTGTTGGATGTATTAAAGCGAGAAAGACTCTACGCAAAGTTTTCAAAGTGCGACTTTTGGCTTCCAGAGGTTCAATTTTTGGGGCATATAGTTTCAAAGGAAGGAGTCAAGGTGGATCCCGCAAAGATTGAGGCAATGACGAATTGGGAACCTCCCAAGAACCCTTCTGAAATCCGAAGTTTCCTAGGTTTGGCAGGGTACTACCGGAGATTCATTCAAGATTTCTCAAAGATAGCCTCGTCGTTGACGATCTTGACCCGGAAGAACGTAAAATTTGTGTGGACCGAGAGACAAGAAGAGGCGTTCCGCACCTTACAGAGGAGGCTTTGTGAAGCTCCTATCCTATCCTTACCAGACAGGACGGAAGATTTTATGGTGTACAGCGATGCGTCGAAGATGGGTTTGGGTTGCGTCCTGATGCAAAGAGGGAAGGTGATCGCTTACGCATCAAGGCAACTTAAAGTGCATGAAGTCAACTACCCTACTCATGACTTGGAATTGGCAGCTGTGGTGTTTGCACTGAAGTTGTGGCGGCACTACCTTTACGGTACGAAGTGCACTCTTTATACGGATCACAAGAGTCTGAAGCATATCTTTAATCAGAAAGAGCTAAACATGAGGCATCGAAGATGGTTAGAGTTGTTGAAGGATTATGACTGCGAGTTGCTCTACCATCCGGGTAAGGCAAACGTGGTTGTCGACGCCTTGAGTCGGAAAGTATGCGGAGGAAATTCTCGTGCTACCTTTGCACGGATTGAAGTAACTTCAGCGCTTATTGATAGAATCAAGGAATCGCAAGCCGAAGCCCTGCTAGAGGAAAACCTCATAGGAGAAGTCATGGAGAAACAACATCTTTTGTTGACTGAAGATAGTCGAGGGGTGAAGCTTTTCAATGGGCGAGTCTGGGTGCCCAAGATTGGGGGTAATAGAGAACTTCTTCTCGAAGATGCCCACAAGTCAAAATACTCCATTCACCCGGGAAGCACGAAAATGTATAGAGATTTGAAATTGCTTTATTGGTGGCCAGTCATGAAGCTCGATGTGGCGCGCTATGTGGATCAGTGTGTGACTTGTTTGCAACTGAAGGCTGAGCACCAAAGACCCTACGGAAGTTTGCAATCCTTGGAAATTCCGGAATGGAAATGGGAACACATCACGATGGATTTCGTGACAAAGCTACCAAAGATCTTGGAAGGTCACGACGCCATTTGGGTTATAGTTGACCGCTTGACCAAAAGCGTTCACTTCTTGGCCATGCGGGAGACGTTACCAATGGATAAATTGGCGAAGTTGTACATCGATGAAGTAATTTCCCGGCACGGCGTGCCGCTATCTATAGTCTCTGATCGGGATAGTCGGTTCACGTCGCACTTTTGGGATGGCTTACAAAAGGAATTGGGTACACGTGTGAAGTTGAGCACAGCCTACCATCCTCAAACCGACGGACAAAGCGAGAGGACAATCCAGACGCTAGAAGATATGTTAAGATCGTGCGTAATCGACTTTGGGTGCGTAATCGACTTTGGGAGTAGTTGGGATACGCACCTGCCTTTGGTAGAGTTCGCGTACAATAATAGCTACCACTCAAGTATAGAGATGGCACCGTTTGAAGCATTATACGGTCGCAAGTGTCGAACTCCCGTATGTTGGCTCGAGGCGGGGGAAAAGCAGTTCGCCGGACCAGAAGTTGTACAAGAAACGGCGGACAAGGTCAAGGGCATCCGCGAACGTTTGAAGGCGGCCCAAGATTGACAGAAAAGTTACGCCGATAAGAAAAGACGGCCAATGGAATTCCAAGTAGGAGACCGGGTTATGTTGAAGGTGTCCCCTTGGAAGGGAATTATTAGATTTGGGAAGCGTGGGAAGTTAAGCCCTCGTTTCCTTGGACCGTTCACTGTGACTAAGCGGGTAGGACTTCAAGCTTATCAGCTGGAACTTCCTCCGGAGATGAGGGGCATTCATAACACGTTTCACGTGTGTTATCTACGGAAGTGTCTAGCAAAGGAGGAGAGTGTTATTCCACTCTCCGAGATCAGAGTGGATGAAGGGAATCGTTGCGTTGAAGAACCTGAGGCGATTTTGGAAAGGAAGACGAAGAAGCTTCGTCACCGGGAAGTCACAATGGTCAAAGTTCAGTGGAAGCACCATCGAGGTGCTAATGTAACTTGGGAAGCGGAAGAGGATTTGAGGCGGAGATACCCTCACCTCTTCCCATAGCCGAGATTTCGAGGACGAAATCTTCTCCAAGTTGGGGAGGATTGTAACACCCGCTATTTTGGGGTTGGGTGAAAATTTGACTATTACCCAAAGTTCAAGGGGGTAAAATGTAACTTGGGTTATATAAATATAAATCAGATTTTAGATATTTTGAAAATATCACAAATCAGATCTTGAGAATCAGAGAGAGAAAGAGATAAGAAGCAGTGAAGTGGTTGTTCGGTTTTCTCCAAATCAAGGTACGAATCTAGTTTAATGCTTTGATCTGAATGCTTTTAGCCGCGTAGAATCTCGTTGTGAAGGTTTTAAACCGTTCCATTGTGAGATCTGAGTATTTTCTCATTTTGGATCTGGGTTCTGTATTCGATCTGTTCTTGATGTTCTTGATGAACAAGACGATCGTTGTTCGATCGGACCGTTGTTCGATCGGTGGGGTTGTTCGACCGAAGGGTCCTTTGATCGGTGGGATCGTTCGACCGGTGGGGCGTTCGACCGGGGGGTTGTTCGACCGGGGGGTTGTTCGACCAGGAAGCTTTGGTTCACGTTTTAGCACGGGATAGGCATCGGGTTGCCATGATAAGTAAGGTGTGGGCCTATACGGTCGGGCAGCGTCTCATGGTGCAGTAAGGTGAAATCCCATTATGTGCTTGAGTTTCCCCTGTTTTGGGAACTCTCAAGGATAGATCCAGAGGGGTTGACTTGAATGTTTTGAGCAACAAATCTAGAGGGGTTGAGCTCGTTATGTGATTTGTGGGTATTACTTATACCATGTTTAATCACTAATGGTTTATTGGATTTCTTGACTTAGCTCACGGCTATACTACCGCGTGGCACCAATTGGGTTTAGTACTCTCTTTTATTTAGCTTGTTCTCACTAGGCGTTAGCCTAACGCTTGCTCTTGGTTGTCATGTTGGCAGGTTATCTTAGCAGTGGGGCTCGTCGGGACTGAGGGAGCGACCTTGGGGTCGTGAGAGATTCTTTTGAAGATTCATTTTGGAAGTATAGCGACACCCGTCCCTAATCTAGATATTTTGTAGATTAATAGGATGTCGTTTTATACTTCAGTTATCTACCTAATTATTGGATACTCTATACCCGTTGGATTGTTTGTGTAATGAAATTGTCACACCTTATTCCGCAAGTTAGTCTATTGCCGAATTGTTTCTTCGAAATTTTATTTCCGCAGTTTCTAGGGTGAACATAATAGGAGTTGAAATTGATTTCTTGATCGACAGTTGATCATATTTAAACAATCTGATCAAAGAAAATTAGTTATTGAACAAGGGGTTGAAGTTTCATAAGGTGAATTAATGTGGTTTTGAAACAATGAATTATGTTTATGACTTTGAAAAACTATCACTATGTTTAATTTCGTGAATTTTTTTATGTTTCACAAGGTTAAGTTGTTTATGTTTCATAAGGTGAATCTGATTCCTAAGGTGAATATTTCTATGTTTCAAAAGGTGAATATGTCTATGTTTCATAAGGTGAATTTGATTCCTAAGGTGAATGTGTTTATGTTTCATAAGATGAATTTGATTCATAAGGTAAAATGTGATAATTGCTTGATTCAATCAATGTAATAAGAAGAATAGTAGAAGAGACTTCAATCGGGATGAATACGAAAACCTAGAACTCAAAAATTGGAACCCAATCATCTGAACCTGAAAATCTTGAAAACATGATCGCATAAAAGGAAGGAATTGCATAAAAAAATAAAACTATTTAATTAGAAAAAATAAAAACTATCATATTTATTACCAAATGACCATTATGCCCATTTTTAAATAAAAACACATTTAAATTACAACCATAAGATCAAAATTGATTTAAAGCTTAGATTGGTTTTCACGGTCCTAAACCTTTTTACAACTCTCATTTGATTACCGTCCTATATATATATATATATATATATATATATAGTCATAGGTTCAAATGATAAATGTTAAATGTATGAGAAATAGAGAAATGATAATAGGCCTTCATCTAGTCAACATTTGCGGCTTTGACCGTGAAACACCGAATAGTTCCTTATGCGGTCTGTAGAAGATAGAGAGGTAGTTTCCTAAAATAAGTAGGACGAGTTCGTATGTGAACCTATGTGATTCATATATGAACTATATATTCATATGTGAATCAGTTAATTAGTTCATATGAGAATCGGTTAATTAGTTCAACTGATTCACATATGAACCTACAGTTAATTAGTTCATATGTGAATCAATTAATTAGTTCATATATGAATTATAAAAGTTCATATATGAATCAGTTAAAAGACTTCATATGTGAATTACACTATGTGTTCCAGATTCTAGTTACTAAAACAAGATAATCAAACAAACAAGATTTAACAAATCAATTACCTGTTTGATTTCTTTCAAATTCAACGTTTACACTTTCTCTCTCTAGAACTCTCTCTCTCTACAGAATTCTCTCTCAAACGTATTATCTCTCTCAGATTCTCAATTAGACTTATTCTTACAACTAAAAACAGAAATACAAGATATTTATACCTACAACTAAAATACAAAGAAACTAAAAACAAAATACAAATGTTGACTTTGACTTTTATTACAAAGGCTTTGACTTTCACTTGAGAGTTGACTTTCTTCAGCTTTGACTTCTTAAACCTTGACTTTTGTCTTCTTGATCTTGTATCCAACATATTTATGCTTTAACAATCTCCCCCTTTGGATTCAAGATCACTGTTTAAAAATCTAGCAATTCAGTCTTCACTTGTAAGCTCTGTCAGTACAATCTTCCCTTTTTCTTTGACGGTATTCTTTCCAAAACTTTCTTCAAACGATTAACAATATCCACAAAACTTTCACAATAATACTTTCAGACTTTGGAAAGAAATTATCTTCTGAATCAGCTCGAATTGCTTTAGCAAATAATCTTCAAAGAAAATTTCCTCAAATCTTCAGAAATTCTTTGATCTTCTTCAAATCTTTACTTTGAATTATCTGACTTAGACATTTCAGAAAAATCATCTCTCAAATCTGTATCATTTCTTGATATCATCTCCCCCTTTTTTGATGATTTGAGCATCTATATCATCAAAACTTTTATCCCAAGAAATGTCTTTGACCATTCTGATTTGTCAAACTGAGCCTCTGATTCTGGGATCCATAACCAAGTATTCATCTAGATCTTTGCAAATCCAGATAAAATAAGAACATGTAACTCTTGAATCAACAAATGAATCAGTTAAAATTCCTGTCAGTAACACGAAGTCACTGTGTGTAACGAATACACAATATAAAGGAGCTTTTTGATGTTCACTCCCCCAGGGCTTCCATCCAATCATTGAAATACCACAAAGGTAATTTCTATGAACGTTATGACAAAGAAACAAATTCTTTGTGTGCTCGTGCAAGTGTAGAAAAAATTAAGCACTTGATGATTGCTTTAAGGCTCAACATTGTGTAAACCACTGAGACAACAGTAGATAAACACAGACTCAATGTGCATTATTGAAGTGCGAAGGCGGGGCATACTTCCTTCTTTTTCAATATCCAGATTTTTCAAATGAAAACCAGATAGATTATATGTTGCGTCCCCTTGAAAATATAAAACATTTTCTTGTTAAGAAGAAAATGAGTAGCTTGTGGGGTTTAGTCAAGAGTTGGCATGGGCTAGTTGCCTGTTTCAATAATGTTCACCAAGGAGTTGTGAAACATTAGTAATGTGGTTGCCCGACTCAGAAAGTAGTTAGTGCAGAGTTTGATATTCTTTTACTCTGATCTCACACCCTCTTTCTTTTAATCATTAAGCTCACTACTAACCAAACTCTCTTTTACATTTTACCTCATCACACATCCCATACTCATTTCTTTTAGACTCTTCACACTTAATCACTTAACGTGAATCCATAGAAGTTCAGTTAATTCCTAGCACAAAGAACCCATATTGTCCTAGAAAGCATGTGTTGCTCAGATGATTTAACTTTAGCAGTTAAAACTCATATACAAATGTCAGATAAAGTGAATGCTCAGATGATATAATCATGAAGATATGAGCATTTTTAAACATTGAAGTATTTTCAAACAAGTATATTGAATGAATGAATATGAATGCAAAAGACATGTCTGAAAATCTGACATTGTATGAAAATGATCAGAAATGAATGATATAGCAATCAAGGCTTATGGTAAAAAACAACGGATATTGTCCATACGAAACAAAATATAGACATTCTTGAAATGACGTTTCAAAAAGAAATATCGCTCAAAATTCTTTGAAATACAAGCGGGGTGTCTTACCATCGAAAATTATGTTTCAATATGAGACATGGTAAGAACAATTTGATCAAAAATTAAACCGATGTGTGTGAATACTTGAAAGTATGAAGAAAAGACAATTCGCAATTATTTATCTTTGGAAACACACGGTTTGTTTATCAATTAAGCACAAAAATTAAATGAAAACATTTAAAATCACGCTTCCAAATTATAAAATCTGTTTAAGAATCAGGAAGTGGTTTGAACATTTCAGAACATGTTTTCTATATCTGAAAGTTGTCCTTCTTTCAGATATATTTGAGATTAAGATAAGAAATTTACCTTTTTGCATAATCTTAATTCTCATGAAGTCATGCTTAAGTCAAAATGATTTGATCGTGTCATCCTCTCTCATTCTACAAAAATCTTAAAGTCTAGTCAAAGCAACTTTATTCACAAAAATTTATTCGAAAAATAAAAGACGTAAAGCAGTAAAACGATTAAAGAACGAGTTCTGATTTGAAATAATCAGAAATCATAGTCTTACTCCTTTTGACTTGGCTTATATGGTCCCCCTAAAATCATGCATTACAAAAATTTTGTCAGTGAAATAAAGTGCAGAAATTAGTTATGCTCCCCCTCAAAATAATGTAGATCACCTTTAATCTTCTCTTACTCCCCCTGAGATCATGAGCAAACAATTAAAGTGCAGATATCCTTCACACATAATGATAAAGAAAATGATAAGAAATAACAATAAATAACTTTATGAGGTAACAACCGATTATGTCTTAAGATTTAACATACCATGCTTAGAGACAATAAAATTAAATCTCTTTTCATCTAAGGGTTTGGTAAATAAATCTGCAAGTTGATAATCTGTTTTTACAAAATAAAGTTCAATTGTTCCTTTTTCTACATTATCTTTTATAAAATGATACCTGACGTCAATGTGTTTGGTTTTCGTATGCTGGACAGGATTAGCAGATATCGCGATTGCACTCTTCGAGTCACAATAGATTGGAATTTTATCAAACTTGAATCCATAGTCTCGCGACTGTGTTCGCATCCACAGGACTTGAGAGCAGCAACTGGCAGCAGCTACGTACTCTGTTTCAGCAGTCGATGTAGAAACGCATAATTGTTTCTTTGATGCCCAACTAACGAGCTTGTCTCCAAGGAACTGAATGTGACCTGAAGTACTTTTTCTGTCCAACATGCAACCTGCATGATTTGCATCTGAATAGGCAGTCAGTTGAAAACCAGTATCCTTAGGATACCATAGACCAAGATCTGCAGTCCCCTTCAGATATCTAAAAATCCTTTTGACAACAGCCAAATGGGATTCTTTAGGAGCAGCCTGATATCTAGAACATAAGCATGTTGAAAACATAATATCTGGCCTACTTGATGTAAGATACATTAATGATCCTATCATACCTCTATAAGTCCTAACATCAACACTTTTACCCGAAGGATCAGTGTTAATCTTAGTACCTGGTGCCATCGGGGTTCCAATAGATTTACAGTTTTCCATTCTGTACTTCCGAAGAATGTCTAAAATGTACTTAGATTGATTAATGAAAATCCCCGTAGAAAATTGTTTAACTTGTAATCCGAGAAAGAAATTCATCTCTCCCATCATACTCATTTGAAAACGTGACACCATGAGGTTAGAAAAGTTTTTGCAAAATTTAGGATTAGTAGAACCAAATATTATATCATCAACATATATTTGAATAAGGATAATATCAACTTTTTCCTTTTTGATGAATAAGATAGTATCAACCTTACATTTGGAAAAAACGGACTTGACCAAGAATTTAGATAAAACATCATATTATGCTCGAGGGGCTTGTTTTAAACCATACAGGGCTTTGTCTAAGATGTAAACATGATCTGGCTTATCTGGATTGACGAACCCTTCTGGTTGAGACACGTATACTTCCTCTTTAAGAATGCCATTCAGAAAGGTTGTTTTCACATCCATCTGATGGACTGTGAAATTCTTATGAGTTGCGTAGGCTAGAAACATGCGGATTGCTTCTATACGCGCTACTGGAGCATACGTCTCATCGTAGTCTATGCCTTCCTCTTGCCGGTAACCTTTGGCAACAAGTCTAGCTTTGTTTCTTATGACGATACCATCTTCATCCTTTTTGTTCTTGAATACCCATTTAGTGCCAATCACGGACTTACCTTCCGGTTTTGGAACTAATCTCCAGAACTTCAGGGCTTCAAACTGATTTAATTTTTCTTGCGTAGCAGATACCCAATCCGAATCAGCTAAAGCCTCTGATACTCGCGTGGGCTCTATCTTGCTGAGGAATGAATCATGCATACATTGATTAAGAGTCGTTGACCTAGTTTGTACAGGCTTGTTGAGATCTCCAATTACTTGATGTAATGGATGCTCTTTGGTCCAGCGATGCTCATGAGGGAGTGGAGTAGATGAAGATTTCTCATGATCATCATCTAAAAATCCATTATCAGGCTCTTTAGTTTGAATAATAGGATGGGGGTTTGCAGTTGAAGTTTCAGGTGCAGAAGCATCAGTTGGAACAGCAGACTCTAGCTGTTGAGTAGATAATATATCACATCCAACTGAAACAGTTACTTCTGGCTCAGCAGTTACTTGTATATCTTCAACTGTAGGAGTAATTGTAGGAATGTGAGTTTCTGACTGAACGGGGGATAAAAGTTCAGTTAAAACTTCTGAAGTGACTGGATGATTGCAACTTGTGTCTTCAGACCTGTTAGTCACAGCAGATTTAGATACATTAGATCCTAGAAACTCATCATAAAAGAATTCAAATAAAAAATCTAAATCAGATAAATGTGAAATAGAAGTAGAAGCGTTATCCGAATTTTTCTCTATAGAAACAGGTTCTGGACTGATCTGTCCAGAAGCTAATACTCCAGTGATCACGGGTTCTGAACTGAGTTGGTCAGAAGCCATATCTTCATCAAATGTTACATTAACGCTCTCGACGACTGTCTTTGACTTCTTCAGATAAACTCGATATGCTACAGATGTTGAAGAATAGCCAATGAAGATGCCCTCGTCCTCCTTAGCACTGAATTTATTCAGACTCTCTCTGTCGTTAAGCACGAAACACTTACACCCAAATATATGACAATATTTGATTGTCGGTGTTCTGTTGTTGATCAGCTCATATGGAGTCTTTTGAAAACGGCGGTGTATCATGGACCGATTTTGAGTATGACATGCAGTCGACACAGCTTCTGCCCACAAAAATAGAGGTAGATTGTATTGGCTAAGCATAGTACGAGCGGCCTCGACTAGCGTCCGGTTTTGCCTTTCAACTACTCCATTTTGTTCAGACGTACGAGCAGCAGAGTATTGATGTGATATCCTGACCGATTCGAGATATTCTTCAACTATCTTGTTTTTGAACTTTGTGCCGTTGTCCGTTCGAAGAAACTTGACTTGTCTCTGCATATTTACCTGGGTCGTCTTTAAGAAAGTAATGAGAATTTCGGGTGTCTCATCTTTTGATCGAAGAAATTTGACCCACGTGTATCTTGAATAATCGTCCACAATAACCAACACGTATTTCTTTCCTCCTAAGCTTTGTGTTCTCATCGAACCACACAAGTCCATATGTAACAATTCTAACGGAGAACTAGTGTTTAGTTCAGGCTTCGGTTTATGTGTGGCTCTCTTCATCTTACCCTTCTCACATGCAGCACATAAGTGATCTTTCTCATATTTCAGCTCAGGAAGTCCTTTTACCAATTTTCCACTAACCAGCTTGTTGATATAACGAAAATTCAGATGTGATAGTCGTCGGTGCCAAAGCCAACTTTGTTGCATCGAGGCTTTTGATAATAAGCAAACTTGACTGTCACTCTGGACCTTTGAAATATTTATGGTGTAGAGATTTGTCTTTCGGTTGCCTACTAAGAGTTTTGTGTCGTCTTCAGAACGAACCGAACATTTCTTAGCTTTGAAGTTGACCTCTAACCCTTTGTAACAGAATTTACCGATGCTAAACAAGTTGTGCCCTAAACCTTCGACATAACTCACCTTCTTAATCGTTATGTTGTCTTGAATGATGTCACCATATCCTAAGATTGGTGAAAGCTGGTCGTTTCCAAATCTGACATTTCCACTGAATTTCTCTGTATAATTAGGGTGTGTTTGTTTTTTTTAAAAAATCTCTTAATGGCTCTTAAGTCTGAATCGTTCAGACCTTTTTACACATCACCTCTTATTAATCATAACTAAATTAAGACTTCAGACTTTAGACCTCTTAAAAAACAAACGACACCTTAGACAATAAAGCTTTTTGCCCAGTCATATGCTTGGAACATCCACTGTCCAAGTACCACATATACCGGGTCTTCAAGAGAAATCAGGAAACAATAGATTTAGGTACCCATTTAAAAACGGGTCCTAACAGATTAGTACAAGATTTTGGTATCCATTTAAATATGGACCCTCCTTTTCTTTCAAAACTTTTAAAAACATTTGACCTTGAAGAATAAACATGATAAGATCCAAACGAATCAGAAGAATTATGAGAATAAGCAAAATCATTTCTCCGATAATGATAAGATTTAGTAGTAATAGGAGATAATTGAATCAATTGCTTTATTGAATAACGTTTGTAAGAAGTTACAAGATTTTGTTTATGAGAAGCATATTGACCAACTACATCAGAATCACTACTATCAGATCTAGTACAAGAATTATCAGAAACTGATTCAGTTATCTCATCATCCTTCCGTTTTGGTCGCCATTCGGTTCTCGCTTTCGACCTTTTCTTCCTTAAAGCTGAAACAAAAGATTTAGATTTATTAGGAAAGTCAGATTTCTGAGATTAATTTTTCTTGCATTTACCAGTGTTATTCTTGTTCTGTGAATGTTGTTTCTTATGTTTCTTACCATTAGCATAGTAATCAGCATTCCTAGAAACTAATTCACCAACCTTAGTTGATGATTCACCTTTCTCATGTACACTTGGTAAAACTTTTCCATTTACGATAAAAGTAGAATGATTTGGAAGTTGAGCAGTAAAGTCAAACATATCAATTTCCTCGATACACCCTTCATCAGAATTTAGAAAATCATTTGCAGACTCAAATAGATCAAAATCAGTCTTAGAAGTTTGAGGTACTTTTGAAGATGTAGAACACACTTTAGATTTGCAAATAAAATCTGTGTTCTTTAATACTGTAGAAAATACGTTTTGTGTTAGATCACTCAAAATTCTTTCATCAGATAAAATATTTTCCAACTCAATTATTTTTCTCTCTAAGACAAGTGGAGGTACATAAATTTTGGCTTGAACATGTTTTGCCTCCATCTCAGTCGAAGAATAACTAGCAAAATAATCAGCTGAAAGAAATTTTGGTGTTTTAGAAAGATAACTATCATTCAGTCTTTCATAACAGAATGGTAGTTGCATTTTCTTCAAATTCATTCTTTTCTCATCTTCTTTTTCCTCAACTTTTTTTGATGCTTTGGTGATAAATTTGGGTTTCAAATGAGGATATTCATCAGCTGCATACATATAATTTGTATTATATAGACCTGGCTGTTTTCTGATAGCTTATTCTAAGTAATGAGGATTATCAAACCCTAATCCCCATTTTTCTTTAAAATCAGCATCTTCATCAGGTGTATTCAAAAAAATAGTTTGATCTGTTTGGCCTCTAAGATACAATTTTGCTTCCAAACCATTTACCTTTTTCTCTAAAGTCTTGTTCTCAACCTGCAGTTTAAATGATTTTAGAACACATTCTTGTTTTTCAGAATCAGACTTAAACAATTTTTTTTGCAATTCAGAAATCTTACTTTCAAAACAATCTTTTTCATTTTGAAAAACAGAAGCAGATTTGCGTAGAGAATCAATTAAATCTTTGTTCTCAATAACTGAAGTGTTGAGCTCAAAGACCTTTTCATTTCTCCTAGCAACTCTGTCTTTTTCCTTTTTCAATTTATTTTGAAGATCTTGAAGTTCGACCCTCATGGCTTCCATTTTGGTCATGAAATCATTTTCAGTTAAGTTTATTACCTCATCAGCAGTTTCATCATCTGAATCATCATCTTTCACTTCTTTTCCCATCAAGCATAGATGAGCAGTCTCTTCTTGTTCTTCCTCGTCAGAATGATCCAACCAGTATTCATCTTCAGCCATTAATGCCCTGCCAGCTTCTTGTTGTTTGGCCAAGAGCAATTTGTTTTGATAATATTCTGAGTTGCGAACCTTTGGCTTTCCACATTCTTTTGCATAATGTCCGAACTTGCCACAGTTGTAGCATTTGATCAGATCATTGGCTGTCTTCTTTTCAGTACTTGTGTAATCATTTACATACTTCTTCTTTTCTTCTGGCTTTTTCTCAATCATTCTATTTCCTTCCACTCTTTCTCTATGCTCGTGGTTCTTTGAGCTTGATGAAGAATATCTCTGAGAATTGGATCCCGGCTTCTTGTAGAACTTCTTTTGGAAAGCACGGGTTAACAATAGCATAGCCTGCTTGAGACTTTCTCCATCATCTCCATCAGATTCAGACTCTGATTGAGAACTAAATACCACTGTCTTCTTCTTATTCTTCTTCTCTATCTTTTCTTTCTCTTTCTCTCCAGCTACTAATGCTATAGGATCAACAGCTTTCTCAACTTTCTTTTTCTCAACTCTTTTCTCTTCTACCTCTTCTTCATTCTGTCGCAGAGTCTCGTAGACTTCATGTAGATGTATTTCGCTCAAATCCTTCATTTGTTTCATCCTTCGCGTGTGCTCTTTCCATTCAGGTTGCAATATGCTGAGAAACTTTACATTGTTCTCAATCTGTTGCTTGTTGACCTTGTTCTTGGAAAGCTCATTCAGAAGTAGCACAAACCTATCATAGGTTTCCTCCAAGCTTTCATTTTCTTTTGCTCTAAATTCTTCGTAGTTGTTTACGCAGTTAGCTACCTTCATTCGGTTTCCAACTCTAGAACCCAACATCATTTTTCTTAATTGATCCCACATTGATTTGGCAGTTTCATTGTAGCTATCCATTTTCACATATATCTCATTTGTCATGCTTTGTAAAAGCAAAGATCTGGCTTGTTTATCAGCATCAAACCTTTTCTTCTGTTCATCAGAAAAACTAGCATACTTTTTATCCACTCTCCTTGTTCTCGGAGCTCTATCTGAATCATTACCACCAGCAGGAATCTCCGCAGTAGGTTTCTTCATTGGGCCTTCTGTGATAGATTTCAGAACGTTCTCTCCATTTGATTTTCTATCAACAAAGTCCAAAAATCTATCTCTCCATTGTTCATATTCTCCTTTGAACAGCACCGGAGGCTTGACATCAGTTCCAATTGAGAGAGCATCTCTGGAAGTCATCCTGTATTTACCTATTTGAAAAAATATATGCAATAAGAAACTAGAACTGATCGTTAGTCCAAATGAAACAATCAAGAAAATACAGAAATCTTGAAATATAAAATCAGAAATTTTGATCACACAAAAAAAATATGTCCCCCTCCGCAGACTTAGCACGGGGGTCGAGGGGCAGGGCCCCTAGAGAAAAAAAAATTACTTTTAAAAGGCATATTACAGTTTTGAAAAATATGACTAAGTGTTGAAACTCGCAAACAACTATTCACAGAAAAACTCGCAGACCTAAACTTGCGTGTTTGTTAAACTCGCACGCTAAAGCTTCCGTGTTCTGAAAAACTCGCAGATCAAATAAACTCGCTTGATACTAAAACTCGCAAGTGACTATTCCCTCTGAAACTCGCTAACGTCTAAACGCACAGAATAGTATTCACGACGAACTCGCTAACTGAGGCGTGCGCGTTTCCAAAACTCGCTCGTCAATGCTTGCGCATTTTGAATCAAACTCGCTAGCTATACTTCCGCGTTTCCACACTTAGAACTTTTTCCTGAAATTTCAAACTCGCACGTCGAAAGAACTCGCAGAACACTATTCCTCTTCAAACTCGCACCCTTCGATTAGCGCGTTTGAAGAACTCGCTAACCACTATGTGCGTGTTCTGGTCCTTAGAAATTTTTCCAACTTTTCCAAACTCGCAGACTTCGATTAGCGAGTTTCTAGAACTCGCAGATTGTTACTTGCGCGTTTGAGACCAAAATCATCCCTTCGACTTGCGCATTCTTGCGGATAAATCTTGCGCGTTCTTTTGATGAACTTGCGCGTTTTGAAGATCTAGCGTGTTCTTCAGAAAGTCGAACCAAATCTTGATTTTTCCATCTGTTTTCGATCCAAACTTTGTCCAATTGGCTTGAAACTTTGAACGGATGCTCGATTACAATACTGGAACGTATTACAACATAAGAACTTTACAAACAAACAATCACAATACAAAAAGATTGATGATACAGTGTATATAGACTCGTGAACAAAAACTCAACAAAAATCACAAATTCGTGAGAATTACAGTGTAATTCAGATATTAAAGTACATAGACTCGATCTATTACACTTTTCGAACAATTCCTAACCAAATTCTGCTCCAAAAACACATTAAAAATCAAAAACTTGATTCTCGACTCAAGAACAGTGACGAACCAACACTTTCTTGAATTTCTTGATCTGATTTCACTTTGGATCTGCTCTGATACCAATTGTGTGTTCCAAATTCTAGTTTCTAAAACAAAATAATCAAACGAACAAGATTTAACAAATCAATTACCTGTTTGATTTCTTTCAAATTCAACGTTTACACTTTCTCTCTCTAGAACTCTCTCTCTCTACAGAATTCTCTCTCAAACGTATTATCTCTCTCAAATTCTCAATTAGACTTATTCTTACAACTAAAAACATAAATACAAGGTATTTATACCTACAACTAAAATACAAAGAAACTAAAAACAAAATACAAATGTTGACTTTGACTTTTATTACAAAGGTTTTGACTTTCACTTGAGAGTTGACTTTCTTCAGCTTTGACTTCTTAAACCTTGACTTTTGTCTTCTTGATCTTGTATCCAACATATTTATGCTCTAACACACTGGTTCACATATGAATATATAGTTTATATGTGAATCATAAAGGTTCATATATAAACTCGTCCCGTGTATTTGTAAAAATTACGAAACTATCATTCTATTTTTGGAATAGCCGTAACTTTTGACCGGTTAAAGCCACAGTTATTGATCAGTCAAAGACGCAATATTTGATTGGTCGTAACTTCTCTATTTCTCTCACACTTAGCACTTCTCATTTGAATCTATGGATATATATATATATAGGGAGAGGTTCATTTGAGAAACTGTTAAATATATGAGAAATAGAGAAGTAATCCTAACCTTCCATTCGGTTAAGATTGGTTTTGACCGGTCAAATATTGCGTCTTTGACTGGTCAACAATTACGGCCTTGACTGGTCAAAAGTTGCGGCTTTTCCAAAAATAGAAGGATAATTTCGTAATTTTTACAAATACACAGGACGAATTCATATATGAACTATATGTTCATATGTGAACTAGTATAATTCACATATGAAATCTTTTAACTGACTCATATATAACCTTTGTGATTCATATATGAACCAATTAACTGATTCACATATGAACTAATTAAATGTAGTTTCATATGTAAATTAGTTGAACTAATTAATAGATTCATATATGAACCTTTGTGATTCAGATATGAACTAATTAACTGATTCATATATGAACGTATAGTTCATATATGAATCAGTTAAAAGAGTTCATATGTGAATTACACTGTTCATATATGAACATATAATTAATATGTAAATCATACGGATTCATATATGAACTTGTCCTGCGTATTTTACGAAACTAACCCTCTATCTTCTACAGACCACACAAGTAATTATCTGATGTTTCACGGTCAAAGCTGCAAATGTTTACTAGATAAAGAGCTAGGATCATTTCTTTATTTCTTATATTTTTAGCATTTCTCAAATGAACCTAATCCTATATATATATATATATATATATATATATATATATATATATATATATATATATATATATATATATATATATATATATATATATTTATAGGGTCTGGTTCAAGGGAAAACATCAAAAAAACGAAAAACTGAGGAACACTCTGGTAGCTCTTCATCTGGACGGTATGCACTTGTGCATACAGGTAATTTGTAACAAGCATTTGTGCATATGCACAAGTGCATGATGCACTTGTGCATAAAAACAAAAGAACAACATAATTTACATGTATGCACAAATGCATACCATCCAGATGAAAGGCTACCAGAGTGTTCTTCAGTTTTCCGTTTTTGTGAGGTTTTCCCCTGAACCTCCGTCTATATATATATATATATATATATAGATAGATAGATAGATAGATAGATAGATAGATATAGATAGAGAGAGAGAGAGAGAGAGAGAGAGAGGGCTCTTCTTTTGTTTACAAAAAAAGGGTGTTAACCTTTTTAACCAATGAAGACCACTCATCTTAATAATCAATGGACTAGATTAATTGAATTATTTTAATTTATAATAAATGAGATGCATATATGAACAAGGGCAAATTCGTCATGAAGCTAAAAATGTGTTTACAATTGATAAGGAAAGAAATCAGTTTCCTAATTTCACGTCTTCATTAAACGCCAACATTATCATCATCAATCTACACAAAAACCCTAGATTTTTATTTTCTACAGATTATGACGACGATGAGGTTGACGATGGCTACACAGATTGTTGTTTCTTTTCTGATTTCTTCAGTTCCTCGTTTATCTCCCTAAAAAAAACCTAGATTTTGATTTTCTATATATTATGACGACGATGAGATTGACAATGGCTACACAGATTGTTGTTTCTTCTCAGATTTCTTCAGTTCTTCGTTTATCTACCTCGAAAAAAACCCAAACTTTTATTTTCTACAGATTATGACCGTAATGAGGTTGAACATGGCTACACAGATTGTTGTTTCTTCTTCGATTTCTTCATTTCCTCGTTATCTCCCTTGTTATTCCCAAATTCATCAAGTTCTAATTGCTAAACAACAATCAAGATGAGAATACTAAAATCACATTCATTGATCTTCAATCACAAGATTACAAACTAAACATTCTCTCATTACTCTCTCACTAGAATGATGAAACTATATGCTCTTCTCTAATCTGCTCTCTCTTTCTAATTCGTGTGTTCTACTGATTACAAGGAAACAAGGTATTTATACCTACAACAATTACAAGGAAAGTAAAATACAAACAACATTGACTTTGACTTTATTAACAAAAGACTTTGACTTTGATGAGAGTTGACTTTTCCAGCTTTGACTTCTTGATCTTTTGATCTTCAAACTTTATGATCTTGAATCCAACATATTTGTGCTCTAACAATCTCCCCCTTTGGATCAAGATCATTACTAAAAGATTTAGCAATGTGATCTTCTCTTTGATTAAGCTCGATTGAATAAACTCCTCCTTTTAACAATCTGTATTTTCTCTTGAAATCTTCCCTTTTGATACAAACATAAATTTCTCAACCAATTTTCATGCTCCCCCTATTAGTATGAAATCTTTACAATCTCACCTTCTCTGATAAGCACAGTATCTTTAAAAACTTTCAGCAATCTTCTTCAAAAACTGATCTTCAAGAATATTAACAATCTCCCAAGGTTGTAACCAAACTTCTTTCAGACAAAACACACTTTGCTTCAGCAAATAATCTTCAACACTTCTATTCTTTTTCATTCAAAAACTTTCAAACATTTCTTGTATTCTTCTTTGCTTTCTCAAACATTTCTTGAACTCTTCTCCCCCTTTTTGATGATTTGAGCATTAATATCATCAAAACTTTGTCTCCAAGAAATGTCTTTGACCAATCTGATCTGTCCAAGAGCCTCTGATTAATTGCCAATTCGAACAATGTATTCATCCAGATCTTTTCAAATCTAGACAAAATAGAAACGTGTAACTCCTGAATCAACAAATGAATCAGTTAAAATGCCTGTCAGTAACACAAAGTCACTGTGTGTAACGAATACACAATATAAAGGAGTTTTTTGATGTTCACTCCCCCAGGGCTTCCATCCAATCATCAAAATACCACAAAGGCAATTTCTATGAATGTTATGACAAAGAAACAAATTCTTTGTGTGCTCGTGCATGTGTAGAAAGAATTAAGCACAAATGATTGCTTTTTAAGGCTCAACATAGTGTAAACCACTGAGACAACAGTAGATAAACACAGACTCTAAGTGCATGATTGAATTGCGAAGGTGGGGCAGACTTCCTTCTTTTTCAATATCCAGATTTTCCAAATGAAAACCAGATAGATAATATGTTGCGTCCCCAGAAAAATATGAAACATTTTCTTTTTAAGAAGAAAATGAGTTGTTCGTGGGGTTTTAAGCAAGAGTTGGCATGGGCTATTTGCCTGTTTCAATAACATTCACCAAAGAATTATGAAATGCTAGTAATGTGGCTGCCCGGCTCAGAAAGTAGTTGGTGCAGAGTTTGATATTCTTTTACTCTGATCTCACACCCTCTTTCTTTTTATCATTAAGCTCACGACTAACCAAACTCCCATTTCCATTTTACCTCATCACACCCACACTCATTTCTTTTAGACTCCTCACACTCAATCACTAAAGGATTAACTTCATGGGTAGGAAACACTGGTTAACGTGAATCCATAGAAGTTTAGTTAATTCCTAGCACAAAGAACCCAGTCCTATAAAGCATGTGTTGCTCAAATGATTTAACTATAGCAGTTAAAGCTCATATACAAATGTCAGATATAAATATGCTCAGTGATATAATCATGAAGATATGAGCATTTTTAAATCATTGAAGTATTTTCAAACAAGGAAATTGAATGAATGAACATGAATACAAAAAACTTGTTTGAAAATCTGACATTGTATAAAATGATTAGAAATGAATGATATAACAATTAAGGCTTATGGTCAAGAATAATTGATATTTGTCTATATGAAACAAAATATAGACATTCTTGAAATGACCGTTTCGAAATGAAATATCGCTCAAAAATTCATTGAAGTACAAGCGGAGTGTCTTACCATCGAATAAAAACTATTTCAATTTAGAGACGTGGTAAGAACAACTTGAACAAAAATTCAAACCGGTGTGTGTGAATGCTTGAAAGTATATAGAAAAGACTATACGCAAGTAATTATCTTTGGAAACACACGGTTTGTAAACAATAAAGCACAAAATAAAAAAAATGAAAACATTTAAAATCACACTTCCAAATTATAAAATATGTTTAAGAATTGGGAAGTGGTTTGAACATTTAAAAACATGTTTTCTATATCTGAAAGTTGTCCTTCTTTCAGATACATTTGAAATTAAGATAAGAAGTTTACCTTGTCGCTCAATCTTAAATCTCCGAAAGTCAGCTGTAGTCATGTAGATATGATCATGTCAACTTCTCTCATCCTGTAAGTCTCAAAGTCTAGTCAAAATCAAATTTATTCACAGAAAATAAAAGACATAAAGCAATAAAACTTTAAAAATACGAGTTCTGATCTTAATAAATCAGAAATCATAATCTTTTACTCCCCCTGAAATTATGCATCTAAAATATGTCAGTTATAAAGCACGTGATAGAGATCTACAACTCCTTTTGAAATGTAGTTCGTCATATCTATCGGATGCAAAAATTTCAGAAAAATATGTACTCCCCCTTGAAGGTTGATATCCTCGTTAAAGTATTGGAGTACAATCTCTTATATCAGCCCGGGAGTATTTTTCTCTTTCAGCATTGAAGTCCGGGTCCTGAACTGTAGTATTCAGAAGCCACCCTTCGTTGAAGTACGGGTTCTAAGCTGATGTACTTAGAAGCCTCGGTTCTCTTACTCCCCCTTAACCGTAGATGCCTGCAACACAGAATCAGGTTTTGGTACCCACTGGTATTTGGGTCCATGTGTGTTAGTTGCAGTTCAAATGGGAGTAACCGAATAAGAACCATACCAGTAATGATCACTAGCTTTATGAACAAAATCATATGTATTACAGTAAGAACAATACCTTTTCTTAGATAACCTGAACATTTGATCTCTCGAGTAAGCATGATCAGGTTTACCTTTAAGCACTTTGTTCTTCTTTGCATTTGATGCAGATACAAATGATTTGTTTTCTTTCTTCTTTCCTTTCTTTTCTTCCTTTTTCTCATCATTCTTCTCATCATCATCCACTGGTTTCACTTTCCATACCAGTTTCTCTTCTTGATATTTTCTTCTTCTTCTTTGTGTACCCGAACCATCTACATGTTGATCATAGAAAATATTAGAAGTACGAATCTGATTGAATGAATTGACTAACCTTCTTGAAGAAACAGGTTTCATGTGTGAGCTTGAGGTTGTCTTTTTAAAATCAGCTGAATTATTTCGAGGTGTGTGGATTTGTGACTCTGGAGTCGTCTGCTCAGTCACCACCACCTTTGAAACAATCTTTTCAAACTCTTTAATCTTTGAAGCGAAACTGTCTCTTTCTTTTACAAGAAGATCAATCTTTGTCTTGAATTCAGACTTCGTTTGTTGCTCTTTAAGCGCATTCTCAGATAGTTCAGATAACTTTGCAGTTAATTTCCTTATCTCAGTCTCAAAAATAATTCTTTCTTCTTCAAAATCCTTTTCCACATTCTTTCTTCCATCAGATATCTCTTTAAAAAATCCAACATTCTTCTGCTCAATGTCCTTTTTATCCTTTGCAAACTTTTCTCTTTCAATAATGATTACTTTCTCACAATCAGAGATTTGTTGAGAAAGTTTTAAACATTTCAGCTCAACTGTCTTCTTTTCATCAGCACATTTTCTGGAAAACTCGGAGAACTTCTTTGCAAATTCTTTCTTTTCTTTCTCAAAAATTGATCTTTCTTCAACAAGTTGCAGTTCTAACTCAAAGATCTTCTTTTCATTAGCACACCCAGTTAATTCAGAAACCTTAACAATGTGATCTTCTAAATCAGAAATCTTGTTCTTTAGCTTAGCATTTTCAGCTTCCAAAAGCAAAACCTTTTTTTCATTAAGCTCAGAAATCTGTTTCAAAAGATCTTCATTCATCTTCTTTAAATCACTAACTTCTTCTTTCAGTAGATTCATTTCATCTTTGTATCTCTTTGACCTCTTTGAATAGTAGGTAACTGAGGAAGAGAGAGTTTTGTTTTCTAATTCGAGCTCGACAATCTTCTTTTCATCATCAGAAAAATATCCCATCTTGAATATCTGTTACAAAAAGAACTTGACAAAAATGATCGTTAATCCAATATGAAATCACAAGAAAATCTTGAAAACTAGAAAAATCAGAAAATTCGAAAAAAATGACTAAGTATCAGAACTCGCAAGTCCTAAAACTCGCAGACTGAAGAACTCGCAGACTTAGACTTGCGCGTTCTATAAATTCTCAACCAAACGCGCAGACAAACTCGCAAGAAAACTCGCAGATATTTGCGCGTTTTGAGAAACTCGCAAGAAAATACGCAGATCAAACTCGCAGATGATGAAACTCGCAAGTGCCTAAACTCGTTAAAAACTGTTCACGCTGAAACTCGCTAACAGAGGCTTGCGCGTTTACAAAACTCGCACGTCGAAGTTTGCTCGTTTGAACAAAACTCGCTATCTTCATGTTGGGAACTAAAGATTCTACCAAGTGTGGTTAATACTGCTAGTACAGAATTACTACTGCTGATTACTACTGCTAGTTCAGAGTTAGTACTGCCAGAGTACTTTGAAGATTAATACTGCTGAGTATTACTACTGCTTAACTAGTTAGTACTGCTAGTAGTTAGTACTGCTTAGTAGTTAATGCTGCTAGAAGAAGTTACTACTGCTGAGCATAATTAGTGCTGCTTAAGAGATCCGGATGGAAAGTATGACAGCTGGATATACTGAGGATATACTGAAGATATACTGAGGATATACTGAAGATATACTGAAGATATACATAGAAGATATACATGGAAGATATACTGCAGATTTGTTTATTCTTTGTAATTATATTTTGATCAGTATATGTATAGAATGTATAGTATAGATAGAATTAACTTTGGTTTTAGAATAATTCATTCTAAGAGTTAGAGAGAAATCAACCTCAAGGCATAGATCCTAATTCTAGAGAAGTAGAATTCGTATTGGTGAGCCTGTTCATCAATATTGAGGTTGAGTGTGTAATCTTGTCACTTCAAGCATTCAATACAAGTTTACAGTTTGTTCTTCATATTTTCTGTGTTAATTTACTGTTCTATTAAATATCAAAGTGTTATTCCGCAAACTTCTTTGATATTAGTTTCTGAGAATTTATTCTTGTTAAGAATTCGATCCTGACAAGTGGTATCAGAGCCTGTTCTCTCAGAAACATCTATCTATCATGGAAAATCTTACAGAATCAAGCAGTACTTTGGTCTCCAAGGTTCCAATGCTCAAACCCAGTGAGTTTGACATGTGGAAGATAAGAATCAGACAATATATTCTTCTCACTGACTACTCAATGTGGGATATCATTGAGAATGGTCCTTCTGAAGCTGGAAGGATAGGACCAGATGGAAAAAGACCTCCACCAAAGACAGATGGTGAAAGAAAGATCAGACAGATAGAGATGAAGGCCTTGAGCACTTTGCTCTTGGCAATCCCCAATGAATATCAGCATCAATTTTGCAACTGCACTGATGCTCAAATTCTCTGGAATGCTCTGGAGAAAAGATTTGCTGGAACTAAGAGCATCAAAAGAAATCAAAGAGATGTTCTAAAACAGCAATATGAGAACTTTACTTCCTCAAAGAATGAGTCTATGACTCAAACTTTTGATAGGTTCAACAAGCTCATTGGTGAACTGGCTACTGTAGGAGTAAAGATGGATCAAGATGACATCAACAGAAAGTTCCTCAGATCTCTTGGAGATGAGTGGACTATGTACACTGTCTCTTATAGGCAGAGTGACAATCTGGAAGAGAAAGAACTTGATGATCTATATAATGATCTAAGAGTTTTTGAAACTGAGGTAGAGATCAAGAAGAAGCCTACTGGTTATGTCCACAATTCTGCACTTCTTTCAGCAGCCACTGATACTACTGCCATCCCTGAAGCAGTTAGTACTGCTGGTGGAGCAAGTTCAGAAAAAGGATCTGAAACAATCTTTGAAGCCTTCTTGTCTAGTCATAGTAATAATTCATTAATCAAAGATGATCTGGATCAACTTCACCCTGATGACCTAGACGAGATGGATATCAAATGGCAGATGGCCATGCTATCCATGAGGGTGAAGAACTTCATTAAAAGAACAGGAAGGAATAACTTCTCTCAAAGAAGAGAAGATGGAGCTGGTTTCGACAAGACCAAAGTAGAATGTTATAAGTGTCACATGAAAGGACACTTTGCTAGAGAATGCAGGAGTGCTGTTCCAAACAACAACCACCAACAAGCTCAGAATGGAGGCTACACTCAGAACAAGAATCCTGCACAAGCCCTTGTTTCTCAACAAGGAATGGGATTTGACTGGAGTGATCAAGCTGAGGAAGCCATTCAGAATCAAGCTCTTATGGCAGAAGTGTCTGATCTCTCTTCTGAGGTAATTTCTAACCTTTGCACTCAAACTTGCATTGACACTGTCAAAAGATACAGGGATCACAATCAAAGTATGTGTGATGACCTCAAAAGGTTAGAAAAGGATAGAAGAGATTATGTACTAATAGTTATGAGATTTGAAGAACAAATCAAAGGCTTTCAAGCTAATGAACTTCAACACTCTTATGACACTAACTACTGGAAGTGGGAAAAGAATGAGTTAGAGACCAAACTGTCCAAATCCTTAGAAGAGAGTGATAAGCTAAAGGAGGAATTGTCCAAAGTTAAACTGGACATAGAGAAGTTTTCATATGCTTCAAAAGCAATGAATTCTCTTCTAAAGGCTCAGATACATGATAAGATGAAGCCTGGTATTGGATACAACAGTACACCTCCTCCTTATAACAACAATTACATCTCTCCTACTTCAGACTTGTTAGAAACCAAGGAGAAAAAGGACTTATCTGAAAAAGCCTTTAAGATAGACCCTTTGGATGAAGTAGTGATTAAGGATCTAACTGAGAAAGAAGCCAGTAAGAAGATAGATAATGAGATAGGTAAAGAAATCCATGAAGAAAACAATATAATCACCAATGAGGGATGTGGGAAAAACTGGATAAAGTCCAAGGAGATAGAAAAGACCAAAGGAAAAGACAACAAGGTCCATTACAAACAAACCACAGTTGTGAATCCTGCATCTTGTAAACAGTGTGATTGCAGTAAAGCCAAGAGCCTAAATTCTGGTTTAAAAAGAGGAAATCAAAGAAACTGGAATAATCAATGGGCTCAGAAGCAAGGAGTTGATCTGAGTAAAATCAATAGACCAAAACCTTGCTTCATATGTGGCAAGTTAAATCATCTGGCTAAATATTGCTTCTTAAATCCTATTAATCAACAGATGACCTTTCAAAGATGTAAGCAAAAATCTGTTGATTATAGGAAGGCTGAAAAGAAACATGGTGAAAAGAAAGGCCCTATGAAGAAAAGGATTTTAAAAGAAAGCATTAAAATGTGGGTGCCCAAAAGCACTAAAACTGTTAGTACTGCTGACAGGGTTAGTGCTGCTGGAAGTTTTACTGCTGCTACCTGTGTTAGTACTGCTAAAAAATATTAATGCTGCTAATACAGTTAGTACCTCTTCAAAGGCTAATACTGCTAACACAGTTACTACTGCTAACCCAGTTACTACTACTAACAAGGTTAGTACTGCTAAGCATGCAAGTGCTGCTAAGGCAGTTAGTACATCTAAAACCAGTACTGTTTCTAGCACACATGTTTCCAAGCCTATTATTGTGACAAAGTACTCCAAGCATGAGGAGATAAAATTCAAAAATCTTGTCAAGAAGGAATGCAAGTATTTTGATGAGAAAGGGATACCCAAGACCACTTTGGCTTGGGTTCCTATTTCATACTAACTGATCTATCTTATGTGCAGGGCAACCAACAGCTCAAAGGAAGGAGCATATGGCATGTTGATAGTGGTTGCTCAAGGCATATGACAGGCAACATGTCATGTCTTCAGGATTTCAAGCATATCAATGGAGGACATGTTGCTTTTGGAGACAATCTTACTGGTGGTAAGATAAGTGGAAAAGGTAATGTCACCAAAGGTAAGATGACATTTGAGGATGTCTACTATGTTGATCAATTAAAATACAACCTGTTAAGTGTATCACAGGTTTGTGACAAACAACATAGTATATTATTTACAAATACTGAATGTATGATCCTTGGTCCAGGGTTCAAAGTAGTTGATGAAAGCATGATACTACTAAGAACTCCAAGAAAGGACAATGTTTACTGTCTAGATATGGAAAATGTTACAAGTGATTCATCTCTAAATTGTCTTGTTTCAAAAGCTTCTGTAGATGAATCATCTCTATGGCATAGAAGGATGTGTCACATGAATTTTAAGACTATGAACAAACTTGTTAAAAACAACCTTGTAAGAGGTTTACCTTCTAAAGTCTTTTCATGTGATGATCATTGTGTTGCTTGCCTCAAAGGCAAACAGCATAAAACTTCTCATAAGACCAAAGAGATAAATTATATTTCTTCTTGTCTCCAGTTATTGCACATGGATCTGTTTGGTCCTACAAATGTTATGAGTATAGGCAAGAAATCTTACTGCTTAGTTATTGTTGATGATTACTCTAGATTCACCTGGGTATATTTTCTAAGGACTAAGGATGAGACAAGTGGACTGATGAAGTCCTTTATCCTGAGAATTGAAAACCAAACTAATCAAAAAGTAAAAGTCATTAGATCAGATAATGGGACTGAATTCAAAAATTTTGATCTAAACACCTTTTGTGAAGAGAAAGGGATTGAGAGACAGTATAGTGCTCCTAGAACTCCTCAACAGAATGGTGTTGCTGAAAGGAGAAATAGCACATTAATAGAGGCTGCTAGATCTCTGTTGGCTGATTCAAAACTGCCAATTACCTTTTGGGCTGAAGCAGTTAATACTGCCTGTTATGTCCAAAACAGAGTTCTAGTAGTTAAGTCAAAGAACAAGACACCATATGAGCTTTTAAATAAAATAAAACCCTTTTATTGGATTTTTCAAACCTTTTGGGTGTCCTTGTACAATTCTCAATACCAAAACTCACTTAGGTAAGTTTGATAGCAAAGCAGATGATGGATTTCTTGTTGGTTATTCATCTCAAAGTAAGGCTTACAGAGTGTTCAATTCATCTTCTAGAATAATTGAAGAAAGTGACAATGTCAAATGCAATGAGAACAGACCAAATCCTATTGGAACTGGTCCTCAATGGTTATTTGACATTGATTCACTAACTAACTCCTTTGGTTTCAGTAGTAATGATCATGCAGGTTCAGGAGGTGAAAGATCAGAGACTACACAAGTTCAAGAAAGTGTATCTAAATCAGTGATCTTTCCCACATCCACAGTGAATTCTTTTGGAGACTGTGAAATGGAACAATCTACTGGACCAAGTCAGAGTAGAGATGAAGAGAATCAAGAAGATAAAGAATCAGAAGTAGCTGATGAAAACACTTCAGTTGAGTTGAATGACTCCAATCTAGAAGCTGATGTTAATGAAGAACCTAGTCATAACACCAGAGTTCAAAAGAATCATCCTCCACAGCTGGTAATAGGAGATATATCATCTCCTATGATGACTAGACATCAGAGCAGACTTCAAGAAATGCAAGATCAACAGCATACAGTGCTTTCTTGCTTTTTATCCCAGCTTGAGCCTAAAAAGGCACATGATGCAATGAAAGAATCCAGCTGGATAGAAGCAATGCAAGAAGAACTGTTGCAGTTCAAACTACAAGATGTATGGGATCTGGTAGACCTTCCTAAAGGCCACAGAGCAATTGGCACAAAGTGGATCTTCAGGAACAAGAGAGATGAAAGAGGAATTGTCATAAGGAACAAAGCAAGGCTAGTGGCTCAAGGGTATACTCAAGAAGAGGGTATAGATTATGAAGAAGTTTTTGCACCGGTGGCTAGGATAGAAGCAATCAGATTATTCCTAGCCTATGCTTCCTTAATGAACTTCAAAGTCTATCAAATGGATGTAAAGAGTGCTTTTCTCTATGGTTCAATTGAAGAAGAGGTATATGTCTGTCAACCACCAGGGTTTGAAAACCCAAGCTATCCAGACAGAGTATACAAATTGAAGAAAGCTCTTTATGGACTGCATCAAGCACCAAGAGCATGGTATGACACTCTGTCATCCTATCTCTTGGAAAATGGCTTTGAAAGAGGAGTCATTGATAAGACTCTATTTATCAAGAGAAAGAAGAAGGATATCTTGTTGGTCCAAATTTATGTGGATGACATTATCTTTGGATCTACAAGAGATAACATGTGCAAGGAGTTTGAGGATCTAATGCATCAAAGGTTTAAAATGAGTTCCATGGGAGAACTTACCTTTTTCCTTGGACTCCAAGTTCAACAAAAGTCAGATGGTATCTTCATATGTCAATCCAAGTATGTGCAGGACATTCTAACTAAGTTTGGTTTCTCAGATTCAAAACCTGCTAGTACACCTATGGAGACTCACAAACAGATAACAGCAGATCTTGAGGGGGAGGATATGGATGTGCATCATTACAGATCCATGATTGGCTCTCTCATGTATCTCACAGCATCAAGGCCTGATATAATGTTTCCAGTCTGTGTTTGTGCAAGATTTCAAGTTAGGCCAAAGCAATCTCACTTTCAAGCTGTTAAGAGGATATTCAGATATCTCAAAGGACAACCCAGATTGGGACTTTGGTATCCTCATGACTCACCCTTTGACCTAATTGCATACTCAGACAGTGATCTAGGTGGGGCAAACTTGGACAGAAAGTCTACTTCTGGAGGATGTCAGTTCTTGGGTGCTAGACTAGTTTCATGGCAGTGCAAGAAACAAACCACAGTGTCCACATCTACAACAGAGGCAGAGTACATAGCAGCTGCAAGTTGCTGTTCTCAAGTCTTATGGATTCAGAATCAAATGATGGACTATGGGGTAACCTTTCTACACACTCCCATCTTTATTGATAATAGCAGTGCTATCAGCATTGTAAATAATCCAGTCAAGCACTCTAAGACAAAGCACATTGAGATCAGGTATCACTTTATAAGAGACTGTAATGAAAAGAAACTTGTTCAAGTTGTAAAAGTTCATACTGACAACCAGTTTGCTGATCTATTCACCAAAGCCTTTGATGTGGGTAGATTCACTTTCTTGGTAACAAGTGTGGGAATGATCAACTCTGAACAAGCATTATCTCAAAAAGTGGATAAATATCTGAATATTATAGATTCTTGGTGTTACTAATCTATCTTTGCAGGGCATACATAGTGTTGGTCCCGAAGGTGCTAAACAAGTTTGTAGAAGGGGGGGGTTGAATACAAACACAGAATTTAAAGTTTAATAAATTGTTTATTGATAAATCAAAATACAATTTACAAGTTTGTTGCGGAATAAGATTCAGACAGACTCAATCTAAACAAACTTAAGCAACACTAAGATAATTGCACAAGAAGTTCAGAGAATGGGGGATTAGAGATATAGAAAACAAGGGTTTCTATCTTGAGTTCAAGGATGAAGCACCCATTTAGATGAAGGGGTGAACTTCCTATTTATACCCTATGCATCAAATGCATGGCAGGATACTTTACACGTGGCGTTCACAGATTGGCTTTGATAAACTGACTTTTGGGAGACATGCTTTCGGCCGGGTCATGAACAGTGTAGTAGACAGAGTTGTTGTACGAATGTTTGCAGAGATTTGTCCGTTCTGACACATCGTACTAGGTTGTGCAAGGATAGACAAAAGGAAACTTGAGGCATAAGCTTTGTGATCGTTTGATCGCTGAGTATCTCTAAGTTCAGAGATAAAGAGGTTCAGCTATCGCTGAAGCTTTTTCTCATGTTCCTTCGCGTATTAGTAGAGTTGTCTTTGCTTCACTGATATCCGCATCAGGTCACTAGTAGACTTCTCTTTGTTCAGCAGCTTCGTCTTTGATTCAGCTATGAACATCTGTTGATGCGAGACTTGTCTTCAGGGATTACGTTGGCTGTTTACTTTAGGAACTATCAGTGATAACTGAACAGACTCAGTTCGATCACTTATAGTGAAACACTAATACATAGAAATGTTTATAAGAAAGACTATCAGCGATAACTGTACAGACTCAGTCTGATCGCTGATGGTGAAACACTAATACATACTAAAACGTAATTTTCACTAAGTATAGAAGAGGGTCGTTATCAAATCACTGAGAGAGTTTGGATCAACAATCTCCCCCTATTTGATAATGACAAAGTAACTGAAGAAAATTACTTTATGATTCAAAATGATGGAATAATCAGGACTCGTAACATACATGTCCCAATTACTATTTTGAGGGATCTTTTACAGCACTGATGAAGTTAAGTACTTTACTGAAATTTCATTAATTCAGGAATAGAATTACAATGAATGAAAATTATAAGTAAATTACTAACTACTGTAAGTACAACTACTAGATTACATAAGAGAAAACTAATCTATCAGCTATAAGAAGATTTAGGAGGATTTATCATATACTCAGGTATTTCTTCTCCTTTCTGTCTTCGTTCCAAAGACTCTTGGCTGATAATTTCTTTGATTTTCTCAGCAGCAGGGAAGAAGTCACACCATAAGCATAAGAGATCCTTGAGATGATTCAGAGGACAGATAGGAATCTCAGAGACTCTTTGAAATCTGAGTTCCTCATCATCATCTCTGAAGAATATTCCATAAGGATTGTCAATTACTTGACCAGCTTGGAAAGGACCACCAGGAGGCAGAGATAAATCCAGAACTGAAAGATCAGGAGGAGGACCAAACAGTGCATCTCTTGAAAATTTGATAGAAGTTTCATTCCTGATGATGGCGACGTCTTCAGAGGAGGAGGACCCGATTCTTCTCTTGAGTTTCTTGGGATTGGGAGGGATAGGAGATGGCAGATTCAGTACAGAAGTGACTCTGTTGATGAGAGCTTTAAGAAGTCCTTCAACGTAGCCTCTGTATGTAGATTTCGATTTCTTCAGCGCATCCCAAAATTCTATCCACTCTGTAAACCCGAAACCTTCAAGTTTGGAAACGTACATAGCTTTCTGAGTTCCATCCTCTCTGGTAATCTCCATGGTCATTGAGAGTTGATCCTTCTTCTTGCGACCAGAGATAGTCACGGCTGTTATTGGAAGAAGATCAGAGCGATAATCCATCTTCTGTTTGCACCATTCGATGGACTTATCGTTGATCTCTTGTCCTTTGGAGCGTTCCTCTTCAATTTCTTTCAGCAGTGCAGCTTGAACTTCCATAGGCTTTCTTTTCAGCTTCTTGTCCTTGACTTGAGAAGATTGAATCTTTAAAGCGAGTTGGGCATCTCGTCTGCATTCAGCGATCAGCTTCTCAGCTTTGGCAGATTCTTCTCTTTCAGCTTCAGTGAGGAAGTCGAGCTCTGAGAAGTATGTTTGAAGAGGGATTTTCAGTCGTTGACTTTCTAGTTGAGCGATCATTTCAACTCTTTTCTTCATCACTTTCTCTGACCATTGAGATGGTTGAGAAGGCCTTCCTGGATGGACCAGGGAATCTTCTTCTTCTTCTTCATCAATCTCAGCGATAGAGATTGGGATTATGTCTTCAGCGATAGTAGCTGGAATTATTTGTAGTTCAGATCCCTTAAGCAGGGGAGAGAACTGTCTGGTCAAAAAATGAAAAAGAAGTTAGATTATTTTTAAGGAAAGAAGAGAGATAAAGGCTAGAAAGAAACAGGGGTAGGATTTTTATAGAAAGATAAGGGAACAAGAGTAAGGCATACCTGAGAAGGATTCTCCTCAGGTAGTGAGATCATCTTCAGGGTTTCCTCAGCAGATACACCTTTGCTTTGGGAAGGGGTTCCTGAAGATGATCCTTCTCTCCCCCCTGCTTGGATAACTTCTTTCGAAGCTATCGCTGATGATGTGACGGCTGAAGAACACCACAGAGATGGATATTCCTCATCGTCATCATCATCATCTTGATGAGAGTCATCCACTTGATCTTCAAGATCAAGGTCTTCATCATCATCTTCATCCTCCTCTTCATCATCGACTATTTCAGCGATGGTGGGAGGGGCTTTATCAGCAACTATCTCCCCCTCAACCTGAGAGGGAGTTTCCTTCGGTGGTTCAGCAATAACTTCAGCATCCGTGTTTTCTTCAGCTGTCTTCTCCCCCTCTTTGTCATTATCAACAAGGGAGAGATCTTGTGGAGATGAAGTTGTTGCAGTAGCCAGCTTCTGGACTTCAGCCTCCAGACCTGTGAGTCGTCCTTCAACTGCAGGGATGTCGGACGTAGCTAGGTGAATAAATTCCACAGCTATGGTCAGGGCTGAACGATCATCTTCTGTAAATGATGGAGCAGGAACTGGAGCTGGTGCATTCAGCTTGTCGAGGACTTGCTGAAGAGTCGTAGTGCAGGCATCGATCTTTGCAGACAGATCATCATACTGCTGCTTGGATTCTTCCCTGACTTTGACAATCGCTGCCTGAAGAGTAGCGATGTGGGAAAGATCAGCTTTGGAGGCGCAGGTGGCAGTCAACGTCTTCAATGCATCACCAGCTGTTTGAACAGCGCTGGTGGTGTTGTTGAGAGAAGCAGAGAGAGAATCCACCTTTGAACTCAAATTGTTGACATTGGTGTCAACAGTCGCCAGACTAGGACCTGAAAGATAAGTTAATTTTTCAGAACCAGGCTTATATGGTGAGTTGGGAGAAGTGTATAAGGGTATAGGAGTACCTGAATTATCAAACATTTTGTAGAATTGTAAAGATTCCTCAAAAGAATGATGTTCAGGTCCTATTGGTCCAAGCTGAGGAGTGTTAGAGACCAAAGAAATAGGGGGACTAGAGATGGGGATAGAAGATGTAGGGATAAGGGTAGTTACCGCAGGTTTTGTCACTGTTGTTGTGACAGCGGCCGAGATCGCTGGCACGGTTGTAGTGGTTTGAGCTGAGGATGTGGAGGAGAGACCCACGAAATCATCTAAGGAAGTTTGTAGAGAAACATCCTTAGGTATTGAGCTAGAAGTAGCTTTCTCCTTGGTTACCTTGGCCTTCTTTGAAGGACCAAGGGAGCCAGTTGATGGTCGTTTGGAAGGGGTAGCGGCAGGGATAGCAGAAGAAGGAACCTCCTGCGTGGCCGCTGAAGACGAAGAAGTGAGAAGAGAGAGACGAGAGCGAAGTTGAGAAATACTTACCTCGTTGGGGAGCGTCTTGACTTCCAGTGATCTCTGACCCACTTTTGGAAAAGATGCATCCGAGTTGGTGGGGTAAGTGGTAGGGTAGAGAAACTTCAGGTACGCGCAGATGAAGCGTACGTAGGGAATCTTGGGATCCCTTTCGGTATTCTCTATCTTTGACTTCAGGTCATCAAAGATAGCTGTTGCGTAGTCGAAGTTACGTCCAGCGATCACTGAGTAAGCCATCTGGACCTGAACCTTGCTAGCTTGGTCCAGTGACCCACTCTTCCCACTCATACACTGAATGATGTGTGAGAAGACGTAGTTGAGCTGGGAAGGCATCAGTGCCTTCTTCACAAGAGTCAGCTTCTTGTTGGGAATTGTAGTTCTTGGTTTGGGTTCCCAAGCATATTCCATGGCATCCAGGAATTGGATGAGTTCAGCGTCAGTTGGCAGGGCGTCGAATCCATTTCTGGATTTGTCGGGGAAACGCAGGGCTTTCCTCAGGCCTAGGGCAGTCATCATCCCTGAGCCTAGTTGAGTGCTGAAGGATATAGCAGGAACCTGTTCACCCTTCTTGTTGGTGAGAGAGGTTTCTTCAGCGGTAAACCAGAATTGCTGGAGTAGAGCTTTCGAAGGTGTTGGATCCACAGTGATAGCATAGGCAATGCAGGATTGCCTTAGGAATTGTGCAGCTTCCACCAGATGTGGGTACTTGATACCATCAAACTCTAGGCGAGCAAGATGATTGTTCTTTGGGAGCTCTGAGTCAGAAATGGCGAACTTGACATTCTTTGAGGCGATAAGTGCAGATTGAGTCATTCTGTTTGAGTAGATAAACGAGTAGAAGAAAGGTTTAGTCGAAAAATAAAGAAGATTTGCTAGTTTCTATTTGGGGAAAGAAACATAGAAAATCAACATATTTTTAGAGAAAAACAGTTTATCTTAGAACAAGATTCAAGAATAAGAAGAAAAACCATTGATTTTGAATAAAGAAGAAAATGGTTTTTAAAGAATAAAATCAAAAAAAATGATTTTATGAGATTTGAGTCTTATAAACCCATAAAAGGGGTTTATGTGAAAAGATTTAAGATAAGAAGTCAAGAAAAACCTGTTGATCTTGAAGAGGATGATGCAGAAAGCTTGAGAATGTTAGAATGCTTGAGAGAGTATTCTTGCTTAGAAAGTATTTCCAGAAAACGTAAATTGATAGAATGGAAAAAACATTCCTTTTATATGTGAGAAGGAGGAGAGAGAGTGTGAGAGAAGCGGGAAAACAAATGCACATCATGACATGGACACGTCCCACGAAGGTGATTGGATAGAAGAACAACGGACGAACGTGTCAGAAAAAGGCATGTCATGGATTGCCGGTTCAAATGACGTCATAGTTAAGAAAGAGACTGTTCATTTGTCCGTTTTGAATTTATCATTGAAGAAAAAATATCAGCAATAGAATTTTCTTTTTGAAAGTATCCCTTATGAAAAGATAGGGATAGATTTTCTTTTTAAAAGGATCACTGAATATAAATATCAGTGATAAATTTAAATTCAAAAAGCTTTTAATCATTTGAAGAAAAATTCAGTGATTAAGAATTTTCAGCAATAGAATTTTTTTTTTTTTAAATAAAACTCAACTGATTGAAGATTCAGTTGTAGGGATTGAGAAATCATACCTGAGAGTCAGAATACTTATCAGAGAATGATGAAAGAATTATTCTTCAAGATTCTTCAAGAATTATTCTTCAAGAATGCATGAATGCTGAAGAACTATTCTTCAAGATTCAGCATTCCAAGCTCACTGATGAGAAAGTTGAACCTTGTCTCATCAAGAGGTTTGGTGAATATATCAGCAAGCTGAAAGTCAGTAGGGATAAAGTGAAGTTCAATATCACCATTCATCACATGATCTCTGATAAAGTGATATCTGATCTCTCTGTGTTTTGTCTTTGAATGTAGCACTGGATTATTTGCTATAGCGATAGCACTAGTGCTGTCGCAATAGATAGGAATTTTTGACAGCTGAAGGTCATAATCTAATAGTTGATTTCTCATCCATAGGATTTGAGAACAACAGCTTCCAGCGGCTACGTATTCAGCTTCAGCTGTGGAAGTGGACACAGAATTTTGCTTCTTGCTTGTCCAACTTACCAGCTTTCCTCCCAAGAGTTGACATCCACCAGTGGTACTCTTTCTGTCAAGTTTACATCCTGCAAAATCACTATCAGAATAACCAGTTAGATCGAACCCTGAGTCTTTGGGATACCAAAGACCGAGGTTAGGAGTTCCTTTCAGATATCTGAAAATTCGCTTTACAGCGATCAGATGGGATTCCTTGGGTTCAGATTGATAGTGTGCACATAAACAAGTAGAGTACATGATGTCAGGTCGGCTTGCTGTGAGATACAACAGAGAGCCTATCATTCCTCTGTAGGCAGTGACATTAACAGGTTTTCCAGAAGGATCTTTGTTAAGTGTCAGGGGTGGTGCCATAGGAGTTTTCATAGCTGAAGTTTGAGTAAGATCAAACTTTTTCAGCATATCTTTAACATATTTACCTTGGCTGATAAAAGTACCTTTGTCAGATTGTTTAATCTGAAGACCAAGAAAATATGTCAGCTCACCCATCATACTCATTTTATATTCTTTCTTCATTCTTTCAGCGAAGCGAGTACACAGAGATGGGTTAGTAGAACCAAATATTATGTCATCGACATATATTTGTACAAGAATTATATGACCTTTTATCTTTCTGAAAAATAACGTATTATCAATCTTGCCACGTTCAAAATTTTCAGAGATAAGAAAAGATGAGAGAGTGTCATACCAAGCACGAGGGGCTTGTTTTAGACCATAGAGAGCCTTATCCAATTTATAAACATAATTTGGATTCTTAGGGTCATAGAACCCTGGTGGTTGTTCTACATAGACTTCTTCATTCAGCTTTCCATTTAGAAACGCTGATTTTACGTCCATTTGATAGACGATGAAGTCTTTATAGACTGCATAAGCTAAGAATAGTCGAATTGCTTCGAGCCTGGCCACAGGGGCAAAGGTTTCATCATAGTCTATGCCTTCCTCTTGTCTGTATCCCTGAGCAACAAGTCGAGCCTTGTTGCGGGTTACAGTTCCATGTTCATCTAACTTGTTTCTAAACACCCATTTGGTGCCTATAACAGTTTTATCAGATGGTCTAGGAATAAGATTCCAAACTTTGTTTCGAGAAAATTCAGTTAGCTCTTCTTGCATAGCGCTGACCCAGTTTGGATCTCTGAGGGCATCATTAGTCTTCTTTGGTTCTATTAATAAGAGAAAGTTTACAAAGAGACAGATATTACCTGAGCTTCGTCGTGTCTGAATACCTGCATCTGGATCACCAAGAATTTGATCTATTGGGTGATCTTTGGTCCATCGCTGAGCAGGAGCATTATTGCTTAACTCAGAGGTTGGATCAACAATTTGAATGTTTATTGATGATGACGATTGAGGTTCATCAGCAATTAACTGTTGAGTAGATTCACTGGAGAGGTTTTCAGACGAAGGCAGATTTGATGGTAGGAGTGTGTTTAGAGGTTCAGCTGAAACCCATGAGTTGGATTCAGCGGTAGGATGTATAATGATTGGATCATCATCAGCGAGTGGAGGATCTGAATGCTGATGGTTAGAGAAGAAAGGTTCAGTTTCTCTGTAGTGAGAAAGCATCCAAGCATTTAACTCTTCATTGTCAGCGATTGGTTTGGAGTTCGCTGAGCGAGTTTCATCAAAAGTGACGTGAATTGTTTCTTCTACGGTTTGTCTTCTCTTGTTGAAGACTCTGTAGGCTTTGGAGATGGAGGAATATCCTAGAAATATTCCATCATCTGCTTTTGGGTCGAACTTTCCAAGTTGATCTCTGTTGTTTAAGATAAAGCACTGACAACCAAAGATATGAAGAAAGCTGATAGAAGGCTTCCTTCCAACAAAAAGTTCATAAGCTGTCTTCCCAAATCGCTTTATTATCAGCGATCTGTTTTGAGTAAAACATGCAGTGTTTACAGCTTCAGCCCAAAATTAAGTAGGGAGATGAGAATCGCTGAGCATTGATCTAGCAGCTTCTATGATTGTTCTGTTTCTTCTTTCAGCGACTCCGTTTTGCTGAGGTGTTCTTACCGAAGAGAAGTTGTGAGAGATTCCCTTGTTCTCAAAGAAATTGTTCAGGGAACTATTTTTGAATTCAGTTCCATGATCACTTCTTATTGAACGAACAGTAAGATTGTTCAGCACTTCCATCTTTTTCACAAAAGATATTAGTTCTTCTGGAGTATCACTCTTACAGCGAAGAAAGATAACCCAGGTGTAGCGAGAATATTCATCTACAATGACAAGTGTATATTTCTTTCCAGCTATTGATTGGATGTTGACAGGGCCAAACAGATCCATATGCAAGAGCTGAAGTGGACTTGTTACTGAGGAAACTTGTTTCGACTTGAAACTTGCTTTTGTGTGTTTTCCTTTTTCACATGCTGAGCAGAGAGATTCTTTAGCATATGAGTGCTGAGGAAGACCAGAAACTAGTTCCTTAGATGAGAGAGAATTCAGGGTTTTGAAATTTAGATGAGAGAGCCTTTTATGCCATATCCAGTTGACATCAGAAGAGGCTTTAGATAGAAAACATAAGTTTTCAGTGATAGTAGAGTCCATATCTATTACATAGACATTTTCTCTGCGATGACCACTGAGAGCAAGTTTTCCTTTCTCATTTAACACTGAACATGCTTTCTTAGTAAAGCGTACTTCATAGTCTTTATCACATAGCTGACTGATGCTTAGAAGATTATGCCTCAGTCCATCTACATAAGCGACTCTTCGAAAGGTAGTTGTCCCATTGCTGAGGACACCAAACCCTCGGGTAAATCCTTTACCATTTCCACCAAAGGTCACAGAGGGACCTTTTTCTTCCTTGTATTCAGTGAGCAGGTCTCTTTGTCCAGTCATATGACTAGAACATCCACTATCAAGATACCAGATGCCCTTTGATCCCTGCACACATAAGGAAGATTAAGCGTTGTTTGGTACCCACTTTTCAATGGGTCCTTCAGAGTTAGTGGATAAGGTAAGTTCAGTAGTATTATCAGTTGATGAAAATTCAGATTCAGTAGTAATCTTCACTTTGGTTAATTTCTTAACCTTAGTGGAATTTTTCACCTTGTTTGATTTTTCAGCCTTGGTGACCTTAGCTTTAGAGACATTTTTCTTCACTTTAGCTATTTTATCAGCTTCAGTGGCAGTTGGACATTTACTTGCAATATGATCAGTAAAACCACAGTGATAACATTTTCTATATCTGAAAATGGTTTTAGGACTAGAAGAAGAAAATTTTGCAAGTTTAAGATGAGCAGGGCCAGTTCCAAGAAGACTTTTCTCTTGAGATCTGGGAGGAATTTTCATTTCTTCAGATCTCGAGGTTTTAAGATCAATCTTCAGCTTTGGAGGACAGAGATCAAAGATTTTTATCACAGAGCTAGAGGATTGCTTAGCTGAAGGTTTAGAAGGAACTTTCAGCTTTGCTTTCCTGGTTGCCTTCTGAGGGAGGAGAATGGACTTTCCTTTATCCGTAGACTTAGTGTCTTTGGATTTTCCCTCAGGGATGGGATTTGAAGAAGAACATGGATAGAGTTGATTGTAAGAAGTGTCAAAGAAGGAGGTGACAAAAGTTCCAAACTTAAGCGAGGAACTCTCTTTCTTAGGATCGTCCTGAGGTGTCCAAAAACCAAGACCAGTTTTATCACTATCAGGAGTTTGAGCATTTATTATCTCAGAGATCTTTGTTGATGATTTGCACCATTTTTCAACATGAGCCTTTTCTGTTTTTAGAGCAGCGATGGCTTGTTCGCGTTCAATACTGATGATTTCATTTATAATGACTTGATCTTTCAACTTTTCTTCTAAAAGATTTAGTTCTTTGATCTTTTCATGACATTTCTCCAGCTCTTGAGTTAAATGAACATTTTTGTTCTCAGCTTGAGTTTTGTCGTTTAGGGCATTATAAAGGTCAATGGTCAGCACATCAACAGCGCGACTTCTCTCAGCTTCAGGTAGAGAGGGATTTGTAGAAATAGATACCTGAGATGATATGTAGCTCATAGAAGATTCAGATGGTTCTTCCACTTCTTCTTTAATCTTGGCCATGAGGCAAAGATTAGCGACTTTTTCTTCATCAGAAGATGATTCTTCTGATTCAGCCCAGTCGTGTTCTTCAGCGATGAGACCTTTACCTTTTCGCTTATAGCTTTTCAGCTTTTGATATTTGTTCTTCAGCTTTAGGTATTTGTCATCACTGGATCTTCTTGAGGTAGAAGGTTTGAAGACCTTTTTCGACCTGCACTCACTAGCAAAATGTCCAATCTTTTCACAGTTATAGCAAGTAGCAGTAGCCTTATCAACCGGAGTTGATTTTGGCTTTTCAGTAAGAGAGAGAGGTTTAATTCTTCGGAAGTTACTCTTTCTTGCAAATCTCTTAAAAGAGTTTGTCAAGAGTGCTAAGGACTCATCAAACTCTGAAAGATCAGGGTCTGATAGATCCTCAGATTCAGAATCTAACTCAGTGATGGTGAGAGTAGATCGCTGAGATGGAATTATCTCTGAAGAGACTAAAGCAACAGGAGTACTTTTGGAGTCTTTAGAATCTTTTACAAGATTTTTCTTCAGAAGATTTGATTGCTCATAGTTGAGCAATATTCCATACAGAGTGCTTAAGGAGAGAGTATGTAAGTCTTTTGTCAGCTTAAGACATATTGAATAACTGTCCCAGCTTTCAGGAAGACATTCCAAGAATTTTGTTAGGACCTAAGAATTAGAATAGGTCCTACCAACAGTTCTTAGGTCAATTATTAGGCAGTTAAATCGCTGATGAACGTCAGAAAGAGATTCATTCTTACCAGCAATGAAACTTTCATACTGTCTTACCAAGTTAATCTTTCGAGTCTCTTGGATTTCAGTGGTGCCCTCATATTGAACACATATGGTTTCCCACATTTCTTTAGAAGTTTTCAGATGCATGATGGAATGGAAAACTTCATCAGGCAGAGCCATTGAAATAATGGTCTTTGCTCTTGCATCTATGCCTACCTTCTTTTTATCTTCATCACTCCACTGTCTTATTTCCTTAACGACATATCGTTCAGGGACAGCTTCAGTGGTGGCAGTGGCGGGAACCGCAGCTATAATCCTAACAGGTTCATAGGGTCCGTTTTCTATATATTCAGGTATAGTAGGATCCGTACCTTCAAGAAATAGCATCATTCGATTTTTCCATAGAGAAAAGTTATCTCTGCTAAATCGAGGAGGTTTAGAAAGTGAACCATTATCATAGTAGTTTGTGTTTGTGTTTAATGCCATTTTAGAATAGCAAGGAAAAGTATACAGCAAGATCTTGTTTATTAGATTTAAACAAACTACTCTGATGCCACTTGTTGGTCCCGAAGGTGCTAAACAAGTTTGTAGAAGGGGGGGTGGGGGTTGAATACAAACACAGAACTTAAAGTTTAATAAATTGTTTATTGATAAATCAAAATACAATTTACAAGTTTGTTGCGGAATAAGATTCAGACAGACTCAATCTAAACAAACTTAAGCAACACTAAGATAATTGCACAAGAAGTGCAGAGAATGGGGGATTAGAGATATAGAAAACAAGGGTTTCTATCTTGAGTTCAAGGATGAAGCACCCATTTAGATGAAGGGGTGAACTTCCTATTTATACCCTATGCATTAAATGCATGGCAGGATACTTTACACGTGGCGTTCACAGATTGGCTTTGATAAACTGACTTTTGGGAGACATGCTTTCGGCCGGGTCATGAACAGTGTAGTAGACAGAGTTGTTGTACGAATGTTTGCAGAGATCTGTCCGTTCTGACACATCGTACTAGGTTGTGCAAGGATAGACAAAAGGAAACTTGAGGCATAAGCTTTGTGATCGTTTGATCGCTGAGTATCTCTAAGTTCAGAGATAAAGAGGTTCAGCTATCGCTGAAGATTTTTCTCATGTTTCTTCGCGTATTAGTAGAGTTGTCTTTGCTTCACTGATATCCGCATCAGGTCACTAGTAGACTTCTCTTTGTTCAGCAGCTTCGTCTTTGATTCAGCTATGAACATCTGTTGACGCGAGACTTGTCTTCAGGGATTACGTTGGCTGTTTACTTTAGGAACTATCAGTGATAACTGAACAGACTCAGTTCGATCACTTATAGTGAAACACTAATACATAGAAATGTTTATAAGAAAGAGTATCAGCGATAACTGTACAGACTCAGTCTGATCGCTGATGGTGAAACACTAATACATACTAAAACGTAATTTTCACTAAGTATAGAAGAGGGTCGTTATCAAATCTCTGAGAGAGTTTGGATCAACACATAGCAGTACTCAATTCAGTCTAAGCTTCAATGAGTAAGTACAGTTAATACTGCTAGTTGGTTAATACTGCTAGTTGGTTAATACTGCTAGTTGGTTAATACTGCTAGTTGGTTAATACTGCCAGTTGGTTAATACTGCTAGTTAGTTAATACTTCTCGCGGTTAATACTGCTCGCCGTTAATACTGCTAGTTAGTTAATACTGCTCGCGGTTAATACTGCTCGTAGTTAATACTGCTAGTTAGTTAATACTGCTCGCGGTTAATACTGCTAGGTAGTTAATACTGCTCTAGGTTAATACTGCTTATGTTACTAATACTATAAATACCCTTTGCCCGCCTAAACGTTCATAACGACTCTTTGCATACTGTTCACTTGTGCGCTAAATCTTTTTCTCTCAAGTACCTAGTCTTCCAAGCAAGAACAATCCAGTTCAATGGCATCCATGGCGTTTATCGACGAGCACAATGAGATCGCAATGCTACAAAAGCCAAAGCAAGCTGCAGGATTTCATCAAATTGTGGATTTCCTCAAGTCGAGCCATATTGCTCATGCTCTTACAGTTGCTCCGACAATCTACATTGAGCATCAAAGGCAGTTCTGGGCCAATGCCACCATTGTTGCTGAGAATGGTGTGCAGATGATCAAGACCAGGGTGTGTGACCAACCCTTAACGGTGTCTGAAGAAGTTATTCGCATCAGTCTACGTCTAGACGATGCTTCTGGTATAACTTCTATTCCTAGTGATGAACTGTTCTCAACTCTTTCCAGAATGGGGTATCAAGGCCAATTGGGGATTTTTAAGTTTTTCAAAGCAAAATTTTCACCCCAATGGAGGTTCTTTGCCCATACTTTAATGCATTGTATTTCAAAGAAAACAACTGGCTGGAGCCAATTTAGCAGTCCAATTGCTTATGCATTGGTGTGTTTATCCACTGCTAGAAAATTCAATTTTTCTCAAATGATTTTTCATGATCTTGTCTCAAATCTGGATAACAAGAAGAGTTTCTTCATGTACCCCAGGTTTGTTCAAGAAGTTATTAACCATGAATTGACGGATATTCCTCATCCTGCTGGAATATATGTACCTAAACCCCCCAAAGGCAAGGTCTTCTCAAATATGAGAAGATCTGCTGGGGACTCGGAAGGAGTTGACACCCCATTGTTCTCTACAATGATGGTGGTGTCCCAAACCACTGAAGGTATGGCAGCAGGGTCAAGGCCCCCATTAGACCAACCCACTGCTAGCCAAACCCAACCTTCCCACTCAAAAACAATTCCCCAGTCCCTTCTTGAAAAACCAACCTCTCCTATTACCCAAACTTACAAGAGAAAACAGGTAAAGAAGGCTCCTTCCCTTCTTGTACCTTCATCCCCCAAGCCTTTAAGCCCTCTAAAGGAGAATTCTCCTTTAGAGAATATCTACAGGGAAACTACAGGGGTGTCTCCCAACCCCAAGGAGGTGCTCTCTGAGGAGGAGGAAGAGCATATGGGTGATGAGGCTGCCACTACTCCTGCTAGCACAGAGGAGGAAAGTGGTAACATCAATAAGACCTCCCCCATGGCAACTTTAAATGAGCAATCATTTGAAGGTCCCTGGTGCCAAGAAACCACGGGGGTGGATAGTGCTTCTGCTAGGCAGAAGACGTCCACTTCAAAAAGATCCAATGATCCTTCAAAAGAGGGTAACACTTCTAGAGAAGGTGAGGACAGATATAACTACCAGGAATTGATGGATACAATGGGAAACATCAACCTAGATGTCATAAAACAAGGACAATACATAGAGGAGATGAAGCTGGTGATCATGTCACAACAAGTCCAGATTGAAAAATTAAAGAAAATGGTGACCAGGTTAGTACAAAAGAGGAGGAGAAAGCAATTTGTTTTAAAGAAGAGGTCAAAGAATAAAGATGCTTCCAACAAGGGGGAGAAAGAGGCAGAATCAGAGAAAGAATGTTCAGATGGAAAGAGAGTGGAAGTTGAGGGGGAGACAGAGGAAGAAATTGAAAAAGAAACAGTTCATGTTGCTGAAGTAAAAGGAGCAACAGAAACAGGGCTATCTGTGGAAGAAATGGAGATAGCAGAAACTTTAATCAAAGCCAAGCATGATACTCCCAAGGCTACTCAAAAGGCCAAGGGAGTAGTCATAAATGAAGGAGGAAGTCAACAGAAGGAGAAAGAAAAGGAAAAAGAGTCAAAGGGAAAAGGAAAGGAGAAGATGAGTGAAGCTGAAGTACCTGCAAAGAAGAAGTCCCAAATTGAAATGGATGAGGAAATTGCAAAACAGCTTCAAGACCAAATGGAGAAGGAGGAACAGTTGCAAACAGAAACTGATAGAGAGCTTGCAAGGATAATGGCCAAGAAGTTAAATACAGAATACCAAAAGAGTTTAAAAGAAGCAGCTCAGGTCAAGAAACTTCAAGTTAAGAGGATGCCTATTCAGAAGCAAAAGCAGAAAAGACAACCCTCCAAGACCTTTTTGTCCAATCAGGAAAGAAGAAAGATGATAAACTTCCTGAAAGGTGCAATTGGTGTTAAGGGGGAGATGTTTACCCATATGGCTTACTCTCAGATTGAAGAATTATACAACAAGGAAATGGCCAAGCTCCAAGGGGACTCAGCTCAAAGGGAGGAGGCTGAGAGAAGGATGAAAGAGAGACATGATCTCAACATCCAACAACCATTCCCTGAGGAGTCCACACCTTCAAAAGAGGAAACTAAAGAGAAAAAGGAAGAACCTGGAAGTGTTGGTATAGAAGCCAAGTCTGTAAAAAGAGTGAAATCAATTGCTTCAAAAAGGCAGTTGAAAAAGCCAAGGGTGGAAGAAACTGAAAGGGAAGCAGAACCTTCAGTCATATCTCAACCAGAATCAGTTCAACTTCCAGAACAGTCTAGTGAGCCAACAGATAAGAATATGGATACGTACATGACCATAGTGGACCCTTTGAAGGCTGATCCAATCTCTATGCAAGCTCCAGAGATCGTCTTCTGGGATATTCTAAGAGACAATGAAAAGAATTTCTTCAGAATCAAGAGAGTTGATGGTTCATTTGAAGCTTATTCAACATGGGGGAAAGTTATCAGAAGTTGTTCCAGAGCTGATATTGAAGAACTACACAAAGTGGGGATGAAACTTTATGAACCTGTGTTGAAAGGTACTGAAGAGAATCTTCTCAAAGTGACATTGGAATACTTGTGCATGATGTTTGATCTAGAAAGAGTACACCATAGGATTAAAGATCATAAGCATGAGTTCATATTCAAGAAGATTGACAAATGGATACTATTTGAAAACTGTGGAGTATACATGATTACTATTGACAACTGTTATCATGAATACTACCTGGTGGACAAAATATATGAGCATAGCAAGGAGAAGTTGGAAGGAATGCTCAAAGCTACACTGGTTTGTACAAAAGATTCAGAGATGGCCAAGATTGTGGTGAGAAGAACAGTGAATCAAAGCTTAGGCCTAGATCCAAATTTGGGAAATTGAACCAGAAGTGTTGAAAGCATCTTGAAGGTTAATTCTGAAGAACTTGACTTCTTTTCCTAATAGTCAAGTCAGGGGGAGATTGTTGGGAACTAAAGATTCTACCAAGTGTGGTTAATACTGCTAGTACAGAATTACTACTGCTGATTACTACTGCTAGTTCAGAGTTAGTACTGCCAGAGTACTTTGAAGATTAATACTGCTGAGTATTACTACTGCTTAACTAGTTAGTACTGCTAGTAGTTAGTACTGCTTAGTAGTTAATGCTGCTAGAAGAAGTTACTACTGCTGAGCATAATTAGTGCTGCTTAAGAGATCCGGATGGAAAGTATGACAGCTGGATATACTGAGGATATACTGAAGATATACTGAGGATATACTGAAGATATACTGAAGATATACATAGAAGATATACATGGAAGATATACTGCAGATTTGTTTATTCTTTGTAATTATCTTTTGATCAGTATATGTATAGAATGTATAGTATAGATAGAATTAACTTTGGTTTTAGAATAATTCATTCTAAGAGTTAGAGAGAAATCAACCTCAAGGCATAGATCCTAATTCTAGAGAAGTAGAATTCGTATTGGTGAGCCTGTTCATCAATTTTGAGGTTGAGTGTGTAATCTTGTCACTTCAAGCATTCAATACAAGTTTACAGTTTGTTCTTCATATTTTCTGTGTTAATTTACTGTTCTATTAAATATCAAAGTGTTATTCCGCAAACTTCTTTGATATTAGTTTCTGAGAATTTATTCTTGTTAAGAATTCGATCCTGACACTTCACTTGCGCGTTTCAACTATTCCTCTTCAAACTCGCACGTAGAAGAACTCGCAAACCACTATTCCCTTTCAAACTCGCTAGCTTTGATGAGCGCGTTTGGAGAACTCGTAGATCGAAACGTGCGCGTTTTAGACCAAAATTTATCCTTTGACTTGCGCGTTTTAGCTGATGAACATTGCGCGTTTCACGACGAACTTGCGCGTTTGGACGATGAACTAGCGCGTTTTAGAGATCTAGCGCGTTCTTCAAGATATCGACCCAGAAATTGATTTTTCCATCTGTTTTGCGATCAAACCTTTGTCAATTGGCTTGAAACTTTGCAGAAATGATCTATTACAATACTAGAACATATTACAATGCAAGAATTTCAAAAACCAATACAAAAAGATACATTTTGGATCAATTTACAGTGCATTAAACTCGTGAACAAAAATATCAACAAAAATTCGAAATTTAGGAGAATTACAGTGCACTTGACAAATCAAATCATACAAACATGATCGATTATACTATATGAATATACTCTGATCGATTTCAACTCTTAAATCGCACAAAAACTCAAAAAATCGATTTGAACTTCGATGAACATTAAACATGAACAGTAAAAACGAACTTTTCTTGATTTCTTGACTTGATCTCACTTTGGATCTGCTCTGATACCAATTGTTATTCCCAAATTCATCAAGTTCTAATTGCTAAACAACAATCAAGATGAGAATACTAAAATCACATTCATTGATCTTCAATCACAAGATTACAAACTAAACATTCTCTCACTACTCTCTCACTAGAATGATGAAACTATATGCTCTTCTCTAATCTGCTCACTCTTTCTAATTCGTGTGTTCTACTGATTACAAGGAAACAAGGTATTTATACCTACAACAATTACAAGGAAAGTAAAATACAAACAACATTGACTTTGACTTTATTAACAAAAGACTTTGACTTTGATGAGAGTTGACTTTTCCAGCTTTGACTTCTTGATCTTTTGATCTTCAAACTTTATGATCTTGAATCCAACATATTTGTGCTCTAACATCCCTCAAAATGCGTCCCCATCGAAGGTTTTATTTGAATTTAATGTAACTTTTGCACATGGAATTCGATCGTATATGAATGATTTGATGAAAATACCGTTTGTTGTAATTGAGCATTCTAGATTCGTGTTGTGTAGACGATTTTTGAATTAGTGTTTCTTGGTAGTTCATTCTTGTTCTTATTTTGTTCATAATGGTTACACAGATTTGGGAACTTAGTGCAATGTCTTCTTCTTATTTTGTTTATAATGTGCATATACGCAACTAAAAAGGAAACAATTTTTAAGAGGTGCATATAAGCAACTGAAAGATGTGCATATATGTAACTGAAAGATGTGCTTGTATGCATTTTGACACATCTTCATTGTTTACACAAATTTAAGGTTGTGCATGTATGCACTTTGAACGATATTCATTGTTACCCAAATTTAAGGTTGCGCATATATGCAATTTGACACATATTAATGGTCTACACAGATTTATGGTTGTGCATATATGCAATTTTTAGACAGATTTATGGTTGTGCATATATGCACTTTTTAGACATATTAATGGTTGTGCAAATATGCAATTTTTCGATAGATTAATGGTTGTGCATGTGTGAAATTTTAGAATATTCATGGATGTGCATGCATGCAATATCATTCGTTAAATTAATGAATGAATTTAAATTTTCATGACTAATAATATTTATAATTTATTTTTAATATCATAATTATCATTAAATTAATTAAGGAAACAAGTTAATGAGATAAAAAAGAAATCATCCTAATCCATGTTTGAATTGAAAATACCATTTCTACCCCTATTTATCTGTCCAATTTAATTTTAAAACAAAAAATTGGTGCAATGTGATTGGTCTATATCGGTTACATGGTTAACACCCTTTTTTTGTTAACAAATATGTATATATATATATATATATATATATACACGAAGGTTTAGGGGAAAACCTCAAAAAATGGAAAACTGAAAAACACCCTAACAGCCTTTCATCTAGACGCTATGCACTTGTGCATACGGGTAAATTATGTTGTTGTTTTGGTTTTTATGCACAAGTGCATTATGCACTTGTGCATATTACAAATTACTTGTATGCACAAGTGCATACCATCCAGATGAATGGCTACTAGGGTGTTTCTTCATTTTTTCGTTTTTTTGCGGTTTTCCCCTTAATCTGACCCTATATATATATATATATATATATGGAGAGGTTCATTTGAGAAATGTTAAATATATAATAAATAAAGAAGTAATCCTAGCCTTTCATTCGGTCAAGATCGGTTCTGACCGGTCAAATATTGCGTCTTTGATTGGTCAACAGTTACGGCTTTGACTGGTCAAAATTTGCGGCTATTACAAAAATAGAAGGACGGTTTCGTAATTTTTACAAATACATGGGACGAGTTCATATATTAACCTGTATGATTCACATATGAACTATATGTTCATATGTGAACCAGTGTAATTTACTTATGAACTCTTTTAACCGATTCATATATGAACCAATTAACTGATTCACATATGAACTAATTAACTGTAGTTCATATGTAAATTAGTTGAACTAATTAATAGATTCATATATGAACCTTTGTCATTCAGATATGAACTAATTAATAAATTCATATATGAACGTATAGTTCATATATGAATCACAAACGTTCATATATGAATCTGTTAAAATAATTCATATGTGAATTACACTGGTTCATCTATGAACATATAATTCATATGTGAATCATACAGGTTCATATATGAACTCGTCCCGCGTATTTTACGAAACTGCCCCTCTATCTTCTACAAACCACACAAGGAATTATTTGGTGTTTCACGGTTGATAACCCTCATTTTTAAGTGTTATTTGTTACTCTTTTCCTTCATTTTATTCACCTTTCTAACCACTTTTGCTTCCATCTTTTTCCTTTGGTCTTCAAAGTTTGCAAATATGATGAAAACACCAAAGGATGCAGTTTTGTCAACAAAATCTCGTTTTTGTGAGACTGTGGGCACTGTCTGCCCACCGAGGTCACCCGAGGATGCATACGGTATTTATACTGCGTATTCGTTTTTGTATTCTAGAGGTATTGCAATATTCAAGGATAGAAATTATCTGGAAATAAGAAGGTGGATGGTAGCTGTAGGAATCTTCATAATCATTGAACTCTTTTACCCAATGGTTATTAACCCTTTAACTTTTGGGTATTACCCATTGGGTAAAAGCTTAGTTTTTTTCTTATAAATAGATGGTTAGTTCAGCATTAAATCACACCTCAACATTCTCCAGTTCTATTAACTCTCTCCTTGGAAGAGTTTTAGAGTTGAGAAGGTTGCCTTTAATTTTAAGCATTTAATTTCTTGTATTTTCGTTTCTGCCCTCGGTTTCCCACTGTGGGCACGTCTGTAGATTAAATTTAATTTTATGCAAGTATTTTATTATTTAACAAGTATTTCCTTTCTTTCTTTACGTCTTTTATTATTTCCAAGTCTTTTATTATTTATATGATCTTTATTTTTATGCCTTTTATTATTATGTCTTTTATTATTATGCATGTTTTTTATTATGAACTAACCATCTTTTGGGTAAGCAAGTGAACCAACTTGAGACTAGTAGGTAAACAATTGGGTCTTGACTTGATCTCACTTTGGATCTGCTCTGATACCAATTGTTATTCCCAAATTCATCAAGTTCTAATTGCTAAACAACAATCAAGATGAGAATACTAAAATCACATTCATTGATCTTCAATCACAAGATTACAAACTAAACATTCTCTCACTACTCTCTCACTAGAATGATGAAACTATATGCTCTTCTCTAATCTGCTCTCTCTTTCTAATTCGTGTGTTCTACTGATTACAAGGAAACAAGGTATTTATACCTACAACAATTACAAGGAAAGTAAAATACAAACAACATTGACTTTGACTTTATTAACAAAAGACTTTGACTTTGATGAGAGTTGACTTTTCCAGCTTTGACTTCTTGATCTTTTGATCTTCAAACTTTATGATCTTGAATCCAACATATTTGTGCTCTAACAATCTCCCCCTTTGGATCAAGATCATTACTAAAAGATTTAGCAATGCGATCTTCTCTTTGATTAAGCTCGATTGAATAAACTCCCCCTTTTAACAATCTGTATTTTCTCTTGAAATCTTCCCTTTTGATACAAACATAAATTTCTCAACCAATTCTCATGCTCCCCCTATTAGTATGAAATCTTTACAATCTCACCTTCTCTGATAAGCACAGTATCTTTAAAAACTTTCAGCAATCTTCTTCAAAAACTGATCTTCAAGAATATTAACAATCTCCCAAGGTTGTAACCAAACCTCTTTCAGACAAAACACACTTTGCTTCAGCAAATAATCTTCAACACTTCTATTCTTTTTCATTCAAAAACTTTCAAACATTTCTTGTATTCTTCTTTGCTTTCTCAAACATTTCTTGAACTCTTCTCCCCCTTTTTGATGATTTGAGCATTAATATCATCAAAACTTTGTCTCCAAGAAATGTCTTTGACCAATCTGATCTGTCCAAGAGCCTCTGATTAATTGCCAATTCGAACAATGTATTCATCCAGATCTTTTCAAATCTAGACAAAATAGAAACGTGTAACTCCTGAATCAACAAATGAATCAGTTAAAACGCCTGTCAGTAACACAAAGTCACTGTGTGTAACGAATACACAATATAAAGGAGCTTTTTGATGTTCACTCCCCCAGGGCTTCCATCCAATCATCGAAATACCACAAAGGCAATTTCTATGAATGTTATGACAAAGAAACAAATTCTTTGTGTGCTCGTGCATGTGTAGAAAGAATTAAGAACAAATGATTGCTTTTTAAGGCTCAACATAGTGTAAACCACTGAGACAACAGTAGATAAACACAGACTCTAAGTGCATGATTGAATTGCGAAGGTGGGACAGACTTCCTTCTTTTTCAATATCCAGATTTTCCAAATGAAAACCAGATAGATAATATGTTGCGTCCCCAGAAAAATATGAAACATTTTCTTTTTAAGAAGAAAATGAGTAGTTGGTGGGGTTTTAAGCAAGAGTTGGCATGGGCTATTTGCCTGTTTCAATAACATTCACCAAAGAATTGTGAAATGCTAGTAATGTGGCTGCCCGGCTCAGAAAGTAGTTGGTGCAGAGTTTGATATTCTTTTACTCTGATCTCACACCCTCTTTCTTTTTATCATTAAGCTCACGACTAACCAAACTCCCATTTCCATTTTACCTCATCACACCCACACTCATTTCTTTTAGACTCCTCACACTCAATCACTAAAGGATTAACTTCATGGGTAGGAAACACTGGTTAACGTGAATCCATAGAAGTTTAGTTAATTCCTAGCACAAAGAACCCAATCCTATAAAGCATGTGTTGCTCAAATGATTTAACTATAGCAGTTAAAGCTCATATACAAATGTCAGATATAAATATGCTCAGTGATATAATCATGAAGATATGAGCATTTTTAAATCATTGAAGTATTTTCAAACAAGGAAATTGAATGAATGAACATGAATACAAAAAACTTGTTTGAAAATCTGACATTGTATAAAATGATTAGAAATGAATGATATAACAATTAAGGCTTATGGTCAAGAATAATTGATATTTGTCTATATGAAACAAAATATAGACATTCTTGAAATGACCGTTTCGAAATGAAATATCGCTCAAAAATTCATTGAAGTACAAGCGGAGTGTCTTACCATCGAATAAAAACTATTTCAATTTAGAGACGTGGTAAGAACAACTTGAACAAAAATTCAAACCGGTGTGTGTGAATACTTGAAAGTATATAGAAAAAACAATACGCAAGTAATTATCTTTGGAAACACACGGTTTGTAAACAATAAAGCACAAAATAAAAAAAATGAAAACATTTAAAATCACACTTCCAAATTATAAAATCTGTTTAAGAATTGGGAAGTGGTTTGAACATTTAAAAACATGTTTTCTATATCTGAAAGTTGTCCTTCTTTCAGATACATTTGAAATTAAGATAAGAAGTTTACCTTGTCGCTCAATCTTAAATCTCCGAAAGTCAGCTGTAGTCATGTAGATATGATCATGTCAACTTCTCTCATCCTGTAAGTCTCAAAGTCTAGTCAAAATCAAATTTATTCACAGAAAATAAAAGACATAAAGCAATAAAACTTTAAAAATACGAGTTCTGATATGAAATAATCAGAAATCATAATCTTTTACTCCCCCTGAAATTATGCATCTAAAATATGTCAGTTATAAAGCACGTGATAGAGATCTACAACTCCTTTTGAAATGTAGTTCGTCATATCTATCGGATGCAAAAATTTCAGAAAAATATGTACTCCCCCTTGAAGGTTGATATCCTCGTTGAAGTATTGGAGTACAATCTCTTATATCAGCCCGGGAGTATTTTTCTCTTTCAGCATTGAAGTCCGGGTCCTGAACTGTAGTATTCAGAAGCCACCCTTCGTTGAAGTACGGGTTCTAAGCTGATGTACTTAGAAGCCTCGGTTCTCTTACTCCCCCTTAACCGTAGATGCCTGCAACACAGAATCAGGTTTTGGTACCCACTGGTATTTGGGTCCATGTGTGTTAGTTGCAGTTCAAATGGGAGTAACCGAATAAGAACCATACCAGTAATGATCACTAGCTTTATGAACAAAATCATATGTATTACAGTAAGAACAATACCTTTTCTTAGATAACCTGAACATTTGATCTCTCGAGTAAGCATGATCAGGTTTACCTTTAAGCACTTTGTTCTTCTTTGCATTTGATGCAGATACAAATGATTTGTTTTCTTTCTTCTTTCCTTTCTTTTCTTCCTTTTTCTCATCATTCTTCTCATCATCATCCACTGGTTTCACTTTCCATACCAGTTTCTCTTCTTGATATTTTCTTCTTCTTCTCTGTGTACCCGAACCATCTACATGTTGATCATAGAAAATATTAGAAGTACGAATCTGATTGAATGAATTGACTAACCTTCTTGAAGAAACAGGTTTCATGTGTGAGCTTGAGGTTGTCTTTTTAAAATCAGCTGAATTATTTCGAGGTGTGTGGATTTGTGACTCTGGAGTCGTCTGCTCAGTCACCACCACCTTTGAAACAATCTTTTCAAACTCTTTAATCTTTGAAGCGAAACTGTCTCTTTCTTTTACAAGAAGATCAATCTTTGTCTTGAATTCAGACTTCGTTTGTTGCTCTTTAAGCGCATTCTCAGATAGTTCAGATAACTTTGCAGTTAATTTCCTTATCTCAGTCTCAAAAATAATTCTTTCTTCTTCAAAATCCTTTTCCACATTCTTTCTTCCATCAGATATCTCTTTAAAAAATCCAACATTCTTCTGCTCAATGTCCTTTTTATCCTTTGCAAACTTTTCTCTTTCAATAATGATTACTTTCTCACAATCAGAGATTTGTTGAGAAAGTTTTAAACATTTCAGCTCAACTGTCTTCTTTTCATCAGCACATTTTCTGGAAAACTCGGAGAACTTCTTTGCAAATTCTTTCTTTTCTTTCTCAAAAATTGATCTTTCTTCAACAAGTTGCAGTTCTAACTCAAAGATCTTCTTTTCATTAGCACACCCAGTTAATTCAGAAACCTTAACAATGTGATCTTCTAAATCAGAAATCTTGTTCTTTAGCTTAGCATTTTCAGCTTCCAAAAGCAAAACCTTTTCTTCATTAAGCTCAGAAATCTGTTTCAAAAGATCTTCATTCATCTTCTTTAAATCACTAACTTCTTCTTTCAGTAGATTCATTTCATCTTTGTATCTCTTTGACCTCTTTGAATAGTAGGTAACTGAGGAAGAGAAAGTTTTGTTTTCTAATTCGAGCTCGACAATCTTCTTTTCATCATCAGAAAAATATCCCATCTTGAATATCTGTTACAAAAAGAACTTGACAAAAATGATCGTTAATCCAATATGAAATCACAAGAAAATCTTGAAAACTAGAAAAATCAGAAAATTCGAAAAAAATGACTAAGTATCAGAACTCGCAAGTCCTAAAACTCGCAGACTGAAGAACTCGCAGACTAAGACTTGCGCGTTCTATAAATTCTCAACCAAACGCGCAGACAAACTCGCAAGAAAACTCGCAGATATTTGCGCGTTTTGAGAAACTCGCAAGAAAATACGCAGATCAAACTCGCAGATGATGAAACTCGCAAGTGCCTAAACTCGCTAAAAACTGTTCACGCTGAAACTCGCTAACAGAGGCTTGCGCGTTTACAAAACTCGCACGTCGAAGTTTGCTCGTTTGAACAAAACTCGCTATCTTCACTTGCGCGTTTCAACTATTCCTCTTCAAACTCGCACGTAGAAGAACTCGCAAACCACTGTTCCCTTTCAAACTCGCTAGCTTTGATGAGCGCGTTTGGAGAACTCGTAGATCGAAACGTGCGCGTTTTAGACCAAAACTTATCCTTTGACTTGCGCGTTCTAGCTGATGAACCTTGCGCATTTCACGACGAACTTGCGCGTTTGGACGATGAACTAGCGCGTTTTAGAGATCTAGCGCGTTCTTCAAGATATCGACCCAGAAATTGATTTTTCCATCTGTTTTGCGATCAAACCTTTGTCAATTGGCTTGAAACTTTGCAGAAATGATCTATTACAATACTAGAACATATTACAATGCAAGAACTTCAAAAACCAATACAAGAAGATACATTTTGGATCAATTTACAGTGCATTAAACTCGTGAACAAAAATATCAACAAAAATTCGAAATTTAGGAGAATTACAGTGCACTTGACAAATCAAATCATACAAACATGATCGATTATACTATATGAATATACTCTGATCGATTTCAACTCTTAAATCGCACAAAAACTCAAAAAATCGATTTGAACTTCGATGAACATTAAACATGAACAGTAAAAACGAACTTTTCTTGATTTCTTGACTTGATCTCACTTTGGATCTGCTCTGATACCAATTGTTATTCCCAAATTCATCAAGTTCTAATTGCTAAACAACAATCAAGATGAGAATACTAAAATCACATTCATTGATCTTCAATCACAAGATTACAAACTAAACATTCTCTCACTACTCTCTCACTAGAATGATGAAACTATATGCTCTTCTCTAATCTGCTCTCTCTTTCTAATTCGTGTGTTCTACTGATTACAAGGAAACAAGGTATTTATACCTACAACAATTACAAGGAAAGTAAAATACAAACAACATTGACTTTGACTTTATTAACAAAAGACTTTGACTTTGATGAGAGTTGACTTTTCCAGCTTTGACTTCTTGATCTTTTGATCTTCAAACTTTATGATCTTGAATCCAACATATTTGTGCTCTAACATCCCTCAAAATGCGTCCCCATCGAAGGTTTTATTTGAATTTAATGTAACTTTTGCACATGGAATTCGATCGTATATGAATGATTTGATGAAAATACCGTTTGTTGTAATTGAGCATTCTAGATTCGTGTTGTGTAGACGATTTTTGAATTAGTGTTTCTTGGTAGTTCATTCTTGTTCTTATTTTGTTCATAATGGTTACACATATTTGGGAACTTAGTGCAATGTCTTCTTCTTATTTTGTTTATAATGTGCATATACGCAACTAAAAAGGAAACAATTTTTAAGAGGTGCATATAAGCAACTGAAAGATGTGCATATATGTAACTGAAAGATGTGCTTGTATGCATTTTGACACATCTTCATTGTTTACACAAATTTAAGGTTGTGCATGTATGCACTTTGACCGATATTCATTGTTACCCAAATTTAAGGTTGCACATATATGCAATTTGACACATATTAATGGTCTACACAGATTTATGGTTGTGCATATATGCAATTTTTAGACAGATTTATGGTTGTGCATATATGCACTTTTTAGACATATTAATGGTTGTGCAAATATGCAATTTTTCGATAGATTAATGGTTGTGCATGTGTGAAATTTTAGAATATTCATGGATGTGCATGCATGCAATATCATTCGTTAAATTAATGAATGAATTTAAATTTTCATGACTAATAATATTTATAATTTATTTTTAATATCATAATTATCATTAAATTAATTGAGGAAACAAGATAATGAGATAAAAAAGAAATCATCCTAATCCATGTTTGAATTGAAAATACCATTTCTACCCCTATTTATCTGTCCAATTTAATTTTAAAACAAAAAATTGGTGCAATGTGATTGGTCTATATCGGTTACATGGTTAACACCCTTTTTTTGTTAACAAATATGTATATATATGTATATATATATATATATATATATATATATATAGACGAAGGTTTAGGGAAAACCTCAAAAAATGGAAAACTAAAAAACACCCTAACAGCCTTTCATCTAGACGCTATGCACTTGTGCATACGGGTAAATTATGTTGTTGTTTTGGTTTTTATGCACAAGTGCATTATGCACTTGTGCATATTACAAATTACTTGTATGCACAAGTGCATACCATCCAGATTATTGGCTACTAGGGTGTTTCTTCAGTTTTTCGTTTTTTTGCGGTTTTCCCCTTAATCTGACCCTATATATATATATATATATATATATATATATATATATATATGGAGAGGTTCATTGGAGAAATGTTAAATATATAATAAATAAAGAAGTAATCCTAGCCTTTCATTCGGTCAAGATCGGTTCTGACCGGTCAAATATTGCGTCTTTGATTGGTCAACAGTTACGGCTTTGACTGGTCAAAATTTGCGGCTATTACAAAAATAGAAGGACGGTTTCGTAATTTTTACAAATACATGGGACGAGTTCATATATTAACCTTTATGATTCACATATGAACTATATGTTCATATGTGAACCAGTGTAATTTACTTATGAACTCTTTTAACCGATTCATATATGAACCAATTAACTGATTCACATATGAACTAATTAACTGTAGTTCATATGTAAATTAGTTGAACTAATTAATAGATTCATATATGAACCTTTGTCATTCAGATATGAACTAATTAATAGATTCATATATGAACGTATAGTTCATATATGAATCATAAACGTTCATATATGAATCTGTTAAAAGAATTCATATGTGAATTACACTGGTTCATCTATGAACATATAATTCATATGTGAATCATACAGGTTCATATATGAACTCGTCCCGCGTATTTTACGAAACTACCCCTCTATCTTCTACAAACCACACAAGGAATTATTTGGTGTTTCACGGTTGATAACCCTCATTTTTAAGTGTTATTTGTTACTCTTTTCCTTCATTTTATTCACCTTTCTAACCACTTTTGCTTCCATCTTTTTCCTTTGGTCTTCAAAGTTTGCAAATATGACGAAAACACCAAAGGATGCAGTTTTGTCAACAAAATCTCGTTTTTGTGAGACTGTGGGCACTGTCTGCCCACCGAGGTCACCCGAGGATGCATACGGTATTTATACTGCGTATTCGTTTTTGTATTCTAGAGGTATTGCAATATTCAAGGATAGAAATTATCTGGAAATAAGAAGGTGGATGCTAGCTGGAGGAATCTTCATAATCATTGAACTCTTTTACCCAATGGTTATTAACCCTTTAACTTTTGGGTATTACCCATTGGGTAAAAGCTTAGTTTTTTTCTTATAAATAGATGGTTAGTTCAGCATTAAATCACACCTCAACATTCTCCAGTTCTATTAACTCTCTCCTTGGAAGAGTTTTAGAGTTGAGAAGGTTGCCTTTAATTTTAAGCATTTAATTTCTTGTATTTTCGTTTCTGCCCTCGGTTTCCCACTGTGGGCACGTCTGTAGATTAAATTTAATTTTATGCAAGTATTTTATTATTTAACAAGTATTTCCTTTCTTTCTTTACGTCTTTTATTATTTCCAAGTCTTTTATTATTTATATGATCTTTATTTTTATGCCTTTTATTATTATGTCTTTTATTATTATGCATGTTTTTTATTATGAACTAACCATCTTTTGGGTAAGCAAGTGAACCAACTTGAGACTAGTAGGTAAACAATTGGGTGTGGCCATCGTTACTAGCTCTTAAGCTTGGTCACTTAAGTCGAGACTTAAACTCAACGCTGATAAGCTAATCACTTTGAAGTGTTAATATTAAATCTAGACCTCGAGAGGGGCGGATTCGAAATACGGCTTAAGGGATGCACAAAGATTTGAGAAAGTCTTTGATAATCACGTAGAGATACGGGTTTTGCATGATTTATTATGGTTCAAACGTCGGAGGAGATTTATATCACAAAGAGATTTGGGTGTAAATCTCCGCACCGGTACTACTTGATTTTTATCAACGTAATTAAATCGGTAAGATTAAGAGTTGGTAACAATGGACACTTTATGGGCATTTTGTAGGACCGGTCTTTAAAAATTCACTTTCGAGAGATCGGGTTTTTGTAGACTTTCCGTACTACAAAAGGCCTAACCATTTGTTACTGCGCCCATCTCAAGAAAAGCTTACACCCATACCCATTCTTTAATTATAAACTTTATTCCGTACTCTTAGCATTAATCAACCACCAAACAAATATTTTTCTCAACTCAAAACTTGTGCAAGAAGTTCATGAAAATCTCTGTTTCTCAGTAAGTCAGTCCTTGTGGATACGATACTCGGTACTTGTACCATTATATTCCTTGTAGTGATTCCAGTGAAGGTATATACTTCTGCTCGCACTGGGTAGTATTGTGCCCCCGCTGTGCAGTACACGATAATCAGCCGTTGCGGGTGACTGACACGATTTTTATCCTGAGATCTTGATTTTCATTTGATCCTGTGTCGCTTGTTTCATTTTTAAAACAATTTTTCGTGTTGTATGTCACGGCTGCAACACGGAGAACTCGTACCTCTTGATCTTGAAATCGAAAAGACTTTTAAAAGAAGAAGAAGAGGTAGATGAAATCGGCAAAACCCAATTTTAAATCAAACCATGGCGGAAGAGGCGGAAAATCCTCCACCTCCGCTTGTGGAAACAACGATTAAAATTGCCGATGACAAAGAAACGGGAATACGGGACTATGCAACACCCGAATTTGATCAACTCAAGTCGGGTATTTTTAGGCCTAATATTGTTGCACAAAGTTTTGAACCGAAATCGGTAATGTTTCAAATGATCCAAGCAATGGGTCAATTTGGAGGATTACCTTCGGAAGATCCGCACTCTCATTTAAAATCATTTTTAGAAATGACGGATCGTTTTCTTATTCCCGAAGTTTCCGCAGAAGCCTTACGATTGACACTCTTCTCTTATACATTAAGAGATAGAGCCAAAGTCTGGCTAAATTCTCAGCCACCTCATTTATTTGATACTTGGACGAGTTTTAGCTTAAAAGATTTTGAAAAAAATACTTTCCTCTCACCAGAAACGTGAAATTCAGAAATGAAATTTTAATGTTTAGACAAGAGGAAGATGAAGTAGTATCGGATGCATGGGAGAGATTCAAAGATTTAATTCGAAAATGCCCTCATCACGGAATCCCTCACTGCATCCAATTAGAAACATTTTATAATGGTCTTTCTAATGCTGCTAAAATCATCCTCGATGCCACGGCTGGTGGAGCTTTTACTGCAAAAACGTACAATGAGGGGTATGATATTTTGGAAAAAGTTGCCAATAATAACACTGATTAGTCGAACCCTCGTGCTGTAATTCCAAAAACTGCATCAGTAGTTCATGAGGTTGATACCATCACCGCTTTAAATGCACAAATTATAGTTTTGACTAGTTTGGTTAAAAATAATTTGAACATTAATGGAGAAAAAAGTCATGTGCAGACAATAAATCAAGCTTTAATTGAAACGTGCACTTTTTGCGGTGAAAATCATCCTTTTGAGTGTTGTCCCAGTAACCCTGTTTCGGTAAACTATGTCGGGAATCAGTCTAGAAATAACCCGTTTTCCCAAACATACAACCCGAATTGGAGAAATCATCCAAACTTCTCTTGGACTGGAAATCAATGACTTCAACCCCCTGAGGCAAGTCAAGTGCAAAACCGACCACCAAATCCCTCGGGATTTCATCAAGGCCCACCTCAGAATTTCCAACATGGTCAGTCCTCACAATCACATGCACCTAGACAACAAAATGTATCAGACGGTAATGGTTCAATCGAATAATTGCTTAAAGGTTTTATAAACCAAACCAATGCAACTTTGAGGGGTTTTGAAACCCAACTTGGATAGTTTGCTGTTGAGCTCAAAAATAGACCACAAGGGACTTTACCTAGTGACATGGAAAATCCCAAAGGTATTCACAAGGAACACGTCAAGGCCATAAGTATTAGAGAGCTTGAAAACATAAGTGAGTCTAGAAAAGTCGAGAACATCTCTCCCATACCAGTAGTGCAAAAGGACTCACATTTGTTTGATGCCTCGAACTTTCCAAACATGTTCCCATCCTATAGTGAAGCACCAAAACCATAATCCGTGGCCCAGACATCAGGCCCAATTGTCCCAAGTTGTCCAACACAAACTACACCCACTTCAGAACCACTCATCTCATGCACTCTCGACAAGAGCAAATCTGTTCCGGATTTGAGAGACTTACCTTTCCCTAAGAAATTAAAAACCAAAAATGTTGACGAACAATTTAAAAAGTTTTTGGACGTTTTCAAACAACTTCACATTAACATTCCTTTGGTAGAGGCTCTCGGGCAAATGCCAAATTATGTTAAATTTTTAAAAGATATTCTCAACAAGAAACGAAGGCTGGGAGAATTTGAAACTGTCACCTTGACCAAAGAATGTAGTGCACTTCTTACTTGCAAAATCCCTCCAAAGCTAAAAGACCCGGGGAGTTTTACTATCCCGTGTACGATTGGGGGACAGGAAGTAGGACATGCCCTATGTGATTTGGGAGCAAGCATAAACTTCATGCCTTTGTCGGTTTTTAAGAAATTAGGGATTGGAGAAGTCAGATCCACCACAGTCACCTTACAACTTGCTGATAGGTCTTTGGCCTATCCGAAGGGTAAAATTGAGGATATTTTGGTAAAAGTTGATAAATTCTTTTTTCCGGCTGATTTTCTAGTGTTGGACTATGAGGCAAATAAGGATGTCCCCATCATTTTGGGAAGACCATTTTTGGCAACCGGTAGAACCTTGATAGATGTGCAGAAGGGTGAGTTGACTATGAGAATAAATGACCAACAAGTCACTTTCAATGTTTTCAAATCCCTTAAGTTTAATGGTGAGATTGAAGATTGCTCCTACCTAAATGCCTTAGGTGATGATTTTGAGTTAAGTTTGATTGATTGCATAGGGGAAGATATTTCGAAAGAGGATTTGATAGAGGTTATAGATGCATTTAAGCTGTTGGACTTTAATGATAGACCAACCCATGTTCTTCTATAATCAAGGCTCCCGATTTAGAGTTAAAACCACTTCCTAATCACCTTAAATATGCTTATCTTATGGAAGAGGAAAAATTGCCTGTAATTATTTCTTCCAATTTAAGTTGTGAAGAGGAAGTGAAATTGATTGAGTTGTTGAAAAATCACAAGAAGGCCATAGGTTGGACAATAGCTAACATCAAAGGAATCAGTCTGTCCCTTTGCCAACATAAGATAATTTTGGAAGAAAATAGAGTTGGCAAGGTGCAACCACAAAGGAGACTTAACCCAATCATGAAAGAAGTCGTTAAGAAAGAAATTTTAAAACGGCTAGATGCATGTATTATTTACCCCATTTCAAGTAGTGGTTGGGTGAGTCCGGTACAATGTGTACCGAAGAAAGGTGGTACCATGGTAATCACCAATGAGAAAAATGAGCTTCTCCCAACAAGGACCGTCACCGGGTGGAGAATTTGTATGGACTATAGACAATTGAATCTAGCCACGAAAAATGACCATTTTCCTTTGCCATTTATAGACCAAATGCTAGATAGATTGGCAGGAAAGGAATTTTATTGCTTTCTGGATGGTTATTCGGGGTACAATCAAATTCACATTGCACCCGAAGATCAAGAGAATACTACCTTTACTTGTCCCTTTGGAACTTTTGCTTTTCGCCGAATGCCATTTGGTCTTTGCAATGCACCCGCAACGTTTCAACGTTGCATGATGTCTATTTTCGCGGACATGATTGAAGATTCCATGGAAGTGTTTATGGACGATTTCTCAGTTATCGGTACATCATTCTAAAATTGTCTTGAAAATTTGAAAAAGAGTTTGGAAATATGTGAAACACACGATTTAATTTTAAATTGGGAAAAATGTCATTTTATGGTACAAGAAGGAATTGTGTTGGGTCACATGGATTCTAAAAAAGGTTTAGAAGTGGATAAAGCAAAGCTTGAGGTGATAATGCAATTACCCAAACCAAGTTTGGTTAAAGGCATTAGAAGCTTTTTGGGGCATGCGGGGTTTTACAAACGTTTTATAAAAGATTTTTCAAAAATTGCAGAACCCCTTTGTAATTTATTGCATGCCGACCAAGCTTTCGAATTTACTCCAAAATGCACCAAAGCTTTTGAAACAATCAAAGTCGCCCTTGTTTCGGAACCCATTGTGATAGCCCCAGATTGGGTCATGCCTTTTGAGGTAATGTGTGATGCATGCGACTGGGTTGTGGGTGTTGTCTTAGAGCAAAGAAGAGATAAAATTTTCCACCCCATTTACTACGCAAGCAAAACTCTTATCGAAGCTCAAATAAATTATACAACAACCGAGAAAGAGTTACTTGCTGTAGTATTTGCCTTTGATCGTTTTCGATCCTATTTGATAGGTGCAAAAGTCATCGTTCACACTGACCACTCCGCTATTAGATATCTCTTTAACAAAACCAATGCTAAGCCACGGCTTATTCGGTGGGTCCTTCTGTTGCAAAAATTTGACCTTGAGATAGTTGATAGAAAAGGAGTGGATAATCAAGTGGACGATCATCTTTCCAGGATTGAACATAACGTGTCAAGTGGTGGAAATCATGACATAAAGGAAATTTTCCTAGACGAGCACATTTTAGCCATCCATCACCATTTTGAAAAAGATGTCCCATGGTATGCAGATATTGCAAACTATTTGTCTAGTGGAATCAGGCCATGCAACATGAGGGGACAACAATTCAAGAAATTCATACATGATTGCAAACAGTATTTTTGGGACGACCCATTTTTGTATAAACTATGTGCAGATCAAGTTTTAAGAAAATGCATCCCAAATTTCGAAATGAAAATTGTTTTGAATGATTGTCATGCTTCACCGTATGGAGGTCATTTTGGTGGTCAATGTACGGCAGAAAAAATTCTTCAAAGTGGTTTCTTTTGGCCCTTTTTATTTAAAGATGCATTTGAGTTCGTCAAAGGCTGTGACTAATGTCAAAGAGTAGGAAATTTATCCCAACGGAATGAGATGCCCTTAAATAATATTTTAGAAGTCGAACTTTTTGATGTTTGGGGCATAGATTTAATGGGACCATTTCCTATGTCCTTTAACAATCAATACATTCTAGTTGCGGTTGATTACGTATCTAAATGGGTAGAAGCCATTGTGTGTCCTCGAAACGATGCTAAAACTGTGATTAATTTTCTTCATAAAAATATTTTTCTATGATTTGGTCCTCCCCGAGCTTTAATTAGTGATGAAGGGATACACTTCGTAAACAAAATGTTAAGCACATTTTTGAGTAAATATAATATCCAACACCGAGTGGTCACTGCTTACCATCCTCAAACAAATGGTCTTGTGGAACTTTCAAATCGAGAAATAAAATCAGTTTTGGAAAAAGTCATCAAGCCCGATAGGAAAGATTGGTCGCTCAAGTTGGATGACGCACTTTGGGCATACAGAACAGCGTTTAAAACCCCGTTAGATATGTCACCGTACCGATTAGTCTTTGGAAAAGCGTGTCATCTGCCTTTGGAACTCGAATACAAAGCTTTTTGGGCCATTTAAGAGTTGAATATGTGTGAGGATGTTGTAGGGAAAAAGCGGAAACTTCAATTAACTGAGTTAGAAGAGATAAGGCACCATGCCTACGAAAATGCCAAAATTTATAAAGAAAAGACAAAAATCTGGCATGATCGTAGGATAAATCAAAGAATTTTTGAAAAAGGACAGCAAGTGCTCCTCTTTAACTCAAGATTGAAGTTGTTCCCTGGAAACTGAAATCGCGTTGGTCAGGTCCTTTTACCATCATGGACGTAGGAAAATTTGTCACAATAGACTTGTTGAATCCTCAGGATAACAGCACTTTCAAGGTTAATGGACATACGGGTTAAGCACTACCTCCTAGACGGGGTGCCCAAACCCAATGTACTTAACCCTTGAATTGGTTGGAAACAACCTTATAAATAGTCTTATCTAATTTTAGTAGTTTTGTGTTTTTGTTATTATGTATTTGCAGGAGTTGGTCATGATTTTTACGAAGATGAGTCCATGGAGAATTTGGGCGGGATTTTAAACAAAATGAGGGTGATTTATCGCTTTCAAAATGAACCCTCTCATCTTCTCCATGGCATGCTCCAAGAAGTTGGTTCCCAACTCCTCACATATTACGTCACGTTCAGTCGGCCACCACCATACCATCCACCATCACCGACGCTAGCTCTGCCATGCGATTCCACAGACGCAACCGTCCACCTCCTTGAATACCGGATCATCAACTCTCGCCGTGAAAATCATCGTCGGTTCATCCATAGCCAGCACTGACGACGACCAAACGCACTCCTTCTCACTAGCGACATTCATCCATATTTTTGTTGAGTGTCATGACATTTCCCATGGGTGTCTGTACCCCATAAGTTCGCCATGCTGCTCCACACCCTACTTCTCATGTTTCGGCCTCCATTGACAGACTAGTCTTTTGGTGTGGGATTCATCTTTTGCAAACTTTAACTCCTTTTGATGTTTATTTTGACCGTAGGTATTGTGTTGAAAATTCGGAACTCGTGCTAACCCTTTCCTTTTGTACCTACTCATTGATGGATTTTCAATATAATTCTTCATGTTTTCTGCCACATTGTGTATTATGCATCTTACTTTTCAGGTACAACTTTCATTGGAAATCATTGGGTTGGGAAATTAAAAGGACGTAGGCCGTTATTTAATTTTGGCCGAAACACTTCCCTTCGTAACCAAACATTTTGCCAATAATTTTTTTTTACCTTCACCAATGAGGACATTGATGTGTTCTAAGTTTCAGGGTGAACATTAGGAGATTTTGCGAATATTATGATCATTTTCAAAAATTTTGATCATAGAAAAAAAAAAGAAAAAGAAAAAGAAAAAGAAAAAAATTACATATATATATAATAAGTCTTCAAATAAGAAGACATGTGGAGCCCAATAAATTAGATAGTTACATTTGGGGTTTCATGGCCCAAGTCACTAAAGGGGGCCCAATTTTGAAAAAAAAAAGAAGAGAAGAAAAGAAAAAACCCAAAGCCCATTTTTAGTAGTTTACCACAAGTTTGGGGGGAAGAGAAGAGTGAGAGATAAATCATAGCCATATACACAAACCTAACTCAAGCCCTACCGATTAATTACAAATACGGTGATTTCCACAAATGAAAGTTTGTGCCTCTTCAAGATCATGACGGATGCATCAATACTTTAGTAAGTTTTCTTCGTCTCTTCGTAACATTCTTTGTGTTTCTTTTTCTTTCGTCACTTGAGGACAAGTGACATCTCAAGTTTGGGGGTGTGATAACCCTCATTTTTAAGTGTTATTTGTTACTCTTTCCCTTCGTTTTATTCACCTTTATAGCCACTTTTGCTTCAATCTCTTTTCTTTGGTCTTCAAAGTTTGCAAATATGATGAAAACACTAAAGGATGCAGTTTTGTCAAGAAAATCTTGTTTTTGTGAGACTGTGGGCACTGTCTGCCCACCTAGGGCACCCGAGGATGCATATGGTATTTATACTGCGTATTCGTATTCGTATTCTGGGGGTATTGCAGTATTCAAGGATATAAATTATCTGGAAATAAGAAGGTGAATGCTAGCTGGAGGAATCTTCATAATCATTGTACTATTTACCCAATGGTTATTAACCCTTTAATTTTTGGGTATTACCCATTGGGTAAAAGCTTAGTTTTTTCTTATAAATAGGTCGTTAGTTCAACATTAAATCACACCTCAACATTCTCCTGTTCTATTAACTCTCTCCTTGGAAGAGTTTTAGAGTTGAGAAGGTTGCCTTTAATTTTAAGCATTTAATTTATTGTATTTTCGTTTCTGCCCTCGGTTTCCACTCTGGGCACGTCTGTAGCTTAACTTTAATTTTATGCAAGTAGAATAACAAGTATTTCCTTTCTTTCTTTACGTCTTTTATTATTTCCAAGTCTTTTATTATTTATATGCTCTTTATTTTTATGTCTTTTATTATTATGTCTTTTATTATTATGCCTTTTATTATTATGTTTTTTATTATGATCTAACCATCTTTTGGGTAAGGGTGTGAGCCAACTTGAGACTAGTAGGTAAACAATTGGATGGGGCCATCGTTACTAGCTCTTAACCTTGGTCACTTAAGTCGAGACTTAAACTCAACGCTGACAAGCCGATCACTTTGAGGTGTTAATATTAAATCTAGACCTCGAGATGAGCGGATTCGAAATACGGCATAAGGGATGCACAAAGATTTGAGAAAGTCTTTGATAATCACGTAGAGATACGGGTTTTGCATGATTTATTATGGTTCAAACGTCAGAGGAGATTTATATCACAAAGAGATTTGGGTGTAAATCTCCGCACCGGTACAACTTGAATTTTATCAACGTAATTAAATCGGTAAGATTAAGAGTTGGTAACAATTGACACTTTATGGGCATTTTGTAGGACCGGTCTTTAAAAGTTCACTTTCGAGAGATCGGGATTTTTATAAACTTTCCGTACTACAAAAGACCTAACCATTTGTTATTGCGCCCATCTTAAGAAAAGCTTACACCCATACCCATTCTTTAATTATAAACTTTATTCCATACTCTTAGCATTAATCAACCACCAAACAAATATTTTTCTCAACTCGAAACTTGTGCAAGAAGTTCATGAAAATCTCTGTTTCTCAGTAAGTCAGTCCTTGTGGATACGATACTCGGTACTTGTACCATTATATTACTTGTAGCGATTCCAGTGAAAGTATATACTTGTGCTCTCACTGGGTAGTATTGTGCCCCCGCTGTGCAGTACACGATAATTAGCTACCAACGGTCAAAGTCGAAAATGTTGATCTGATAAAGCGTTAGGATCATTTCTTTATTTCTCATATTTTAGCATTTCTCAAATGAACCAAATTCTATATATATATATATATATATATATATATGTGTGTGTGTGTGTGTGTGTGTGTGTGTGTGTGTATATATATATTTATATATAATGTTAATTTTGGTAATACAAAATGGGAATACCCAGAGAGAGAGTTGTTAAATAATTTAATTAAATATAAAATGGGAATATCAAATTACTAATTTACCATTTTACTTTATATTTAAGAAATACATTAATTATCTTAATTAATTGGCTCACATTAGATCTCACGACTATCACAAACTATCACGTTCTCATTTTCTTTGGCCCTATATGTGTGTGTGTGTGTGTATATAACTACATACATACATACATAGCCATAGGTATAAATGAAAAATATTAAGTGTGTGAGAAATATAGAAGTAATCCTAGTGCTTCATCTTGTCAATATTTGTGGCTTTGACTGTGAAGTATCGGATAATTCCTCGCATGGTCTGTAGAAGATAGAGGATTAATATCGTAACTTTTACAAAAAGGTGACAACAATGTTTATATGTGAAGTTTTGTGATTCATATATGAACTATATGTTCATATGTGACCCGTTGATAAGTTCACATGTGAACTATTTAACTGATTCACATATGAACCTGTAGGTTCATATGTGAATCAGTTAGTTAGTTAGTTCATATGTGTGAATATTTTAATTGGTTCATATGATTTAGATATGAACGTACGGGTTCATATGTGAATCATAAGCGTTCACATGTGAATCAGTTAAAATATAATTCATATGTGAATCACACATTTTTACATATGAACAATGTTGTCGCATATTTGTAAAAGTTACAACACTAGCCCTCCATTTTTGGCATAACCGCAAATTTTGACTAGTCAAAGCCGTAATTCTTGACCAATCAAAGCCGCAAATTTTGACCACTCAAATCCGATCTTAACGTATGAATGGCTAGGATTACTTCTTTATTTCTCACACACTTAACATTTCTCATTTGAAATTATCTCTATATGTGTGTGTGTGTGTGTGTGTGTGTATAGGGGCCTAGTCAAATGAGAACTCGACATTTTTTATAAATGTAAGATCCAATCTCAACCAATCAACTGTTAATATTAATTTTTTACTCATTTAATTAATCATTTAATGAATAAAGGGTGTATTAATAATTTTAGTAATTAAAATTCAATTTTTTTTATTTTAGTAATTATCTTTTATTAGGCAGTTGCCTTTAATTTCTCAACCAAATTGAATTGAAATGATTTTGTTTTCTCTGTTTTCTCTCTCTTCACCCTCAAAACATTCATAGGTCACTAAAACGTAGCATGGTATCAAAATTCAATCTTTAGCAAGGGAAAAAAAAAACTCACCGGAAAAAAGCCATGAAAGTTGTATGTAATGTATGGAAACAACTCATCCTTACTCTCTACTAGCCTAACATCTCACTAGAAACACTCACCGAAAAATCTCACTGAAATTCCTCCCTATCGTCCCTGCTATGAACCCAAGATGCTCGTCCATGTTGGTCCTATTGCTTTGCGTAGTTTTTAGATCGAAGGAGATGGGGTCATGATGGTGAGATCGTCCATGTTTGGCCTCACAAAATCAGATTTGGTCTCAACCGATTGGATATCACAGTGGTATGACAGTGGGTATCACAATAGTATTACATGGGTGTCACAATAGTATCATTATCATAGTCGATTTATGTATTTATGTTTAGAAGTTTTTGGGTATCTCAGAATGCATCACAATGGTGTACGCCGAAATAAATTTGGCCGATAAGGTTTGCTGGACGAAGAGAGGAGAGAGGATAATTAGCAAAATTAATAATTTTAAACAATTACCAAAATTTATGATTACCAAAAGCGTGATTTATCCGTAAATATTATCCATAAATTTAAGTTTTTTGAAATTTCTTAGATAATTACCAAAATTAATGCTTTTAATAATAGTCATTGATTATTAATAATGTGTGGTTGAGATTGGATCTCACGATTATCACAAAAAACCCAGTTCTCCTTTAAATGGTCTCCATATATCTAGTGAGGACCAAAAACAAGTTTCAAACTTGAGGACTAATCTAATCCCTTGGTTAGAGTAAATCAATGGTCATTAAAAAAAAAGCTTATTTGTAATAAAAGGATAACATAACGGTATTTTTGACATTTTGTAATGATTTTTAGGGGTATAATTGATATTATATTATTAAATTCAAATAAATAATTAGGCGGACTCCAAATAATATTAATAACTGATTAATTCTCATTCATTTCATTCATCTCATTCGTTATTCTTCATCTCAAATTCACCATCGTCTCCTTCAATAACTGATTAATTTTCATTATTCAAGGTGATTAATTTTCAAGGTGAATTTGATTCCTAAGTTGAATGTGTTTGTGTTTCATAAGATGAATCTGATTCATAAGGTGAAATGTGATTATTGTTTGATTCAATCAACGTAATAAGAAGAATAGTAGAAGAAACTTCAATCGGGATGAATACGAAAACCTAGAACTCAAAAATTGGAATCCAATCATCTGAACCTGAAAATCTTGAAAACTTGATTGCATAAAAGGAAGGTATTGCATAAAAAAAATAAAACTATTTAATTAGAAAAAATAAAAACTATCATATTTATTACCAAATGACCATTATGCCCATTTTTAATTAAAAACACCTTTAAATTACAACCATAAGATCAAAATTGATTTAAGGCTTATATTGGTTTTCACGGCCCTAAACCTTTTTACATCTCTCATTTGATTATCGTCCTATATATATATATATATATATATATATATATATATATATATATATATAGCCTTAGGTTCATTTGAGAAATGGTAAATATATGAGAAATAGAGAAGTAATCATAGCCATTCATATGGTTAAGATCGGATTTGACTGGTCAAATATTGCGGCTTTGACTGGTCAAAAGTTGCGGCTATTCCAAATATAGAAGGACACTTTCGTAATTTTTACAAAATACACGGTCTGTGTTCATATATGAACATTTATAATTCACATATGAACTATATGTTCATATATGAATCAGTGTAATTCACATCTGAACTCTTTTAACTGATTCATATATGAACCTTTGGGATTCATATATGAACTAATTAACTGATTCACATATGAACTAATTAACTGTAAGTTCATATATGAATCAGTTGAACAAATTAACATATTCATATATGAACTTTTGTGATTCATATATGAACTAATTAACTTATTCATATATGAACGTATAGTTCATATGTGAATCTTATAGGTTCATATATGAACTCATCCCGCGTATTTTACGAAACTATCCCTCTACCTTCTATAAACCATGCAAGGATTATCCGATGCTTCACGGTCAAAGCTGCAAATGTTGACCAGATGAATGGCTAAAATTACTTCCCAATTTCTCATACATTTACCATTTCTCAAATGAACCTCTCCCTATATATATATATATATATATATATATATATATATATATATAAATAGTCATAGGTTCAAATGAGAAATGTTAAATGTATTAGAAATAGAGAAATGATCCTAGCCCTTCATCTGTGTAACACCCTAACAATGGAGTCAAATAAAAATTTAAAATTTCGGCAATAAGACGTCTAAAATACGGAGGTCTAAACACCCTGTGTATAAACATTCAATAAGAACAATTTTCCCCAAACTCAAACAACTAAAACCAAAAGATGGCGGGATAACATGTACCAAAAGTGAATGCAAGTACGAGAGGCATTACAAATACAACAACCTAATTAATCTAGGACAAAATCTCTCTTCTCACGTATTCCCCAAAAGACTGGCATTTCAAGATCTATTACGTGCCCGATTGACAAGCCCGACCATCTAATTTCCACCACGAGTATGATCTGTGAGGAAAGAACAACCACAACAAGTGTTAGAGCGAAGCCTAGTGAGATCTCATAAATTTAATAATTCATAGACACAATGTTATAAAACAATAATTATGTTACCAAACTCCTTTCTTCACAATTAACGTTTCCACCGCAACCAAGTTCCCAAACCTGAACGCAACCAATACAAGAGGTAACCCTTGAAATACAGGGGAGACCCGTTTCCATCGGGGTGACGTTTACACAGGAGTTGAGTGACCCATGATGTTAATGGATTATACCTCATGTCCCGGTCTTAGTTCCCATACCATAACGACATCACAACCTCTGACCGTATTACTGCCTTTATTGCCTACTCCGTCGAGTTACACCTCAAGGTCTTACGGGACATTATTGTCTATCCATATCTAGACGAGCTACACCTCAAGGGTCTATGACCCCTTATTGCCTACTCGCTAGTAACCCACAATGATTATTACAAGGTCCATATAATATGCAACTACCTCCTCGTGCTCAAGGAATAACCTTCACATTCTTATCAGGTGATCAACATTTGGTAAGCATTTATAACCACTTATACCCCTCTTTTCTACATGCAAATATCAATTCATCTTTACTTCTCATGGTACCACATTCCTCATAACCTCATACATGTAGTCATAGAGGTTTATTTTACTCATACTATATTTTCATAAAGTTATCAGCAGTTAGATCAAAACCATAGCAACATGGGTTTCCTTATGAACTCATCATACAAGCATGAAATAAAAGATCCATATTCATTTAGTTATCATAAAAGAGATTATTAGGGTTTACTAGACATGCTCACTCTTTTAGGGTTCATAAAAATGAAAACTCTACAAGTTAGGTCACAAATCCCCAAATAAACAACACATATGCATAATGTAGGTGTAATACAAGTAACAAATAAGTGATTGATTATTTAAGGAGTAGAAACTCACCACTTAGGGTTTGTAAGTGAAAACGCAAAAAATGGTAGACCTAGAAGACTTGCTTTCCTTGCCTTGAAGCTTTAATGGCACCAAGAGTCCAATCTCTAACACTCAACAACTTCTTGGAAGGACAATAAATGCTAGGGTTTAGTTGGTAGCTATTAATGAGGATGAAAAGAAGAGAAAGAGAGGAAAATCGCCCAGAGGGTGTGGGTTAGCGATCTGGAACTGAAATGTGGAGAAGTGATATAATTTTGGTTCAAAAATCGACTTTCTTCACTAGCCCCCGTCCCCTTCCACGCAACAATGACCCGGCGACTTTGCCCAGGGCATTGTCGTCGGGCAATGTCGCCCACGACAGCTCATCTTCTGAAATTTTCTCTCGAAACTCACTAGTTCCCGCCCCTCTTAGTGACATTGACCGAGCGACTTTGCCCAAGGGCATTGTCGTCGGGAAATATCCCCCCTGGCTTACCCTTGGTTGTTCGATGGATATCCAACGAGTTAATCGGTCACACACTTAACCTTTCTCGACTCTCGAAGAATGCCTTAGACAAAGGCGATGTCGGTAGAAGTCCCCACACATGCACAAGCGCATTTTACACTCACAAGCACCAAACTCTTTCAGTTAAGGACCCATCACTTATGCACAAAGTTATATACACATATACATACATGGATACTATTAACTTAATAAACTTGTATACTCACGCTTAAAACATTAAATTAGGCACTAATTGTACTAGATACATCTAGACGACCCTTAACAAGAAACTAGACAAGTTGCTACCTAACGGAACAAGTATAAAAGAGATTTAGGAAGTTACTCGAATATTTTCGGGGTGTTACAATCTTCCCCTACTAGAAATAGATTTCGTCCTCGAAATCTCATTTCACACAAAGAGATGAGCATACCGCCTCTTCATATCCTCTTCCGCTTCCCACATCACGTTCGCGCCTCGATGATGTTTCCATTGAACCTTCACCATCACTACCTCCTTATGACAGAGCTTCTTCATTTTCTTTTCTAATATGGTTTTCGGCTCTTCAATGCAACGGTTATTATCCACATGAATTTTGGATAATGGTATAACATTTTCTTCTTTTGCCAAACACTTCCGTAAATAGCAAATGTGGAAGGTAGGGTGAATTCCACTCATCTCGGGTGGTAAATCAAGCTTGTAGAAGTCCCACCCGTTCAATGATAGAAAAAGGCCCGAGGAAATGAGGACTAAGCTTTCCTCGCTTTCTGAACCTTATAATTCCTTTCCAAGGCGACACTTTGAACATGACTCGGTCGCCCACATGGAATTTTGTCGGACATCGCTTTTTGTCCGCGTAACTCTTTTGGCGATCTTGAGCCGCCTTCAAACGCTCTCGAATGCCCTTGACCTTGTCCGCCGTCTCTTACACTACTTCCAGTCCGGCGAATTGTTTCTCGCTTGCTTCGAGCCAACACGTCGTCGTGCTACACTTCCGCCCATACAAAGCCTCGAATGGTGCAATGCCCAAACTTGAATGGTAGTTATTATTGTAAGCAAATTCCACCGATGGGAGGTGAGAGTCCCAATTTCCCCCAAAATCGATGACACACGATCGCAACATGTCCTCTAACGTTTGGATTGTTCACTCGCTTTGTACATCCGTTTGAGGATGATACGTCGTGCTCAACTTCACTTTTGTCCCCAATTCTCTTTGAAACGCACCACATAAATGGGAAGGGAAACGACTGTCCCGATCCGACACGATGGATAAGGGCACTCCGTGTCTCGAGACCACTTCATTGATGTAGAGTCTTGGTAGTTTGTTCAATGGTAACGTCTCCCTCATGGCTATAAAATGTGCGCTTTTCGTCAAACGATCCACTACCACCCAAATGGTGTCATGGCCCTTCAACGTCTTTGGTAGCTTGGTCACAAAATCCATTGTGATGTGATCCCACTTCTACTCTGGTATTTCTAAAGATTGCAAACTCCCATGCGGTCATTGGTGCTCGGCCTTTACTAACGAACAAGTAAGGCATTTCTCCATGTATTTTGCCACATCTAGCTTCATCACTGGCCACCAATAGTTCAACTTCAGATCTATATATGTGCTTTCGGGGTGAATCGAATATCTTGATTTGTGCGCCTCTTCCAAGAGTAGCTTTTGGCATCCTCCCAACTTGGGTACCCACATTCGCCCTTGAAAGAGTTTCAGTCCTCTACTGTGTTCTGTCAAGTTGAGGTGTTGCTTTGACATTGCTTCATCTTTGAGATTGGTTTCAAGTAATGCTTCGGCTTGAGCGGTCTTTATCATGTCCATAAGGTTTGAGATGATATCAATTCTTGCCAACGAGGTTTTCACCGCTCCACTATACTCCTTCCGACTTAACGCGTCCGCCACAACATTAGCCTTGCCCGGGTGATATTGAAGTTCGCAATCATAATCCTTCAACAACTCTATCCATCTTTGTTGTCGCATATTTAATTCTTTCTGATCAAAAACATATTTTAAGCTTTTGTGATCGATATAGAGTGTACACTTTGTACCATAAAAATAGTGTCGCCACAACTTTAAGGCAATGCGTTGGGTAATTCTTCTCATGCTCTTTCAATTGCCTCGACACATATGTAATCACCTTACACCTCTGCATGAGAACGCAACCCAATCCCATCTTGGATCCATCTCTATAGATGACAAAATCTTTCGTTCCCTTGGGTAGGGATAAAATTGGAGCCTCACACAACTTTCGTTGCAAGGTACGGAAAGCTCTCTCTTGAGTCTCAGTCCAAAAAAACTTCACATTCTTCCGAGTCCCAAGAAGCTTCGGATCTCGGTTGGGATTTTCGGAGGCTCCCAGTTCATCATCGCCTCGATCTTCGCAGGATCTACTTTCGCTCCTTCACGAGTCACTACATGGCCGAGAAATTGAACTTCTCGTAACCAAAACTCACATTTGGAAAATTTGGCATAAAGTTTCTCCCTTCTTAACACTTCTAGAACTTCTCTCAAATGTTGCTCGTGTTCCTTTTCATCCTTGGAGTACACCAAGATGTCGTCGATGAACACTATGACCGACCGGTCCAAAAATGGTCGACATACACGGTTCATTAGATCCATAAATATTGATGACGCATTCGTCAATCCAAAAGGCATGACTAAAAACTCATAATGCCCATACCGAGTCCTAAACGCCATCTTCGGGACATCCTCCTCTTGAACCTTTACCTGATCATAGCCTGATCGGAGGTCAATCTTGGAAAAACACCCTGCCCCTTGTAGTTGGTCAAAGAGATCATCTATCCAAGGTAATGGATATTTGTTTTAGATGGTCACCATGTTCAACTCTCGGTAATCGATGCACATTCGCATCGACCCGTCCTTTTTCTTCACGAAGAGTATCGGTGCTCCCCACGGACGAGCTCGGCCTTACAAAACCTTTCTCAAACAATTCTTGAAGTTGGGACATCATTTCCTGCATTTTCGTTGGCGCGAGACGATACAGTGTACGAGTTATCGGTGTTGCCCCTAGAACTAGGTCGATTTGGAACTCCACTTGACGGTCGGGTGGCAAGCCTGGTATATTGTAACACCCTAGAATTTGCGAAAATAAAATTTTTGAAAAGAATTCAGCAAAAGACTAACTTGCGGAATAAGGTGTAACAATTTCAAAACACAGATTAATCCAACGGGGAACAGAGTAGTCATTAATGTGGTATATAAATGAAGCATAAAACGACAACCTATTAATCTACAATTATATCTAGATTAGGGACGGGTGTCGCTATACTTCCAAAATAAGTCTTCAAAAGAATCTCTCACGACCCCAAGGGTCGCTCCCTCAGCCCCGACGAGCCCCACCGCTAAGATAACCTGCCAACATGACAACCAAGAACAAGCGTTAGGCTAAAGCCTAGTGAGAACAAGCCAAATAAAAAGAGAGTACTAAACCCAAATGGTGTCACGCGGTGAGTATGGCCATGAGCTAAGTCAAGAAATCAAATAAACCATTAGTGATTAAACATGGTATAAGTAATACCCAAAATCACATAACGAGCTCAACCCCTCTAGATCTGTTGCTCAAAACATTCAAGTCAACCCCTCTGGATCTATCCTTGAGAGTTCCCCAAAACAGGGGGAAACCAAGCACCAAATGGGATTACACCTTACTACACCATGAGACACTGCCTGACCATATAGGCCCACAACCTACTTATCATGGCAACCCAATGCCTATCCCGTGCTAAAACGTGAACCAAATGCCCAAAACAGGGGGCATAGGGACACCGTGCCTATGGATCTATTGCACTAAGACTCAAAGCCAAAGCATGTCATTTCAGAGCATACTCATATTAAATCAGATATACATGCAATTCATATGAACAACGGTTCAATTCTATAAATCTTGATTCTTGAAAATATGGGATTTTTTTAGAGAGTATTTCCCAACGACAATCAGTCACTTTGAAATCAGGTTTTCCACATTTAAATAATACATTTATCACATAGCATTCGAAATACAGACCGATTTAGCTTAAGGACTCACCTCAGATGTCTTCCTGCTTAAAGACTGCTTCTTACGATCGCTACCTACGACAACACCGTTAAATCGGTAAGCCCAAAGATACAGACAACACGCTGACTTACAACTCTAGAATACGAGTACAACAAACTGCCAAACACAGTTACGGTCGAGTACCAAAACCGGTCGAACAGGTAACACCGGTCGAACAGGCAACACCGGTCGAACCCGACATCCGGTCGAACCGATGACCGGTCAAACCGATGTCCGGTCTTAGGTCACACTGGTCGAACGACCAACCGGTCGAACGACCATTCGGTCGAAGGACCATCGGTCGAATCGACCATCGTCTTGTTCATCAAGAACAGATCGACAGAACCCAGATCCAAAAATGAGAAATACTCATATCTCACAATGGAACGGTTTAAAACCTTCACAACGAGATTCTACACGGCTAAAAGCATTCAGATCAAAGCATTAAGCTAGATTCGTACCTTGATTTGGAGAAAACGATCGACCTCTTATCTCCTGCTTCCTTCTCTTTCTCTCTCTGATTTCTCAAGAAATCAGATTGTGATATTTTAGAAAATATCTTAAATCTGATTTATATTTATATAACCCAAGTTACATTTTACCCCTTTGAACTTTGGGTAAAAGTCAACTTTTCACCCAACCCCAAAATAGCGGGTGTTACAATTCTCCCCAACTTGGAGAAGATTTCGTCCTCGAAATCTCGGCTATGGGAAGAGGTGAGGGTACCTCCGCCTCAAGTCCTCTTCCGATTCCCAAGTCACATTGGCACCTCGATGTTGCTTCCACTGAACCTTGACCATTGTGACTTCCCGGTGACGAAGCTTCTTCGTCTTCCTTTCCAAAATCGCCTCAGGTTCTTCAACGCAACGATTCCCTTCATCTACTCTGATCTCGGAGAGTGGGATGACACTCTCCTCCTTTGCTAGACACTTCCGTAGATAGCACACGTGAAACGTGTTATGAATTCCCTTCATCTCTGGTGGAAGTTCTAGTCGATAAGCTTGAAGTCTTACCCGCCTAATCACAGTGAACGGTCCAAGGAAACGGGGGCTCAACTTCCCACGCTTCCCAAATCTAATAATTCCCTTCCAAGGGGACACCTTTAACATAACTCGATCTCCCATTTGGAATTCCATTGGCCGTCTTTTCTTATCGGCGTAACTTTTCTGTCGATCCTGAGCCGCCTTCAAACGTTCGCGGATGCCCTTGACCTTGTCCGCCGTTTCTTGTACAACTTCCGGTCCGGCGAACTGCTTTTCCCCCGCCTCGAGCCAACATACGGGAGTTCGACACTTGCGACCGTATAACGCTTCAAACGGTGCCATCCCTATACTTGAGTGGTAGCTATTATTGTACGCAAACTCTACCAAAGGCAGGTGCGTATCCCAACTACCCCCA